>CM066729.1:68477500-69727500 GCA_033961575.1 Aselliscus stoliczkanus
GAGATGGCATATACTAACTACCTGAGTGTTATCTGTCTGCTTTTTAATTTCCTCATCTCCAAAAAATGGGCCCTGGGATGTTCCTGTGGCCCAAGCGTAAGGGATTGCAGTGCGAGATTGGTTTTGATCTATAACACGTGAAATATTCTTTATAAGTTCTGGGTTGAAATTGTTTCTATCTGTTAGTTTCACAGAAGATGTTTTTTCTTTTTTTTCCACTTTTCATTCCTCCTCCAGTTTTCAGTTGGCTCTCTGGAGAACAGAAAAATAATCCCTATCTGCCATCTTCACGCACACTCTGTAGTGTGTTAGTTTACAAGGAAATGTTATTAATATATATTGTTTTTTAATCAGAAAACACAACATAATTATTTTAAATGAGTGACTTTAAAAGGTACTTTGTGGGGCCGGCCGAGCTTATATGCTGGCTTGGGAAGCCAGCGGCCCCAGTTCGGGTCTCATATATGAGGGCCAGTGACACTGCCCTCAAAAAAAAAAAAAAAAAAAGGTACTTTGTGTTTCTGTTATATTATTATTTAATGAGGTGAGATCTCTCTTTCTCTCCTCCTCCTCTCTCTCTCTCTTTCTCTGACTGCACCTCCTAGTAAAGCAAGGTGAAAACAGTATAATATATGTGCTTTCATGAATACTTTTAATGAGATGATAAAAGACCATTTGATTAGACAAATGCTTGCTGACAGCATCCAATTCGAAGCAACCCGATTTATTTAAATTTTCTCCAAATCACCTAATACAATATCACCTAATACAATACCTCATTCTTATAACAAATCCTTTCTGACACCATTTTACTAAAATACCCAACAGTTCCTCATAGTTTTATTATTTTGTTGCAATGAATTCATAAACCTATTTTTTTTGCTAGTATAGGTGTTTATAGTGGCTTTTGGCTATAGGATATTGACAAGTAATATATTACTCTGTATTCAGAATATTTGTTAAGCACATACTATTTGTTTGATATAAAATAAATAAATTGATAATAGCTAATGTATATTGCATATATTTAAAAGTAAACGTTAATTATAATAATATGTGAGATTTATAAAACACTTTTACATGTGTTTTAATCTTCAACTATTTAAAATAACATAGTCTTTCAATTTACAAAAATTGGAACTCAGATATATTAATTGGAAGCTATAATGTTAAATTATTAATCTATGAACTGTATGCCATGAAGTAGATACTAAGATAGTTACTAATCATTTTAACTAACCAATGAGGAAATGGAGGTTCACAAAAGTCTGTACATTTCTAGAGGTCATATACCTAGCAAGGGCAAGAACCAAGGCTGATCCCCAAACCTCATTTTTTTCACCCAGTTTTATTGAGATATAATTTACAGATAACCCTGTGTAAATTTAAGGTATATAACAGTTTGATTTGATACATATATATGTTGCAAAATAATCACCACCATAGCTTTAGGTAATGCCTGCATCTCATCACATAATTATCATTTCTTTTTTGTAGAATGAACATTTAGGATTTACTCTCTTACTAAATCTCAAGTATATAATATAGTGGTATTAACTCTAATCACCATCTTCTACTTTAGATTCCCAGAACTTAGTCATCTTATAACTGGACATACTCTTTGACTAATATCTCTCCTTTTCCCTCACTGCCCAGAGCCTGGTGAACCACCATTCTAGACTCTGTTTCTATGAGTTTGGCTCTTTTAGATTCCATATGTAAGTAATATCATACAGTACTTTTATATTTCCCTGTCTGCCTTATTTCACTTAGCAAAATACCCTCAAGTTCCATTCATGTTGTCACAAATGACAGGATGTCCTTCTTTTTCATGGTTGAATAATATTTCATTGTGTGCAAATATACTGCACCTCTATCCATTTATCTATTGACAGACACTTAGGTTGTTTCCATGCCTTGGCTTTGTATTTAATGTTGCAATAAACATGAGGGTATTTCTTCAAGATTCTATTTTCATTTCCTTTGAGTATATATGCTCAAAAGTGAGATTAATGGGTTATATGGTGGTTCTGTTTTTAATTTTTTTGAGAAACCTCCATAGTCTTTCCTGCAGTAAGAGTACAGTAAGGTTCCTTTTTCTCCACCTCTTCACCAACAGTTGTCAACACTTGACTTCTTGATGATAACCATTCTAGCAGGTGTGAGATGATATTTCATTGTGATTTTTATTCTCATTTCCCTAATGATTAGTGAAGTTGAGCACTTCATGTCCCTATTGGCCACTTGTATGTCTTCATTGAATAAACCTTATCATTTTGAATGCTATACTAATGTTTACATGCTGAGAGGAAAAGAATGCTCCAAGCAAAAGAGAGAGACTACATGGTGTTTTTAAGGGTACAGAATACATTTATTATTGCTTGAGTATATAATTAGTGAGAAGGAAACTAGAGATGGGGTTGGAGAAGTGAGCAGGGCAGGTATGTGTGGGTAGAGGATGGGGAGGACTGAACTGCATTTGAAATAAAATGAAAAGCTATTGAAGTCTTCTAAAGGGGAACGCCATGTAAAATGGTGTATTTTTGAAATACTGTTGTGACTGCAAAGTAGAAAATGGATTTGAGGAAAATAACACTTGTGGTAAGGAGATGAATTAGGAAGATATTTGAATCCTCTGAGAGAAATATGATGTAGCATTGAATGACAGTAGTGACAGTAACAATGGAGAGGAGTAGAAAGTTTAAGAGATTGATGTTCTAGTTTTCATGGGATACACTTATTGATAAATTGAGGGGGTGACAGTGAGTGGAGTCAAGGATAACAAGTAAATATCAGACTTGAGCAATTACTGGAATGGTGATAAGTAGAAGTTTTGTTAGGGGAGAGAATTTTAGCTTTGACATGCGATTTTCAGAAGTACCTGCATGAAAGCACTTAATTAGTCAGTTGGATCTTTATGCTTGAAGCTCAGGAGACACGTGTGTGTGTGTGTGTGTGTGTGTGTGTGTGTGTGTGTTTTATATATATATATTTGGCAATTGATGCCATGGGACTAGAAACAATTGTCATGTGAAGTTTCCAAGACTGAGAAAAACAGAAGAACCAGGACTAAGCCCTGAGAAACCCTACTATTACAGGGTAATTACAGGAGGCAGAACATGCACAAGAGGTTATGAAAGAGCAGCCAGAAAACTTGATACCATGGGAGCCAGGAACTAGGGGTTCATGCTAAGACATGGAGCCATATAAGAATGTCAAGTAATGTTGGAGTTGGTAGAGAAACCCAAGGATGTTGAAAAATCTTCCTTTTCTTTTCTTTTTTCCATTGAGACAAAAGGCACTGACAGTGTCTTCTTCAATCAACCCCACCCCCCACCCCCTGTTTTTCACTTCCTCCTGTTTTCCTTGGTCATTTGTTTTTATCTCCAGTTCTGCCAGCGGGTGCTAGCTTCATCCCAAGAAAGCACATCCCAAGGTCTTTGTGGTCTTACGATTGTCCCAGAAGAGAAAAATCAAGTCTTTAGTGTGCATCTTACATGTTTCTGAAACATCCTCAGAGCATTGAATCTGTGGACAAAAACACCTTTCTCTTAATAATCTTGGTCAACTCCCATCCATTACTTTGACAAGTTATGATGTGAAAAAATAGATCTGGTTCCCACTCTGTCTTACCAAAGACACCTTTTTTCTGAGGAGTGAAGAAGGAAAGAAAAGAAGGAAACAAAGAAAACAGAAAGCTATCTTATCACCCTGAACATATATGGAAAGACTGTAGAAGAAATGGACATTGTGGTTAGAAGTGCTCAGTTTGCTTACTGGTTATTCATAGGCGATGGAATTCACAGGTGTTATCACTCTCCCATCTCATCCCATTAAATTTTGAGGTACTAACTTGAAATTCTATTTTTAAATAAATATTGTCTATTATATTTTTAATTTAAAAAATGCATTATTATTATTATTATTATTATTATTATCGTTATTATTCACTTTGGAAACGTCAGCTCCCAGAAAGCAGATTGAAGCCATTTCTATGTAATTTTCTAACTTCTAGCTTAACTCTATAGGCACTCCATTTAACAGTTTACACAATGATGATTTTAACTAAAGAAATGTGACTATTGATATTGTTCTATAATTTCAAATCTGTGCACTACCCGTCCTTACATTTTCCTTTTTGCCTCATCTAACCTCATACTCCTTAGCCATTCTGATAGTTTGTTTATATGCAGGAGGTGGAGGTGAATGGTACTATGACTTTTTCCTTTTCTTGCCCTGATTACTTCTCGCTTTATTTTTCTAATTTATTTCCATGTTTTTCTTCCTACTACTCAGTTGAGAGAGAGGGGGGTAGAGAGTAGATATTTAATATGTTAAAAAAAATAAAATCTTTGAAATGATACCATCTCTGTCACTTCACGTTCACATTTTAAATGATAAACTAAAATAAAAATCGGCATATTGATAAAAGCTTTCAAGACTGCTGCCTGCTGCTTCCTGGTGATTAAGTGTGTGAAGGTAGCCTTTGTCAGTTCAGATTAAAAATATGAAAATGATGTTATTTAAACCAAGATGACAGTAGAGGAGGGAGGGCTCTATTTATTCCCTGTTCTTCCCCACCCTTCTTTTTTGTGTGGCTATCTAGGGAACAGTTTAAAACTTCAAGAAGGATTTAAAGGAAATGTCCACACACACACACAACTGCACACCAGTTCTCTTTCCACTTTGGAAAGAAAACATTCATGATGTGGCTCTATATTCAAAATTGTTCCTTTTATATTCAGATCATGTCTTAGGCTTGTGACTTTCCTGCATGGACAGGAATCAGAGACATTTTTAGCTCTTACTAGGGCCAATCTTTATGCTTAGCTTTTAAATATATCTTTTCATTTATTTCATACAAGAATCTTCTAAAGTAGGCATCATTATCCTTATTTTCACAGTGAAGAAACTACAACATGGTGAGACAACACATCCAACATTAAGATACCCAAGATCACTCAGTAGAAAGTGAGAGATGAAGGATTGGGACTCTTTGACTTTAAATTACATACTATTGTCACCACACAAGAAAAGAGTAGAAACAAAAGAATGGTCAGAGTCTCTGCTTAAGCGTGTGTCTGAGCACAGCGGAAGACTAAAAACATTGTCACATCCATTTTAATAATTCCCAATCACCAACGTGAATGCTACCCAGAAGATGCATAAATATAGAGACTAGAGGGAGCATAGAGATGACTTCTCGCTGACTGGCATGCGTGGCCACTCTGTCTGTGGCCACTCTGTACAATCTGAGTCTGAGCTTTGAGAAACGATCAGCTACTCTGACATATTTATAGTCACAATCAATTTAACATGTCACCCAACAAACTGATGCAATTGTAGGGGTTCAGAATGAGCCACCCCAAGATGTTCCTCAGTAGTATGTAGGTTATTTGTGCTAAAGACAATTTTAGCTTCAGGTTCCAGAGAAACTTCTGCTCCTCCCTTTGACCACCTTGAACTTGAACTGGAGGCCTTGCCCATAATAAGAGATTACTTTTTTATTTACTAAACATCTGCTCTTCTTATCACCTGCTCTTCTTATGACCCACTGAAGCCTGCCAGGCACCTTACCTCATCCCCACCTCAGAATATCATATATACCCATGTTCCCTTTCTATCTCTGAACCACTCCTGCATGTGGGGAGGGGGGTCTCTGACTCTCTCATATATGTGGGGTTCATATATATATATATATATATATATATATATATATATATATTAAATTTGGTTATTTTCTCTTGCTAATTTGTCTCATGTCTCTTTGACTATTAGACCAGCTAGAAGAACCTTGATGCTAAAGGAAACTTTGTTCCTCCCCCACACAATCTTAAATCATAATATGTATATAGGCCAGGAATTAGGGTTTTCTGGCATAAACAAGAATCTAAGAACTGTGACTTCACAGATGCTGTGAATGTTTTGAAACTTAATGGGTAAAGGAATAAAGTGTAAATACAGCTTACCACAGACCTTGGCTAGACATGATGTGTGAATGTGTCTGCCTGTATTTAGGCATGTGTTTCTCTGCCCAAAAAGAGGCTGAATGAAGAACTGGCATGGGTAAAATTCTCCAAACAATAGCTATACTTGTTGAGTGAAAGGCATCCAGACTACTCAAATTCTAAATTCCCACTTTTTAGGATGCATTAAGCCGTAAAGTGGCTAACTGGGATTCCAAGAACAGTTCAGCTTTCATGATACAGCCATTTTCCTGTGAAGCACCGGGGTCACTTGCAATTCCTGCTGGATCTAGAAGCAGGCATGGGAACTCATTTTCTCACTAGGGAAGCTAATACTAACTAACCTAGAATTGAATTTTCACAAGCTGCTCATATCACTTAAAGATTAAATACTTAATTAAAACTTTAAATAAAGGAGGAAGAAAGAACCTGGTGTAGCCAAAAGATCTGGTGTTTGGTCTTTTGGGCAAATGGCTAAATGACTGCAGCACAGATACTTCTGATGATATTTAAAGGGCCACATTCCCATCCATACTTCATGGCTTCATTATTCAGCAGCTTCTAACGAAACTATCTTTTTGTGATTTGTTTTCTCGTGAATCCCAATCCTTCAAATGGAGGAAGATGGCAGTCTGTCTCTGTAGTTTAAAAGAAAATATTTGAGTAGAATTGGACATCTGTGTCTTTCATTTTAGCCACATGAAAGAGACAAAACAAGGAGGAGGCAGGAGATATGGATAGCCGGTACTTTGCCAATTGTGAAGACCATGGGAACCCCAACAGCCTCTTCCAGAGACAACACATCTTTATTCTTTTATCAAAGAGAATTCATCATGTGGAAAGTCTAAACTCCTTTCGTGGGAGAGAGACATGATGGCGCTTTTTTGTCTCTCATCACTCACTGCTGTTTGATACAGGAGCCTTTTGAGAGAAAGGTAGCATGAGACCAGGAATCTAATACCGTGTTCCACCCCTCCCCCACTTCCTCTGTCCCTTCTTTTACCCAACTTCTGTGGGGAGAATGAGAAGGAAGTCTCATGAATTTGGAATATGATTCAGCAAGTTTTATATGAGAGAGAAAATGGAAGGAGTCATCTTGTATGGAGGATAGCTTCATGTTACAGGCCTTAAATTGTCTGAGATACAAATGATATGCTATGTTGGACACGATTGACCCAGAACCTAATTAAGGTATTTCTAATGCTAATACTATAACAACAAGTAATCTTTTTTGAGGACTCTATGGGTAACAAGGATACAAGGCTGCTCTGGTACTCTTTAGTCTTGTAATTCACTTAAGGTTAGAAATAGCATCAGATTTATCAGTAGTCATGCCTTTAAACCAACCTCTTAGGATTTACAAATCTTATGTCGTTCACGTCTCCCTTTAAGCCTGTGTGCTAAAATTTAAATGAAGGAATGTCCACCCCCCATTTTGGTATTAGTTATCTCTGACCTTTCACAAGAAAATGTTGTATATTCTGACAATAACTGGTGTACTGCAATTCAAAACTCTGGCACCAAACACACAGTGTCTGTGTCAGACTTCACAAATTTAAGGCTATGGTCCCTGACAGGACTGTTCTTGCTTCAGACACCAGCTACATATTGGGAGTTTCCAGGTCCCTCACACTCTGACTGGCTACAAATTCAGGGGTTCCTATGACCCCCTTAGGTTCAATAATTTGACATAGACCACACAGAACTCAGTGAAGTCCTATACTTATATTTAAAGTTTTATTATAAGATATAAATCAGGAATAGCCAAATAGAGACACATAGGGTGAGGTTTGGGAGGGTCTGAAATACAGAGCTATTTAAATGTCCTCCTAGAATTGTCTTTACCATATGTATACAAAATGGCTGATTTGAAATTAAGCACAAAATAGTCCATCATGGGATTGCCCTGCTTACTCCTTTTTTCCTTTCTTGTTTAACAACCAGAAGCCCCATTACCTCATCAAAATGGAGAGATGGCTTCTTAAAGGTAAACATTTTCAGGAAAATGGAGCTATTGAAACACATTTAATGAATGTTTTTTTGAAAAAGAGTAGCCCAACTTTCAATTGGAAAAGTTAAATTTTTGAATAACCCTTGAGAGTTTTTGCCATTTGCCAAAAGAATGCTCATTCAAACCAGCAATTCCTATATACAATGCTACATAATGGTTTGATTTTCAAGAGGATATAGAGAAAATGGCTTTTGCTTGATGGTGTGCTCTTCAGAGCCATTTCATCTTTCCCTTCATTCTTCTAGGGAGAGCGACCAACAGTTTCCATTTTCTGAGAATCCATCAATCTAGTTCAAATGCCTAGATGAAAATGGTACTTAGCATGCCCTTTCTGAACTTACTTCTCTTGTCCTAAAAGAGAAAAAAGAATCTTGCTCTCCATGCTGATTCAACCGCAGAAGACACTGAGGAGCCAGCCTTGGTGCTTCCTTTTACAAACACACATGGTCATATTTACACATTAGCAGGATTATGAAGTTCCTAGTGATCATTTGCGCTGGAAGATAATTGAAGATTATATTCAAGGCCAATTTTGGCTTGATTTCAATTGTTTCCACTTGCCTGACCTCATTCAGATGCTAAGCCGCCTTCTTGTTTCTTTTCATGACCCATTAATTTTCTTTTGCCTTCTAATTTCCATCATCCCAGTTATTTAAAGTATAGTGAGAGATTTTTAGCTCTTAATATTATTAAAAAATTAAAATTGTCACTCTTATCCTACATAATACTGCTACATATGTTTTCATAAACATCACCAATTATGTCATTCTGTCTCAAAAATCTTTTATGATCTCCTGTTATCCTTCATTAACTTTAAAATGAAGTACAAATCTAGCCTGATATTCAATATCTTTCATAACAAAAATGATCTCTTATACTATTCTGTCCATGTATATTTGATCTGCTTTCCAACTGGCCTATAAAATGTTTCCTGGATCCCCCTATCAATGTTTTGCAAATTGCTTTTATGATTTCCACTGTCTAAAATAACTTCTCAACAGATAAAATTCCATCACCTTTCAAGATCCAACTCTAATGCCAGGTCTGCCAGAAAACCATTCATTCAGTCTCTCTGGACTTCTTGTTTTTTGTCTATGGCCAATACACTTTTACTAATGAACTACTATATGTTAGACAAAGCATTTGTTCCTGGAAATACAATGGTGAATAATTTAACATTAGGAATGTTGTGCCTTCAAGATTTTTAAGCCCAGGGAGGGGTGAATGAGAAGCACAACATTGTGCAAAGGTGCTGTGATTGAGAACCAGAGGTTCTGTGGGGACACACAGAAAGGGAACTTAGCCCAGTTTCAGGCAATGAAAGAAGGATTCTAGAAAAAATGACACCTATGTCAAGGCTGGAGTAAAAATTCAGCACATGTCAAGATAATGAATGACGAAGAGGAAAGAATGTTCCATGCAGATGGAAAACATGTGGTAAAGCCCAAAGGTGGGAAAAGGCACAGAATATTCAAGGAGTACACAGAATTTCCAGGTAATCTTAGAACAAATCAAAGAAGTGATGAAAGCTGACACTGGGAGGAAAATAGGAGCTTATAATACCTGTTATTGAATTATAATAGGAAAGTTTACCCAGTAAGAAACTGGATTTACAGAATAAGAAAGGAGGGAGATATAGTTTGAAATTTTAGATTTGAGAACCTTCAGTATACTGATGATCAGTAACAAAAGAACAGAGTATGATATTATATAAGATAAGTATGCAGAAGGGAGAACCTAAAACATAACACTGAAGAATACCAATATTTAAGGAATGGTCAAGGAATTTTAGCAGAAATAGCCAGAAAAGTGGGAGAAAAGCTAGAAGAGTATGATAGCACATCAGCCAGCAAGAAATAAGGCAAGGGCGATCAATAGAGTTGAATGCTCCTACAAAGCTATGCAAGATAAAGAATGAGGCATGTTAATTGAATTTAGACAATAGGAAATCATTGGGAGCTCTGGCAAAGACATCTTTAATAGACTCATAGGGGCAGAGCAAGATTGCCTTGGGTTAAAATGTGAGTGGGAGGTAAAATGGTGACACAGCAAGTGAGAACTATGATAAGAAAATGCTGCCTATGAAGAACATTGGTAGCTAAAGGTAAATAGGATTTGAAGGAAGGGTGTTTTAAATGATGAAAGAGACACTATGCTTACATAGTAAAGAGAAAGGTCCAGTAGAAAGGTCAAAGTTAAAAATACAGGAGAGAAAACTCTTATTAAGTAAGTCCCCAAGAAGAAGGTATGGCACAGCAAAGCGTTAATTAGCCTTAGGTAGTAGGTTTATTAAGTATTTCTAGCAACCGGAAAGACAGATAGTTAGATGTGGAGTCCTAGTATATAATGTACAGGTTTGGGGAGGTGGAGTTGAGGGAACCTCCTTCAAGACTTACACTCTCCGCAAATTTCCATAATATTTTACTTGTGACCTCTTTTAGCACTTGTCACATTGTCTCATAGGTTTTTGGTGTACTTGTTCTATTTCAACAAGATTATAGGTCAGTACTGTCCAATAAAAGTATAATGTAAGTCACTAATGTGAGTCACATATATAATTTAAATTTTTCTGGTAGCTACATTAAGAAATGTTTGAAAGTAGAAATTAATTCTAATAACATGTTTCATTTAACCCAAACGTATCCAAATATTATAATTCAACCTATAATCTGCATAAAAATTAATGACATGGATTCACATCCTACTCTTTGTATCAAATGTTTAAAACCTGATGTATATTTAATATTATATTAAACCATAGTATAGAGCAAGCACATTTCCAGGGCTCAGTAGCCACATTTGGCTGGTGACCACTGTATTGGGCAGCACAGATATAGATGCTAAGTACCATGAGAGCAGATACTATTACTGCCCTCCCCTTCCGGTCTCTTGCGCTCACTCAATGATTGTTTAATTAGAACTACATAAAATGAAAACCTCTATCAGTCACAGGACACTCAAGAATTTCTTAAAGAATATTTAATTGAGCCAATAAATGAAAATCAGCAGTGCCTATGTAGTTTTTGTCAGAGTTGCTGCAGGACAAGTCATGTGTTTCTCTTCAAAGGACTTTGGGGAACTGAGTTTATCTTCATAAAAGAGAAATGATGCTATGTTAGTCTGAGTACCATAGATGGGATCCGGAGGCACTGTGACCATTTCAGGCACGACTGCCAGCCTTCCGCCTTTGCCAGAAGGGATCCTGATTCAATTAGTATGGCTTAATACAGAATTCATCTCTTCTGGTAGTAGAGCAGTTTGTCTTTTTTACAGTAAATTCCACCATCTCCCTGACAGATGGATGGTCTGGATTAGTGAAGGGACTGAGAATCACAAGCTCTACGCTACTGGCTAAGCACAAGCAAATAAGCATCAAAGAGTTTCTCTCCTCTACAAATAGTCTTTGGGCAGATGGAAGTCTACTTTTTCTCCAAGATAGGGCCCCTGGTGGTGCCAAATGTGCTACACGAATAAACGAGTCATCGGATTATAGAATGTTAGAGTTGGAAGGAACCTTAAAGAGCATCTTGTTCACACTTCAACACCCTCCTCCCCCAAGTTCTTATTTTACAAGTGAGGAAGGAGCCATAATGCTGCATTGCTTCAGACACTAAAAGCAGAACTGAGCCCTTGCATTAAGAGTTTCCCTAGAAACACATTTGCTTTAACAGTGTGGTCTGACCAGACTGAATGCATGCTATACCTTATAGAATAATTCTGGGACATGTAGCCTATACAGTGCAACTGACAAAAAAATCTCTCTGCCCAGATTCTCTTCCTCTGAATAGTTAACTTTTATGTATTCCTGAAGCATCGAATGTGTCCCTTTAAAAGGATTCTCCCATTTATTTTAAATTTCCTAAAATAAAAAAGATCCCCGCTCTGTATGGACTTCTTTGTCAGCTCCTGCCACTGTACTCCCAGCTGTGGCTACTGAAGAGCTCCCAGCAGATTGCTCAGCTTCGCCTAACTCCTGAATCATTAAGATTCAGGCCTGGTGGTATATTAGAAACTAATTCTCTACCAGCAGGAATAAGAAAATTAGCCTGTAGTCTATGCCAGGTGTCCTTTTTCTCCCAAGGACTGCATCAGCACCAAGCTGAGCTTTCTTTCTCTAATCACCCCCCTCCCCCACTTTTCTATTCCATTCCGCTGAGCTGCCTGCCCTTCTAGGCCCCTTCAAACATACCCCAAGCCCAAGCGCAGTTGTCTAGGGCCCTGAATCTCCTTCTACCTCCTGCAGATCACTTCCTCCAGGGTTTAGATTTTATTCCCAGCATCATTCGTCACTGGCTGCTGCTCTGCTTAAAACCCACTGGAACTACCCAACAGCACAGCTCGGTTCCCTCACCTACCACTGCCAGGTATCAAAGCAAATCTCTTCTTTGGCCTTCCTTGTTTCTCTTCCTTCACTCACATCAGACGTGTTGGAAACCTGGCCGAAACCTAGAAGATTCCCTGTGTTCCTTTGGATCTAGTCATTTGGATTTCAGACCTTCTTCCCTAGGAGTGAGCGTATCTACCCTGGGATTATTCATCCTGGCCTAGATTTCCTTGTTTCCAGACAGCTTCCTCTCCCTGCGTCTCTGCTGTTCATCACAGTATGGTTCAGGCCGAAGTTATGTAGAGTATCAGATTCTGCCCAACTTTCAGAAAGAGAATAATAAACACTTGTTTATGTTATAGTATCTCATTTCAGTGGGTACCAGGAGTTTCTTGGCAGGGTTATTACATGTGTAGTGTGTTTGATGGCTGCCTTACCAAGAAAAATTAATCATCCATCTAATATAAAAGGCACTATCAAACTGTCTTTTCTATCCCTGCGGCAATACTGTAGTTACCAATTTATGTTGTTTCGTCCCTTCCCCTTTTCCCTCATGCCCACCCCCATCCCATCTGGCAATCATCCGTTTTTCTTCTCTGTCTCTAAGACTATTTCTGTTTACGGTGCTCGTTTATTCAGTTCTTTAGACTCCACATATAAGTGAGATCATATGGTATTTGTCTTTCTCCCACTGACTTATTTCACTTAGCAATCAAAGGGGTGAAAAGGATAACCATTACATTGTTTTGTACACCTGAAACTAATAAAAAAAATGGAAATGTAAAAAAATAATAGTAATAAAATATTAGTTACAACTGAAAAAATAAAAGGCACTTATAAAAACTTTGGCTATGGTATAGGGTCTGATAAAGGTGTGAAGAGATTTCTGGTGCTACGAGTTCTGTTTAATGCAGAAAGCCAGATACTCGGTCGGGTTGACTAAGAATGGGAGCGCGTCATATAGCACTGTCCACTGGTTTCCTTGTTTGCTCCTCTGCGTTCACTGTTTTGTTTCATTTTTGCTTTTGAGATGCTAAAAAGAAACCCACTGTACAAAGTCAAGATAGAATTTTTAGTCATGAAAATCTCCATTATCAGGACCATACAACTTAGAACACACCCTGACTCTATATACTAACTATCCTATGGAGACTTCATCATATATTAGGCTGCACCAAAAAAAAAAAAAAAATTTGTTTATGTAGCCATCTTGAAAATTGCCAGACAATATATCACTTGAAGGCTGTCATATAAAATAAAACATTAAGAGAAATAGTTATGGGGTTTTGTGCTGTCCTACCATTACAACTGCAATAAATCATTCTGCAGCATGTACCCCTCTTTCCTTTATGCCTTTCTAAAAGTTGTGCAGCCTAGTAGTCGGTTAGAACTTGGAAAGTCACAAGGCTGACAGAATCCTGAATTGGAGAATGGTGATTCAACTGTCATCCTAGCTGGTGAGCACCAAACTACATTTTGCACTCTCCTTGCATGAAACTAGTTTGTTACAGGAAAATGGCTGTATAATATATATATATATATATATATATATATATATATATATATATATATATATATATATAAAATCCAATTCCCAAATAGCACTAGAAAACTGCACATTAAAAAGATATTAGCCAGTAGCAGGCATTTTGACAATGTACTGACAGTGAGTGGTTAGAGACATCATACTGGGAGTTTGGGTTTAAGAAGTACTGTTAAATAAGTAAAGAGTTTATCCTGTAGCAGCTGTGAAGCATCCCTGCTCTTTCTGGTGCTTTCTAGCCTGTGCTGGTTCCTATGTCAGGCTTGGTAAGAAGCCTAAGCAAAAGTCAGCAACTTTTATTCTGAGAGGCACCACATTCAAGGGGAAAATGAAATAGTGCATACTATTTCCAGGTGCGATTTCTAGTATTCCATCCATGTGGGCAACATAGTTGACTTAGCATTCAAAAGTACCTTTTTCATGTTTTAATTTTTGCTTTGGATATACTGTGAGGTGGCTGCTAGGTACTCAGTCGGATAGAGGTGCTAATGTATTCACAACTTAAAAGGAAAAAAAAATGAAATGGACTTGGGTTTTAAGTACCATTAATACTCAGTCCAGAGATTTCATGGTGGGGAACCCTGGCCGACAAGACAGGCGGATGTACGGGGCAGCTACAAATTCAGGAGGGGAGGGTGCTACTTGGGTCCCCATCTTCATTTGGATTTCGTCTCTGTACATTAAGCTTTGAAAAAGAGGAAATGATAAGTAACTCTAGGCTTTTATTTTCTTATTCTTCCTCATATAGTTGTTCATTTATACAGAGATGAGAAAGAATCTCTTTCTCTTGCCTGAAAATCTAATATCTTTGCATCAGTGTTGTTAAAACAGCAGGTGCAAAATGCAAAAATGCCACCACAAAACTAACATAAAGAGATTAGCACCATATGTAAAAGGTAGCTAAGTGTGATACAAATATTCATCCCTTCTATCTTACTCTATTGCTTAAGAAAGACACATAAATAAATAGTATTTTTCTGTGATGTTGTGAATGAACATTGTGAGGTCGAAGCTACAGATTTGCATTGAGGACATATTGTAACTAATCTATAATGCAGAGTAGTGAGCACGATCCACATTGCCATGACTCTGCATGAAAATTGTGTATATATATATATATATTTTTTTTTTTTTTGAGGGCAGTGTCACTGGCCCTTATATGTGGGACCCGAACCCAGGCCGCTGGCTTCCCAAGCCAGCGCTTAACCACCGTGCCACTCGGCCGGCCCTGTGTATATATTTTTAATTGCTGATTAATTTGCTTCCTTCCACAATTAAACCACATTCCTTAGATTTCCAAATTTTCCCTAATGAAAGGTTGTTTCTTTAAAAAAGGTGCCTTGTATTTCAAACTAATTTCCTTAGATCAAATTATAAATGTAGATAAGTGAATATTAATATCAAATTTATCAATATTTATCTTAAATGTATTGGCACAACAAAATTGTCATATACAGTGTAAACCTGCTCAAATAATATGCATTTGTATGCATTTACTTAACTTAGGGCCTCACAACCTAGGAGCCTAATCTGCGACCACAAAGAAATTCTTTGAATTTTCTGAGTTGGCATGTTTGCAACATAAACGTCTAATAATAAGACAAGTGCAGTTATTGCCAAACTATTATATGAAAAATTGTGTCCAGAACCTGGCTAAATTATTGTGTCATTATCCTTACAGACCCTGTGAGGTTCTTAAAGGCATAGACCGTGGCTGTATGTCCTTGAACCTAATATAATGATTGGCATATAGGTGACACTTAATAAGGATTCTTGAATTAACAAATGAAAGCTCCTTGACTTTGGAGTCATACAGACCTAAGATCAAAAATGACTTACACTGTGTATGATCTGCGACCTTGAGCAAGTTACTCAAATTCGTTGTGCATTGGTTTTAGCATCTTTAAGGGGAAAAAAAAGAACTATGTTGGGCCGGCCAAGTGGTCCAGTTGGTTAAGAGCTCACTCAATAGTGCAAGCTCTGAGCAAAGGGTCGCCAGTTCAATTCCCGGCCCAACCTGAGCTGCCAACAGGTGGCAGGATGATTCAGCTAAAGAAAGAAAGAAAGAAAGAAAGAAAAAAAAGAACCACTTCTTAGGGTAATTTTGAACTTTAAATAAATAATAACTAAAAAATAATTTACATTAAAAGAGCTGGCACATTTTCAGGGCTCAAAACATGTGATTTCCTTCTCTCCTCCTCATTAGATTTGGAATTCAAGTCTGAATAAGAGAAAATTGCTAATATGCGTCTCTCCAGTCTTTCCAGCAAACAGTCTTTCTTTCCTTTGATGTAGAAATATAAAGAGAACTTGCCTGGAATCAGGAAAAGCAAGTAAACAGAGGAGGAAGAAAGAGGAGGAAGGAAAGGAGGAAAAATGTTGACTTGGCCTTGGGAAATTTGATGGATTGTGGGGGATGCTTGCTTTAATGGCATTGGTAAGCACCGAGGAGATCAGACAAAGCTGTGAAGCAGGTGACATATGTCTCTGTACTGCTTTGCTCTTTACAATTGAATCATTGTTTTAATTGAAGTGTAATTAACGTAACCTTATATTAATTTCAAGTGTACAACATAATGTTTTGTTAATGGCAGATACTGCAAAATGATGACAGTAATTAAGTCCAGTTAATATACTTTGCCATACATAGTTACAAAGTTGGTTTTTGTTTTGTTTTCTCTTCACAGTTGAATCTTGACAGTGGTTGGTGGGAGATGTTTGGGGCCTAGCAGTTTGGGCCTTAGGAGCTAAAAACTCTAAAGAGTGTATTCTTTCTTGTTCAAAATGAAAATAGTTCTATCCACTTTTTTCTGGCTATCAAAGCAATCCATAACACATATTATACAAGCATGGATTAGGTACAGAAAAACAAAAAATAAAATAATGTCACAAGACCCTTATCTGGAGACATCCACTCTTAACATTTTGGATTATATATAATTTTAATATTTTTTACTAACACAGAAGAAAACTACATTATATGATGTAACATGTTTTACTTTCTCCTTTTTCAATAAATATATTATGTAGAGATTTCTGTATCAACAAAGATAGGCCCACATAATAATTTTTGTATGGCTGCATAGAATCCTATTGTATGTTAATATTATTATTTGTTCAATCCCTTCCTTATTAATGAGCATTTTGATGATATCAAATTTTACATTCTTGTAAACAACATACATGGACTTTTTTTAAAAAATACAACTTTAGTAGTAACCTGATTATACCATGATATATATTTTTGGATTATATTTTTAGTTGAATTGTTGGGTCAAAGTGATTACATGTTTACAGTTATGATTTATTTTGTCAGACTGCCTATTGTTTGAGCCATTATTCCTTTCCACTAGGAGAATGCTTAGTGGATCCAGGAGCTGACATATATACATATATACATGGTAATAATTACACTCTTTTTAGTGTTTGTCAAATGCTTTCACATTATTGAATCATTTGGCCCTTATCCTCGGAAGTAGGCAGAGAAGCTATGATATACAGTTGAGGAAACTGAGGCAAGCTAGTACAAGTACTTCTTGATGGTCCAATGAGTACTGCTTCCAGTTTGCCTTACTTTATCATCGCTTTGTGGAGGTAGGATGATGGTTAGTATAGAAATAGTTCAGATCTACTATGAAAACCTCTCTGCTAAAAGAGAATAATAGCAGGTGGCAACTGGCCTTTCATTTGCATATCATTTGCATCTATTTATTGGATGTCATTGTGTACAGAAATCCTTAGTCCTTATTAGACAAAACAAAACAACAATATCCATCTATAGGGGTAAAAGTAATGCTCAAACTTCTAAATCCAGTGCTGTTGAGATACTTTATTGTTGAGAAAGAGAAGCTAGAACATGCGATGCCACTTTGCCTCTGGAGGCCAAATTCCCCATGAGTTTCCTTACTAATAATGCTGCCATTTCAAAAATGACCATGAGACTTGATTTCTCTTATAATACCCTGGGCATAGCCTGAATAAATAACTCTTCACTTAGTACCTATACCTTAGCTGAGGCAAGTCTGGAATTTCCAAGCAGCACACTATTAAAGGAAAATCAACAGAGGACACATGTCTTGTTTCTGTGCTATTATAGACATTTGAGTATCTAGTGTAAACCATGGATTATCTTACTGATTAAAGTACACAGAAACAGTAAAAAGTTCCTATATTAAATAATAAACTACATGGGTTTTTCAGTGTCCATATATGGGCCACAAATTATAATCTTAGAATCTCTACTGGAAATAATCTGGTCTGAAAAACCATATCTTAGTTTCTTGGGTTACTGCTGATTTCTTCAAAAACAATTTGTTCTTTCTTGAGTCTTTCTTTGTCTTAGGAGTTAGGACCCAACACTACGACCCTATACACCTAGGCTGTCTAAAATATAGCTCAAGAGAGGCCAACACATGTTATTAACTAAATTCAGGCCCTTTCCCAACAGTGGGCAGTTTCTTCCCCAACCTCACCTATCAATCAATCCCTGGTTTTACACAGACATCAGAAGAAGAGCCATGTCTCTATGTAATACAGTCATCACAACACACACACACACACACACACACACACACACACACACACACAACGAAAAGAGATAAACTCACTCAGAACTTGGTGGGGAAGACCTTCCATCCCTACTGTTGTTTTCTGTTTCCCTCCACCTCTTTCTAACGTTTGATGTTTCCTTTTTATTTGCTGAAAGAAAATTTAAAATTCTATATTATTTTGTGTTCTAAGAGATCCTGTAACTTGAAAAATTCTCTCTCTCTGTGTCTTTAGTTGCTAGGAAACATTCACTAAACAATTCTAAATCAATAAACCTGTGGTCTTATGTTCCCTAGAAGGAGAGGGATAGCATGTCCTTGTGCATCAGAGAATGTACTTGAGAGGGCTGAGCAAACTGCTCACAGACAAGATCTCCTAGCCCTTCGCAGAGGATGAGAGAGAACAGAATAACAAAGATGATTTTCTGAAGAAAGGGCTTCTGAAATGAGATTAAAAAAAAACAACAACTTGGATTTGATTCAGAACTTAGGGCAAGAGTTGGTATTTAAACAAATGGCTTTCTGCAACGCCATGGGAAAGTTACCCAAGTCTGGCTCTCGGTTTAGGGCTCCTAACAAGATGATTTTTAATTCAAATTGTGGTGCTGTGAATGAAGGAATGCCTGTAGCTCTTCTGGTAATTTAGCAGAGCAGCTTTCTGCAATTTCCCTATTTTTAAGCCCCATGAAAGTTTGTTCATCTTGCACTCCTCAAAAAATAAACCTTTGGGGCCAGCCGAGTGGCACGTTGGTTAAGCGCTGGCTTGGGAAGCCAGCGGCCCCGGTTCAGTCCCACATATGAGGGCCAGTGACACTGCCCTCAAAAAAAATAAAAAAATAAACCTTTGTTCATTTGGGGCTTGGAGTGTGGGTTTTCTTTTTAGCTCTCCATAAGTTTAGGGCTAAGTTTTATCTTCATTGTGTGATTTGAAGAGCAATAAAAGGATTATACTGCTTCTCATTTTTTTGTGTGTTCACGCACTCT
The DNA here is from genome assembly GCA_033961575.1 of Aselliscus stoliczkanus. Lineage (NCBI taxonomy): Eukaryota > Metazoa > Chordata > Mammalia > Chiroptera > Hipposideridae > Aselliscus > Aselliscus stoliczkanus. The sequence goes on from CM066729.1 coordinate 68,496,876, forward strand.
ATGACTGAATTTCCTCAATTATATTCATTTATTTGTCTATTAAAAGGCTGTGACATGTTAAGCATACACTACCTGGAAGGAAAGAAGGAGGGGAGGGAGAAAGGGAGGAAGCAAAGGAGGAAGGAACCCAGGTAAAAAGTAATACTTCTGTCTTATCAGCAAATACCTTAGCATAATTAGCTGCTACTGTATGAGCAGAGTCCTCAACAAGATGGATGTTTTGTTGAGGGTTGTGACCCTGAGAGGGGAAATAGGTTACTTATTTCAGCAATTTTGCCAGAGGTCAATCAGGTCAGACCTCTAAGGATTGTATACACTCTGAGAAGCCAAATAGGAACTTAAAATATCCAATTTGGGAGGCCTATGGGCTGATCATTTGTTCCGGCACTGAGTTAGTAGCTCTGGTCTCCATGGGGAAACTCCACCTCCGTACCCCTAGCTACTAATGTTTCTTAAAACTCTATGTTTTTGTTTTTGTTTTTTAATAATTTAGGCTCTTGAATAACATCTTTTCCAAAACTACAGCACAGAAAACCCCATTGCCATATGGTTAGTAATGACCAGACCATTTTTCAGTCATCTTGCTACAAAGGGTGACTGCTTTGTCTTTCGTGCACTTTCAGTGTCAGTTCTTAAAATCCTGTCTGTGCTTGTTGACTTCCATTGACTTCAACACCCAGATGTACTTGACTCAGCCCCTGGAAATCGCCATATTTGCTCTCCAGGGATAGATAGCAGAGTATGGTGTTAAATATTGTAGCCTTGGGAGAGAGCTGGTTTTAGCTGTGATGATATGCTACCTAACACTTCCACTTTGGCAGGCCACTTCCCCCATTAGGACTAAATTTCTCAATTTGTACAAGGAGGATTCATTCATTCTTATCAAGCAGTGGCTTACCAAGAGCCTACCTACATCAGGCATTGTACCTCTAGATAATCCTTAACTCCCTCTTTGATCTATCATCCTCAGGCATTGTTTTTCAGCCCAGGATGGATCTGATCACTGAGTCCAATTTGTTGCTGCTGATAATGATATGGCCTCTGTATCCAATCAAAAAAGTCCTTATTTCCCAATGAGTATGAAATGTTCCATATTGAACCCTCTCAAAGACTAGACTTTCTCTATTTAATTTCTGGCCCCCCTGTGATGATTATTACTACTATGCCCTACCTTTTAACCCCAGCCTATTAGCTTCTATTGGAAACTCTTTTCTTGCTGTCCTTTTTCTGCTTAAAAAGACACTTTGGCCTCTGGCCCATAATTCTTGAGATTTGCATCCTGTTTTCTCTACAAGTTGATGAGAGTCTTGATCCAGCCTTACTTCCATACCACAGATAGGCTCCACTGAGCACACTTGCTTCTGGCTTTCCCTAAACAGAATGATCCTGCCACATTCTGAGCTCAGGTCTGAGGGAACTATGATTAAATACACCCACCACAAAATAGAAAATGCTTATGGCACATCCTCAGGTCGACACAGCATACTTGGGTTGGTTTGTTTTTGCTATTTGTCTAAATAGAAATGCCAAGCAGCAAGAACTCCCATTTCTATCTGGTAATAAACCAAAAGGGAGCTAAGCACCATGTTTCTTTTGTCTCATTATTCCCTTTTCTGTTTTTCTTTATTCCTGATTCTGTGTCAAATATCCGCCGGTACACTGCCTCCTCACCTCCTAAGCATTAACTCTCCTTAAATCTGTGGTTTAAGAAACATGCACACATATATATGTAATTAAAAGCAGGGCTTTGGCTTTTCCCTGGGAAACTGGAAGGATAAGGTGAGTTAAGCTTTTAATTACAAGTACCCATTCCGGGAGGCAGGGAGTTTAAGCTTCTGACAGCTATCACTGCTCAGCCTAATCCTATCTTTCAGGGAAAAAAAAGAAAAAAGAAAAACCCACATGTATCTATCTACAAAAATGTTGACTTAATATATTTGATATTTTTTTACATAGTTGCTAATGTAAGCTCTACTTGAAAACCAGAGAAAAAAATGTTATTGTTGTTGTTAAGGTGCAGGCTTAATGTACCTATGATTCCTTGATTCCTCTTAGACTATTCCATTGTTCTATTTCAGTTATATTTAAGGTTGTCTCAAGATATATAGAAATGCTACAATTCTGCATTTTTATAACTGCTTTCATCCAAAATCCCAAATCTCTTTACAAATACTAATTATTGTGATCTAATGTCCCTGGAAATTGTTAAATATGCTTCAAAGTAGTTAAACACTTTAAATCCCAATTTACAAATTAAAAACTAAAACTTGGAAAAGCTAAGCTACTCTGGGGATTTAAAAAGCATTTTGGTTGAAACAACTGGAAATGACAGCTGTCAGCCCAATCTCCTAGTCCTTGAACTCATTTGATATCCTACATTTCTTGAATGATTATACATGTTGGAAGACAGGTTGCTGCTGTGAATTCAGGCACTGCAGATCTCTTTCTGTCCAAATAATATACAACACCTAAAAATATCATTGTAAAGTGGCGACATCTTTCCAGGTCAAACTTTAAAATATTTCTTATGGAAGTCATTTTTTTAAAACCAAATTTTGTGATCAGTGAAATTCTTTCTTCTTTAGCATTTTCTGGATGTCTACCAACTGGCTTCAGTTTTGTAAGTTAAAAAAATAGAGATACACATACACATACAAGCATAGGTATGTGTATATGTACAGGTATGCATATGTTCATGCATATATCATATGTCATATGTATGCATATGTGTCATATAAATATGTACAAACATAAAATAAGACAAGCAAAAATTAGTTCCATTTAAAACCTTTTTTTTGAAAAGATTTTATTGGGGAATTGGGGAGGGGAACAGTGTTGGGGAATCAGGGAAGGGGAACAGACAAGTTGCCGTTCTTTTGTTCTTCAGTCTAGTTGTGGAGGACGTTGCTTCACTGGCCCATGTTGGTATTATCATTGCGCTCTTCCTGGGTGAGGCAGATCAGTCGCCGGCCTCTCGACGGCCTGTTCACGGTGGCTATTGGCATCTCACAGCGGCTGCCAGTCACTCACGGTAGCCTATGGCAGCCCCCTGAAGCAGGGGCTGCAGCTATGCCGTCCTGGGGACTCACAGCAGCACAGCTACAGGTGGAGCTGCTGCTCAGCATCTTAGCTGTGGAGGGCAGTGTCACTGGCCCTCATATGTGGGATCCGAACCGGGGCCCCTGGCATCCGAAGCCAGCTCTTAACCAACACGCCACTCGGCCGGCCAGAGGGAGATTATTACTGGTAGAGAGATATTAGGTTATAATCATCAGTATATTCTGGAAGGATCATTGGGGGTCTTAAAAATTAACAAAAGTAATTCTAATAAATGGATGTTTGTGAAAAAGAAATAGATTGTTCCAATTATTTGACAAACATGTAAAGTGCTCTGGCAGTAAAATGATATGTTTTATTGGCCTTTCACCCATTAAACAATTAATATCTCTTCTTCTACCTAATGTTACCCACTTCCAAATCAGCTATCTCAAAATACATTTGATTCATGTGCAGGTAAAAAAGCACGTTCCTTGGATTTAATACTCGAAGGTACAGCTCAGAAAGAAACAAGGCAACACTTGCTTGTAGCATTAGCAAGGTTTCTTTGCAAGCTTAATAAAAAATCACTTGTGCCAATGGCAATGTTTTAATTTCCCTCTCTGTACACAGTAAAACATATTTCTGATTCTTACTCTCACTCTCTAAATATCTACTCTGATATCTCCTAATGTCATATCTACTAACTTCATGCCTATAAAAATCCTGTAACAAAATTCTTGCCACCTATTACCTAAGATCACCCTTCCTCATTAGACACACTTTCTAGGCCATATATACTTACAATTTGGTCTCTCAAGTACCTCATAGGCATGAAGTTAGACTATTAGCTCGTGTGTACAGATGTTATGTCCTCCTGCTTCACCAAAACTCTAAACACAGACAAGGTTTCAGAAATAAGATAATGCTAGAAATATGTTGACACATGGTTGTATAGCACATAAGAGGCTCTCATCCACTTATCCCTCACATCAAGATTATAAATGGCGGGGGGGCGGGGGGTGGCCGAGTGGCGCAATGGTTAGGAGCTGGCTTGGGACACCAGCTCTGAGCAGCAGGACGCCGGTTCAGATCCCACATATGAGGGCCAGTGACACTGCCCTCTATAGCTAAGGTGGTGAACAACAGCTCCACCTGGTTGCCTCTATAGCTAAGATGGCCGGGGACAGTGTAGGCTGCAGCCCCTGCTGCAGTGGGCTGCCGTAGGCTATAGTGAGTTAAAACTTTGAGTTAAAAGATGATCTTGGGTTTTATGGTCTCAAATTCTATGTGTTGAATGCCACTCTCTAAATTGAACTGCTTGCAGCCCTAGTCCAACATGAGGGAAACCCTAAAAAGGTTTGCTTCAGTTCTACCCTAGGATTTGTCACATGATAGGCATAAATATCCCCAAAGCTGGAACCTGTGGACTTCAGGGTTCAGGTTTCCTGGATTCTGCTTGGTAATTGGATTATTGGGTCATAGGTTCTATGTGAGAATTAATGTGAGTTTGACCTAGGTGTGATTTATGTCTATATTTATATATCCACCTCTCTATATTTTTATCTGTATTGTATGAGTTAATCAATGCAAAGCACACAAAGAGTCCCTGGCCCATGATAACTGTTCAATAACTATTATTTGTCACCACTATTGTTGTTACGGTTGCTTCATTTGTCAATTTGTTGTAGTTGTTATATGATTTAATAACCTTGCTGGGAAAGTGTGAATCATGATTTGAAAGGAACAGGAATGATTAGCAACTCTTAGATTGGCATGTCACATACCAACAGACATCCTAACTAACTCTCCCCCAGATAGCACCACTTCATCTCACTTCCAGGGCTGGCATCTTTCACTCTAGAAGGTTCCTCCATGATTTATACTCTATTTCTAATGCTGCCTCCTAGGAAGGAGCTGCAGGACCTTCAGGATGTGGGCCAATATGCATGACCCTCCAGTGACCTTTGGATAAACACTCTCTGTGGAGGAGGAGTTTGCATTCTGCCCAGGTGTTAGCCAGATGCAGAGAGTAGGCTACTAGGAGACCCCCTTGTGATGCTCACCTGGGGCTTTTCCTTCAATCTGATGAAGCCCAAGGAACTCCATGAACTGGCCCTGGAGGTCTGGTACTGTCTCATAGTAGCGGGTCCACGTGAAGGCTGGTTCATATCTTGAGTTAACCGCCATTCTGACTAGTGTATACAGACAGCAAAATCACATCTGGTTTGGAACTAAGCTTTCTGCAGAAATGAACTCTGAGTCATACTCCATAAGCCCAGGGTTGCTATCTGTTATCACACATGGGAATAACCTCTCTATCTTGTCACTGCCTATGCAGCATCTTCTCTAATTTTTCTCATCGCTGCAGCTCATCTCTCCAGTCTCCAGGCTAGGCAGTTTATCCTACCTGCTACCATCATCATCTATTCTCCTACTGTGTATTGTTAACAGTCAGATTGCAGCTGCCAAATTTCTCAAATCTCCACAAATTAATAGTGTTGCATGGCTGTTTAAATCATGGACTCTGGAATCAGCCCAACTCGGCTACGTATTTCTTCTCTAACTTGCTGGTTGGTTGACCTTGGATAGGCTATTTAACCTCTCTGAGTCTTTCTTTCATTGCCCGTAAAATGGTGATATTATTAATGAAATGTAAGGGGCTTCTGTGAGGATTGAAAACAGTGATATAGCTAACAACTGTTTCATGAAATGAGATAAATATGCAAAATACTAAATACAATATTTTGGCATGGATGAGCACTTGGTATATCTTTGCTATTACTAATATCAGCTCCTTAGCCCTTTCTGCTTCCCTCTGTGCCTTCTCCAACCTCTCCCTCCCTTTACTAGGTTCTTTGGGATACAATAAAAGAATAATAGGTCATCTTTGTCCTCCAGCTGCTGGGAGTGGGAATGGGTCAGCGGTAGGAAGAAAAGGAGTATAAGCAAATTATTATGGGAATTCTGAGTAGGAAGAAACGGACTCCAACTAAGGAAGAGGTGTCAAAGAAGGCTTCACACAGCAGGTAACACTGGAGGTGACTCTCGAATGTCTAAAAGTGATTGCTTAATGTTAAATAATAAAGAAAGGAGAGAAAGACAGGAAATATGATTGCAGTCAAATATATTTGACCTGCCATAACTTGCCAAGTAGTTAAGAGTGAGGTCAGCAAAATGGCAACTCTGTGCTAAGACTCTGGATATAAGCGAAGCATCTGCTCAGAACAGTTTTGTTAAATATTCATTTATTGTTTCTCTCTTGGCTCTGAAAGAGACTTCAAAGTGAGCAGGCAGAAGACAAGCAGTTAAATTCTTATTTTTGTTGTTGTTTTAAGGCATTTATAAAATCTGTAATGAAATAGATTTTTCTCTCAGAAAGCACATTTTTCTGAGTCAGAGATAAGGTGGTTTGTGGTTTTATTTTGGGAGCACCCCCCCACCAATCCTCCAATGCACAAACAAATCTATCCACATCCAGTACATTTGTGGAAACATAAATAAAAATAACAATGAAAGTATAAGCACCTCTTTCCCAATATTAATCATGACTAGCCAAAAGTTATTTGGGTTTTTTAAACACATAAGGAAAAATTTCTCTTTGACAATACAGTTGCTTGTGCTTACACACATATCATTTCAAAGAGCATTACAGGAGCCAGAGCAGTTGGTGTGAGACTTAGGGGAGAGATTAGCGGAAGTCCATTCCAGGAGAATTATTATGGCGATCGCTTGTCACTTGTCATTACATATAAATCTCATTGGTCTTCTTGCCTCAGTTTCAGCTTGGATTTAACTTACACTTGAAAAATCACTCTTTATTTTCTTCTCCTCTTGTAGGATTCACTTTCTTCATCTGACTGGCTGCCAACTTATCCTGACTATTTTATTACCCATCTTCAGGCTCTTTTGCTCTAAAGCGAAAAGAAATAATATTTTTGTATATATATGTAAAGCATAGATAGCACATATGCCATTGTGTTGAACAAGATGCCTCATATGATGCAAATTACAAACGAGGTACTCAGGACAACAGCGTGAGTAAAATGCCATTAAACCACTCCTAAATATGTGTGTATTGATAGATCATTTAGAAATCCTATAATCAATCTTAGCAAAATCCATCCTCCCCAAAATATGTACTTGGATTTTGGAATAATAACTGTAACCCAGATAGTATCTTAGGAAACGGATGTTGTTCCTTTTCCTTTTTCAGTATTTCCTTGCTCTATCAAATTTACATTTTAAAAAAATACTCATATTCTTGCAATACTTTAAAAATTCCTTTTTGCTATCATTTACTAGCTCATCTCCTATGTGACTAAATATGACTACCTTACCTTCTGCACACATTTATTCCTTAATAGATCTTTGGTTTTTAAAATAGTTCTAGGGGGAAAAAAAATCTCCAAATTCAGCATGAAGCTCAGTGTTAAATATATAATGAGATTTCCATGTCATTTGAATGAATGAATGAAAATGAATAATTAGAGATGCTGGGACCTATGACAAAGTGGAATTACTGTAGATTCTCTACTCTTGCTACATACTTTATGTATACTATAGATCAATAATTTCAGGGGGAGGAGTAGTGTATGTCTGTGAAGAAATTGCAGAAAGTATTTTGGCTAATGCATTAGTAAGTTTGCCAGTACAGACATAGGAAGAAACCACCAATTTCAGGCCAAACATGGTTATACTGCTAATGACCATTGCGCTGACTTTCAAAATGGTTGTAAAACACAACTTTACATTTGAAACACAACCATTGCCTTCATTACTATAATATTTGCTTTTAAACATGTATCCCTTTGAGATGCGTGTATCCCAACTCTTTAGGTACCCTCTTTGAGAAAGATCATATTCTTTTATAAAGATCTGCAACAGAAAGTTTCTTGCCCTCCTTTGCCACAGATTGCTATAATTCCACCTTTCAGTTAAGGAATTATCCTCTGATCAAAATATTAAGAGGAGTGAAACTAGCTTGCATTACCAGGTCTTAAAAGCTCAACCTGGATCTAGTCATCATAACCTGGGTTTCCTTTCCACCAAAGGAGATAGGGCAAATAAACCCTTGGTGGGTTGGCATGGAAACGATAGAATTAGGAATTATGAATTTAAGTACGAATGGGCCAGAATGTTAGCCTGGAAGGTAGACCTGGAAGTAGAAACTCAAACTCAGAGTTGGTCAGAACAGGGGATGGGTGGTTTTGGTGACCTGGGGAAGGCAGAAATGTGCTTCAAACAAACAGAGGGAGCTCTGAAGATGTCCATTTTACCTATGACTGAACATAAACACTTCGGTGAGGTGAATTACACTTATACTGTACATATTAATAAGAGAAATATGGTCTCACCTACAAATGATAGCTTGTTCGAAAATGAATAATATCTTCTTCTAGGCAGTAATTTCTACTGATTTACTATTAAGACAGCATTCCTGAGTAAGCATGATTTGTACCCTACATGACAGGTAATCTTTCGTTTCTGTCTCTAAGAATATGCATAGCACTCTTTATAAAGACAGAGTCAAGTAGAGCGGGACTGGCTTCTGAGATCTTTGAGTTCTCTGCTGATATTTAATGCTTCCCTCACTGGTATGAACTTTGCACTCTGTTTTCAATTCAGATAATTTTTCACAATATTTGCAACCCATCTGAAATAAAGAAGCCTTTTAAACTATGTTAGAATAATTTTACTCTATTATGAAACCTTTGCCATAACCTAGATATCACAGGCATTTATTGAGCAACTAGTATATATCTGGGCATTGGCAAAACCACAAAGCTTTGTAATTTACCAGTTTTAAGAAGGCAAAAAGGGAAGACCGGAGACTAGTCTATGTCTCCTATGGCACCTAATTATAGAATAAGTACAGAGAAGAGCTCTTCTAAGCAATTCCTCTTTAAAGTACCAATGATAGCCCTTTGTAATGGTGTTAAATGGTTCTTATAGGTAGATTGTTTATGCTTTTTGGTTCTGCAATCTCATTCCACTTTTGCCCTAGGAAGTTTTCTTAATCTTTTTCAGTTGCCTGAATGTGCACACTGTTTTCAACACAGACCATTATTGCTCAGGTTTTTTGTAACTTCTCTCTCCTTAACCATCCTCTACTCTCCACTCACTATTACTTTATTTCCCCCATGCCCAAACGTATCTTTTTTCCTTGTACTTATTTAGTTCATTCTGGTCTAATATCCCCAGGGCTCTATCATTTGACTAATGACGGTTAAATCCAAGATTAAAAAGTCTATAAGGATAGAGTTTTCTGTTTCAAATATTTCCCCATCCTTTGTCTTCAGATTGGGTTGTGCTTTTTTTCCATTTATTTTAAATTAAACTTTTCTTCAGGTGTGGATTTTATAAAATTATTCTGGCTCCTAAATCCCTCCATCTACCTTCTTTCCCAAATCTTTAAGCCAAGTGTTACTTGTCACTTCATTGATTCTGCCTTGAGAGTAGGGAAAAGGGAAAGTCACCTACCAGATAACTTTCTTGTTCTACTCTTACTTTGTTTGTGTGGGGGGTGGGGGTAGGGGCGAGGGGGTGGGCAGTGACTTATCCTGTGTCAGTTTTGTTTCTTGGTGGTTTGTTTGTTTGTTTGTTTGTTTGTTTGTTTTTGAGTAAATCTGTTCCTAGGAACTACAGCTTGTAAAGAATGTGAACTTAGAAGAATTATGCCACATCAGAAGGTGACATCAGTGAATTTTTTTGAGGTGCTTATAATATATGTGCTAGAATGTTTCCTCATCACAATTCATAATGAAAATAGTTTGGTATTAAAGACCAAATCTATGACTCTAGCTAAATAGATTAGTTATAATAATATCAAACTTGACTTAAGGAAACATGGTCTTCCCTACAAGGAAGATCCATGGTTAGGATCCCGGGAATAGCCTTAGGTTTACCATTATATTTACTAAATACGATAATACAAGTACAGGTCAGAATAGCGCTGGGCACATAGAAAACATTCAGTAAATGTTAGCTTCCCTTCTTGTTTTTATATTTGTAGAATTTCTACACCTTCAGGTCTCTCTCTCTCTCTCTCTCTCTCTCTCTCTCTCTCTCTCTCTCTCTCTTTCTATCTCTCTGTATATATATATATATATATATATATATATATATATATATATATATATAGACTCTACCTAAGTATTTGTATTTAAGGCATTGTAATTATTTTTCTCTGAAATATGAAGATGTTTAATGACTTGCATAAGACATATAATATGGATTTATGAATTTTAAACTTAGAGATGAGGATCCATACATTGTGAGCTAAATTGCATGATGGGGAGCAGTAAGTCTCATGCATTTAGGTCCTATCGTTCACAGTAATTTCCAGTAACAATTCTGACTTAGAAGCTAGTAGACATAGACCTTTCCCCTATGTGCTTTTTGACTTTAAAATCAAGGACAGCCATAGATGGAACTTACATTAGTGTGACATTGGCAGGTCACCTAGCCTATGCTTCTTTTTGGTAAGCTTCCTTCTAATTTTAAACTGTTCAAAATTGTGTGTGTCAGTGACTACTTCTGGCCTTCAACTATATATACAGAGTTTCTAATTCATTCCTCACTACTTCTGGGCTAGCTTTTATTTTTAGTTGTTAAATACATTGTAGGAGGATGTCAAATAATTACTTTTTTTAATGACATCTTTTTTAAAAAACATATTTATTAAATTTATTGGGGTGACATTTGCTAGTAAAATTATATAGTTTCAAGTATACGTTTCTATAATATATCATCTATATATTGCATTGTGTGTGTCTTAGATGTTTTCACAGCATTTCTATCAAGTGGTATCATAATATACCTTCTTTCACAAATTATAGTTTCATGTATTTATCTTTGAAAGCTATCATCTTCCTAAGAAATTTTTGTTTTTTAATTTACTCTCTATTTTGCTTTGTCCAATTATTTTGCCCGTTATGAACTGGAATTGTGATGAAAGGAGCAAGCTGCTTACTAAATAAACTCTTCAAGAAAAAAGATTAGCTACACTCTAACAGTCATAATTTAATTTAGAGAATTAAAATAATACATAATTATTTATAAAGTAAAGTTCTAAACGGCCTTAAATGTGCTTTCTATTCAGATCCAAAATGTTTTATTTCATAAAAATTAGCATTATTATATTAGATTTATGAACGTGAATAAATCTTGAACGGATTAAAAAACACAGCACCTTCTCTCGGTAGCTCCACATGCTTTACTACTTAACTCATTAGGACACAATTAACAGGTCTTTTAAGAACACAAAATATAATCACATGCAAGGCTATGATGAAGTAATGTGCTTCTTTAACTAGAACAGTTGTAAGTGTGCATGAGTGTAGCTTATTTACAGTTCTAGATGGTGACCACTATCTGACTCACAAACTTCTGTAAATCTCTAGCCACCCCATTATTAATTCCACATTTACATAGTTACTTATATTTTCATTTACCCATTCTGTTCCTTGGCCATACAGTCTTTTTTCCCCCCTAGATTTGTTGTTTTGATTTGTGTTTCTAACTTATTTGTATGATTTACTGAAGGTCTAAAAGATCATTTACAATGAAGTAATATTTACTCAACATATATTTATCAAGAGCTTATATGCAGCACTGTTCTAGATACTGGGAATGAAGAAATATAAACACAAAGTGCCTGCCCTAATACACACTCATTCAACTTAGGGGAGCTAATTGGTAAAAACTAAATAGATACATTTCTTAGTAAGTAGGATGGTGCTGCAGAAGAAAAAGAAGCAGTTAAGAAGAATGGGGATTCCTATGGTGGTGCTGGTGTGTAGAGGGGTGTGTGTGTGTGTGTGTGTGTGTGTGTGTGTGTGTGTGTGTGTAAGAAATTATTTTTAATACAGTTAGTAGGAAAGATTTCATGATAAGATGACATTTGGGCAGACACTCAAAGAAGCAGTAGAACATATTATGAAGCTCTAGAGAAGGGCTTTCCTGAAGAAAACAGCAGGTATGAAGGCCCTAAGTGGTGACTTTGCTTGATATGTTCAAGGACAGCCCCGGAGGCCAGAGTGGCTGGAACAGAAAGAAGGAAGGGAATGTGGTAGGAAGTAAATTCTGAAAGTAGCAAAGTCAGTGGAGGGAAGCAAGATCATGTCCAGACCTTGAAGGCCTTTGTAAAAATGTAGACTTTCTTACAGGACTGCATGACCTGCTTGTTTCCCACCCCCCTTTCATTTAATTTATTGAAGTATAATTTAAATTAAAATGCACAGGTCTTAAATTTCCTAAGTCTTGACAATTATATATTTGTGTATACCCATGTAACCACCACCAAGAACAAGATATAGAACATTTATGTCATGCCAGACATTCCCAAATACATTTTTCCATTCAATTCTCTCCTTCTATATTTGAACTTTATATATATGGAACCATATAGCATGCACTCTTTTGTGTCTGGTATCTCTTGCTCAACATAATGTCTATGTGATTGATCCTTTTTACATAAATTTCTTTTTATTGCTCTGTAGTATTCTAATGTGTATTTGTTTATATTCCTTTTTTTTTTTTTGAGGGCAGTGTCACTGACCCTCATATGTGGGACCGAACCGGGGCCTCTGGCTTCCCAAGCCAGCACTTAACCACCACGCCACTTGTTTATATTCTTTATTTAGACATTTTCCTATTGATGGATATTTGAGCTGTTTCTAGTATAGGTTGTTATGAATAAGACTGCTATAATGTCTTTTTGAGGACATCTGTTTTTATTTCTTTTGAGCACATACTTAACTGTGGAGCTGGGTCATGGGTTATGTTCAACCCTATAGTGACCTGCCAAACAGTTCACCAAAGTGGTTGTATAATTTTATAGCCCTTCACATTGTATAAAAGTTGCTCTCCACTGGTATTGCTAATATATATATATTTTTTAAATTATACTCATACAAGTGGGTGTGAAATAGCCTGTCTTTGTTGTTTTCATTGCATTTCTCTGTTGGCTAATGATGATGATAAGCACCTTTTCTGTGCTTATTGGACATTCCTATTATATATCTTCCTTTGTGACTTGCTGTTTGAAGGGTTGTGTCTATTTTGCAAATGAACCACTTGTCTTTGCACTGTTGATTTGTGGAAGTTCTTTATACATTCTCATAAAAAGTGCTGTTTTCCCATATATGTATTGTAAATATTTTTCCCAGTGTGTAATTTGCCCATTTCATTTTCTTAATGGAATCTCTTGATGAGGATAAATTTTTACTTTTGATGAAATCCAATTAATCATTTTTGTTATTTTCAGATCAGTACTTTGTGTGTCCTGCTTAATATGCCTTCAAAAGTTCACAAAGCTGTTCTCTATTTTCTTCTGGAAGTTTTATAATATTAGTTTTTACATATAGGTGTATGATGCATTTTCAAATTAATTTTTCTGTGTAAAATCTAGTAGGGATTGAGTTTTGTTTTGTTTTGTCTCCATGTAGAAGCCTATATGTTAGAAAGACTTTTCTTTCCCCGTTTTATTGGCTCAGTGGCTTGGTTGAACATCTATGGACCATATATGCTTTATGTTTTTAAAAGATCATTTAAAAGATCATACTGTGTGGACAATATACCATGGAAGGTGCTAGAAGGGAAGAAACAGAGTTAATAAAACACCATTGAAAGAATCCAAGTGATAGGCTTGGAAAACAGTAGCAACAGGTCTAATTTTGGACATGTCTGAAGGTAAACCAGGAAGATCCGTTAATAAATGAGAGGGGGTTTGTCAGAGAAGGAGAAACATCAAGTATGACTCCACATATTCTGGTTTGAATAACTAGTAGAAAGATGGAGAGATAGAATTGCTTTTTACTAAGATGAAGATAACTGTGAAAATAGTTTTGAAAGGCAAAATCTGGAGATTTTATACCTACTGACATTTTTACTTGGAATGTACTCATGACCACTATGTTCACAACCAGACTTAACAACTCACCTCACCCTCGTTTTCCACATTTTTTTTTAATTACAATTTTTATTAGGGAATGGTGTGTTTTTCCAGGACCCATCAGGTCCAAGTTAAGTAATTCATTCAGTCTAGTAGTAGAGGGCATGAGGATTGAACCAGCAACTTTGGTGTTATGAGTACTGCACTCTAACCAACTGCCCCTAACCAGCTGCCCCTCCACATTTATTATTATTATTTTTTTTAATGCCTAGGTGATGTTCAAGTCAAACAAAAATTCTGGAGTCATTCCACACACTTTCCTCTTTCTTACTATTATATCTCTAAGTCTTATCATCTGCCAATCCCTAACAACCTATATATTAAAAATATACACAAAAAATGCCTTTCATTTATATCTCCTTTATAGGTCTTGTATAAGAATTTTTGAGACCATATCCATAAAAATTCCCATTAACTTTTACCCCCTTATTTTTGCTTACTAAGAAACTCTAGCTCCTTTTGAAGAACAGTAAATGCAGCACACATTGGGTGGCCTGAGTTAAAATCATTGTTCTCACTCTTCCTCGCTGTATGGTTTCAGGCAAATTAGGAACCATCTCTGCAAAGTGTGGAAAATATTGGCAATGACCCCATAGGATTGGTGGGTAGGTTAAAGCAGTTAGTAAATATAAAGTGCTTAGTTCTTGGCATGGAGCACTCAGTAGATGTTAACTCTTTAGCTTTTCTTGTTTTTATTGTTTCTAACCATGAAACATCACCACCCCCACCACTACCTCCTTAGATTCAGCTGTAACGTCTCCCACTTAGAATACTCATTGCACTATCCTCCTGACTGGCTTCCCTGACTGTGGCAAACTCTGCCAGTCATTCTTTTCCTCTAAAATGAGAACCTATTCAATTATTATACCAGATAAAAATTCTGCAATCACTCCAAAATTATCCATATGATGAATTCCAAAAGACGGTATATGGCATTTATAAAATTATCTTGCTATCAACCTCTTCCCCCCACCCAGTATCCCCTTCATCCTCTTCTAGTCTTGACTCAATAAAAAGTTTATTGATTTACATATATTTGTTTATGCATGTGCCTGTTTCTATACTGGACTGCTGTCTCACTAGGGACAGATGAAATATCTTTCTATCAATGGGGCAACACAAAGCTTGGTTCCTGACACATGGTTGCTGGCCATAATATTTTTTCAGTAAATACAGATTTATCCAGATGGTCTGTAATTTTCAAGAGCATGGAATTCTTCCAAAATCTTCTTTGAATCCAATTTTTTCTGTATTCTTAGGCCAAGCAAACTTAGCCCAAAAGAATAGTTTGTCTATAGTGATAATTAGTCCAAGACTGAAATATTTTGTTGTAGGGCAGAAAAGAAAAGTAAATTTACTTCTCTATAAAGGAATTATTTTTCTGCCTGATTATTTCATGTCTAAACAATAGAAGGAGGTGGTATTTTAAGTGTCAGAAAAGAAAGATACCTTCTTCAGTGATCTTTTGACAGCTCTGTAAGGATTCAAAAATCTAACAGGAAAGGTAGACACATAAACAGATGATCATAATGGAATGAGAAAGAGAAGAGACAATGTCATTGGGTTCTCATTGCCTGAAATAGTTCCTGGTTTCAAATAGGTACTTGCTAGATAAATTTAAAGGGGTCTGGCAGGTCTGGCATAAGCCTGACAATAATGAAGATAAATAAACAACCACTTTCACTTTTCTTCTAGTGGGTAGGAACTTAATGTGATTAAGCTTAGCGCTTCTACCAGATCTTTCATAAACGACCCAGCTATGTTCACTGAGGGTTAAAGCATCCCCGTGTTACAATGTTTTGCTGAGGCTTTGTCTGGATTTGGGGAAGAAAGATAATGAAGGGAAAGAAACGTTCTTTCAATGGTTTTGTTTCAGTTTTCTCACAGGTAAACAGTACCCTCTGTCCAAACTAGACAAGCTCTAATTCCTAGACCCTATCTCATGGGGTTTCAGCTCCACCTGTTTCCTTCTTATGGAATTACTTTCCCTTCTCCTCACATATCGAACTCTTACTTGCCTCTTCATGTCCAAATCAAAATCTCCTTCTACCATCATGACCAATATGTCTCTCCCTCCTTAAACATCAGTAGCATTGTCTTATTGGTTCCACTCATAGCACTTTATACCAGCTGTTTTGAATTTCATGGTCTCAACACATATCCTACCTGTTCAGGGGTAAGGGTGGGGGAACTCTCAGTAGTGAATGGGGTATGAGCTTCGAGTCATGCAGGTTTTCAGTCCCAGTCTTGGTCTTTGGAAAATTGTAAAATTTGCTTCAGAATCATTTTTGTTATCTGTAAAATGGAGAGAATAACATATGGGATTAAATCAGCATTCTAAAGACATATTAGATGCTCAATAAACCTCACTCTTCTACCATATCCTTTTTACTTGATTGTAAACTTCTGGTTCTTCTTTTTCATTCAGTCTAGAACAGCATATAGCAAAGTATGTACATGATATTTTTAGATTTACAGAAAACTGTGATGATAGTACAGAAAGTTTCCATTTACCTTGCACTAAATTTTCCATTTCAATTCCACTATACATCTGTACTCCCACAGAAAGCAACTTTATCAACTTCCAAAGTTACATAGGTCTTCAGCTTTTCCCCAACCCTTCAGTAAGGTTGTTTCATACATTTTTAATACAGTAAGATTTGTTTTTTTACATTTGTTATTCCATATGGAAGCCTCGACCTTATAAGTGCTTTTCAAAATTTGCATACATTAGGGTTCATGTTTTGTGCTTTACAGATCTATGAGTTTTAACTAATTCATAGTGTCATATCCACTATTACAGTAACATAGAGAATAGTATCATCACTCTGAACAAATCATGCTTCACCTATTCACCACCCCCACCTCTGAATCCCTGGAAACCATTGATTTTTTTACTCCCTCTATAATTTCTCCTTTTTCAGAATGATTATATAATTGGAATAATACAACATGTAGTCTTTCAGACAAGCTTATTTCACTTAGCAATATGCATTTAAGATTCATCCATGTCTTTTATTTTTTTTCTTCAATTAGGGGGTTGGGGGAGGGGAACAGTGCTGGGGAAATGGGGAGGGGAACCAGTCAAGTTGTTGTTTTTCAATCTTAGTTGTGGAGGGCACCAGTCGCCATCTGGCTGCTCGGTGGCAGCTCGTGGCCTCTAAGCTCAAGCTGCTGTGTTACAATCTTAGTTGCAGGTGGGTGTAGCCACCATCCCATGCAGGAGTCCAACCAGCAGCCTTGTTTTTAAGAGTGCACGCTCTATCCACTGAGTCATCCGGGCAGCAGCTCAGCTCAAGTTGCGGAGTTCAGTCTTCTTTGTTGCGGTAGGGCATAGCCCACCCACCATTCAACAGGCAGCCTGGTTGTTAGGAACACGTTCTCTCACCATCTGAGCCATCCTGCCACCTGTTGGCAGCTCAGCAGCAGCTCAGCTCAGGCGCAGCTTCCCTGGCCCATGTGAGAATTGAACCAGCGGCCCTGTTGCTCAGAGCTCGCATTCTTATGCTAACTCTTAACCAACTGAGCCACTCGGCCAGCCCTATCCATGTCTTTTCATGGCTTGATCACTCATTTGTTTTTACTGTTGAACAATATTCCCTTCTGTGGCTATAACGCAATGTATTTATTGCTTATTGAAGCATCATCTTGTTGCATCTAGTTTTTGGCAGGGCAATTTTTGATCAGTAATGGATTGGAGTATGGGATTGAGTTTGAACAAATAATGTCTTTAGCCTTGAAGATTTAGAAAAGGGAAAGAACCTAACCCCTTTCATTTATTCCAACTTTAGATTCTCTGATGCCTCTTCCTTCCTGCCAACCTCTGCCTACTTAACTGGGAACTCATTTCAACTGCTTATCACTGAGGGATGTAGTTTTTGAAGCAAAAATAAAAATTTGCAGAATTATTACAGATAGCCTGAAACTAATCAGAAATCTAAGAACAAAGAAGGCTGTATTATCATCCTCTTTGCCTTGAAGACTATATGGGTGAACCCCATTAGGCATAAAGGAGGGAAATAAGCAAAACATATAGCCATCATAAATAATTACAAAAAAGATCACAACTATTATAATTTTATTCAGATGCTATAGTTAAATTTCCCCATTTCTGGGGAAAGTTCATAGGCACACAGGAGATAAAATACCTGGAGATTATAATTATATGTAATCATTTATCTCTAACAGCAGGTTGATGATGGAAAATGCATATGCTATGCTTTTTATTTTTTTTTGACTCTGTGCTCAGGGAGCCTCAAAACCTCTCTAGATTGAAATGCAACAGCCCTTACATTAGAAGCAGAATTTGTATTGGGGTACCATCTCTGAAGCAGGAAAGAAAACACACTGCCCTCAACTGTAGCAAGCCAGTAGTAAGGCTGATTCATATTCCAAATTGAGTTGTTTTGCCTTTCTTAGCTTTCCTTTGAATCTGTTTCCAAGCTATAATCTGTAGGCAAGTGTTCACCCACGTACCTGTGGTTAGGGCATTGTGAGACAGCTTTGCCTTTATTCCTATATTAAATGCAAAAATTACTTTAATGCAGCACTGAAGTAAAAATGCTGTAGGCACTACAGAAAATAAAAGCCAAAAACTTTTAACTTAATGGTCCTGCAGAAGAAAACTCTCAGCTTCATTGTGTATCCTATGCATATCACAAGGCACATTTGACATAAAGCTGAAAGATAAATGAGATAAACCACTTTCATCTTACTACTGATTATAAAGGATTAGAAAAATATATCAAGGGTAAGCCAGGGTCTAACTCTTTCTCTGTTTTTCTTTTGTGTATCTCTCTGGGCAGAGAGTTGGTAAGTCAGATTTCTGAGATGAGCACAGGAGGAGAGCAGAGAACTGAGCTCAAATGTACAACCTAGTTGAATATGTGTCTTTTCAGTCATATAAAGTATCAACCTGCTTTTGCACTAAAATGGTTTAATATTTGTTTGTTTTAGTTATGAAAGGATCTTGTATTTAATCATTAATTATTTACTGAATGTCTACCTTAGCCATGGAATGCTGATAAGTTCTGAACAGATACCAAAATCTCAAGGAGATAGGTCAGATTTATTACCTACGTGGAGAAAACAGTCTTAGGCTCATAAGATGTGAACAATAAAACAGGATGTAAGTACCTGATAAATGATACAGAGCAAATGAGCGGTTCCCATGAAAGGGACACTTGGTGTCATTGCCTGAGAAAATAACAGTATCTCCTGGAACCACTGGTGTAGTCAGAATGCCATAAGAATTAAAAAAAAAAAAAAGAGCATCATGGAGCCAGAGTATTTAAGGAAGATATTAAAAAGAAGACAACTAAACTCAAATACTGATTAGCTTTTTCTGCATACCAACCCATCCCAAGACCTAGTAGTTTGAAACAACTGACTTATTCAATTCGTGATTTTGTGGATGACGGGGTAGTTATTCCACTCCAGGCTGGTTCTGATGATTTCCATTGAGTATCTGGGCAGCTGATGGTTTGGCTGAATGCTAGTAATTAAGGATGGCCTCATTCCATGTCCAGTGATTTTCCAGTGTCGGCTAGAGTGTTCCTCCATCATTCTAGCTTAGAGTCATTTGCACAATGTTCTCAAGGTTCCAAGTGCAATGACAGTGGGCAAGTCCTAATGCAAAACCCCTCTGCAAGTCTCTGTTTCAGTCATGTTTGCTATTGTCCCATTGGCCAAAGCTAGTCACAAGACAAAGTGGAAAATTAGATGCCATGTTTTGATTGGAGGATGTACAAATTCACCTCACAAAGTGTTGTTTATGTGAGAATGGGACAAGTCTATGCCCATTTTATTAATATATTATAGGAGATAAGGCAGTGAGCAAAGGTGTAGCTTCAGTGGAGTAGAGTTAAGGCTAAAGAAGTTAAGAAATATAATTGGATGACCTCAAATGAACCACTGGAAGGATTTTGCCGGGAGAAAGAGAAATGACTAAATTAATGTCTTATGATTAGAAATCTGAAAATTAGGTTGAGGATAGTTTGGAAAAGAGCGAATATAGGGAGACATTCAATGGTTGTGAAAGCAGCTAATCGTGTCTGGCACCCAACAGCTGCTCACTAAGTGATTCCTATATCTTAATCTGAATCCAGATGTCAAGTAATGGGGACATACACTGTGGTAGTGGCAGTGGTAAAGAGAGTGCCAGATGTGAGATGTAATTTTGAATGAACTATTAGCATGCCTTAATTACTGATGGATTTTGGGTTGGGGAGATAAATAGAGGAAATGAAAAAGATAGCTTCTAGGCTTCAATCCTTAGTGAGAGGAAGACTAGTGAGGCATTAACAGATACAGAGAAGGAAGGATTTACTAGGGTAAAGTTTTGTTTGGACACATTCAATTTTTGGTGGGTGGCATCATATCACATTGATTATGATCAATGGGGCATTGGAAATATGGGTGTGAAGCTTGAGAATGAGTCAGGGGGGAAAAATGTGTCAGGGACATAGAATTAAATAGATATTATTTTCCATCTTTCACATAGAGGTGATCCAGAAATCTGATAATTGGATGAGTTGTCTGAGACAGGGTTTAGACAGATAAACAGAGGGTGGAGATTTGTACATTAAAAGATGATCATTAGCAAAACTAAACTAGGAAAGAAACCAGAAAAAGATTTAAAAAAACAAAAGGACAAAAAGAGAGGGCAGAGGAAAGAGTGATCAAAAGATTGGGGAGTGGGGGTGGGAAGCAGTGTGATATGATGTCACAGAAGCTGAAATAGGAAAGGGTTTTAAAACAATTTCCTGAGTTTTTATGAAGAATATTAAAAAAGAGAAATTAAATGTTGTTTCATATGAACAACAGTAACAAACAAAAGAAGTTGGCATATGGTTGTCAGCAATGCAAAAAAAGCAATCTATAAATATAAGTGAGGCCAAACTCCCAGCTGCAAAATACCTCCCCTGGATAAATGGGAGGATCTAGCTACTAACCTGTCTATGTTTCTGTTATCAACCAGGCTCACCATTACACCATTTGAAACAGAGCGATTGGACATGATGATAAAATCCTCTAACCTGGGAAGGTGCATGGGCAGAGTCAACATTTTCTTCATTCATTTTGTTCTTCTCATTTCTCTTTTATAAAAGGATGCCAAAGTTTGCTGTCTCCCAGTGTTGGAAGTGTGTCCAATGTTTGCTCAGCTACTTGTTAATTATTAGATACAAAGTTGGTGAAAGCAGGCTTATCTCAAGAGCTCACTGTTTATTTTGTGGTCATTATGAATAGGGTCCTCTAGAGTTGTGCAGCATAAAATGTGTGTGACCATTTATGACAGGTTAGGGTGGATGGGAATCATCCATGCATGGTTTACATTCTCATGTGGAGGAAAGCAGAAAGAGAAAAGTACAGCTGTTGGGAAATCCCAAAACATTTATTTCCCAGAATGATCAGGTAAAGGAATCAGTGACCAGAGAGAGTTGTGCAGGAGACTCTGAGAAGTTCCTGTTTGGAGGAGAGGAAGTAGACAAGATCCTCTGAGGCAGAGCTCATGTTGGAGATAAGTATATGACAATGCTAGAAAACCAAATATGTGGGTCTCCAAATTCCAGATTATATAGTTTGGATATCATCCCTAGGCTATATAGAAATTGAGGGATAGAAACATGTTCAGAAGAATTCAGAATGAAGGAAAGCAGTTAGGGGCTCTTTTCAGAAAGAATACTTACCTTTATTTTTTATCTTAAGAGTTATGCATAAACTCATCTGAACTTTTGAGATAAAGGAAATCTGTGTGATATGCCATTCACATTCATTTTATAATTTATTTTGGGATTCCTAGGGACATTTTGTAAATTGAGTACTTTTCACATGAATCCTGATTTTTCAGTCCTTGTAACATAAGAAAACTTAAGTACACACATTATATAAAACCCAACAGTTACTATAAATGAATTTACAGTCATCAGTGCCAAGCACATTGTACTACTATGTTCTTATTCTTCCACTTCAAATTAAATGATGGAAGTTAAGACTGTCATAATCTTATTGACTTGTTTAATTGAAGAACTAGAGTTGTCATTGAATTGAGATGAACAAATCAATGGCTAATCGCTTTAAATAGCAATCATTACTGAACTTATTTATCGGAACTTAATTACTATACAGTTGTGCCATGTCAGCTGTGAAAAAGCATTAAAATATGCTAGGATGTATCAACAAACGACATCACAAAGTGCAATGGACTATGAACCCATTAAACTTTTATATTTTTAAGTACTTTACTTGGACAAATCATCAAATCTCAGTGATAACTTGCAAAATATGCAAATTAGTAATATTGCACTTCCAAGCAAGCCATGACACATTCTTGGCCCATTTATACACTTGCCATATTCAACACAACTTATCATCACTGTTACTGTTGTTGAGTACAGTTTCTAGAACTTTTCTTCTAAAATCCTGGTGATGGACTGAGACAGGTGGTGAAAGCTATATTGTCTATTTAAGTGATTCCATCCAGATCCATGTTATCTCCTTATAATATTTGGTACTTTATAATTTTGCTTATTTTATTGGATGAGCTTGCCTTAGAAAATAGGAACATGATGTATGAGGCAATGGAAAAGGCAAGTGTTACTGTGACGGTTCAGAGCTTTGTGGAATGCTTGGCATGGCCAGGAAAGACTGGGTCTGAGTTAGAAGTTGAGATGGGGGCTGTGGAAGCCATGAGGGAAAAGGTAAAGTACCTACAATTATATGAGAGAAATGTAAAGAGAGTTATGCTCATTTCAGAGTTCTGAAATCATTTTAGAATCAGAGATCACAAACATATTTATGGTAGGAAGTCAACACTTATTAAGAGATGTTTTTACTGCTGTCAATTACATCCATCTCTCTCACCATCTCAGATACAGACACATACACCTGTCAGGGGAGGTAAAAAAATTTATTCTATCCTTCTAGGTGCATCTGACTGGTTTAAGAATTAAATTAACATGAGACAGGTTAACAGAGAAAATCGAGTTAAATTTCATACTCGTACACATGGAGGTCTCATAGATATGGGACCTAAAGAAATGACAACAGCAGGCAGTTTTTATACATTTTAGACAAAGAAACAATAACTTTGTTAAGCTTGGGTACTAATTAGTAAAGACACTAGGCCGAGTTTGTTTACACAGCCTTCTCAGCCCTGAATTTCCTATCTCTGGCAGTAGGATGGCTCTTTACCTTTGGTGCAGCAAGGGTACCTTTCACAGGGGAGATTTGTGTTCTGCTTTCCGGAAGATACAAACAAAGGTCAGAGCGCCTTTCTTGCACAGGCTCTTTCCCAAGTAACTTTAATTCAAAATAACCAACATGCTTCCAAAATGGCATTTTGGGGTAGCGAATTTTTCTCCCCTACAGCCCCACCTTTGAAATTTCCCCAAGAAGTTTCATAGTCCCAAGGTGGAGTTGGCATATTGTTCCATCTCACTCAGTCACTCTGTGTCCTGACAATAGCTAGGTTCAGCTAGGTTCAGTTAAATAGCTATGTCTCATTTCAGTAGGTGGTGATGTAGGTGGTCTCACAAAGATAGGCCTGTGGTGCAAGAAATTGGGCATTAAATGAGGCATTTCTAAGAAAACCAGTGGTTAATGATTTTAGCAAATTATAAACCAGTTTCTGAGTTGCAAGGGTAGCCAGTGGAAAAGATTTCTAGATATCAGGGTTGAAGCATCTTTTGTGCTTTGAATGTCATGATGATGTCATGAGGTGTTCAGGAAAACTTTGAGTGGCCCACATAACAACAGGCACAAAGACTGTGTAAACATGGAACATTGTGATGTTTTATCTGAGGTTCATAATGAGTCATCTAGCTTCAGTTTACAGGGTTTCAGGCAAAAGGGCTGTTTTAGTTCTTTAGTTCTTTAGTGCTTTTAAATCAGAAGGGTGGGAGAAAAACTGGAAATGTTAGTTTGAGTTGTATGTACACATGTACATTCTCAAGTATGATATTCCAGCCGAAGTCTTGGTAATAAAATCAATTATGTCCTCTTACAAAGGAAACAGATTCTTACTGAACTTATGTAAATAACTATATTGACCTGAAAATAAGCATACTCAGAACACAAATTCTGGAGGGATCAGGTAGGGAGAAAAGGATAAATGTTTCAGTTCTGCTGATGAAGGTATAAGTTACCAAAACTTTGTATTCATAGTTAGCCTAAGAGGAAAGATTTTCTTATCTCTGGAAATCAAAAATTAAAGAACCAGCAATTTTCCCAGTGAGAACTCATAAAGTTATAACTATCTTCCTCAGTTCATTCAGTGCTGTTATTATTATTATTAATTTTTTTTTTTTTTTTTTTTTTTTTTGAGGGCAGAATCACTTGCCCTCATATGTGAGACCCGAACCGGGGCCACTGGCATCCCAAGCCAGCTCTTAACCACCGTGCCACTTAGCCAGCCCTCAGTCCTGTTATTAGTTCTTGTCTTGATCTTTTTGATAGTGATTTTATGAATTCAGTTTTTTCTTGAGTTCTGTAAATTTTTACCCAATTCAGTGGTATGATCTGAAAGTTATCAGAAATCTGTATTTGTCAGAGTCCTTTTTATTAATCTTCTTGTAGATAAAGCATTTTCAGACACATTTTTTTGTAATGCATCACATTAAAACAATAACTGTCTGTAAATGACAAAGGACTTTTAAAATGCCCATTGTTAAAGTCTGATGAGAGTTCATTATAATGTAATTGACAAAGAAATTTGTTTCTTTCTGTCATATAAAACATTGTAAGAGGACTGGCCCGAGTGGCACGGTGGTTAAGCGCTGGCTTGGGAAGCCAGCGGCCCTGGTTCGGATCCTACATATGAGGGCCAGTGACACTGCCCTCAAAAAAATAAATAAATAAAAAACATTGTAAGAAAATAATTGGAATTATGACCTATAATGTTCCATATCAGAGTTTTAGAAATTTTATACAGTTTTGGGATTACTTATGTCACTAATATCCATGCATGCAAATATAATGTAATTATTACTATTTTGTATTTCACAATGCTTCCCATTAATTAACATATCAAATAAGCCTAATTAGTTTAATATCTTCCATTTTATAAGGAGAGAGAACAAACATTTGAGATATTTCAGGGGCACTCCAAAAAAAACAAAACTCAAAGTTAGTTTGAAGTTAAAAAGACTTCATTTAGGATTTGATTTTGGTAAATTTGTCAAGATGTCAAAAGGTATAAAGCACTTGATCAAATAGGATCCTAAGTCACTGTGAAACAATACTTATTCATTTAACCATGGTGACAATTGAAAACTTCACAGGCAAATATAGGAAATTACATAGTTGTAAGCAAAACCAATCAAAAGTGTGATAAAGAACAGAAGATTATTTTGGTAAAACACAGTAAATCTTTGCTTTCTGGGCAAACTGCCCAAATTGCAAAGTAAACCCTTCATAATCTTATCAGGAGCAGATCCATAACTGTCTTTTTAACAGAGAAAGAAAAACAAATTCTAATTTTGCACCAGCTTACTTTTTATATTGAAATTCATTCACTCAGTTAATTTCAATCTCAGCCAGCTTGACCACACATTAAATTTTATTTCCAAAGTTTCCTTTTTTCACAGACCTTTTATAATTTTCTCTCTTACTGTCAGATTTTGGCTTGTTTGACCTCTTTTTCATCCTGCCTTTACTTAGGACAAAATTATTTTCTTTTCCCTCAATAAAATATATTTCCATTTTTATAGCTTCTTTCATTGAAAACACACATCCTACTTACCTTGCATTCATTGTTGTTTTCCTTATTATTTCTAGCACTTTTGTTTGTTTGTTTGTTTGTTTGTTTGTTTGAGGGCAGTCTCATTGGCCCTCATATGTGGGACCCGAACCGGGGCCGCTGGCTTCCCAAGCCAGCGCTTAACCACCGCGCCACTCAGCCGACCCTCTAGCACTTTTAATCACATATATTAATTAGAACACTTAATCCTTCAAACCTTAATTTCTAGTGGAAACTAAGAAGCAAGTGACTTCTTAGTAAGTGAAATGTCTGTCACATCAGTATTCTTTAGACTGGCAAGTTGATGAATACATTTCATAATTCCTAAACATATGCTGCCTCATAGCATAAGTTTTTTTTTTTCCAGTGTGGCATAAGACATGTTTATTAACAAACCCAAATATCTTTAGTTCCTCTCTAATGAGAAGTCAAAAGTAGATAAACTTAGACTTGCTTAGCAATTAAAGTTTCAGTATTTTATTTTATTTTACTTTATTTAGAAATGATCCAGATGTTTAATGAATTCCTATCATTTAATTTAACTTAGCAAAATTTTAAGGGTGAAAGTTACTCAAGAGGTTTGGGAAACTATTTTTCAGCAGACATATCATTAAAACAAGCATTACTAAAAAGTTTATCTAAAAACTTTCTGTCCCACCTACATCTATTTAATTTACTTGTCCCCAAAAGCCATGTCTAGATTTCCTACAAAAACTTCATTAAACATTAGACATTGTCAGCCATCATCGTAGGTTATTCTTTTTTTGACTGACAAGTTTTGCAACAGAGATACCATGAATTTATTTGGCTAGACTCAGGTAGAATCAAAGTTTCTTATCTGCAGTATATTTAATTGTGATAACTCTGAAGACATGCCTACTTAATTAACCCAACAAACTTAAGCTACAGTTGACTGTTGAATAACAGGGGGGTTAGAGGAACTAACCACCTGCATAGTTGAAAATCCACATATCACTTAAGTTGGCCCTCCACAAACTCCAATTCCCAACTGCAGATAGAAAATGTAGTTGAACCTCGAACAATGTGGGTTTCAACTGTGTGGGTCCACTTAAATGCAGAGTATTAAAATTTATGTATACATGAAACAGCACACTTCAAACCTGCATTGTTGAAGGGTCAACGATAGTTTTTATTTACAGAAAATTATCGTAGATCATATAAATTTGAAAACATTTAATTCATAAATGCTAATTTTTAAGCCAGTTAAACAGACCTCTTTTACAAATTAATTTTTATAGTACCATCGGAAGATATATCCTTATCTATAATGTAACTACATAGACCTACATACAAACATGGAAATCTTATAATTTCTATTTTAAAACTATATAGAACTTATTCGTTTATAAACAACCATAAGGAGATGTTAAGGTTATTCAAGTTTCTAAAGTTTGTTTACTATATATTGAGAAGACTTTTAAGATGCGTATTTGTAAAAAAAAAAAAAAAAAAAAAAAAATTTTGGGCAAGACAGCCCTTATAGCAGTTTGTATATTAGAAGTGTCTCTTTCCATTTTTTCTTTCAGTCTCAGGCAATTGTGAGCTGGGATGTTTGTGTTTCATTTATATTTATATTTTCTTCAGAGTTTGGGGATATATCCTAAGTCTAGGGTAATTATTATTTAAATTTTTCTTTTTATTCTAAGTGCAGGGCAACTATAATTCCAATGTTCTGTTTTGTTTTGTTTTTTACAATATCTGAAAATGTCTGAAGGCAAATAGGAAGGGGTCTGAGTGAATTTTTAATTACTCTCAGAATTATGCTTTTGTTTTTCTAAAAATTTAAGTTGCACATCAAGAACTGTTGATTCCAACACTTTTTTTTTTTTTTCCTTTCTTTCTGCATTCCTGCAAGCTATCTTCAAAATACTGGGTAGCCGCAAAGTACATTGCATAGGAAGGCAAGAAGCTAGCTGAGCCTGATTAGAGAGCCTTGCAAATTGAGCCTCAGTGCCGATCCAGCATGCTATCGCTGAATTTATTTTCTGGCTTTTAGCATTTACATGGGTAATTTTGAGCCTAGAGATTACGCTGGAGTGCTCTGTGTAAATCTTGTAGGGAAAGGGGAGTTACAACAGACAGCCGGATGTTTAAGGGATTTCCTAGGAAAAGTGGAGGAATTTTAGGATTTAGGAGGATTGGCTGAGGAGATGGAACCAGGTTTTGAGATGAACTGTGTTCGGGGGTAGGCCATGGGCCCTGTGACGCTAGAGATCTCCTGGAGAGTCAGGGACAGATGGCTGGGAATAGGGGTTGTCTAAGAGATAGGAGAAGGGGGATTTACATTAGATGTGAACTTTAATTTTGTCCTAAGTTTAATTTCTGAAAACTTAGGAGTCCCCTAAAGGCTAGCATTATAGGCATTTCTTTGTATCCATTTTTAATTTTTTTTTCTATAGGTACCAATAAAAGAGTTGTTTAAGACAAGAGCTCTCTACAACATTTTTGTTTTTTATTCAGAAGTTTTTTCCCCATTCAAATGATCCATCATCTAGTCATTCATGATTAGGGTCTTCTGAATAGTGACTCAAACCCATAACCCTTTTCATGGTTTAATCATGGACACAAGAGGCATCTACAAAGAGAGTGTAAGAAAACAAACAAACAAAAACCAAAAAACAAAAAATGCAGTCCTCAAAAGATCTAGAAAGTTCATGCCCAAAGATAGTCTAGGAAAGCAAAGGCCCTCCTTGCACAGGCAATGGGGAGTTGCCTCCAGTCAGAAACCTGTTAATCTGAGACACACCAGGCAGTCAATACTAGAATGGGACTTTTCCAGCCCTAACAAAGCAATGGGTGTTGAGATCACAGAGGCCTCTTATGGACTGCAACCCCCTTTTACAAACTCCCCTGAGAGCTGGCACAGCTGGAAAGAGTACTGCTTGTGACCGGGCCTAGAACCCCAGTCTATTTGGCCTCCAAGTGCACCCTGGTGAGTCCATCTTCCAGATGGCAGAGACCAGAGCGAATATTCTCACTGGTCACAAAGCCAGGTCTCAGGATGTAGAACAAGACAAACGGAGAAACCTCATCTAGTATTTACATAGGGGACCCATGGCAAAGTCTGTCTACACAGAGATTGGCCTGGTGAGAATCAGAAACTCACCCATGTGTGAGGCCACTTCAAACAGCAGGCTTATGGAGCCTGCGCCTGTGTCTTTACCTGTGTTTCTCCTCCTTATGACAAACAACACAACATAAGGCGAAACAGAAAAACAGTGACCATCTCTGGGAGGAAAAAGCATCAGTAAAAATCAAGAGTATCCATTTAACAAATTTACCAGAGCTGCTATGCCTAAAGAACTAGCTCCACAAATATTTTCTCCAGCTAATGGAAATGTAGAAAGAGTGAAAAAGAGGACTCTCACCACTTTTACTTCCACTGAACCCCACAGACAGAAATCTGGGAGGCTAATATAAGAATTCTTACCTTTCGCTAGTTTTGTTTTGTTTTGTTTTGTTGTTTGTTTTATGTCAGAGGTCCCAGGGTCTCTTTATCTGCCACAAGCAGGTTCCTGCCTGTGAAGATCCTGCTGATTATGCTAACAGCAAGTGGGGTGGAAAAAGCCTTCTCTCTGCCCTATGAGGCTCTCCTGGCTAGTTTGAGAATTAAATTGACAGGAGACAGATTAACAGGAGAAAATTGAGTTTAATTTCATACTTGTATATATGGAGGTCTCATAAATATGGGCCTAAAGAAATGACAACAGCAGGCAATTTTTATACATTTTAGACAAAGAAACAATAACTTTGTCAGGCTTGGGTACTAATTAGTAAAGAAACTAAACAGTTTGTTTACACAGCCTTCTCAGCCCTGAATTTCCTATCTCTGGCCATAGGATGGCTCTTTTGCCTTTGGTGCAGCAAGGATGCCTTTCACAGGGGACATTTATGTCCTGCTTTCAGGAAAACAGAGAAGAGGGTCAACGTGTCCTACTTGCACAGGCTTTTCTGAAGTAACTTTAATTCAAAATAATCAGTATGCCAAAGTGGCCTATTTTGAGATGGCAAATTTTGCTACCATCCATACCCCACATACCATGAGCATGCACACACAGGTGTACACACTCAGACATGCACAAGTCCTCTTTTCTTTCATGGTTAGAGACAATAAAATACACAGTATTGCTACTCTTATCTCTTCACTACTTCTCTCGCCAAATGCTTCTGCTGAGCTTTTATTAAACATTTCATTCCAAAGGCCAGATCATCAGTCAGGAGGGAAAATATTCTGCTGTTAAATAGAACCCTTTGTCTCCTATTTTGAATCAAAGGTGAAATACAAAATAAAAGCAATCTGTCTTTTTTTTGTTCATCTTTTTTTTTTTTTTTCCTGACAGTCTTTGAAACTTATTAACAAGAGCACTTGCATCTTGAGGACTTTTATTTTGCATCTGCTCTTTCCATAGTTTCTATAAGAGATATGATATTTCTCTATTTTTCTACCTTATTAAAATGGTTCTTATCAAAATGGAGGAGTAGTAAAGAAAAGTTAAGAATAGTTCATTTTAGGCAGTGAGTAAATTTAGAAAGAGAGACAAACTGACTTGGCAGGAGAAGCATAAATCTGAATGCATAGTAGCTGGGAAAGCCAGAAGGAAATAAAGTACAAAGACTTATAAGTTTTGGTGAAAAGCAACAGGAGAGCTCTGATACAGGTTTTCTGGTTTCAAGTCTTGGCTGCTCCTATGTTCCCTCAGAAGTTTCATAGCCTTTTTATTCCCCTAAACAAAAAAAAAAAAAAAAACAAAACTCTTGATGGATTGATTGCTGTGACAATCACACCCTAATACAAAGCTTTTCTTTCCCAAATTTGAGCATGCTAGGGCCACATACAGGCAATGGGGGATTGCTGGCTTGCAGTCAGAGTTAAATTCCCCTAGGCTTCTGAATCATGGAAATTGACACCATCCCTATACACACTCCTTTTCTGAGAAAAGATACAAATTCTGTGTCTGTGTGCTCACATGAACTATAGAAGTTTCGCTTAGCACGTATTCCCTCAATGCTGAAACATTTCCAGGTTTAGGCTTACTGTAACACTACAGGAAGGAGGACACCTTCCTCAGTTCTACTAAACTACTTACACATACTACACTTGATCTTAGCCAAAAGGCCAAGAAGCAATCAACTAAACTACTTACAAAAACAACAAACAAAAACAAGGAAGGAGTAGTGAGAGAGCACTCACACCAAGCTGGAAGTGGGTAGAGTCTTGACTTTTAGGGTTACTGCACAAACACCAAAGTGATACATTTTGCATCTACAAAATTCTCTTACATCAAGTGTACATAATGGTATCCATATGAATATCACTACTAAAATATGTGAGCAGATAAATGAAGAGAAAAGAAAAGCATTCTGCTAAGTTCAAAGAGAATGTGTTCCGGGGACTGGAGGATATTATTAGTAATATTTCTTCCCATATTTTTTACATACACAGGGAAGAGCTGAAGCTGCTGGATATTGAAAGTTGTTGATGAAAAAGCTCTGAATTATCCATGCTAGCTCTCTAATACATCAGATTCCCTAGAAAATCATTATCTTATTCCTTCAACTTTTCCCCTAAAGATGATCTGATTCTTGTGTTTTTCCATTTAATAAGATAAGCATCCCATCCAAAGGGAAACAAGCCTTAAAGTTTCAGGCTTGTTGGAATCAATCTCCACTGAGACAAGCTACTGCTGTCTCTCAGACCAAAAGTAGAACATGAAATCCATACAGACTCATAAAATCCTAGACTTCTGCAGGCCCATCTGTAATGATGACAAGTAGTAATCAATGTAATTGCAATGTGTACTTAATGCCTTCATACATCAACACAGGCACACACGTAGCATGGTTTGGAAGGGTTGGAAATATTTCGAGACTGTTTTGATGTCTTAAGATTTCGGACCGTATCATGATTTTTGTTACACGATGTAATTGAAATGGGTGATGATCTACGTAAGAGAGGAGAAGTTGCTATATGGGCTTTGGGGTTTCAGCAGCCCAACACTCTCAGTCCGCAATGTGATACCCAAAGATACTGAACATAAGCCAGACCACTATCTAGTGTTAACACCCAGAGATGATGTTTGCTTCTGGGAAACCTCTCTGGATCCCAATTACTCTTAATCAAGAGAGAAGTCAGTCAGGCTTGAAGTAAGGGGCTTGCATTTAAAATCAGCAGAAAGGGGAAAATGTGATGAACAGATGAAGTTCTTCGCTTGTCAGACCTGCTGAAAAGTATTATTGTCAAACTTACCCCCCCACTTCTGCCCCTCCTTCCTCTTTATGGTATCGATAGGAGATGCAATCAGATCTGTTTTGCTTCAGCTTCCTGCAAGATCCTCAGGTTGCTTATTGACATTCTCTAAAATTTCAATGCAAGAAGTTAGTTTTCAGGACAGAATTATGGGTAAGTCCCTATATCTCTCTTCCTTCAGAATGCAAACCCAGGAGGTGCTTCTCAGGAAGAGAAAAGAAGGAACGTCCACAGCTCTGTTTGCTGCCAAAGGACTTAATGAAAGATTGAAGGCACCACATCCTCTTTAATTGAGTTTCAGTTTGTTTCACTCATGGGAGACCAGTTGCCACAAGGGAATTATATATAGACATGTTGTCCTTCATGGCTGTGGAGGCCAGTGGGGTGAAGGATGAGAAGAACATTATTCATAGAGATTTTCCATAAGTCCTTAGAGGGGGTCAGATGGCAGTGAAACTCTGGAGCTGTGTTTCCAGGATGCATGTCACAGTCTAGCCAGCCAAATGCTGCTCTTTCTGTAATTAAACCCAGTTCCTAGTGGTTGTAGTAAAAATGTGTATAAACATTCTGAGTAAATAATTACTTCTCTGGCTTCTAAGACAAGCTATCCATCTTTTTTTTCTTTTATCTTTTTTTTTTTTTTTCAGCTTTCCATCTTGAACACATGTAGATATTTTGGGACAAGAGGTTTATTATAGATTATTTTCTGTTTTATTTAATAATTTTAAAAAGTTAACTATTGTAAAAAAACACAGTATACAATTTACCATTTAACCCTTTTTAAGAGTATGATTCAATAGTGTTAAATATATTTACATCGATATACAATAGATCTCCAGAAATTTTTCATCTTGCAAAACTGAAACTATACCCATTGAACAAAAACTCCGCAAATCTCTCCAGGCTCCATCTTCCGGTGCCGTGTCCTGCAGGACAGAGCAGTGGGAGAGCGAGAAGGGACAGCAAAATATTGAGAAAGAGAAAGAGACACAAATGAGAACAAAAATGCATGTGGGACTGGGGGACTCAAGTCTCATGGACTGAGACCGAATCAGGCCTGACTGCTCCTTTTATTGTCTCTCACACAAGAAAGCAATAATGTCTCTTCCATGATCGGTGAGTCTCATACCTGAGAATTTAGCTCAGGGCCAAATTACCCAAGCCCTTGCAAACTGTGGTAACCGCAAGTTCCCTGATGCGCCAGCAAATGCTAGGCCTTTGCATACCACACTTAGCCCCCAGGAGTCCCTAACACTAATCTCACTAGTAGATAATTATCTATTTCCTAACCACCAGATCTAGGGAGATGGAGTCAGCCAGTATCCTTTTGCCACCGGGTCCCAGCATTCCAGGATGCCCCCACAGGAAGCTTTACAGGAATCATTCCTCCTGTCCTCATGGGGTTTGAGGCATTTCCTATCTATTAAGAAGTCAACTGCTGGGGAACAAATGGGTGGGCAGCTGCTTTGGCCACATTCTAGCAGCTGTCACTCTCTGTTTCTATGAATTGGACTACTTTAGGTACCTCATATAAGTGACATCATACAATATCTGTCTAGGTTTTGTGTTTTTATTCAAGTAGCTGATACGTAGTTAATATCGGTTGAGCATTAATTCCACACAAAAATGAGTTATAGTAATATTGCCTCAATTTCTAATCTCATTTACCCCAAAATATTTTCCAACATGTTTCCAGATCAGAAATTTTCTCTTATATTTTAAATCCTTCAATTAGAAGTCCAAAATTGCTTTTTATTTTCCACACTTTGTGTATTGAATAGGATCTTAAGTCATAAGTATTGTTTGTCACTTTTTATTCTTGGGGAGTCACAATGAAAAGTCTCCACTCACCCCACCTTTTTTCCTCTGTTCTCCATCAACTCTGTAGTTCTGTATTATATCTGATATTGGATAAGCATGTTTCTTCATGCTTTTAAGATTTCATGTCTTCTTCTAGGCAGAAGAAATTCTTTCCCTCTGTGAAATGTACTATATGCTCTCTAGGAATCCATATTTTGGGGCATTAAAAGCTGCTGTTTGATCTCTTTTTTTCTTCGAAACAGCAGCAGAGTAATCTTCACTTTAACTATCTACATTCAAAAATCTCTCCCCAAGCAGTAATTTTTCAATGTAGATAAAAATTCTACTTGTACCCAATGATTGCTATTCATGTTTTCAAAGCATGAGACTGAAGTTCTTGAAGGGACCCTAATTATCATTGGCATCAATGCTCTCCTTTTGAAAATAAGGAAAATGAAGCCTGGAAATACAAAAATGACTTGTCCAAGGTCAAAGTCCCTAAGGATACATTCCAGGCTTCTTCTGGCTCAACCATTTGTTCCACCATGAATCAACAGAATGGGTAGCAAATGGATTTAAGGGGCCTTCCAAGGCACAGCATCACCCCTTGGATGAATGCTCCAGGATAACAATGAACCTCTCACTCAGCCTTGTCAATCCACATAAAGACACTTGTAAAAATGACGTTGCTCATATCTTCCTCCTTATGTCTGTGATAAGATGCTTTGAATCTATTAGTGCTTATAAATATTCCTTAATATAACATGGCTCATGGAATGTAGCAGCTTCTTCAATTACTATGGGAAGATGCATATAATAGCTTTATTTTAGGTAACACAGATTTATTTTTGTTTACCCTATTGTCTATGTCATGTCCTTCCTCTAAAACAGTGGTAATCTCCTTTATTCATTCATTCATTCATTCATTCATTCATTCCACAAGAGATCACTGAGCTCCTAATGCATCCCAGCCATTTTCTTTGGCACTGGGCATAAAATAGTGAATAAGATAGAGTTGGCCTCTGCTTTCAGAATTGTCTAGCAACACTATTATTTTTTTCCCCACCTGTATTGTTTCTTCCAAGTGGCCTTGGAAATACTTCGTTTTTAAATGAATACTTTGTTTTTAAATAAATATGAGGTTAGAGGAATATTGCTCAAGCTTTTTTACTATTCCCATGCATAATTCAGACATCGTATGCAAGAAAACCAATATGATAGAGACCCTCTAAGACACTGAAATGATGAGTTCCTTGTACATTCCCTGAGATTTCACATAGAACCAAAGTTCTCTACCCTTAAAATTACCTGTATGGATTTTGAGGGTCAACTGTTTGTTGTTTTTCCCCCTAGACTTGTTCACTTGGGTGCTTCTGCATTTAATAATCCATAATCTAGTTACATAGTCAGTAGGTAGAATATGTTTATCTAGTTTAATATTGCTTACCCATAGTGCCTAAAACAGTGCCTGGGAAGTAGTAAATATTCAAAAATATTGTAGAATAAGTGAAAGGAAAACTGAATGATCATCAGGAAAATACTGATTGTATGCTGCCTGGTCATCTTTCTTTTTCATTCCTAGAACTACCAGTAACCTGAAAAGCATTAGTAATTAGCACTAATTGATATGAACTTTACCATAGTGATAGTCTTAGTAAGGAAACATGGTTGTACGAAAGCTTTCCTGAAATATTCAGCCATGTTTCCCCACATCCTGCTGCTTCCTTTACTCAGCCACTTTTCCTGGAGGTGGTTGTCATCTGGAAACCCTGCCATGTGCCCCACCTGATGTAGGCATCTCAACAAGGCTTCCTTTGGGGTAGGGGCTGGAATTAGCAGAGGGAGCTTTTCTAGTACAGCTACTACCCACAATCTGGTACACACGCCCACTTTTTGTTTTATTTCTCTGCCTGAGTGATGGGCTAGTTTAGAAAAGGTATGAGGAAGTGATTGAAAAAAAAATGCATTAGATTTTTTTTTTTTTCCATTTGGTAATTACTGCACTGCAGCAAACAGAGCTGGATCTGAGTGAGCACTGACATCTAATTTTCAGGTTTTGAATTGCTTGGAGAAGAGCAGATCTCTCTGTTTTCATCTACTAACTTTTCACTGTGAAGTAATTATGCAGAACAGAGTATGGTCCTGGGCAATGTTTAACACAGGCAGGTCATAACTAGACAGAAAATGGACACTTGCTTCTAAGACAGGAATAATTAAAGGCTCATAATTTTGGAGGAGCAGTGATGATGTCATTTGACAGATACACACTTGCAGGAAATTGCATGCTTGAAAGGCATGTATTTTAACACTTTAGATCATTTGTAATTTGGAAGCAAAGCCTCTTCTCTCTTTGTCCCATTGTTTGGTGTGCATTTCTATCTTCATGAGCAAGATTGTGCTTTATGGACATTATATTGATTTGTTTATTTGCAGATGTATACTGGGGGTACCAAAAAATGTATACAAGTGGACACTTTGGTCAATATTGCTCAAGCCGTAGTTTGCCATTTTCAGAAGTGTCTGGATGCTGATGGTAACCACTTTGAGTACCTCTTGTAATTGCAGAAGTCAAATGTGACTTGTATTCATCTCTTATTATCAGTATATATTGAGGATTACAATTTTAATAGTTTTTTTCCTTTCTTAAAATATGTATATGTGTTTTTTGGTCCTCTCTGTATATGTAAATATTATAATAGGTTGTTTTCCTCAGGTTCCAAATGAACTAAGAAATTGCGAATCTAAAAGGAAAATAGCATGGAATCATGGAATTAGAACTTTAGGGTTATAAAGAAGTTTAAAGGTCATATTTTAACATATTTTTTATCCATTGGAAATAATTAGGCAAACTGCACAGTCTGAGGGAACAGTCCCAATAATAATGCCATCAATAAGGACACCAGCCACCATTCAAGGGCCCTCACAGACACTCTTATTTCAGACCAGCTGGCTACAAGTTCAGAGATTCCCATAACCAACCTCAAGTTTGATAACTTGCTAGAATCCCTCATAGAACTCACAGAAAAATGTTATACTGACGATTGCAGTTTTATTATAGCATAAAAGTGTGCAATAGAACCACCCAAAGGAAGAGATGTATAGCATAAGGGGGAATCTAAGTTTCAAAATGTGAAATTTCCATCATCCTCAGGGTCATGAGTTATCCTCCTTCCATCCGTGCATAACAATACATAGAGTATGCCAACCAAGGAAGATCACCTGAGCTCTGGTGTCCAGAATTTGTACATAGGCATGATTAATTGAATTATAGCCCCATCCTGACATCCTGAGCATCAAGGGGTCAGGGTCTTTCTAGAGTGGCTAACCTGCATCCTGAGCCATCTCCTTAGTGTGAACTACCTAGGGACCCACTGTGAGTCCCCTGGTTAGCATGAGTTATGAGGTGCAGTTGAGCGGCCCACTATCAATGACAAAGACACTCCTATCACTTGGGAAATTCCATGGATTTAGAGGTTGCCTCCCAGGAGCTATAATAATGGCTAGATCCCTCTTTAGGAGAGGACAAATACCTCACTGAGCATACATGCATACATGAAAAGCCCCGATTGCTGATTTGGCTCAACAAAGTTCAAATACATTAGAAGAAAGAACTTGATATCAGAAAAATATTTCCTGGCTCCTTGTCCAGAATTATTTTCTCCACTAACCAAAATGTTTACTAGACATAGAACCTATATATAGCAGCCATTACAATAAAATATCTTGAAAAACACAAAATTTATAAGGCAATGGAGGGGTGATTATTGACTTTAGATGTAAGGGCTTAATTTGTATACATGACCTCCTTCAAGTGAGGAAGGGAGCCTAATAAATCAGGACACATCTGTTAGTAAAGACAAAGGGGTTGAGGGTGGAGAAAAGGTTCTATAAGGAAAGTAGTGGGACTTTCTGCTTAGGGACTCCAGAGAAACAATCAAGATTACATTGTTTGGGGGCCGGCCGAGTGGCGCAGTGGTTAAGCACTGGCTTGGGAAGCCAGCGGCCCCGGTTCGGGTTCCACATATGAGGGCCAGTGACACTGCCCTAAAAAAAAATAAAAAAAAAAAAAATTACATTGTTTGGGTGGAAGTTAAAAAAAGAGAGAGAGAGTGGTGGGGGAAATTAGAGAAAAACATTAATGAGAAGATAGTGAGCAAGTATAATTGAAGATGAAGCTAAAAAGTAACATATAGTCTACTTATCTAATTCTTAACAAAAATCAACAAATACGAGAATGCTAGAGTTGAGAAACTGGATAGAAGACTTTAGCATTAAAGAATAGGTCAATAAGAACTTTCTTCATCTTGTGTTTTTATCCATCTAATTTAGGCAATGTGTCCTCATCAAAATACTTGCATAATAGCAGGAGGTCTTTTGCCTTATGGTTTTTATGAAAACACATATATCACATGCTAAATTTTGCATAAGAAAAAAGGGGAATAAGAAAACATGCCTGTATGTGCTGACTTTTACAAGAGAAATATAGTAGCAGATAAGAACCAAATAACTAAAGAAATTGTTGATACCTACAAGGCATTGGCAAGGACAATATAGTTAGAAGAAGTAAGGAGAGTGTGACACTTCTCTGAGTATCACTTTTTTGTATAGTTTGTGCTTTTGGAAGTTGGTTAATGTTCTACATATTCAAAAATAAAAATTAAACCAGTGAGAAAAGGAAGGAAAAAAAACAAACAAACAATAACTGGCTACATCCAGAAACAAACTCTCCCAACCATCTTTTAAATTAAGAGCATACACACTTAAATGAACAAACAAAGAACTATACCAAATATATTAATATAATCATATACTTACCAAGATATAATTCATGTTCAATAAAAATTACCAGCTTTAAGTATCTACAACTATCTTTTTGTTTTTTAATCAAAATTTATTGGGGTGGCAATTGCTAATAAATTTACACAGTTTCAGGTGTATAATTTTGTAATACATCATCTATATATCATATTGTGTGTTCACTGCCCCGAGTCAGTTCTCCTTCCATCCCTCTATATTTGATCCCTTTTACCCTCATACAACTATCTTTTAAACAAAGCACCTTGCCTGTATACCCTCAATCAAGAGGAAAAACTGCGAACAGATCTTAAGCTCTTATTTACCATTTTGTTTATTTGTTTTTGGTAGTGATGTGGGTTAAAAAATCTGAAAGTACTCTGCGTGCACTGCAGGACTAACAAACGAGTAAGTGTGGTGATGTTGGTAGACGCCAAGGTTTTCACTGTGATAAAAGGGAATCTGGAATGAGGGAAGGCAATGAAGAACCATATGAGGTTAGTTTGGAGTTGGAGGTATCAGTAGGAACATATATTTCTTGTCTGTTAAAAGTGCAAGAAGCGATGACACCTCAGGAGTAACGAGCATGCCTACAGCCCAGATATTGGTTTCTAAATGTCACCGCCCATAAAGGGAACCGGACCTAATTGAAGATGAGTGAGTCTAGGACTAGGACAGGAAAGGTGAGCCTGGAACATCTTATTTTTAGGAAAGGCTAAAAATCAAATGAAGTCATGTTAAAAGGACAGAGGAGCCAGGTTGAGAGAACTCCTATAGTATGCATCTCAGGCAATTTCAGCATCCAAAAATTAAGCATAATGGGTTATATAACACAGTGACTAAAATAAGAATCTATGAATGAACACTGATCAATAATAGGTAAACAAACAATTAAATAAATGGGAAAGAAAAGGAGGCTCTTCCTAACTGATGCTAACTGATAAATGTGGAGAGAAGGGTGAATTTGGAAGAAGACTATGTACAACCACCACAGAACAAATTATTTAGGGCAAGAATCATCAATGGATACTAAATCTAGGAAGAAAATTTGGTGAGAAACAGAATATTTGCATAATCCCTAACTATTTCCTCACAGATTGCTTATTATTTGCAAGGGGGAAAATAGTTACCAGACAGTGGAGGAATTAAACAACACTTTGAACTGCTGATCAAAATTAACATCACAGTGAGTGAGTGGCAGATGGGAAAGGTGCCTTCAGATATAACAGCCTTAGAAGCGCATATTGCTTGTGTAGTATTCCAACCAGGCATATATTTTACCTGAATTCAATTTAGAGGAAGTAGCAGACATGACTAAATGCAACACATAACTGTGAACTGCTGGATCTTATACTGATGGCAAAAATGCTCTACAATGCATAACTGCGTCACTTAATAAAATTTGAAATGTATGCCATAGATAAGATAAGCATTGTATTATTGTTATATTTTGTGAATTTGATATATATAAAAAAAAATTAATATACATATACATATATGATATATATTAATATTAAGTTACAGTTGACACTTGAACAATGTGGGCATTAGGGGTACCCCACATCTTCCCTGCTCAATGGAAAATCTGCGTAAAACTTTTGACTCCTCAAAACATTAATTACCATATTCCCTAATAGCCAAGGGGGATTGGTTCCAGAACCCCATGTGGATAAAAAATTCGGGGATGCTCAAGTCCCTAATATAAAGTGACTGAGAACAGTGCACACAGTCAGCTCTCCACATCTACAGTTCCCAGCTGCAGATCCAAAATACTGTGTTTCATTAGTATAATCATTGGTTGAATTTGCAGATGCAAATCCCAGAGTCATGGAGGGCCAGTTGTATATTTATTGAAAAACATACCTGTATACGTCTGCCTGTCAGTTAAAGCCCATGTTGTTTATGGTTCAACTGTAATTTAACAAAAGAAAATATGGCAAAGTAGCACAAATTGGTAAGACTGGAAACAGGTATACAGAAGTTCTCTATATTCATTTTGTAAACAGTTTGAAATTATTTTAAAAATAACATTTTAAATAGAACGGAAGGGGTAAATTTCCAAGAACTGAACCTCTAAATTCTTGTTCTATGGCAAGTTAGGCAGAAAGTTTATTTTGTTATGTTAAGATTCGTTTTTAAATAAATCCCATTTAACATTTTTCTTTTGTACATTAGATCAACTGCCCTTCGTGGATCCTGTCTCTTGATTCCTTCTTTCCTTCTAAAATAATGTCCTCATAGGTAGTGTTGGTGCTTCCTTATTTGCTTCCCTTGCATTGCTACCATCCAAAGGAGGCTCCCAGGAGACCACAAGGGGGTGTGTGTACAAATGCCTCCCAGGCCTGGGTAGATTCCCAAGTCATTCCTTCTGCCAGGCGCGCTTTCCTCTTTCAGCTCCAAATACAAGTTTTCACTCAACGTAAGCAACCAGATGGTTCTCTCGGCCTCCAAGGGGCCCCCATGTGATAGGAACTCATGTTACATGTAATAGGAACTCATTTTACATCTTGTTGTTGAGGATTAACAACCCTGACCAGTCAAATGACATAATGGCCTCGCATTTCTAATCCTGCCAGCATCCAAGGGAACTTGTGTGATGGAATTTCGTTTACTCTTACAGTCTTTGAGAGTTAGGTAAGAGGCAAGTATCGCATATCCCATCCTTCCAAAGAAAGAACCAATGCCCAGATCTATTATGTACACTAGTCATAGGCCCAGGAAAACCTTCTCTTCAGAAAAGAAACATTTCACTTATTTGACAACAAGGTTTTGCTTTGAAAAAAACTTTTTAAGTTATAAGAAAATAATAATTTAAAGAAAACAATATTATCATTAATCATCTCTCTCAGGTCACCATCAATAGCATACCCTATAGCATCTTTTGGAGTCTTCAGGTGTCCGTTAAGACCTATAGGACACCGTGTGTGTGTGTGTGTTTGTGTGTGTGTTGTGTGTGTGTGTGTGTGTGTGTGTGTGTGTGTATATATATATATAATCTATATATATAGATATATATAGATATATATATATATATATTGCCCTCCTAGTGATTTTAATGTGATTACTCTTTGAGAAAGATGAAGAGACCATGAAATATATCATTTTTGCTTTGGATTTTGCAGCGATTAGATGTTTCTAAATGTTGCATACTTGTAGAGCTTAGAGGAGCTAGAGACACTGACACATCGGATACATTTCAATCTAGGAGGGTCCTTCTTACATGAAAATTACACTCTTATTATTCTAGAGATTGGAGAGACAGTGGGAACACTATAGAAAAGAAGTCGTCAACAATATCAATTAGTGTATTTAGTAATACCCAAACAAACTTTTTTTCTATGTATCTCGCTAGAGGTCTCAAGCATTGTGAACTCAAATGTTCTGAGTCTTCAGTTTGTTTGTAAGTTATTAATAGTGTTGATTTCCTCTCTGACCTCTTTGACTTCACT
This sequence comes from Aselliscus stoliczkanus, assembly GCA_033961575.1. Classification (NCBI taxonomy): domain Eukaryota; kingdom Metazoa; phylum Chordata; class Mammalia; order Chiroptera; family Hipposideridae; genus Aselliscus; species Aselliscus stoliczkanus. The sequence continues at coordinate 68,538,917 of CM066729.1, forward strand.
TTCTTTTTTCATACTTTCTTTAGGCTGATTCGGTAGGCACACACTGTTTTCTTCTCAAGCCCTTTGAGTATTGTTTGGTCCTGTGTATCTCCCTGTATTTTCCTCTGTGTTTGCCTTTCTTTCTTCAAACTAAAGATTGAATCTTTGAATCTGACCCTAAGGTCTAGTCTTTCTTCCTCAACCAACAGTCACTGGATACAGCAAGAAAAACAAGATCATGGAGTGACTTCAAGGGTCTTATCCAAAGTTGTAAAGAATAGTTATTTTAACAGGCTTTTAACATTGTAGTCCTTACACATTTTTCCTCTGTAGGTTAAGTTGTGAATTCATTTTTTTAAATTTTGTGGCCCAGAAGTTTTACACTGAGATTTATTTCAAAAAGTTATGATGAGATGTTTGTTGATGGTACTCAAAAGCTGATCTCCCTTTAATGCAGCCATTGCTACCAAGTGAATGCTAAAGCTTGGGCTCTGTGCTTTCTGGAGGCAAAAATAACTGAGAGAGCTATTGGTGCAATTTCCCAATTCGTTTTCCTCTGTATTCTATATAATATTGCATATAGCTAATCTCATACTACAGTAATTCAGGGAAATTATTGATCTTTCAGTGCTTGAGGTTGAATTAGTAGTGTCAACCAGTTTGCTACTTCACGTGACAAATATACCAGCGATGCCAAAAAAATGTATGCACATGACTTGTCTTCATTTTTTGTTGTCGGTATATATTGAGTATTACATTTTAATAGTTATTTTTTCCTTTCTTAAAATGTGTATATATTTTTTGACATCCTCTGCATACTGAGCACTAAAATTAGGAAGCATTGTTTTAGCTAAAAACTAGATGTGGAGGATATAGTGGTCAATCAACCACTGCTCTCAAGAAGTTTATACCCCATTGGAAAAGACAATGCGCCAGTGAACAGCCAGCGAATAGGATGGCTTCAGGTAGTAAATTCTATGAAGAAAAACAAAAACAAAGGTATATGTAAGAAAATGAAGGGCTGAGGGGTGTAAAGGGAACAGTTAGATTGGGTACTTGAGGAAGGCCTCTCAGAGAAAGTATCATCTGAATCAAGACCTGGATAGTAAAGGGGCAGCCATGGAGAGTATAGATACAAAGGACCTAAAGCCAGAAATATATTGTTGAATTTAAAGAACAGAAAGACAACCAGGGTCCCAAAGGGAGCACTGAGAGACAGGTATGTGATGATGTTACAAAGGTTGTCAGAGCCAGCAGGTAGGTGTTGGGCATGGTAGGCTGAGGTGATTGGCTTCCACCATTTGTGATTTCATGCTTATTTTGCATCTATGACAAGCAGGTACATGGGAAGAGGGCAAGTAATTATACAGAGAAGATGAGGCAAGATGAGTTATTGATCTAAGACAATAGCTGTGCCATTTAGCCTCAGGGCAATCTGAATTTTTACTCAGGTCCTTTAGCTACTACTTATAGAGCCACTGGATGGGGAATTGTGGATCATTTTGGGGAGGGTTGGGCTGTGACTGAAAACGTGTCACTATGTACAGCTCCAGATGGACTTTTAACAGGCTGGGGTCATATGGCATAGCAAACCCGTATTCCCAAGGAGTGTATCCTCATAGCTGGTAAATTCCAGTTTTATAGAAAGACAAGAAGATCTACTTTCCTTTTCTTAATCATCACAGAAGCTTCCTCAGACTAAAAAGAGTTTATTTCAATAAAATTCCATTCACCATGCTTTTGGAGGGGAACATTAGTGCTGATAATTCCAAGCAGCAAATCATCTATTTTCATCTATTTTTGGTTCTTAACTATGAGATTGGCATGGCTTACTTAGTACTCAGTAGCTATATCATACTAGCCATGTTACTTAACTCCCCTAAGTCTCATTTTCCTCTTCTGTATAACTAGAGTTATAATAGTACTCACCTGACAGGATAGTTGTAAGAATTATATTAAATGCGATAACAAGTGCAGAGCTCTCAACACAGTGCCTGTTACCTAACAACCACTCCACATAGTTACAGAAGTTAGCAATAATTAATAACCACTCACATTTGCATAATGCTTAAATTTCACAAGACTCCTTCACATACATGATGCCACTGGATGATTATAGCTATCCAGTGTGGGTATAATACTTGCTCAAGTTCATGCAGCTTTAAATGGTCGAAGCTGACTTTAAAATAAATCCCTATACCTGAAATGTAGGCATTTATTAGAAGGAAGGAGAAAAGGGGAAGCAGGAATAATGAGCTAGAAGTCAACTAAGTAAGTGGTAAAGGGATTCAGTCTAGGGTTAACATTTTCATAGATAATCTATAAAATAAGGGGCCGGCCGAGTGGCGCGGTGGTTAAGCGCTGGCTTGGGAAGCCAGCGGCCCCGGTTCGGTCCCACATACGAGGGCCAGTGACACTGCCCTCAAAAAAAAAATTGGGTAAAATAATGTTTCATGTATGGGTAATAAAATGGTCAATCCATTTTGTGTATTCATTATCATGTCATTAGTGCAATACCTTTCCTTGTGTTAGAGGAACCATGTTAAAGATCCATAGCCAGATTGTGTTCCAAATTAGATTCACGCACCACTCATTAAGTGATGTGGATGATCCACTATATTCTATTTTAGACTTATTTCCCTGACATGCAGCCAGTTCTAGGAAACAAGGTGGGCACTCTTTAGCAGATACATAACTACATAAATGTTTCACTTGGCAATGGAAGAAGGATACACTGCCCACTTCAAATGGCACAGAGATCTGCAGTGACATCACCTGCAGAATGGTATAATTAATGTGCTGCTGTGCAGAACATGGAGTACTCTTAATAAACCCTGTAAGTTGTTAAGCATTCAACTGGGATTTGGCTAATGCTCTGGGTACATGCCCTCCAGCGCAACTGCTTTCTCTCCTAGTCTAGGAATAGGGTCAAGTGGACCAAGAGTGGCACGGAATAGATTGATAGACAAATGTCTGCAGCAGAGATATTTCCCTGTGTATGGACACTATGTTTCCTTCATTCTCATCACTCTTCCTTTAGGCATTCCCTCTCTTTTTTTCCAAGGAATATGACTCTACATGAGAGACAGCATCCTTGACAGCCTTTTTATGCCTTCAGGTCAATGCCAGACACACAAAGGTCACTCACTTAAAGGACAGACTATATCTTGCTGTGCCTCAGGCAAACTACAGAACTAGAATGGCTGCTTGAGCTGCCTTTGTGTTTTTCTTAGCCCGAGTTAACCTTAGGCAAAGCTGTAAAATACTTAGTTGAAATCTGAAGTTCTTTGGTTTCTGCCTCTCTGTAGTCCATTCCTTTTGTTTAGGCTTTCTCCTGTTACTTAGGACCCCCACTATGCAAGATACTTCAAGGGAGGTTACAGGAGATACAAAGAGTTACAACTCTTATAAGACACTATCCTTTTCCAGAGAAACTTTCATGACTGAAATAGCCAATGATATGATCATTTCTGGCACGAAAAAAATACCTGAGAAGGGGATCCAGTTTACGATGGAAAGGCATTCTCCAAATTATATGCCCCTGATGGCCATCAAGCCTGCATATGAGTGAGATGAACACGCTATAAATAAGGAAATGGCCATAAATGCATGGCTTCTTGTGATTTGTCTTTGGAAGAGCCACTGGGTTGACACATCATACTGAATGTACTTAGACCATCACCTACTTGTCTCTGGAGTAAAGCACAGGTATTGTAAATCAAGAATCCTGACTTGCAAACCCTCTGGGCATGACAGAATTACCTAGCTTACAGCACCTGACTGCTGCTTGCAATAAATGCTCTCTAATATCTGTTGATGATTTGGGTCACAAATGCTAGAAAATTCTAACCCAGTTTGCTGTACCTCAATTTGATGTATTTATACATTTATGTACCCTGGCTCTCTAAACTGTTTCCCAGAATTCAATAGTGTAGTTAACTTTTCCAATAATAAATAATGGCCAAAAATAAAAGTAATATGAGGCATATTTTAGGGCTTAAGTTGTAAAAGAGATGGAGAGTCAATAGTGTTTTCTGTCCTGCTCCCAATGAGCAGGGGTTTGCAGACAGAGAGGTCACACTGCTGAAAAGTAAAAGCATAAAACCACCAAGACTCATAGATAGGAACTCCCAGGTCTCTAAATTAAGAAGCTTGTCCTCCATCACTTACACTCACTTACCTCCTCACCTAAATTCTAACATGCTTATATCAGCCTATCTTACTTGCAACTTACATTACCTACCCGTCAGAGTAGGCAAAATTTTCTGCTGCTGTTATTGAAATCTGAACTACATTCTCACTGCCATTCTTCTTTGATCCAGGTACACTGTATTATGGGGGGAAAGAAAAGAAAAGCAGATGTGGAATCCGAAAACTTGAAATTTCGTCTTGACTTAGCCATTTATTGTTTGATCTGTGTCATTTAAAACATCACTTGTCCTCTCTGACCCTTAGTTTTCTTAATTGAGAAAAGTAGGTTAATTATAGCTTGCAAATATTAAATAAACAATTTGCAAGTATACAATGCCTATCTGAAAACTGCAACTCAAATGTTCATGTAACTGGTTTAAACTGAACAGATTTTAGAGGCTGTTTTGTGACTATGTTGGCAAATGTGGAACCTTTTTGCCTAAGTGATTAGAGCAAGACTTGAATGGTGCTCTCAAAAGATACGATAAAAAGTGAAGTCCAGGGCCAGCCAAGTTGCAAGGTGGTTAAGCGCTGGCTTGGGAAGCCAGCGGCCCTGGTTCAGTCCCACATATGAGGGCCAGTAACACTGCCCTCAAAAAAAAAACAAAAAAAAACGTGAAGTCCATATGTCAGTTCGATGTGTTCAGTTGCAAGTAACAACAAAAATATCTGTAGTGATTTTTAAAATAAGGGCTTCTCCTAAATCATGAAGCCTAGATGTAGGAGACTGCAACTTTTAGTTCAACATCTCATTGTTGCCAGGGTTAAGTATCTGCAATAATCTTGGGCTTTTCTTTATGATTGTAGGATGATGGCCTCAATTTCAGATATTGGGTTCTATTCAAGGCAGGAAGAAGAGTGGACATATACCAGCCACAAATATTCTGTTTCATCAATAAAACAAAGCTTTTTCAGGAACTTCCAGCAGGTACCCATTTCCACCTCACTGACTAGAAAGAAGGTGCTATTGCTACCCATTAGTGAGAAGAGAAGTTTTACCTAGGTACTGTGTTACTCTGATCCTAATTTGGGCTTTTTAGCAAGGAAGGGAGAAAGAAAACTGGACAGTTGACTAACAATATCTGCCACAAATTAAACCTCAATGAAATAATTTAAAATTGAATTCTTTCCCCTAATCAGGCACCAGTATTTTCTTTATATTGAGATGTCAATCACCAACATCAGGCATCATGGTGAAATATTTCTATTTTCCCAAATATGCCAGTTCTTAAGTAGAATAACTGTATTTGGTGTTAAACTGACTTTTCTAATTATTTATCTCATTGAAGGGACGTTAGCTTCTTGGAACGGAAACCACCCAAACTGTGCTTTTGTTTTGTTTTGTTTTGTTTTTTCCTGTTAGCCTGCAACCACAGAAATCAGCAAATAGGAAGATCCAGATTAGCAAGGCATTGACTTGTGCATACATCGAAGTTTACCAACAATAGCTAATGAGTACTTGTGTCTGGATCAATTATAAATAGTGAAAATGGTAAATTAACAACTGCTATTCCCAGTTGCCTGATTGTTGCATCTGTAAATAGTTGTGTGGCAAGAACGAGTATTGTGCTCCTGACAGGTTTGGAAAGAAAGATGCTTGCTAACTTGTATGCATACAAAACTTTCTGCATGTTTGGTAAAGGTAATGAAGTCCTGCCCTTCAAATCTCACTGCCTTGGCCCATGAGTTTGACAGTTTCTATATTTATCCATAGAAGTAAATGAAATAGCTAGCGTCCATGTGGTCAGTACACAGTGCTTGTGTCATAAAGATTCTGCTCTAGGTACATTCTTTAAAAGTTGATTCTGGGCTGGCTGAGTGGCGCATTGGTTAAGAGCTGGCTTGGGACACCAGCAGCCCTGGTTTAGATCCCACATATGAGGGCCAGTGACACTGCCCTCTACAGCTAACAACAGCTCCACCTGGAGCTGGGCTGTGCAAGCCCCGGTGACAGAGTAGGCTGCAGCCCCTGCTGCAGTGGGCTGCCATAGGCTACAGTGAGCGGCCAGTAGCCAGCATGAGCATCCGGTGGCTGGCATGAGCTGCCAATAGCCGCGGTGAGCGACCATCCAGAGGCTGGTGACCCATCTGCCTCATCCGGTAAGAACGCAGTGACGATACCAACATGGGCCAATAAAGCAACGTCCTCTGCAACTAGACTGAAGAACAAAAAGACAGCAACTTGTCTGTTTCCCTTCCCCGAGTCCCCAACGCTGTTCCCCTCCCCCAACTCCCCAATCAACTCCACAATAAAATCTTTAAAAAAACAGTTGATTCTGAGGAGAAGCTAGTATTCAAAGGAGGGGATAGCTGGGTGTTTGGAGAAGGGAGTCGGTATATAGACATTTGGAACAGGAAAAACCATCTGTCTATGTTACACAAAAATCTCGAATGTGTTTGTTTAGTTTGGTTCTTCATCAGCCATCTACACAGGTATAGAATGGTAGGAGTGACACTGAATGTAGCTTGAGCTTTGGAATTACAAACAAGTTAAACTGTGATGTGCACAATCTTAGAGTTCTTGATAGAAACATAGACATGCATGCCCCTACTTGTCTCAAAATATTTAGATATTCATCAATATGAACACTGAGCTATCTCTTAGCAATGTGATTCTTAAATAGGAAAAGAAATGTAAAAATATAATACTACAACAACTTTACCTTTCCATTTTAATCACCGACATCCAAGCAACATCTGACTGGGTTGGTCTCATACATTCATTTGACTGAAATCATGTCCTATATTGGCTACTGCGAAAAATCCTAGTTAGCATTCTTTTAGACTTCTGTAGGACATCATCAACCAGAAACCCATGGAACCACAGAATGGTTTTAGCTACAGTTTGCTATGTGATTTTCTCCTAAATTCCAATTATGGAAAAATAGAAGGATAAATCCATGCTGCTAATTCACTTTAAAAAGTCCAGAGACCTTTAGAAGATCTGGAAAACTACAGCTCTCCTACAAACTTAGTTGCCCAAGTAACTCGTTCAGCACTGTCAATGCCCAGGCTGCCTTGTCCTCATAATTAGTAAAGTGGAGCACTGACAAAATAGACTCATTAGTATGCTAGCGCTCACACCACTGTACTGCAAGCCACAAGAAGGGGGAACAGCCCTAGAACACATTCCGTGTGCAGTTGGAAAACTTTTTAATGCAATAAGCTTGTGAACAGCATTATAAACTCTTGAGACTTTTTACCAGGGGAGTCTGTAGACAAAAGACCTCTTTAGTATTGTCCATGTACCATAACATGAAAACCAGCAGATTGTTTCAATGCATAACTGATGAAAATGGAGCTTGTACACTAACCTGCCTAAGAGAAAACCGATACAAAGAATAGTTTCTATTTGAGATACAAAGCCAGGCTGAGTGCTGGACAGTGATAAACTGATTGACCATGGCCAGTAAAGTGAAATGTAATTTGTCTTACCTGTCAGCCATCCCTTTCTTTGAAGAATCATTATGTCCAGTTTTCTTATAACTCTGATTACCCATTTAGGCCCAGGAAAAGGTATCTGACTCAGAACCGGCCAATTAGAACACCTCACCCCAACCCTGTCCACCGTGATTGTTTCAGGAGTCATTCTATGACCCAGCCTGATGACTTAGAGTCCTCACCAGGCCATTTAAGAAAGCTATGGGGGTGAAAATGCTTTCTCGAGCTGCATGTAACAAACTTTCCCTCTATGTGCAAAGAAAACGTACCTGAGAATGAAACCAGTATAGAGAAAAATAAAGCTGAGACATGGAGGAAAAGAGAGAGAGAGGGAAGGAGGAGGATGGACAAAGAGAGTATTAATCATTTCAGACGGACCCAGCTGTAGTGGATCCTAGACCTATCTTTGGCCTTTTATTGACAAAACTTTATTTTTTTTCTTAAGCTAGTTTGAGTTGGGTTTCTCTCAATTTTTTGAGTAGAGAAATACATAACATTGAAATTACAAAAACTTCCAGAGGCTAGCTTGACTTTGAAAAGGTTTTTAGAACACAGACAAAATGTCATCATACAGCAAGCCCAACCAGGAGCTGGTTTAGCTGTGGCCTGGCTGTATTGTTAGTGGGATCTGGAATCTGGATCTGCTATTCCTGTCCCATCTGTCAGGGATGTCATCACCATTATTCCCAGCCAGGCTGCAGCCATCTTTGATCTCATTGGCACCATGCTCTACAAAATTAAGGGGAACACACTTCTCATGGTGAGTTGAACTCAGAGCCCAGGATGCGTTAACACTTAGCAGGGGGAATGCTGAGCAGGAGGGAGTGTGACTATGTCTGTAGCTAGAGGTTGGAATTACTTTTGCTAGAAACACTGAGAATTGAAATTATCATTATAGAAAAAAAAAATTCAATGAGCATGAATTTAGTGCTCACAATACTCTATGTGTTGCACTAAAATTTTGCAGTCTCCTTGTCTAAGGCAGGAAATCATCCTGTGTGTATCCTGAGGACTGCAGTTTGGGGTAGGAGTAGGTCCTTTGCAGATTTTTTCCTAGGGGCCTAAAGTTTAATCTCATATCATTGCTTCTCTATCCTCAACCATGTAACCATAAGCACTGCTGGGTATAATGACTTATGAGTAAATAGCAGGAGATAAATGGGAATCCTGAATTGGGAATATAATACAAAGCCTAAGGAAAAAGAAAACTATCCACTTAGTTGAAAAAATGATGACTGGCAGTGCTTAGCTGTCAAAGCTTTTAACTAAAAAGCCACAAAAAGGGACACTGCAGGGACAAAAAGGGACACTGCAGACCAGAGGTTAAAACCCTTTCCAGATCAGGTTCATTTTGCAACTAGCCAGTTGACATACATTAGTTCACTGTTTTTTGGGGGTTTTTTTTTTTACTTAATAAGCATGTTGTGGGGTTTGTCTGGAGACCAGAGTCTTGTACACGTTGGTTTTTTAACAGGCTCATGAGGGAATTGATCACAGATACTCTCTGGTTTTAACCTCAGAGCATGGGGTGGGCTTAGTTAAGTGCATTCACTGTCAATATTTCTCCTCCATGCATAATGCAGAGCACATGCTCCAAGTGCTAACCGGGTAATTTGGAGTTCAATACGTAGGAGAGTGGAAGAAGGAAAATCTCACATTATGCTTTATAACCGTTGTTGTTTAACACTTGGATCAAAAGCTTTACAGCAATCACACTTTTGGTGCATTTTACTTTTCCAGAAGTGGCTAGAGGTGATTTATTTCTATTAGAGCTTATTCTCCATGGAAAAGATAGTAGATATCAATGGCTAATGCATTAGGAGGTGTCGTACTCTGCATGGTTGTCGTGGAGCTAGTGGTGACGGGGGTAGAGGTGCCGGTAAGTGTGTGGCATTCTCAGCTACAAACTGCTATAGAGTTTATACATTCTGATGTGGCATAAACAGATCCTATTGCCACTGATTTTAAAGTTTTAATCATAAGATAGGTATATGCACATATATATCCTTTGTATGCATAACAGAAGGGACTTGATAGACTATGTAGCAGCCTATTTTGATAGCTGTAATGTATTCAACACTGCAGGAAACTGGGGGCTCCATTAGGAGACTATAAATCAAGTTGTCCTTTACCTGAAGTGAGTCTCTCGCTTTAAGACATTGTCTAATTGGTTCTCAGAGTCAGTAAAGCTTTGTCCATCTTTTTATTTATTTGTTTATTTGTTTATTTATTTATTTATTTAATTTATTTTGGGGAGAAGGGGACATTCTCTCCTAAGGGAAGCTGATGGTACTATTTGTGCCATGCTTGTGGTGGCCCATTTGTACTCCGGGGGTCTCTTGTCTCTAGGGCAGCTCCCAGGAACCAGAAAACCAGGGATTCAGGTGTCAACACAGGGTATGTCAACACAGATCTAAGACCCAGAGGTGCGAGGAAGACCCATTCTCTGCTTAGAATAAATTATCATTTGACCTCTGCAGGATATCAACCAGGACTTAATTTTGTGTAGGAATGCTCAAGGATTAGTTTGAAATCTTGCATTTAAAACAACAGTTAGACAGTCCCGCAGATCGGAGTTTTTTGCAAATTCTGTGAGTCAGAAGTATTCTGAAATTTTTAAGACAGATTTCAGACAATCTATTCCAATTTTACAGAGGACTTTGTCACAAAAGCCAGGTATAAATTGTAAAGGCCCTGTTTAAAGCAACTGCAGAGTAAGTGAGGTCTTCATTTCTTCACAAACTTATCCTTTTGAAGGGAGACAGTACAGAGGAAAGAGTCAGGATGTGGGATTCGGAACCACAAACACTAGCTTCAGTCCCTGTGAACTTAATAATGGTCTGATGACCCCATTACTTACTTTTCTGAGTTTTAGTTTTCCTTTCAAGTGAACATTAAGAAAAGTTTACGTTTGATCTCATACGTTTGTCACAGCCCATGAGGTAGGCATCATCATTGTTCCTATTACACAGATGAGGGTTACTAAGATGCAGGTTAAATTTTCTGTCTGAACTCATAAAAGGTAGAAAGTGCTGAAATAGGGATTTAAACCCAGGAAAACTTGACTCTAGAGACATTTTTGTTCATTGTTACACTACTTCTAATACCACTAATTTCTTCATGAGAGTGGTCATAAACATAAAATTAAGTGTATATGAAAACATTTTGTAAATTGGGCAGTGCTTCATAGATACGATGAAAATATCATTTTAAGTCAAATATAGATGTCTCACTCTTCCTACTTCTTGTTGATCTCCTGCTGTTTCACTGCTTGCCTGAGCTCCTATGAGCAGTGACTCATTCCATATGTTTCTGCCGGCCCATTCATTCATCCCCGCTCTAGTCTCTGAGTCCTGCTCCTGGTTGCAATCTAGCACAGTGTTTCCTATGCTCAGCATATTAATAGCCTCTGATATATGAAATGTATCACTTTTCAGGTTAATGTATTCATATTTTAATAGGGTCTTATAACACATCCTAATACCTCAATAAAAATAGTATCTTGCTTTATAACATACTAAACCTAAGCGGGGGAGATGTCTTTAAGCTAAGGGGGTTCTTCCATAAACTTTCCCTGGAGGAGTCAACTCTGTGAGGTAGGACTTCTTAGGGTCTGGCCAAAAGACTACTTGCATCCAAATCATCTAGCCCATATGATCAAAATTCAGATACCCAGGCCCCACTCAGATTCTGATTCAGTTGCTCCAACAAGATCCTTAGTTGAATCTTAAGCACACTATGGTTTGATGCCCATGGCTCTAGAGATAATTATGGATTCCATTCTATAATATTGTATGGATAATCTTATACATTAGTAGATATTTCCCATGACAGGGGTCAGGGCCAGTTTTCTCAGAAGAGAGTTGACAGTCAAGTAGGAGCATACCGTCCACTAGAAAAAAGTTTGTTTGCATCTTGCATAAGGGAGTATATTTGTGAAACAAATAGAATGATTTGTTCATTAAAGGGGTCTTTTCCTCATTGAGGGTCAAATGACATTTTCATGCTTGGTTTATGTAGCACCTTTCCTAGAATCAACCAGTAATGCAAATAAACTCAGCTGCATTGTTTCATTTTGTTTTGTTTTCCTTTGGCTGTCTAGTTGATTCACATGCAACTTTGTTTCAAATTATTTTCATTTTCCCTGAAAAAAATTAATAAATATGCAGAGATATTTATCTTCAAAAGTGTACTTTTCCATTGTCCGTTCTGTGTACCATGTGAGAGACAAGAGATGAAACAAGCTTTTCTCTAGGTCTGACTAGCTTTCCAACAACCAATGAGCAGGAGGAAAGGGGTCACTAGCAGTGTGTGTGCAACATGATACTGAGTTGTAACATAGGAACTTTTCCCGTGACTGAAAGAATAGGGAAAAAAGGAATATTGTGTTCTATTGAAACATGTATTCCAAGCAGCCAGAAAAATCTCAAGTCTTTCACATCAAAAGTGTTGGAAAACTTTCAAGTACAAATGCCAGAAAGCTGGAGACCTGAGTTGAGAGAGAGGAATATGATTTTTGTTTTTATTTCCAAAGGAAAATAGTGTCTTCTGGAATCACCATGAGTACATTATTTTGAGTGGGGGTACTTTCTATTTAAGGGTCTCTGAAGCCAAGACAAAATAGATGAAGTTGATTATGACACTCAGAAGCACTCTCATTCCCAAGGGTCTGTCAGTCATCAAATTTCATCCCCATTCTCTCCTAGCACTATAAATTGGCCCCAGGGTACAGTATTTGACATAGAAAGTTTCAGGCTCAGAATATTTCTCTCAACCCAATTTTCCTGAAAATTGGTCTGGCTATTAAGTTCGAAGACAGGAAAATATCACCTTAGTGAGGGAGATACACTCACAGAGACATCTGCCATTCAAAGCAACTGCATTTCCACAGATGTCTGTCGTCCATAAAGTGCTAAAATGTTCCTGTCCTTAGAAAAACAAATAAAACGGCAAAGTTTGGTAGCTGGTGGAGATAAGTTCATGGAATTCACTATAGATTACTTTGTTTGAACAAAGTGGGAGCTGCTCCCCGAGGACCCCACTCATAGAATTTTAAAGTTTTTCACTGAGTTACAAAAACACAGGGAATGATCTTGTGGTTCAGCGGCTACATTAGTAAATCATTTATTTACAGAAGCTTACTACGAAAACCCTTAAAACCTATAAATTATAAATAGTGTAAAATACCTCTCACCTTTTGGAAATCTGTGCATAGACATGATTCTCTGCTAATGGATGCACTTGAGTAGCTTCAGGGTTTTAGCAGCCCTTCTTCCCTCTTGGTGGATGCACGCACGAGCACACATGCGTGTGCACGCACACACATAAAGAACTGTTCTCTCTTGTGGCTGGTGTTCTGAGCAAAAGTCAGGAAATCTTCAGGAAAACATTGTAAATGGAAATCAGTTACAAAAAGAAAATGTAATTGTTCTCCAGTTTTCTGAATGAATGACCTTGGGAATGGTTTTGGAATAAACATTTTCTACGATTTGACAGAGCCCCTTGTCTAGTTCAAGTTCACCAGCTATGGTATTAGGATGTTTGATGTTTACTTTCCCCCAATTTGGGCTATAGAAGTATTTTAAGATTTTATTACTTTTAAATATGCCTATGATTTTTCACTGGTTTGTTTCCAAATGTTATGCATATGGTCTTGGGAGAGCCTATATCTCGCTGTTACTGTCTACCAGCATCTGTTGCCTCTCTATTAATTATTCCTTAAAACTAGGGATATGGTGGTAGTGGGTAGGATGGCAGGGCTTATATCTGAATAAAGTATCAGAGAGAACCTTTCACTCAGCAAGGGTTTTATGGTATGTCTAATATGCGTCAAGTACATTTCTGAATGTGGGGATACAACTGTGACCCAAATAAACAAATCTCCTCCTCTCATGCGGCTTATATTCTAGTTAAAGGAAAAAGAAAATAAACAATTAAGATAATAAAAATATAGCATAGCACAGGTTGATATGGAGAAAATTATAGTTGGCATAAAATGTAATATTGTGGAAGAGAGTAGGTAGGGCTATAGTACTCTATTTCATCAAGCTCAAGACATGAACAATTGCAAATAGGCAACTGTATTTATCCACCAATAAAGAAGTAACAAAAGCTTCCAGTTATAATTGCAAGATGCCATCAATTGTAAGAGGCATCCAATTCTTAGAGATGTTAAAATTAAAACAAAAGGGAATCTTAAATCAAAGAAATAGTGTGCGTCGTGGATTGTCAGGAAAAGCTTTACAGATAAAATGATATTTAAGCAGAGACTCGAGAGAATGGAGGGTTGAAGATGTATGACTATTGGAGCAAGAGCATTTAAACAGAGTAACCAGCGCTTTTAAAATTCCTGAGGTGGGGACATGTTTGAGGACAGCAAGCAGGCTTGTGTCACTGGAGGAGAACAGGCAAGGGGTAGACCCTGTTGGGCCTTCCAGGTCATGGTAAGAAACTTAGATCTTACTCTCAGTGAGAAGGAAAGCCAGGGGAGATTTTGAGCAAAAGACAGATTCAATCTGATTCAGATGTCAGAGCATTACTCTGGCTGCTCTCCACTCTATAGAGCATAGTCAGTCAGTGAAATGGTGAAAGTAGAGCAAGACAGTAGGAAGCTACTAAAATCATCCATACAAGAGGTGATGGTGGCTTTGGCTAATGCATAGGGTGGTGCAGTAAAGTTGATGAGAAGTGGTCAGATTCTTGGTGTATTTCAAAGTAACAGTCCTTGAGAGCAAGAACTGTATATAACCTGATTTTTAAAAGGCAGTACTCTTCTCTAGGGATGCCAATCATGTTTGTTATACAATTGAGCTGGCATCTAAGGGCATTTCTTGGATAGGAAAGATAAAATGGATGGAAAGTCCTAGGGAGGAGTAGAACTTAGAAATCAGAAAGTATCCATGTCCAGTTCCTCTGGTGGAGGAGCTCAGAGGCATTTCCCCATCTGCACATAGATACTAATTTAAAAGTATGGACTAAGAAGCTGAGTTTCTCTGCTGAGTGAGAACAGCCTGTGTGGCTATGTAGTGAATATACTGCAGGAAAATGAACCAGTTGAAATTGGATGAGGAAAAGTTCTGAGAGTCTGTGAACTAGTATTTTTATCCAGCCAAGTTGATGATCCCAGTCCACACTGTTTTATGAATTTTATATTTGGCAAATCAATCTTTTAATCTATTTTTATTATTTTTTCATTTTAAAATTAAAGTTTATTGGGGTGACAATTGTTAGTAAAGTTATATAGGTTTCAAGTATACAATTCTGTAATACATCATCTATATATCACATTGTGTGTTCACCACCCAGAGTCAGTTCTCCTTCCATCACCATATATTTAATCCCTTTACCCTCATCTACCACCCCCTTCTGGTAACCATTAAACTATTGTCTGTGTCTATGAGTTTTTGTTTCTTCATTTGTTTGCCTTATTCCTTTGTTGTTTTTAGTTTTATATACCACATATCAGTGAAATCATATGGTTCTCGACTTTTTCTGTCTGACTTATTTCGCTTAGCATTATAATCTCAAGATCCATCCATGTTGTCGCAAATGGCATTATTTCATCTTTTCTTATGACAGAGTAATATTCCATTGTGTATATTTACCATAATTTCTTTATGCAATCATCTATGGAAGGACACTTTGGTTATTTTTATATCTTCGCCACACCATAAATAAAACTGCAATGAACATCAGAGCACATATATCTGTATGAATAAGTGCTTTTAGATTTTTTTTGTAAATACCCAGGAGAGGGATTGCTGGGTCATATGGTAAGTCTACCCTTAATTTTGTAAGGAACCTCCACACTGCCTTCCATAGCGGCTGCACCAATTTGCATTCCCACCAACACTATAAAGAGTATGTTGCTTAGTAAAATGTCAGCTTTTTATTGCTAAAAAGTAAAGGATAATAGAAAATAAGTGAATAAATGTAATTTTGGGGTCCACATACTTGATCTTGAATGTGAGGCTGCAAACTCTTTCTTACCTGGACTTGGGAAATATACTTAAATTCTACAAAATAAAGCTAATAGTAATACCTTCCTTATAAGCTCACTGTGAGGATTAAAGGAGATCACATAGTTTTGGTGTCCAGCACAATGAGTGACACATAGTAAGTTTTTTAAAACTAGCTATAATCATTATGTGTACCATAAAGGTATAAAATACAAAGAAGAACATAATACGCTGGAGACCCACATGGTAGCAGCCGTCATTGTCCCTGTTGGAGAACCAGAGGACATCTGCTGGTGTCCTATAGACAGACAAATCTAACACAAGATGGAAGAGACGAGGATGGGTTCCAGTGTGGTCCTATTCCCACCTGGGTTTTCTTCCTCTTACACCACGATGAACTACCTTGCAACATTGGCTCTCCTTAACTTAGAGTCTCCCTTGAGTTCTGCATCTCATTTGGGTCCCAGTGTAAGCTGGTGAGAGTCACTCAGTTAATTAGGGGAGCAGGTGAAAAACTTAGAGAAATCATAGAACAGCTGTTATCATGGGGCCTTTAGGGGACCTCTTTAGGGGTCACCTGGGGGGTCATCCTTTGTTGGAGTTGTACACAGCGGATGGACATCTCAGAGAAGTCTTGTTGAATTAAACTGTGTTTAATTTGTTGAACTAAACTCTGAATTCAGTTTGATGAACTCTCTGAATTCTCCTGTTCTGTCTTTGACTCTTGCTTTCTCCTTCTGTTGCCTGCCTGAAACATCATCTCATTCCTCTCTTCTTTTCGTTTTCCATCTGTCTGTCTCTCACTTTTCCCCAATTGTTTCTGTCTCTGCACATTCTTGTGGCACCTTTCACAGAAGATCCTCAGAGCTCAGCATAGTTGTTACTTTGTAGGCTTCGCAGAGCATTCATCATTGTTTTCAACAAAGCATCAATTAACTCTCCTCACTCCCCTTTACCAATCTGGAGCAAGGGGCCATGCTGTTCCTGGTTAGTTTAAGGCAGCAGAGAGCTAATTGTTCCCTTAGTCTGTGTGATGGTAAACTCTATTTATGATGTTTACAAGTTCACACCCTGCTCTTAAAAGAACCTATTTTTACTAACTTGTTGGCTGATTACCACCCTGCCTGTAATCCACTCTTATGGCAGGAAAGGTGTTCTCAAGGCAGCTCCAGGCAAAGTGGGATAATACAGTGTTTTTTGACACCTTTCAGTGTGAGTTCTGGCTTCCTTAAGTATTGGAGACAGACTGCATCATTATTTTTAAGAAGAAAGATGTTACTGTGGCTGCGTTTGTGTTCACTAATGTGTAGATTTGGGAGGCCATCATTTTTTATTTTTCTCGCATGCATTGTCAAGAGATGGATAAAGCAGAGTGGGCCCTGCCTCACATTCAATGCTGTGGGGACTTGAAAAAATGTAGGCATTCTACAAAGGCAACAATTCACAAACTGTGCTCAGACCTACCTAGGCTGCAGTTAACACCTGCATGCATTGTGAATATGTATTACAAATATTTATGAGAACTGCTAAATGCAGGCAACACATATTTTAAAAAAAAAATCTCTGCAATACCTGTGGGAAAAAGAATCTGTATGTTCTTGATATTACGGAAGCAAATATGCACAGTAGAAATGTTATCTTGTTCCATAAAGCCCAATTATTGATTAGCACCTGCTGGTCCTACCTGTATAGAATACATCCTATGATACTACCAACAATGAGAAAGAGATATTTGCCCACCAGTAACCAGTACACTGAATGTACAATAAATATTAAGCCACTACTGCTGCAGTAATTGTAAGATAAAAGAAAATATTGTAGAATTGATTTTCTGACAGTATTTATGAATATGATGATTCTTTCATATGAATCACATGCATAGGGAGAGAGGGAGGGAGGCAGTGTGTGTGTGTGTGTGTGTGTGTGTGTGTGTGTGTGTGTGTGTGTGTGGGAGAGAGAGAGAGAGAGAGAGAGAGAGAGAGAGAGAGAGAGAGAAAGGGAGAGAAATCCTTCTTTTCCTTTTATACTTGGCTTTCCTTCTCCTCCACCTCTTCATCCCCTTCACACTCTAATCCGCCATCACCTCCTTTTCTAACAGCTGTCTTTTAATATTTCTTTCACACTATTTCAAATAGCAAATTTGGGATTGCCTTAATAACTTCTAAATAGTCCCTTCAATTCTCTCTTCATCTCTGTCACATTCATCTCCATCTCTAATCCATAGTCTCTACATTATTCTAAGGGGTCCATTTACTTTCAGTCATTGACCTCAGTCTCGCCTACATGCAGTTCGCTCTTCACACAGCTTCTAGACAATCTTTTCTTTCCCTCCCCACCCCAACCCTCCAATGTGGTTCCTGAATGCCTAGTGAGTCATATTTTATCTCGAGGATTCAAGAACGTCTGTCAATGGCTCACATCCTTCTTTCCCAGCGGCATCACGTGTTCCCCTTGCTGTTGGCCTGCCTCTATTCCAGCCCAGTCCCATTGCCTGCCACCCCATCAAACAGTTGGCTCATTCCCTTCATGGTATTCTGAAGAACTTGCATAGATTGTCCTGCCAACACCCTGCAAATGCATGGGCTTCATTTCCTAGGAGTGGCTTAAAGCTCTCAACTTCCTGGAAGCGTTTCTGGAGATTATCATTGATCTTCAACCGTATTCCTCTACCTTGCATCATTTTACCTTATGCATCAACATTGCTGGCAGCCAGCTTTCATTTGTTGCTCTGTTACCTAGCAGTTTTTCTCAAGGAGTTCTACACATGCATTTTTGTTTATTTCCTGTGAAATTATAAGCTAGTGCTTATCACTGACCTCATTTACAAAATGGTTTGCATTTTGCTATGCCCGGTATATAATTATATACATAATGGGCCCTAGATGAATGTTCCTTAACTAATTCTTTTCTCATTTCCTTAATGATACATTACTTGCATTGCTATTTCTTTTCATGCAGGTGTAAAAAGTCTCCCTGTCTGGATTATAAACCCCCTGAAATTATAGACTTTTAAAACTCTTGTAAAACTGTGTACTCAATATGTAATCAAAATGGTCCTTACATACTAAAATAAAATAATGAAATTATTTTTTCTGTTATTTATAAAAAGGTTTATTGTGTTTTTTGCTTCTGCTGCTGTAATTCGTCTTGCTGTACTTTCAGGTTTTTTTTTCTTTTTAGCTATTCACATTATCCTCAAAGGAAAGTTATAAACTCCTTGAGGGCAGGATTGACTTCTATGTCTGCATCTTTATAGTGCACAGTATTGAAAAAGTAGTAGGTACTAAGTTATAATTTTCTAATTGTCAGTAAAAGAGACAAGGTTGATGTAAAACACTTATTAGAAAAAAAAAACAAAACCTGGTGTGCAATAATTGCTGAAAGGTATTTGCTACTACATGTTGCCCCCAAGCATACTAGTTAACTCTAATCTTTGATGGCTAGGATAATTAGACTCTCCTTGGGAAATTTTCCTATGAATACATAGTATTAGAAAAATAATAATACTAACAGTGTCTCATGCTCCTTTTCCTATAGAATGGTATTAGTGATAGATCCTGCTAATATAAGCAGATACAGGAATACTAGTTTATAAAATAACAAAAGTGAAAAATAAATTCAAATAAGATCTTCAGAGAATATACAGAATATATACCTGCAGAGTGCAAGGGTAAATAGTGGTGTATAAATTACCACTGCAATATTCTGAGTTCTTGACAAGAATCATGTGTATAAATGGGCACTGGCATTTTTGAGATGATGGCTTTGGAGGGAGATGCTTTTTTAGAGTTATTCTTCAGAACTTGTAATTTGAACGTATGCCCTGGGTAGCTGGATCACTCATGATATATCTGCCTCAACCCAGAGTCCCTTTCTCCTCCCATAACTGTCTCTAGCCTCCTCACCACCAGGAAAACTCTTATATTTCAAAACTCAACTCAGATGTCATTTTCTAATTCTCTGTTCTTCCACTTCTAGCTCCACCTCTACAAAATTAATCCATTTTTAAAGCTTCTTCCACACTTATTCATGTTCCTACCATTGTATTTACTACCTGTTTTCTAATTTATTTGTTTACATACCTGTCTTCTTTTGGCCTAGTTACTTTATGGGCTGGACTTTAGTAAGTCCCTATCCTAGTTCTAGTACATTTTAACTGTCCAAAGTTTTTGTTTTGTTTTAGTTTGTTTATTGATATTTATCAAATTTTAAAGTCATGTATAACAATGTTGTAGAGTTGTTCAGTGGGGGACCGAATAAAGCGTACCAAGAGCATACATCCAGTACTGAAAACTGATGGTTGCTTCATGGGAGGGGGTTAGGGATAGGAGAGAAGGTGAAGGCATTAGAAAGTGCAAATTAGTAGTAATAATATAGTCACAGGGACATGAAATACAGTATGGTGAATATAATCAATAATGTTATAAAGATTATGTAGGGTACCAGATGGGTACTGAACTTCTCAGGAGGATCACGTCATAGACTGTATAGGTGCCTGAACACTGTTCTGTACACCTGAAGTGGGAGTAGAATAATATTGAATGTCAACTGTAATTAAATACACACATATATACTTTTATATAGCCACAGGATATGGAGTACAGCATAGGGAATATAGTCAATAGAATTGTAACAGCTATATACAATGTGAGGAGGATAGTAGATTCGGGGACAGGAGTTATCACTTTGTGAGGGGTGAAAATGTCCAACTATTACATTGTTTTGTATACCTGAAAATAATAAAAAAAGGGAAAACTCTAATAATAAATTAGAAAATAAAATGGAAACATATTAGCAAAGATCCTTAAATGAAACATAGCTCCTGAAAAGGACATGTAGAACTCTCCAGTAAAGAGTATTATCTGTGCAAAGACTTGGAATGTCACAAAGCAGAAACATCATCAGCTAATTTTGCTCACAGAAAACTAGAGGCTTAAAAGTAGAGTCACAGAGGGCTGAACTAGAAGACTGGGCAAGGGGCAGTAAAGAGTGAGCGAGCTTTAGCACCAGTGGACTTGGTTTCTAATTCCAGTTCAGCAACTTGTCATGTGACTGTAAGCCATCAGTGCACCTTTTCTTAGCCTCAGTTTCCTTATATGAAAAATGAAACCTCCCCGAGGGCTGCTATGAGGATTAAATATCCCAAGCTTAAATGCTTGGTATAAATTGCTGCTGAATAAATGTTAGCTATCATCATCATTAGAGTAGATAAGATCCAGGTTCATTAGTGGAAGCAATGTAATAACATGACCATTATCTTAGCAGTTCAGCAAAATTCTTGAGAACTAAATCCATAGAACTTTATTAAAAAAATAATCACATAGAGGTGCTACTGGAAATGTTAGTACCAGATATTCTTATGCTTACATACTTGATATATACTTATACACTTCATTTTCTCACTGTATACTAATTTATTATTGTATACAATTTATACTTCTAAAAACATGGTATTTTTTACTGCAAAAAGAATGAAGGCAGATAACAGTGGCTTAATGGTACAATCAAGTAATGATGAACTCTGTTTTTAATAAAACTTAATATAAAAAGTAAACGTTTTCTGTGTTGAGTTTTAAATGATGAAGTATTTTACAAGTTTCTAGATTGACAGCTCATCAATATGTTAAAAGCAAAAGTTAAATTCAAACAATACCACCTTTCCATTGCCAATGGATAAGTACAATGAACTAATTCTATGTGAACTCAGACACTTGTAACTTGATCTAGTTGTGTATATATGACTAAAAGTTTGAACCCTCTGTCAAGATTTTGACCACTTTGAATGCCCCTCTCTAAGTTGCTAAGACTCCTGAATCACAATCATAGCTTTGGAAAACATTAGAGTTTAGATTTATTTGCATTCTTCCCTTCCCTGGCCCCTAGACAAGAAAGACATAAGAATAGTGCTTTTGAAAAGTCCAAGAGTTTTAGCATATTGGTATTATAGAATTTTCTTTCAACTTTTCATAACAAGGTTGTTTTTGTTTTTTTTTTGAGGGCAGTGACACTGGCCCTCATATGTGGGACCCGAACCGGGGCCATTGGCGTCCCAAGCCAGCGCTTAACCACCGCGCCACTCGGCCAGCCCAACAAGGTTATTTTTAAGGGAATAAAATTCAATATTGTAACATGGTTTCATTAGCAATCTTATCAGTAAGTTCAAAGTATTGGCAACCTGGCAAAAACAGAGCAAAATCCTTGCATCTTCCATCATTTTAAATTTCTAGTACAGCAAGAAGGCTGAAGAACTACATGCCTGACGTGTGGAAATCTATATCTCTTATGGAGGTCTTCCTCCACACATATGAGAATAAAATCTTACACAGTTCCCACTTTAGCAGGACTGAATATTATTTTTACATCAGAATACTGCTTGTGTATTTTTTCATAGCACCCCTCAGTAAAAGGTTTAACTTCCATTTTCAGAAAAATCAGAATATGGCATTTTTTATATTATTTTTTTTTTACATTTATTTTTTGAGGATGGCATTTTAGAAACTTTCTCAAACTCACATGAGAGCCAAGGCAGAGAAAGATTCATTGGACAGCTTCAGAAAGTGAACTGATACATTGTAAGTTTCCTAGTAGTTAGCAGGGAGGTAATTTTGAAAAGGTAAGGGAAATGATAGATCAGGAGATTTTGGGAAGCTTGAAACCTCCCTGAAGAATGTACTTCTTTGTGGACACAATATTTGTATAGTCATTACTCTCCCTTTCTTTACCCTCCCCCACCCTTTCTTTATCACAAAGAGGCTCCAAACAAAGTTTACCCATAAAAACATGGCTTGTGTCCCTCATACCATTCTCTTGCTTATACACACACTGCCTTAGTTTGACAGCTAAATCAATTAATCATTACCAGGCTCCTGTTGGCACTGACACAGAGGCCCTTTCAGTTGACAGTAGACCAAAAAAAAAAAAAAAAAAAAAGACTTTAAAAAGAGGAAAAAACTAAATGTTTTAGTAGATTAATACTTCATTTGCATTTATCTTTCCTCCCCCATTCATGATTAGAATGAGCTCAGATTTTCAACTAACTAAAATTGTCTACTGGCATAAAAATAATAAAACTTTCTTAAAATGTTAAGATACAGCAATGCCTTTTATTTCTAAAGCAGTACCGATGTTGAAAGAAATCAAAGCAGTATAATGATTTTTAAAAATAAACAAACACTATTCCTCATCCATCCTTTTCCATATAACCTTCATTATATATGACAGTCACTTTTGGGATTCAGAAATAGAACAAGCTCTCATGTTTCCTATTCTAGTTTCCTTAAAATTGATGTTCCCTCACTTTAAAGCTCGCCAGAGACAATTTCCCTTTCTTGGGAGCAAAAAGTAAATTCTCCCATGAGAACTTAAGGACATTTGTTAAGGTTCCAACTTTCTCCGGTATCTAGGGGGATGTTGAAAGCCCCACATAGTTATAGGTACTGGATAATCTTTGAGCTGGAATTAATCAACCAGAGATGTCCCAAATTAAAGGCCATAAAGACAGGCTGCCTTCATGATAAATGGAGTTGTAAATGGAGAGGTTCTTTCAGTGTGGGACTTGTGTAGACCATGGGATTCATCATGAACTGCCCTCTCAGATCCAACAAAAAGTAAATATTAATTTTAATAGCTCCCCCTAAATTCACACTGAAGTGTATTTCTATATCCTTGATGGACCAAAATAGATGTCAGATTTTATAATAGCCTGGTTCATTTTGAGATTGTTTTCATACAGTCTTTGCTTCTGAGGTAGCAGAGATTAGAGGGATGAGGAGAAAACTGGAGCACTGCTTGCTTCATTTGGCACAATGCCAAATCCTCACCCCCAGGGGCGCCCTTTTGATATTCTCAATTGTTCAGAACATCTGGGATTGACTGCTTTGTACCTCTCCATGGTCCTGAAGCAAAAACAATCATACTCATATACCAAGCATTGTTAGCCTGAGAGCTAAAATGCTCTTTAACAAATAAAGTTTGCAATTGAATATTCTGTAAGTGGGTGAATTTTTTAAAACTAGTTTAGAGGTTTGTCTAACAGAATGAGAAAGAAAGGTGCCATAGCAGTAATTTAGAAGGTTAGTCTGACCTGCACTTGGAGAAGATGTACAGCTAGATGCACTATTCAGGGTTACTTGCTACAGTTTTAAAAGTTTTTGTTTGTTTGTTTGTTTGTTTGTTTTAAATGAAGAAGAAAGAATATAATGATAGTATTACTGAAATCCTTAAATACTCAAAGTACAACAATTACAAAACCAGGCAAATTTACTCATTGAGATGTACTGATTTTGCTTTATTAGTTTGATTTCAGGGAAAAAAAAGGAAAAAACTTTGATATTTTATAATTGCATTTACAATGTTAAGTAACACTTGGATTATAAAACTTGATTCAAGGTATTTGAGTGATCACAACTACTATACCAGTGGTAGGGATTCACTGAGTCTGCCGCAGGAACGTTCAAGGTATCAATTCTGTCCTTTATGGGAAGGAAAAATAAAATAGTCCCCTAAGGTGCTGCTGAAGGGAAAAGTGCATCCTTCCACCTGCTGTCAGGTCTTCCAATGAAACAGATTGTACCTCCTTAGTCCTTAATTGTACCCGCGCATTGGCTAGAACTGTGCTGCCCACGGTGAAGCTTTCCAACACATCTCTCTAAATTCGGCTTCTTCTCTTTCCTTGAAATCCACCTCCTCCCCTTTCTCTTTTTTTTTTTTTTTTAACTTTTTAAAACTTAGTTTCAGGTGTACAACACAGTGCAATAGTTATGCTTTTTACCCCTCAAAGTGACAACCCTCCCCCAATTGGCCACCCGACTCCCCACCATGTCATACATATCTATTATAATTCCATTGATTCCACTCCCTCACTATACTCCACATCCTGTGACAATATATATATATATATTCAGCTACAGTTGGCATACAATATTATATAACATCAGCTTCAGGTGTACAGTGCAGTGATCAAGCTTCTTCTCCATCCATGAAGTGGCCTTTCTCTTGGCTTGTAAAAGAATGAATGGGGATGAATACACAGGAAAGGCGTGTAAGGCTTTAGGGAAGGTGGTGAATGTCCCCAAAGACTATTTTTCTCAATTTTTAATTCTTAATAATGTTGTTTGGGGTTGATGACTCTTTTTTTTTTTTAATTTTATTGGGGAATTGGGGGAGGGGAACAGACAAGTTGCTGTCCTTTTGTTCTTCAGTCTAGTTGTGGAGGACATTGCTTCACTGGCCCATGTTGGTATTATCATTGTGCTCTTTCCGGGTGAGGCAGTCGCTCACTGGCCATTGGATGGCCGCTTACGGTGGCTCACGGCAGCTCATGAAAGAGCACACCAGCTGCAGGCCAGCCCCACTGCAGCCTACAACTTGCCGGCGACTCTGGGCAACCCAGCTCCAGGTCAATCTGTTGTTCACCATCTTAGCTGTAGAGGGCACAGCGTCACTGGCCCTCATGTGGGATCCCAACCAGGGCCTTGCTGCTCAGAGCTGGCATCCCATGCCAACTCTTAATCAATGTGCCACTCAGCCAAACCCTGACGACGCCTTCTTAACCACATCCCTTTCATTAGCTTCAGAGCTGGTGTGGATTTGAGCTCAACACTTCTATACATCACTAAAGCCCACTGCCAATGAGACCAGTGGAAGAATGGTTTCCAGACACTCTCTGACCATTCTGGAAAAATTCGAGTCTCCCAGGATTGTCATAGTATTTTCTGAAGAATCCCCAAAAGATTTGAAAACAGGAAAAATAAAATAAAATCCACCACCAAAAAATTGCTGGGAGATGTTAATACTATTCTACGTAGATCTATAGAGAAATATGTGACCTGTGTCAGGATTTCAAGATATCAAAGTTATTATTTGTCTTATGTGTTAGAGAAATGTACACATACTTTATGTATCCATTGCTTAAAGGGAAAACCAGGTTTTTGGCATCAAAATTTAATCTGGAGTTGTTTGCACCTTATCCCTCCTCCTTAGGGTTTTTGTGCATTTCAGATATAGACATACATTTCAGATATAAATAATAGAGAGATGCTTTTAAAAACATTTTTTCATGGCATTAGTTTATAAAACACTTTGGCACTGATGTTATCTCTTTTATATCTTGTGATAAGTTTCACTCTACTCTATAACAATTTTAAAATATCCATGATAACACTCTTAATCATTATTTAATTTGAGTTATTTTGACTGATTTTGCCACCCACGATGTCTAATCCACCCACAACTGCTGCCATTTCTCTGCCCATTCCATCCTTTTCGTTTCTGTCTCCATAAAGTTGGCCTTCACTATCAGAGTGCTGAATTATTGCCATGACCCTTTCTCCCATCTCTTTCTCTTTTCTATGTGGTCTTCAGTCTATCCTGTGCCTATAGTTAAATGGCATTTTAAAAACACATTTTGTTGATTATTCACCCTTCTTAAAGCTTTTCAAGAGACCCTTTCTTTGGGTAGAATGCTTTAACCTAATATGTAAGGCCCAAATTTATCTGACCACAGCCCGTTTTCCCAATCTTTCATTTTATTAACTTCCCACGTGAGTCCTTTATTCTGGATAGAGTGCTCTATAGACTCTCTGTTGAACATTCCATCCTCACCTCCTGCCTTTTGGATTTGTCTCATGGTATGCTCAGAGTCTGAATTTCCTCTGCTTTCCCTTTACTTATAAACATTGAACATAAGCCTCTCTTCCTCATCCATGAAACCTGCTCTACCAGAGCTTCTCAGAGTAATCCCATAACTCATGTCTTTATCATTCATTCTGTCAGTTAATTATTTTCTATCTTGGATTCTTACGTACATATTTCCCCAGTGTACCATCTAAACTAGAAACTCCTCAGCATTTTTGTTTTCTTTAAATTCCCAAATCACCTAGAACATTTTTTTTTGGGGGGGGTGCGATGGAGGGAACTCATAGATGAAAAAAGATTATCAAAAAAGATTTGATAATGAAATACAGTTATTTCTATTAAAACTGCATTTTAGGCCCAATAAATTATATTCATTGTTTAGATATAAAACATTAAAAAAATACATCAGAATTGAAGGTATTTATTTTGGCCACTTGTAGCTTTAAGGTAAATATTTGAATGGGTTCATATCTGTGAATTTTTCTTCTTAAATATGATGATGTTTAGTAAATTGTGACACTATGTTTAAACTCCCCAATGTCATACCCCAATCAGTTTTCTATCATTTCTTTACTTTTTTTCTATTTCTGGACCAGTACAAGGTATTGCAGTGGTAAATTACTTTGGTTTGATTATTTTTCTGCTCCCCCTATTTATGCCTACTGTAGCCTTAATTTTCATTCCATTCTAATTCATTATATATACTGCAAGTCCTACACCCTCCCTTGGTCCTCAAACCTATAACTTAACCTTTCTATGTAAAGATAAATATTCTTATCAGAGAAGACACCAGGATTCATGAAAACCACTTGCTTCCTGATATCTAGATTGAAAAAGGGAAAGGACAGTATTTTATTTTTTTATTGTTTTTTTTTGGGGGGGTACAATATATATTTTTATGGGTACAATATATTTTATTTATTTATTTACTTTTAATTAGTTTCAGGTTGTACAACCAGTGCAATAGTTTTACTTTTTACCCCTCAAAGTGACAACCCCCTCCCCCAATCTGCCGCCCCACTCCCCCCCACCCCAATATCATACATATCTATTACAATTCCATTGACTCCACTCCCTCACTATACTCCACATCCCATGACTATATATATATATATATATATATATATATTCAATTATAGTTGAAATACACTACAATATTATACAACATCAGCTTCAGGTGTACAGTGCAGTGACCAAGCCTCTATGCCATCCATGAAGTTGTCTCTCTAACAAGACATGTGACCATCTGATACCCTACAAAGTATTTACTACATTATTAATTATATTCCCCAAACTGTGTTTCATATCCCTCTAGCAATATTGTAGTTACCTATTTATGCTGTTTAATCCCTTCCCCTTCTCCCTCATCCCCATCCCCCTCCGAAATAGCAACCATCAGTTTTTCCTCTATCTCTGAGACTACTTCTGTTTGCTTGTTCATTCAGTTGTTTAGATTCCACATATAAGTGAGATCATATGATATTTGTCTTTCTTCGACTGCCTTATTTCACTTAACATAATAGTCTCTAGGTCCATCCATATCGTTGCAGATGGTACAATTTCATTCTTTATAGCGGAATAATACTCCATTGTATAAATGTACCACAATTTTTTAATCCAGTCGTTTACTGATGGTCATTTCAGTTGTTTACAAGTCTTGGCTATTGTAAATAGCACTGCGATAAACTTAGGGGTGCATATATTTTTCCAAATTAGAGTCTTGGGTTTCTCTGGATAGATACCCAAGAGTGGAATTGCTGGGTCAAACAGTAGTTCCATTTCCAGTTTTTTGAGATACCTCCAGACTGATTTCCATAATGGCTGCACCAATCTTCAGTCCCACCAACAGTGCACCTTTCTTCACAACCTCACCAGCACTTGTTTGTTGATTTATTGATGTTGGCCATTCTGACCGGAGTGAGGTGTTATCTCGTTGTGGTTTTTATTTGCATTTCTCTAATGATTAGTGAGGTTGAACATTTTTTTCTTATGCCTGTTGGCCATCTGTATGTCCTCTTTAGAGAAATGCTTTTTCATATATTCTGCCCATTTTTTAATTGGGTTGTTTGTTGTTTTGGTATTGAGTTGAATGAGTGTTTTATAAATTTTGGATATTAACCCCTTATCAGATGTATCATTGGCAAATATCTGCTCCAATTCAGTAGACTGCCTTTTTGTTTTATTGATGATTTCCTTTGCTGTGAAACAAATTTTTAGTTTGATGTAATCCCATATGTTTATTTTTTCTTTATTTCCCTAAGCCAAGGGGATATATCAGTAAAAATATTACTGAGGGTATTGTCTGCAAATTTACTCCCTGTATTTTCTTTTAGGAGTTTCATGGTTTCAGGTCTTACATTTAAGTCTTTAGTCCATTTTTAATTTTTTCTCCTATATAGTGTAAGTAGGTGATCCATTTTCATTTTTTTGCACGTATCAGTCCATTTTCCAATTTCCCCAGGACCATTTATTAAATAGACTATCTTTACTCCAATGTAAATTCTTGCTTCCATTGTCATAGATTAGATGACCATATATGGAGGGTTTTTTTTCTGGGCTTTCAATTCTGTTCCATTGGTCTATGTGTCTGTTTTTATGCCAGTACCATACTGCTTTGATTACTATAGCCTTGTAGTATGATTTGATGTTAGGTAGCATGATACCTCCCACTTTGTTCTTATTTCTCAAGATTCCCATGGCTATTCGGGGTCTTGTATGGTTCCATATATATTTTAGGATTATGTGTTCTATTTCTGAGAAGAATGTCCTTGGTAGTTTAATAGGAATCGCACTGAATCTATATATTGCCATAGGTAGTATTGACGTTTTAACTATATTAATTCTTCCTATCTATGAACATGGTATGTATTTCCATTTATTTGTATCTTCTTTAATTTCTCTCTTCAGGGTCTCATAATTTTCTGAGTACAGGTCTTTTACTTCTTTAGTTAAATTGATTCCTAGATATTTTATTGTTTTTGAAGCAATTGTAAAAGGAATTGATTTCCTGATTTCTTCTTCTGATAGTTTATTATTGGTGTATATAAATGCAACTGATTTCTGAATGTTAATTTTGTATCCTGCTACCTTACTAAATTCATTTATCAGTTCTAACAGTTTTTTTGGTGGAGTTTTTGGGATTCTCTATGTTTAGTATCATGTCATCTGCATATAATGACAATTTTACTTCCTCCTTTCCAATTTGGATGCCATTCATTTCATTTTTGTGTTTGATTGCTGTGGCTAGAACTTCCAGAACTATGTTGAATAGAAGTGGTGAAAGTGGGCAGCCTTGTCATTTTTCCTGATTTTAATGGGAAAGCTTTTAGCCTTTCCCCATTGAGTATGATGTTTGCTGTGGGCTTATCGTATATGGCCTTTATTATGTTGAGATATGATCCCTCTAATCCCACTTTGCTATGATTTTTAATCATAAATGGCTGCCAGATTTTATTGAATGCTTTTTCTGAATCTATTTATATAATCATATGATTTTTATTTTTCATTTTGTTAATGTGATGTATTACATTAATTGATTTGTGGATATTGAACCAACGTTGCATACCAGGAGTGAATCCCACTTGATCATGGTATATGATCTTTTTAATGTGATGCTGAATTCGGTTTGCTAGTATTTTGTTGAGAATTTTTGCATCTATGTTCACTGGGGATATCGGCCTTTAGTTTTCCTTTTTGTTATATCTTTGTCTGACTTAGGAATCAGGGTGGCAGTGGCTTCATAGAAAGAGTTTGGGAGCCTTCCCTCCTTCTGTATTTTTTGGAATAGTTTTTTATTTTATTTTATTTCATTTTTTTTTTTTTGAGGGCAGTGTCACTGGCCCTCATATGGGGGACCAAACCGGGGCTGCTGGCTTCCCAAGCCAGCACTTAACCACTGCACCACTCAGCTGGTCCCTGGAATAGTTTGAGAAGAATAGGTATTAATTATTTTTTGAATGTTTTGTAAAATTCACCTGTGAAACCATCTGGTCCAGGACTTTCATTTGCTGGAAGCTTGTTGATTACTGATTCAACTTCTTTGGTAGTGATCAGTCTGTTCAGAGTTTCTGTTTCTTCTTGGTTTAGACTTGGTAGATTGTATGCTTCTAGAAATTTATCCATTTCTTCCAGATTGTCGAATTTGTTGGCATAGAGTTGCTCGTAGTATTTTCTTTAAATTTTCTGTATTTCTGTGGTATCTGTTGTCACTTCTCCTCTTTCATTTCTGATTTTATTAATTTGGGTCCTCTCTCTCTTTTTCTTGGTAAGTCTGGCTAAGGGTTTATCGATTTTGTTTATCTTCTCACAAAACCAGCTCTTGGTTTCATTGTTCTTTTCAATTGTTTTTGTGGTCTCTGTTTCATATATTTCTGTTCTGGCCTTTATTATTTCCTTCCTTGTACTTCCTTTGGGCTTGTTTTGCTGTTCTTTTTCCAGTTCCCTTAGGTGTAAAGGTAGTCTGTTGATTTGAGATTTTTCTTGTTTAGATAGGCCATCATTGCTCTGAATTTCCCTCTTAGTACTGCTGGGACAGGCCAGTATTTTAAACTTGTCTACATTTATATGATTAATAATTAATGTTCTACTTTCAAAATAGAGCTCATGTAGGGAATGCACAATGGTACAGCGATGTTGGAAAACAGTTTGTTGATTCCTTAAAAGAATTACATATGACTCAATAGTTCCACTCTGGGTATATACCCAAAAGAGTTGAAAACAAATATTCAAACAAAAACTTGTACATTAATGTTCATAGCAGCACTATTTTCAATATCCAAAAGGTCAAAACAGCCCAAATATCCATTGATGAAAGGATGAACAATATATCTTTTAGGTCCGCCCGAGAGGCTCAGTTGGTTAAGAGCTCACTCAAGAGTGCAAGCTGAGCTCTGAACAACAGCAGTTCGATGCTCAGCCTGAGCTGAGCTGCCAACAGGATGACTCAGCTAAAAAAAAAAAGATATCTTTTAGCCATACAATGAATATTATTTTTTTGTGTGTGTGTATATCTATATATATCTATATCTATATCTATATCTATATATATATATATATATATATATAGCCGTACAATGAACATTACTTAAAAAGTAATGAAGTATTGATTGATATATGCTACAACATAGATTAACCTTGCAAACATTATGCTAAGTGAAAGAAGACAGTCACAAAATAACACATATTATGTGATTCCATTTATATGGAATATTCTGAATAGGCAACACTATATATAGAGAAAGTTGATTAGTGATGCCTAATGCTAGGAGTGGGGAATTGGTGACAGGTTAGTGTTGACTGAAGGATACAGGGTTTCTGTCTGTGGTGATGAAAGTGTTCCAAATTGGCTGTGGTGATAGTTGCACACATCTATGAATATATTAAAACCATTGAATTGTATATTTTATATGGATGGTCTGTGTGGTATATGCTGTATGCTATATTTTTAAAAACAGTTTGAAAATTGATCTTAGAACAAATTATTTTCTGTTTAGATAAATGGTTATTTATATTGAGACATTTACTCACAAATAATAGAGGAGTAAAACACACACACACACACACACACACACACACACACACGTTTCAGTATTGCCTCCTGACATCCTACTCCCAGGAAGTGGAGGAGCCCTTGCCTTAACTAACATTAAGGGATATAGTTTCTATCGAACCTAGGGCAGCACATGCTGATATTAAAGAATCCAAGACCCCTCAGAGAGATATATCATTTCTTGACCACAAATCAGGAGAAAGACAGAAAGCCTGTAAGGTCCCAAACAGGTCGAGTAGCTTTAGCATGGCTCAAGCATGCATCTTTTTACCTCAGATTATATCAGAGAGAAACCATCAGATCTACCCTTTCTTATAGGGTTAGCAGGGTATAGTCTGATTTTATTGCCAGAGGACAGCACTTGACTCTCAAACAACCTAGTTACTTAGAGGTAGACCAGATGTTTAGGGGTACTATAGGCTCAGAACTCTGAAAATTGTAGCACCCTAATTAAAAGAAATGTCACTAACCCCTTAAAAATGCAGTATTAGTGCCTAAATTCAAATTAATTCCATTCCTTTTTTTTACTACTCTGTATAAAATTCTACTAACCAGATTTATAACTAGGATTTACAGGGTTTTTTTTCATAGAAGTATCCAGTCATCAACAAAGAATGTTGCAGTACACTTGGTATTTACTTAAGAGGATGAATCTCCAGGGTGGGCCAATTCCAGGGACTATTGATCAAAGCATTGAACAATTGCCACCACCACCCTTCTGGTTTCTGCTCCTGAATAATCTCATTTCACCAATGAGAAGGATGGTGTTTTACAAGTGTATCTCATATGCCCAAGAAAAATACCATAAATGATATCCGGGCTGCAACTGTTGCCTGTTTCTTCTTTCCTGTGATTCCATTCCTAAACATGAAAAATTAGGAAATTATAAATGTAAACACCACCTATCATCAGTTGCAAATCATTCCCTCCTACCACAAGGCACTTTCTCTGAAACCACAAATTCTCCACATTACACTTTTTTTTTAATTAAAGGAATTAGCAAAGGATGGTATTAAAGAGCTCTTGATACCAATTTAGTTTGTTGGTTCCCCACGATTATTTAATAAATAGGATTGTTAATATAAAGGCTAATTAAGTTTTCTGATGACTATAGTAGAATATAGCCCATAAGTGACACGAATTTCCTTCTTATACCACCCAAATCAGGGCGAAAGTATTAGCACACTAGAGGATGAGGTTTTCTGAATAATACAAAAAATGCCATCCAATGTTAAAAACTAAATATTTTTTAGTAGTGCAACGACAATATGTCATGTAAGTTCTACACAAATACTAATATTATGTCACTAGTGGCATTGATAGCATCCATATAGGTCTACATTTTCTAAAAGAAAATTAGGGAAAATGTATAAAAAAGAGCAGTTGGCACCAAATGCTGCCATGCTCACAAATACAGTTGTAGTAGAAATTTTTAACAAACATATACACATGCATAGTATAATTTTTTTTCTTAAGTTTCTGTCTGTCTGTCTGTCTGTCTCTCCTTCTTTCCCCTTCTCTCCCTCTCTCCCTCTCTCTCTTTTTCTCAGTCTCACCTCTAACTTCCACAACATCCCTCACTCTTGGTATATTTAATATAACATTGATGTACTCATATAAATGCAAGTGCTGTATTGGCAAATGCTTGTGATTGGACACATTTGTCCAGTCACTCCCTCCTGATATATCTACATACTACACTATGAGATATTATGTGTGTTTGTGTGTCTGTGTGTCTGTTTCTTCACAGCCATAGCATATGACAGTGCAAAAATTGCTGATCTGACAAATGACTTTCTTTATATTTCTCTTGGGCAAAATTTTAAAAAAACAGATACGTGTCCACATTCATGCTCCTTCTATCTTCTGACTCCTTCTCCAAACACTGTGTCCTATTGAGTGGTGTGTTTGATTAGAGTACAGGAACCAGAAAAGAATAATGGGCTATTGCTGAAGAGAAGAAAATCTCATTGATAACTCTTGGGTTGTTTGCTCACTTACCTGGAAATGACTCAAAGTATCTCAATATTAAAAGAAACACTGAAAATTTCCCCCTATGCTTCCTGAGCTAGGGGTTAGGGAATACCTGTTGCTATAATCATCATCAGTAAAACTATTGAAATGTGCCCAGACTGAGATCAAATGAGGATTTAAAAAATGTGTTCAGGACTCAGCATAATTATCCATAGGCTGAAAGTTATGTGGTCCCCTCTTTATATTGAATTTTTAAACTGTTATAAAATAAACTGTTACCAGTCCTTTATAATGAGAGAAATTTGTTATTCATTTTTATCTTATCAAAGCCCCCCACAGCCAAAATCCCAAATAGTGAATTAGTTCTTCATTCCTATTCACTGTAAAAGAGAGTTAACATTCAACTGTGTTTTCACAAGAGAACAAAATCTTTCTTTGTGGTGGTAATTATTAGGGCACTGTCCATCATTTCATCCAACAAAGAGCAAAGTCCTGGAGTTAGGAAAGGCCAAAAATAGGCATGAATGTTAACACCACCAAATTGGTCATGAAAATTAAGTCCTTAGCATAAATGCATAGGGTACTGTCCTAGAGGAGTTACATAACTACTTGAAGTGTATTTTTTCATTTTTCTGACCTTGGAGGAGGGAGTTAAACCTAGGAAATATTGATTAAGATCATACTCGATATTCACGAAAGTGATATCCGTGGTTTCCTTTTATAGGCACCTTGCCCAATACTTCCCTCCTTGCCTGCTGCCACACCCCCAGTCAAGGCTATTGGAAGCATAGAATGCTTCCAAAGGAGTGTGAATTCTTGGGTTGCAGATATTTATATGGTGTCATTCATTTTAGATTGGATCGAAATCTCTTCCTGTGTAGACCAGGCTGAGGCCATAGACATCAGCTAAGTGCCCTTTGCCTATACAGCAGGAGCCCTCTTTGCCTTCCTATCATGCAAAATACAAATGAATGTGTTGAATTTAAACTGATTTGATGAAATTTAAGGGAATTTAAGAGGTCTTTCATTTCCCTTCTTGTTCCTCCTTTTTCTTCCACCTCAGGGTGAAATTCAATTGCCATTTTGTGATGGAAATGTGATTGGATTATTATGTAAACTTTAATGTGTCCTTCATTGGGCAGACTAAGTTAGTGTCAGCTATAGATGCATTCGCTCTCAAGAGTGGGTTATATTTCTAATAAAAAAGAAAGCCCCAAAGAGTAGGGAAAAAAAGATAATGATCTTGGACTACTGCAGTGATGGCTGAGGCAGCTGTCAGGCAAAGGAATTAGGGAGAGAGAAAGAAAATAGGAAGACCTGGGATGCCACTGATACAAAGCCTGGCTGCAAAGGGTACGGGGAAAACAGATGTGGCCTGCTTTTTAATTATGCCTCAGGCAGGCATCCCTTGAACTTAGTTTTGGGGAATAAGATAGCAATTGAAATCTTTTATTATAAAGGTTTTTACAGTAAATATTGGGGAGAAAATATGAATCAGAGAAAGACTTTTATAGATGGATATACACATATGCATATATGAGTATATACACATATACAAGTATGTATATACATACACATATATTACATACATGTGTACACACACAGCACACACACACATACACACACACACACAACACTTGCATAGGTAGTTAGTGGTTCAAAATATTTTTCTTTGAATAGGTAAGAATTTGACTGAAAATGAATAATAAAATGAAAAAAAACAAAAAACAATCCTTGATTAAAGAAGGATTTTCTATATGGAAGCAAAATGACTCACAATCAAAATCAGCCATTTCAAGCCAGACATTCCACAAGCATAGACAAATAAGCAAATCAATCAGCTAAACAACTATCTTTTATTCTGGGAATCTAGAGATATCAATAGACCTTGAGACTTTCACAGAAAAAAAAAAAAAGAAAGTTATTTTTGAGTTCTGTTGCCAGTTACTTGGAATTCGAACTTCAGAATAAGAGCCCAAGCCTATGTTCACCTTGTTCATTGGAATCGTATATGGGGTTCTGTCTGTTACACAAGCACTTATTGAGTACCTACTAAGAGCAGAGCACTAAATGCTACATGAGTTGTGTAAATTTTCTGCCCTGCAAAAACTCATGACCTCATGGTATTGGAAGTCAGATGTATAAACACACATATGAAATAGTAACAGTCAATATATATATATATATATATATATATATATATATATATATATGCATGCTGGCTGTGTTACAGGCCCTGTTCAATTATATATATATATATATATATATGCTCATTTAATCCTCAGAAAAGATTTATGAGGAAGGGGAGATTATGTCATTTTACAGACATGAGATTTAGGCACAGAGAGATTAAGTTAATCTGTCCAAAGTCACACAACTATTAAATGAGAGTTAGGATTTGTAGATTTGTACCTAGGCAATTTAGCTCCTGGGTTTGTCATTTTAACCACAGTACTATGATGGGAAAACATATGGAATACAATGAGGATATAAATGAGTGAAATTGGGAGTAAGAACAGGTGTCCTAGAGAGAAATAAACCTGAATTGATTCTTTAAAAATATGTAAGAATGTGGGTGAGATGTGAAGGAAGACAGTCAGGGATTTATTTTCCTGGTAGAATCAGGTTTTTTAATGATTTCTTATTTTACTAACCAATGCTTCTGTATGACAGATTTGGTTACTGCCATTCAATCAACTACAGTTCAATTAAGAATAGGGGGAAAAAAAACTGGTTTTCCTATTATATCACACTTAAATAAATTGAACAGTGTGATGGAGTAAGGAAATAAAACCCTGGTTGATCAACTGCTTGAAGTGGGGTGAAGCAAGGCATCATTGATTTGACGTAATACAGAATTGATAAGAAAACATCTACTTGAACTACAATATTTCCACCACCAGCCTACTTATGCCTTGGTATTATAGCATTTAAAGCAGCAGATGTTATCTGGAAAGGATAAGCCCTTTGATGGTCATTAACACATTATGTCAAATGTTTATTGTGTCCCTAGCAGAGAGCAAAAAGGCTGAATGCTAGGCAAGTGAGGCAGAGGACAAATCAGTTATGACTGTTGGAAGAAAACTGGAAAGAATGGTCCATGTCTTTGGGGCTATAGCAGTCTGAGATAGGCAATGGTGCCCATTGCAGAAGTCTCAGATGTCAAATTCCTATTGCACTCAAATTCCTATTCATCTATATCCTCAAGGGGTGAGATAGGGTGGAAACAAGCACATCTTTTGGCACCAATTTCTTCCTTGACTGATTATATGTACAGTAGAGAAGGTAAGAAACTGTTAGAACTTAGAGGTCATCCAATTCCATCTGGTGAGTGGCAGGTTTAAGTTGACTCTTGTCAGTTGAGTTGTTCACTCCAATTCATGGTGTAACTAGCGCACTTCTGCTGTCCTTGATGCCAGACATTATCCTGCAAACTCTGATAATCTTCCTAAGAACACAGTTTACCTTGCAGATGTCAACCTTAATAAAGGAGGTAAACTGAAGCAAGCTCAGATGGTTAGAAATTGAGTTTTTCTGGAATCGCAGGGGAATTAAAATTTGGGAAATGTATGCTGGAGTAAGATACAGATGAGTTCATTGAGGGTTAGGATGGATTGTATTTATGGAGAAGGAGTGCAAAGAGGGAGATGTCCAGCCAGATTCCAAGCAGTAAGCTCACTGGCTTGAGAATAGGGTGGAATGCTTGGGGGATGTTCATTGGTCAGGTGATGTCTCAGTCTTGGGAAAAGCAGGCATTTGATGGAAATCAGTCCCTTGGTTCTTAAGTTCCATTTTTCTGAGGGTGCATTCATAAGATTCTCCACTTCATATCCTCGAGTTTCTTTTTTTTTTTAAAGATTTTATTTGGGAATTGGGGGAGGGGAACAGACAAATTGCTGTCCTTTTGTTCCTCAGTCTAGTTGTGGAGGATGTTGCTTCACTGGCCCATGTAGTTATTATCATTGCACTCTTCCCAGGTGAGGCAGTTGCTAGCAGGCCATTGGATGGCCACTCATGGCGGCTCTTGGCAGCTCAGGAAAGCACACGCCACCTGTTGGCCAGCCCCACTTCAGCCTATACTGTTGCCAGTGACTCATAGCAGCCCAGCTCCAGGTGGAGCTGTTGTTCACCATCTTAGCTGTAGAGGGTGCAGTGTCACTGGCCCTCTTTGTGGGATCCAAACCCAGGCCCTGCTGCTCAGAGGTGGTGTCCCAAGCCAACTCAACCAATGCACCACTCAGCCAGCCCTCAAGTTCCATTTTAGATAGAAATCTTTTCACAGGAGCATGCTGACAATGAATAACATAGGTGCATCAATACTCCCTCCTCCCTTCCATGAAGAATGGCTTTCCCTTTCATTGCTTTGCTCCCTCTCAAAAATAGACAGCTGGATTGAGAGAAGTTATATGGCAAAGGAAGTTATATGGCTTACCACATGAAAAAAGAGGATATGCAGTTAAATTCAAATTTTGGATAAATACTGATACATTTTGTATAAGTATATCCCACGCAATACTTGAGACATACATATGCTACAAAATTATCTGTTATTCATCTGAAATTCAAAGTTAACTTGCTATCCTATATTTTATCTGGTAACATTACATATATGGTAGAGTGAAAAGTGCACAGACTTTGGTGTTTAACAGAAGAGGAATTCAAACACTAACTATGCATCAGATGTGTGCTTTTAAGGGATTTACTTTGTCTCTCTGAGACAGTTTCCCCCTTTGAACAGAGATTATACAAAATCTATCTCAGGATTGGTGAGAAGATTAAATTAGCTAATATATTAGCTGAAAGGTAGAATGTCTGCCAGTTGAAGGGTTTCAATAAATGATGGCTCTATCTAGGGCATAGCAACATTTAGGGGATCCTATAAAAACTGATAACAGTTGTTGATGATGGAGTTTAACTTCTTACCTTCTGAAAGGGTTTTCTTTGTCTTGATACATAATCACTATCTAATTTTCATGTAAATTTCAATATATTTTTAATTTCTGAAGGATTTCGAGAGTGTGCTTTTTATGTAAAATATTTCAAAATCTAAATGAAAGCAATCAGGGCTGATGTTCCTTTACAAATTCATCCTCTAAAAAGTTATTTATTGCATGCCTCTGTTTCCCAAAACTGTATAGCCACTCTGTCTATGACCACTTTTTCTTTATATCTGATTAGTGCATGTGAATTCTGCAGTACTGCAACTCCCTGCCAGTGAATTTTCAGTCTGTGCCTCTGTGTGTGTGTGTGTATGTGTGTGTGTGTGTGTGTGTGTCTGTATCTCTTTGCCTCTGTTTATTTTTCTTTCTCTCTGTTTCTCTCTCTCTCTCTCTCTCTCTCTCTCTCTCTCTCTCACACACACACACACACACACACACACACACTCACCTGCCTTTGCCTGGGAAAAAAGCCCATTTGTCTGTCTCAAAGACAATAGGGTAGGTGTTCTAGAGATGTTTTAAAAATGTATTTTCTATTTAGAGAGGAGAGAGAGAATGGAGGAAGAGAGATAACCCCCAAGAAAGTCAAACTATCTATTTATTTACTTATGTGTTTGGGGTTGTGTTTTGCATTAATCGCCACCACATGCAGGAGCCCTGCAATTTATTATTGGTGATAAGTGTGGACAGTAGCTATTATTTTCTCTCCCTGTTCTAAAATGTGGTATAGTGGGGCATTTAGATTTATGGAACATGCATTATTCACAACTCTAGTTCTGGGATGGCTTCACAGGAAGACTCCAGCTATTTTCATAACCTTTTTTCAAAATTCTTTCTCACTTGCTTCCTTCGTTTCCATAGTGGGGTGTTAGAAATCACTCAAAACTCAGAAGTGGGAGAATTCATCATGTAAATCTATCAGTGCAGTATCTCGCACAAACAGCAATGAGTAGGACCCCCCTATTCTACAAAATCCACTGAAAAGCCCTGGAGGAAGAAAGTAGATTTTCATTGGAAGTAATGAGATGAGTGCCTAATTCTCTAGCAAATTCCTTAAATGTTAACGACCCAAATGATATAGCCATTTTTTTTTCTAAATTTGAGTGTGCTAGTAACCAAGAACTAGACATCATCAATCATTTAAAGGTATTTTTTCACTTAATACCCTAGTGTTTCATTCACATGCAAGATACTTGAAAAGAAGATAAACAAATTAGGAATCTGAGAAAGATGTACAATAAAAAACAAAAACTACTATTTAGAAATATAAGAATAAAATGTTAGAATAGAAATATTTAGAAATATATATATATATATATATATATATATATATATATATAAAATATCCTGTATATATTAACACTGATAAATGTAATATGAATAAATTTGCAAATATAAACTATTTGGAATTGTCAGGGTACAATACTCATAATTGTCACTAATAGTAATCATCATTACATGTATATAATTTTATGAGAGGCTCTATATAAATGTGAATTATGTATAACTAAAAGATATTTAACTTATTGGGCCTAAGAAATCTATCTGAAAATGACTCTGGACTAATAAGATGTGTAAGGTCTCACAGTAGTGAGTTGGGAATCCAACCAATGTGAGAATTCTGAAACCGGCATTTGATACCATGGTAACCTACAAAGAATCAATAGGATAATGTAATTTGGGCTATAAACAGTACAGAAGAGAGAGATAATATAGAGGTGTGGTTAGTAGCCTAAGCTCAAGATAACTGCTCTGTAGTATTGATCCTATTTGACAAGCATTCCTCTAGCTTTCAAAAGGTTAGTTCTCTGTTTAACTTTCTTCAGATTTGTGAGACTATGAATTTCTTAAGGTCAGGGAACACATTCCACATTCTATGGCTCCTAAATGCTTAATTTGTGCCATCATCTGTCCTCATTTGTGTTTGTGTATGACAAATAGCTATTTCAATTACCTATTATATGTCATCCACATGCTGTGTCTATCTATCTATCTATCTATCTATCTATCTATCTATCTATCTACCTATCTACTTACTATCTGTCATCTATATCTATCTACCTATCTACCCATAAGATCTTAGTGAATTCTTGTTCCATGTTGAAAATTTTTTTTTAGTTAATATTCCCATTTTTATGGATGCTGAAGAGATGGGGAAAAGTTTGGTCTCTGAATTCCTAAAGCATTTCTCAATATTGAGAAAAGAGAGAATAAGGTTTTGGTCCACTAAAACGAACAATTACCTGAGTTAATGCATGTTATACTACAATCCACTTAACCAGACTTTTCAGGGCACAACCCAGCAATGAAAGTATAATACTATCCAATGACTTCAGGCTGGATCCAAGTTCTGCCCTGTGGACTGAACCTCTTCAGGTCCCTTTCAGTATAGTGTAATCATTCAAGACTGGGATTAGACTGCTTCGGGTTGAATCCCGGTTACGCCATTTCCTAGATATGGCCTTGAGCCAGTTACTCAGGTGGGCGGAGTGATGGTATCTGTGTCATGGGTTTTTGTGAGTATAGCGAACACCCAGGCAGCACTTAAAGCAGTGCCTGGTACATAGTGAGTACTTTTGTTATTTAGCTACTTTAATTACCAGCACTCTTGTTTTATCCTTGTTGAAATGAGACTTCAAAAAAGTTTTCTCCATTTGGGATAAACAGGGACCTTTAGAAAACTGCAGGCGAGCACTCCTGGGCTCTGTTAAGTTGGGATGGAGATATAAGACACAAAGATACAACCTTGTATTTCCACTTCTGTCTCCTCACGTCAGTTCACAATTATCTATGGAAAACAGGGATGACAATTCAGGCCATTTGAATATCTTATGATTCTAATTGGAGAGAATGAGAACATGCTACCAGTCAGGTATAAAACAGAATCCAAGGTGACCTCTAAAGTGACAGTCTTCCAAGTGGCAATTTTGTCCTTCTACACACAGCTTATCACATTGTGGAATATGCTGTTCACCAAAGTGAAAAACAGCTTAAAACACAACCCCTTTCATTATGTCATTGTTTATTTGATTGGTGTGTATGCCTGAGTGTTTTGGGAAAATAAAGATTTGTAAGTAAAGGTAGGAAACAGGATAATTAAAATGTTCTGAAAAAAGTGACTTCAGTTGTTCCATGATTGTGTTCCATTTGTGCATTCTGGTTTTAAATTTTTTTTATTATGCATTGTATCAAAACTACCACTGTATGAGTGGAAATGAAGACTTTATGTAGTTTTTGTATGTTGCAATATTTCTTCAAATAAATCTCTTTAAAAAAATCCAGATGAGATTAAAACCTTTAAGGTCAATATTAGGTTAAGGAAGGTGGTAAACATAGTGGGCTAAGGAACCTGTTTACAGAAAACTCAAGAAAAAAATTATTATCTGGCCTGTGAGCTATTTAAGGATAAGCTTACATTAAGATTAATGTATAACTGAGTTTTCAAATATTGGGAAAAAGAGAATTGATAGGCTGGGTAGAAGTAATATTTTAGATACATAATTTGTATGTATTTTCCTGCTTACATAGTAATTTATGTCTGTTGATGGGATGTCCTGTTTCATTGTATTTGATTTTGCAGGTGAGTTCCGTGTTATCCAATTCACAACTTTCATTGGTTTAGGGCTCATGTCTTTCAGCAACATCATGTTGGCAGCATGAAGAGTTCTTAGAATTTGGGTCTGCCATCACAACATGTGCACATCACCTGGTTCCATTCTCTTGGCAATTTAAACCACACAGATGTGTGTTCTACTACTTAAAAAAAAAGATAACAAAAATTAATTATGCCATTTTAAGTGAGAAAAACACTGTCAGTTTGTTATAAGTAAAATTATTATTTGGATTTTATTTCCATCCCCTTCCTGATGAAGACAAGTCTTACTCCTTATCTTTATCCTACAGAAACACAAGTTCAGATTTTTTTAAAAATTAATTAAGATAGGTTTCAACATTTCTTTCTAGGTTGTACCTGGTAGGCCTACACTTAATTAAAGGCCCATACTGTCCTTCTAAACATTTTTTTTTTCCAAAAGGTATTTGAACATGGTCAAGTAGAAGTTATTTATCAGAAGTTAATTTACTTTGTGTATGTGTGAGTACATGAAATCAACACACAGACTGTAAGATCTTTCTACATTTTAATATACTTTGAAGAACTTAGACTAATCTATAAACCTAAAAGTTCACTGTTCACCCCAGATTCCAGAACTTATAACAGTAGTTAAAACTGGATGCAACAGAGATATCTGGGTAAGTCCACTGTAGTAGCCCCCCTTATCTAAATGGGATACACTCTAAGACC
The DNA here is from genome assembly GCA_033961575.1 of Aselliscus stoliczkanus. Classification (NCBI taxonomy): domain Eukaryota; kingdom Metazoa; phylum Chordata; class Mammalia; order Chiroptera; family Hipposideridae; genus Aselliscus; species Aselliscus stoliczkanus. Next base: position 68,581,886 of record CM066729.1, read on the forward strand.
CACAGTGGATGCCTGAAACTGCTGGGGGTCCCAAAACCTATATACATACATACATTCCTGTGAGAGAGTTTAATTGATAAATTAAGTACATTAGGACATTAACAACAATAACTAATAAGCTAGAATAATTATAACAATATAATATAGTACAAGTTATGTGAAAGTGGTCTCTCTCTCAAAATATCTCATTGTACTCACTGTTCTTTTTCTTGTGGTGATGTATGGTGGCCTACTGCCTACCTGATAACATGAAACAAGATGAGTGATGTAGGCGTTGTGATATAGTACTAGGCTCTTGTAAGGGTTACTTGAACACAAGCGCTGTGATATGGCAGGAGTCGAACTGATAACCAAGACAGCTACTAAGTCACTAAAGGGACATGTAGCAAGTATGGTGTGGCTGGACAAAGGGATGACTCACCTACAAGGCAGGACAGAGCAGGATGGCATGAGAGTTCAGCATGCTACTCAGAGCAGCACACAATTTAAAACACAAATTTTTTATTTCTGGAATTTTCCATTTAATATTTCAAGACTGTAGTTAATCGTGGGTAAGTGGAACAGTGGATAAGCGGGGACCACTATATACTTTTTCACTCAAATATATGGTGATTAGTTTGTTTTCTATTTTGATTTTACCTACACTACCTCCTTTCATCGTTATTTCATTTTTGTTATTATCATTAGTTAATAACCTTCAGTTAACTAACGATTATTGTAAAAGGCTTTAAGAAAATCTATAGAAATAATTGTTACTGATTTTTTATTTACTCATATGATCATTTCTCTTGAAAGCCTTAGTTAATTAATGAACACATTCCTTCAGTAGGTTTTCCTTAGTCAGTGAGCCTACATTTCAATATATGCTACATTTGGGATAAGTCTTTAGTTTCTCTCTCTCTCTCTCTCTCTCTCTCTCTCTCTCTCTCTCTCTCTCTCATCACCCCTCCCCCCATTAGAACTGGAAGGGGTATTTTAGAATGAAGAGTGATAATATAGTCCTTAGCAAAGAAAAGAAATTAAATAAATAATAACAAAAACAAGAACAGCTAGCATCTATTGTGTTACCTATGTGTCTGTTATTTAAAGTGTTTTCTAAGCTCTTTAAATGTATTAAATCATGTGGTCCTCTCAACAACCCTCACCAAAGCCCAGTAAGGTTTAATAACTTGTGCAGCATCTTCAGCTAGTAATGGTAGAGCCAGGGTTCACACAAGAGAGTCCGGATTTAAAGCCTGAGCTTTTAACCACTTACTGACCCTGGTTCTCCAACTCCTTTTCTTGTGGTGGAGTTGAGAGTATACTCTTTATACAGACATCTTTGAGTGATCTAAGAAGAATTTTTTTTTTCCACTGGGGAGAAGTGAGTCCCATAATACTATTTCTGACTTTGTTATTAGATTGTTGGTTTTCTAAATGATAACTTTTCAAGGGCGCCATTTATAAAGTAATTATCATCATGCAATAGTTATGGTATTTGCTATAACATGTTTGTTTGTTTGTTTGTTTTGTGTTTTAAAACTAAAGTTTATTGGGGTGACAATAGTCAGTGAAGATATATAGGTTTCAGGCATACAATTCTGTAATTCATCATCTATATATCACATTGTATGTTCACCACCCAGGGGGGTGGGAGGTGGTAGATGAGGGTAGAAGGGATCAAATATATGGTGATGGAAGAAGGACTGACTCTATGTGTCTATTTGTTTTCAGTGAACAACACATGGCAAAAACAAAATACTTGAATTTAAGAATATTTTGATTATGCCTTCTTTTGGGTCTTTGTAATTGCTAATCCTGGATATTTTTCTGACCCTAATTTAGAAATGCCTATCAGGGTCTTCTGTATACAGTAAGTATTCAAGAATATTTTCAGGAATGAATGAATTGCATAAGTGACAGATAAATTCATATATTTTCTCAGTGAACTTTCACAGTTTTCAAAACCTATCCCCTTTGCCTCCTCAGATAACACAACAGTAGTAACAACATTAATTTTGTCATGTGCATACATTTATTTAGTTTAGCAATTTTTAAAAATCCTTTGTAATCAGATAAGTGTAGATACAAAGCTCACGGCAGCCAACTGGGTAATAGTGGCTGATTGATTTCCACCAGATTCAGTTTCTTCATCCTCCCTTTATTAATGGTCACAGTGTTTGTTCCAAAGTGTTGCTAGGAAAATTAAGTAAGATAGTCCATGTGAAGTGCTCAATACGCTACCCACAGGTAGTAGACATGACATTAATACCATGTAAACCATTTTGGAGCAACAGTAACAATAATCACTTTGGATACTATTTCTTAATCTTTTCCCTCATAGTCAATATGCTCTTAAAATAGATTTCTATTAACTAAATTTGCCTGGTGTTAACCATAAGTATTTTCTCTGACACACATTTTGTTGTATATGCATCAGTTCATTGATCACAAGTTTCTTGTAGAGAATATTGTTCTGAATACCATTAAGTTTATGAAGTATGTGTTTATTTTTAATCATTAAGGGTAGAAAAAATGGTAAAACATGTGCTGTATAAAAAAAAATAAATGTTTTCCTTGTTCCTGTATTTTCCCATGAAAGATCTATTGCCATGGAGGATGTGTTTCCATTCAGCCCCATCCTGCTTTTGTGAACCCCAGCAATCCTGCCTTACTTCTTTGAAACCCAAAGGCTGTCATTATCATTCTAACACTTGCATAATTACACGTAATGCATGTCCCATCTGCCAGTCTAAATGTGGCGAGCTGACATTCTGGTATGTTCCTGTGTATATACCAGCCAGTCCTCTAAACCCTGTGGGCACCTCTCAGCAGAGCTACTGAGTAATCCATAAAGAGCTAAGAGGCAGAATTAGGTGGGGGAAAGAATGAGGGGCAAAGGAATGATTATACTAGGGTCTTTGATATTTAGGCTTCAGGTTTCAGGAAACTACAAGAATAGTCTGGGAAAGGCTATATTTTTTCCATTCCCAAAGATGTCACTAATTTTGGGGTCAAAAATAATCATAGAGATGTTAAGGTAGTATTTGTCATAAAACATTATAAGAATGGTGTGGAAGCAAGGAAGGGACAACTGTTAGACTCCTATAATGATCCAGATAATGTACAGGCATTTGTACATGCATTATCACATTTAAATCTCAGAACAGTTCCACAAGGCAGGTAGTATTTGATCCATTCTGGGTATGAGGATTCTGGCCCAGAGATGTTAAGTAGCTGGCCAAAGTTCATAGTGTAAGAATCTAAAAAATACATGTATTTCTGGTTCTAAAACCCACAAGTGTTTTTAATACAAAGCACTGCTTCCACAGAAATTTTGTGGATAAGCATGTGTGCCAACATTTAAGAACATAATTGAACTCTTTAGGGAAGACACAGTGAGAAGTTACACATTCTACTATTTAGATGGTTCTAGGAGCCCAGCAGAACGAGGTTACCATTGAACTCCTCCACGGCAGTCCTCAAGAAAGAGGGTTTAATCTCTTGATGAAAAGGAAAGGAAATGGTTGAGCAGTGGATAGGGAAGAAATTTGGTCCACTTGACCTTGTATGGAAAGTTGTCACCTTGAAGTTGTCCCAAGTCTGTCTGAGTAACGAGGGCTGTCATAAAGGAGACTGATAAAGACTGAACGCCTGACACTGACAACAATAACATTTCATCATTGGTAAAAATGTTCCACAAGGGGCTGATAATATACCCAGGGATCATGCATGACTTATTCACATAATGGCCATGGCTCCCATTCAGAATAGCTTCTGAAGACAATGGAATATGGGCAGGCAAAGTGTTTCCGCTCCATCGGCAAAGACATCTATGTCCAGGAGAGAAACTAATGAAATAACACGACTTGAATCCTTCCTTTTTTGTGTGTCAAAAGGTAGAAGGATGAAAGTTTAAGGCGAGATTTAATGTCTCCATGTACTTTCATGTGAAATATGGAATTCAGTGGTTCTTTTATATATCAGTACATGAAATAGACTTTAAAAAGAAAAAAAAAGAAACAAGACGTAGATAAAGGTTATTTGGTGTTCTGGAACTGATTGTATTGGGGGGGGATGGGGGGTGTCACTTCTACCTCAGGTCATGTTTGGTATTCTTTGAACATTAGCATAACCACCTGTGGATTTTGTAGAGTTCAAGTATGCAATGCGATAGACATTTTATCAGAAGACTGTGATTTACTTTAAACATTGTGCAAAAGTCACAAAGGGAGACAGTGGCTTAGTTTTATTCAGTTTCAGTGTATACCTAAGCAATCAGATAGTGATGTAGAAAAATGGGCATTTTCTTTTACTATGAGTAGAAACGTAAATTGCTATAATCATTTTTTAAAGCAATTTAAATATACTTATTAACATTTAAAATTTAGTTTCTTTGTTTCAGCAATTCTTGTTATATAATATTCACATGAGAATTGTCATAAAAGTACGCAAACATATACGCACACATACACGTACATAAAGATATTCATTCCAGCATTTATAACAATGGAAAAAAAATTATAAACAATCTCAATTAATACAAGATTAATTAGATACATTTTGGAAGATATATACAACAGACTACTGAACAGTTGATAAAGAATCAGATAGATCCATGTCCAGATATAGACAAATCTCTGAGTATTTTTATGTGAAAAGAAGCAAATTAGGAACAGGATGTATAGTCTTTTTTTAAAAAAAAAATTAGGGGCCGGCCGAGTGGCGCATTGGTTAAGCGCTGGTTTTGGGATGCCAGCGGCCCCGGTTCGGATCCCACATGAGGGCCAGTGACACTGCCCTCTACAGCTAACAACAGCTCCACCTGGAGCTGGGCTGTGCGAGCCCCGGTGATGGTGTGGGCTGCAGCCCCTGCTGCAGTGGGCTGCCATAGGCTACAGTGAGTGGCCCGCAGCCAGCGTGAGCGGCTGGCAGCCAGCGTGAGCTGCCAATAGCCGCGGTGAGCGACATCCAGAGGCCAGCGACTGATCTGCCTCATCTGGGAAGAGCGCAATGACGATACCAACAGTGAAGCAACATCCTCCGCAACTAAAAAACTGAAGAACAACAAGACAGCAACTTGTCTGTTCCCCTTCCCCGATTCCCCAACGCTGTTCCCCTCCACCAATTCCCCAATAAAAATCTTTAAAAAAAAAAAAAAAAAAAAACCTACTGTAAGGTCTAAACCACAGACTTCTGGAACCAAAATTTAAAAAAAAAAATAAAAAAAAAAATTAAACATTATTTGTTGATATACCACCACAGAAGTTGATGATGTTGCATTTTTTTAACATTCAATATTATTTTATATTAATTTCAGGTGGACAGCATAGTGATTAGGCATTTATATAATTTAAGAAGTGATCCCCCCACTAGTCTAGTACCCACCTGGCACTATGCATAGTTATTACCATATTATTGATTATATTTCCTACGCTTTATTTTACATCCCCATGACTATTTTGTAACTACCAATTTGTACTTCTTAATCCCTTTCCCTTTTTTCATCCATACCCCAACCCCCCTCCCACCTGGCAATCTTCGAAATGTTTTCTGTATCTGTGAGTTTGTCTGTCTTGTGTTTATTTTCTTCTTTATATTCCACATATAAGAGAAACCACATTGCATCTGTCTTTCTCTGTCTGATATGTTTCACTCAACACAATACCTTCCAGGTCCATCCATGGCACCACAGATGGCAAGAACTCATTCCCTTCACAACCAAGCAATATTTCATTGTATGTGTACCACCTATTCAATGTCCATTCTTCTATCAACAAACACCCAGGCTGCCTCCACATCTTAGCCATTGTAAACAATGCTTCAGTGAACATAGGGATGCACATGTCCCCTTGAAGTAGTGTTTTGGGTTTCTTCAAATAAATACCCAGAAGTGGGATTACTAGGTCCTCCTTTGTCTCTAATTATAGCCTTTGTTTTAAAGTCTATTTTGTCTGGTATAAGTATTGGCACCCCCGCTTTTTCTTTTTCTCATTTACATTTTCATGAACATCTTTTTTTCATCTTTTTACCTTTAGTCTGTGTGTGTCTTTCAATCTGAAGTGTATCTCTTGTAGGCAACATATGTAAGGGTCTTGTTTTCTTATCCATTCAGCCACCCTATGTCTTTTACTAGGAATATTCAATCCGTTTACATTGAAAGTAGTTGTTGATAGATATGTAGCTATTGCCATTTTATTATTCAGAATTTTGACCTTTTTTTTTTTTCATTTCAATAAGTCCCTCTAACATTTCTTATAATACTGGTTTGGTGGTGGTAAATTCCTTTAGCTTTTTCTTTTCTGGGAGGCTCCTTATCTGTCCTTTGATTTTAAATGATAGCCTTGCTTGGTAGAATAATCCTGGTTGTAGGTCCTTGCTTTTCACCATGTTGAATACTTTGTGTCATTCATTTCTTACTTTCCTTTATAATTATGATGTGTCTTGGTGTGTGCCGATTTGAGTTCATCTTATTTGGGACTCTGTGAACTTTCTGGACTTGTATGTCTAGTTCCTTCACCAGGTTAGGAAAGTTTTCAGTCATTATTTCTTCCAATAGGTTCTCAATCACTTGCTTTCTCTCTTCTCCTTTTGATCCCTATGATGTGACTGTTGTTATACTTAAGATTGTCCCAACGGTCTCTTAAACCCTCCTCTTTTTTTCTTTTTTATGTTCTTTCTTCTTTTTGCTATTCCGATTGCTTTTTTTCCCCCTTCTATCTTGTTTTCCAAATTGCTGATTTGATCCTCTGCTTCATCTCACCTGCTAGTGATTCCTTCTAATGCATTCTTCATTTCAGTTATTGTATTCTTCACTACTGACTGGTTCTTTTTTTATGGCTTCTATGTCCTTTTTCATGCTTTCTATCTCTTTGTTGAAGTTTTCACCAAGTTCCTCGAGCATCCTTATAACCTTATTTTGAACTCTGCTCTAGTAGGTTGCTTGCCTCCATTTAATTTAGTTCTTTTTCTGGCATTTATTTGGGATTTCTTTCTTTCTTTTTTTTTTCTGCAGGATTATTTATTTATTTATTTATTTATTTATTTTTAATTAGTTTCAGGTGTACAACACAGTGCAATAGTTATACATTTTACCCCTCAAAGTGACAACCCCCCACCCCCAATTCGCCACCCACTCCCCCCCCATATCATATATATATCTATTACTCTTCCTCTGACTCTCTTCCACAGTATAATCCACATCCCGTGACTATCTATATATATTCAATTACAGTAGGTATACAACCTCCGCTTTAGTTATACAGTACAGTGATCAAACCTCTACTCCATCCATGAAATGGTCTCCCTAACAAGACCTATGACCATCTGACATTCCACAGAATATTTACAACATTATTAATTATATTCCCCAAACTGTTTTTCATATCCCAGTGGCAATATTGTAGTTGCCTATTTTTGCTGTCTAATCCCTTCCCCTTCTCCCTCATCCCCATTCCCCTCCCAATTAGCAACCCTGATTTTTCTTCTATATCTGTGAGACAGTTTCTGTTTACTTTGCTCATTCATACAGTTTTTCAGATTCCACATATGAGTGAGATCATATGGTATCTGTCTTTCTCTGACTGACTTATTTCACTTAACATTATAGTCTCTAGGTCCATCCATATCATTGCAAATGGCACAATTTCATTCTTCTTTATAGCGGAGTAATACTCCATTGTATAAATATACCACAGTTTCTTAATCCAGTCATCTACTGACGGGCATTTTGGTTGTTTCCAAGTCTTAGCTATTGTAAATTGTGCTGCTATGAACATCGGGGTGCATAACTTTTTTTGAATAAGTGTCTTGGTTTTTTCAGGATAAATACCTAGGAGTGGAATTGCTGGGTCAAACGGTAGCTCTATTTCCAGTTCTTTGAGATACCTCCATACTGACTTCCATAGTGGCTGCACCAATCTGCAGTCCCACCAACAGTGCAGCAGGGTCCCCTTTTCCCCACAGCCCCGCCAGCACTTGTTGTTTGTTGATTTGTTGATGATAGCCATTCTGACTGGAGTGAGGTGGTATCTCATGGTGGTTTTTATTTGCATTTCCCTAATGACCAGTGAGGTTGAACTTTTTTTCATATGCCTGTTAGCCATCTGTATGTCCTCTTTAGAGAAATGTCTCTTCATATCTTCTGCCCATTTTTTAATTGGGTTGTTTGTTTTTTTGGTGTTGAGTTTCATGAGTGTTTTATAAATTTTGGATATTAACCTCTTATCAGATATATCGTTGGCAAATATATTCTCCCATTCAGTAGGCTTCCTTTTTGTTTTATTAATGGTTTCCTTTGTTGTGAAAAAACTTTTAAGTCTGATATAATCCCATATGTTCATTTTTTCTTTTACTTCCCTTGCCCGTAGGGATGTATCAGTAAAAATATTGCTCCGGTAATGTCTGCAAATGTACTCCCTATATTTTCATTTAGGATTTTTATGGTTTCAGGTCTTACATTTAAGTCTTTAATCCATTTTGAATTTGTTCTTGTATAAGGCGTAAGGAGATGATCCAGTTTCATTTTTTGCATGTGTCAGTCCAATTTTCCCAGCACCATTTATTGAATAGACTATCTTTACTCCAGTGTAAATTCTTGCTTCCCTTGTCATAGATTAACTGTCCGTAAATGCTTGGATTTATTTCTGGGCTCTCTGTTCTGTTCCACTGATCGATGTGCCTGTTTTTATGCCAATACCAAACTGTCTTGATTACTGTGGCCTTTGTAGTAGGTTTTGATGTCTGGTAGCGTGATCCCCCCGACTTTGTTTTTATTCCTCAGAATTGCCGAGGCTATTCTGGGTCTTTTATGATTCCATATAAACTTTAGGATTATATTTTCTATTTCTGTGAAAAATGCCCTTGGTAGTTTGATAGGAATTGCATTGAATCTATATATTGCTTTAGGCAGTATGGACACTTTAACTATATTAATTCTTCCTATCCATGAGCATGGTAGGTGTTTCCATTTATTTGTATCTTCTATGATTTCTTTCTTCAGTGTCTTATAATTTTCTGAGTACAGATCTTTCACTTCTTTGGTTAAATTTATTCCTAGGTATTTTATAGTTCTTGACGCAATTGTAAATGGGACAGTTTTCTTAATTTCTCTTTCCATTAGTTTATTATTGGTATATGCAAATGCCACCGATTTCTGAACATTGATTTTATATCCTGCTACTTTACTGAATTCGTCTATCAGTTCCAATAGTTTTTTGATGGAGTCTTTGGGGTTCTCTATATACAGTACCATGTCATCTGCATATAATGACAATTTTACTTCTTCATTGCCAATTTGGATGCCTTTTATTTCTTTTTGTTGTCTGATTGCTGTGGCTAGAACTTCCAGCACTATGTTGAATAAAAGAGGAGAAAGTGGACAGCCTTGTCTTGTTCCTGATCTTAAGGGGAATGGTTTTAGCTTTTCCCCATTGAGTATGATGTTAGCTGTAGGTTTATCATATATGGCTTTTATTATGTTGAGATATGATCCCTGTATTCCCACTTTGCTAAGGGTTTTTAGCATAAATGGCTGTTGGATTTTGTCAAATGCTTTTTCTGCATCTATTGAAATGACCATGTGATCTTTATCCTTCATTTTGTTGATGTGGTGTATCACATTAATTGATTTACGGATGTTGAACCAGACTTGCGCACTAGGGATGAATCCCACTTGATCATGATGTATGATCTTCTTAATATATTGCTGAATTCTGTTTGCTAATATTTTATTGAGAATTTTTGCATCTATATTTATCAGGGAGATTGGCCTGTAGTTTTCCTTTTTTGTGATGTCTTTATCTGGTTTTGGAATCAGGGTGATAGTGGCTTCATAAAAAGAGTTTGGGAGCCTTCCCTCCTTCTGGATTTTTTGGAATAGTTTGAGAAGAATAGGTGATAGTTCTTTTTTGAATGTTTGATAAAATTCACTTGTGAAGCCGTCTGGTCCAGGGTTTTTGTTTTTTGGGAGCTTGTCAATTACTGATTCAATTTCCTTGGTAGTAATCAGGGTATTTAGATTTTCTGTTTCTTCTTGCATTAGCTTTGGAAGGTTGTATGCTTCTAGAAAATTATCCATTTCTTCCAGATTGTCAAATTCGTTGGCATGTAGTTGCTCATAGTAATTTCTTAGAATTTTTTGTATTTCTGTGATGTCTGTAGTCATTTCCCCTCTTTCATTCCTGATTTTGCTAATTTGATTACTCTCTCTTTTTTTTTTTTTTTTTTTTTTTGATGAGCCTGGCTAGACATTTGTCAATTTTGTCTATCTTCTCAAGAAACCAGCTCTTGGTTTCATTGATCTTTTTAATTGTTTTTCTGTTCTCTATATTGTTTATTTCTGCTCCGGTCTTTATTATCTCCTTTCTTGTACTCCCCTTGGGCCTCTTTTGCTGTTCTTTTTCCAGTTCCCTTAGGTGTAAGGATAACCTGTTGATTTGAGATTTTTCTTCCTTCTTTAGGTAGCCCTCCACTGCTATAAACTTCCCTCTTAAGACTGCTTTTGCAGCATCCCAGAGATTTTGGGTCGTGGTGTTTTCATTTTCGTTTGTCTCGAGGTATCTTTTGATTTCTTCCTTGATCTCATTTGTGACCCACTCACTATTTAATAGCATATTGTTTAGCCTCCACTTATTTGTCAGGTTCCCGGATTTCTTCTTATAATTGATTTCTAGTTTCATAACATTGTGGTCAGAGAATACAGTTGAAATGATTTCAATCTTCTTAAATTTATTGAGACTTGTTTTGTGGCCTAAAATGTGGTCTACCTTAGAAAATGTTCCATGTGCACTTGAAAAGAATGTATATTCTGTAGCTTTGGGATGAAATGCTCTGAAAATGTCTGTTAAATCCAGCTGGTCTAATAATGTGTCATTTAAGGTCGCTGTTTCCACATTGATTTTCTGTCTGGAGGATCTGTCCATTAGTGACAGCGGGGTGTTGAAGTCCCCTACTATGATAGTGTTACTGTTGATCTCTGTCTTTATGTCTGACAATATCTGTTTTATATATTTAGGGGCTCCTATGTTAGGTGCATAGATGTTTACTAGAGTTATGTCCTCTTGTTGGATAGATCCCTTCATTACTATGAAGTGTCCTTCTTTGTCCTTTGTTATATTCTTCAATTTAAAGTCCATTTTATCTGATATAAGTATCGCTACTTGAGCTTTTTTCTCAGTACCATTTGCATGAAATATTTTACTTCATCCCTTTACATTCAGCCTGTATGAGTCTTTGGATCTGAGGTGAGTCTCTTGTATACAGCATATGCTGGGGTCTTGCTTTCTTATCCATTCAGCCACCCTATGTCTTTTTATTGGAACATTTAATCCATTTACATTTAATGTGATTATTGATAGGTGTGTATTTATTGCCATTTTGTTATTTGTGTTCATAGTCTTTCTTAGGTTGTTTTTCTCTTCTACTTAAAGAAGCCCTTTTAGCATTTCCTGCAAAGCTGGCTTGGTGGTAATGAATTCCCTTAACTTATTCTTTTCTGCAAAGCTCCTTATCTCGCCTTCGATTTTAAATGATAACCTTGCTGGATACAGCAATCTCGGTTGTAAGCCTTTATTTTTCATCACTTGGAAAACCTCCTGCCACTCCCTTCTGGCCTGCAAAGTTTCTGTAGAAAAGTCAGCTGATAATCTTATGAGGGTACCCTTGTAAGTAACTTGCTGCCTTTCCCTTGCTGCTTTAAGGATTCTGTCTTTGTGTTTAACCCTTGCCATTTTCACTATAATGTGTCTTGGAGTGGGCCTGTTTGGAATCATCCTGGTTGGAACTCTCTGCACTTCCTGAGCTTGTATTTCAATGTCCTTTGCCAGGTTAGGGAAGTTTTCAGACATTATTACTTCAAATATATTCTCAATCCCTTGCTCCCTCTCTTCTCCTTCTGGTACTCCAATGACCCGTGGGTTATTGCGTTTGATGTTGTCCCTCAGCTCTCTTAAACTATTTTCCATGTTTTTCATTCTTTTTTCTTTTTGTTGTTCCTCATGGGTGATCTCTGCTATTTTGTCTTCTAAGTCACTGATTCGATTTTCTGCTTCATCCAATCTGCTCGTGATTCCATCAAGTTTGTTATTTAATTCAGTAATTGTGTTCTTAAGTTCTAGCAGGTTGCTTTTCATGATTTCTCTATCCTTCTTTATATTTTGATTCATTTCCTTGAACATTCTAATAATCAGTGTTCTGAACTCTGTCTCCGATAGGTTGGTTACCTCTATTTCCTCTGATTCAGAAAGTTTCTTCTGTTCTTTTATTTGGGTTGTTTCTTTGTCTCCCCATTCTGGCTTACTCTTTGTGTTTGCTTCAATATAACAGATAGATTCCCCAGGTTTCTCAGTCTTTTCTGGGTAAACTTATATGGTGTGTGTCCTTTATATTTGAATTACTCAGTCTCCCTATTCTCCTGTGCTTGTATCTGAGGTGTTCCTTGTGTCGTGCGTCCTCACTTATTGAAGTTTTAGTTTTGATTACTTTTGGCTTGTCAGTAGGTGGGATTGACTCCCAGATCGATTAGCTGTGAGAATCAGCAGCGTCTGTAGTTTATGAGCTGCTGTGACAGGATTGACCCCTCTGATGAAACTTGGACCCTATGGGCCCTAGTACCTGTAGCAACTTCCTTTTGGGTGTGACTGTTGTATGTCAAACCCAGAAATGCTCTGGTTTTACCTAAAGTTGACCTCCAGGTATGATGATTCTTGTGTCTGTTTGTTTGGACCCACTGCTGCAGAATGATTTTAGAGCATAACAGATCAACAAGAACAACCTCCGCAGCCACCAAAGAAAACCAAATGCTCGCACAAGTAAAAAAAACCAACCATCAAACTACAGTCAACTTGTATAGAAATATCAATCATACTAATTAAGAAAACAAACAGAAACAAAACAAAAACCACACACACAATAGAAACAGAAGAGGAAACAAAATAAAATACAATATCCTAAAATAAAAAATAGAATAAACATGAGAAACCAATTAGCTATACCTAAAAAATAAAAAAATAAAAATAAACTAAAATAATAATAATAAAAAAAGTAAGAATAAAAATTAAAAAAATAAAATTTGCAGAAAAAAGGAAAAGAGGAAAAGTATAGCAGTAAGAAGAATGAATAAAATAAGAGAGAAAGTGAGGCTGGGGAAAAAAGAAAAAGAAAAGAAAGTAAAAATATATATATATTTGTCTACACACCCATATATATGGACATATATTCACCTATATACACCTATATATATGCCTATATTAAAAACTACAAAATGATAAGAATGAAATAGAAATAAAAACCAAAAATAACCAAGATAAGCAGCCAATAAAGGGAAAACAAAACAGAATAAAACCAAACAAACCAAAAATACCCGTGCCGGTCTTGGCTAAAGTCCACCAAGCTCTCTTCAGTTTGTCTGCTGTACAAAAATTCCTGTGCGTCTTGTGGGAACAGTAGGCCACCTGATGCCTAGCGTGATCCTGGCACTGCAGGTTTGCTGTACTTGAGTGTGGTTGTGACGTGTGATTGGTGGTTTTTACAAAGTCACTGCCTTTTTGCTTTTGCCTGTCCCAAGGCAGACTGCACCCCCGAAGGCTCAATGAGTGTCTCTGGGCACCCTTTGGGTTGACAGCTGTGGAGAAATAAAGAATTCCTCATTACCAAAAGCCTGCTGCTAAGAATCTATTGATTAGTGCCTCAGCAGGTGAACCTGCCCTGCCTACCAAGCCTTGCCTAAAGGTGGGGGCGGGGTACGTAGTCTCACTCTGCAGCCTTTACTGGGTGGAAATTCTCAACCCCCTGCAGGTAGGAATATCTTCCTAGTCTGCCCCTATTGCTCCACTCAGGAGTCAGTTTAAGACTCTGTCTTGGCGGGGGCCAAATTTGTGGGAGTGGGTGGGTTATTGGTCTTTTTTGCTTTCTGTTCAAGAGTAGAAAAAGGAAAAAAAAAATAAAATAAAAAATAAAAAACATAAAAATAAACAAAACCACAGTTCCAACACTGTTTTTAGGCTAAGGCCTTTGCCTCTTATGCTCCAGCAGAGTTCCTGCTGCTCTCCCAAAGGGTCTGCCGGGATTTAGGGAATTGCGCGCACCCTGCCGTGTGGCTAAGATCCCCGCTCTGCGTCTCTCGTCTCTCAGGGACCTGCGTCTCCGCCCGGCGCGCTGCGTGTCCCAGCGAGTCTTCTTGTTTTCCCTCCTCCCGGGTTTAAGGCTTCTGCCTCGGAGCCGGCGCGCCACCTGCGCGGTGCTCCTGCTGCTCTCCCAAAGAGACTGCTGGGGTTTAAGAGACTGCGTGCCCCCTGCCGCGGGGCTCCGATCCCCTGCTCCGTCTCTCGGTGACCTGCGTCTCCGCCCCACGTGCTGCTTCTCTCCGCGCGAATCCTCTTTTATCCCCTGCTCCTGGGTTTCAGGCTTCTGCGCTCCGCGCACCCGGTGGGCACAGAGACTGATCCCTGAACTGGGAGGGTGCAGGGACTGATCTTGCCCTGTCGCTGCGGGGTTCTGCACCCTGCTTCCTGGGGACCTGGCGAGCCGCGGGTGCAGCTCGTACTTCTGCACAGTCGTCTCCTCTCTCTCCTCCCGCACTTGCCTGGCCTGAGGCTTCTGCCTCAGACTGCAAACCAATGCGCTCTTGCTGAACTCTAGGTGGGCCGTGGGATGCAGGGAGCGAGCCGGGGCAACACTCACCATGACTCAGCAGCCGCGGGTGCGGGCTGCACCTCACGCGTCTCGCCGCCTTCTTCCCCTACTAGCCCGGTCTTCCCACATTCCAGCAATCATTGTGTGAAACTCTTAGTTGCTCTGTGTGCTGAGTAGATGTCTCTTTGAAGTGTATTAGAAGTTTAAATTGTGGATATTTCCAGGGGAGATTTCATGGAGCCCTCCTCACAGCCGCCATCTTGCCCCTTCCTTGGGATTTATTTCTTTGTTTCCTCATTTTGGCTGCTCCCTATGTTTGTTTCTATGCATGAGGCAGATCTGCTATGTTTCCCAGTCTTAGCCAAGTGTCCTAATGTGTTTGGTGCCCTGTGAGGCCATGTAAATGTCCCTGGTCACCTGCTCCGGGTGATCCAGTTGTATTCCTTGTGTGGGTTGTGTGTGCCCTCCTGTTATAGTTGTGTCTTCATTGCTATTGACATATCAGTGGGTGAGATTGACCCTCAGGCTGGTTGGCTGTGGAGTTTGGTCACATCCACAGCTTATGGTCTGCTGTGAGGGGGACTTACCCCACCTAGTGGGATTTGGCCCAGCAAGATCTGTTGTCTGTTGAGACTGCCCTTTTGTAGTGCCACTTGTGGGGTTAATTGGGCAGTGCTCTGTTGTGATCTGAAGCCAACCTCCAAGTATGTTGGTTCTGGGGCCTCTTAGGAGGGGCTGTGGTACAGGCCCAGGTCACCCACTGTCTGTGACCTACTAGGTACTACCTTGTAACAGCTACAAAGTAATCTGTAGTTTTTGACTGCATGTACTAACCCTTAAGCATGCAGGAAAAGACACACTGTGAACTGAGGATGTCTGCCACCAGTCCAGGCCTGGGGTAGCTCTGCAAAAACCAAGGATACCCTAAGGCCTGCTTCTACCTGCCAGCTCCCTTAAGTTTCAGACACTGATAAAACTTTGAGCAGTATGCAAGTAGGTGAGTCAGGGTCTCATGGAGTCACTAGAGTGGGAAGAGTTGTGATCACCAGGTTAATACAGATTCTGGTTTGATGCCAGTGGTGAACCTGGAACTACTCAGCAAATGTCTCAGACCACACTAAGGCCAGTCCCCACCCACAGGATCCCACAGACTCTGATAGTTTTCCAAGGAAGAGTACAATGCGGCAGGACTGGCTGTTTGCAAAGAAAGTACCTCTGGTGCTTGGTGAGTTGTGTAGGGTCAGTCCCAGTGAGTAAGCAGGGCAAAGTGGCAGAGCTCACCAGACCAATCAAATTCAGATTTGGCCGTGTGGGGGCAGGCTCAACACAAGAAAGACGGTGGCCACCTGCTGGCTGCTGAGGATGAGAACCCCACACAGAGAAAATGCTGAAGGTCTTTCAGCCCTCATCTAGAAGCCACGCACTTCATTCTGCTCCCCCCTCATGTCTCGATGCACCCTGAGTCACCATCACTCCACCGAAGCCCAGGGTGAGTGCCCGAGAGTGAAGGAATCTGTATGTGGACCCTTTAAGGAGATGGCTGGGTTTCCCACCACCTTCTGTCCCACCCACTCAGTAGGAATCTCCACTGTTTCACAGCTAGATATTGTGAGGGCTTCTCTTCCCAACACCAGTACTCTAGGTTAGGGAGCCTGGTTTGGGGGACTGGGGTCCCTTTCCCCCAGAAGGTTAGTCTTAGCTCTTCCTTTAACATTAAATAAGACAAAGAATGTGTGAATGTGTGCATATGTATATGTGTATATATTGTTTTATAAAAACAGAAATTTGTATTAAAAATGAAGACATATAAAAATAATTTTAAATGAAATTATAGGGGATTTAAATTTTACAAATTTCACATTTCTATGTCATCTTATTTTCATAATAAATATGTATACATCATATTTATGTAAACTAGATACATATATAATCTTTATAATCAAAAGTAGAGATCTATTTATGGAAAACTACATAGTAAACAAGAAAAAAAGAGCAGAAACCCAGGCTTGGAAAGCTTCTAAAGCTACTGGTTGTTGCCAAGTACATGGGAAATTATGTTAAGATCTCCAGTGTGTACTAAAGAAAACACCATAAAACACAAAGCATAGGTCAGAAATACCTAGGATTTAGAGTTCCTTGATATTTTCCAGTTCTCCCTAAGCAATTTTCAGAGTGTCTTCATATTTTTCATCCTTTTTCTATGTTTCTTGCTGACTGGTGTTCTTAACTGGCCCTTAATGGATCAGAGAATAAGCAGAAAAATCCCTTATATGAAGAAATAAAGCTCAGACAGCTAACCGAGAAGCCACTCGAGGTTTTGATGTCTATAGCACAGAAATTGAAGGAGGCAGGGGTTGATGTCACTTTACATTTCTAAATAAATTATGAAGAAGCAGGTCTATTTAAGAATTAGTAAAAGGACATACAAATCTGTATGATTCTTTTCAAGAGACTAGCTCTAAGAATTATATGCTTGGAAACTGAAATTTGCCTTGCATTTTTTATTTGTATAAAATGTGTATTTGATTTATAAAACTGGAGATAATACCAGAACACTAGGTTGAGCTTCTGCAGAAATTGTTTCTGGAGAGCATCTAATGTATTCAGAAAATGCTAAGATTATATTTTAGCTTCAGTAAAACTTATTAGATAAAGAGAGGCAATATTGATTCTGAATTCATATGGACAACTTTATTGAGGTATCATTGATTTTTAATAAATTGTACGTAGTTAAAGTGTACAATTTATTGGGTTTGACATATGTATACACCCACAAAACTATCACTATGATAAAGATAACATTTCCATTACGCACAAAATTTTCCTCCTGCTCCTTTGAAATGCATTCCTCTCTCCACTCTCATCCTTAGGCAACCACTGATTTGCCTCTGTCACTATCGATAATCTATATTTTTTAGAATTTTATGTGAGTGGACTCATCCAAAAGTATTCTTTTCTGTCTGGCTTTTTCCATTCAATATAATGATTCTGAGATTCATCAATGTTTTTGTGTATATGAATAACTTCTTTTTTATTGCTCAATAATATTATGTGTACAGATATAATCTCTTTATTTGATCACCCGTTGGTGGAAATTTGGATTGATTACAGTTTTAAGACATTACAAATAAAGCTACTCTGAACATTTCTGTATAAGGCTTTATGTGGACATATGTTTTCATTTCTCTTGGGTAAAATACCTATGTGTAGAATGGAAGGATCACAGGGGAAGCATATGCTTAACTTTTTAAGAAACTATCAAAGCATTTTTCAAAATGGTTATGGCATTTTACATTTCCACTACCAGATTATGAAAATCCAAGTTGCTCCACATCCTGGGCAATTCAATAGATGCATAGTGGTATCTCATTGTGGTTTTGTCTACATTTCTTTGATTACTAATGATGTTTAGCTAGCACTCCCTAGAGTAAGTCTGGATGGACTTTGGATATCTGATATCTGATGTATTTTTTTTTTTTAAATTGAAGAATTGGGGAGGGGAACCAGCCAAGTTGTCGTTCTTCAATCTTAATTGTGGAGGGTGCGATGTATTCTTCATGTTTAAAATCTCTCCATAACTTTATATACTAACTGGTTACAACTATCAAGGAGGAAATACAAGTAATGCAACTTAAATATTCTTCTTGGAAGATATTGAAAAGATTATACAGATCTTTTACAGATTTTATTTAATTGAATTATGTCACTTTCTCTAATCTCTTTGGGGAAATTCTAAAGGGACTGTAACCTCCATAAGGTAGATATCATAGGCGCTTTGCCAACTGCTTTATCTGCAGTTCCACTATAGTGCCAATAATGGTGCCCGACACATAGTAGGTGTTTAATATATAATTGTTGAATTAAACACTGAGCCTTTTTGTTGGTATACATCCAGTCTCATTCTAAAAATTATATCGGGAACCTTACATTAATGGATAAAAGTAGAAAAATAAATGTGTAAAAAATGGAGAAAGGGGAAAATGAGTACAAAAAATAAGTAGAACGAGGAGTAAAACAAGTATACAAAAATACATAAATGATATTTGTTACAAATGGGCATCTTTTATACACTGCACTTTATAGAAGTAAAAAAAAAAAAAACCAAACAAACAAAACAAAAAACCAAACCAGTAATACTATAGCAGATGCTATTAGTGCTCTTCCATAGTGCCTAAACCTTGTAGTATGTTTCAGTCAGGATTCAGGTGACCACACCTGCATCTGTGTGTAGTACTCTTTCCCCCAGAACTTCAGAAAGTAGATAGAAGTGCTGAGAACTTAACACCCCAGAGCAGCCTCAATCAAAGACTCACATTACTTGGTATAATAACATCCCTACTTCCCCTCCACTTGGGAGTGACATGTTTTGTTTGTTTTCTTTTGTTTTGTTTTTTTAAATTCATTTCCCAGAGTGTCTCTGTAGATTAATCTTCAGTAGTCCATTCTGGTAATTTTTTCATCTCCTTCCATTTTCTGTATCACTTCACTACTGCTTTGCCAATCTTCCCTGGTCTTCCTAAAGAAATTACTTTTAGTCTTATCCTTGTCTCAGAGAGTGTCTTGAAAAAGCCAAAATAAAATAGACATATAAATCAAAATGATATTCTATATATGACAATGATAAAATACGCTATAATGGCACAAAGAACATTTTTCTGGGGGGAATGAAAAAACAAAAAACCTTCTGCAAGGATAATCCTAAAGTGGGCAGAAGATGATGTATAAAATGTCTTGGATGACACTGATCAGGCAACGTGTCTGACTTCTATGATCATGATGGCTTTTCCCTATCAGAAGCATTTGAAGACGGAAAAAGAACTTTAGTCTATCTGCAGAAAGCTGAAAGCAAAGCTCCCTCCTCTTTATTCTGGATTTTCTATAAATTAGGATTAGATTATTCTATCTTTGGTCACCTAACTACCATTCCATTTTCAGCCCTATCCTCATCTACTTTTGTCACTTTGGTTTTACTCATTAGAAGGATGGTGTTCATCAGCTCCTTGTGGACATGCTGCTCACTTTCCAAGTCCTTCCACACATTTGGTGTCACACATTTTCCTTGTCAATTTACCTTTTAGAATAAAATTTGTTATGCATGAACCCTGTGGAGACAAGCAGCCTTTTCTTTGGTTTCTCCTGGGGAAAGAAAAGAAATAATAAAAGAAAGGATGATGTGCTGACACTTTGAATACTTAAGCCAAGCGTATCATTAGTGAACCTAGAAGTTTTTGATCAAGAGTCTCTTGGATAGTGCTAGTGCACTGTGTGTCCGCTGCCCTTGCTCACAACCAATTGTCATGTCTCTTAAGCATCTTCCATACAATTCTGACACATACCATGTTTCCCCGAAAATAAGACCTAACTGGAAAATAAGCCCTAGAGTGATTTTCAGGGTCTCGTAATATCAGTCCTACCCCAAAATAAGCCCCAGTTAAGATCGTCAGCCAGACATGGCTATATTTGAATAAATGTAGATTTTTGTACATGAATAAATGAATATAATGTGTCTTTTGGAGCAAAAGTTAATATAAGACCTGGTCTTATTTTTGCATAGGTAGCTGTGCATATATATATATATATATATATATATATATATATATATATATATATATATCACCATTTCTTTGCCATCCCCTAATATTCAATAAAAATAGGAAAACAAAATTCCAGAAAAGTAAGAGTTAACAAAAAATTGAATGAAGTGAGAGATTTGGACCATGTTCAGACAACTAAAAAGCAGATTGTGCCATACTTGGTCTAGTTATTTTAGATTCTTTGACAGCTTCTTCAGAGCACTGTCATCTAGCTGTGATTAATTGTTTGGTTACCACTTGTTAATATGGCATGGGGGAGAGAGAGAGAGAGAGAGAGAGAGAGAGAGAGAGAGAGAGAGAGAGAGAGAGAAAGAATCAACTATACTGCTGCAGGTGGGGCAGGTCATATGACACGGCAACAACTTAGGCTTATAGACTCAAAATGAAATATATTGCTGAATAATTAATTGACGATGAATCAGGGCAAACCACCAGTGTGGAAAACTCAGCATTTCTCAACACCTACCACCCTCTCTGTCTCCTTTCCCCAGCAATCTGCCTTTTTACATGTTTGAATGTGTGCTATCTTTGGTAGATACCAAAAGCTCAGTTTGTTTATGATGGTGAACACTACAGCTAAATGATAATGGAGAAGCAGCAGTTGCTTCTATTTTAAGTAAGCAGTATCATTCTGGGTCTTAGGAAAGAATAGATTAAGAGGGTAAGTTCTCTGGCAGTGGAGATCAGCACAGAGTTGGAGAGTCGAAGGAATGTTAGAGGGGGTTTTATTAATAATAAACAGTCAATGAAAACTCATTTAGTGCTAAACCCACTACTGCATCACCTTTATGCCATTCCTTGTTTAATTCTCATGATAATTTTGAGATAAGAACTTTAATTATCTATTCTTTACAAATGAGGGCATTGAGGCAGAAAGATAAGTTACCAGAGAATAAATGGTATAGTTAGAATTTTTACTCAGACAGATTGATTCCAGAGTCAACAGTCTCAAAAAAGCCCTAATACTCAGGTAGCCAGGAGGATATGACTGATGGATAGCTCGTGACTAAATGACGGAAGAGCAAGAAGAATCTAGAATGCTTCAGTAGCTGGGTCTGAGGTTAGAAAGATGTTGGGTTCCAACACGTCCAGACTTTCTAACATTACCAAAGAAGTTGAATATTGGATCAGGAATGGCTTGGGTCTAGGCATCAAAGTCAGATATTCAAGAAAACCTTATGTATCAATTAATTAAAAAATAGCATCTGTACATACTTGGTTAGTGTCTTATGAATGAACTTCCTAGATGTCATTAGCAACTTAAGAACAGCCACTTCATTGAGACCAGTCTTGTTGCCTTCCTCAACACTAGCTTGTTACTGAGTTGCAGACTCCTGGTGTTCTTTAGTAAGGAAACCAAAGAGCAGAGCTAGCCATCCAGGCCTCTTTACTGAATGTGGGGCAGCAGAGATTTTTTTTCAAATCTCAACTTGAATTTGTCTATGTTGGTAACAACAGAACAACAACAACAACAACAAAAGTTTTCCTTTTGCTGCATAATCCAGGTAGTTGTAGCGGAGGTAAGAAAGAATGTGATTAGTATTTTTGAATGGAGCAGTATTAATCAATGAGCACAGACCATTTTTATAAGTCAATTGATGGGGCAAAAATAGGTTAATTTATGTATTGTGATTTTTACAGATGCTTTATAGGAAAAAAGAAAGGTTTAAGAAATGCTAAATGTGCTTTTTTTCTTTTGGATATTTGCAATGCACGCTTACGTATGTAAGTCTTGAAAACTCCTTCAGTAAAGAAATCTTACCAATTTCATTTAACCCTCTGTTTCCCAAACATATTTGACCCATAGAATCTTTTTTATTTTCCCCCAGAGAATGCCTTTTTTAAAAAAAGATTTTATTGGGGAATTGGGGGAGGGGAACAGCGCTGGGGAATCGGGGAAGGGGAACAGAGAAGTTGCTGTCTTTTTGTTCTTCAGTCTAGTTGTGGAGGATGTTGCTTCACTGGCCCATGTTGGTATCATCATTGCGTTCTTCCCAGATGAGGTAGTTTGGTTGCCGGCCTCTGGATGGTTGCTCACTGCAGCTATTGGCCGCTCACGCTTGCTGCCGGCCACTCACTGTAGCCTCTGTCAGCCCACTGTTAGCTGTAGAGGGCAGTGTCACTGGCCCTCATATGTGGGATCCGAACCGGGGCCGCTGGCATCCCAAAACCAGCTCTTAACCAATGCGCCACTCGGCTGGCCCCAGAGAATGCTTTTTAATATCTAACTAGTGAGTCTTAGATCCCATTTTGGGGAAAACTTCTATGGTTAGCAGCTTTATTTTAGAGGTGAAGAAACTAAGAGGAAATATAAAGTAAAAGTATAAATATATAAATATAATTATTTGTTGTGTCCTTACCACATGCCAGGCAGTATTCTAGGGCCTTGGTAATGACAAAAATCACTGCACTGCCCTTGCAGAGGTTGAGAGGTTGTCTTCTTGAGCCAGCACTGGCAGAAAAAAGCAACTGCATTGATAATCAAGTGACTTCAGTCTGGGACGTTCACAGCCAAGAATCAAACTGATATTTCAAAGAGATTAAAAACTGAAGGGAATATGATATTCATCAAATGCAAGACTACAGATTTAATGAAAGATGTATCAGAATGAGGTATGATTCAGATATCAAATTATCGAATTACATTTGTTTAGTCCAACACAGCTTAATAAATCAGTCACATTTAATAAATATTTATATTGTTTTATTGCCATTTAGTGTGTTTCAGTGATCTCGTCTCTCTAAATGGTTTACTTCAATGTTGATAAGATTTATAAGATATGATTTCTGTTTCTAAAGTAATGTAAAGATCTTCATTGTATTTCTATAATTCAAATTGACTTTGCCCACTTCTGCAAAATTTAATTAAGATTATGTTTTAATCTCTAATTTTGAAATATAAATTTCTACATTTTCACAATTAAATCATTACCTAATAATATAATTTGGGCATTGATATCCTATAGTGCAATAACAAATTGCAGACATGGTATTCATCATTGCTGGATTTGGAAGTTCTTAAAGGTGAAGTGATTTCGTGGTAGTTTAAATGCCCCCAGTTGAAAAAATATATATAACAAGATCATTTCCAAAAATATATAATTGATAGTATGTTTCTATATGCACTTGACATAATTCTCAGATTTTAATTAGTAAGTGCAGATGAAAATGCTAAACAATTTCAAGGAATGTCACCAACCTAAGAGTCTAAGAGTTTATAACATATTAAAGTTTGGGTTTTCAGGCACTTTTGAATTCTAATCTGATTGAGGATTTTGATGTTATTATTTTGTAATAAAACATGTTGAGTTTTCATTATTGCTGGAGCACTGATTTGTATTAGGACTATCTAGAAAATGAATAGTCATTGTGAAGTAAAACCAGATTACTGCAAATCGCAGTCTTTGCTTTAGATGGCTTAGCTCTCTGAGAACAAATTGTGAATCAACTTTACATTCTTCCAGAGCAAGACATATTGTTCAAATTGGATTTAATAAATATTTGTTAAATGAATAAATGAATTATTTAGCCAATGAGTGCAATAAGTAATGATGGCCACTTTTAATAACTAACCCTTCTCTAGTCTTCCTGAATTGTATTTACAAAGTTCAGAACTACAAGTTTAAGATATGAGATTCATTTGTTACTTGAATTGCTTGGTGCAGAGAAAAGTATCTAATGATTTTAAGGAACATTTTGGCACAACTTCAGCCTCCCAAAATAGTCATTTCCATCCCAGAGGCAATGCCTGAGAAGATCTCATAAATACCATTTCATTTATTCAAGGATTGTTCTAGGGGCTGTAGATACAGTAGTACACAAACAGATCCCTGCCTTAGAGAGTTAATGGTGTTTAAATAAAATTTCATAGAGTAAAAAGTGCCACAAATAAAAATAAAGTAGGATACGGGAGATAGTGAATGGGTAGCATATCTAAAATTAGATGTTTAGAGATGGACTTTTTGGCAAACTATGTGAGTTGAGAGCTGAAGAAAGTAAAGTAGCAAACCATTCAAGATAACTGGGAAGAGTTTTCCAGAAAGAGAAATAGTGGGTATAACTGCATTGAAGCAGATAGGAAAGACTAGCAAAGAGGCCAGTGTATCTGGAACACAGTAAGCAAAAGAAAATTAATATTCGATGAAGTCAGAGATAGGTAGCAAGAGGTGGGTAATGTGGAACTTTGTCTGAAATGGGAAACCAGTGGGTCATTTTAAACAGAGTGACAAGACCTGACATATTTTTAAAGGGTTACTCTAGTTATTGAGTGGAGAATTGACTCTGATCCAGGGAATCTTATGGAAGGAGAAATGCCAGTTGGGATTATTGCAATAATCCAAACACATAAGGCAATGTCTGGAACTAAGTTTGTATGTATGGTACTTGTAAGAACTGGTAAGTTTTTGAATACATCGTGAGGGAAAAGACAACATGATCTGTGCATGGGTTGAATGTAGGGTGTAAAACAAAGATTTTATATAACTCTAGAAACACTCCACGGTTTTTAACATAAGCAACTAGAATAACGGAAATGTTATTTACTGAGAGGAAGAACTAGAGAAGTTTCAGGTTGATAGTAACAAATGTTGAAATGAAGATTTCTGTTTGGGACATGTTCCTTTTGAAATGTCTGTTAACCATCATGTAGGTATGTCAGTTAGGCAGCTATAAGATTGTGGATAAAGGAAGAGATGTTATGTGGGCATGTACATTTTGGGGTGTGCTAGATGGTATTTAAAACCTGAAGACTGGAGGAGATTGTCTGAGGATTAAAATAGAAGAGAAGAGTAGTACAACACTATGTCCTAGGTCATGGGGTCATTAGCACATATAGAATGATGAAATTTAATTAATATGAAACAATGAGAACTACCAAACACAGTTACATTAGAAAAACAAACTATAAACTTTGTATTTTGAGAACCAAGCCACCATCAAACCAGTGATACAATATTTTCCCAAAGGAAGGCATATCACCTATCAAGATCCAGCCATATTGATTAGTCTATAACTCTATTTCCTTGGAAGTTCTACCTAGCATCCTTCTAAATTTTTCCCTTGCATTTGAGTTCTAGAAGTGAAGAACTAAAATATCAGCTCTTCTTGAGATATTGATGCCACGGAGAACACTGGATCCAAAATCAGATATCGGGTAGCCCTTCATAGAACCTATTGATCATGGTTAAGTTAGAGGAACATGGCTCTTGATTGTTCAGCCTCCTCTTGAGGAAGTAAGAGTCTTGACTGCTGGAAGACTCGAGGCTCCTCTGCATCTTTTTCCTCATGAGGCAGTTAATGCCCTCCTTTGTGCACGTAAAAGGGAAAACAAGTCTTTGACTTTTCTCCTATGCTCCTGCAGAAGAGGAGACACTATGAAAATCACATATAGCTCAAAGTATGAATTCTAACTATACCTTGGCTTTACTAAAAAAGAACACAAAAACATAGGCTGCCAGAATTGAGTTGATCATAAAGAAGACTGCCTTGATAATAAGGGTTGTTATCATGCTGAAGTACATTATTATTTTCTAAAAATGTTAACAATTTGAAGAGGTTGTAGGCCTCCATTTTTATTTTTTTCTACAAGGCTTTCAGAATCACAAGTAATTCTATTCTAGAGGTGTTTTAGGTATAATTTGGATTGAATGGCAGTGGCCGTTTGAAATTAATATCTTCCAAGGTCTCATCTAGTACATGATTTTATTATTTTGTTTCCTTGGGCAGTTTAACCTCATTTACCTTCGATGTGGCAGAAGCTTTTTTTCCCCTTTCATCATATTTTCCAGATGACTGCGCAACCATTAGAGAGATACATGGTCTACAAAGAATAAGAATAAGGAGGAGAAAAAAACACAACACAAAAGAAAAACCCCAGAGAATAAACCAAGCTAAACAAATAGATTTTGTATCATGTTATGAAAATCAAATAGTTATCTCTTTATCATAGTGGGTGGGGAGGATAGGGATCTCAGTGAAAAATTACCTGTCCCCTGTTCTTCTAAACCTAGACACAATTAGCTATAGTCAGTTTTTTTGTTTGTTTTGTTTTGTTTTTTTTACAATATCAAAGGGAAATAATGTTACAATTGCTAAGGTACATAGGACCCAAAGTAGGGAAATGTTACAGATTACAACCTTGGAAGTATATACAGAATGCAGTAGAAATCTCACAATGCATCATTGATAAGATACCAGTGCTGCTTTATTAGATTATGAATCATAAAAAAAAAAGTATAACATAGTGAAAGAAAGGTCTATATTATGGTGAAGGTGTTTCATTATGTGAGACAAATGGAAATGGCTAAATAAGGATTGCCTTCCAGGATTTTAGATACTTTGAATCCACCTTAAATTTGTGAAATTTAATTATAAGAGAAATACTCATTGAGGCAGATTCCTATTGTTTCTCACACTGGTTGTTTATGGTTTTATTAGTTAAAAATAAGAGCTAGTCTAACCCAGTGATTTTCTGCTTCTCTTTTAAAGATGATTCTTTTTTGCCAGAATCTCAGGGTTTTTTGCCTATTACTTATCGTATCCATGTTCCCCTAAGTACTTATAAAGAACATATAAGAAAAGATTACTGTGTTTGTTTTACCTTGCTCCCATTTTAGTTTTCAATTTTCTTGGCATATCATCCTAATCTCTGTCAAGGCTAACATCTCAGATTTTACAAAATATACCAAATGATTCGATGCTTGTCCCATAAATAATCACTGACATTAACTAACATAACAGAATGACCTTTATCTTCTCCTCTCTGGACCTAAACATAGCCAGGAAGTATTCTGGACATATAATGGAGCCGCTTAAAGTCTTAGTATTGGATTAGCTTTCTAGTTTCATCTACCTACTCTTGCATAAGTCCTGAACTATGAAATTTGAAACAGTAGTTTCTTGGAATCATAGAAAGATCATGATGTAGAAGCTGATTTTTGTGCAATATCATAGGTAAAAGAGGTAGAGTTCCGAAAAAATTTCACCTGTCTCTTCTACCACCTTCCCTATTTTATATTTTATATCTATCTACCTATCTATCTATCTAATCATCTAATTATATACCTAGCTATCATCTATCTATCCTGTGTATGTGTACTATATACATAAGTTTGGAAACTCCCCAAAATTGTCATTATCTTTGGTACAAGGTATACAGAGGTAGGGTAACTGAATTTCTGCAGATTCTACCAGTGGACCAGGGAGGGAGGGAGAGGAAGAGAGGGAGGAAGGAAAGAAGGCAGGGAGGGAGGAAGGGAGGGAGGGAGGGAGGGAGGGAGGGAAGGAGAGAGAGAGAGAGAGAGAGAGAGAGAGAGAGAGAGAGAGAGAGAGAGAGAGAGAGAAGGACAGAGAAAGTGATTATGTTAGTTTTTTTGTAGCATCTTTACTCCATGTCTGTCTGGCCTCCAGGATTCTAATATCAAAAATATTTCATGTAACTCTGAGATGTAAAGCTCCTTAGAAGTCATTGAGAGGCTTCATTTTACAAATAAGGAATCCAGGGACTGGATAATTTAGGTGATACTATACATTAATAGCAGAGCCTGCATCTTATACTCACCCTCCCTGATCTTCAATTAATCACAACTTTCCCTCCACCTTAACTTAAAACTAAAAGTCTTTCCTCTATTCAAAGAATCATAAATATAAGTGACTATAAAGTACAGACATAGTAACAGGGAGGAAAAATGAAGGGCAAGTACAAGTACAGTTTAAAAGTTATCAAGGTTTGCTTGTTTTTCATATTTAATATTTTAACACTGTTATAAACAAAAGCAAGATGAAAAAAGCAAGTTTGGTGTAATTAATAAATTGAAATTGTTTATCAAAGTTATAGAACATGTTATCTATCACTGTAGACTATTTTGAAAACCAGTTGAAAGTCCTTTGATGGGTAGTTGAAAAAGCCACTTAATGAGTTAAGATTGATACAACAATATCTGTGATTTCATGACTACCATCAGTGTGTGAGGCCTTACAAACACTACAGGGAAATGTGATAGTTTTCCTTGAATAAATAAATACAATTTACTTGAATAAATAAAATAGAATGAATAAAATGTATTGAATAAGTAGAATTAACTTGTACAAAACAGAAAGTTTCCTGATCCCACATGAAGAAACAATTGTCACTAGTTTTTCTTTCGCTATGTGACCTTGTAACCAAGGCTGAAATGTCTCTGAGGTACCCATCAGAGTTCCTGACATTTAGTCATTCTTACAGTTATAACTGTGAAATAACTAGGTTTTTGTTTTTTTGTTTTTTTTGAAATAAAATAATGATAATCTTCCTCCCTAGCTGTATTAGCTATACTAGCATGGGAACCTCCAAGGAGCCAAGCCCAAGCCCATCCATGGTTCCTCATGGACCAATGGAGCAAGTTCTTTCACATGGCATCAAGCAGATACACTGCTTCCATGTTCCCAATACTGGGAGGTATTTGTGGCCCAAGTGGGCCTATCCCCAGGGCACATCAAAGAAAATAAACCTTGATGAAACTAACAAAGAGGCCTCTAGACAATGTGCACTGGTTTCCTTGATTAAAGACACTTCCAATCCTGGAGTTCTACTATGTGTTCGTTCTGTAACTCCACTGAAGATAGGAGACCTTCTTCAACCCATTTTGAAGTTGTAAATTTCCTGATTTACATTTCACAAACTAGTTCACAAAACAATCTGCCATTATATGGAACCTCTCAGCCTTTGGCCTTGTACTATATCTGATGACTAGGAAAGATTATTTTGTCAGAAATGCATACATTTTCATTTATGATTTTGTTGAATCTTATGAACTAATTTTATCATTAATTCCTGAAGATTTAGCAAACTCAGCAAGAACTTAAATTACCTTTAGGAAAAACTGTTCATGATTGCTTTCCTTGATAAATTTTTTCAAAGTTAGCCAACAACTTCACAATCGTGACTCATTCAAACTACTTTCATTCAGATGAGCTGTAAAACCAAACACTGTAACACATTTCTTTACGTAAAATAAAGTGTCTCAACTAAATTGTTTATTCATTGTGCTAAAAAGTACAAGATTCATTTTCTTGGGTCCTTCTTACACAGAAAATAATGTGACATTGCTGTTAAAATCTCATTCGCTATCATTTGCTTTAGATAGAGGAAGCCAAACTATAGCCCGTGAACCAGGTCTGGCCTAACACCTGTTTTTGTCAATAAAGTTTCCGGGGAACACAGCTATGTTTATTCATTTACATATTGTCTATAGCTGATGCTGTGCTCCCACAGCAGTGTTGCATTTGGGACTGAGACCCTAAAGGCTGCCAAGTCAAAAATATTTACTTTCTGAAGCTTTACAAAAAGTTTCCTACTACAGCATTAATCTATGATTCAGTGGGAATTTAGCTTCTGTAAATCCTGCAGAGTTTTCTAGTCACTATCCTGGTCAAAAGTGTTATTCTTGATACTTCATGAACAGAGGAATCTGAAGTTCTAATCAAACTTTCAAAACCCATGGTATATGTAGAGAAGTATTTTCTCAATTCCAACATTATTATGCAGTGTCAAATTGCACATCTTTAAAAAAAGATTTAATATTGTTGATTTTATCTTCATTTGTATGAGGATATATCATTTACCTGTAGTTATTTTTTTCCCTCACCTTTCCTACTCTTGCCATAACATTTAAACAAATTATTTATGGGGTGTGGACGCACACACACGTGTGTGTATATATGGACTGTCCATAAAATGGAAAACATTTTTATTGATTTCTTGATTAATTTTTAATACATTGGTGGCTTCACTTATCTTGAAAACTATCCCTGTGTTTATTTCTTAACAGGACACTTTAATAGCACATCATTCAAGATTTTACTGCTATTATTATGTGTTATCTTCGATTTTTCTCTTTTTATCAATTCATAGCCACTTTGTTTTTTCATATCACACGTGGTCTTCCCTGGCGCAATGTTGTTTATCTTTTGCATACTTAATTCCATTTGAGCAGAAGAGATAAAACATAACATCCAGGTTTGTGAGCAAATTGTCTTGCAATTCTCTTGGGCGTCAGAATTTTTTTTTTTCCTCTTAATTGGTCTCTGGAGGTTTGGCTTTTATTAAATTTTTTTTTTAAGTTTTTATTGGGGAATTGGGGGAGGGGAACAGGGTTGGTGAATTGGGGGAGGGGAACAGACAAGTTGCTGTCCTTCTGTTCTTCAGTCCAGTTGTGGAGGACGTTGCTTCACTGGCCCATGTTGGTATAGTCATTGCGCTCTTCTCCGATGAGGCAGCTCGGCTGCCGGCCTCTGGATGGTCGCTTACCTCGGCTATTGGCAGCTCACACCAGCTGCCAGCTGCTCACGCTGGCTGCCGGCCACTCACTGTAGCCTATGGCAGCCCACTGCAGCAGGGGCTGCAGCCTACACTGTTGCCGGGGTTTGCTCAGCCCAGCTCCAGGTGGATCTGCTGTTAGCTGCAGAAGCCAGTGTCACTGGCACTCATATGTAGGATCTGAACCAGGGCCGCTGGCATCCCAAGCAAGTTCCCAACCAATGTGCCACTCGTCCGGCCCTATTAAATATTTTAAACAAACTTTTTTTCCATTGGAAAGAGACCTAGAAACAAAGTATAATATTGGCCACTTCAATAATACTAATCATTATTAATATCAAGCTAGTTCCAACTGGACCTGTTACTGGATAACTAGACATTAATGATTAATTAAGGAATGATGTGCGTAAATAGGGAACAACCACCTCCATGAAAGCCATCTTGCTGAATCTGATATATGGTAAATGAGGTAGCAAAATCTATTGCAGTAATTAGGGAGATACACTTGCAATTGCCTCAAATGGAGGATTATATGCTTCTTGAGGGCATGAAGCTTATACATCAATTCCTTCTGATACTCTTAGTAGTGAACTAAGTCCACTACTCAATAAGAATGCAGTAAATGCCAGGTGTTGACTTTTGGAAATCCTGTAAGACACTAAGTCTTTCTCAGCAGTTGAACAACAAAAATGAAAAGTGTGATTTCAAGTCCTGTAGTAGTGTAGAACACTCCCTCATTCGCTTTTCTACCACTGATTGCCTAGCCTGATAAATTGTCAGAGAAAGTAAAAAAAAAATCATTGATTTTTCTCATCTTTTATGATGCAAATTTAGAGAAGTTGAGCAATTTTAAATGTGCCTTCTTCTAGAGTATGCCATCTTAGGTATCAACTACAGAGCAAGAAAAACGTTACATAAAGGAAAGATTATTAAATATATTTGAAATCATTATAAACATTTACTAAAGACTTAAAAGGTAAAATTCCATTTGGTTACCACTTTAACATATTTCAGTGCATTGTCACATGAGTCATTCACTGTACATTTCATGGACATCCAAAGTTAATTCATGAGAGGAACATGAGAAATAGATGGCATGTTTGTATACAACAGTTTTTTTGTTTTGTTTTTGTTTTTTGTTTATTTCTTTTGAGGGCAGTGTCACTGGCCCTCATATGTGGGACCGGAATTGGGGCCGCTGGCTTCCCAAGCCAGCTCTTAACCACTGCGCCACTTGGTCGGCCCTGTATACAACAGTTTTAGTCACCCTGTGAAAACACGTATTTTAAGGAATCTGTTCCTGTAGTTCTTACTTTTACAACAGAGAAATTAACACAGATTTTCATTTTCTGGAGCGTCTCCCACTCAATTTATTTCCAATTTTCATGTATTTTTAATGACTCCCAGGTTTCAGACCCAATGTCTTAGACTCGATTGAAGATTATGAAAATCTATCAATTCATCAATAAATGTCTATTAAATATATCTCATGTGTAATTTGCCAGTGACAAATATAAGAAATGAAAATCATTACGGTCAAGTAGCTTGTAAATGAAGTTGAAAAAAACAAAACAAATGCACTAAGAATTGTGGTATTGCCGGCCGAGTGGCGTGGTGGTTAAGCGCTGGCTTGGGAAGCCAGTGGCCCCGGTTCGGTCCCACATGTGAGGGCCAGTGACACTGTCCTCAAAAAAAAAAAAAAATTGTGGTACAAGGAAGCATATGATAAACATTATTCAAATGTTATAATCAACAAATTTCAAAAAACATGCAAGAAACAACAGTCCCCTCTAGCTGTAGGCCGTCCTGAGGAAGATGGCACTGTGTTTTATAGAAAGTGTATAAATTTAACAGATGTAGATGTGGGGAATAGAAATTAGAATTGCAGGCAAAGGAAATGGCATAAGCAAAGACATGAACTTGGGGATGTGAATGTACATATGTATTAAGGGAACCAAATGTATGAGGAAAATGTGGCAAAGATGGAAGTGTATTAATGAATCAGTTTGCTTGTAGGGAAAAGGTACAGGTGAGGCAAGAGATAAACCTAAGAAAAGGGTGGGCCTGCTGAGTAGGTCAGTTGGTTGAGAGTTGGCTTGGGAGCATGAGTGAACGCTGCACCTGAGCTGAGCTGCTGCTGAGCTGCCAACAGGTGGCAGGATGGCTCAGCTGGTGTAACAAGATTACCTGTTTGATGGTGGGCTATGCCCACCTGCAACTGACACTGAACTCAGTACCTTGAACTGAACTGCTGTCCGGATAGCTCAGTGGATAGAGCGTGTGCTCTTAACAACAAAATTGCTAGTTCGACTCCCACATGGGATGGTGGCTACGCCCACCCGCAACTAAGATTGAACACAGCACCTTGAGCTTAGAGGCCATGAGTTGCAGACCGAAAGCCAGATGGCGATTGGCGCCCTCCACGACGAAAACTGAAGAACAACAACTTGGCTGGTCCCCTTCCCCAATTTCCCAACACTGTTCCCCTCCCCCAATTCCCCAATAAAATCTTTTTTTAAAAAAACCTAAGAAAAGGGTAAGGTAAGGCCAGATCAGGGAGAACCTGGAATGGCAGACTTAGGTGTTTGCTCTTCCAGAGGCAATGAGAGCTAATGGAAGATGTTTAAGAAAGGGATTTAATATCATAGATCAATTTGGCAGCATTTGTTAGGAGAGGAAGTGAAGGGGAAAGCGAAGCCTTGCAGAGCACTGGCTGGTCTGCTAACAAAGTAGTGAAGAACAAAGCTAACAACGTCAGGCCAGCATATATAGAGACTGGAAGAGAAGAGAAAGATACTCAAAAAGGAGTCTGTTCAAATAAGTGTCTAAGAACCCTCATTTTAGGGCCGGCCAAGTGGCTCAATTGGTTAAGAGCTTGCTCAAGAGTGAGAGCTGAGCTCTAAGCAACAGCAGTTTGATGCCCAGCCCGAGCTGAGCTGCGGTTGAGCTGCCAACAGGTGGCAGGATGGCTCAGCTAAAAAAAAAAAAAACCCCAAAACCCCCTTATTTTATCCACTTTATATTCATTGAAGTGTGCTAGCAAGTATCAGGAAAGGTAGAGAAAATATGGCAAGAGAGCCCATGAGATAAGAAATAATTTATTCAAGGATGGCAGGAAATTTTAAAACATGTTTTATGAAAGAGAAATATTGATTTTTCTAATTTTTAAAATCCTGTTTGATATAACATTTGCTGAGTTTAATATCACCATATACAAACGTATATATTCTATACATATAATATCACATGCTTATATATACATGTACATTATGCATACATATCTATCTGTACACACACACACACACACACACACATACACACATACAATTTTGGACTCCAATGAACTTGCCTGTGCTAATAAAAATTTTCTGTGAAGTTAGTGTCTTCAGTTGAGGCTGCTATAACAAAATAGCTGGGTGGCTTATAAAACAAGAAATTTGTTTTTCAGTCCTAGAGGCTGGGCATCCTGTGTTAGGGTGCCAGCTAGGTGAGAGCCCTCTTTTGGGTTTGCAGACTGCTGACTTCTCCTTGTATCCTCACATGGAAGACAGACAGTGAGAGTTTTCTGACTCCACTTTTCCAAGGGCACTAACCCCATTCATGAAAGCTCCACCGTCAAATCCGAATTGTCTCCCCAAAGCCCCATCTCCTAACACCATCACACTGGGGGTGAGGATTTCAACATATGCATTAGAGGGGGACACAAACATTTAGTCTATAACAGTGTTGAGGGGAAAAAAAGTATTTGTTTTCTGTAACCAACTGTGTTTAGTTAATATTTATTATGTATTGCATATTATGATGATGGTGATTTAATATCAATTTAAATAATTATTGATTTGTGTTACAGGCAATAGACATCATTAAATAGCCTCTAAATCAGCCTTGATTGTCATACATTAGTTCTTCAATAAAAATGGTACATTTCCAGCTGAAGTTTGTCTATAAATCCCCAACTTTACAGTCTTAATGAGTCTCTGCTCCAGGTGCCTTATCTTCTTAAACACAACCAGTTCATTGAAGCACATTTTAATGCATAATATAAAGGGAAAGTGTCAGTCCATGGTGCCCAGGTTTGGAGTGCAGAAAAATGGCAATTACTTTTTGTCCTGGGGCCTTGATCTCAGCCATATCTTCTTTCTGCTCTAGTACTCTTTATGCCATTGCCTCTTCACCCTTTTTTTTGGGTGACCTCTCTTTGTCCTTAGTAAGTTTTAGAAATGTTTGGACATTTCCCTTCCTTGATTCTTTAGATACTGTCTGCCTGGATTAAATATCCCTTCCTTCCCATGAATACTATCATATCTGACTTTTAAGGGCCCATTGATCGCCCTGCATATCCTAAATCATGTGTGGAAAAATAGTTTTCTTAGCATTTAAATAAATTTCATTAACTTTTACTTGAATGGAAAATAGAGTTTAAATAGAAACAAAACATAAGGGCAATAAGTGGATTTAAAGAACAGATTTCAGATCTGAATGATTAGCTAAAAGGAGTCTTAGCTTGGCTTGGCTTGGCTTGGGAAGCTGTTAATTTCCCTCATCTCACATATAAAAGAATTTAATGTAGAGGAACACACAGTTCAGTGGGCACTCAAGCAGCTACCCCAAGACTCATTTGGCTTAACAACAAGGATTTGGGTCTTTAGGTTCTTCCATAATCTATGTTTAATGTTTATCTATGGGCAGAGGTTCTAGGGTTATCTTTTTCACTCCAGGTTAGGTGTAAGTTTATGCTTTGCCTGATCTTGACCTTATTGATCTTTATTTCACTAACACCAAAATATTTCCTGTCCTATGGTTCTCTGTACTGAGAAACCCTGACTCATTGCTCTTTTGTCTTATTTGATTTACCTAACCTACTAGGTAAATGGGGCTGGTCTTACTTTATGGAATAGCTAGAGGCATTTATCTCTATTTCTTCTGTAAGAGCCCTATGGCCCTCCATTTATCCAATGGAAGAATGAAACAGCTTCAAAATATGGCCTCAAGAATACCCATAAAGCCCTCTTCCTCTACTTAGAATCAAACTTCCTTTGTCAATCTCTCCTATTGTAAATGGATCAGCTTCCTCACTGGATAGTAAGTCCACCTCACAATATCTTTCTTTATCCCCACCCCCACTCCTGTTACCAAGTTTCTATCCAGTGTAAAAATTGGATTCCTAAGAAGCTTGTTTAAAAGAACTCTAGGCCTTCCAAAGAATCAAATGGTCAGAATGGCACCTGTTTGAACTGTTTTTTAAAATGTGTCAAGTGGAGGGCCGGCTGAGTGGCACGGTGGTTGAGCGCTGGCTTGGGAGGCCGGCGGCCCCGGTTCGGGTCCCATATGTGGGGGCCAGTGGCACTGCCCTCAAAAAAAAAAATGTGTCAAGTGGAGTCATAAGTAATCTCAGTTTCTAAATTTGATATGCCATTTGGTATGCCTTTGTGATGGGGTAGCACAGAGTGAGAAAGCAGTTATTAAATCCATGTCCTGATTGCTCTTTTTCTTTTCTGATTTACCTGACCTGCTAGGGTAGCCAGAGGCATTCACCTCTACTCTTCTTTGAGTCCTGTGGCCTTCATGATAGATCAGCTTCCTTTATTGAATGTAACTCTGCCTCACATCATCTTCCTTATTCACAGCCCCCACTCCCATTACCAAGTTCCTATCTAATGCAAGAATTCAACTCCTAAGAACCAGATAGCAGGCCACATGCATGATAGTAACTAATGTGTGGTGTGTACCATCAAGGTACTTATAATCTAATGGAAAGAATCACTGTATTTTTTATAATTATTGGTTTAATATCTTTCTGACCACCGTGTTTTAATGTCCTATTTGAATAGTTCCTATATCCCTCTTTATTTGCAAAGGTGAAACGATTGATAATTTTTGTCCAATTAATCAATAGGTCTTTCTTGGCTTAGATTACCAGCTCCTAATATTCCTCTTTTTTTTTTTTTTTTTTTTGCTGAATATGCCCTTAGTTATCTCTATGGTATGATTGTCTAGCATCCCATAATCATATATGTATAGTATCAAAATTATTTTACACCTAGATTCTAGGTCCTAGAGGCATAATGACAGTAAAAAAAAATGTCGTGTAAAGAAAAGGTCATAAAACAAAGCATCTAGGAGTTACCAACCAAATTTTAATATGTTTATATTTTATAATAAACGTTAGCCACCTTTGCAGGGGGAGAGGAAAAATGTCATAATATGCAATTGATCCAATAAAATAATAAGGCATTGATGTATTTGATAGTTTTAAAATATTGTTCCATTTATACTATAGTCAAAACCTTCACTTATTGCTGGTCAAAGCAGCCTTAAAAATATGAAAAGTTCTGGGCCGGCCGAGTGGCACGGTGGTTAAGTGCTGGCTTGGGAAGCCAGCAGCCTCAGTTAGGGTCCCACATATGAGATGAGGGCCAGTGACCCTGCCCTAAAAAAAAAATATGAAAAGTTCTATTTTTGATTTGTCATTTCTAACCCAGAGGTTAAAAGTCCTTTGTCCTATCCTTTTGAGTACTGCTTTTATTTTCTGTTTAATGTCAATATTGTATTTCTATTCCACATATTCTGAGAGGCTATAAGTTACCAACACCTTTTATATAAGTCAAATGAAAAGGTACAGAGTGTTTCGTTTATTTTTATTATCATATTTGGCTCACTTGTGCTTCCTGCTGCAAACAGTCTGCAAAGTATAGTTGTTTGGCCTTGGCATCCCAGTTCCAGGGGGCATCTTTGTTCCTTTAGAAGGCAGTTGCCAAGGGTTTCTCTTTAGTCGTATATTTAACAATAAGTAGCCACAAGGTGGCTTTCTCTCAGAACACAGTACTGCTCCTACATTTTGGCACATGCATTTTTAAGACTTGGTATGTCTTTAGTTACATTCAGGAATCAACACAAACTTTTGTTGTTGTTGTCCCCCTGGACATCTTATTAAATTTCACAGAAGTTCTTACATGCAGATACTTAGCATCAACACTTTATTACTACTTATGGTTCATTCATTGGATTTGAGATTCTATACACAAGTCCTCCACCCCCTTTCCCACCCATAATTAACTGTTGCTTTATGCTCAGAGTATTTGAATGGTCTGTTCTTAATCCCTACACCTACAAAATAACTCTTAGATAGCTTACCCACAGAACACACAGTAAAGCATGGTGGTTAAGAGTATGGTTTTCAGAGACAGGCAGATGGGATTGAACACTCACCACTGCTCTCTATAAAATGCGTGACCTCAGGCAAGCTGCCTGACTTCTCCAGTTCCTTCATTGATAACACCGCCTCACATGTTTATCATTTACATTAAATGAGAAAATGCTTTTCAAACACTTAATACGGGTTCTGGTACACGTTAGATACTGAATTCATAATAACTATACTTATTATCAATGATAGCCAGCATTTTAATCCAAAACATGCTCCCCACAGCCCTCCTTACTACCTGAAATATGTCCTTTATAATAACTCTGAGGTTTAAGACACTACCTCTAAAAAGTCATCAAAATAATACTATACCATCACTCAATTAGCATGGTTTCATTTACTAGAAGAACTGATTTTACCTCACTTTTGAACATGGCCACAAAATAATGACAAAAAGCAGAGAAACATTTTGATCAAAAAGATGCGGCTGAAGGAATGTAGCAAGTCGTGAACATGGACTGAGGATGGTAGAGAACAGGCCTGAGAGGCAGTGTAGCAATTGAGTTCTGGGAACCCAGCAAAGCCAGGGGGACCCGGAGTATAGACTTACTTTTCTTCCTGTTTTCTATTTCCTCCTCCTGAAATCCAAAGAGTATTACCTAATCCAAAATACTCTTATATGAAACACAGAAGACCTGATGCCTCTAAATTACAGAAAACTTACTCAATGTATTAATGACAATAATCATTTTGAATTTTAACTGTACATGTAACTATGTATACATAGTTAATGTTAATAGATCTTATCTTTGTTTTACAATTGAGGTAAGTAAAGTTAGAGGATTACCTACCAACTTCCCATAAGTAATAAAATTTGGATAACATAGGCCCTACAATTAGAAATACTTAACTCCAGTCTGGCTCACCCACATACCTGTGATATAATCCAGGGATGGTGAAACTGAGCCTCAGTAGTTTCCACTGAAAAGTAGTTGATAGCATGCTTTTCCACTTGCAGGGTTTTTATGAAACCATTCATATGAGAGTGCAAGGTTATATGTGGAAATACGTAGCACAGTGCATGACATATTGTGCTTGTTCAACAAATGCCAGTTTCCAATCTGTCTGATGCTAAATGCCACACTCTTCTTGCTATCCCATGGGAAGATGCACCATTATTGCATCATTTGTACTTCTAAGTTGAGAAAAGAGTTGGTCCTCCTGCATCCTCGCCTAAACCCTGGACTTTCTCTCTCCTTTTCACTGTCCATCCATCCATCCATCCTACTCATTCATTTATTGATTAATTTACTACTTGTCAAACTGGATGAAAGTCTTCTTTCGTCAGCTTCTCTTTCAGTCAAAACACTTAGCATTTTGAAAAGTGGTTACGAACATGATTTTCAAAGTGTTAGGCTTCCAATCACTACCAGAATGTTTGGCTGCTATTATGCACTCGTTATACAAAGCTGGCCCTTCTTGAAAATGTCAGCAGAAATAAGATAACCCACTGATGCATATTTTATACTTTCTACACTTATTAAGAAATATACCCCCATAAAGGGGAATATGTAATAGATAGGGCATGTTAAACTGTAATAGCAGACACTGAAATTTCAATAGTTTAAGACAATAGACATGCCTGGATAGGTATTCAGCT
Source organism: Aselliscus stoliczkanus (assembly GCA_033961575.1). Taxonomy (NCBI): domain Eukaryota; kingdom Metazoa; phylum Chordata; class Mammalia; order Chiroptera; family Hipposideridae; genus Aselliscus; species Aselliscus stoliczkanus. The sequence continues at coordinate 68,621,188 of CM066729.1, forward strand.
GAGCAGAGAAATTCTAATCCAAGTGGGCGTGAAGAAACCAGGTTCCTTCCATCTTGTTGTTCCACTATCCCACAGAGCCATGTCATAATAAATATCCAGCCAGAGAAATAGTAAAAAGCGGTCATGGAGGAGACACACCACATTTTCCAATCGCCTTGGTTTGGCAGTGACTCACAACACATTTGCTCATATCTATTGGCAAGACATAGTCATATAGACACACCTATCTAGAAAGGGAGGTTCCTAGTTAAAATCCTACTACTGTAGGAGAAAGCATAATAGAGTTCAGTGCACAGTGAAAGATCACTGCCACTGTGTATAAAATAGAAGCTATATTCCAATTGTATTTTTGTTTACTCTGAAACAATAACTTGCTAGACTGTTGATACTTATCCCATTTTGCTGAAGAATCCCTTAAGAAATAGTAATTTAAATTCTGTCTGTTCCCAAATGGATAACCTGTTATTTGTGAGTGTGGGTGGCATTAGTTGTAGAGGGGGGTGATCTTTCTTAATGTAATTTTAAATAACAGACCCAATTTAGTGTGGCACCAGCAAAGTATTTAATTAAAATCACATTATTAAAATAAAAATTAATGTTCTGTTCCTGAACTGCTTGGCTGAATGAACCAATTAAAAGTTTTCTTATTTCCTGACCCCTCTCCAATCTCTTTGGGAAAAAGACACACACACACACACACACACACACACACACACACACACACACACTTTTCAGACTAAACAGAGGCTAAAAATGAATTTTGCCTCTGAGGTACTATAATCTTACAATTACCTATAGCATTTGAGTCATGTGTAATATAGGAAATAAAATGTAAAAAAAACCACATAATGCAAATACTTTATTAAAACAATCACAGTTCTACCTTCTTGACATTCAAACTGAAACAAACAAACAAACAAACAAAAAACAACTATATTTAACCTTAACTTCCATTTCTTCCTCTCTTTATCTTAAAATGATTTGAGAAGTCACCAGGAATAGATGGAAATTAGGAAAAAGAGTCACGATAATGACTGTGGAAAACCTAGATTTAGCAAGATGTAGTCTTTGGTTTTAAATGCTACAGTCTTTGTTCCCCAAGTAGCCCATAGATCAGGAAAGACATCATCCTGGGACCCAGTGACTTGTGCAAGACTTCACCCCTAGGTATGCTAGATAAATCTTCCATACTGTTTGCCAACTATGAAACTATTTTTTTTTCCTTCATTAACTCCTTATTACAAGTCACGCTTCTTATAAGTATATGTGGACCTACGTGAAACAAATCAAGTGTATCCAAGAATAAAAACACAGCACATAAAGTAGCATGTGCATTCCAGTGTTCACGCCGGAGACATAAGGCGCCCAGGACAAAGCTCGTCTAAAACCGCCTGGTTCAAGACTGCGGGGTTGGAAGGCTCTGGGTGGCGTGGTGGCCTCAGGCATAGCGTAGGGCGGCCTGCCTTCTCCGGAGGCCCTGTGGGTGACAAGCACCAGTTCCCAAGACCTCCGGGCCAGCGGTGACCCCAGGCTGGGGAGCGGAGTAGCAGGCAGGGCCCTTCAGGCTGGGGTGACAGCAGCTGGCCCCGCAAGGGCAGCAGCCGTGACACCCCAGGTCTCCTGGACCAGTGAAGTGCACCTCAGAAGCCCTGGTTTTAGTCAGTCTTTTAAAGGAAGAGTTTGATCAGAGCTACCCACATCTGTGAGTCTGGATGGATGGAGAGGTGCAGGGCTTCCAGGGCGCGGAAGGCAGAGCCTGCCATGTCCTATAGAAGGAGCCAATCTGGAGGTGGCCGCCAGGGCTCCAGGGGTACCCGAGGGTAGCTGAGCGGCCCTCCTGTGGCCTCCTCGTCTGACTGGGGGTTACCAAAGGGCAGTACCTCCACAGACCCGCAGAAGAGATTGCCCCCAGGGGATCAGAGTTCCCCCTGCGGAAGAAGAACCAACCGCTCAGGAGGCAGAAGCCAGAAGAGGCAGAAGCGGATGAAGTGGTCTGTGGCGTGGGTGCGTGGGAGCCGGCTTGGAGGAAATCCCCACGCAGCAAGGCGAGCTCTAGAGAGAGGCACTGCCAAGTCTGGGGGCTGAAGCTCACCTCCACGGACACATTCATGTGCTTCTTCTGCAATGCCAGCGTCCCAAGGTTCTGTTCCTTCCGTTTCGAATCTTGCCTGCCAGCCCGTGAGGAGTGAGGGCCCACGTCATGGAAGAAGGACAGCTTGAAGCGAATCCGCTGAGAGGCTTTGTGTGAGTCCCAGTGCTTCGCGTCTTTTCTTGGGTTGCAGACCTTCGCCTACAGAATATGGCCCAGAAGCCTGTCGATGGACTTGTCCCAGCAGAACTTGAGGATCCACATTCAGACTCAGACCCAGCGACTTGAACATCTTCCCAATGATGCCCAGCTGGGAAAATTCCAGAACCATCCCTGCAGTCCTCTGAATGCTGCTGGCGTGTAAAGTTCTTCGTGGAACCCAGGTATGGGGCTTAGCTAAGGTATTGTCCTCCAGCTGCGCGTGGTAGATGCCTTTATATATCAGCAGTAATCAAGGTTCCTTTGTCATTTTCTGCTATTTAAAAATTTTCTTTCCACTTTTTTTGGCAGGATATTTCATATTTTAGGGTTCCTTGATATCACATATATAAATGTGCTTTATTGGTACCCTTTCACCTCTTCAGAACGCTGTTACAGTGGGTGCGTTTTAGCCTTCATCCACCTTGAGGCAGTTTCTCCTCAAGAGTTCTTTGTGGGTATAAGAAATACAGGGTCTTGGGCCCGCTGAGTGGCACGGTGGTTAAGCGTTGGCTTGGGAAGCCAGCGGCCCCAGTTCAGGTCCCACACATGAGGGCCAGTAACACTGATATATATATATGATCTTGTGGAGCAACACGTTTTCCAGTTGGATTCAACTGCCATTTCCCATCTTCCTTGAACCATTTATCTTTCAGTAAGTTAGCCTTTCTTTTCTAACAGAAAATTCTGCCAAGCTTCTTTATAAAGCTTTGTATTTAGATGAACGTTGATTGTACCCCCACTATTGCATAGCAATGAAAATAGCTGTCGAGTTGCAAACTAGCTCTCACATTTGTGTGCATTTGCATGTGTTGATTGATACATGTTTGTGTACCATGCCGAAGTCAACTCCTTCTTGTTTTAGTATTCTGGGCCCTCAAAAAAAACCCAAATGGCCAGCATGGTAGCTGTTTGAACTGTTTTTAAAATGTGGCAAGTGAAGTCGTAACTAATTTCAATTTCTAAATTAATCTCATTTGATATGCTTTTGTGATGAGATAGCAGGGGCTGAGAAGATGGTTATTATTTTTCTTAATGGCAAATGCAGACAGCTATCAGGAATGGTCTTTAGTCATATCAGGGTTCAATATAAGAAAAACGCAGTACTCTCATAGGAAATGTAAGCCTGGAAAGAGCCAATGACATTATTCATAAACACAGGTGAAACACACACATGCACACTATGTATACAAACCCAAAACATCACACATGGATACAAAAACACCTGCATACAAAGGCTCACCAAGCATCTAAACACTGCAATTAGAAAGAAATTAGGAATGAAAATTAAGCACAAGAAGAGGGATTTATGGGTAGTCTTGAGGCCATATTCTGAAGCTGGTTCATGCTTCCAAACTTTTAAAATTGTGCAGTTGGCTCCTGGAGAATGGTTTTCAGTGAGGCTGGAGAACATGGTCCCTCATTCTAGGAAACTTGTACATTTACTGCAGAGGTGTAAGGATTGAAAGCCATGAAGACTTGCTTGGGATTATGATTTGAAATGCCTGCAAGACAACCTAATTTAGGGAAAGAGTTCCTTGTTTTCAGAAACCTGACCCATAATTAATCACTCATATCACATGAAGACACAGTCTCTGTTATCTCTGAAAAAGTAGCATGTATCTGATCCTAAAGAGTTTCATATTTCCCTGCATCTGTTTCCTGATATACTTACCAAGAAGAGGTTTCCTGACATTTGAAGGAAGTTCATGATGAAGTCCACATCCAGTCTTTCAAGGAGCAGCATGCTTTGTTAAGAAAGCAGCTAAGCCACCAGAAGCCAGGAGTGCTTTCTCTTCAGTTTCCTGTCACTACAGGATACCTCTCTCAGTCCCTAAACAGACTTACCCATCCCAGATGAATGTCAGCAGCAATATTTGGCATCTCTATTTGGAAATTTATAAGTAGTTAAATGATGCCTTTCTCAGGAGGTGGCTCAATTATTTAACTCAAAATTAATCAAGTTACATTAATGCACCTTACCCTTTCTAGTTGATGAAATTTAAAAAGAGAAACTCCATATGAAGCTTTATTTTTTTAATGTGGTTTCTGTTAGGCTGTAGATGAACAATAATTGTTTTTTAGAAAGGCTGCATTATGGACATATTGCTCTCCCAGTGGGAATGAACTTCAAATATCAGGGAGACGGATGACCTAGAATCTTGAAAAGCTGAACCATTCCCAGGAGGATGCAGCCTCTCAGATATTTTTCTTCCAGTCTTTGCATAGCTTCTCATCCCTGAGAACTACATAGTATTGAAATAGGTCAGCATGTGGAGAGATATTAAAGAAGTGTTATCTGCCTTCTGAGTCATACCATTCAGTGCTTTATGTTCCCCCAGAAACTGAGGAAAAGCAAGACCTCATTAGAGCAAATGAGACCCAAATTTACAAGCATGTTTTGACTCTTCTTGCGATGGATTCTGCCTGGAGCTCAGATTTCGGTTGAGGGGATGGGATGACAGACATTGGGGCTGAGGAATGTCAGAGAGAAGTCAGCATGCACCCTCTCTTCCATATCATTTGTAATTCACCTGTGCCTAAGACATCCGTTTCTTCATTATACATAATAAACTGGGTAAGTGTTGTCTGGGATAAAATCAAGCCTGAGTTATACAGGTAGTGCTTTCAAAGAGCTGACAGGAAGGGACAAGGAGAGATGTTAATGTCCACATTTAATTTGAAGGAATATGTGAACTCTAGTGTACATATCTGAACCTCTGGCATTGATCCAAGAGCTTACTACATCAGGTACTGTGTGTGGATTATCTCACATAATTCTCACAAAAATCTAGTAAAATGATTATATGCTTGGTTCCATTTTGCAGATGAGGAAGCTAGAATTAAGTAATGAGTTCAAGGTCACCTACTATCTGCATCTCTTCAAAGTTCTATGTGTTTTGCACACAATGGCCAGAGAAACCTTAATGCAGCTCTGATCTGTATTTAACTCTTTACTGACCTTTTCCAATGTTCCCCACTGTGTATATAATAAAGCTCAGCAATGGACTTGAGACCCTAAGTCAGCGCCCTACTTTGCTCCCTTGTCAGCCTCCATTCTCTCAAAGGAACCAGCTGCTTTTGCCTTGTTCTCTTGCTGTTTACCCACATAATTAAACTTTCCTGTCTCAGCCTGTGTTACCACCTTGTGAACCCCTTGATTTCTGGGTAGTTGGAATCTAATCTTCCCCTTGCCACAGAGAAGAAAGTTTGTTCATCATAGCTGGGTCTCCACCATGGTACCTGCCGTTTGTTTGGATTTTATACCAGGCTGTCCTTTTTCTCTGACACCTGTATCTGTTCCAATTGCCTGCAAGCCATCCTCTCAAGTTGGCTGCCTATGTTAATTTGCTAGGGCTGCTATAACAAAGTACCATAAACTTGAACAACAGAAATATATTGTCTTACAGTTCTGGAGGATAGAAGTCTGCAATCAAGGTGTTAGCAGGGTGTTCCTTCGAAGGTCTATGAGGAAGAACCTGTCCCGTGCCTCTCCCTGAGTTTCTGGTGGTTTGCTGGTAATCCTTGGCACTTATTGGTGTATGGAATCTTCATTTCAATCACTGCCTTCATCTTCACATGGTGTTCTCCTTGTGTACATATCAGTTCCAAATCCCCCCTTTTTTATAAGGACACCAGTCATATTGGATTAGGCCCACCCTAATGAACTCACCTTAACTAATTATGTCTGCAATGATTATTCCCAAATAAGGTCACATCTGAGGTACCAAGGGTTAGGACTTCAACATAGGAATTTTAGGAGGACATATTTCTACCTAGAACGTTCCTCTTTTTTTATCCAGTGTTCTATTATGGCCTCCTCTGATTTACTTTGCAATCACAGAGTTCTACCTACGTTCTTATACTTTTGCTACTACATAGAACATCTGGTAACCTCTGAATCCTGGTAGGAATTTGAGAGATAAAAGCAGTGAGAAAAGATCCTAGGATGAGTGAAGGCTGATAGTCCTCACACAAGCAACTGTTTTACAGCTCATGGCCCCGCAAGGTGCAGAGAGCATTTCTAATCATCATTATTTGGACAGGGGTACTTCACAAAATTCATTTTTTTTAAAAATCATGAACCTGATACATTGGGCACTATGACTGTGTCTGCAAAGGCAGAGTCTAATCGTATAGAATGAAGTATGGCTGAATAGTAGAGCTGAAACGAAGGAAAATGCCAGTAAGTCCTTACAAATATCATTAAGACAGTTTTTTTGGATCAAATCGCATGGATTTAATGTTTCCTTCCGGCACCTGGAACAAAAGTGCAAAATAAAGCTTATCAGTGTCTTTTCGAGTTACCATATATTTCGACAAACACATTACTTTACCCATATAACCCATCATAGGGCGTTCACAATAACATTAGGACTTCATAGTGCTACCAATTTGACCTGTTAAACCAATGAGGTATTTTTAGCTTTCAGTGGAGGTCGTTGTGACTGTGTTTAAGAATCGCTTTGTCCTTTTACATTTCAAACCGGTTTTAAAGGTTAAGAAGAGAAAAACCTATTTTTGAACCAAGGTTCAAAAAACACTTTAAAAGATTGTTTTGAGATTTTATAGCTAAATTGTACAAATCTGCTGTAATCTTTATTCCAAAAAGAAATTCATTCAATATTTACTAGTAATTAAAATGGAAGAAAGAGAATATTTTAAAATGCCAAAGGAATAATAATAAAAAAAAAATTAGAGGTGAGAATGAGAGCCTTGTCTCTAAGGTAAGTATATCAAGATTAAAAAGTCAAAGTCAAAAGTTTGTAGGTAATTGGTAGAGAACGAGAACTAAGTAGACTCTTAACTACTTTTTTAAAAATTCTAACCTTTTCTATTTTATATCCCAGCTCCTAATATTTGCTATAGAACTCTGGGAAATACTTACAATTTTAGGAGAGCTGACTAAAACCAATCCTCCGTTCACCGGCAGACAGACACTAAAATTGTTGGTCGAAACACTAAACATGACGAACTCGTTTTTTTGTTTTTTCTTCTTTTTTGTTTTTTTTTTCTTTTATTAGTTTCAGGTGTATAACACAATGCAATAGTTATACTCTTTACCCCACAAAGTGACAACCCTCCTCCCCCAGTTCACCACCCAACTCCCCCCCCATATCATACATATCCATCACAACTCCCCTGACTCCCCTCCACAGTATACTCCACATCCCGTGACCATCCACATATTCAGTTGCAGTTGGCATACAATACTATACAACATCAGCTTCAGGTGTACAGTGCAGTGATCAAGCCTCTATTCCATCCATGAAGTGGTCTCCCTAACAAGACATATGACTTATCGGGCACGCCACAAAATTTTTACAACATTATTATATTCCCCGAACTGTGTTTCATATCCCTGTGGCAATATTGTAGTTGTGTATTTATGCTGTCTAATCCCTTCCCCTTCCCCCCATCCCCACCTCCCTCCCAACTAGCAACCCTCAGTTTGACGAACTCGTTTTGAAGATGATAGGCAAAGTTAAGTCCGTGTTTGGAAATAGCCAGTATCGTGGATTTAGACCCCATCAATATCATTTAGTCCCACGAGTACCAATTGTTTTGTTGTTGTTTTTTAAACTTTTATTTATTTATTTATTTATTGAGGGCAGTGTCACTGGCCCTCATATGTGGGACACGAACCGGGGCCACTGGTTTCCCAAGCCAGCGCTTAACCATAGCACCACTCTGCCTGCCCGAGTGCCAATTGTTTTAATCAGAGTTGCCCAGTACTTTATTAAATTTAGCCGAAGTTGGCCTACAGTGCAGTTTGGGAGATTTTGACATTTGCTGTCAGAGATTTAAAGTGTCATTAATGACAGAGACATGAAAAGTTGGCAACACAGACAGAAATAAGCATCAGCTTTTAAGCCTTTGTGTCAAAAGAAACCAGGCTAATAATACTGAAAAATAATGGGAATAAGAAGAGGATTAGAAGAAAGGAGCACATCGCCTAAGCAGATAAGGACACCATGGGAAAATAACAAAGGGCAGTGGGAATCTCTGTAAGGTGACACACGAAAAATGACAAGGGGCAAAAGGAGCCTCCATGGGATGGCACAGGACTGAAGTCGCAGAGGATTGCAAAATGAGATAGATAGTATGGGGCTTTATGGAAAAATGGCAGAGATTGTTATAATTTTTAAACTTTCCATACATTCAAATAATTATGAAAAAGTTAGAGAGCTATTTATAATTACATAAAAGTAAATAATGGTTGGGATATTTTTTTGGCCAAATGAGCATATCATGCTACATTTCTACCAAAATGCAAGGGAACTCTTAAAGTTTAAAATGCTGCATTGGAACCCTTCTTCTAGACCAGAGTGTAACAGCTATTTCAAACTTTTCAATCACAGAAAAGAAGGAAGAAAAGGAGAAATTTAGAATTGATAAAATGCCAAGAGGAAGATGAAGACAGGGAGATAAAGATTTCCCAAGTCATGGTTTAGTCAGGAATAAAAGCTATGTTCTTTAAACAGCTTTTTAGAACCATTAAGTACACCAATTCATTATTTAAAATAAATGTCAGTTTTTAAAATTCCTTGGAGGCAGTTTTTGTGGCTTTTCTAACAAATTTTATTATCTTGTGCGATATTTTGTATTCAATATTTAATTTAATTTAAGTTCTTTAACCTCTATTTCCCTTAGATTTTTCATCTATAAAATGTAGATAATACAAGTAGTAATCTCTTAGAGTAGGTCGATGGAATGAATTGTTTCCTTAAAGGAGCTTCAAATAAATCCTCATTGAGAAATAGGAATAGCTGTTAATATTTGTAACAGTAAAATAATCATTCCTGATATGAATTAAATAAACCAAAAATATTGCCACCTTCTTCTAAATTGAATGTGTGTGTGTGTGTGTGTGTGTGTGTATGTGTGTGTGTGTGTGTGTGTTTGGTCCTCATTTGTATTTTGTAATTTTGGAGGATGGAATGAAGACATTTTAAATCTGTGCTTTAAACATTTCATGGAATATCTTGTCTAAAAATGATTTTCTGTCATCTTTTGTATATTTTAAAGGCCATTTTAGTAGATAGTTTATATCAAAAGTAGTATGAAAGGCCTCTGTAGGAATATGATACTAAGAAATATAAGGAAATATATGTAGACACACACACACAGACACACACATATCAAATACTATTTAGTGAAATATATCACAAATAAAAATGAGGGTTTTTTAACCATTTTATTTTTAAAAATCTATTTTAAAAACACCTTTTTGAGCAGAGTGGGAAAAATCCACATTTTTGATTGGCAAAGACAGTTATGTTTCTTGTGCCCAAACTGAGGTACTATTTTAATCCAAGATAAGGAATAGGTATTACTCATTTAGCATACTCCCCAGCTCATAGTAAGCACTAAATTCATGTTTATAAATAAATTCATGAATCAATAAGTGAATGCATGAATGGGAGAACGCAAGTCAAAAAGTCAGAAGCAGAGAACCACAAAAGAAGCAGAACAATGACCATGCCTGTCCTTCCTTTCCCATCAGTTGTTTTCTTTTTGCTACTTAGGGAGGTGCTGGGGAGATATATTTTTAGAATGCTGAGAAACTGTTTCATAAGCAAGAAACATGTCAATCAGCATACTTTGGTGGTAGTTGGCAGTTTAGAGAGAGGCTAGGTGCATTTTGATACCTTGAATCTAAGGGTCACTGAAAAACAAATCTCAGCACATGCTTACGGACAAAATTTAAAAGGTTGCAAGAGGACTTAACAAAGAAGAACAGTCACAGTTGTAATTCTTTTTTTTTAAAATTAACATTTATTTGGGTAGTTATTTAACAATGGTTAGTAAACATAGGTTTCAGGTGTACAATTCTGTAATACATCATCTATATATCACATTGTATGTTCACCACCCAGAGTCAGTTCTCCTTCCATCACCATATATTTGATCCTGTTTACCCTCATCTACCATTCCTCTGCCCCTTAACCTCTGGTAACCACTAAAATATTGTCTGTGTCTATGAGTTTTTGTTTCTTTGTTTAATAACAGGATGGCAGGGGCTGTATCCCTGGCACCTAGACAGCATCTTATATATGTTATTTGTGCTTCAGTAAGGTTTTGTGGAATGAACCAATGAATCGATTAATAATATTGGAAAGAAGTGTTAAGAATGATGCAGAAGGTTAAGGGGTTATATGTATAGGCTGCTGGAGAAAAGGCTTGCTAGAAGTAATTGAAGACTATACAAAAATAAAGACATTGGATGGATATGAAAGAAGAGTGAAAAGAAGAGATTGCAGATTCCAAGAGAATGTGAGAAGCATGGGGTACGGAAAGAGGTCTTTGTGTAAAGGTTTAGTCATACTGAGTGTGGGTTTAGTTTCTCTAACGGAACAGTGTTTGAGCTATTTGGGAGAAAGGTAAAATTCAAAAGTCACAACAAAAGTAGGTTACGTATTATTGTATGTTTCTGTGTAGACCTCATAAAAGAGCAGTTTACTCTTGGATGTTCTCTAAGTATTTACAAAGAGACTGTTTTATGGGCATACAGATTTTAGATTCCTTTCCATCTCTGAGTCTTAACTAATTCACTTAATAAAACGAAACAAAAGCCAACTTTCTATACCTGGCAAACTAAGAAGGCTTTTCTACAATTGGAGTCTTTTGATTTCAAGATTTGAGTTCTGGGTTGATCACTCTTTCTCAAAATTAACATCATTTAAAAAGGCATAAAGATGGCAATTAGAATTCAAATAATGGCAAGACCACTCAGATCTCAGTTTCCCCCAAATCCAATATCTCTGCCAAACTCTTTGTTTTACTTGCAAGAGTTTGCTCAGTGGGAGGACCATAGAACGGCAAGTGATGGCAGTACCAACTTACGACCAAAAAACTGAGACTGACTTCTTCCATGATGAACATTTTTTTCCATAAGTTTACAGCTTCAAAGTAAATGATATCATTCTTAGCATATGTAATAAGAATAAAAACCAATACAAATGTGGGTTTTAAAAGGATCTTGGACAGATACCCTTCTTTTGCAGCTAAGGATATTAAAGATAACTCTGTTACTCAAGGTTACAAAGCTGGTTAAGGACAGAAATGTGAAAAAAACTCTGGACTCCTGATTTCTTATGTCACACATTTTTACAATGGTTTGTATTGAGGAAAAAATAGTTGATTATATTGACAATTATGAGGTCTAAGTCTTTGAATAACCTGAAAAAGGACATTAATTTGATCTTCTAATATTATGACAGCAGAGTTTTGTTTATCACTATATCTTCAATAAATTGTACAGAATCTGGCACTTGGTAGGTGTTCTGTATATTTTTTTAGGTGTAATATACATACAAAAATGCACAGATCTTAAACATTCAATTTGATGAATTTCAGCAGTTTTATATACACATATAACCATATAAAGAATAAAATATTCTGTATATGTGTCCTTTGTTGGATAAATGTGTTATGAAAACTTTTTTTCAGTACGTAGTTCACCTATTCTTTTTCTTAATTAAGTCATTTACTCTATCCCAGAAAATCCCCTCATGCCACATTATAGTCAACCTTCCCTTCAGTCTGCCTACCCACAGAGGTGACCAGTCTGATTTCTATCACCATAGGTTAGTTTTGCCTATTCTTGGACATCATTTAAATAAAATAATTGAGTTACTATATTTTTGTGGCTGGTTTCTTTTATTCATAATGCCTTTGAAATTCATGTTGCTGTCTATATCAGTAGTTTCTCATTTTATATCACAGTAGTATTTTATTGCATGACTATAATATTTTGTTTATTCATTCTCCCATTGATGGATATTTTTATAATTATGAATATGAAAGTTGCCATGAACATTCATTTATAATCTTTTTAGACATCTCAAACACATTTTTATGAACTTATTGGCCATTTATATTTCTTCTCTGTAAACTATTTGTTCAAGTTATTACCCATTTTGTAATTGGGTTGTTTGCCTTTTTTTAATTGCTTTATAGGTATTCTCTATATATTCTTGATACAACTTCTTTGGCAAATATATGTATTATGAAAATTTTTCTTCCGTTTGTTTTTGACATTAATTTTCTTAATATTTTCATGAGATGTAAATTTTAATTTTGATGAAGTTCATCTTTTTTTTCTTTCGGTTATTGATTTTGAAATCAGTCGAAAACATGCTTTCAAATCTGCTGAAAATGCCTAGTCCCAAGGTTACAAAGATACTATTCTAATTTTTTTCTGTGCTTTATGAACTTAAGTCCATGATTCATCTCAAATTAGTATTTTGTTTATGGAGCATTAATGGTTGAGTTGTTCTAATACCATTTGTTAACAAGACTCTTCTTTCATATCAATTGAATGCAGTTGGTGCCTTATCTTGAAAATCAATTGATTTTATATGTGTGGGTCTATTTCTGGACTCTGTTTTTTCCATTGACTCATGTATTATACCTTTTAAGTCTATTATACTGTGTTGCTTACTGTACCTTTATAGTAAATCTTGGAATAGATAGTGTTAAGTACTCTAACTTTGTTTTAAAGATTGTTTTGGCTATTCTAGATTCTTTCTATTTCTATTTTAATTTTAGAACAAGCTTACCAATATCAGCAAAATGGTTGGAAATTTGATAGATGTTGTATTAAATATATAGTCCAGTTTGGGGAAAAAAAATCCCTTAAAATATTAAGTTTTGTCAGTGAACATAGGTTTAGCTCTCCATTTATTTGAGTGTTTCAAATTTCTCAACAGTGTTTTGCAGTTTCATTGTGAATTCTTGCATATTTTTCAATAGATATGTTTCCCTCTATATTTAAGATTTTTGATTATATTGTAATATTTCTTTTCTTTCTTTTTAAAAGATTTTTGATTGTGGAATTGGGGGAGGGGAACAGCATTGGGGAATCGGGGAAGGGGAACAGACAAGTTGCTATCCTTTTCGTTCTTCAGTCTAGTTGTGAAGGACTTTGCTTCACTGGTCCATGTTAGTATTGTGATCATTGCGCTCTTCCTGGCTGAGGCAGTCAGTCGCTGATCATCGGTCAGCTCCTCATGGCAGCTCAGACTGGCTGCTGGCTGCTCATGCTGGCTGCTGGCCGCTCATGCTGGCTGCTGGCCATTCACGGTAGGTCATGGCAGCCCACTGCAGCAGGGACTGTAGCCTACACCAACAACGGCAACTCATGGAAGCCCAGCTCCAGGTTAAGCTGTTGTTTACTATCTTAGCTGTAGAGGGCACAGCGTCACTGTACCTCATGTGGGATCCAAACCAGGGCCCTGATCAGAGCTGGCATCCCAAGTCAACTCTTAACCAACACACCACTCAGCCCGCCCTGTAATTTTTATTTTCTGTTTCATTGCTTATGTATAGAACTACTCTTGATTTTTGTGAATTGACTTTGATTCTTGCAATCTCACTAAATTTACATAATAGTTCTAGTCTTTTTGTAGATTCCATGAGGTTTTTTACATATACTATCATTTTGCCTGCAAATAACATAGTTTTCTTTCTTTTAGATCTTTAAGTTTTTATTTTTTGCCTTATTGCACAGGAGGGAAACTCTAGGAAAATATTAAATAGAAATAATGAGAGAGGACCTTCTTACCTTCTTTGGGAAAGTAGAGTGAGAGCATACAAAATATCAAAATTAAGGATGATATTAGCTATAGGATTTTTGTAGGTGTCTTTTATCGGGTTGAGCAGGTTTCCTTCTATTCTTAATTTGTTGAGTTCTTATTTAGAATCTATATTTAATTTTGTCAAATGTAGTTTTCTACATAGATTTAGATAATTATGTGTTTTTTCTGCTTTAGTATGGTAATTGTTTTTTTGAAAATGTTGAACCACTTTTGCATGACTGAATATTTAGTATTCTGTTAGTATGGTGAATTATTTTAATTGATTTTTAGAAAAACTTTGAACTATATTTGCATAAATTAGATAAAATCCTGTGTTCATGATGGATTATACTGTGTGTGTGTGTGTGTCTGTGTGTGTGTGTGTGTTTATACTCAATGTGTTTCTGTGTTTTTAAGGATTTTGCATATGTGAGCATAAAATACTGGTCTGTATATTTTTCTTATAATATCTTTACAAAGTTTTGATCTCATTATATTGCTTGAACAGTGTCTCTTCTTCCTACATTTTTTTGAAAACAAATTATATAGAATTGGTATTATTCCTTACTTAAATATTTGATAAAATATTAGTGAAGCCACATGAGCCAGAAGTAACTTTGTAGGAAAATTTTTGATTATGAACTGAATTTATTTTGTAGTCACATTATATTGCCGATTTCTTGTTTTGTCACTTAAGATAAATATATATTGTTTGAGGAATTTGTCCATTTCATCTAAGTTGTGGAATGTATTGGCATAAAGTTGTTTTTTTATCCGTTTATTATCTGTAGAATCTCTACTGATGTTCCCTTTTTGTTTTGGATATTGGTAATTTTAATTTTTCCTCTTTTTATGATAAATCTTGCTAGAAATTAGTCAAGTTTATTAACCTTTTTAATGATTCTTCTTTCAACATTTTGATTATCTGTTTTCTTTATATATCTGCTTGCCTTCATTTTTTTTTTTCCTATCTACTTTGGGCTTAATTTATTTCATTTTATCTAGTTTCTAAAGTAGAACTTTGGTCATTATTTTAAATCATAAAGATTTTTACATACTGTCTTTTATTATAATTTATTTTGTAATATTTTCTAATTTACCCTGTGATTTCTTCTTCAACCCATAGGTTATTTAGAAATTTGTCATTAAATCCAATTATTTTAATATTTTCTATATACCTTTTAAAAATTAATCTCTAATTTGTGTCCAAAAAATATACTTAATGATTTAAATTCTTTAATAATTTTGCAACTTTCTTTTTTATGGCCTAGGCATGTGGTCTATTTTGGTGAATGATTCAAATGCATATATAAAACTGCAGTTGTTGGGGTAGAATTATATACACACAGATTTGGGGTGATAGTTTTAGAAAATCTCTGACCACAAATAGGGATTTGTCTACTTCTCCATTTAGTCTGTCAAATTTTGCTTCATACATTTTGAAATCCTGTTAATTGGGTGCATACACATTTAGAATTATGATTTCCTGATGAATAAACCTCTTTATAGTTATGAAATGTTCCTCTATTACACTAGTAATATTTTTCCCTGAAGTCAACTTAGTCTGATTTAAGATAGCCTCACCCATTTTCTAATCTTACAGCAAATCTCATATTTAAGATTTCTTAATTTTATTGTTTAAGTCATGTATTTCTTTACACATTTACTTGCAACTACTCTGTTTTTACACATAAAATCTATAGCTTTTTTTATACAACATTTTATTTCTCATTTTTACATTGAAATTTAGTTCTTTAACATTTAATGTAATTATTGTTTAAATATCCTGCCTTCATATTTGGTTTTTCTTTATGTTAGTTATTATTTATCTTTTTTATTCTGCCTTCTTTGAGGTAAATCACATTTTTTTTGTAGTCTGCTTTTACGTCTGTTTTTAATATTTAGATATATGTCTTTGTGTCATTATTTTAGTGGTTTATCTAGAGTAGTGCTGTCTAAAATAACTTTTTTCAATGAAGGAAATATTCTGTATCTGTCAATGCAATATGGTAGTAACTACCCATGTGTAGTTGTTTAGCACTTGAAATGTGGCTAGTGCAACTAAAGAATTGAATATTTAATATTGTTTATTTTTTTATGAATATCTACCTAAATTTAAGTACCAACATATAGTTACTAATTCTTCAATTGGACAGTACAGATTTAGAGATTGCAATATGAATCTTAGACTTGCTACGGTCTACATTCAAATAATCTTATGATCCTTCAGAAAGAGCACAATTTTTTTTTGCCTTCTTGCTGCCCTTTATGCATTTTACTTTTAATGTTTTAGTTTTACATATGCTAAAACCCCCTGAATACATTCATCATATTACTATTTTTATTTTAAGTGGTCCATCATCTTTGAAAAGTATGAACACATACACCTATAGATATAGATTGAAAGGTCTTTTATATTTTCTCAGTCATTTACACTTTTTTATATATTAAATTTATTGGAGTGATAATATTTAGTAAAATTATATAGGTTTCAATTGTACTTTTCTATAATTTATCCTCTATATATCACATTGTGTGTTCACCATGCAGAGTCAGTTCTTCTTTTATCACCATATATTTGATCCCTTTTCCTTCTTCTACAATCCCCCTACTCATTTACCCTCTGGTAACCACTAAACTGTTTTCTGTGTTTATGAGTTTTTGTTTCTTTGTTTGTTTGTCTTGTTCCTTTGTTGCTTTCAGTTTTATATTCCACATATGAATGAAGGCATGTGGCTCTTGACTTTTTCTGTCTGGCTTCTTTCTTTTAGCATGATAATCTTAAGATCCATCCAGTTGTCACATATGGCAGATTTCATCTTTTCTTATGGCCAAGTAATACTCCATTGCGTATATGGAATGAGTGTATATGTACCACATTTTCTTTATCCAATTATGTATCGAAGGACACTTTTGTTGTTTCCATGTCTTGGCCACTGTGAATAATGCTGCAATGAACATAAGGGTACATATATCTTTACAAATATATATTTTCAGATTTTTTGCATGGATACCCAGAGGAAGGCTTTCTAGGTCATATGGTAATTCTATTCTTAATTTTTTGAGGAACTGCCATAGTGTTTTCCATAGTGGCTGTACCAATTTACATTCCCACCAGCAGTGTATGAGGGTTCCCTTTTCTCCACAGCCTCTCTAACACTTGTCTTGTTGATAACAGCCATTCTAAGAGGTGTGAGGTGATGTCTCATTGTGGTTTTGATTTGCATTTCCCTAATAGCTAGTGAAGTTGGATTTTATATATATATATACATATATATATATATATATATATATATATATATGTATATATATATATACATACACACACACACACACATACTTTTTGGTCATTTATGTATCTTCTTGGAAGAAGTGTCTATTCAGATCCTCTGTTCATTTTTTAATTAGTTTGTTTTTGTTGTTGTTGAGTTTTATGAGTTCTTTATATATTTTGGATATTAGGCCCTTATCAGAGGTTTTGTGTGCAAATAACTTCTCCCATTTGGTTGGTTGCCTCTTTGTTTTGTTGATGGTTTATTTTGCTGTTCAGAAGCTTTTTGTTTTGACAAAATCCATTCATTTATGTTTACTTTTACTTCCCTTACCTTTGAGGTCAAATTTATAAAATTCTCTCTGAACCCAAGGTCCGTAATTTTAGTACCTATGCTCTCTTCTACGCAATTCATTGTTTCAAGTCCTATGTTTATGGCTTTGATCTATTTTGAGTTAATTTTGTATATGGTGACACATAACAGTCTAGTTTCATTATTTTGCATGTGCCTTTCTAATTTTCCCAGCACCATTTGTTGAAGAAGTTTCCTTTTCTCCATTGTAGGTTTTTGGCTCCTTTGTCAAAAATTATCTGCCCATGTATATGTAGGTTTATTTCTAGGTTCTCAACTACATTCCATTGGTCTGTGTGTCTGTTTCTCTGTTAATACCATGCCGTTTTGATTATTGTTGCATTGTAATATAAATTGAAGTCAGGGAGTGTGATACCTTCAGCCTTTTCCTTTTTTTCTTAGGATTGCTTTGGCTATTTGGGGTCTTTTGTGATTCCATAGAAATCTGATTATTTTTGTTCCATTTCTTGAAAAAAATAATGGCATTGGGATTTTGATGGTGATTGCATTAAATCTGTATATTGCTTTGGGTAATAATGACTATTTTTACTATGTCCATGAACCATGTCCATGAACACAGAATACCTTTCCATTTCTTTGTGTCTTCTTCAGTTTATTTTAATACTGTCTTACACTTTTCAGTATATAGGTCCTTCACATCCTTTGTTAAGTTTATTCCTAGGTATTGTCTTCATTTTTTTGCAATGGTAAATGGAATTTTCTCTTTCGTTTCTTTTTCTGAAATTTCATTGTTAGCATATAGGAATGCAATAGATTTTTGTACATTGATTTTGTATCCTGCAACTTTACTGTTTTTGTTTATTGTTTCTAATAGTTTTTTTTTTTTTTTAATGGAGTCATTAGGGAATTATGTCATCTGCAAAAAGTGACAGTTTAACTTCTTCAATCCCAATTTGGATTCTTTTTATTTCTTTCTCTTGCCTGCTAGCTAAGGCTAGGACATCTAATACTATGTTGAATAACAGTGGTGATAGGGCGTATCCCTGACTTTTTTGTGATTTTAGAGGAAAAGCTTTCAGTTTTCACCATTAAGTATATTAGCTGAGTATTTGTCATATATGGCTTTTATTATGTTGAAGTACTTACCTTCTATACTCATTTTATTAAGTGTTTTAATCATAAAAGGATGTTGTCTCTCGTCAATGTTTTTTCTGCATCTATTGATATAATCATATGCTTTTTATCCTTTATTTTGTTTATGTGGTGTATCACATTGTTCGATTTGTATATGTTGCACCACCTTTTTAATGTATTGTTGAATTAGATTTGCAAGTATTTTGTTTATGATTATTACATCTGTATTCATCAGAGATATTGGTCTGTAGCTTTCCTTTGTGTGTATTATTTTTACCAGGTTTTAGTATGAGGGTAATGTTGGCTTCATGAAATGTGTTAGGAAGTATTGCCTCTTCTTCAATTTTTTGGAAGAATTTGAGGAGGACAGGGATTAAATCATCTTTGGATGTTTGGCAAAATTCATTAGTGATGCCATCTGGTTCTGAACTTTTGCTTTTGGGAAAGGTTTGCATGATTGTTTCGATTTCCTTACTGTTAATTGGTCTATTTAGGTTTTTCAGTTCATGATTCAATCTAGGAAGGCTATATACAAAGGGTGCCAAAAAATGTACACATTTTAAGAAAGGAAAACTGTATTAAAATTTTAATACTCAATATATACCAATAACAAAAGGTGAATACAAGTCACATTTGACTTCGGCAATTAGAAATGGTGCTCAAAGCGGTTCCATCAGCGTCCAGACACTTCCGATTACGGCAAACTACTGCTTGAGCAACGCTGACAAAGTATCCACTTGTGTACATTTTTTTGGCTACCCTGGTATTTCAAAGAATTTGTCCATTTCTTCAAGGTTGTTGAATTTGGTGGCATATAACCCTTCATAATATTCTCATATGATCTTTTATATTTCTGTGGCATCTGTGGTAATTTCTTCTCTTTCATTTCTGATTTTGTTTGTGTATTTTCTCTTTTTTTCCTTAGTGAATCTAACCAAGGGTTTGGCAATTTTATTAATCTTTCCAAAGCACCAGCTCTTGGTTGCATTGATTTTTTTCTATTGTATTTTTGTTCTCTGTTTCATTTAATTCCACTCTAATTTTATTATTTCCTTCCTTCTGCTGACTTTGGGTTTCATTTGTACTTTTTTTTTTCTCCATCTTTAAGATGTAAAATTAAGTTATTTATTTGGGATTTTTCTTCTTTCTTAAGAAAGGCCTATAATGATATAAATTTCCCTGTCAATACTGCTTTTGCCACATCCCAATACTTTTGATATTATGTATTTTTATTCTCATTTGTTTCTATATATCTTTTAATCTCTCCTTTTTTTTTCTCCTTGAACTCAGTTCTTTAATAGCACGTTGTTTAATCTTCACGTATTTGTGGTTTTTCCCTCTTTCTTTTCTTTTTGATCTCCAATTACAAAACCTGTGGTCAGAAAATATGCTTGGTATGATTTCAGTCTTTTTAAATTTGTGGAGGCTAGCTTTGTGTCCCAACATATGGCTTAGACTTGAGAATCAATGTTCCAAGTGCACTAGAAAAGAATGTATAGTCTGGTGTTCTAGGATGAAATGTTCTTTAAATGTCAATTATGTCCATTTAATCTAATGTGTCATTTAAGGCTATTTCCTTATTGATTTTCTGTTTGGTTGATCTACCCATAGCTGTCAGTTAGGTCCCCTACTATAATTGTGTTTTGTCAGTTTCTCCCTTTAGTTCTGTTAGTAGTTGTTTTATATATGTTGGTGTTCCCTGATTGGGAGCATATACATTGATAAGTGTTATGTGTTCTTATTGTATTGTCCCCTTTATCATTATAAAATGTTCATCTTTGTCTCTTGTTACCTTTTTCATCCTGAAGTCTGTTTTGTCAGATGTATGGCTACACCACTTTTCTCTTGATGCCATTTTCTTGGAGTATCGTTTTCCACCCTTTCACTTTGAGTATACTTGTCCTTGTAGCTGAGATGTGTCTCTTAGAGGCAGCATATGGTTGGGTTTTGTTTTTTATCCAGTATGCTACTCTGTGCCTTTTTATTGGTAAGTTTAATCTATTTACATTTAAGGTCATTATTGATATAAAAGAATTTCCTATAGCCATTTAATCTTTTGTTTTCTGGTAGCTTAGTGTCTCCATTGTTTCTTTGCCTTTGTGTTCTATTTGTTATTTTAGTTTGCTGTTATTCTATAATTATTTTTTCTTGTTTCCTCTTTTTATATATTATGTGTTTCCGTTCTGGATTTTTTTTTTATTTTTATTTTTTGAGTGGTTACTGTTAAGTTTCTGTAAAAGAAAGTTTTATATATGCAGTAGTCTGTTATCTTCAGCATGCTTCTTATCTCCATTCCCTTTACAAATTCTGACCTCTACTCCCTCCCCTGTTATTTTGTGATTTTCTTGTCATAAATTATCCCTATTTATGCTGTGAGTTCATTTCTGAGTTGCAGTAGTATATTGTCTTCTTCTGTTTTTCTTTTCTTTTCTTTTCTTTTTTAATGTTTTTTATCTTCTTTACCCTATATATTATGTTTAAGTGTATACTGTCCTATTCTTTGTAGGGGTTTCCATTTCCTGCTTCTATCTGTCAGGAATCTTCCTCATAGTTTTGTATCCTTTGTCTTTTGGTTTCAGGTCAAATAGCCTCCTTCAGTATTTCCCATATTGCAGATTTTGTGGTGGAAAATTCCCTCAGCTTCTGTATATCTGGAAACGACTTTATTTCCCCTTCATATCTAGAGGATAACTTTACTGGATATATTATTCTTAGCTGGTAATTTCTTTCATTCAATAGTTTTAATATTTGATTCCACTCCCTCCTGGCTTGTAGAGTTTCTGCTGAAAAATTTGATGATAATCTAATGGGCTTTTTTTGTAGGCTATTTTCTTCTTTTCCCTGGCTGCCTTGAAAATTCTTACGTTAATGTTTGACAGCTTTAATATAATATGCCTTGGAGAAGGCCTGGTAGGGTTTAGATAATTAGGTGTTCTGTTTGCTTCTTGGATTCAAGGATTTAGTCCTTTTTATAGGTTTGGGACGTTCTCATCAACTATTTGAATAGTCTCTCTGTTCCCTTCTCCCTCTCTTCTCCTTCTGGCATACCCATTATTCTTATATTGCTATTTCTGACTGAGTCAGATAGTTCTTATAGAGTTTTTTAATTTCTTTTAACTCTCAAGTCTCTCTCTTCCATCTACGTCATTTCTAAATTTCTATATTCAAAATCACTAATGCTTTCCTCCATCTGGTCAGCTCTATTTTTCTATGCCGGCTATTTCATTCATCATGTCTTCTATTGAGTTCTTCAGCTCCAGAATTTCTATGTGGTTCCTTTTTTAAAAATTTTGCCAAATTTTAAATTTGCCAAAATATCATTTTCTTCACTGATTTTATTTCTAAGTTCATTAAATTGCCTGTCTGAGTTTTCTTGCATCTTGTTGAGTTTTTTCAGAACTGCAATCTTGATTTCTCTGTTATTTAAGTCAAGTATTTCCATGTCTTGAAATTTATTTTTTGGAGATTTATTATTTTCTTTATGAGCTGCCTCATTACTTTGGTTTTTCTGACAATTAATGGATTCTTTTTCTTGCTGAGCATCTGCAGGAATGAATTCTGCAACAGGTTGATATGAAGAGGTCCTTCTTTTGCCTTCCAGTAGGTAGTGCTGGAGCATTTCATTTTCTCTTGTGGTGGAATGTCTTATTTTCTCTTGTGCTATTCTGGGTTCTTCTGCCATAGGAGATTTCCAGGGGAAGTGGGCTTTTCTTCTGTCACCTTGGTCTCAGGGCACCACCCCTGTGTGAGGATGTGGTGGGTGATGGGGTTCTTGAGCCTCTGAAATCCCAGTGCTGCTGTTGCAGCCAGATGCAAAGCTGTATGCCTCAGCAGCAGTCAGCCATAGAAGGTGGAAGTAGGGTGGGCTGGGAGAGGCAGCAGATGTGTTTGTGGCTTTGTTCTCTTCTGAGTAATGGTGGCTGCCACACCACAGCTGCTTCTCCCCTATAGTTCCTCCCTTGTCACTGGAATTGGCCATATTGTGCTTCTGCCACTCAGGAACTATCTCTCCAGTACTCAGGCCTGCAGATATTGTGCTCTTCAATCTGACACTTGTTTTCTGGGACCTGCTGCTAACATTGGGAGGATTGAGGGAGGTGGCCAGGCTCTGTGACTTTGTTTTCTGCCTGGCAGTGAGGGCTGTTGGACCAGAGTTGTCAGACTTTTGCTTTTGGTCTTTGCCCTGAAGCCTCTGCCTTGATCACTGGGTTTAGCTGTATTATATGCTGATACCTCAGGCAGGTATGCTCGAGGGCCACAGAGAGTGTAATTGCAATTTCAAGTCTCCTCTCTTCCAGACTGCAGTAAGCTCCCGGCTGCATCCCATGGCTCCCACTTCTGCACTTCTCCCTTCCCTCCTCTCCTGTTCAGCCCAATTTACCCACTTTCAGATGCTTCAATGGGCAAATCTCTCAGATGTGCTTTTGTGTTGTGCCGGGAATTTTTGGTTAAATTATAGCTATTCAGTTTGTTGTTAATTTCCAAGGAGGGTATTGTGGAGCACCCCTCATGTCACCATGTTTCTCAACGAACATATTTTGTTAGTAATACATATTGAGGACTCCAAAAGCGTAGAAAAATATAAGATATTGAAAAGGGTCTTTAAAAATTAAAAAAGAAAAAATCAACTCCAAATCCCACAATCATCTGAGTCAGGCCTAGACTTTCAAAATTGCAATCTGTAAAACTGTGGCTGTGATCTACAAACTCTTGAAACCCCTGAGATTCTCAGCACTGTTTTCTTAGGTCTTCCCAGGCTGCCTTGGGTCTCTCCAAGTCCTAAAAATATGATCAACAGCAAGGTTGAATACCACTGAGAGTATTAAACCACCCCATTTTTCTCTCAGACTCATTCTTTTCTAACACCCCTAAACAATACAAAATTCACTCGTTCATTCCCCACCCTGCCCCACCGCCACACACAGCTGAAAATAATGCAGTGCATCTCTTCTGATGCACTTTCAAGTTCTGTGACTGCTGGTTCAGGGAGGTATTTCTTAGGTAAGGGGCCCTTCCATTATAAGCAACAATTTATTCGTAAATCTGCCTCCATTCCTAATGAATTAGGATGCAGTATGTACATTTTCTGAAGGGAAAATTAAAAGTGGGCAACCTTTCCTATCTCCCATCTGTCCCTGTGCACTCTGTTAGGCTAGCAGCCGCCATCAGTCACATGGCCTGCTCCACCCACCCCACTGATGGATTGTTTCCTTTTTGCCTTGTTTTCAAGGTTGATAGTCTCTGAGCCAGCCAGGCAGGCAGCTGCTGAGGACAGGAACACAACTCTCCAATCCTGCAGATAATTGCCAATGGCAGCTGATTTCAGGAGCCCCACCTGTTAATGAGCTGCCAATTATTTATATGCTTATAAATCACCTTTTAAACACTAACAAGCACTAAAAAGCCTTGGCTGCTGGTTACCATGGTAACTGACCAGGTCCCAAAAGGGAAAGCTACAACTGACATACAGATGCTGGGTCAATGGTCCAGTATCTCCTGAGACTGACATTTTTACTCCTGCATATGAAACTGTTCTGTCCAAGTACAACCTAAAACCATGTGATAAAGGAGGCATAGGACATTATGAAATGCTTGCTTTTCCTGCTGCAGCCCAGAGTATCTAAAGGGAATAGAATTGTGTCCAACTCCTCACAAGCTGTGGGAACAAGCTGCCCTAACTTGTTTAGTGACAGTTCCCATGTACAGCCACACAGCTGGTCTATCCCGGCCACCTGCTGTCAGATATTTTATTTCCCAAAGCTTTCTGGGTTGCTAGGCTCCACCAGTCTGAAGAGGTTGTCCTTATATATTCAGTTTGCTCTTGCGAACAGATAAGAAGATAAGCTACTTGTGGGATGCTCAGTGATATTTGGTGAGGTGCAAGGCATGGTTTCAGATGAAACAGAACATATTTTTGCTCCCAGAAAATAGAAGGCGTTTTTTCTCTCCTTTTGAAAGCACAGTGAGAAGGCAACCACCCGTGACCCAAAACACTTTTTATAGTAAAGAAAGAAAACCACCTTCTGCTTTCAACTAGTTTTCCAGACTAGATATAAGGAAGCTCACCACAAGTGGCACCGGGCATGAGATGACAGCTCAAAGAAGCTGATGGTTACAGGGCATTAGTGGACAGTGACCGAATCAAACAATAGAGAAATGGAATTGTAATCATTTTGTCATGACTGACCCAGAAATGGCTTTTACTTTGACTTCTAAAAGATACCAGTTTTCAATAGAAAATTGAATTGCTGATACCACAAAGAGGTTCCTCACCCTTCAGCAGGCATTCAAATTGATACTTTTAACCTCTCAACTTGCTACTGTAGGGCATAGAGCCTGAGTTTTAGATCAGGATTTGTTAGTATCATTACTATTTATGTGCCTCCCCTCAGCTGGAGAATCAAGGAAATGGATGCAGCTCTTTGCATATCTTTAGATTTTGATGACAATTATGCCAGTGGTGGAGATAGATGTATTTTACCCTCTGCCTTGGGGTGTTTTCTGCAATCTGCCTCCATTATGTTATGGAGGAGGTAGGGGTTCCGAGGCTGCATGAGATTTATTTTATATGTCTATATATCCATATCTGTATCTGTATCTATATCTATAACTATATCCATGTCATTTATACATCTAACTGGATGTATGCATGTTACCTTGGAGTTATATGCATATGCCAGTGCTAAGGAATTCACCTTTTCTTGCCATTGTTACTGTCTGTGGAGAGTGTCTATTTCACATTTGGCTTCTACCAATCCTTCTAATCTCCTGTGCTTGCTGAACTGAATAATTCAGATCGGGATTTAGAGCCTCCACAAAGGGACAAAGATAAGGTCAAGGTCTTGGGTAGTTTATTACACAGGGTTGTTCCCAAAGCAAAATATTCTGGCATGAGTAAGGTGCCTACTCATATGTGAATAAAAATCCAGTGGAAGAGAAAATGTAGGACTGATGAGAGGTCAAAAGAGGACCAGTTGTATTGAAAACATTGTCAAAATTTAAAGGCTGCAAAGAATGCCTCGATGAAAGGGCAATCAACCATGTGGATTGTGGAGAAAAGTATATAAAGGAACATATGACCCTTTGGTCTTGCTCCAGCTGGTTAGTGGTGAGATTGGCAAGGTGAAGGGGTAATTTGTAAGTGTATGCATGACTGATTTAATAAGGAGCTAAGTCATTTGAAGTGTCAAGGGAAGGCAGACTAATCTCCCATGCAGGTGGCAATTTAATACATCCAGCCCCCAATCCTTCTCTTCATTTGGAATTGTCAAGTGGAAAGAGTGGAGACTGGGAAACACGATTCCAGCTTTCTTGTGCTTCTAAATGATTCTGAACCATTGGGCAAGTCATTTCTCATTTCTGGGTTTTCAT
This sequence comes from Aselliscus stoliczkanus, assembly GCA_033961575.1. Taxonomy (NCBI): domain Eukaryota; kingdom Metazoa; phylum Chordata; class Mammalia; order Chiroptera; family Hipposideridae; genus Aselliscus; species Aselliscus stoliczkanus. Next base: position 68,647,146 of record CM066729.1, read on the forward strand.
TTTCATACCCCTCTATGTTCACTTCATAAGGTTGAATGAGTTTATACCAACATAATGTGTAAATCTATGAAAGCTGAATGTTTCTAAATAAAATATTATCAGTGTGGAAGATGATAATATTACCAATGATCCCTCTTGTCTTCTGGCAGTAGACTACTATTCTCAGAATTGATGAGAAAAGGATATTTAATAAAATATGTAGCGAAACTAAAACAAGACTACTGTAGACACAACTCTAAAGTGCTGAAAGACGAAAGGAGAATGGGTAAATTTTTAAAAGAGAATAAGTAGACGCCAACAGGATGGAAAGAGGAATTAGAAGAGTTGACTGTAGAATGGCAGAAAAGATACTTAGCAGATGAAAACTCCGGAGACCTGGTTCTAATCCTGGTCTCTGTCACTAGGTGATCTGAAACAAGTTACTGAGTTTCTCTCAGATTGGAATTTCTCATCCAGTAACAGAAAGATCTTTTATCAAATGAAATTGAAAATGGAACGTCAGTGTATAAAAGCAGCTTAAAGTCTTGTTTCTTTTGTTGAAACCTTTCTTAGCACTCTCTTTGCTGCCATTCTGTACTATGGCAGCTGTAAATTGCAAACTTGGAGGATCATAGTTTGAAAACCAGGGAACTGGGTGGAATCTAATGATCTTTCTAATAGTGTCATTCTTGCTTTTGAGATTCATACCCTCCTAGAGTGGTTTGTAGTCCCTTGAGAAGATAATTAAAATGGATGTTAAAGATGGACTCAGATGGAAAAGGTAACCAATTGCCGAATGTTAAATAAGCTTATTGTTGACTGGTCTGAAAACAAATATCCAGAAACAACATTCACCATAAAAGAAAGATGAGTTTATGAGGAAGTAATGTCTTCCAAGTCAATACTATTCTAAGAAACATTTATATAAGTAGAGGAAAATACTCTGTAATTTGAATTAGAAAACCGAAACTCTATAATTCATTGATATCCAATGTAGTCTGATCATATTTGCAACCCAGAGGGGTGAAATGCCCCAATATATTCCAGCAAAAGGCTGTCAGGGATATAATCTAACCAAGTTTTCATTCAGGATCCTTTGTTCCATTTTCCCCCCTTTGCCCAATGATTTAGTGAAGTTTCTACAGGGAAATATTGAATGCAGTGCCCACTTCTAACAAGAGCTGGATAGACATCTGACCAGGTTCATTCAATATTTTGCAACCAAGAGTAAAGGAGAATTTGGAGGGTAGGTAGGGAAGAAACTGACTGCCTGTCTAATGAAGTCATCATTCTCCACCAGAGATTTTTGCAAAATGCTAATCAACAGTTCATACAACTCTCTCCTTAGTTTCAGAATAGGATTGCTATTGTTTGGGGTTTTGAAGCTTTTGGAAAATTCTGAACATTCACACCTTTTCTTTAAGGCTGAAATTTCAATTTCCAAGTTTGAATTGTCACAGTGGTCTGTACATGCACTGCCAGACGGGCTACAGAGTTGAGAGAGGAAGTGGAAAAATGTAGCTTTGGGTTGGGAAACACATTTATCCGATAGTCCTCTGACAGCTGTTGTCTGTATATTTTTGATGTAGTAAGAAGCCCATGAAAGTCTGTTAAAATAAATTTTTTATCCTCAAAGGAATTTTAAATATACTGAATTCTAAAAGTCTGTTAATACAAATATTTTGAGTTTCTGTAACAGGCACTTTTGTTTTCAGATCAGAGGCTCTCACTAAGGATTATAAATCAGACATTTAGCAAAAATCTCACTTGGTACACCTGATGATCTTGGAAATTCAGCTTATTTAATGGCTAACATCTGAAGGGACAGATGATGAGAAAGGAAATAGCATTCTATTATTTTTCTGAGCCTTTTTGTCTAAGCAGTTGAGAACCTCACTTCCAGCCTCTTCCCGTTGTTTTCTTTTTTGTTCCTTTATTCTTTATCTGTTCTTCTTTGACTTTCCTAAATCTCCCTGTAAGAGAGAGTAAGGCTCTCCGTGTGTGTGTGTGTGTGTGTGTGTGTGTGTGTGTGTACACATTATATAATATTACAGTAATATTACTATATATACTATATGTACTATATAATATATAACATAGTAATATGTAATATTTCCCTCTCTCTCTCTCTACACACACACACACACACACACACACACACACACACACGCACACACAATATTGTGAGAATATCAGTCTTGCAGAGGGCTCAGAGCGTCTAGCTATTTGGTGATTATTCGAGTTCTTCCCTGAATATGCTGGATGTTAGGATTGCCTCGCTTTGAAGGGTACTGCTGGGAGCATAAAGCTGGGAGGGGAGAGGACCTTATAAGGGCCAGAATTTGTGGCTGGGCCATTGAGACTACAGAGTGAAGGAATGGCAGTAAAGACCACTGATCACATCCTGTCTCTGCAGAGATGGTATCAGGAATGTAGTGAGCCTGAACTTCTAGAAGAAGGCTGACAGAGGATTGAGCTGCCTGGGGCTGATTTAGGCAGTGTCAGGGAAATGAAGTTGTGGTGACGTGACATTCGTGGCTTAAAAACATTAACTTTACAGAACTATCTTCTTAAGGCCTTTGGGCAGATTCTAATTTGACCCAGCACCCCTATCTGCTTGCCTCCAAACTCATCAGCATCTGCTAATTTTTGTAACTGCTTTAATCCTTTTGGGGCTTTGCCTTAGAACCTGTCCAGATCTCCCCCTTCTCGCTAACACCTTAAGTCTTCAAAGTCTATGCCAATTTCAATAAAGGTCTTGAAGTATTACCTTATGTTCTCAATTTAGCATTTCTATTTACTATTCCATTCTTTGTCTCACTTACTATGCCAAAATGCAGAGTGGGAACTCTTTTTTTTTTTTTTGAGGGCAGTGTCACTGGCCCTCATATGTGGGACCCGAACCCCGGGCTGCTGGCTTCTGAAGCCAGCGCGCTTAACCACCGCACCACTTGGCCGGCCCCAGAGTGGGAACTCAAGTTCCCAAGAGCCAATGACTTAGAGAAATAATATTTGAAATTCAATCTGTGGTCACACATAAGCAAAAAGCAATTTGTCTGTGTATGTGCCTTTTCCACTACAGTATGATGTTCTTGAGAACAAAGATTTTGTCTTTCTCAAATTATTTCCCCCAGCACTTAGCATAATAGCTGGCTTCTTCCTTTGTTCCTTTTGATAAAAGTAAATATTTAGGTTTATTTTACTGTTTTCACCTTCAAACACTCCTAATCAAGTATGCTTGGTGACTGAAAACTGAATGAGAAATTAAGAGCAAAACAAACAGAAAATGTTAGATATGTATTAGATAATTTTTAAACTTTCAACTCCCCTTTTTATGGTCCAGTGTGGGACATGGGGTAAAAAGTGAGGATAAATGAAAAAAATGACATAGTTGTAAGAAAAGATTAAGGGGTACAAAGAAGGGAAATTTTAGGAATTGAACTAAATTGAATATGAATCAGAAGGTGGGTAGAGAATGTGGGGAAAAAAGTAGAAACAAAGACAGAAAGCAAAGATAAAGGTGTTACTTGTTAAAACAGGGCAAACACTGTGAACGAACCCCTAATTTCCCCACCAATCAAAACATACCATAGTTCAGCCTGGGGAGTTCTAAACATATAGCTTAGATTAAATGGTCTTCCACAATCTGTCATTGAAGACATAGCAAGCTAGATGGCTGGCCCTTCTTTGTTGTGCCATCACAGGTCTTATTCACATATTCCGAAATTGTAGACTTCTCTAAATAATCCATTTTTAGTCTTATGGGATAAGACTATAGATGTGGTAGTTCAGATATTCCCCAATAACAACTCTTCCGGCTAGTGGACAGATCATTAACTGAAGTTTCACTCACCTAAGATGAGACTGAAACTTCAAGTTGTCTCTGATGACTTTAACAAAATAGCTATAAATACAGAGGGTGCCCCAAAAATGTACACACATTTTTAGAAAGAAAAAAAAAAACTGTATTAAAATTGTAATACCCAATATATATCAATAACAAAGGATGAATACATGTCATGTGTATACATTTTGTAGCACCCCTGGTAGATGAGAAATGTCATCTTTATGCAGGGAGATAGCAGAAGGTGCCAGTAGGTCCTGAGAAGTTACAGGGACTGTTTCTTCACAATAAGACTTAATGGGACATGTAGATGCCAGTGAGGTTTCTGTCATTCAAGGATGTGGTCTATTTCTTCCAAGTTTTCAAATTTGGGGGCATGGACTATTGTTGCTTCTGAAAAACAGTACCTGGCCCACCACACCATCCCACAAAGTACTTATTAAAGTTAGGCCTTTATACTTTCTAAATATTTCAGAGGAATTGAAATGAAGTGGAATATGATGCCTACAATAAAGGTATAATACTTGGTATTATTGGATGAAGAGGAAAAATCAGGGTTGCTAATTGGGAGGGGGATGGGGATGAGGGAGAAAGGGAAGGGATTAGACAGCAAAAATAGGCAACTACAATATTGCCACTGGGATATGAAAAACAGTTTGGGGAATATAATTAATAATGTTGTAAATATTCTGTGGAATGTCAGATGGTCATAGGTCTTGTTAGGGAGACCATTTCATGGATGGAGTAGAGGTTTGATCACTGCACTGTATAACTAAAGCGGAGGTTGTATACCTACTGTAATTGAATATATATAGATAGTCACGGGATGTGGATTATACTGTGGAAGAGAGTCAGAGGAAGAGTAATAGATATATATGATATGGGGGGCGGAGTGGGGTGGCGAATTGGGGGTGGGGGGTTGTCACTTTGAGGGGTAAAATGTATAACTATTGCACTGTGTTGTACACCTGAAACTAATTAAAAATAAATAAATAAAAATTAAAAAAAATAAAATAAAGCTATAATACTTAGTTAGACTATATGCTGTAAAGAGTAAGATTTTTGTTCAATTGATCTAAATGAAAGTGAACCATTTCTGCAAACTCCTGTGGATAACTTACCATCACCAAGCACCGCACCAGGCACCATGCATTCAAATGTGAATAGGCTGTGGGTTCCTGTACTTGAGAAGTTCATGATATCACCATAAAAGTTCATCATCTACTCCAGTGAAGTAGACAGAAGTATTTGCAAAGAACCCTGATGGGTTTGACAGTTATAATACCCGAATGACGCAGGTGCTTCCAAGGAGGATAAAGCAATGGGCCCCGCCTGCAGTGGCTCAGGGAGGCAGGAAGAGATGGTATTTGTACTGGGTCTTGATTAAGGGTAAGAATTTTCTGTCTAAATAATAAATAATAAAGAATAAAGAAAAGCTGAGGCAGGGATTAGGGGAAGGAGGTAGGGATATTCTACCCAAGGAAAGAGACTAAGCAAAGGGACACACACACACACACACACAAAATCATATATGTTCCCCTTTGCCTGTCTGGTAGCATAGTTCATTCAGAGTTCTGAACTGAGAACTCTGCCAAGCTCTGCTATGATCGGTTGTGTGACCTTGAGGAAGAACTCGCAAGTCTCTGTGTCTCAGTTACTCCATTTGTAAAATGAACAGGCTAGATTCTATGATAGTTAGGACTCCATCCAATGAAAAAAATTGGGAGATACAGTTAAACCTGTTTGATATAAAACTCATGATTTAGGGGATACAAGAATAATTTATGAGAAGTGATCTAAGTTAGTGTTTGTTATTTTATTTTAGACTCTTCTTAAAAGACAAATAATTACAAATTAAATATTTGTTTGCTATTTGGTAATAGAATTCTTAGAATATAAATTTGGCATTTTCTTTACATATTAAGGATACTTTTTCCTTAAATTCCAAATAAGAAAAGGCACTGCTAAGAGTCAGGAAGTTGACATATAGTACATTAAAATACTTCGTCTGGCTCTGCTTAGGAGGGTGGAGATGGTAAAGAATCAGTGTCAGACACAGCCCCAAGTTCCAGGTGACAGTGAGAATGAAATAACTGGAAATATGGTGGGGATATACCAAAGCTTCCTCTCATATCTGAATATCTATAGGATTTGCATTTGTCAAATATGAAAACTTGAACTCAGGAACTACATATAATACCAAAGATAGAACCAGACATGTTATCTCCCTTCTCCAAACATCATTCAGAGACTTGGAGCTCAAGGCTTCAATCGTCAGTTGCCTGGTACTTCATTTACCCTGTCTGGACTCAACACGAACACAACTAAGAAGCAAACTTGAAATTTAAACACTGCCTATTACGTAATGAGGTTTTAGTTGAATTATCAATTAGTTATTGGCTGAATAACTAACTGATTAATAAGTCTCAATAAGTCACCATTTCCCAGTTGTTTGTATATTTGTGGTGGAATGTTTTTGCACATGTATCTGTGTGTGTGGGGGTATGGGTGTGATTTTCAGTATCTTTTCAAATGACATTTAAAATGTTTCTTGGGAAAAAATTATAATTTAATGCTGGTTACCAAAGGTAATTTTTTTTTAATTTGTAAAATGCTTAGATAATATAAAAATTTCAAATTGTGTTTGCACATTGGAGCAATTATTGTAAAATATTTTAGGGAATAGATTCCATTTCAGTTGTTTATTAGAAAAGACAGCAAACATGTATTTAAACTATTCCCTTCATAAAGTCCATCATCTGCTAATGATAAAGTTAGAACCTGTGATGTTAGAATTTCTCTTGGGAACATGGAAGCCCCATTATACATGTACCAATCATCTCTCTATTCATCTCTTGATGAATCTCTCTAATCATCTGTTGAATTAGTGTCAGGTCTAATGGAACTTTGGGTAAGACAGAGAGCACATTGGAGAGGAGACAACCCCTTGCCCTCAGGTTTTTATCATTTCAGTTCATACAAAAGGATGTCCTAAGCTTTCTCTACCCTGGGTTCTCATTATCCTTTGATATTGATCCAAGACACTTAGTGATGAATACAGGCAGCACTCTCCTTCTATTTAAAGGTCTTGAGTATCTATTATTGTTTTTATGTTTATTATCTTAATACCTGACATTTATGACATCTTTCTTCCAAAGGGCTCTCTGGAGTGCAATAGGGTGTCAAGTGAAGACAAATGAATGTGAGAGCACTTTATGCTCCACAGTGAAAGGAGATTCACTCTGGACCTGCTGCTTTCCAGGAACAACTTTCCTTGCTTCTTCCTATTTTCATGTTCCAACGTGGCAAACCTAATCCAAAGTGCAGTTTTTAGACTCTGCTCTTCTTTTTCTTCTCTCAATCTCTTAAAAACACATAGACACATACATTCATCCCCCCCACACACACACACATACACACACACACACCCCTGCATTTCAATTCTCACCTTGATACTGATGACTCCCCAATCTATATTTCACTACCGGATCCTTTCTTGAAGCTCAACTCCATATTTATAATGGTCTTGTGTACATTTCTTCTTTAATATTTAAACAAATCTAAAATTCTCAACATAAATCTCATTATTTATTTATCATTATAAAAACTACTTTATAATTTTAGTTGATATTCCAAATGCATTGTAAAATGTACAGAATTTCAAAAAAAAAAAAACAACAAAAAAAAACCAGGCCTGGCCCCAGTGTAATAGATTGGAATAAAGAAAGGTATTGGAAACTCAAGGGCACAGGATTATGATGAATAATAAATTCTGTGAGCATAGCCTGGACTATTTTGGACTCACAGAGTTTGAGAATGAGATCTAGTGAGAACTAGTAATAAAGAATCTAGGGTTATATTAAACAGAAATTTAGCACAATGAAACTTTAGTGAGGAAGATCTACTTCAGCCCAGGTGTTGTGTAATTTTAGATATGTTCCACAGTGTGTATCACATTTTTAGAGAGTAGACGTTAGAGAATAATTAATGCCAATTTATTTGAGTAATTATAAATATAAACATCAATACTGAAAGGATCATATGGTTGAATTTTACCCTTCTTAATTATGCACATCTGGAAAATTCATACTGATGGTGCTAATGCAGCCAAAACCATTAAAACTCCTCCAGAAGCAGTAGCTAATCAAATGGCAGACCTGATGATTAGGAAGGATTACCTACTCCTTCCCCTACTTACACCCCACTCTGCTTTTTCAACTCCTTGATCTTTATCATTGAGTATTCGTTCTCCAGAAACCCAGGAGTGATCACAGGACTCATCTTATATACCTTCCTCTTATTCATTCTATAATCTATTTAGTCTACAGTTCCATCTGACTCTTCTATTATCCTTCTCCTCTGCCCTCAACATGAGGTCAATACCTTTAGAGCCTGAATTGCTGACATAATATTCTAGCTGGACCCTCCATTTTACACCACTGCTACATCGAATGTCAATTTCAAGAACTTGTCCAAGAAAATAAAACACTTCTTGTTTACTAATGCTTTAAGCTTATATTTCCCTCTTTTGGTCTTTTAAGACCCTTTCTAATCCATCTCCATTCTTTTTATCTGAATGAGTTTCCTACTACTCCCCAGCATAAACCTTTCTGGTTAGAGGAACTTTCTTCTCTGCCCCATTGCCTTGCTCCAAGATGTTGGCCTCTAACACAGCATTTATTCCTCTTGTTGACCTTTTTGAACTTTACCCCACACACTTTTACAACTGTTACCATCCCAAATATTTTTATGGACTCCATCCCCACATCTTACCTGCTCAAATGAATTCTCCTTTAAGACATACCTCAATTATCATCTCTTTCAGAACCCCCCCCTCGGTCTAGATTAGGTGGCCCCCTTTATCCATGTGGACACAGTACCATGTAGGTACTTGCATAGTTCATACTTGTTGTCATTGCCCAACTATTTGTATCTCTTTCCAGGCTGTTTACTCTTGGAGAACAGGAATCTTTCCCTGTGCTTCTTTTTAATCTCAGTGCCTAGTATCCTGACTGGCACATAGAAGGTTGAAGTGATTTCCACATGTTTGAATTTCTTTACATTCAGAGATCTTTTCTCATAGTTTAAACCTAATTGTATATTGGTTTTTTAATCATTCATCAATTTACTGATCTTTTTGTACTAACAAAGTTGAAATTCTTTATTACAAAGGGTCCTTATCATGAGACCATACTGAATGATAGCCATAAATCTTTCAGATTACCCACTTACACAGCAGGTAATCATCAAATTCTCATTATTTAATTATAAAACCAAACATTATTGCTAATAATATCACAAACCAAAAATAATGTAAACCAAATTGGTAGGAGTGGGGGATGAATAGCAAGATAGTGGAGTAGGTAAACAATGTGCTCACCTGTTTCCATGACCACATCAAAATTACAACAAAATTATACAACAATCAAGCTGGAGAACCATCTAAAGATTAGCTTAACAGAAGTCCTACAACTAAGGATATAAAGAAGAAGTCACCTTGAGACTGGTAGGAGTGGCAGAGACAGGAAAAGGGCTGGTCCCACACTCATGTGTGGCAGTTGAGAATTGAGAGGGCTATCTCAGGTGCAAAGGTCCCCCTGAGGAGCAAGGGGTCCCAGCTCCATACTGGTGTCCACAGGCTGGAACACTAGTGCTAAGAAGAGAAGCCCCCAAAACATCTACCTATGAAAATCAGTTGATATCCATTTGTCTGGGTGAGACAGAAGACCACTAGAAACCCAGATGTTCTCTTAAAGGGACACTACACAGACTCACTCACTCACAGGCACTCACCCTAGGATCCAACGGAGGGACAGTGGCTAGGAGGGCACTAGAGACATACAGGGAGAAACATAGTCGTGTGGCTCAGGGTGAGAATAAGCTGCCGCTTTTCATGTGTTGAAACTTTATCTTTCCCATGTTGAGCCTGCTGCATACATGGCCAAATATGAATCTGCATTATCCTGGTGAGCACCATGTGCCCCACCCAGGTGACTCCCTGACACCCTGGTTCAGATACTGAGGCTCTTCTTGTGGCTGAGCCTTACAAGCATGTAGCAGCAGGTCTCAGGATCCCCTGTTCCTTTGGCTAAGCAAACCCAGGCCTGCTACTGATGGCAGCTGGCTTCAGTTCACAGCTTGGCCTCTTCCACATGCCTCCAGACACAGCACATGCAGCTACCAACTGCAGATTGTTCTGTAGCTTCTACCAAGTATTCTGGGCCAGTCATAGGCAGCAGCTGACCTTGTCCTGAACCACAGCCCCTCCCAAGAGGCCCAGACACCTAGTAGCCAGCTTCAGACCACAGCAGAGCACCACTAGATAAGCTCTACAAATGGCAAACCCAAAGAGTGGTCTAAGCAGGCACCAGAACCCCCTGGGGTGAATACTGCTCCATAGGATAAGCCCTCCACACATCAACATTTACACTGTGGTCATGGCCAATCCTCACAGACAATAACCCTGAGGGTCGATCCCACCCACTGACATGCCAACAGCAATCAAGGCTCAACTACAACAAGAGGACACAGAAAAACACAGGGAACACATCCTGGAACACCTGGCTCAGGTGATCAAGGAAACTGCCATTGAGCCCCATAGGATGCCTACCACGTAAGGCTACCCTGCCAAGACTGCGAGAAATAACATATCTACCTAATACACAGAACAATACAAAACAGAAAAAAATAAAATAAAAAACAGAGAGGCATCCAAAATGAGGAGATGAAGAAATATAACCCCAAATAAAAGGAGGAAAGAACTAAATGAAATGGAGGCAAGCAATCTACCAGATATACAGTTCAAAACACTGGTTATAAGGATGCTCAAGAAACTTAGTGATGACGTCAACAAAGAGATAGCAAGCCTACAAAAAAGACATAGAAACTATATATAAAACAGTCAGAAATGAAGACTATAATAACTGAAATGAGGAATTACACTAGAAGGAATCAATAGCAGATTAGATGAAGCAGAAGATCCAATCAGTGATTTGGAAGACAAGGTAGCAGAAAATAACCCATTGCAACAGCAAAAGGAAAAAAAAAAAAAGATTGAAAAAAATGAGGATAGCTTAAGGGACCTCTGGGACAACATCAAGCATATGAACGTTCACATCATAGGGGTACCAGAAGGAGAAGAGAGAGAGAGAGAGCAAGGGATTGAGAACCTATGTGATAGAATAATGACTGAAAACTTCCCTAACCAGAAGAAGGAAATAGACATACAAGTTCAGAAATTACAGAGAGTCCCAAACAATGGGTGAATCCAAACAAGCCCACACCAAGACACATAATTAAAATGGCAACACTGAAAGACAAAGAGTGAATCCTAAAAACCGCAAGAGAAGGGCAATTAGTTACCTATGAGGGAGCTCCCATTGTAGCTGATTTCTGAAACTTTTCAGGCCAGAAGGGATTGACAAGAAATACTCAGTGATGAAAAGCAAGGACCTACAACCAAGATTATTCTACCCAGCAAGGCTATCATTTAAAATCAAAGGATAGATAAAGAGCTCCCAAGACAAGATAAAGCTAAAGGAGTTCAACACCATCAAACTAGTATTACAAGAAATGTTAAAGGGACTTTTTTAAGAGAAGAAAGGCAGGGGGAAGAACATAAATATGAATAAACAAATGGCAATAACTATGTATCTATCAATAATCACTTATCTGTTCACTGTCAATGCTCCAATCAAAAGATATTGAATAGCTGAATGGATAAAAAAAACAAGACCCAGGCATTTAATGTCTACAAGAGACCCATTTTAGGTTGAAAAACACACAGAGACTGAAAGTAAAGGGATGGAAAAAAAGTATTTCATGAAAATAAAAATGAAAAATAAAACTGGGGTAGCAATACTTATACCAGACAAAATAAACTTTAAAACAAAGGCTATAATAAGAGACAAAGAGGAACATTACAAAATGATAAAGGGATCAATCCAGCAAGCAAATGTGGACCAACGTAAACGATGATATCAATAGTAATACAATCATAGTAGGGGACCTTAACACACATTGACACCAATGGACAGATCTCCCTGACAGAAAAACAAGGAAACAGTGGACTTAAATGACACACTAGACCAGATAGATTTAATTGATATTTTTAAAGCATTTCATCCCAAAGCAGTAGAATATACACTTTTTTCAAGTGCACATGGAACATTTTCCAAGATAGACCACTTGTTAAGCCAAAAATCAGGTCTCAATAAATAAAAGATGATTGAAATCATATCAAGCATTTTCCCCAGCTGCAATGGTATAAAATTAGAAATCAATTACAAGGGAAAAAGAAACAAAACAAAACTGAAAAACACACAAACTCTTAGAGGCTATTAAACAATATCTAGGTTAGTAATAAGATCAGTGAAGAAATCAAAAGATACTTTGAGACAAATGAAAATACAAAATGAAAATGAAAACACAATGAACAAAAATATATTGGATACTGTGAAAACAGTCCTACAAAGGAAATTCTGACAACTCCCAAAGTAAGTAGAAGGAAATAAACAATAAAATTCAAAAACAAAAATAAATGACATAGAGTCTTAAAAAAAAAAATTAAAAGATGAAACCAAGAGCTGTTTTTGAAAAGACAAACACAGTTGATAAACCCTTCACCAGACTCATCAAGAAAAAAAGAGATTGGTCCCAAATAAATAAAATCAGAGTTGAAAGAGAAGTGATCACTGACACCAGAGAAATACAAAGTATTATAAGTAAATACTATGAACAATTATATACCAACAAATTGGACAATGTGGAAGAAATGGATAAATTCGTAGAAACATATAATCTTCCAAGACTGCATTAAGAAGAAAAACAAAATCTGAAAAGACCAATTATTACTAATGAAATTTGAATTAGTAATTAAAAAAAAAGAAAAGAAAACAACTCCCAACAAGCAAAAGTGTTCGATGGAATGGCTTTACAGGTGAATTTTACCAGACAGTCACAAAAGAATTAACACTTACCCTTCTCAAAGCATTCCAAAAACTTCAAGTGAGTAAAGGCCCCCAAGCTCATTTTATAAGTCCCACATTTCCCTGGTTCCAAAACCAGACAAAGACATTACAAAACAAGAAAATTACAGGCCAGTATCCCTGATGAACATAGATGGCAAAAGTCCTCAACAAAATATTAGCAAACCGAATTTAGCAATATATTAAGACGATAATACACCGTGTTCAAGTGGGATTTAGTCCTGGAATGCAAGGTTGGTTCAATACCAGCAAATCAATTAATGTGATACACCATATAAACAAAATGAAGTGTAAAAACCATATGAGCATTGGGGTTATTACTTTGTGAGGAGTGTAAACGTCTAATCATTGTGTTGTTTTGTACACTTGAAACTAATAATAATAATAACAACAACGTATGATTATATCAATAGATGCAGAAAAAGCATTCATTTATGATAATAGTAAAGTGGGAATAGAGGGAACATATCTCAACAGATCAGGAACAAGACAAAGATATCCATTTTATTTGCTGTAGTATTGGAAGTCCTAGCCATAGCAATCAGACAGGGAAAAGAAATAAAAAGCATCCAAATTGTAGAGAAAGAAACAAAATTTATTATTTGCAAATTGATATGATACTATACATGCATAACCCTAAAGAGTCCAACAAAGAACTATTAGAACTGATAAATGAATTCAGTAAAGTAGCAGGATACAAAATTAATATTCAGAAATATGTTGCATTTTTATGCACAAATAAGAAATTATTAGAGAAATTAAGAAAATGATCTCATTTACAGTTGCATCATAAAAATACCAAGGGATAAATTTAGCCAAGGAAGCTATGATGTATCCCTGGAAAATTATAAAACATTGAAGAAAGAAATTGAAGAAGATACAAATAAATGAAAACATATACGGTGTTCATGGAAAGGAAGAATTACCATCATTAAAATGGCCACATTACCCAAAGCTATCTATAGATTTAATGAAATCCCTACCAAAATACCAAAGGCAGTTTTTCACAGGACTCGAACAAATAATCCTAAAATTTATATTGAACCACAAAAGACCCCAAATAGCCATAGCAATCTTGAGAAAGAAGAATAGAGTTGAGGATATCATGTTACCAGATATCAAACTATACTACAAGGCTATAGTAATCAAAAACATCATGGTACCAGCATAAAAACAAACACATAGATCAGTGGAATAGAATGGAGTGCCCAGAAATAAACCGACACCTATATTATCAATTAATCTATGACAAAGGAGGCAAGGGTCTACAGTGGGGTAAAGATAGTCTCTTCAATAAATGGTATTGGGAAAACTGGACAGATACATGCAGAAAAATAAAATTGGATGTCATTTTTATACTATATAAAAGAATAAACTCAAAATGGATTAAAGATTTAAATATAAGACCTGAAACCATAAACCTACTAGAAGAAAATAAAAGCAGTAAACTCTCTGCCATTGCTCTTAGTAATATTTTTTTTTTCTGACATATTTCCTCAGGCAAGGGAAACAAAATAAAAAGTGAACAAATGTGATTACATCAAACTAAAATGTTTTTGCACAGCAGAGGAAACCATAAACAAAATGAAAAGACAACTTACCAATTGGGAGAAGATATTCACTAATGATACATACAATAAGGGGTCACTATCCAAAATGTATAAAAAAGCATACAACTCAACATCTAAAAACAAACTATCCAGTTAACAAATAGGCGGGGGACCTGAACAGACATTTCAATAAAGGGGACATACAGATGGTCAATGGACATATGGAAAGATGTTAAACATCACTAATCATCTGAGAAATGTAAATTAAAATCACAATGAAATAGCATTTCACACATGTCAGGATGGTCATCATCAATAAATTAACAAGTGTTGGTGAGGATGTAGAGAAACCCTTATGCGTTGTTGTAGGGATTGCAAATTGGTATAGTCACTATGAAAAACAGTATGGAGATTCCTCAAAAAATAAAAATAGAACAACCTTATGATCCACCAATTCCACTTCTGAATATTTATGCTAAGAAATCTAAAATGCTAATTCAAAAAGATATATACACCCTTATGTTCACTGTAGCATTTACAATAGCCAAGATAAGGACACAACCTAAGTGCCCATCAATATACAATTGGATAAAGAAAATGTGGTCCATATATACAATGGAATATTACTTGACCATAAAAAAGGATGAAATTTTATCATTTGCAAACACATGGATGGACGTAGGGGATATTATGCTAAGTGAAATAAGTCAGACAGAGAAAGACAGATACCATGTGATCTCATTTATGTGTGGGATCTCAAGAACAAAATGAATGAACAAACAAAGCAGAAACAGACTCATAGATACGAAGAACAAACTGATGGTTGCCAGATGGGAGGGAGGTTGAGGGCCTGTGTGAAAAGGTGAAATGATTAAGAAGTACAAATTGGTATTTACAAAATAGTCAGGGGCTGTAAAGAATAGCATAGGGAATATAGTCAGTAATATTGTAATAAATATGTATAGTGCCAGGTGGGTACTAGACTTATTGGAGGGGATCACTGCATAAATTATATAACTATCTAAACACTATGCTGTACACCTAATACTAATATAAAAAAATATTGAATGTCAACTGTAATTGAAAAATAAAAATTAAAGAACAAAAACCAAACCAAACAAATTGGTAGAAGTGGAAAGAACTTTCAAATCATTGCTTAGGATTATTCCTTAATAGCAAAGTGGTCATTTTTGTCCTATGAAAAATCTTTTTACTCCGTCACTATACATTAAAACACATACCAGCATTAGATGGTCTCACATCAGGTAATAAATAAAAATGTTCCAGGAAATAATTGATCACACTGCAAGTTGCCCTTTCCATCCTTATTTTTTTTCTTATTGACTATATTGGCTTACACCCCATCTTGTTCACCTAGTGCTGTCACTGCTCAAATCTTCACACCTGGTAATTTTCTCAATCCTTCTACCTCCCCAAACTCTCTGGTCCATACATACAAGCTGGAGTTTTCCTAGATCAAAGCTCTACCTATAACCTGTATTTCCTGAAACAGTGAAGAGTCCTCCTATCAGCTCATTCTCATTGCTTCTAAATATCATAAAAAGGCTCCTAAAGCCACTTACCAACTTGATTCTATCCTAAGATCAATACCCTGTCATGCTTTCTTGCAATAGCAAATGAGAACATTACTGCAGAAAAAAGACTCTAATTTTGATTTTACTACTGAAAAGAAAAAGCTGTGTGAAAATTTTAATGGATAAATTGTTGTTGGATATGGGTATTGGGAATATTTACGAAGTATATAGGAAATTGTCTATACTTTGAAACTGATAGTGTCTATGTTTGTTTATATCTGTATTACATATTGTATAACATTTCATATATTATTATTTTTCTATTCCTGACCAACAACTATCACCTGCATAAAAACCTTTTTTATTTTTTTATTTTTTTTAAAGATTTTATTGGGGAATTGGGGAAAGGGACTGGCCAAGTTGTTGTTCTTCAGTCTTTGTTGTGGAGGGCGCCAGTCACCATCTGGCTTCCTGTAGGCAGCTCATGGCCTCTAAGCTCAAGGTGCTGTGTTCAATCTTAGATGCAGGTGGGCATAGCCACCATCCCATGCGGGAATGAACCTGGCAGCCTTGTTGTTTAGAGCACATGCCCTATCCACTGAGCCTCCCACGTGGCAGCTCAGCTCAAAGTGCTAAGTTCAGTCTTAGTTG
This sequence comes from Aselliscus stoliczkanus, assembly GCA_033961575.1. Lineage (NCBI taxonomy): Eukaryota > Metazoa > Chordata > Mammalia > Chiroptera > Hipposideridae > Aselliscus > Aselliscus stoliczkanus. The sequence goes on from CM066729.1 coordinate 68,663,692, forward strand.
AGGGTGTGTGTAGCCCACCACTGAACAGGCAATCTTGCTGTTACACCAGCTGAGCCATCCTGCCACCTGTTGGCAGCTCAATGACAGCTCAGCTTGGACACAGCATTCACTGGTCCATGTGGGAATTGAACCGGCAGCCCTGTTGCTCAGAGCTTGTGCTCTAAGCCAACTCTTAACCAACTAAGTCACTCAGCCGGCCCTAAAAATCTTTTATTTTTATCATTTTTTTTTGAGGGCAGTGTCACTGGCCCTCATATGTGGGTCCCGAACAGGGGCCGCTGGCTTCCCAAGACAGTGCTTAACCACCGCGCCACTCGGCCGGCCCCTAAAAATCTTTTTTAATAGGCACAATGTGTTGAGTTGATCTAAGCTAAGTTTTCTTTTGTATATGAGCATATTATGATTTAATGGGTAAAGATTGTAGATTCTTAAGAGGCTGGAATTTACGAGTCACTCACACCCAAATATAAATTATTATTATTATTATTTTATGTTTTAAAGATTTTATTGGGGAATTGGGGGAGGGAACAGCGTTGGGGAATCGGGGAAGGGAACAGACAAGTTGCTGTCTTTTTGTTCTTCAGTCTAGTTGTGGAGGACGTTGCTTCACTGGCGCATGTTGGTATTGTCACTACGTTCTTCCTGGATGAGGCAGATTGGTCTCCGGCCTCTGGATGATCGTTCACCGCGGCTATTGGCAGCTCACACTGGCTGCTGGCCACTCACTGTAGCCTATGGCAGCCCACTGCAGCAGGGGCTGCAGCCTACACCGTCGCCGGGGCTCGCACAGCCCAGCTCCAGGTGGAGCTGCTGTTATCTGTAGAGGGCAGTGTCACTGGCCCTCATATGTGGGATCCAAATTGGGGCCGCTGGCATGCCAAACCAGCTCTTAACCAATGCACCACCCAGCCGGCCCCCAATACAAATTATTTTAATCAGCTTTTTTTTTTTTTCTGTCAAGAGAGAAGTGACTATCCATTAAGAATGGAGATAACTGGAGAACCATATGGCAGGTGAATAGCCAGAGTGCTATAGTAGACTGCCTAGGGAGAGCATATACGGAATACAGGGAAGAAGACAAGAGGTCTCAGGCAGTTAGAAGGTGAGGAATTCCACTCCAGTTCAGCTGACACACTTTATAACACTCTGGCACCCCTGAAAATCATCTCAAGCCTTGTCTATGGTAGGCGAACTCCAGGCTATACAGACCACAAGTGTATCCAAGCAGGTAATGGGGGATTGTTCTTTGCCTTATTATCTGTTTGTCCAACTGATGTACATTTCTTTCGTTTTTGTTTCTTAAAGGTGTAACATAGCTGTGAATTGTTCTGATGCAGTGTAGATCTACTCTTAGAGAAATAGATATTTCTAATCTACAACTCAGCCTACTTGTATAAATATTTCAGCTGTGATGTAAAGGATTAATATCCTGACATTATTAGGCAGACAACATGGTATGATAGAAAGAGCACTGTTTTGAGAGTTGTGCTTTCTGAATACTAATCTCAGTAATCCTAAATAGCTATATAAACTCGACGCTTCCATGTTGCAGCTTTAAAATAGGGGTAGGGGGATGAAGCAAGAAGATCCGAGTCTTTTCCAGCTTTAACATTATACAATTCTTTAATTAAATATGCTTCCTGATTTCTATCTAGTTTCTCTAATTTCATTTGAGATCTTAATTACTTGGAGTCTCAAAGTGTTTTTCTGACAAATGGGGCAATACTACGTGCAGTGTTTATCTCACAGGGCTACAGTGAAAATAAAATTAAAAATTATGTGTGTCACTGTGTGTTGTGAACTGCAAAGTCCCGTGCGAATGCTTAACAAATGATTATTGGATATTTCTATTTCTACTATTGCTCTGGTTTAAAAAGACCCGTGATACCTCAATGTGCAACCAGTAGAGGGAGACAAGTTAAGATTTTTTTTTTTCTTGAAACGTAAAATCAGTTAATTGCAATATGCACATGTGTTTTTAAAAATCAAAATGAGATTCATATTATTGACAAATATGTCACTTGCTCAATACTATATTTACACACTGAAGTTACAAAAACAAATGGGAAAAAGAAAGAGAAAACATGAAAAATCTGGAGGGATCTTGATTTCTGGGGTTAGTTTTTTGCAGAACTCAGAGACAGCCCTTCTGTGAGGAATGTCATATTCTTGTGACAACTTCCTGAGCATGTTTATATGGAGGTACAGGTTATTTGAGTACCCATTTAAGGACCAGTCTAGAATTCTAAAAGGAGAATTTCCAATTTTTCTCTGAAGCTAGCTTCTTAACTCAACTTTCCCATTTTATTAGCCTGGACATTGAGGGGGAAAAAAAGGAAAGGACTCTTTTGCCCTTCCTGTTTCCTCAACTTCCACATCCAATTCATTGACAAGGGCCATCAGTGACTTTGTGAAATTCCTCTAAAAGTTTTTGCCTTTTTTCTCTTTCTGCTGTCATTGCCTTGTGGCCTCTTTTTATCATCTCTTCCCTGTTCTATTTCAGAAACTTTATAACTGGTCTTCCCTGACTTTGACTTGTCCTAGTTTATCTCCACTCCATTACCAGTTAGTTATCTTCCTAACACACAGGCCTGATTGTGTCACTTGCTTACTGAAAGCTTTTAATCGTTCCCTCTTTTCATACAGAATAAAGTCAAACTCATTAACATGCCTGTCAAGACCCTCACTGCCCCCAAAATTACAAAAACCAGTCATTTTCCATTCTAACTTTTCTCCATCTCTACCCCACATCCTTCCCTACTACTTAACCTCCACAACTAATGTAAAGTCTCTAAAGGAAGGACTGCATTTCTCTTCATCATTAGAAAACAGATGAGTATATAAATAACAATACTTATTCCTTTCTCATCACGTCACCAACCACTTTTATTCTTCTCACTTGTTTCTCTACTTCCTCTTCCTTTTAACCTCTAAATTCCCATTGTCAAAATAATCTCTCTAAGATGTCAGTATCTGACTTCACTTTTTTCACAATTTAAAGTAACCTTCTGTAAAATCATGAGATGAAGTGTGATTCTTCATTCAGGCATTCAGAATTCTCCATTTCACAGTTTCTCCAATCTTCTCCCTGTCATCCCCTCTGATAGTCAGGTAAGTCTTCCTCAGGTTCTGTTCTTTGTTTCAAGCTGGTTCTCATGATTATGCTTTGCATCTGTTGCATAAGATCTTACCTACCTCCATTCCCTTCTTACACATCCTCCAAGAGTTACCCAAGTGCTATTTTGTTCAAGAAGCCTCTTTCTCGATTACTTTTTCTGAACTACTATTGTGTTTTGATTCTGCCCCTTTAAATTTAGTCCTCAATGTTCACTGGCCCATCTTATTACCCATTTCATGTGTATTCCCCTTACATATCCACCTTGTTTGTGCATTCCTGAGTTCCTAAGGATGAGAACTCTCTCTGATTTTCATTGTTTTGCAGTGTTGATTAATTTTGGTCCTTCTCTGTAATGGAGAGCAGGTGTGAAAGGTGTGCCTTATAATTGTACTAAGATGATGTTTAGTTCTTCTCTAAGAGGGACTTTGAATGACTACTGCTAATGAGATTGCACAAGGGCAGGGTGTCAATTTTGTACATTACTGTTTGTCCAGAGCTTAGTACAAAGTCTGTCATATGGTGCGTCTCAAAAATATTGATTATTTTTAATGAATTGTTTTTACATGGCAACACAACTGATGAGACACATCTTATGAATCCTGTTTCTTTCATGTAGGCAGTTCTCCTATAGGCATTACTAAAAGCAGAGAAGGCTGAAAATGTGATTTATAGGTAGGAAAGGAAGATACTTTTAAGTAGGCAAACTTCTGGGACCCCCATTATATTTGAATAATATAATAACCTAACACTAGATTTGCCCTGCAGCGCAATATTGTCAGTAAATTCTTGAGAAAACATATTAGTGTTATTTACATGATTTATAGCCTCAAGATATTTAGCTAGGCATTCCATTTAGATTTAGCAGGGTAGCTATTGCCTGCTAAATAAATATAGATATGTAAAAAAATATTTACCAAAGTTAAGGCATTAAATAGCATCTGTTCATCTTGTTAGGCCCTTCTTAATCTGTAACAGAACACTTTCTTATACTGGCATTTAATTAACACGTAATAACCGCATTAAAGGGTAAGCAGAGTTTATACCTGAAAAAGAGCACCAGCTGGAATGCATTTTTTTTCTGATTACCTGGTATTAATGATAGTTTATGGCATTCTGCCACTTCTTATTTGATGAGTGGTGGCTTTCTGCAAGGGAACACCAGAATTGAATTAGTATAGTAAGGAAGAATGCTGGTATGTAGAAAACATGGATCACTTGTGATAGAACACATCCTATTGGGGGAGCGTCTTCCTGTCATGAGCAAGTCAAGTCAACTACACCCTCTCTCCATTTCCGTGTTAATCAGATTATGTCTGTTTGATCTGTTACTGATCATTCAAATCAATAGAATAAAATCTAATTTCCTTACTTTGGAATCTTCATTTTTGACCTGTCCTCAATTTCTAATCCCTTCTGCTTTTTTCCAAGTATCTTTCACAATGTATACACAAACTCCATTCTAGGTTTATTGTTCTTGATTAGGTTCCTGGTGTGGGACATACCTATTCCTGCCTCAGGGCCTTGCACATGGCCATTTCTTTTATCTGGAAAGGTCTTATTGCAAATATTTGCATGGATGCCTCATAGATTTCAGGACATATGCTCCCCTCACCCACCACGCCTCCAGGCCATTTTCTGTGTATCACACATATTTTTCCTCCATAGCATTTTCTGTGTATCACACATATTTTTCTTCCATAGCATTTACTCTCCAAAGTAATATTAATATTCATTTACTTGTTTTGTGTCTATTGCTACATCAATGATGTAAGTTTTATGAGAATAAAGCCTTGGTGTGCCTTGGTTCAGCACCGTATCAATCAAAGTACGTTAAGTGAATGGATAAATTCTAAACCAACTGGCCATGTCAAGAGTATGGAGTTACATACCTGCTTCCACTTTTCCTCATTTTTCCTTGGATTGTAGGAATTCAAGTCACTATGGCAACTATAAACAGAGGATATAATTGCCTGATTACTTGCTTGTATTAACATCTTGTAATGAGGTTGCTGCTACCACCATCTTTCCAGATGTTGCAGTGGTCTTTCCATATGTGAAGATCAAACAGTGCAGTAGCAATGCAGATGAAGCAGTACTTAGCAACTGCCACCTCCTTGTACATAGTGACAGAGTGGGCAGTCTACAAAAGAGGAAGGTCCAAGGGCTAGTGAGCACATGTCTGAGAAATAATAAGGCATATATATGAGAATAAGTTTTCTGGTGTGGGAGGACCCCAGCTGCAGCTCAGGAATCGCAAAGAGCTTATGAAAATTTGGATTTATCCAAGTACTGATACCTACCAAAATGGAATGAGTGAACCAAGAGGCCACAGACCAATCTGTTAACAATGAACCACAAAGCCATGCACTAAAAGCAAACTATGAAAGAGAAACTTTAATTGTGCAGAGTATAGACTGAGTGTGTTACATCACTGAGGGTTCTAAAGCGAGTAGTTGAACGACATTTAACTGACTTGAAGCTGATTAATTTTGTCAGGCAATGGGACACATGTGAATGAAGCTACTGTATTCAAAGGAGCCAAATTCCAAAGGAAATTCACACAAGATAGTTCAATGCTTATGAGCATGAACTGAGATACTTGAATATTGCTAAATTATGATGAAGTCATTGAGAATGTCATAGCAGGAATCCTAAGGAGAAGTATTAACGATTCTGCATTTCTCATTCATATGGAAATGCTAGCGCCATTTAAGAAAGCAAAGTACAGGCATGGCGTTATTATGATTAAGATTTTACCACTGCAGAAATGTAGAGTTGTATATTAACAATATTATAGACATGTTTAGCATCAAATGGAAGCAATGTAGCTAATTTAGTTGGATATTCCAGGCTACATTGAGATTTCCTGTTACAAAACTAACAGCAGAATAAACCTTTCATGCTTCTTGGGGTGCCCACATGTTAGCCATTTTCCTTTTCTCTGCAGCATTTGTCCCTGGAGCATATCAGAATCTTTTAAAGCTTCTTTTAGAAAGTCTGTATGTTATTTTAAAGTAGTAGTTAAGATCATACTTGAGTGATGATGGCTGGTTCACATGGCTAACATCCATACTTATCTCACAGACAACCTGTTCACTTTTGCTGGCCCTCTTGGTAGAATGCATATAGTGGTTTACAGACAAATAGCTTGTGTACATTTCAGTAACCCATCTGTTTGTTTCTTTTTCTATGTTTCTTAGGAGAGGAATCAGAGGAGGTTAATATTGGAGTGGGTTTGGTAGAGTAATCATTGGGAGGAGATAAGTTACTCAATATATAGTGACTATTGGATTTATTAGAATTTATTAGATCTTATAGAGAGATCATGGAAGAGAGAAAACCAGAGGATTCCATAAGGGACAGAAAAGGTGAAAGATTCTGAGAGACCATAAAGTTGAAAGGAAATTGATAGTACACCTACAAATAGATTTATTGTTTTGTAAATGATGAGATAGCCATATGAGTAGACTTGGGTATTCAATCATTCCTCTGTTCTTATATTTATCATTTATAGAGGGTCCCCTGTGTGTCAAGGGTTGGGTTAGAAAATTGTATTTGAAGTGCTACCTGGACATAAATGATAAATATTAAATAATTAACTTATATATAATAAACTTAATGATTTTGAAATTGTGCAGAAATCTAGTCTGAGTTATGAAACAGTCTAGATTAAAGAATTTTAAAAATGTAGTGTTCTTTTAGTGTCTTACTTGCAGTGCACATAGTAAGTATATTTAGTTTAACAAAAGTTTGCAAGAAATGAACTTGATTTAATGAAAGTGTGGAAAAAAAACCCTTTCATTGTAATACATGATTTTTTCTTCATAATATGTACTAATGATTTTATCCTCTTAGGTAGGTTAGGCATGACTATTACAATTCTGATTACAATCCTAATTACCTTAATACATTCTTTTCTCAGAGTGATTGTAGAGACAGACTCCAGATCTGACTGATTTGCTACACATTCTGATGTGGATTATTTTGTACCCCGCTATGTTAAACTCCATGCTTCATCATAGGACCAGATAAGTCCTACTGGTAACTTGAGATTACTGGCATAGGTGTTAATCAACAACCATATATAAGCACCTTCTACAAATAATACGCTACCACTCCACCATACTTCCTCCTTGCCTCAGAAAACCTGTTTCTGTCTTCATTCAAAATGTACGTCCACAAAATGTAGATGCAACAGGATACCCATATTTTTGATATATCTGACCTTCCCCTCAGAATATCTAGTTCCCATGGGGTGAGGGGTGGGTCACACCATTCACCTAGCATCATCAATGGAAATACATGTTCTAGTAGTCCCAGTCCTCTATGTCTTCCTTTTCTTCCTCCTGACATTGGAGAACACCACCCACCCAAAAGAAGATACTATATCTAAGTCATTGTCCAAGCCAACCTTTCATCTCTCAAAGCTCAGAAAAAACCTGCTGGGATTTTCAAGCCTGTTGGCAGCAGTGGGTGGGGGCAGGTGCTCTTTTTTCCTGCAGTGGTGGCAGAGAGTTATGTAATCCTTGCATCTCGCTTTGGCACTTGAAGCTAATTTTCCCACTGATATTGAGCACCATAGAATGTTGGTATTTTATAGTTCAACAAACTACTTAACCATTGTTTTCTGGGTAAAATGGATTCCAAATTTTAACCAGCTGAGTTACAAATTAGTGGTGCAAGATCATTGGCATAATATCTGGAGACTGCTTATCAGCTCCAACATGGGAGAGCTTGATTTATATAAATGTATAGCACAAACAAAATTAGCTCAACCAATCTTGAATTTTTGACAACTCTATTTCAAATTCTTCAAATTCTGTTCTTAAAAAACAACAGGTCTTCCTTCCTTTCCTCACATAATCTAAAAGAGTGGTTCTAACTTTTATTATATTGATCCAATGCAGTGGATAAATTCTTTGAATATTCTGGGGAGACAAGACAGGTGTCAGCGCAGTAAGTACCTCCATGGGGCTTGTACCCTGGTGGGCTTGATAAGGATTCTTAAACATATTTCTTTTTCCCCCCTCAAATATCCTTTGGTAATCATCTGTATAAATCAGAGGGGTGGCATAATACATGTGTGTACATATGTGTGTATCTGTGTATTTACTGGTATGTACATTGGCTATTTAGGGAAAGATGTATAAGAAACTGGAAATATTGCTTCGAAACAGGAGAAATGGGTTGACTAAAGTAGGGATGGGAAAGAATAACTACAGTTCACTCTGCAGTATTCTGTACCACATCATTTGTGCGCCTTATGAATGGCTTAACTATTCAAGTAAATACAATTTAAAAACAAAACCGGAAACCTTTGGCTGGCCCACTGCCATTTTTATCCTGAGCATCAGTACTGAGGAAGATGTCTAATAAATAGTTTGGGGTGCTCACATGAGTGACTAATAGCCTTAGCCCCTTATGGCCCTTATCACTTGGCTTGACTCGCAGAGTAGAAGGAATGACAAATGATGGTAAACTGTCTGCCATTTACTGGAGTGCTGCATGCAGCCTTAATGTCACCCTGTAAATGACAAGCTTTCTGATATACAAATCTCCTTCCTTGCGCCTGAGCATTTTGAGAAGAAAAGCGCCAGTAGAAACTTGGGTAGTAACAGCGGCATGATGTTTAAACAATAACTCTTCATACCATTCCTCATGTGTGGGACTGAGTGAGGCTTTCCTGGAGAGAGAGGTTGATTTAGGGATCAGGGATCAGCTGCTGAGGCTGGCACTTGGAAAAGACAAACCAAGCATTCACACCCCAGACCACTCAATACCAGCATTGTCTCCAATCCATCTTGCATAAGGGGGCTCCAAGAGGGGGAGGGGATAAGGGAAGGAGAAAAAAATAAACCTTTTTAATCGTGGAAAAGAAAATGTAGGCGAGAGGAAAGCAGGAACAAGATGTGAGCGTGAAAAGCCAGTTGCCAGCAATATTTAGTTTTGAAATCAACTTTGGCTTTTAATCTTGGACTCCATTGTCAAGTTTATTCTCTGTTTTACATTCCTCATCCTGTCTTTCAGCGAGGGTCCCTCTCTGCTCCTCATGCTTTCCTGCTCTTCTGTGTTTCACTCCCTTCATGAACAGCGTTTGTCTTCTCTCCTTCCCATCTCCTTTTCCATCTTTCCTCACCCTTTCTGCTTCCTTTTCCTGGACTCTTTCTGGCAGTTCTTTTATAGCTGAAGTCTCTCTCCCCTATTCTCTTGCACAGTATCTCCAAGCTCCATTCCCTCTTCTTAAGGAAATCAGCCAGACCTCAGATGGAGCTGTTGTCCTGACAACCTCAAGGCGCATCAGGCTTTCATTGAGGCCGGCTGCTGCTGAAGGGGGCAGTTGTGCAAAGCAAGGGGCCACGCCACCGGGAGGGCGGAGGGGATGACGTGGAGGGGCTGTTGAAATATGTGGGGGCAGGGGGAGGTGCTGAGTAGGGAGAGGGAGGGGCTGGAGAGAGAAACAGGAAAGGGAGGAGGGGGAGCCTCTAGGCTGCTGCCGCTGCTGTGTGGGTTTCTTTACACTCCTGGCAGGCTGGGTGCCTGCTCCCTCGCCTGCCTGCCCGCCCGCCTGGGAAAGTGGGTTACAGAGGGAAAGAGCTCAGCTCAGACACTGGCAAAGGAGCATCCAGCCACAGATAGACCAGAGAACACCTTCCTTTTGCAGCTTCCTCTTCATCTTTTCTAGAGGGTTTTATATTTGTACTCTCTCTCTCTTTTTAAATTTTGTTCCTATGACTTTTACCCTCCGCCCTTGGGTCTTATGAATGCTTTGTGAAGTCTTAGAGAGAAAAGAGACTGAGCGAGGGAAAGAGGAAAGGACCACAAACTGGCCAAGCCCGCTCTGCCTTTGCTGTTGATGAAAACCCTGTGCCTGTAAAGCCCCCTTGGCTGAGCAGCACGCGCACACACACCCTCCGGAGCACACCGACCCGCACCGCGGCCACCATGGTCGGCAGAGTTCAGCCTGATCGGAAACAGTTGCCGCTGGTCCTACTGAGATTGCTCTGCCTTCTCCCCACAGGACTGCCTGTTCGCAGCGTGGATTTTAACAGAGGCACGGACAACATCACCGTGAGGCAGGGGGACACGGCCATCCTCAGGTAGGGCTTTCGGGCAACTTTTCTACTGCGGGAGTGTGTGTGTGTGTGTGTGTGTGTGTGTGAGATCTCCTTAAACTCCAGCTCCTGATGCTGCAGGCTTGTGGTATGTGTGTGTGTGTGTGTGTGTGTGTGTGTGTGTGTGTGTGTGTGTATGCCTTTTACTAACTGGCTGAGGTATCTGCCAACACATTTCAAGGGAATTCTGGTCCCTGTCAAGGACCAGCAGGGTTGGTTAAATGTTGTTTGGTTCTTAAGATCTTGTTTCTCTTATCAAGAAAGACTAACTTCACCTCTGGTATTGGTGACTTTTGGGCAGTGTTCTTGGCGTTTGTAATTGTAGATGCTTTGCACTTCAGAGTTTTGTTGGGGTTCCATAATTGGGAGAGAAGAGTTGTTGAATTATGGCTCTCAGAGAGTGGTACACAGTACTGCATTCTGTGTGTGTGTGTGTGTGTGTGTGTGTGTGTGTGTGTGTGTGGTGTGAATAAACACATCAAGGCTCTCCTTCTGCCCCAGCAGTAGTTCTGACAGGAGACTTGCAGTAAGGACCTTCTAATTGACATCGAGGCAATAAATCAATCTTAGAACTTTGGTTGATTACTGAGCCTTTTCTGGAATGTGGATAGAAATCAACAAAAGAATGAAGAGAAGAAGAAGAAAAAAGAACTAGCCAAATTGCTGATATTTAAGACAAGGAGTGTTAAGCACAGAGGTTAGGAAAGAATTAACCTGGCCTGAAATGGATATTTCAAATTGACTATTGACCTAAAGTCTTATCTCTGTGCAGCTCTGCCAAACTCTGAAATATAATTTGGGATTGAAATTTGTAAAGGAAGTGTCCCAAGTCCTTGGGAGTTTGACCCCTATAAGGGATAGGGAACGAGAAAAACTCAGATGGATCCTGGCCATAACTGTATTATTTCTATAAAGGTCCAAGCTTCTTTTCCCATATTTCTCTTCTCTTCCCTCTCTCCACCCACTATCCATACTCCTTGTCCTTTTTTTCTAGATTTCCTTGAATTTAAAAAAAAAAGAAGGTAAAAGAAAAAAAAAGAATGAAAGAAGATGCTCTCCTTGGAGAACCTTTATAATCTCATTTCATCCAAATAAAATGACCCAGTGTCAGTTTGTCTGTCTCGCTAATATAGCTTGCTGTGGCAATAAAAAAAAAGTATACAATAGAAACGAATCCTCTAATCTGTGTGCAAGGAGCTGATAGTGCATAAACCCCAGGGCATCAGGGAGCAGTTCTGTAGCAGAGCTGCCGACAGCAGCAAAGTTTTCTTTCCTTTTCTGAGAAATAAATTTGGTTGGCTGTCACACAGTCCTGCTTTGGGATCTCTAGCCTTGATAGAAAGGATTGTGCGTGTGTGTGTGTGTGTGTGTGTGTGTGTGTGTGTTGCTGAAGGTTGTACAAACTAAGACAATCCTAATGTGTAAGTACCCCTTTCTTCATTTCCTGAACATTGGATGCTTATGAATTCCAAAGATCCTACTTTCCAAAGCAGATTTTTCCTTCCAGCTCTCCAGCCTTGTAAACCTGCATGTATGATTTATCCACATGGAGTAATAAGATTTATAGAATAATTTATCTGTTTGTGAAGGGATTGGGACAGGAGGCAGAAAATGTTTTGGCAAACACATGAGCATGCCATCTCACATGTTAGCGTTCATACTCCCTAACATCATTAACCCTTTACTAGAAAAGACTTGATATAATTTATGCGATCTCTGTAAATATTTTGTTTTTCAGTGATTGTAAGATTGGGTATGGGAGAAGAAAATACCCTAGATGTTTAAGTTTTTATACAAATGTCCATGAACTTGGTAAGGTCATTCTAAGTCAGCAACACCTGTACCTTAAGCTATAGTTATCAAAGAGTTAGATAAACATCTAAATGTTAATTCACAATTAAAAAGCACTCTTATACTTTCATACACTATGTCCACAGAAGTCCATGTCTGTGAGAGGGTCTCGCTATATAAATATCGATATATGATATATATGTTGCTTCTGTGTGTCTATAGCTGAAAATAAATAAATTGTATTTTTAAAAGCAACACACTTTAGTGGACGTTACAGTGTGAAATGGCGGAAGCCAAAAAAGGGAGTAAATATAGAGCAGTTATTCCCTGGGCAGGAGAAGATGGACAAACAGAGCATGCAAAGCAGGCACCTGGGAGAAACCCTTCGCCCCCCCCCCGGACCCCTTACCTAATGTGCCCTCATCCTGATTTCCTTTGCCTTGGACAAGGCTTTATTTCTGGGTTGGTAGAGCTCGGTCAGAAGTAACTATGGAGAGAGTTCCCTTTGTTTTCTTAGCTGACCTTCTTCTCAATCTCTTTAACTGAATCCAGTATGCTTTGTGGGCCAGTTTCCTGGTGAAGAATGGTTCTCTTGCTTTCTGTTTACAAGGCCAGCCTGGGAAAGGCTTGCTTCTACTTTATTTGTGACATTTTACTGAGAGCTGAACTTCCAGGGGAGGAGAGGAAGGAGAACTTGATTCTTTGGAAGCCACAGTAGATGTTTGGCACTGAGACAGTGAAGTGGCGAGGGGGAAAAATAATCCTCTCTCAGTGAGTCGGTGGCCCTGAATAATCTGAAATGGAAACAGGAGACAAGGGATATTTGTAATTCTGGTGGTCCAATGATAGGAGTTTGGCTGGAGGTACCCAAAACATTCACCTCCACTGCCTTACTTTTGTCAAACAAGTGTTTCTTTTGGGAATTGATGCTTATTTTTATATAATTATGATCTTTGATATAAATATATGTCTTGATAGGAAAGTGTGTGCTCGTGTTGGGGTCTTGCTCTATAATTTCTATCTTCGGGGGTAAAATAAAGACTCTAGAATGAAGGTGACAAAACTAGATGGAAAGAGAGATCCTCTCATGCATACAAACCTAACCAGGTTGTTTTCCAGAGAAGATTCTAGATCTTTATGAGGTCATTTATGAGCTCCTTTAAGAGCTAAAGGAAACTACAACACCATGAAAGTGTGACCTACATACCAGTGGCAGCAACAGCAGCCTCTGGGGCCATTTTCTAGATTTGTGAACCAGAATCCGCATTTATATTTGTATGTATAGTAAAATATGAGACACACTTATTCACAGGACTTTATTTGTGGGGCAGTTTCAGATGTTTTTCTAAACAAAGCCCTGTTGCCTCACTGCCAACCTCCACTGGATGAGTTTCTAATACTGGCCTTCCCAACCCTCTATCGTCACACACAGACACCCATAGAGATTCACCTCCTGGTTAATCCTGGCAGGTTGAAACCATGTAGCTTTCCTGATACGTCAAGGGAAAAGTGAAAATAGACGGTGTTCCAATCCAACCTTTAAAATTTAGTTTTTAGCAGGCGCACTAACTATATTTTCAGTACCAGCAGCATATGTCTATAAAGATAATTATAAAACACTTGATTTCAATGTACCTGTTCATAAGGTAACTTTGTAAAAACTACATATGCATCCATTTGTGGATGCATAGCATAAGTACATGTATGATGAAATGCTGGTGCTTCACACCATTGTGATTTTAAATATTTTAAATTTGAGATATTGAAATTTGACATCACAATTCTATTTGATATTTACAGGATATTATAATACTTTTAATGGTGATGACATTCCCCCATTTAAATATAAATGTGCTTAATAAGTGTTAGCAGTAAGAAACTTAGTATCCAAGTTTAAGATAACTTTTTAAGTTTTCAAAAGCTTAGGCTTCCCTGCCTTCCCCCTGTTTGTTTGTACATTAAGGGAAAAAAGAAAAAACAACACAAAAGGTATGATTATGATTACTTGACAGTAACATGTAAAAATTGTGTGCAAATTTCAAGGGAAAAAATGGCTTTCCTTCTATAAGGCATCTGGAACACCTCCATTCACTAAGAAAGTATCAACACTCAAACAAACTCCTGACACAATATGTGGTTTTCTATCACTTATTAAATTCACTTTGAAAACAAATTTTTTGGGCATGGATCTATAGGGCAAGTTTGTGACAATTATAAGTTTTTTTTGTTTTTTTTTTCACATAACTAAATCACTAAAGGTAATCAAAATTTATTGGTTATTACTCCTTGTCCCTAAAATCCTTTATTTAATATATTTGGTAAATAACAGAATACAGCATACTGTGCATTATCTAGGAATATGGCATATACATGTTTTTAAATGATGTTTATGTACATGTGAATTATGCCATTTGTTGTCATTTAGAGTCTGAGGAGCACAGCAGGGCATCTATCATGTGACAGGCACATTGTGATAATTTGTCTTTCTATAAGAACAAAACATGAGTATACACATACACACACACACACGCAATGTATGAAGGTGATTTTTCTGTTCTATGTAATTTGACTTTGAATGAATTATTTGTAGAATTGTGGAGCAAACAACCAAAAGTGGCTGACTCAGCTAAATCAGTTGGTGAGGGTTGAACAGTTGTGTTTCTCGAAAGTGGTTCCATCCGCATAACAGCAAACTCAGGCTAATAAAGGATTAGTACCTTTTGCTGTGGTCTCTGAGAGCTCCACAGACAAATGTCTGTGACTCACCTGATAGAAGGTTGCTTGAATGTGTGCTGCTGGTCCCCTCATTGTCATTACCTGAGCTTTAGAGAGCCCTTCCCTGCAGCCCATTACTTAGGGCTTTACAGCCATTTGCCTGCTCTTTTCTAAATGTCCTGCCAGTTAGCTGTTAGTTTGAAAGACTCAGAAGTCGTGGGCTCTAATTTTGGATCTATCCTTGCATGCTACATGACTTTGAGCAAATCCCTTAAATATTTTGAGCTTCGGTTTCATATATAAAATGCTGAAACTATCTATTTTAGTTACTCGGTAGGGTTGTTTCAGAAAGCTCAGAAGAGGTAAAGTAGGAAAGTTTATTGGATTGTAAACTGCTACACAAGCATAAACTATTTAGTGGTTTTCCAGCTACATGCAGCTTAGTTGTTCAGACTTCAGGCTGCTCAAAATTACGCGGAGCATTTGTTAAAAAATGGGTTACTTGGCACTTACTTTCAGAGTTTCTGATTCATTAGATCTCTGGTAGGATCTGAGATTTGCATTTCTAAGAAGCTCTCCCAGGATCCTGATGCCGCAGGACTGGGGCACACTTGGAGAACCACTGACTCTTGTAAGACAAGTGTGTTCTGCAGAGGAGCATCTTAAGTATCTTATAGTCACTTAATAACATCCGAAATCTCAGAGTCTATCCCAGACCTGCTAAGTCAGAATCTGCATTTTAACAAGCTTCCCAAATGAACCATAAGCACAGTGCAGTTGAAGAAGCACTGCTTTCTTCACAACCATGGTTGTACATCACAGTCAACTGGGGACCTTTTCAAAAATACTGAAGCCACAGTCTCTACTCTTAGAAATTCTGATTTAATTTGCTTGGGGTAGGGCCTGGCCATAGGTATTTTAAGAAAAATTATCCTGATATGTACACAGAGTTGAGAACCACTGCTTTATGTTAGTAAAGGAATCTCTTTTACAAACCATTTTTGCGGCAGCATTTAATAGATATATAGTAAAAAATTGTAGTTACGTTGTATGGCTTGGAGAATATGTCAGTAGCAAAGATGTAAAAATTAAACTGGGAGAGAGAAAAGAGATCATTACAGATCCATTTCTTTACCACACGATCTCATACCTACAATGTCATGGAAAATGGAGTGACTTTATTTTAATATGGATCCAATTTACATAATGTCTATTGAAACAACATTAGGCTTGATTTTTTTTTTAAGCTTATTGTCTTGTTTCTGTGCTTTATTTATGTTAGGCAAGGCACAAAACAGTTCTAGATTTTTTTTTGTTTTTTTTAATCGATAAGAAAAAAAGACATTAGGCAAGAAAAATGTCTTCAGTGTTAACTTATCCAAACAGGCTTAAATGTGTGAACTTATGTTGCCATACTTGTGCACAAATATATGATTTACAAGGTAATACTTCTATATTTGTAGAATTCATCTCAACTTTTACGTGGCAGTCAGTCTTTAGCTGAAACTTATAGGCAAGTCTTTGTGACACAGGTAAAGATGTTGATCAAGACTTCTTGGTCAGAAGACCAAGAACTAAATAGCTTGAAATAGTTTGATCTATTAAATGAGGATAAGTGACAATTACTTGGCCTACTGCATAAGCTATTTTTATGATCAAATGAGACACTATGTACCCAACTGTTTTGTAAACTGTGAAGTGGTATAAAATATATGCTTTTAATGAGATTACTATCATTATATTCACAATAGGAAATCACTTTTAGAAAATTATAAAATTTAATAAAATGAGCTTTTAATTTTTATTTCTATGGTCAAGGTTGGGCATTTGCTCTAAGATGTTTGGTATCTTAGAATATAGTTGAGTTTCTTATCAGGAGTGCAAGGCAAGTGAACAGTATTTTTGTATACATCTGTAATCAAAACATAATCTCAAATTGTTGAATGATTAACCACACACACACACACACACACACACACACACACACACACCACTTTGCTTCAGATTTTGTTAGTTCCTATAGGATAAACTTGTAGAAATTTAGAGTAGGAAAGGCCTTGGAGATTAGGCAGTCCATCATCCCATGTGAAAGCGATGTGACTGAGAAGAGAAAAATTTAGTTGGTTGTCCAAAGATTTGAGTGGCCATTTGCGAACTGGAATTCATGTCTCCTAATTCTCTTTCAGAACTCTGAAATGATTTTCCTGGTTTTCATGTTATCCCACGATATGCTATTTTTAACTAAAAATTATGCTAAAAATGTCTTATCTATTCCTTAGCCTCCCTCCCCCTTCCTTCTTTTCTACTCTCCTGCCCCCTCCTCTTTCTTCCTCTCCTTGTTTCTTTTCATCTGTCTCATGTTTCCTCTCTCCTCTTCTTTCTTCTCCCTCTCATCCATGCACATCAAAGCTGCACTCACCTGTGGAGGTCCATCTAGTTAGTGCTAGTCAGGAAGAAAGTTTGCAGGAAATGCTTCACTTTTTACATGTCCACTTTCTATCTTAACCAAGTGGGTTTTCTTTCCTTTCTCTTGCAAACCTTATGTTATCATTTTCTCCAAGCCATTCTTGTATTTGGCAGAACCTATACAACCTTTTTTTTTTTTTTTAATTTCTTTTCTCTTTGTTCTTCTCATACTCTGCCTGTTACTCAGATTTCTTATCATAATTCCCAGTCCCTCCCCGCACCCCGTACTTCACCTATTACCTTCTTATTGTAACTTAGGACTTTCCATGTGGTTAAGGCTCCAAGTACTTGTCCATCTTTGGGACCCTGGTTAGGATGGCTGCAGCCCCAGTCTCTGATTTCAATTGGCAGGCTATCCTTTGCGCAATCTCAAGGGTTACTCTACACCATGTAGTCACTGTAGATTATCGTCAAAATTCTTTGAAGAAGGTAGAATATTTTTTTTTTCTAATTTGTACAACATTTACATTGGGCTAATCGTCGGGCTGGTGGTGGTAAACTGGAAGGAACTGGGTATACACTTAGCCCCTTCCGCTGGGGTGGTAGAAGCATTGTATGATAAACCTTTGTGTAGCTTCCAGGGGCTCTCTGGTGTGGCCCGCAGAACAGGGCTCATGAAGCTGTCATAGAAGGCGAGTGGTGGAGCCAAAGGGGGCCCAAGGAAAGGGTAGAGCACAGGTAGGGGAATAACAGGTTAGCAACTCTCAGTCAGCCCCATAGGGAGGCAGAGCCATGTCCCAGAAAGGCCTGTCAGTTCCTAGTGGAGACTCAGTCACAGAGCTGAGGCTAGGAGAAGGAGCAGAGTCTTTGGAACAAGGGAAGATTTAAATAGGCAGAGCCCTCAGGAATAAGGGACTTATACCCCAGGCACACTGTTAAAGTAGGTAACTTAGTCAAGGATAAAGTGAAGCTCTGTATCAAACGTGTTGTAACCAAGGGTGATGTGAAGATGAACCTCAGAGTACTGAGCTCCATCCTTTAAAACTCTTACAAGTTCAGGATTATAGAGTCTGGTCCAGCAAGGTGGGGAAAAGATGGAGGCAAAGGTCTGAACTGAAGTAAGAATTGAAACTACTTGCCTCCCCCTGCCTTAGGTAACTTTCCTGGATTAGTCTATTTAGAACTTCCAAGATTCCTGATAATTAGCGGAACCATGACCCTGAGTATCTCGGCATGTTATTTCCTATTATCAATCTAGAAATGGCACCAGATCCTTCAAAGACTTCTCATCATCCACAACATAAAGTCGAGGCTCCTTATAGTGGCTAACTTGCCATGACCTCCTACCTCAATGCATCCACTAATTCAGAACCCCTTAGTCTCTGCTCATGAGAAGTGAATGTGTGTACACACACAGTGCTGCTTCTTAACCTTTGTCCATGATGCTCTCTATGTCTGTGTGGAACTCCCTTCCCTCCCTCTGCACCCTGTCCCACCACCCTTCTTTTCTGGGTTACCTCCTTGCTGTTCCATTCGGGCTCAAGAATAGTTCTGGTGCTATCTCATTCAGATCTTCCCTAATTCCCCCAGGCTGTGTTATGTACTCTATTTATTATTGCTGCTGTCTTTTTCCCCCAGCTTTATTTAGGTATAATTGACTAATAAAATTTTATACACTTAAGGCATGAGCGTATGATGTAATGGTTTGATATACACATGCATTGTGAAATGATTACTACAGTCAAGTTCATTAATACATCGATCACTTCAGATAGCTGTGTGTGTGTGTGTGTGTGTGTGTGTGTGTGTGTGTGTTGAGAACATTCAGTGTTCCTTGTCCTGGAAACTTCAAGCATATAGCATAGTGTTATTAATATTAACCACAGTCACCATGCTATACATTAATTATCCAGAATTTACTCATAACTGAAAATCGTATCCCTTGACCAACATCTTCCCACTGCCACCCTTCAGCCCCTTCCAGTTACCATTCTCTGTTTCTATAATTTCGACTTTTTTTAGACCCTACATAGATGTGAGAACCTGCAGTATTTGTCTTTCTCTATTTAGTTTTTTTTCACAGAATGCCCTCCAGGTTCATCCACATTTTTGCAAATATCAGAATTTTCTTTTCTTTGTTTTCTTTTTAATAACTGAATAATATTCTATTGTCTGTTTCTAGATAGATAGATAGATAGATAGATAGATAGATAGATAGATAGATAGATATAGAGCTCACATTTTCTTTATCCGTTTATCCATTGGTGAATGTTTGGGTTGTTTTCCTATCTTGGCTTTTGTGAATAATGCTCCAGTGAACACTGAAGTGCAGCTATTTTTTCAAGATACTGATTTAGTTTCCTTCAGCTATCTACCCAGAAGTGGAAGTGCTGGATCATATACGTACCTCAATTTAGCATTTACTACTCTTAAAAAAAAAATTATACTCGCTGTTGTCTTGTCTCAAATGGACTGTCAGCCCTTCAAAGGCAAGCATCTCTACTTTACCTTTTCATCCCAGAATTTAGCTTAGTACCTATAAATGCTCAGATATATATTTGCTCACTAAATTGAACAGAGTGGGATAGCCATACTGTAAATCAAACTTACCACAAATTGGTTTATAAAACAGGAAACAAATTAGAAGGACACAGGGATGAAGCAAGGTATGTTAGTGGTGAAATCAGCCACCACTGGAGTAATTGTGGGTGTGTGGTTGAAGAAGTTACAGTAGTAAAATCACAGATGGATTCTTTTCTGATCATTGGTGGGACAAAGGGGCTTGGCTAGACCAAGGATCGGCAAACTTTAGAGATGGAAAAGCCAATCCTGTCCCTCACAACAATTTAAAAATTGAGAGCCATAAAACAAATGAAATCACCATTATGTGAATAATATCCTTTAAAAATGTTATAAATTAAACTATGATAGTTTTATTTTCATTTTCAATTTTTCTTCAGAGCCACACGCACATACCCAAAGAGCCACATGTGGCTCGCGAGCCACAGTTTGCTGACCCTTGGGTTAGACCCACTTGCAACATTTTCATTGCAGCTGCTCTTTGCAAGCACAGAATTCTAGAGAATGAGAAAGGAAATGGGGGTATTTTGGGCATTCCCAAAGCTTCCATCACAGGTGCCCAGACAAAGTGTGCTCCATTCTAGGGTAGATTTGCTTTTGACTAAACTAGAAGTCAATGCACCAGAAGTGAGGTATGTCCAGTGTCTGGGAGTTTAGCCTCCCAGGCAGCTGTAAGAAGGAAACACCCCTGGGAGCTGCAGTGGCTTTCTCCCTCTAGTGGTGTCTGTGAACTTTCAGGGACTAAGGTAGGATTTTGAGAGTTACTTAAGGTATCAGGATTGTTGTGTGGTAGATATTTGCATTTTATACGTTCCGCTTTCTTATGAAATAAGACAAGGTGCAGATCACTCGCACTCCATTGATTCAAAGCAGTTATTCGTGTTAAATGGTGATGCCCACCTAGGTTTCGCAGGGTAGACTCATGACTTACTCCTGGAGAAATCAAACTTGAATATACAGTGGACTTTGTAAAAATCCCAAATCCCCTTCTGTACGTCTTGCCATAATGCACAACGGCATTATTTATAGGAGGTCAGAGGAAAAGCCTGTAACTAAGGAAAAGTGTACCCCAGCTTCTCACACAGTAATGCGTGACTATTTATTCCATTATAAGTTTTTGATGATGTATTTCTATATTGGATTTCCATACTTTGAAGTTATCTACAGCTAACAATATCCCTTCTAAAGTTGTGCTTTAGTCATGCTACTATTTGCCACGCTAACCTGTTGGGAACAAAAGATAAACATGAAAGTAATGCAGTTCAACACTAAGTCATGCGTAGCCAAATGTCTCCAAGTGAAAACATTGATTGCAAAAATTAATTGGTTTCCTGATTTCTAATTTTTGTGTTTCTTCGGTGACTCCTCATTCCAGCTAGCACATCTTTATCAAGCTTGTTTATTTTATGGGGTTTGAGTCACCTGTGGTTGCCGATTTGTAGCTGGTCTTCATCTGAGATAACCTAAGATGGCTATAATCTTATGCATATCCATGATGTAATAGTATGAGCATATCTTAAGATCAGCATTTTATATTGCTGGATCATTAATTTAGCAGGTGAATGAATTTTTCTTTGACTTTGTGACCTCTATTCTTCTGTGTTTTGAGACTCTAATATGATGAACTAATATCTACTATCATCGTCATGACAAGGAACTTCCTAAATTCTGTATGATATTCCTAGATAGACTTCTAGATTAAACACCAAAGAATTT
Source organism: Aselliscus stoliczkanus (assembly GCA_033961575.1). Taxonomy (NCBI): domain Eukaryota; kingdom Metazoa; phylum Chordata; class Mammalia; order Chiroptera; family Hipposideridae; genus Aselliscus; species Aselliscus stoliczkanus. The sequence goes on from CM066729.1 coordinate 68,685,130, forward strand.
AGGCTTTGCCTCCACCAAAACTATTAAGTGCATAACAATTATCTTTCACTGTTACAACTATCAAATGTGTATAATTCTTACTTATCTCTTAAATAAAGATGATGGCCTGGTGAAGTGACATTATATGTTTGCATTTGGTTGAATATATCAGAAGAAATCCATGATGCTATAAGTGGGATGGCTATATGCTCAAAGTAAAATAAAATAAAATAAAATAAAATAAATTCCTACATTATCTTCTGTAAGTCCTGGCATAGGAAGCTTAACATATTTTTGCATTATTGACTTAAACCTTGTATAAAAATGAGACAGAACTCAACATCTGGTTCTTCAAAACATAAGAATATGTATTTATGTAGAATCTATTATGATATGTAAACAATTTATGTCATGAATATACTTAATTTATGTTGAATGAATGTGTTTGGACATAATATTTTTATTTTTTTCCCATATATTTGTGATTATATATAAAATTAAAAGCATATATATATACTTTTCATATGTACATAAAAATTACATACACAGCATATGAATGATAATATTATTATGAATTTGGGTCACAGCTCACTTGAGTAATAACCTAATCAATTTGATGCACCAATGATGGAGAAGTTTATTGCAGAAAACCAAATTTTCCAGGTAATCAAGAAAGTGAACAGATACAATATATGAGAAGCATCATATGACGGCTTTCTTATTTTGTTTTGATTGATATGTTTTATTTTTAATTAATCATTTTGCAAGCTCTAAAGTAATCTTGTAAAACAAGTCAGACCTAATATTTCTTGTTTCTACTATAACTTGGCTATCATATAGCCCCTAAAGTGTAAAATAAAATCTTATAGTATTTTTTTCTAGTTATATTGTAGGGTACACACTGATGGTACCTTAGCTAAATGAAAAATATATTTTTTAAAAGTACATTTTTTATATTTGTGATCTCAATTCTAGCCTAAATTTTTATTTTCTTTCATTCTAAGTCACCAGGAAATTTAGTAATTATTAACAGGCAGGCTTTCTGAAGATGAGAGACTGGCCACTGAAAGAGAAGAATAAGAATTTTAATTAAATTTCAATTTGTTTATCAAGTAAAATGATCATAATTATGCTTTTATACCCTTTTCAATACTAAGATCCAAGGCATATGAATAAATGATTAGAATAGTATAAACAGTTTCAGCTGCAAGACTCATCAGGGTATGAAAACAACTCGATAACATGATTGTAGAAACACTGCTGCTAACATTTGAAACCCTGTAGAAAACAGAAGGCGTTTCACAGTACTGGTGGTATACAATATTGCTCTAGTTATAAATAAAAGGAGAAACTAATATTAAATCAACAACAACAAAAGCCTCAGTACTGGAACATTCTGAAAAGTCAATAGTGATCACTAGGAGCCAACATGAGTTCCCTGGGAACAAACGATATAGCGTGGTAAATAGGTTTCTTTAAAACAAACAAATTTCAGATTTGTAGATCAGGGAAATGCCATTCAACCTGAGTATTCGTATTTTGACAAGTTTCTCCTGATAGACTTATGAACAGATTTTGGCTCCATAATGAGCTAGATTTTGGTTTTAGCTGATTAGATAATCATGCCAAAGAAATACTGATTGATGGTGGTCAAAGATTCTTAGTCTGTCTTTGGACGCGTTGAATATTTGGATGAAAACACAGGAAGCAAACTTTCTGTGATGTGTATGAGACAAAGATAAGAGGTTAGCTTTTGTGCCATACCATATGTGTGACACAAAGAAAAGAGGATTCTTTTTTTTTGACAGAATTTTAAGAAAAAGGGATGAAATCTATACAGGGGCAAATTGTAGCTCTATATAAAAAGAATGTTATTCATATTTCATAAGTATGTATGTTTATACCACATCTCAAAAGGAAGAAAGAAAAAAGAGAAAGCAAGCAAAAGCAAAGTAAAGCAAAGAATATAGGGTAGTTTATAATTTAAATGGAACTTAATTTAAATAAGCAAATGAGATTGAATTATTTTGAAAATGAACATTCAAATAGCTTTATGGCATAATGGAAATAACACAGCTTCTTAGCCAGGAGTCATAGCTCCAAGTAACACCTCTGCCAATTACTAGCTTTGTAAAAGTGGGCAAATCACTTATCCCCGCTGAGCTTTAGGTCCTTTATTTACAAAATGAGTATGATAATATTCACCCTCTCACCTCAGAAGGTTAGAATGAAATAAGAAGGATATATGTGTGTATATATATATATATATACACACACACACACACACACACACACACACACACACACATGTGCATATATATATGTGGGTATAGGCATATTTATTTTATAAATGTCATTTGCTGTTCTGCAAAGTGGAATAGGTTTCATTATAAAGAAGTAAATTTTTAGTCATTTTAATATTTAAGCAGAGGCCAGGTAACCACTATTAGGAAATGTTATTTAAAAAAATAAACAAGGGCCGGATGAGTGGCGCAGAGGTTGAGTGCTGGCTTGGGAAGCCTGCGGTCCTGGGTTCGGGTCCCATATGTGAGGGCCAGTGACACTGCCATCAAAACAAAACAAAACAAAAAACCCTTCATGTAGTAGAGGGTGGAAATGAATGATTTCTCATATCTCTGCTACTACTAATATTCTGTCATTCTGTGATGTTCTGAATTTCCTCTGTCGTTTATTTTTTGTGTTAATTTTTTTTATTTTTGCTGGCATCCCATTATAGCTTTGCTTATGAAGAATGTCATTCAGAAATATGTTCTCTAATCATTTTTTTCCGTGGGTGTTAATATTCATATCTCTACTACTTTTCTTTCCACTGGAGAATTTTCAAACATGTTCAGAGAGAGGGACTGTGTTTCATTAAAATGTTCTGTTTAGGCCTTTCGTCTTTCTATGTAGAACAATATTAAGGCAAATTTAATCTCTCAAAGTTATTTTTATATTTATCCATCTTCATAGAGATAGATAACATTGATCAGATCAAATGTGACCTCATCACTTACATCTTCTAACTATGTCTGTTACTTCGGCATACATGTTACTATAATTCTACCTAAGTCTACTTTATGGTTCTACATCCCACTGATGTTCATCTCTGAACATCATGTTGCCAACGGAATTTTAAAATTATGAAAACAGGATTTCTTATGTTAACTTTAACTCTTCACCCTATCTCAACCTCTTGGTCAATGTGGCTCAAATTGTTACCTCATTTACTCTATGAAAGAGTAAAACATTGATGCTACCTCCAAATCCATGCTTTCTGTTGTCTCCTTTTGTACTATGAGGTTTTAGATCTCCTTGACCCTCTTGCGTCTGGGCTCCTTCTAATCCCTGCAGGACTCAATCATCTCCCCAGCTATTTGATATAAGAGCCTTCCCTCTGCTGACTTCCACAGTTGTCAGAGATGATCTCCTGTAGTATGGGAGTCTGTCACAGTGGCTATGGACTTTATTTGTTTGTATGTAAATCTATATTCCTAAATTGAGGAGTACTTTATTTGTATCACTCGCCTAATGTTCATATCAAATGTATTCTCCAGAAAAAATGGAACAAAAGAATTTGAATGTCTGATTTTCTGTTCTCACAATTCAGGTAACCTCTGCTGCCACTAAATATTAGGTCAGCCAATAAATGGCACCCATCAGGTGCCATTTAGGTAAACCATATTTCTGCCTCCTGCTGAACCCAGTCTCTTTCACCAACTTCAGCATTTTTGAGTTCTTAATTTTTGTGTGCATACTCACTTATTTTATCTCTTTTTGTAAAATGACTTTAATTTACCTAAAAGTTCAACTGTTAAAATTTGTGAAGAACACAAATTATCAGAGTATGAAACTAGTCTCTTTCCTGTTGAGGTGACAGGTACTTGGCCAATTACCTAGTCATTGCTTTAGCTGTATTTATGGTGAAAGAAGCATTGATGCACTGCTTTGTCTGTAGAACCAGATGACTTTTGAATACATACTGTGGCATTTTGGTTAATAGTTTTGAAAGAGCACAAAAAAGAACAAGGAAACAAAAGTGGGGATTTAAAGGGAGAAATGCAAAGACGTAGACAGAGTAGGAGCAAGCAGATTAGAGAAGGATCCGGTGTCAGGATTTCAGTAAAACATAGATAGCCCTATTCCAAAGTGGGTTATCTGTGTGCAAAGCTGAAAATATTCCCAAGAACATCACAATGTCCCAGTGAAAATCTGTGGGTGCTAAAATAAAAATGGAGCTTGTTAAAAGATCATGACAAGGAATCCTAAGAATTGTCTAACAGAGTCCTAAATATGTCAGCATTAATTCATTGTGGGTAAAGTCTCAGTTTCATTCAATCTTAGTCTCAAGAGAAAAGGTTTAGACAATCAGTTCCAAGCCCTAGTCTCACGGGCAGCTACAAAATTATTGCAAAGATTCCAAACATATATGTCTAACTTAAATGAACTACTGTTTTTCAAATATGTGTAGATTCTATTATAATGAAAATACAGTTGATTTTCTTTTTCTGAATTTATGTCAGTGTTTTATGATTTTTTTTTTCCTTTTTTTACTGGAGATTTCCTCAATTACAAAGAAGTAAGAAAATTTGTTTGATGATCCTCTCATTTAGAAAGTTTGCAAACCATTCTAGACTAGGTAAGGAAAGGTCCAATAAAATATAGATAGGGAATGGAGATAAGAAGGCTGGCAGGGTGATAAAGTCCTACGTAAATAAGGTAGACTATGATTGGAAATACAGATGTGGGAAAGAAAGGGAAAAAATACAATAGTATGTATGGAATGAAATACATTTTCAAAGTAAGATTCATTTATTTGGTTAAATTGTGTTTGAGGGGCCATCAGGTATTCAGGTAGAGTTGCCCATTAACGAGTGAATCTGAGGACCTGCTGTTCAGAAAAATATCTGAGTTACTTAAGACCATCAACTGTTTTCCTACTGGGGGATAGTTTCAACTAGAGTTTGGGTGAAATTACCAGATGGAAGAATGTAACATGGGTAGTTAGTATGCATGACCTCATGCTGGACATTTTGTAGGGATTAAAAAAATGTTGAGCAGAAGTAGACTTACAGTAACACTTAAGTTTTGGGGCTCCTCACTTACATAGGCCACCTACTCCAAAGCTTTGTCTCTAATTTTTAATTTACCATTATTTATTTATTTATTTATTTTTTTGAGGGCAGTGTCACTGGCCCTCACCTGTGGGACTGAACCGGGGCCGCTGGCTTCCCAAGCCAGCGCTTAACCACCCCGCCACTCTGCCAACCCTCATTTTTGTATTCTTTTTAAAGAAGGACTCCATACTGTAGAAAGTTCAGGCCCTCTTTCCCCAAATCTGGATCCATATTTATTCTAGTGCCTTAAGGAACTTGTAAAAATGAACAAGTAAGTCACAAGGAAAACAGCATATTCCTAATGATGATTCAGATAGATGGCTTTTCAAGAATTGCTCTGGGTGGACATTTTTTTTAAAATTTTTTTATTTTTTATTCTTTTATTATGAAATGAACATTTTTTTAAAAATTAGCTTCAGGTGTACAACACAGTGCAATAGTTATACTTTTTACCCCTCAAAGTGACAACCCCCATCCCCCAATTTGACACCCCACTCCTCCCCCCATATCATACATAACTATTACAATTCCTCTGACTCCCTTCCACAGTATAATCCACATCCCGTGACTATCTATATAATCAATTAGAGTTGGCATACAATATTATACAACATCAGTTTCAAGTATACAGTGCAGTGATCAAGCCTCTACTCCATCCACGAAGTGGTCTGCCTAACAAGACATGTGACCATCTGACACCCCACAAAATATTTACATTATTATATTCCCCGGACTGTCTTTCATATCTGGCAATATTGTAGTTACCTATTTATGCTGTCTAATCCCTTCCCCTTTTCCCTCATCCCCATCCCTCTCCCAAATAGCAACCCTGTTTTACCTCTATATTTATGAGACTTTCTGTTTACTTTGCTCATTCATTCTGTTTTTCAGATTCCACATATAGGTAAGATCATATGGTATTTGTCTTTCTCCAACTGACTATTTCACTTAACATAATAGTCTCTAGTTCCATCCATATCTTTGCAAATGGTATGATTTCATTCTTCTTTATAGCGGAGTAATACTCCATTGTATAAATGTACCACGGTTTCTTAATCCAGTCATCTACCGATGGGCATTTTGGTTGTTTCCAAGTCTTGGCTATTGTAAACAGCACTGCAATAAACATAGGGGTGCATATATTTTTTTGAATTAGCATCTTGGATTCTTCTGGGTAGATACGCAAGAGTGGAATTGTTGGGTCATCCGGTAGTTCCATTTCCAGTTTTTTTGAGATACCTCCAAACTGATTTCCATAATGGTTGCACCAATCTGCAGTCCCACCAACAGTGCACCAGGGTTCCCTTTTCTCCACACCCTCGCCAACACTTGTTGTTTGTTGATTTATTGACATAGCCATTCTGACCGGAGTGAGGAGGTATCTCATTGTGGTTTCTATTTGCATTTCTCTGATGATTAGTGAAGTTGAACATTTTTCATATGCCTGTTGGCCATCTGTATGTCCTCTTTGGGGAAATGCGTCTTCATATCCTCCGCCCACTTTTTAATTGGGTTGTTTGTTTATTTGGTGTTGAGTTTCATGAGCGTTTTATAAATTTTGGATATTAACCCCTTATCAGATATATCGTTGGCAAATATCTTCTCCCATTCAGTAGGTTGCCTTTTTGTTTTATTGGTGATTTCGTTTGCTGTGAAAAAGCTTTTAAGTTTGATGTAATCTCATATGTTCATTTTTTCTTTTATTTCCCTTGCCCAAGGGGATATATCAGTAAAAATATTACTCAGGGTAATGTCTGCAAACTTACTCCCTATGTTTTCTTCTAGGAGTTTTATGGTTTCAGGTCTTACATTTCATTCTTTAATCCATTTTGAGTTTGTTCTCGTATATGGTGTAAGTAGGTGGTCCATTTTCATTTTTTTGCATGTGTCAGTACAATTTTCCCAGCACCATTTATTAAATAGACTATCTTTACTCCAATGTAAATTCTTGCTTCCATTGTCATAGATAAATGACTGTATATGGATGGGTTTATTCCTGGGTTCTCTATTCTGTTTCATTGGTCTATGTGTCTGTTTTTATGCCAGTACCATACTGTTTTGGTTACTGTACCTTTGTAGTATGTTTTGATGTCAGGTAGTTTGATGCCTCCCACTTTGTTCTTATTTCTCAAGATTGCCGTGGCTATTTGGGGTCTTTTGTGGTTCCATATAAATTTTAGGATTCTATGTTCTATTTCTGAGAAAAATGTCCTTGGTAGTTTGATTGGAATTGCATTGAATCTATATATTGCCATAGATAGTATTGACATTTCAACTATATTAATTCTTCCTATCCATGAGCATGGTATGTATTTCCCTTTATTTGTATCTTCTTTGATTTCTCTCTTCAGTGTCTCATAATTTTCTGAGTATAGCTCTTTTATTCTTTAAATTGATTCCTAGATATGTTATTGTTTTTGAAGCAATTGTAAAAGGAATTGATTTCCTGATTTCTTCTTCTGATAGTTCATTATTGGTGTATACAAATACAACTGATTTCTGAATATTAATTTTGTGTCCTGCTACCTTACCAAATTCATTTATCAGTTCTAGCAGTTTGTTGGTGGAGTCTTTGGGATTCTCTCTATATAGTATCATGTCATCTGCATGTAATGACAATTTTACTTCCTCTTTTCCAATTTGGATGCCTTTTATTTCATTTTCTTGTCTGATTGCTATTGCTAGAACTTCCAGAACTATATTAAATAGAAGTGGTGAAAGTGGGCAGCTTAGTCTTGTTCCTGATCTTAAGGGGAAAGCTTTTAGCCTTTCCCCATTGAGTACGATGTTTGCTGTGGGCTTATCATATATGGCTTTTATTATGTTGAGATATGATCCCTCTATTCCCACTTTGCTAAGAGTTTTTATCATAAATGGCTGCTGGATTTTGTCAAATGCTTTTTCTGCATCTATTGATATGATCATATGATTTTTATTTTTCATTTTGTTAATGTGATGTATTATGTTAATTGATTTGCGGATATTGAACCAACCTTGCATACTAGGAATGGATTACTGTGGACATTTTTAATGAAAGAACTGAGTATTCAGGGTTGGGGTGCAACTTGAATGGGAACAGACTGAAGAAAATCGAAAGGCAGTCATTTCTTCTGTAAGGAAATGATGGCACAAGAAATAAATTAATCTCAAGTTCTGTTCTACCGGAAAAGCCCCAGGAAATCTTTGTTTTCAGACTTCTTGACAGTCTTCTTTACCTCTAGGCAGATTATTAATTATAATTACACCCCACAGTACTGTAGACTGCTTTGGCTCATCATTCTTTACCAGAAGATACAGCCTTACTATGCTGTTGACAGCTCTGCATCAGTTAGGAAATATGGTGATGGTGGCTCCAGGGTTCAATATGATGAGAGAAAACACAGGGCAATCACAAGAGGTATATACATATTTTAGATTTGGTTTCCCCATTGTGCTGCAGTGCTGTCACAGTTTATTATTAATAATTATTATTATTTTTCTTTATGCTTGGTGAATTTAATAAGCTGTCTCGGGCCAGCCAAGTGGCACAGTGGTTAAGCACTGGCTTGAGAAGCCAGCGGCCCTGGTTTGAGTCCCACATATGAGGGCCAGTGACACTGCCCTCAAGAAAAAAAAAAAAAGCTGTCTCTAAGTGATGGGACCTCTGTGTTCCCACTGCTGTCATTCTGTTCCAAACCCTTGTGAATGAATAACTGACTTCAGTCTTTCCATGTATTGAGTTCTTTATGCTAGGCACTGGGTTGAACACTGGCAATGAGCAGTGAAGAATATGGAGCTTATAATCTAACCATATAGATTTTTACCACTGTTTGGGTTCTTCTGCAAGCACAGCTTTTTATCAGTTCCTTTTCTTGCTTGATGAACTATAGTCAACCTCGAATATATGCCATCAGCTTCAGTTTCAAAGCACCATCAGGCCCTAGTATATCTTCCTGTATTACTCATTCTCTTTTTTTGTCCAGAATGTTTCCTGATATCCCATGCCCATATTTCCCATTTTTTTTATATTAATGTTTTATTTTTCCTCAGGATGTATGGTTGATTTTTTTTCTCCCTTCATCTACCTAAATTCTACTTACCTCACACCCTTTTCCTATAAGAAATCATTAATTACTCCATCCTCAATTTATTAGTTTTCCTTATTTGTTTGTTTATTTTGGGACTTCTAGGAAATGCCAAACAATTTAGTGTTTAAGTGTTTGCTGATGGTTTTGTGCATTTTAGCTTTATACACTCAACTAGAATGCAAGTTCTCTAAATCATAGAGTCAAGGAAAGTTGGAGACCACATGGGTCTTGATCTGGGTAACCTCTCCATCAATAATTGTATTGATATACTTACTCAAGATCATCATATTCTCTGTATTTTAAAAGAGGAAATGAGACTCCAGGGAAAACAAATGACTTTTCCAGTGGTCAGACAACTAGTGGTTAGCAGATCCCAGTCTAGATTTCTCGTGTTTCTACAAACTGTTCTATGCCCCACATAGTGCCTGGAACAGAAGTTGTCAAGTAGCATGTACTCAATAATTTCTTTCAAGGGCAGGTACAGAGTGGAGTAAATTTTTTGCTCTGCTCCATTCTATGGGTCATATATGGCCAAAGGTATGGAGTGACAGTAGGACATCTGATTTTCCCTTGTCATAAGTAAATATTGGGGTGGCAAATCCTGTAGGGTCAGGGGAAGTACCAAAGCTGAGAGCCTCTTTGGAAATCATTTTCATGTTGATTTTGGGTGATAATTGCATTCTCAGCATTGATGACTTAATGAAAGCCTTGTGACATAGACATCTAGTGTCACCACCAGATCTAAGTGCCCAGCCCTTACAGTCAGCGATTTCTTTGGCTTGGCAAACCCCACTCTCTTTTTCATTAGTGAGGCTGGCCTCTTGGGGATGGCATTTTCAAAGAATAATGCAAATACCTCCTTTCCTACCAATAAAACTGTGATTTACAATATTTAATCTAGTTGAAAGGCAAGAAAAATGGTAGTCTGCACACAGGAGAAATGAAATTAGAATAAAATGGCACACTCCCCAAAGTTTCCTTAATATGTAGAGTATTAACCTGGCACCCAGCCTTATTTGCTGCCTACAGAGCTCCATCAATCAGAAGAATGGAAAGCCTGGCTTTCCAAGATTCTTATTAGGGCATTTGACTCAGTAGGTTCTGTAGATTTTATTGGGTAAATAACATGATTTTTAATCCATAATATCTCCTGTTTTGTTCTGTAAAAGACTGAGTCTCTGTGTAAAACCTAGAGATATTCTTTATAATTTCTGCCCTGTACTTATCCAAGTTCCACCTTTTAACCACATACTGCTATACTCTATATCATCTGGTGACCCTCACTTGATTATAAAATGTTGAACTTTCATTAGTAAGAGCTTTCTGGTTTTTTTTCTCTCCATGGATAATTGTCCCTTGGAGAAGGTAGGGCTGAGGAAAAGTAGTAGTATTTTGTCACTAGGTTAGAAATGCTGGAATGAAATTTAAATATTTCTCCAATGAACGATAAACCTCTCTCTCTAGCTTGGCCTCAAAACTTGAGTGTGATTTATATTTATTCAGCACCAATAATGCACTGCCACTTCAAAAAAGCATTCTGTTTTTCTAGCACTCTGAAGTTCTAAAGACATGTCATATACTTTGCGTAATTATTTCTCACCCTACTGAAGATGGAAAGGAGGACACGCACATGATCCCCACCTCATACACTGAAAATAAAGCTCAGACTTTTTAGCAAGATAATTCAAATCAGTTGCAAAAGGACATGGATGGAACACAGCTGCCTGATTCATTCTGACTTAACCAATAAAAGACTGTCCTTTTTTTTCTCTTCTTTCCCTTTGAAACCACCTATTTCTATCATCTGTTTTAGACCCTCGTTTATTCCCATCTAAGTTTTTAAGAAGACTGATTCCTTTTTTATCTTGCTACAATCATCTCCCCTTTGTACAGTATTGATATCAGTCCATTCCTCTTTCCCTTTCTTTCGTTTATGATTTCATGGAAACCTGTTATTATGGGGTACATCCTAAGAGGGAAAGATCCTGAAGACATTAAGTAAGATGTGTTTCTCCTTCTCCCCTCCCCTCCCCTTCGCTCCCCTCCCCTCCTTTCTGGTGCTGTGTTCAGTGTAGGCTCTCTTTTCTCATTGAGGCTGAAGCTTCTCTGCTGAATCACTGCTTTGTATTCAGCAAGAGACCATGGAGTATTCCCAGTGTATTTATTTTCTGTTCCTGAGCTGAGTGCTGGGTGCTTCTTTGTCCTGATGCCTTCTGCAAAGGAGTTCAGGAGGTGGGGGATGGAGGGAGAAAAGGAGGAGGAGGAGTAGGAATGCCAATAAAGCTTTCTCTATCCCCCAGGGGAATGTGCGCAAACGTCTTTAACATCGCTTCATTCAATGTTCTCCTCTCTGCTGCCCTTGCTCTTAATTGGATCTAGACCCTAGAGAAAATCACTTGGTTAATGGGATGGTTAAAGAAAAAGAGAGGTGGAAGTTGGCTGTGCTCAGTTCTGGCAACTAGTCCTCTTTGGGAATAAAAGTCTCAGATGCCTGATCTGGGGAAGGGATTCCACTTTCCTGATCATGAGGAAATACCACTTCCCTTGGTTGCATTTTTTTTTCTCTCTCTCAAAATGGAATATTATTCTGTGTCTTCTAAAAATATGTAAACCTAATTTGCTTTGAAAAATATGGGCCATTCATTTACTCATCCATTCATCTATTTATCAATTCAGTTATTCAAATATTTGACAAATGGCTGTTAAATAGGTCTTCGTGCTAAGTTGTAAGAATAAATCGGTAAATGAGATAAATAAAATAACTGCCTTCATGGGGCTTACGTTCTAACTGAGGAGAAAGGTGATAAATAAGTATTTCAATACATAAATAAGAGTCCTAGGTTGTAGTAGTGCTATAATAGAAAATGAACAGAAACTATGAAGGGGCCACTTTAGGTAAAGTTTCCAGATAAGGTTCCCCTGAAGGAAGGATATTGAAGCTGAGACATTAAAGCTGCTTATGCAAGTTTATCAGCAGTATTTATTTATTTTTAGCAGTTTTAATGAGGTATAACTTATATATCATAAAATTCACCCATGTAATATATTCAGTTCAATGATTATTTGTAAATGTACAGAGTTGCACAACCATCAACCCAATCTAGTTTTAGAATATTTCCATCATCCCCAAATGATCCCTCACGTCCATTAGTCAATTCCAATTCCCACTCGAGTCTTTTACTTCTGGCTAAGTGTAGCATAATGTTTTGAGGTTCATCCATAGTATAGCATGCATCAGTAGTTCTTTTTCTTTTGTCATTTTTTTTATTAGTTTCAGGTGTACAAAATAATGCAATAGTTATACACTTCACCCCTCACAAAGTGACAAGCCCCTCTCCCAATCCACTGCCCCACCCCAGTCCCCCAACTTCAAACATATCTATTACAATTCCATTGAGCAGTTTGTTCTTTTTAATGACAGAATAGTGTTTCATTATATGGCTATCTCATATTATCACTTACCAGTTGATGGGCACTTTGGGGCTATTATGAACAATGTTGTTATGAACCTTTGTGAACCGTTCATTGTTTTAACATATATTTTCATTTATCTTCTGTAGATACTTAACATTGGAATTCCTAAGTTATTTGTATTCCTAGAAAATTTGTATTTAATTTTTAAGAAATTACAATACTGTTTTTCAATATAGCTGCTCCATTTTGCATTCTTACCAACAATGTAGGACAGTGTCACTTTCTCCACATCCTTGCCAACATTTATTGATGTCTGTCTTTTTTTGTGTATTAATGATGCCTTATTGTGATTTTAATTTGTACTTACCTGATACCTAACTGTTGAGTATCTTTTCAAGTGCTTATTAGCCATTTGTATATCTTCTTTGTTAACATGTTATTCGTATATTTGGCCCCATTTTTAATTAGGATATTCATCTTATTGTGGATACAAGTCCTTTATCAGATATATGAATTTACAAATATTTTCTTATAATTGATGGCCCATCGTTTCATTTTGTTTTGAAGTATATAGAAGTTTTTAATTTTAATGACATTCAATTTATCAAGTTTGACTCTTATGAATTGTGCTTATCAGATCTAAGAATTTTTGGCCTAGCCCAACGTTACAATAATTTATTCCAAGCTTTCTTTTTTCCCAAAATTTTTATAGTTTTAGCTCTTATATTTAAGTCTATAATTCATTTTTCATTCATTTCTATGTATGGTATGAGGTAGATTCTAAATTTGCTTTTAGATGTGGCTATCCACTTGGTTCAGAACCATTTGTTGAAAAGACTGTCTTATCCCTAGAGAACTGGTTTGGCATCTTTACCAATCTCTTTATTTTAAATTGATTTATTTTAGCAGGGAATAATAGCCTGTGAAGTTGAAATCTGTTAGCTTATTCTTAGATAAGTCATTGCCACAGGATACCTGAAATTTATAGTATTCCTTCCTTGTTACTGCCTGGCTTTCTAAAGGATGTACAAGACATGGTCCTTTGAAAAGCTACTGTTTTAGGCACAGAAATACATGAGGGCTTTTTTTATTTTTCCTCTCTCAAAAAGTTTTTAATGTAGGAGTGATATATATGCGTTAGCATCAACAATAGTAGGTTCAGTGTCACTTTTAGATGTTATAAAGAACAAAATGAAACAAAATTAGAATTTGAAGTCAAAAAAATTGAAGCTGACATATGAGAGTTATTTTACTAAAAGGCACTATGGTTGTTTGATTGTATATCCAAATGCTTTGCTTTAGTGTTTTAAATGACCAATACAAGTAGATGACTACCTAGCGTTATATCCATATCCATGTTGGACAATGAGCAACTTAACTCGCCTTTTCTGGTCCAAAATTGGCTCATTTTGCCTTGATGTTATTTTTTCCCACCCTATTAATTTATATACCTGCGTTTCCACTCGCCTGCCTTGCCCCCCAGTTCATGCCTGTTTTGGATTGTTTTAAGATTACAATTTTCTTTCCAAAGAAGTTTCTTTGAGATCTTACTTCTTAGAAGTCTGAACTGAATTTTTTCCGGGAAGGAGAAGTGATTTGGTAACTCACTATAGTTTTGGCCTATGGGATAGTTCAAGAGTAAGGAGGATAGTTCAAGAGTAAGGAAAGGCAGGTGAGAGGGGCAACATCTAGAAGCACGTTTCAGTAGTGTGTGTTTCATGGCAAAGGGATAATAAACTAGAGTAGTGAGTGTGGTACTGAGATAAATAAAAAGACACAAGAACTATCTTGAAGAAATGATCAATAAGTATTTGTGGCTTAAAATGGCAAGGATGAGTGAGGAGTCAAAGACGTCATTGAAGTTTCAAGCTTGCAAACGATAAAATTAAGAAAATGGTGAATTTTGTTGAGGAAAGTGTGATGAATGGGGTTTTTAGACCTGCTGAGTTTGAGATGACATTAAAATATCTATGGAACTTTTCTGCTAGCTCACTAAGATAAATGACTAAATCATATGAGTGAGATCAACACTAAATATTGGATTGGGAAGTTTTCTAGTGTCGTGAAAGAAAGAGTAGTACTTTAAAATAAACCTAAATGGCATAAAAATTGCATTGACTTCATTGTGGCAGTACAGTAATAATAACCATATGAAAACCAGAGAGCGAGAGCGAGAGAGAGAGAAACAATAAACACATATTTATGAAACAAATGCTGCAAAGATTGCACAACTTTTCAAGTTTGCTTCAGTGATATATTAAGGAAGTTTAGGTTATTAAAGCCATTGTGATTTGTCTCAAATATGTCACTTCTGTCTCTAGGATGTGATATTTCCCTCTTTGATGTACAAAAGCACCACAGGTCCTTGCTGTGACCCCCTCCAGCAAGACAGCCACCAGACCTACATACAGGACTTGGGTCCTAGTACTCAGACAAAGAGCAAAACTTTTCTTACTAATGGAATCTCAGAAAATACAAAAGAAATGTTTTGCCCTTTTGTCATCATTTATTATAATCAGGACTGACAAATGAAACAAAGAGACTCATTCCTGTAAAGCAACAGGAAACCAAGCCAGTTGATTACAAATAAAACCAAATTCCCAAAAAGCCAGGCGATAAGCCAAACTCTCTTTTCCTTCTTTTTCTCATCTCCTTGTCCTATTTCTGATTTGTGTTTTCTTGTCAGCATTTTCTCCAACAGATCGATTCCTCTTCAGCTAGTCCCAGTGATTTTTAAGCAGAGAGAAGCTTACTCTTTTCAGGTGAGAGATAATCAAATTGAATATTACACAGCCCTTGAAGTGCAGGCAGCTGATAACAAGAGCCAAACTCAATATCCTGACAGATGTTGTCTTGGATTGATTAATCTCTGCTCTCACTCTGGTGTAGCCATCCTCCAACATGGACAGCACAGCCCCTTGGCCCCATCCCAAGTGGGTTTCCGCGCGGCTGGGACCTGTGCAGAGGAACAACCGTGTTAAGAGCACAATAAAATCCCTTCCTTCTGAGGAGGAGGAAATTAAATCCCAGCTTGCCTACCTCTGTTTTGCGGTTTTGCAATCCACTGTAGTGGAAGGCCAGATTCCAGGCTTCATTTATGGTGCTCAGAGGAAAGGAATAAAGATGTCTCTCCTCTGAGTTGTCTGGAGCCAGAAAACAGGACCTTTGCCCCCTGGACTTCAAGCACTGAGGGATGCACGTTTTTGTGGTGGAAAAAATAATAATAATATGGGAAATTAGAACAAATAGGATTTTAGAAAGCGAAAATAGAAAAGCAAATAATTATAAGACTGCTTCCAAATGTAAGTGAGGGAGGAAATAAGAGATTCCTTTCATTCTTTCACTTTTCTTCTTGCTTTATTCTCCCTTCCTTTCTTTTCCCTTTTCTTTCCTCTCCTCTCCTTCCTGCCTGCCTCTTCTTCCTTCCTTCTAATCTCCTTCTTTGATTCTGTTTAACATTATGTATTATTTATTATTAAGATACTACCTAAATGCTGAGGACACAAAGAGGCCAAAAAAAAAAAAAAAAATCTCTGTCATCATGGACATGCATTCAATTTAGCAGGGGACCCAGGAGGCAGATGAACCTCAAAGCAGCAATGTGAGAAGCCCATAACAGAGTATCATGTGCTATGGGGGTAGGAACAAACTATGGGAGGCTTTGTTTAAGAGCAGGTTTGTCCTGGGCCTTGAATGATGGCTACTCATTCACCACAAGGACAAGGACCTGAGCATTGCAGAGAGAAGAAAGCAGGTGCTGAAAGAACGTCATGTAAGAGGCAGTGTGTGAGCCCTGTTTCAGCCCCACGAAGCCCCAATGTCCACATGTACCCCACCTTGAAACCTGCAGCAGACTCAGCACCACCTGCCTTGATGCAGTCAGTCTCTTAATTCCACTGTTTTCTTATCCCCAATTTGATTGTATGCCTCATCATCATTTCAAATGTAGTATGTCAAACTAGTGAGTGATCTATCATTGTTTTCTCTGGCCTAATCCTGGTGCTTCCTTAAAACCTAGTTAGCAGTTACATGGCACTACAGCTGTAAGTAAACATGCCTCACTCCTTTTCCAATCCTGGGACAAAACACGGGTAGGTGTCCACCAGGGAGGGGCTCTGCATGGCTTAGAGAGCAAGCAGCCCGGTGGCTTCGGTCCTGGAAAATTAGAGGGTGGTGAGTCTGGAAAGGGAGTGAGGGCTAGGCTGGGATTGATCTTAAGGAGATGAGCTCAGAAATTTGCTGGGACGCGGTGGAGGGAGTGCTGCAAGTAGAGGAGGCAGCTTCAACAACCAGGAATGTGAGCTCTTCAGACCTTATCCTGTCCAGCTTTTGGGTCCCAGCCTCAGCACAGTTCCCAGCACACAGAAGCGCTCAATGACTGCTTGTTGAATCATTTATTTCAATAATTCTAACTGAAGGCAAATGGAACAGAACCATTTCTCATACTACCTTAGTTTTATAGAATAAAGTTTTAATCTATGGAAATAAAAGCCAAGTGAATTAGAACTGTTTCTTTGAATTTATGTATGATTTCTTCGCTTACAATTGCAAGAATATACAATGAAGCCTCTGTGAATGTCATCCCTTTAAGGAAAGTATTTGAATTGGAATAAACATTTTCTTTCAGAATTTACAAAATGTACAGAACACATGTATCCAGCCCTGCTCTTTACACCCCATGCCCCACTAGACCAACTGCCTTCCCCCTCTGGCTACTTCTCACATCATTCTTTGCCCAAAGCTCCATTGACATATTCCAGAGTCTTTCATTACATTCTCTGCAAGGGCCTATGTTAATTTGACATCGACTGCATTATAATGTAGCTTGAAGGGTAAAGCATTGTTATTATTTATTATGATGCTTGGAGTTTACACTTCATTTATGGGAACTTTCAAGTACCTGCATCATGGCAACCTGTAATAATCCTCTCTACACATAATTTGAGGGCATATCATCTCTTTCCAAAGATAGAAGGAGAAACCCAAGACAACCTAGGTAACTCTTCCTGCCTCAGTTCCAAAGAGAACAGTTCCAAAGAGAACAATTCCCTATTCCGATTATTTTATTAGGCATATTGGAAAGCACCAAGGAACCTATTTCTTGGTCTCCAGCCCATTGACCTACCTATATTTATTACAGCAGTATTTAACTCTGTCCCGTGGCCTGTGTCTGGTTGGGCTCCTGTATTTATAGCTCTCCCTCAGCAATATTGTAAAGCAGGAAATACTTGTCTTTACCTTGTTTGGCAGCCATTTTTGGGAACACATCTCTCTGTAAATCCTTACTTTGTCATTTATAGCCTCAGATGACCACCGTATGACCTCAAGCCACCTCTGGGAACTCACTTTCTTCATCTGTAAAATGGTCATAATATGCATAGTAACTACTGTCAGAAATACACCTGGTCTTATAGGGGGAGACATTAATTAGAAAGAAGGACTGTTGCAATCGGGAGAATACTCTGGTCTCAGAGCTCGGCGAGTGTCTCAAAATCAAACTGAAAGGGTTTTCTTTTATTGGGCAAAGGATGGGCAAGCAGAGTGAAGCCAAATTTTTAGAGGGGAAGCTGGACAATAAAGGGGAAGTGGCCATAGTGTCTGGAAGGATAGTGTCTGTCTGTGGCCGACTCCCAGGAGACAGTGGTATCGGGATATGATTTGAGTTTTTAGTGCTTGCTCAGGTCTGGGGGTAAGCAGAGTTCAGGGGTCTGTGGGAAGGAAAGAAGCTGAACTAAAATTTGGTCAGAAAAAGACAAAGCAGAGGGTAAGAAATGGGTAATTGTTTGTGAACACTTGATCATTCCTGTTGAGAATTAGTGTGGGAATTAAATGGCAGTGCATATATGGATATGTAGAGGATTGAGCATGGCGAATGCAGTGGATCACAGAACAGTACTGGCAGAACTCACTGAAGCTCTGTGAGCCACTGGAAATAGTGGCAACACTGGTTTGATTCCTCCCAGACTCCAATTCCTCCTTAAGGCACGTTAAAGAGTCTAGTCAGGGTTTCTTCTGAATTAGGTGAGGTTTAGCTGAAATATAATTCCCGTCGAGATGAGAAGGACCGAAGGTTGTATGATTGCTCTGTCTGCTCCAAAATGTAAGATCTTTGAGGTCAGGCCTATGTTTTTAATACATCTCGGATGGATGGATGGATGGATGGATGGATGGATGGATGGATGGATGGATGGAAAAACAAATGAACTAGCTAGAAGGCACAGGCCAGGCAGCACTGTGATCTACTGTAGGAATTGTGTAATAAAGTGTAGAAGAAAGATGCATTATTGAAATCCACTGTATTGCAGGGTAGATAATTTTAAGAAATAGCTACTGAAGGAGTAGGGGGTATTTTTGGGAAAGAGAAAGGTTGTACTGGCTTTTTCCCCCTGCCACTTCTGTTTTCACTGTGCCCATGTCTATCTAACTGATAGCAGGCTCGAGGTGAGCTATAAAATTCACCTTCCCAAAAATACACATTCCCCCAAATGAAGATTGTTATGATGATCTGACGGTGTACAACAGTCAGTTTCAAATGAAGAAAGCTCTCTTTAAAAAGAATAATGTGCATCCCTTTTATTAGACAGTTTTTACCCCAGCCCCCTTCTCTACCTCCTTCCTTTTCTCTACCTCTTTTCCTTTCTTTAGAATTGATTAAATGTTAGAGACATGCATGTAGTAGAAAGGTACAAAAAGGGCTAATTTCCAAGCCCAGTTTCCTGTGGGTGTTTTTATTTTCTGGGAAGTGATCAAGGAACTGTTTTCTGAAAGCTTTCCTGTTCTTGCCACAGGCTGCCTGGAGCCATTAGTTTGTTGGCTAGACCTCTGCCTCTTTTGCTGAACATTCTTTCTCTTGAATATTTTGCTGTGTTTACTAACCCACAATACTCTGAACCATGGTTGATGCCTGAGACTTTTCTTGTAGATAATTTGCACCAACATTCTTTGGTGCAGAGTGGTCTCTACTTGCTACAGGGATACTGGAAGCAGGGGAGGGACAGTACAGGATATTGGTGTTGATCCCATTTAAAATATAGTGACCTTCCTTGCTCATAGGGACTCGATTATTAGGTTCAATGAATGTCTAATTTATAAACAATCAGATTAAACCTCTCCTACATGGCAAGCTCTGAGAGGGCACATCAACATGGGGAGAGCATTAGAACATCTTGTATAAATATTTTAAGGATTGTAGAGAATGCCTGTAAAGGATGGGAGAGTGCCTAACATACAGTAGGTGCTCAATAAATGAGGAAGTGTTTCTTTGTTTTTTAATGTTATCTTTTTTTTTTTTTTTTTTTAAAGATTTTCTTGGGGAATCGGGGAAGGGGAACAGACAAGTTGCTGTCCTCTTGCTCCTCAGTCCAGCTGCGGAGGACGCTGCCCCACTGGCCCATGTTGGCATCGTCATTGCGCTCTTCCTGTATGAGGCAGATCGGTCGCAGGCCTCCGGATGGTCGCCCACCGCGGCCATTGGCAGCCCACGCTGGCTGCTGGCCACTCACTGCAGCCCATGGCAGCCCATCACAGCAAAGGCTGCAGCCCACACTATCTCCTGGGCTCTCACAGCCCAGCTCCAGGTGGAGCTGCTGCCAGCTGTAGAGGGCAGTGTCACTGGCCCTCACATGTGGGATCCGAACCGGGGCCGCTGGCATCCCAAAACCAGCTCCCAACCAATGTGCCACTCGGCCGGCCCTTTAATGTTATCTTTAACTATTAGTTTTCAGGATTTCCAAGTAAGGCATTTCTTCTTTGGAAGAACCTACTTTATTATAAATGAAATAAGGAAATATGATTTTATGTCTAACATGATATATAAAGTATGTATACATATATGCATATGTATATATGACCAAAAGTATGCTTTTTCTTCCCCCACAAAAAAAGCATGATTCGTTTGAAATCATGGGTGGTTTTTTTTTAGTAATTAGTAGTTATAATGGGATAGCCTGAAATCATTATATGGACCAGTGATTCTCAGACTCTAGCCTGCATCAGCACCACTGGAAGGATGTGGTAAAATTGCTGGGCCACATCATCAGTGTCTCTCTGGGTGGACCCCAATAATTTGCATTTCTCACAAGCTCCCAGGTCAATCTGATGCAGCTGGTCTCTGGGAACCACATTTTGGGACTTGTTGCTGTAGTCAAGTGCTAATAGCGAACACTCCCTGAGTATTCAGCTGCTTTGCTTTTTCCTACCTGGTACATGGGGAAATATATTAGTATTAACTTCAAGGAGTCAATTTCTACTTCCACACCAACACTTTATTAATGTGCCTGCACCTCAACTGTCTTCTCAGATTTGTCCCATCTTGTTGAGAATAGTATATGACTTTCATTTTTTTTTCCTCTGAGTCTTAGGATTATCTCATTTCCTATACTTTTAGAAAGTTATCAGCTCATAACAATGTTAGATAATAATGTAAGTTATATGTCAATTACATCTCAATCAAACCAGACCCAAAACCAAAAAATGTTGAACAATAAAAGTCCCTATGCTTTTTTTTTTTTAAATTAAAAATGAAGTTTTAATATGCTAGGGGACTAGTTTTTCCTCGGAGTCTTTTTTAAAATTAATTTTGTTTAACAGGAGAAAATCAAATTTTAATACATGTGCATGGGGAATTGACTTAAGCATGGAAGTTCCAAAGGCAGTGAGGCAACATTGGGTATCTAAGAAATTTTTGGACAAAGGAGGAAGGGAGTGGGAAGAGTATTAGATTTCAGAAATGAGAATGGGCGATTTACGTGGTTGTTTTCTCAGAATCTTGATGGTGGAACTGCTTCTTTGGATCCAAGCCCAAACTGTGATGTAATTAGTGGTTGCTTTTTTTTTTTTTCTTCCTCAATTCATTTTTTTTATTGCATAAATGTAATACAAAGAGAATGGAAGTTTGCATTTGGGTCTTCATTCCTGTTAAAATCTGTGGTCTTCCTAACAGGTTAAGAAATGCTATAATAGCACCATCTTCCGCAGCCTCTCTAAAACAGCTTAATGGGTTATATGCATAAGAAGAGGAGAAATGAAAGCAGAATTATGTTAAATTGCATGGCCTCTAAATAGATTACGAAAATTTTAAGTAATTAGTAATTTCTATAGATGCTACTAAACTGGGAACTTGCTGTCAGTGCTTATTTAATTCTTGCTTGGTTTCAGATTATGTTCTCATTAAAAACCTGTTTCTCACTGAGGCAGGTCCTTGGTTTCTCAAACCATTTCCTGTAAAGGAGGAAGCGAGTTCAAGTGAGTTACCAGAGATGTAGAAACAGCCATCAGTAGAGAAGTACTTGCATTGCCCTTGATGTGGGAGCCTGCACTATTAAGACTGGATGTCCTGAGGGGGTTTCAGGCAAGCAGAGCCAAGAGAACCCTCTGGGACATTTCCTAGAGAGTGGATATCTTTAATGAGATATAATCACCTGCGTTGCCTCCTTGTTCATTTCATGTTGTCATCTCCATTCTCGCTGTTGGGTAGCATACTCCTATGAAAAATTAGAATTTCTAGCTGTGTCCGGCCAAGTCCCTCCCCAGAAATAGCTCCCGGAGAACAGATTTAGTGGTAATAACAGTCTCAGTAATATAGCCTTATAGGCAACCACCTATGACTTGGAGGGATAAAGCAGCTGTAGGGGAAAGGGGACCACAGCAAGAAGGAAAGCCCTGTGATAAATTGAGAAAGACATTCTATAACATTTGGTGCTCATGCTTGTAAGCACAAGTTAGACCACACAAGGAAAGGCTTGAGAATGCCCCATCTCTCCTTGCACTGTTACCCAGCTTGGGAAGGTGGGGAGGGAAGCGAGGAGAGCTGATGTGGACATGGAGTTGCCACAACACTCCCCGGCTGGACCACATGGCAACCATTTTGTGCTTGTCTGATCATGTGTCATTTTGCTGTGACCTGAATTTTGCTATGAAGAGTTTTGGCCTGGAAAGCAGTGAAGGAGGGTGTTTCAAAACAGAAGCTAGAAATAGAAGAAAGCAAAGGAAATGTGTGCCAAGATCAGAAACATTGACTAACTTGGTAATCCTACAAAGATTTTACAACCCAGCAGTTGCTTTTAGAGGTGAATTCCAGCAGGTGATGGAGGAAGGTTGAAAGCGCTTCCTCCAACACTATCCTTGTGCTCTGTGGTACCCCTAAGCCTCGCCAGCGCCCGCTGGAATAACATGACACCGGAGGTCTACATGTGAAGCTCCCTTTTATGAGCTCCTCTTGGCACTTCAATGTTTAACTAAGCCTCCATCGGTGGGGGCCAAGATTCAAGGGCCTTATCAAAACAATCCTGTTCTTCCTACCCAGTATAGCAGTCTATTGAGAGTGCTAGGAACCCTATTACTTAGAGTTCTGAGTTAGGTGCTGTATGGAGATTTAGCAACGGAAGCAGAAGAAATTGTTGAATGTGATAAAAATAGCACACTAAAAATGAAAACTCAGGAAGGTTTGGAAAGTGAGATTTGCCTGAGGTCTAAGAAAGAGACTGTTTTTGAATGAGACCATTTAAAGAATCCATATGTCCTTTTAACCCTGGAGCCCTCTTCAGTGAGAAATGTCCTGGCAGAGAAGGCAGAGTTAGCAACCTGAGCAAATACCTACTATGAGAGCTGGCTTGAGATGCACCACTAACTCTCATTTACTCTAGGTCTGTAAATAGTGTCTTTCTCCTTCCATTCAGCTCCTCCAAAGCATTTATAGCTCCTTAATTAGACATATGTCTGCTATTTATTACCTTTTAAAAGGACAAGCAGTTAATGTCCCACTGCTGAAAATTCCTAATAATTAATAATTACCATAATAAGCCCAGCTCCTTCTCTACCTACCTCATGTTTGGTTGTCTCCCTGTACTTATATATTAATGTGGAGTAATTAAATGATGTGCCTCCACGTTACCCAATGGCACCAGCATAACCGTGGATGGATCACCCGTCCAGTCTTCATTAGTGTTATTTTTAAAGGATGGAATGGAGGGGGCTGATTCCAAACCTGTTGCCTTTTCTTCTTTAGGTTTTGAGGGCAGATTCCCATAGCTATAAATTGGAGCAGATGACTTTAACTTTCATTTTGAAAAGGGAATTGTGATGAGCAAAAACTACAGACTCCAGCATGCAAAGCAGCTTCCTAGTGTTGATTAAAAGAAAAAAAAAAAACTACATAAAGAGATGCTTCATCTCCCTGGGATATTTCTCATCAGTAAAGAGGAAGATGACTGAGGTCACTTTAAAGAGCCTTTGCACCAAATTTGGCCTGAAAAAACGATGCTTTGTCCACACCTGTCTTACATTGTGCCTGAGGGATCCAGGGGGGAAATTCTTAAACAAACAGCTGGTGGTTAAGCTCTTTACTGTGTCTCTTAACAATGTCAATGATAATCTAAAGCTTTGTACTTAAAAGCACCTTTCATCTAAGAAAGCTGAGCTTTACACATGATAACTCATTAGAGCTTCCAACATCCCTCCCAGGTAACTAGGAGGCAGATATGATCTCAGGTGTACCTATGGGGAAACCTATGTGGAAGCAGGGCAAAATGCTTTTTCCATTTTTGCACAATGACTCAGCAGCACTTCTGGGCACAGAAAGTATGTCTCCTGACTACAGCCCCTCTGGGTAGGCACTAGCCCACATACTTAATGAGGAATTCTCCATGAGAAACTATTTACAACTGAAGCAAAGAAGGATTGTCACTTTTATAGTCATTGTGTATCTGAGAATCAGTAAGGTAATGCATTTTCAAACTGCCAGTTGGTATGCTTTTATGCAGTTGTCATGCTCGTGGTGTATTGGAAAGACCATAGACTTGGCAGTCAGGTAGATTCATCCATTTAACTAGCTGTGAGACCATTTGCAATCTCTCTAACCTCTCTGAGCCTGTAAAATGGAGAAAATAATATCTGTCATACATGGTGGCTAGAAGGATTACATGCCTATTTTTACTATGCCCATAGTCCAGATAAGACATTTCTCGATGTGTTGGAACATAAATATAAAGTTTGTACCAGTCATTCAAGTGTGATTAAATTCCTAGGCAGGAAAACTCAATTTAATACCCTCTGCTTCTTCTCAGTATAAAATACCACATATGGAAGACGCTGAATATTCTTTCCCATTCAGATTTAATTTTCGTAAGTTACACACTGTAGGTTTGTCCATTTCAAATAAATTCTCTAGGTTAGTGAATTTCTTCTAAGGAAGAAAACAAACATTCTTTCTACACTTGAAGAACAAACACATAGTATTGATAAAAGTCTCAATCATCCATTTATTTACTTACAGTAACTTTTTCCACTTTAACAAGTGTAACTTTTTATGTAAATCACATTTTACAATTATCAACAATATGTATTCATTATATATAAAATTTAAATGACAGCTATGAGTAAAGATGGAAAACAGTAATAGTATTTGGTGTGTTTTTCTTTAACATGTCTTCCAAGAACATATTTCTCAGTCTCCACATTTTGTCTCTAATTAGTTTATTATATAAGAAGTATTCAAAAAGTTTGTGTGATAGTCACCTCAAAGGCCATTTCCTGATACATTTACATCAAGCTCTGATGTTCACCTTTTTATCCACCACAGGTTATATAATAGTATATTTTAATACTACATAAAATAGAGGAAAACTTGGTTAGGGTCTAATTTTGTTTCTAGAAGCTTATACCTTGGTAGAATGTCACCAGCATGCATCCCCCTGTCGAATGATAGGTGGACCTGAAGTTAAGAACAAATACCATCCATGGCCACAAGGGAATGGGTTTAGTAGGCGCTGGCCTCTGAATTGCTCCTGTCATGCTCAATTTACAGAGCCTAGCATGCAAATTCATCATTTTACCTGACAGGGCAAATCAGGCATACAAATCATGCACCGCAGTCATGAAGAGTGCAACATGAACACTAAACAACCATCTCCTAAGATTGAACAAGCCCAGGCTTGCCTCCATAAGTCACCATTTGCTTTGCTGCAAATCCTCAGGCTATACTTACTCCTTTCTCATAAGCATCCATTGCAAAAGCCTAAAGATAGGGAACATGATCTTGCTGTATTCTTCCTGAAAAAGAAAAAAAAATACAAAACAAAAACCAAAACAAAACAAAGTGGCATAGTGGTTCCTCAGAGGCTTGTGAATCATATTTAAGATTTCAAATAATCAGAATTGATATTCCACTAAGGGTCATCAGTTGTTACTGACTTGTCTTTTAAATCTGACTTTAATTTTAATTACTTTCACCTTCATGCATCAAATAGCAAAACTACCTTTGCTTTGTTCAAATCTCCACTCTGTACCTGCTTCACATAGGTGTTTGATGGATGCATGGCTGGAAAGACACACACATAAATAATATACCAGTATAAACAAGTTGATGGAAGATGAATAGAGAGAAGGGTACATGAATGGATGATGAACTAAATGTACTGTGTGTTCCCTTCACAGACAGATATGCTTGGCTGATTTTTATCAGTCTTCCTAAAGAACTTGAAGTTTAAATTTAAAGAAAAATCCAATTATTGAAGGCAGAAAATTAAATTTTCCTCATAGTCTCATAGCAGATGCTTTGAGCATAAAAGACAGGTGGCTTAAGAATTACTAAAAAGAGCCATCACTTGTCTTTTTCTTTCTCCATATCTTTTTATTTTCATAATTTCTGCAAATTTTGTTTTCTCCTTTTTTACTCCTTTCTATCCTTCATCTTTTTTTTTACATTTATATATTCAGCTGCTCTATTTGCTAATCTTTACTCTCAATCTCCATTTCTCTCTTTATTTATTTATTTATTTATTTTCCCTGTTGCCTGTCAAAATGACCAAACCCGTATTTTAGTTTTCCTTTTTATTATGGGGATGCAGAGTGGAAGGAGGACAAGAGGAGATAGGCATTTAGAGAAGAAATACAAGTTTTTTTCAAATTACCATTTTTCCTCTCTCTTGCAATAATGAGCATTTTCTATCCAACTCCTAATAAAAGAATGGGAAGATATAGAGAAATGGGAAGTTAAAGTGGAATTATTTGATTTAAATATCAATAAAAATTAGGAAAGGCAGGAAGTAAATATATGCCAGTAATGTAATAGAGGAGGCTCAGTGAGGCATAATCGAGAAGGAAATATCCAAAAAGGATTCATAACAATACCATTTGTCATGAAAGAGCCATTCCTCCAAGGATTTAAAGCTAATAACTCTTCGATGCCATTTTCTGATTCTAGGTTATACTTTATATTATAAACTTTAACCTATATCTATAGTTTGATTTCCATGACATAGAAAGAGTTGTCTGTTTGGATACATCTCTTTGTATGTTCATTTATTCAGCATTGGTATTCGTGGCCCATATTGCTTCATGGAACACATCCCCAGAGTCCCCTAGACTTCAAATAAATGATTTTTTTCTAAGTAAGAAAGGATTTTGGATACTATGTTGTTTGTTGACCTTTCAATTTTCGGGGGCAGATGTACACTTCCAGATGTTAGCCAGAACTAAAAAAGAGTATACAATGAGATCCAAATTTAACCCTCATGAGAAAATTATATCATTTAGATTTGTAGCAAAATGACCATAGTGGAAACCCAGATATCTCATAAAATTCTTGCCTGAGAGTCCAGATAATTTTCTAGGCTCAGACACAAATAGTAAAAACCCAGTTTTACTTGTTTCTAGTTTATGCAACTTCATATAGTGTTTTTCTGTTTTCCCACTATGGCTCACATATGATAATGAAATAAGGAAGATCAGAAGGGTTGGTTGTACTCCTTCACAGTTATTAACTAACTGCATGATCTTGGGCACCTTTCAACATCCATGGATTCAGTATCTTCAGTTGAAGGGACAACAAGGATTAGTCTGCACCACCTGTAGTGAGCCTTATAGATCTAAATATTTGAGACTCATTATAAAACTATCCTTCTTTCATACTTAGTGCTCTCATGGATTACAGAAAGTGCTCATTTGAACATGGAACTGTTCATGTAAAGTCAAGGCGGTGTACCTCCTCCCCAATTATTTATCATATTGGAAACATTTCATATCGCTGATGTGTTTGTTGCTATCAGTGTGTCGGTCAAATAGAGAACATCTTTGAGAGTGGCATTTTTGCAACCCAGACAGAGGAGTCCCCACCACTGTCTGTCTCCCAGACAGTCTCCACCTATCTTCTGCCCATATCAGGAAGATAAGTAAATGGCTCATCTTTCCCACACAGACAATTTAGTCGCTTGTCTGCCTAGAAGGTAATGGCATCTGCAATTCTTGCAGTTTTGATAGTGTAATATAATAAGATATAAGACACCCCCAAACTGCAACCCAGACAGCTCTGTTGTTAAGAGAGGTAAATTGCTCTGGCCTCCTTCCGACTCGCAGAAATATTGTGGTCAGCACACTCATCTATGCTTGTTCTTTGCGTTGTTTGAGCTGCTTACCTCTTGGTAGTAAATACATTATTACTGTTATTATTATTATTATTATTATTATTTTTACTATTTATCCCATAACTAATCCAATTTGAATAAAGATTCTTGAACTCTGAACATAATGATTTGGCTTTTTTTATTATGATTTCCCACTGATTTATCTCTTTTCAATAAATTCTTATTTTGTGCAATGTTAACCTATCTAAAGTACTGAGCTGTGTTATTACACCAACCTCAGATACTAGAAAAGGAGATGTTTAGAGAGAATCAAAATTGCCATGTTTGAATACTGTATACAAGACAAGGAGAAGAAAATTTATAGGAAAACGCATGATCTATATTTCTCCTATAAATTTTAAACATAGCTTTTGATATTTAACCCAACAAAGACAATTTTGTCCCTTTCCTTGAAATCATGTGATCTATCTGAGTTAGGCTGCTAAGAAATAAAAAGTATATTTTATTCAATTGAGAGTATTTCTTTTGTGATCAATAGAGATACAAAGTAGTTGTGTTCACCATCACTATCATCATCTTCATCATTTTCATTATCATCATTGTAATAATCATCAGAGCATGCCTTCCTTTGACTATATGACTTATTTGTATTCACCCACCCATTATTCATCCATCCGCCCATCCATCCATTAATTTCACATATGTTTTCTGTGCAGATACTCTGAGTGAGGCACAATGCAAGGAACCAGGATCTGCCCTGAAGGAGTTTATGATGACTATCTACCATGCCAATTAGGTTTAGTAATAACTGGGCATATTTTTACTTTATTAGAAACTCAAATAGGGTAGGCATACATTAGTATTGTCTGAAACATTACAAATAAATGGAATTCCAGCATTCACCATTAGAGCATTAGAACCAAATACATAAAATTTGATTTTGTAAGAGCCAAATCTAAAACTTGCAATCAATGTAATCATGGAACAGAATATTCATACCCATTCTCACTATTAAAAATCCACAGTACCATTTCATTCAAATGGTGAACTCTTTTACCATCTATTTCTTTTTTATTTCTTTAACTGTGAATTACAACTTTGGGAGAAAAACACTTTTAAATCTCATATTTTTAATATGTAAATGATTCTAAGCCAAGTTTAAATTACGAAACTCTTCATGTGGTTAATCAGCCATGTATGACAGACATTCACTGCCTCAATCTTGAGGGAATATGTAAAACAGCAAACCCATATGTATTCAACCCCTAAAATTTTGAGAGCATACAGAATCATTTCAATTAGACTTTTAGTTCAATTTTATTAATGTGGACTTGGTTAATGCATGCTCTCCAAGGTGTATATTGATTCGATTTGTACCAATGGATCTTTTTATTTTTTTTAGTAGCCTTTGAAAATACACAGAATATTTTGCAGATTAATCTAATATCAATGGTGGATATTTAAATGTTCGATATGCATGAATTGTAAAAGCAAACCCAAGGGTACCTATCTGGGTGTCTAAATGCATTTATAGTGATTTTTATGGGAGTGGAAATTTATTGTTCATTCTTTCCAGTTCTTCAGCATCTTCTTTACCAATCCCCAGGCCCAGGAGCACTGTTCACTGGCTCTGAGTGTTTTCCCTGACTCTTTTGGGTTTAGACTTCCTTTCTTGCATTTTCCCTTCCCTTGTTAACTCACCCAACTGCTCCTCTTGTTACTATTCATGCAGTGATAGTTCTCCAGGCCTTATTTTTACCTTCCCTGACAGCACTTATTGAGGCGGAAATGGTGTCTAGCCTAATAGAGATTCCATTGTATTAAATGATTTATGCCTCTAAAACTTTCTTAGGTTGCTATTCCTTAGATGAAGTATCGTTCATCTCCCAAATGAGCATCATTACCTCTAGGAGATTGGATGTTCTTGTTATAATTTTATAATGATTCACATGTGCACATAGTTAATACTTGCACAAGTATGAGTATTTGAAGGCAATACAGTTTCATAATGAAAATTTACCCATTGACGAACATGTAAACAAATCATTGGTTACTTGTCAATTTTTGTCATTTACAAAGGAAACTCATTAGAGGCAGGCCATGAAGTGCTGAATTTTATTCGTTTGTGTTATTCTAAAAGCATTTATTAAATTTTCATTGGTTAAGGGATATAAGAAGTATACCAAAATGTTTTCTTTAAAGGAAATACAATTTTCTCTTAGAATGTTGAGTGTAAGTAAGCCTGACATGAAAGAATAAAGTTATAATTTTGAGTGATATAAGAGATGTTACATGTATAAAGAGAAATGGAAGGAAAGGCAAGCACCTGAGTTATATGCCTACTTGGAAATATTCTTGGATCCTTGGATAAGTAATTTAAATTGTGAGGCCTCAGTCTTCTTATCTGTATATGAAATAAGGCACTTGAGCTAGATGATCTGCAGTCCCTCTTTTATTCAGTGTTTTTCAGGTAACAGAAATCTGACTCTTACTAGCTTAAGAAAATAATAGTCTCTAGGGATGTGAATGAAAATGGCCTTAGGGTACAACGGAATCTAAATGTTTCTAACTTGCATGCATTCTCTCTTTCTCTCCACCTCTTATTTCCACTTTTCTGATTTCTGGCTTCTTTCTTCTGTGCTGCTCAATGGTGTTTCCCACATGTCAGAAGACTACAGGGCTGGTGGCAGCACTGGGCATACACCCATAATTATAGAGTTATAGTATATCCATAAAGGAAAGGAAAGTTCCCATGCCAACACTCGAAAATCTCTGGGAAGGTTATCATTAGTCTTCTTCAGGCACTGCCTGTAAGCCTCTTGTCCTAGCATAACTATTAATAACATTCTCTTTCACTCTCAGAAATCCAGTTTGGACAATAAATTATTCAATCACCATACCATGAAGGAGACTGATTAACTTGGTTTAGGTTTCATTCCCTTTTTGGAGTAATCACTGTGATCAGAGGAATGAGATACAGTTATTGGCCATATCTGGATCATATGCTAAGAGTTAAGGCCAGAGACTTGGGGTGATGTGATTGGCAGGTTCCACTTTCAACACAGGTGGATGACAAAGAAGCAATCCCTGAAGGTACAAGTGGTTTCCATCATACTAAAAGCAGAAAGATGTCTTTACTGCACAGGTCAAACACACATATGTCCACTATGTCATGACAGAATGTCAGGTATATACAAAGAAGTCTGCATAGAGGAACGATCAGCAATAGATTGGGTTTTATAGCATCTAGTATTCCATATAGTAGATTTATCTTTCAAAACTGAAGGTAATCATAATGCATATTATAAATAAATCAACTCACCCATTATATGTATGTTTAATTATGTGTGTATACTCTGTGTGTGTGCACTCATACATATGAATATATATATATATATATATATATATATATATATATATATATACACACATACACACTCACACACACACACCCTAATTTGGTTTAATGTCCATAAATAGAAATCTAATTTAGGATCATGATTATGTTTATATTTCTAT
Source organism: Aselliscus stoliczkanus (assembly GCA_033961575.1). Taxonomy (NCBI): domain Eukaryota; kingdom Metazoa; phylum Chordata; class Mammalia; order Chiroptera; family Hipposideridae; genus Aselliscus; species Aselliscus stoliczkanus. Next base: position 68,716,585 of record CM066729.1, read on the forward strand.
AAGCTATTAAAATGACTTTTGTGTTTAAATAAAGATATTAAGGGCTTTTTTGTTTGTATTTAATTTTTTTTAAATTTGTAGTCACTGAGATATGGAGATAAGCTGTTTTTAAGTTAGAGTGTCTAAGTGGTAGCAGTGCACACATTTTGCTTTTCCTAGCAGGCCTACCCTCAGTCAGCAGGATGACATTTTTCAGGAAGAATCAAGATCTTCCTTAAATGAAAAGTTATTATTCATCATAGTAGAATTACACACAGTACATTAGTGACTGGATGTGCTAATGTCTATTTGCTATTCAAACATATTAGCCTAAATTTAGTTTTTAGCCCTAATATGTGAAATCACAAATAAAATACATAATTATCACTTTAGCATCACATAAGATGTCTTTATAGTATATTTAGGCCATGAGTCACCAAATGTTTTCTACAATGAGGGAATAAAGTATATTATTGAAAAATGACAGTGGTTGAATTTTTTATTTTAGTTTTCTATATTGGGCAATGGAAATGTGAAATAAGATTCTTCATGGAGTACCAAGTGGTTTAATTCATTTCATTAAAAAATGTTAGCTACCTACTACATGCCAGGTATATTACCAGGCAGCGAGGACATAAATATAGGCTTCTGATCTCAAGGTCACACTCTACAGAGTGAACAGGCTTGCACAATTTCATAAATGAGTAATAAATGTGTATATATCTATATGAGACTCTTATTTATTTATTTATTTGTTTATTTATTTATTTGTTTCAGGTGTACAACACAATGCAATAGTTATACTCTTTACCCCCCAAAGTGAAAACCCCCCTCCCCCAGTTTGCCACCCCACTCCCTCTCCATATCATACATATCTATCACAACTCCCCTGACTCCCCTCCACAGTATACTCCACATCCTGTGACCATCCACATATTCAGTTACAGTTGGCATACAATACTATACAACATCAGTTTCAGGTGTACAGTGCAGTGATTGAGCCTCTACTCCATCCATGAAGTGGTCTGAGGGTTGCTAGTTGGGAGGGGGGTGGGGATGGGGGGAAGCGGAAGGGATTAGACAGCATAAATAGACAACTACTATATGAGACTCTTAATATATGGCAGAATATACATAGCCTTGACTTGGTCTGTTGTTCATGAACAGTGAATGAATTATTAGTATAAACTGCTGTGGGAATAGAGGAAGAGAAACCTAATTCTGCCCAGAGGAAGACTTGGACTAGTTAGATGTGATTTTCAGGAGTACACATGATTCTTAAAGGATTAGCAGGGGTGATCAAGTCAGCAAGGGAAGATGTGGGCTGATATAAAGAAATCATTCCAGATGTACAGTACAATGTAACAAGCATTTACCTAACCAACTTTCCTGGACTTCATCTGGATGCCCTGAGATATCCATCATGTGGCAAAGTACAGAGGATATTACCTTGCTCATGTCCTAGAGGTCAGGCTTGGCCCAGAAAAATATAAGGCGGGGCTGGCCGAGTGGCTAGTTGGTTAAGAGCTTGCTCAAGAGTGCGAGCTGAGCTCTGAGCAACAGCAGTTCAATGCCCAGCCCGAGCTGAGCTGACGCTGAGCTGCCAACAGGTGGCAGGATGGCTCAGCTAAAAAAAATTAAACTAAAAAAAATACAAGGCTAGAGCGGAACTATGAAACCACCATCAGTGGCCTTCTCTTGGGATTCTGTACTTATGTAAGTCCTTTCTAGAAGGCAGAGGGGGCATGGAACACTGTTTGCTTGTAGGTCCAGCCCATGGCACTTAGTTTATATGCACTTAGGTGACTGAAGCAGTAGGATCAAACCTTTGCAGAGATCTAAAGAAAAGTAAATAAATTATTAAAGAAGGATTCAAAAGTGGAATATGAAAAACATACACTCAGAAGGAAAAACGTGGTGTCTAAAAGGAACCCGTTCCGAAATGGCTGGAAGTGGCTCTGGTGTTGGCAGGCACCTAACTTTTGGGATGTTTAAGGACAATGCCAAATGTTGTCTCCTCTCCAATGGTGAACTAAGGCTATTAGAGGAAGGGAAGATCTCATCAGAAAACTATATGCCAGTAATGCAAAGTAAGGACAAAGTCAATTATCCAGCTAGTCGGTTTTTGTTGCTGTTGTTTTGTTTTTGTTTTTGTTTTTTTGGGAGGGTTGTTTGTTTGTTTTTTTGGTAGTATATGGAGAGAAGCAAAAAAATTCAAAAGCTCTTTTGCAATTTGTAGAAAGTATTAGCCTAACCTTAATCTTTAGTCCATAGATTTCTTTGAGTTGTTCCCCGAGTCGTTCCAAAGGAATGAAGCATAGAAAAATGATTTAAGCCAGAATTCATCTCTAATACTTTAATTTTTGCACCTTTTCTTTGCTATTTCTCACTTTTAGCCATCAAGGAACACATGCACCTGGCACTGTAAATACAGTATCCGTCATATTTTACCAGTGCTCTCTACGTAAACGAGCCCACAACAGTTTGAAAATAAATTGCATTCAGATGTCAGAGTTGATAATTCACCTAAACATTGGGCTGCTGATCAGTAGCTTTTCTCAGTGAGGTATTGGGTTTTGGCTTGTGGATCAAAAGAATTGTTTCTCTTCATGACACCACAGAGCATAGAAGATTCAAAGGGAAGATCCAGGCTCTGTATTTCTCATCACTGATTAGATATGTTGCCTCCTTATTGACAAAATCTCTGTTCTCTCACCAGTCCTCAACTGGAGTTTTACTGGATTGTCCATTTCTAGGGCTGCTCCTCCCTATCTGATCCTAAACCCTTTGACTCATGACCTTTTCTCTCTTTTCCAATGTTTCGTACAGTCAGTTACTCCCAATTTCACTTCTCTAACATCTCTCAAGTCCATTCTCTTATTTTCTTCCCTATCAGCACTACCTATACTCAGGCCTGTATTAGTTTTTGCTTGTATCATTGAAAGAGCTTCCACCTCGCTTCGATTCTCAGCATTGCCCCGCTGATCTGTTCTACACACTACAGGCAGGTCTTTCTAAATGCGGACTCTAATTTAATTGCTTTTCTTATAATACTTCAGTTGCTCACCATTATTATTAGAATAAAATTAAAATTTCTTCCAAATGCAAACAAACCCTTTGTAACCTTGCCTCTACTGATCTGCTTCCCCAGTCTCATTTTAAATGATTTTCTGCCTACCTTCTCTTCCCATCTTTGTCTTGCCTTCCTCTTGCTTTCCAATCTATTTGAAATTCAACTACATTGACTTCCTTCCTTGTCTTCTAAAATGCCACTTTGTTTTTCACAGTTTTTTCTTTTTTTAATTTTAATTTTATTAAATTTATTGTGGTGATGTTGTTTAATAAGAGTGTATTAGTTTCATGTGTGCAGGCTGGCCGAATGGCACATTGGTTAAGAACTGGTTTGGGACGCCAGCAGCCCCGGTTCGGATCCCACATATGAGGGCCAGTGATACTGCCCTCTACAGCTAACAACAGCTCCACCTGGAGCTGGGCTGTGTGAGCCCCGGCGACGGTGTAGGCTGCTGCCCCTGCTGCAGTGGGCTGCCATAGGCTACAGTGAGTGGCCGGCAGCCAGCCTAAGCTGCCAATAGCGGTGGTGAGCGACCATCCAGAGGCCGGTGACTGACCTGCCTCATCCGGGAAGAGCGCAATGATGATACCAACACGGGCCAGTGAAGCAACATCCTCCACAACTAGACTGAAGAACAAAAAGACAGCAACTTGTCTCTTCCCCTCCCTCAATTCTCCAATAAAAAAATCTAAAAAAAAAGTTTCATGTGTACAATTCTATAATACATCATCTATATATTGCATTGTGTGTTCACAACGCAAAGTCAAAGCTCCTTCTGTCACCAAATATTTGACCTACCAACTCTTCTTTCTCCCCCGACTCCCTTTCCCCTCTGATACCCACTATACTGTTGTCTCTGTCTACGAACTTTTGGTTGTTTGTCTTGTTTGTTTGTTGCGTTCAGTTTTATATCCCACAGGAGAGTGAAATCATATGATTATCGACTTTTTCTGTCTGACTTATTTCGCTTAGCATGATAATCTGAAGACCTGTGTATGTTGTCACAAATGGCAGTATTTCATCTTTTCTTAAGGATGCGTGGTGTTCCACTGTATACTTGTATACTCATATGTACCACAGCTGCTTTATCCAGTTGTCCATCAAGGGACATTTAAATTGTTTCCATGTCTTGGCCACCATTTTTCATAGTTGTCTTTTCAACTCTTCTTCGGTCTAACCTCAGCTCTTCAATCTTTATCTCAGTTTTCATTTTCTCTGGGAAACCTTCCCTGACCCACAAGTAGTCTTGGTTAGGTAACCCTTATTTGCTCAACACTGTCTATTGGATTCATATATTTCATTATGTGTCTCCCTCCAAAGATTGCCACCTCTTTGAAATTTTATTCATCTCCAGTATCTTGTGCAGAGGCTGGTACATATAGGTACATAAAGCATGAATAGTCCTTTCATACTGAGTTAAAATTCAAGATGCTTAATTTCTAAATTAAAGACCTCTTCTGTGATTCTAGCAATTACCAAATATTCTTCACCCTCCCTAAATGCACCTTTTAAAATTTTCTTCAAACACATTAATCTTTGGGTGATTTTCTTGTGTAATCTAAGAATTACATATTCCAAGGACCACTTCTCTTTTTTTTTTTCATTAAAATAAACAAAAAATAATAAAACACTGCCCCTTTAATGTCATTTTATGAGATAACGAGTCAACTCAGCAAGAGAGACAATGTCCGTGCTCATCTTATAGCATCTTTCCTCTCATTTTTCACCTTCTCAATGAGTACTCACTCACTGTCAACAGTCAGGTTTTTTGTGCGTTTCTCTTTTTTTTTGTTTGCTTAATGAACATCTATTGAGCAGATACTGTGAACGAAGCAGTGTTATAGTGATGATATAATTGACAAGCTTAGTATTATAATGTAGTATCTTAAAGACTAATAATACAAATCTTTATTTTGTGTTTTAAATGTGTGGATCACAGCTCTTGACTTGTTTTTCTGCATCAGGGTGTGAACTTTGGAATGACAGAGATTATCTTATTTACCAATCCTATATCTTCAGTCCACTGCCAGATACAGAATGCTATGGAAAAAAGATAGTCACCTCTGTTATAGAAGTCAACTAGTTACAGAGAAGGCATGAAAAAAATTTCAAAACAGTATATAAAGCACTCAGGTTAATGGCAGGCATCATAACAAATTTACAAATATGTACCCAAGGCAAGAAGAGTTTCCGGCCTTTCCTTGGCTTTTGTAGGTTAGCAGTGGCTGAATTTTGCCTAAAGTCTCCCACTCCTAGACATGTTGGGGCACATATAACTATCCACACCAGAGGAGAAATGCGCTTGCTTTGAATAATGCCTTTCTCTGAGATATTTTCAGAGCAATTCCTATTTATTTTATATTTTATACTCATTTAATAAGAACTTAGGCATTTAGCAAAAATATATTGCTTGCCCATTCATTCATGTATTAATCAAAATGAGTATTGAGCATCCACTTCTTGCTGGAGATTTTTCCAGCACTGGGCAATAGAGTAGTAAACAAAATACACAGAAATGTCTACCCTCCGAAAGCTTACATTCTAGTGGGAGGAGACAAATAATAATAGAAATCAGTAAGTAAATATTTCAGTATGTTAGCTGGCAATATGTACTATGGAGAACAAAAATTAAATGGAAAGGGGTATCTAAAGGTGTTTTCCCAAAGGTGTGAATGTGTAAGTACAATTTAAATAGAGACAAGCACGCCAGGCTGAAGAAAGAGCAAGTGAAAAGGCCCTGGGGCAGAAACTTGACTGGAATATTCTAGGAATTGCAAGGAGGCAGTGTGCTGGAGTAATTTGAGGGATGGAAAGTGGAGATGAGGTCAAAGAGATCATAGAATGCCTGGTTTATAGGACTTTATAGGTCACTGTTAAGAATTTAACACTTATCTTGTTAAGAATTTGACACTGTCTCTGAAATGCAAGGCCATTGGAGGTATTTGGGAAGATAAGTGGCATGATCTGATGTATGTTATCAAAGTACTTCTGGGCTCTTACTTTGGGAATGATATATGTTAGGTGATTTCATGATAGATGAGACATGGACTGTGACAGAAAGATGAATCCAAGGTATTCCGACATGAACAACCAGAAGGATGGAGCGTACAAAAATTGAGATAGAATAAAGATATGAGGAGCAGATTTTAGGGGGAAAAGACTGAGAATTTTGTTTTGGGTAGCCTAAGTTTGATATTCCTATTGGACTCCCACGAGGAGATGTTGAGTAGACATATAGATAAACAAGTCTAGAGTCCAGGGAGAGGTCCTGGGTGGAGATCTGTTTTATATTATGGATGTATGTTGAATATAATCTGGCTGGGTATGATAGACACATGAAAGTAATTAACAAGCAATGAAAGACAGTAGATATAGTATATTTACACAGTATGTGTGTGCCAAAATGAATGCTCGAGAAAATAGATGCAATAACACCTCAGACAAGGAAGATGTACATTCTGGAATGGGTCCAGAGAGAAGACAGTGTTTGAAGTGGCCTCAGAGGCATATGTTGAATTTCAGTAGTAACAAAGGAGAGAAGTATTCTGGGCTCAGAGTGAGAATACCACAAAACTCTTCAAATACAGATGAGATCTTCCCACCTCTCTAGGAAGGTATGTATGGAAGTCCCAAATTAGATTATATAGGATAGAGATGTGTAAGAAGTGATGTGAATTTGATCTGGTAAAAATTATCCCTAGAGATTTTTGTCAATGAATAACATATATAGTACATTGTTTTCATCAATGATTCTGGTGGCTTCATTGAATATGGAACTTTTGCAAATTCAGTTTTAGTGTTTCCTGCAAAACAGTGTCCACCAGAGCCCTGGAACCTAATGGATAAAAAAAAAAAAGTCTAATTCCATAGCTTTGAAGTACTTTAGCTGTGAAGTACAAATAGGCCTGACAAAGATACGTGAGCACTATTTATATGAAATTATCATGTTCCCAAGTTCATACTTGTGACTGTGATAAGCAATCATATTGGGTTGTTGGAAAAGTCATGACGCATTTTTGAAACAAAAAACAGGAAAAATAAATCATGACTTTTCAGACAACCCAATATTAATGTTGTGAATTTGGATAGTCTAAGGCAGTGTATATCTTTTTGCTCTAGCAAGCTGCCTTTCAACCCTGTAAGAAAATCGGCAATTTTCCCCCTAGTCGGTAAAAACTACCCTATAGAGGGGGTAGGTAACAAAAGGAACTAAAGAGGCTGAAATAATTTAAAACTCAAAACATGTTCTCCTTCCATGAAGTGGCTGTACTTGCTCTGGTTAAGTCACACCTCAGTTTTCCAGGCAGACTTTATAATCTGAGTCTTTCTCTAGAGATAATACAGGGTGCAAGCCCCTTCAAAGGACGGATTTGTGCTTGCTGGCAGCTTCCGGAGGTCTGTGCTGTCTGGTTGCTAAGATCTCCAGAGTGGCTTATGGGCTTTGTGTAATTTCTATCTGCACCCAGACAGCCGGACTTCATTTCGTTTTATTTGCATTTAATAATACACTGCCTTTCCTTAGCTGTTGAATTGTGAATTATCAAACACTATCAAATCCTGCTTGCCATATTCTGACTATACTTGCTTTGAAACAGACCCATTGGTTACATGCTGGTTCCAGGGAAAAGCTGGGTTTCGTGCCATGTATTTCAGGGTGGGAACTACTCTGATGTATTTCTTTTTGGGGCAAAGTATGCCATTTCTGATCTAATGTGAATACTGGGAATGGTAGAGTGAGCTTTGTGGTGGGTTCATCTTTAATTATTAAAACAGGAGAGATCTTTCATGCCTCTTTGAAGTTCTTATTTTATTTTCAGGAAAGGAAGTGAATGTACAAGACACTAAAGTGAAGCAGGGTAAATAAGGAAGGTAAAAAGGAAAAAAAAAAGGAACAGAAGGACAGAAGGAATAGAAAATAGTAGAGAATAGTGATTACAAAGTGGAAAGGAACTGTGGAAATGAGAACAAAGGGCAGAGAGAGATGGCCCACTTGGTAGGAAACTGGTGCGTAGCTCTCAATAATATTTGAAAGTAATTGGATTTGAGATCTTTCTGCTAAGTCTTTGTCAGTCAATATAAATGTGACTGTATGTTGGCAGCCCTGGGCTTATGAGAGCTAATGATGAAGGAAAGGATGAGGAATGAGGGGAAAATATTTCACATATTAAAACTTGCTAAGGGATTATGTCCTCTTTCTATGGATTTGGGAAGAAACACACATATCATTTCAAATAAAATTGAAGCTGGAATGGGGTGAGGAGTTGTAAGGAAGAAAGAGTCACAATTAGAGTAAAAAAGTTATTCAGTACCCAAGCATCAAAGATCTCAGTGTGTGGTTTTTCTTTCTATCTAAAATTGTCCAGTCCTGGTAATTAGAAAGTGAGTATAATGAGGGGGCTGGTCTGAGTCATGCTTTAATGAGTCAAAATTACAGCTGGCTGGCATCCATTACACGGAAGCACTTGTGTGTATGTTTGTGTCGTTTTTTCAGGGGAGAACGTTACTAAAGCTAAGGGTGTATTGACAGAATTCGTCATGGGCCTAGGCTAGGAGCAGCAGACGGAGCACACGATTTAGGTGCATTAATGGACTCCATGATTATTATTCTCAGTGTTGTTATAATCATACATAATGCATACATATATCAAAAACTAATTATCATTTACTTGTCTCTCATGCTTTGATGAATCTGAGCCTTTTCTGGTGAAATAACCATAAGATGAAGAGCGGGTTGGGACGAGGGAGATGCTGATATACACAGAGGCTGGATATTTGCTACAGTAATTTGGTTCCCCATTATTTGTCCTCTAACCTGACATATGTGGGTTTAAAATGAACTTTCCCTTACAGAAAAGAAATCAAAATATTTGCATAACGGATGCCTTCGATACATAGAGCTCTAAGCACCTGGAGTCAGGGGACCAGATTCATTAGTCCTTCATACGTAATTTCATCAGTTCCAACCCAAGACAAGTCCGTGAAACAGTGCTCCAGTGCAAATGAAATAACTAAATCAAATGTATAATCTCATCTATTCTAATGCTACCGACCTTGAAATACACAAAAAGCTAATTAGAAACAGATTTCCCATTTCATCCTGGCTTTATATTTAGTCTATCCGTGAAGCATTTTCTCTACAGACTCACATCTATAGCTCAGAGTTATAAGTTAAAAGGATACCCTAGATTGGAATCCCTAAAAGGTAGAACCTGAAATGCAGAATTGTGTCAAAGTGATGTATCAGCAATTATTCCCAGGAAAAACCAGTAAAGGAGTAGAAAAGTGGGTAGTGAAGGGGACGAATTGCAAGTGCGAGTGCAGTACCGTGGGAAATACCACAGTGGGTAAGGCATACCTCAACATTGTCCTAACTGGAGAGAGAGGGCCTAAGTGTTGATTGCCCAGAACCTGAAATCATTGGTTAAGGGCCTTACTAGGGGAACATAAATTCCTGGGCACTTCAAGAGCGCCATATGTTTAGGCAAAACAGAGCCTCGCACATCCCACTGCCAGAGACTCATCTGTGCTGGCTATCCTGATTGGAACTCAATGGGAGGCAATGTCCATGAAAATGGTTGGGAATTAGAGGGGATATGGCAGAACATATGGTACTACATAGGCTCCTTTCTGCCTGTAAAATATGGATACTCTCATTACTTCTTAGTACAGTTCTTGCATTTTCCTCCATTGCCTTCCCCCATTCCTTTCCAGCTTTACAGAACTGCTTCTATTATGTCCAACGCACCTTGTTGTTATGTGTTTTCAGACCGCTGTTCATGACTTTACCTTCCTGGATGCCCTTAGCCAAACCTTTTTCCCTACTCAAGCTTTACCTTCTATGTGAAGTCTTCTCTAACTGAACCTGGAAGAATTGACACTCCTTTCATCATAAAACTGTAACACCTTTTGTCTCTAAAATAGGATGCATCCCACTGGATTTTAATTTTCCAGTTTGTGACTGCTTACTTTAGTTATGATATCTACATTTTTATTTATCTTTGAAAACTAGAACCCTTGATCCACGTCTGGCAAAAATGGTCGCATCAGAGAATGTTGCTGAATGTAACTAAATATGTAAAAATAATTTGAGTGGAGGAGACACATTTAACTTTTTACATGGAAGATCCCTTTTGAGATAATCAAGTCCAAGCTCCCACCCAAAGCAGAAATCTCTATCAATTGCATCCATAACCAGTGGATGTTTGGTCTGTTTGTTTTAAATAATATTCCAACTAAAACTGTCATCTTTTGTTTATTTAGACAAGTTATGGCAGTAATTATCAGCTGTGAAGCTGCTTGCTCCTTGGGACCAAAACCTCCACACTCTTCACTTAGTAACTTGAGTTTACATGTGCTTAAAATTTCTTTTTTTTCTAGTATTTTAAATAACATTTTCACAGGATTAGTTGTAGTTGTATTGATAGTCAACAACACTTTTTAGGTTGAGAAGTCAGCAGAGAATATCAACACAGATGATTTATGGTTTCTCTTTTTTTTTTTTTTTTAGCTGAGCCATCCTGCCACCTGTTGGCAGTGCAACGGCAACTCAGCTCAAGCTGGCATTGAACCGCCATTGCTCAGAGCTCAGCTTGCACTCTTGAGCAAGCTCTTAACCAACTGAGCCACTCGGCCGGCCCTCAACACAGATGGTTTATTAAGGTCATAGTCAAAGCTGACCCTACCCTACCCCTGGACATTTCATAGACATTCACTCTTGCTTTCTCCCCAATTATGTCACTAGAAGGGTCTCCTCTTGCTAAGTCTTTTCCTGTGACCCTGCCATGTATTTGTAAATCAAGTGATCACACTTGAACAATACAGTTGCTGGCTTTCAAGTAATGTGAAGAGGAAATGAAAACTAATAACTGAAGTGTTTTATTATCATCAGGACAGATAATGTAGAATCTGAACAAAATACAGGCTTGTTTTAGAAACAGAAGTCATGGGTGATCCAGGAGATATGGGGTATAACTGATACAAAAGTGATTGCAATGTCTCATTCTTTACTGTGAGAAAGTATCGTTTCTGCTCTTTTACCTCCCACCATCCATTAGGACCTTTATCATTTCCACCACGCATTAAGACCTTTATCATCCCTTGCTTGTCTTACCACAGCTGGAAGTTGGCTAGCTTTTGGAATAGACACTTCTAGAGATACTGTGTTTGCATTTTTTTCCTGTATGCCATCTGTTCACAGAATGAATTCCTGTTGCCTCCAGTTAAAAAGCAGATTGTCTTGGCCCAAGGTCAGGAGAGAAGTCTTAGCATCCTGTTTGACTGTTGAAAACCTCTCCCCCATCCTTTCAAGACAGAAATGTGGCATCCGGAATTAGAACTTGGGTCCCCTGACTAGGTCCTCTGGCTATGGCTGAGCAATCCTCTATTGGAAATTCACACACAGGAACCTGTTCTTTAACTGGCCTGGCCTCCTATTTCTTTATCTCAACATTTTTTCTAGTAGGCTTATTTAAAAAAAAAAAAATCGTGTTGTCAGTATTGATGTACCTTTAATTTTTTTTAATTTTTTTAATTTTTTTAATTTTTTATTTTTCTGAGGGCAGTGTCACTGGCCCTCATATGTGGGACCGAACCGGGCTTCCTAAGCCAGCACTTAACCACCGCGCCACTCGGCCGGCTTGATGTACCTTTAAATATGCTTGTGCTTAGAACTTACAGAGCTATGGTCTACGAACATTAGGGCTGGTGAAAAGACCTATAGATTCCATTTGCCAATCACTTTGACATCATTTTCAAGAGCAAACTTTGTATGTTTCTGTCTCTTTTTTTATTGGAAATCATGAGCAGAGAAAGAGAAAAGACCTTGAAGCTGAAAAATTAAATCTCTCCCAGATTGTGGGGCCACCACTTTGGAAGAGAGGCTAAAAGAAGATGTTATTTATGTATATTCTATCTGCCTCCTCCTCTCCAGAGCTACCTCTTGGCATTTAGGAAAGTAATTTTCCATATCTCAGAGCCCTAATTTTAAAAAAGAATTTACAAGAGCAGAGGAGTCCTTTGGTTAGATTGAGCTAATCGCAGAGTAAATGTGCCATTTGAGCAATAGAGATGACTGTTGGTGTAAATTGTCCAGGGGTGTAAAATGCAAGAGTAAGTGAGAGTCAAAGTTAAATGGAAATAACAACAACAACAACAACAACAACAACAACAACAAAATACTCAATATCTGTCCCTTCACCATTACCTTCAGGTGAATTGACCAAAAGATAACTTGAAACCCTGAATAGTAGGGCCAATATATGCATCTTCCTAATGACTGCCTAATTTCTTAGGCAAGAGTCCTGACGTGTTTCCATGATACTTCTGCAATATTTGCTCTGCTACAACATTCTCTTTTTCATATGTGTTCTTCTCAGATGTTTACCCACCTAGCTCCCAAGGTCCAACCTCCACTTGTCCAAATTCTAGTTATCCTCCAAGATCCAGTTTAAATGTCATGTCTTCTATTAAGACTCCCCTGATCACATTAGCTGGAGACTGCAGGATGGAAGATGGCATTTCAGATAAATGAAAACAAGTATGTACCGTCTGACTGCACTGGGGATACTGTGGAGAGTTAGTGGGTATTAGGACTGGAAGCATAGACTATAACCAGATGGTGGGTTTCCTGAAATGTCTGCCTAAGACAGGTGAATTTAAGAGGTAAGAGATTATTTTCATAAAGATTTAGAAGAAAATAAATCAGAATAGAACTTCAGGAAAATGAACTCGGTGACTTGAGTGTAAGGACTCTTGGAAAAAAGCCTCTCAGATACTCTTTTTACTTCAAGTCCTGTCTTAACCACTCTGCCATACTAACTTCTCAGTTTTGGGCAATTAACTATGTACTAGGGCTGCAGGGGGTTCAAACAGATCTGAATTATAAACCTGCCTCTACTGCCTCACTAACCATATGACCCTGGAGCTCTCTGAGTTCGTTTCCTGATCTGTCAAATGGAGAAAACGATTAAGAATTTCATCAAGTTCTTTTGAGGATTAAAAGAGATAATACATATAAGGTAATTAGTACAGTCCAGCCTATGCTAAGTATTCAGTAACTGGTATCTATTTGTAGTAGTGTTAGTATTAATATCAATAATAATAACTATTCCTTGCTTGATTTCTTTCATTCACATTTCAACAAGATAAGTGTACACATACCTACTAAAAGTACCCATGGCTAAGGCTCTCTTTTCTTATGAAAAACACTCCCTGTCATGGGCGAAATTGTGTCTTCCCCCCCGCAAAATTCATATGTTGAAGGCCTAATCCCCAGTACTTCATAATGGACCTTATATGAAGATAGGGTTTTTACAGACATAATGAAGTTAAAAGGTGGGCACTCCTCCAATATGAGTGGTATCCTTATAAATAGAGGAAATGTGGATGTAGATATATACCGAGGGAAGGTGATATGAAGACACAGTAGGTAGATGGCTATCTATAAGCCAAGTAAAAAGACCTAGCACAGATTCTTTCCTAACAGATCTCAAAGGAATCAACCCTACAGACACCTTGATCTCAGACTTACAGCCTCCAGTACTGTAAGAAAATAAATTTCTCTTGGTTAAGCCAACCAATCAGTGGTAATTTGTTACAGCAGCCTTAGTAAACCAATACACTCTCTCAAACAGCCCCCAAGGAGTTTGCTACTTTTTAAATAACTTCATTTAATGTCCCAAATAATAACTAGCTAGGGTAGGTATTTAAAAATAGACAGATCGCCATATTAAGTAAAGGCATTCCTATAACATCCAGGAAGACTTAAGAAAGTCTCTTAACAATCATGAGAGACATAGCCTAAAGTCCTGTGAATCCTTAAATTTGTAAACACAGTAGAGAATGGAATGCCCCACTGATGCATTCAAGGCTGAAAAGGCTTCAAGTCGCCTTACCCTACAGCCTCTTGGACTTGGCCAAGTTACGCTTTGCATTCCTTGCACCTGAAGGGGAGCTCTGAAGTAGTGGAACTGTAGAAATAAATCCTGGAATGCCAAAGGTCCGCTTTACATTTCTAAAGTCAGTTTATATGTATCCTGCTATCTGGGACACTAAGAAGTTATCTCATAGAATCATAACACTTTAGTCCTTGCTGAGAATTCAAAAGGATTTTAATCAACTTTGCTCATGTAAAAGATGTGGAAACTAGATCCAGAACATGGGAAATCTTTTGGCTAAGGTTACACATCTAATTTTTCTCCCTAATTTTAGTCTTCCTTTCTAGACTTGGAGAGTTACACAAACACAGCATTCCCCCTCACCTTCTTTCTCCTTGGTTTTGCCTTTTATTAGTCTTTCTTCTTGAGTTTTCATGTGGAAACAGGAGATAGATTCTGACCCTGGGACTGAGTGGAGCTCAGTGACCTACATGCACCCCTGCCTGTCCTGTATTCCAACCAGCCTCGGAGACTGCTGAGCTCCTCGCTTTTTAGGAATTCATTGCACATATTCTAGATGGTATGGTTTTGACATACAGCTTTTGAAAAGGAAGGGAGGGTGAAGGGAATTTTGCCCTGGGTATCCATGTTGGACTTCTTTGAATTAGGAAAACATAATCACTCATCAAATAGTGTGAGATCATTGTACCTCCTAAAATATATGACTCAAAATTAAATGTGTTTTCTGTGTGAGTAGACAGGTGGTGATATGCAACAAAAAAAAAAAAAAAAGAGAAAAATCGCAAAACACCCCGTCAAAGTTACCTTTTCTCTGCTCAGGCTTTTTAGATTGTTCACATGTGCAGAGAACAACCATCTGTCATCAATATTGGGAATACTTCAACTGATTTGTTAACTACACACTCTATATATCCTACATCACCTGGTACTCCAGATTAGTGGACCTAAATATGTATTTGAAAATGCAGAAACTCCCAGCTCCCACTATGAATCAAACTCATCTCTGAGCTTAACACAAATAAACCAGCAACGATGCCCAGGCCCCACTTCCAGAAACTGTGAGTCATGTAGGCTGGGATGTGGACCACACATCGATATTTCTTTGAAATCTTCCTAGGTGATTCTAATGTACAGACTATTGAGAACAGTAATTTAATGGTTCCATAAGTGAAGGCAACTGATGACTCAGATGGATGAAATATAAGAATATTACTCGGAATAAAAACAATAAAGTGGGAGGCAATCTCTTCCTGAGTTGAGACCTGAGATAGCAGCAGCCCAGGAAGTAACTGGAGAAAGTCTGGAGGAAGCTTCTATGGGTTTTTGTTCTTTCCAAAATGCAAAATGCATGACAAGCCATTTTAAATCAGAAGAAGATGGCAGATAACTGTGTATTGCTGAGCAGAGATGGGTCAAATAATTCCCTGGCTTGATTAATTAGTGTCTTCTTAAGCAAGTGAAATGGATTTGTAATTATATATTTAATGTCATAAAGTCCCTTTACATGGCTTGGTCTGAGCTTAGCTGGTTGAGATCTCAGATGAAGGGGACAAGTGCTAGTTAGAGTGCAGCTATTAGACACCAATACACTAAAGTGCCAGCTATGGCATGTAATCAATGTGTGAAAAATGGGTGATTCTCACTAATGCCCTGCTAATGTTCTCATAATGATTTGTCAAAGTACTAGAGCTAATTATTGTCATGCAATGTGGTCCAAGTTCACTGGGACAATCCTGGCATTGGTGAATAAGAACATACATTGCCAGTTTGTCACCTACTTTGAGTTTTTTCTCCTATGTCTTTTCACATAGAGATCCTTTATGTCATTTTCTATATACTTACATACTTCATTTTCCTTTCATTTTCTTATTTTTTAAGCTCTATGTTTCATCCTTTCTCCCTATTTCCATTTTCTCTTTCATTACAAAAAATACTGGATGGGAACTTAAGAGCCCTAAAATCTAATCCTCATTCTACTATAAAGGCAAGCCATTTCATCTCTCTGAGTCTTGTTTCCGTAAGCATAGGAATAAAGGAACTAGATACACCGTAAAGCCCCTTTTTGCTTTAAAATAATAGCATTCCAGATTTTCCTTGCAGGTCTGCTCTATGTTTGTGTCCCTAGCATCTTTTTTTTTTTTAATCAAGTTTATCACCATGATGACTCATTTTTGAGCAATGGGACATACAAGTAAGATGCTTATTAGTAATCAGTGGTACAGGAAATGGAGTACATGTGCTATAGACATTTAGAGAACAGAGGAGAGGTTAGAGCCTTTAGATATGAAAACATACTTCCTAGTTCAAAGCAAGGTGACACTGCCACCTTTAAACTTTGTCCTAGGGTAGTTATTCTTGTAGAAGAATTTTTCATTAATAGTCTCTTAAATAATAAATTATCATAGCAGAGCCTTGGATCAGTATAGCATCCAGTGAAGGGTTCAGATCTCTTCTCATCTCAGGTTACAACATCCTTGTGAGGTAGTTGGAGCAGATAATAATTATTCCTTCTTTGTTGATGGTAAGCAAGCTTGCAAAGGGGAATTAATGGCATTTATAGACAAAGCAAATTTGCATTATGCATTTCCTTTCTTGAAGCAATCTTTATCTTCGACTGTTCTGTGTGTGTGTGTGTGTGTGTGTGTGTGTGTGTGTGTGTGTGTGTGTATGTGTTTGCTTTTACAGCAAATGCAGCTCAGCATAGGAAGTCACTTCACCCCTTTTCACCTTGGAGTCAAATTGAGAAACAGTGTACCTTTTACTCCCAGAGTAGACAAAAGCTGGAACATAAAAAATTGGGGAATTTTAAAGAATTTTGTTTGTTTGTTTATGTTTAAACAGTACATTGGAGCAGAGGTCAGCTAACTTTTTCTCTAAAGGGATAGATAGTAAGTATTGGGTTGTCAGAAAAGTCATGACGTATTTTTAATGTTTTTCATTGCAAAAATGTGTCATGACTTTTCCGACGACCCAATATTTTAGATACTGTAGGCTGCAAAGATCCTGTCATACACACACACACACACACACACACACACACACACACACACACACTGGGGGTGCCAAAAACATGTATACACATTTTAGGAGATGTTATCTATGTATTACTTTTTGAAGTTGAATTGAATTACAGTAGCGATGTGTAGTATGACATTCTCTCAAAAGATGGCATTAATCAAATGAATGGTAGTGTCACCACGTGACAGGCAGGACAGTAAAACAAAATGGCAGAAACACAGTTGTAGTTCGAGGAGCACAAGACCATTTTGAAGTGGTATTTGAGATTCAAGAATGTTGTGGAAGTACAATGACAATGGAGGCGTGAATATGCAACAGCACCTCCAACATGCCTAACAATTGCATGCATTTGTGATAAGTTTGAGACACATGGTATTGTGTGTGATGTGCACAAGGGAAGAACAAAACTTTATTAAAATTGTAATACTCAACATATACTGATAACAAAAGATGAATACAAGTCCCCTTTGACTTCTGCAATTACAAGAGGTACTCAAAGTGGTTACCATCAGCGTCCAGACACTTCTGATTATGGTGAACTACTGCTTGAGCATAGGTAACATTTCTTAAAATGTGTATACATTTTTTTATTTTTTGGCACCCTTGGGAGTTGTGTGTGTGTGTGTGTTGTGTGTATGTGTGTGTGTGTGTGTGTGCCCTTTACAAATGTAAAAAGCATTATTTTTCTTGACGGCCATACCTAACAGGCCATGGGCCAGATTTGGTCCTTGGGCCATAGTTCACTAACCTCTTCCTGCCTTAGACTCAGATCTACATTGTATGGCCCTAAGACACTTGGGCCAACAGGAACACTGATGTTCACATGCAGGTGCCCACAACAGGGGACATTAACATATCCAGGTGCATTACTAGGCAATTCGACAACCATTGAAAACTGACTCATTTCTTGGAAGGGATAAACTCTCCAGTAAGCAGCATGAAACCTTGAATAGCAGATTTCTAAATTCTGTCAGAAACTTATCAGGGCTCCAGATAAAGTTGGTTGTCCAGGCTGTCTCCTTTGTATACAACCGATGTGATTCTGAAAAGCAATGCTGAAATTGAAAATTAGTGGAGTGAATCTTTTTTTCTTTTTCCTTCAGTGATGGCTGGCTTTCCCTAGAAAAATATTTTGTTATGAGACATAATGCAGACTGTGCCCTTTGTAATACTAATATTCCCTTAATTTTTAGCAATGAACAGTCTATATTTACTTCATTCTGTCATACAACCCACAATGAGAAAAGTTAGTCAAGAGATAACCAAATGAATGATCTTTCACACACATAGAATGAACACGTATACACATACAAACACAGTAGTAGTAGATATGTCAAGTAGTTAATACCTGTTTCATTGGGCATTCCCAGTGATCCATAGAACTTATATATATATCCTCAATAGAGAATTCTCAGTTGAGAGGAACAAATGGAAATACTTTCTAGGAAAGAACCCACCATTTAAAAAATGTCCTTCACTCATTTATACCTGAACAAAGGAAAGGAAGTAAATATCTCTTTTAAAATAAAGCAAACATCCTTTTCTATATGAGTGCTAATGAAGACTGAAAACCTTAGTACATTTTGTCAGAAATGAGTTCAATGTGCATATCTTATACCCATGTACAATAAAGAATACAAAGTAGGAAGCAGCTTTTGATTTAGCATTCTAATTTTGATGAATGAATCCTATCACTCATAGGAATATAAGTCCACATTGTGTTTGCTATAATAATAGTTGTAACAGATAAAAACAAAAAGTAAACTTATCATCAATCCAAATATCCATCAATAAAAGAATATGAGTACTTGAAGGTATTAAGGTATATTCATATCATGAAATATTTTACAGTCATTCATAAAATGGCTTAGGTCTGAATCTATTAATATAGAAGATTGTCCATGATGCAATATTAAGTTTAGAGTCATTTATATAGCCTGACCCCCACTTTGTAAGCAAAACCCCTACAATATGTGTGTAGACTTATATAAGCATGGAGAAGTGTGAAAACCGACATCCATTCAGCCCATTAAAATTAGTTGCCTCAGAAGAGTACCAATGGAGGAGGCAAATGGATAGAGTGAAACTTTTCTTTATTCATCAAGTTAAGAGATAAAGATAGGGAGAAGCACATAGATCAAGCAAATATAGGGCATAATTACATAAATACACAGTAGTCTTAAATAGATAATAGCAATGAATGATGTATAGATCAATTATATGCAAACAGACATATGCAAATAAGAGACATTAATAACCATTGATTTTTAGAACTTTGATCTGACATATAATTAATAATATTAATAATACCTCATGTGGTCCAAATACTGCACTCAGCACTTTGTATGAATTATCTTTTTTGCCACCCACAGCAACCCTTGGTGGTAGCTGCTATTAACACCATTTTACAGATGCGACGACCATGGATCAGTGAGGCTGAATCAGTTGTTCATACTCATGTGGCCTGAAAGAGGTTGCATTGGGTTTTAAACTCTGGCCTAAGTCGAAAGCCCTTATTACAAAGTGTTACTATCACACAAAGTGTATTGCCG
Source organism: Aselliscus stoliczkanus (assembly GCA_033961575.1). Taxonomy (NCBI): domain Eukaryota; kingdom Metazoa; phylum Chordata; class Mammalia; order Chiroptera; family Hipposideridae; genus Aselliscus; species Aselliscus stoliczkanus. The sequence continues at coordinate 68,736,102 of CM066729.1, forward strand.
TGCCTTAAAACGTCTCCAAGTGTATGGAGTTTTACACATAGGAAAGCCAGTGATTGTGGAATGTTGAATCAGAATTTCTGAACATAGCAGGAATCTGGGTGAAAACCCAGTGTATGACAATGACTAAGTTTTCATCCTTCAGTCTCCCATTCCCTGCTCGTGGGTGTCTCCTGCTGTGACATTGCCTCAAATTATCCATGTACCACTATTTTCCTTGCTTGTCAAAATATTTCTCCTAATCCCCCATTTCCCTGTTTACCACAAATCTTTTTGATTATGCTGATTGCTATGGCTTCTACCTCTATTGTTGTTTGTTTGAGGCCAGTGTCACTGGCCCTCATATGTGGGACCCGAACCGGGGCCGCTGGCTTCCTAAACCAGCGCCTAACCACTGCACCACTCGGACGGCCCTGGCTTCTACCTCTAGTCAGAGATTTTTATTTTTCTTCTGTATCCTCTGACTTCCTATAAAGGATTCTTAAATATCATCTCCAGTTGAACCAACTGTTACTTCCATTCCACATGTTCACCTGATTCCAAGAGACTGATCTGAACAATCTTCTGAAAATATAAGTCAAACCATGTCACTTTTCTACTTAGAACTTTTTAATGTCTTCCCATAGCTTTTAAAATAAAACCCAAATTTCTGCTTCAACCAACAAAGGCCTCATATGATCTATCCTTTTTCTAATTTCCAATAACATATACATGACTCTCCATGACTCAGACTAGCTGTATGTACATTGTGTTGCAACGTGATCCCTGAGTCTCTGATTCTGGATTCTTCTTGACTTTCTCACCTTCCCAGAGCAGTTGCTCTGGTCATCTAATCATTTTCTATCCCAGCAGACTGCTTTCATTCTCCATATGGCACTGAGAACATATCAAGATATATCCTTGGTGAAATCAATTAAAATGATTATCTTTATTTATAATTATCATAGCAATAAAATTTAGAGTCAATAATTTAATCAAAGTATTCACTGATGGTGGCTTTTATGTCTGTAAAATATACCTTAAGTAATAACAACATTCAGAAAACCTGCAAACACATAAATGCTCTTGTAATAGGAATGAACTTATGTTATTTATATCATCGTAGAGCTTACTATGTTTTGCTCTAAAAGTTACTGGTAGTAAAAACAACTGACCAAACATAAGCCCTGTTACATATGTTACTTCTGCCACGTAACCACTAAGTGACCTTGGCTAAGGTCAGTTTAATTTGTCAAATTCAATTCAGTCACCTGTGAACTTAAATTGGTGCTCATTATCTTATAGCCATTTCTTCCATACAGACTGTGGATAGAATGCCACTTTCAGGACAGAATATGGAGACACATAATGGCCATTGTGACAGATAAGGTTTCATTTTATCTCATTATTTGTTTAATCTGTATATATATATATATATATATATATATATATATATATATATATATATATATTACTGGGCTAGACTCAAAGGAAGGAGGAATGAAAATTGGTGAAAGAGGTATCAATAATTTAAGCTATGCAGATGATACCCTCAGAAAGTGGCAGTGATTTGAAATGACTTCTGATGAAAGTGAAAGAAGAATGTGTTAAAGCAGAACTGCATTTGATCATCAGGGAGACAAAAATCATGACTACAGAAGAAATACACAATTTTATTTTATTTTTTGAAATACTCTATTTTAACATAGACAGTGAAGCCATCAACATTGTTAAAGATTTTGTTTAGTCATCAATGCACATGGAGTCTATAGCCAAGAAATCAAGAGACGGCTAAGCTTTGGCAGCAATGGAAGAATTAGGAAAGATCATCAAGAGCAAAGATGTGTCATTAGAGGCCAAGGCTAAGATCATTCACACCCTCACATTTCCACTTACTAATATTATGTACGGATGTGAAAGTTGGACAGTGAAGAAGGCCAATAGGACAAAACAAATGATTCATTTGAAATATGGTGTTGGAGGAGAGCTCTATAGATACCATGGACTTTGAGAAAGACAAACAGGTGCGCCCTAGAGCAAATTAAACCTGAAACATGGCTGGAGGCAAATATGAGAAAACCGAAGTTGTTCTACTTGGGGCACATAGTGAGAAGGCAGGGTTCCTTAGAAAAGACAGTAATGCTGGGAAACATAGAAGGCAGCAGGAAAAGAGGAAGACCAAATATGAATCCATAAGAAGCCACAGACATGAGTCTACAGAAGCTAAGCAGAGCTGTCGAGGACAGGACATTGAGGACACTCTGACTAATAGGGTCGATAGTAGTTGGAGCTGACTCAATGGCATGTAACACACACACCATACAGACTAGGTGAGGTAGTTCTGTATTGAAGAGATGGGGAGTTCTCATGTCAACTTTATTGAAATTTGTACAATTAAAACTTGCATAATTAGTTTAATTTCTGTTTAGACCACTAGACTGTATGTCTCATGACATCAGGTAAAAATACAAGGTTGGACAATTAAGCTTGCGAACTCATCCTAGAAAAAGTGCTACATACCTCATTGCTGAATATCACTACAGTCACCTTTGAAGTACTCCCCTTGGAGAGCTGTGCACCAACACCAGCACCTAGTCCACCCTTCAAAGCAATTTTGGAACTCGTGTTGAAATGGCCATCAGAGCTGTTGTCGTGTTACCCTTGATGTCCTGAATGTCATCAAAATGTCTTTCTTTCAATATTTCCTTTATCTTTCGGTAAAGAAAGAAGTCATTGGGGGCCAGATCAGGTGAGTAGAGAGGGTGTTCCAATACAGTTATTTGTTTACTAGCTAAAAACTCCCTCACAGAGAGTGCTGTGTGAGCTGGTACATTGTCATGATGCAAGAGCCATGAATTGTTGGTAAAAGTTCAGGTCATCTAACTTTTTCATGCAGCCTTTTCAAACACTTCCAAATAGTAAACTTGGTTAACTGTTTGTCCAGTTGGTACAAATTCATAATGAATAATCCTTCTGATACCAAAAAAGGTTAGCAACATCATTGCTACAAGTTCATGAACTTAATTGCTAGACCTTGTATATAACTTGTAAAAATTATGAATTGGCATCTAATTCAGTACCAAAAACATAGAAGATCATCAACAAAAAATTACTGACTTAAATAATTGCTTATGTTCTTATGCAGATCAAATAAGATCAGATATGGGATAACTTTTTATGAATTCTAAAATCACAAATGTATAGTATGAATTATTGTCTCCATTGCTGTAAACACTTCTCATTCCTCTTCATACCCACAGAAGGAAAGCTACCCCTAGTGTCAGTGGATTTTGGAAAAGTATTATTTTTTTTTTTTGGAAGCATGTATCTATGTGAATTTAAAAGTCCTCCTAAATTAATGTGTCAGCACCATTGTGGTAGCCTAATCTCATGTGATCCCTCTTTTTTTTAATCTTTTTTATTTTTTTTATTTTTTTATTATTAGTTTCAGGTATGCAAAACAATGCAATAGTTATACTTTTGACCCCTCACAAAGCGACAACTCCCTTCCCTAATGTGATCTCTTGAAAGAAATACTTTATCAGTCACCAGGAGCAATCCACTAAGCAGGCCACCCACCTAGAACTAGGCTTGGTCATGGGACCCCAGGGTGACTCCATAGTCACCAGCCTTGGAGTTCTTTAAGATATTGCATTGACCCCACACAGAGTAGAGGTTTAGAGGGCACAGTGAAGGCTCACTGTGGCTGGTTTAGGTCCTAGAGAGATGTAGACATTTGAAAAAGGTACTCCAATGTTTAGCCCCCTCCCCCCCCGCCTACCTGGGGCCCATGGGCCAGGTCATGGGTATGCTTTCTGCGGTCTGGGCTGAAAGAGCAATGCTGACACCTGTGGCATGGTTCGCTGAGAAATGTGCTAAACTATGTTTCTGGCTCTAATTCTGGCTCCCAATTAACTGGTTATTTTCAAGCCAAATGCATTCTCTGTTTCCTTATTGGTTAAAGGGGACCAATAGTGTTTCTCTAATCTGTCTTTCAATAATGTGTGTGTGTCTGTGTGTATGTGTGTGTGTCTGTGTGTTAGACAGACATATACTTTATGAAATAGAAATGGTTCTGTGTAATTAAAATATTAAGTCATGATAATCATGAAAATAAAAGAGGTAAATGGGTTATGACTTTGAAGGAAATGTAGGCTATCGGTCAATAAATTCAATAGTGAGGTTTTTGTGTGGTAGAGGAAATAGTATTTGAACTGGTAGGATGAAAGAAAGAGGGAATATAAGGTAAAAGGTTTTAAATTGTCTTAGGAATAGTACAAACAGATAAGACAAATTCTGTCGATAGCTGTCTTAAAATACAGCACTAAAGAGTTGGGTTTTATTTAATATCTGTGGGAAGGTTATAGACCATGGAACTGATTGACCAAAAAAAAAAAAAAAGTTTTAGAAAGATTGGTTTGGCATTAAGTGATGGATTATATAAATATTTATAGGTGCTAATTCACCCCATAGTGGTGTCTTTGAAATGTGTTCTCTTTCAACTTTCTTTGTCTTGGCATCAGTAAAAATACCTGATCTGGAGATATATAAATTGAAATGCTGTATTAGTTAAATGTAAAAACTACTCTAAGAAAAATATGCTTGAACACATATTGACTAATAGTGCAGACATGTTCTTTCTTCGGATAATCACAAAGAACCACTACCAGCAAAAATTAAACTATGGCTTTCATCAAGTGTTCGTGTAGTTTCAAGGATAAAACTCCAATCCCACTACAATCCCCTGATGTAAGAGGTGCTGCTGTTTGTTTTCTTTTATTTTTGAAACATCAGATCAAGCTCTGTTGTGGCCTGTGAAAAATAAAATATTGGGTTGTCGGAAAAGTCATGACGTATTTTTTCAATGTTTTTCATTGCAAAAATGTGTCATGACTTTTCCGACAACCCAATAGTTTGTTATTGTAATAAGAAGGAACTTCTTTTTCATCACACATTTATTCAAAATGAGACACACAAGGTGTTTGTATTTGAGAAATAGTAATTAGATGCAAGAATACCTCATCATGAGTGTTTAAAATGAATCCATCCCAGTTGGTGTTTTACCTTATTATGTTTATATTTATCAGAATTCAAAGAGTACTCCTCATAAGGAATTGATAAGGCACAACATTTAATTGCAGCAGCTTTCCAACTTACAGATTGTGTTCTAAAATGGTTGTTGGCAAGCATAATTCTCACTAATTATTTGGAAGTTCTGAAGAGTAAATCCTGCTATATTAATGGCAAAATTCCCTGAATATTAATGAACTTATTGTATTGTTTGAGTCAAATAAAAATTATAAAAAGTAAATTATATATGTAGTAAAAATTTGCACAGTAGTTATTTTACAAAGAAAGTAGTCTTAAATTATAAGCAGTTCACATAAATGTCTACATTTTGAAGTATTTTTATTCAAAATGAAGCTTTGGTATATAGCAAAGTATGTTGAGGTTTTAATCCAGAAAATGCTAGAGGACTCGATGACTAAAGTAATAATCTGGAATGTTCTCAGAATAAATTTGTTGATTATGTTTGGTTTCTTTTCAAGACTTTATTTCAGGATGATCTTATGATACTCAACTATAAAAGTTTAAGACATTGTTATAGATATGTGTAGATATTGCCAATAAAACCCACCGTTTAGCATTGTTGTTATAAATAACAAAAAGTGCTTGGGTTAAAAATAATGGAGAGCAAAAAGGAAAGATGTAACATTTTATGTATATTATGATAGTCTCAGTTCAAAACGAAAACCAAACCAATGCACAGAAAAAAAAAAATCCTTTTTAGTAGTGATTATCATTAGATGGTGGGATTAAGGGGTTTTCTTTTTACTACTTTTATTTTTGAGGTGTTTTATGAATTTCCTAAATTTAGTGACTGCATTTTCAGTAAAACATTAAATCTTTAATGATGAAGTGTTTTATTTTTTATTTAAAAAAAATTTTCAAGTACTGTCCCAGCAACAAATAGCAGCCCCAAACCATTCAGTATGGAACACTGTTTATAACCCTTTTCCCCAACAATGACTGCAATAGCCTCTCTTTCTTCTTGTAGTAATAATATAATGATCCTAATAGTGATGATAGACACAGAAGACAAAGTAGCATGTATTTGAAACGCATAACATGCATTTCAAAGCAATTTTCACATAGATTCACTCACTCGTTTCTCATGGTATCAGCTCTGTGAAATAGATGACTTATTTACCAAAGGGAATCAGTCCTTTTTTTGTGGCCAGGCTCAAGGCAGGAGGATTAAAGGAGCTATTCAACTTGCAGGGGAGGCACCTTGCATCTTGGCTGAAGTATTATTTATTCACTTAGGGAATATATTCATGATCATTTCCCCATTCTCAAAGCCTCCATTGGTAGCAATTTATATTCCCGGGTCCTAGATGAGGGCAACTTGTGACCTTCTATTTCTTGAGTCGAGTCAGCAGCATAGCCTATAGAGAGAGAGTTGTAGTTTGAATGGTACCAAAAATGCATCAGTATGTGAAGCATTTACAGTTATAAGCAGTTGCCAAAGATTTTTCTGATCATCCTGTGTTTTTGTTGGTTTGTTCATTTCTTGCTGAAATTCTGTACAATTCAGGGATAATAAGGGCAAAATACAACCAGAAATCTAGTAGCTAAGGTGTAGATGACCAGAGTTGGGTTTTTATATCTGGAGTTGACTTGTTTGGGGACATGAAGTCAGATACTTAACCTCATTGTACCTCAATTCATCTCCAGTAAAATGCATTTAATGCTGTAATAATACCTGTTCAGCTTATTAAATCTCTTAGAAGGTAGGTACTAAGCTTCAGGTGGCATTATACCTATGCAATGACAAATGCCTAACAGTTTTCCTCAAAGCTTTTCATGAAAATCAAGTATCCCCATAAAAAAAAAAAAAAGTCTTCTTTTGAGTGCAACGTAAGACCAGCTTCTTATTTTCTTTCAACATAATGGAGTTTTATTGATAATTACTAGGGAACAATTGCTATCTTTAGTACAATAAAGAAATTTTTCATTGTCATGCAAGGTGTTAATCATGTTTTTGAAGTGATCATAAATGAATTCCACAGTCCAATCTCTGTACTGCTGACCTGTTTCACCATGTAATTTGAACACTATATAGATGACACTTTCTTTCATATAAGACATTAATAGTGGAACATTGAATTAGACATTAAACAGAGGACTGTGAGACATCACTGTAATAAAATGTGAGAGTTCTCACTGGTTTTGTGTCACCATACTATGAGATGTTTTTTTTGTTGTTGTTGTTGTTGTTTTAGCTGAGCCATCCTGCCACCTGTTGGCAGCTCAGCTTGGGCTGGGCATCAAACTGCTGTTGCTCAGAGCTCAGTTCGCAATCTTGAGCGAGCTCTTAACCAACTGAGCCACCTGGCCGGCCCTATGGAATTCTTAAAAGGTTTACAGATACCTTTAATCATGTTGGTCTACTAAACCTAGAATGTTCTTATTATCTTTGACATTATGAGAAACAAACCGAAATTCAACAACTCCATGAGATCTCATTATTGATTATATAATCTCACTTTATTTTATTTTATTTTATTTTATTTTATTTTATTTTATTTTATTTTATTTTATTTTATTTTATTTTATTTTTTTGAGGGCAGTGTCACTGGCCCTCATATATGGGATCCAAATTGGGGCCGCTGGCTTCCCAAGCCAGCGCTTAACCACCGCGCCACTCGGCCGACCCGAGAATCTCACTTTAGAGTATGTGATAATCCAGATGCTCCCGATTTATCCTCTTTTATTCAATATTTAAAATTGTTCACAGATTCCAGTTAATGGAAGAAGTTCGGAAGTTGTCTACAACATTTCTGAAAATATCTAAGGTGTTATTTGGGGAAGGTATGGGGAGAATTAGGGACATTATATACTTCTGGTAACTTTTTTCCCAATTTTTAACTGTGGTAAAGTACACATAAAATCAAATTTACTATCTTAACCATTTTTTAAGTTTACAGTGGGGTGATTTTATATTGTTGTACAGCTGTCACTATCCATCTCAAGAGTGCTTTTTATCTTCCCAAACCGAAACTCTATTACCATGAAACACTAACTCCCCATTCCTTCTTCCCCTAGCTTCTGAACAACCACCATTCTTCACTCTGTCTCTATGATTTTGACTACTCTAAGTACCTTATATAAGTGGAATCGTAGAATTTTTTTCTTTTTCTTTTGAGGGCAGTGTCACTGGCCCTCATATGTGGGACCTGAACCGGGGCCGTTGGCGTTCCAAGCCAGCGCTTAACCACCGCACCACTCAGCCGGCCCTATTTTGTTTTTCATAGCTGGCTTATTTCATTTAGCATAATGTCCCCAAGATTCATCCATGTTTTAGGAAATGTCAGAATGTCCTTCCTTTTTTTTTTTTTTTTTTTTTGAGGGTGGTGTCACTGGCCCTCATATGTGGGACCGAACCGGGGCCGCTGGCTTCCCAAGCCAGCGCTTAACCACCGCGCCACTCGGCCGGCCCAGAATGTCCTTCCTTTTTAAAACTAAATAATATTCCATTGTATGTATATATCACTTGGGTTGCATCCACATTTTAGCTATTATGAATAATGCTGCTATGAACATGAGTATACAAATATCTCTTCAAGACCCTGCTTTCAGTTATTTTGGGGATATACCCAGAAATAGAATTGCTGAATCATATGGTAATTCTGTTTTTAATTTTTTTATGAGCTGGCATACTGTTTCCAAAGCACCTATACCATTGTACATTCCTACCAACACTCTTTTTTTTTTTCTTTTTTTCCTTAGTTCATCTAACTAAAGGTTTGTGAATTTTGTTGATCCTTTTAAACAACCACCTTTCAGTTTTTTGACATTTCTCTGTTATTTTTCTAGTGCTTATTTCACTTATCTCTTTTCTACTCTGTATTATTTTCTTCCTGCTGATAGTCTTGTGCTTTAGTTTGTGCTTTTTTTGTTTGTTTTTTGTTTTGTTTTTTCATAGTTCCTTAAGTGGTAAAGTTAGGCTGTTGATTTAAGGTGTTTGTTTGTTTGTTTGTTTGTTTTAATGTAGCGTTTTCATTAGCTCTAAATTTCCCCCTGAGTGCTGCTTTCACTGTGTACTACAAGTTTTGATACATTTTATGTTCATTTTCATTCATCTGTAAATATTTTCTAATGCCCCTTAGGATTTCTTCTTTGATCCATTGGCTGTTTAAGAGTGTGTTCCTTAATTTCCACAAATTTGTGAATTTGCCGGTTTTTCTTCTGTTTCTGATTTTACTCTGTCGTGGTCCTAGAAGATACTTGTGTGATATCTATCTATTGAGACTTAATTTGTGGCTTAACATAAAGTCTTTCCAGAAAAAATGCCTCCTGTTAACTTGAAAAGAATATGTATTTATTTGTTGGTGGGTAAAGTGTCCTGTTTATGCCTGTTAGATATAATTGGTTCGTTGTGTTGTTTAAGTTCTCAACTTTCTTTCTTATGTTCTGTCTGCTTCTTCTATACATTATTGAGAGGAGGGCATTGAACTCTCCAACTAATATTATAGAAGTGTCTATTTTTGCCTCCAATTCTGCCAATTTTTGCTTTACACATTCTGATGGTCTGTTATGAGGTGTGTAAATGTTTATAGTTGTTACGCTGTCTTGCTGAATTGAGCCTTTCAGTAGTATGTAATGTCCTTCTCTGTGTCTTGTAACCTTTTTTGATTTAAAATCTATTATGCCTGATATTAGTATAGCCACTAATGTTCTCCTTTAGTTACTATTTGCATGGAATAGTCCATCCTTTTACTTTCAGCCTATTTGTGTCCTTGATCTAAAGTGAGTCTCTTATAGACCGCATATAGTTGGATCATGCTTTGTTTTTATTTTCCCCCATTTTGCCAATCTCTGTCTTTTTATTGGATAGATTTTATAACTGTTGAAGGCTGTCTCTGTGCCAAGGATGTGCCTGAGGCCTAAACTTAAGTTGTTCTCAGGTCTTTTTTAAGCCTGCATCTTCCTGTGGGGAGGGGTAGTGACTCTAATTTCCCTTATATATGTGGTTGCTTTTAAATAACTTAGTTTTCAATATCTGGCTCACAAAACAAGAGAAAAATGAGGGGGAAAACAGCTGCTAACCCTTTAAAGCCTCTAGACTTTACTTTAGACAGAGGGAAATGAGTTTGCAATATGGAGCAGGTGCAGAATAATGGCGTCTAACTCTTTCTCTTCATATCTGGGATTAGAAGCAACAGTCAGAACACATATCCAATATTTGGAGAACAGGACCCTTTTTGCCCACCCTGGTTCCTGTAAGCTGTGTTCAAGCTATTCCAGGAATGCATCCATGGTTGCCTGTCTTAGGGTTGAGAGATGGGTGATGGATAGAGCTAAAATTGACCAAAGTTAACCATCCAAGCCTTTCCCTGGAACTTGCAAGCCTTCAATAGGCACTAGAGTTCCCAAATAGTTATATCAGAAAGATTCTCTAGGGCAATTTTTGTTTAGTTGGGGAATACAGATTTCTGATGCTTTGTGGTCTTCTGATAACTTTTACGATAAATTCCTGCTCTTGTTAAAGTCTTAATTGTGTATTAATAGATGCCCTCATTGCTACTGATATATTGGGTTGTCGGAAAAGTTATGACGTGGTTTTGCAACAACAACAGAACAAATACGTCATGACTTTTCTGACAACCCAATATTTATTTTCTTTGCCTTGTGTTTCTTCAAACATCTGGATTGCAGAAGATTGGATGACAATAAAAGGACAAAGGATATAACATAATAAACATTTAAAATTACATTTTTTTCACTTTAATATACTTATTTCATCTTGACCTCACTGGTTCTATGTATTAGTTTGCTTGAACTACCATAACAATGTACCCTGGCTAGTGGATTAAACAACTGAAATTGATTTTCTCACAGTTCTAGAGACTGGAAATATGAGATCAAGGTGCTGGCAAAGTTGTCTCCTTGGTTTGCACATGGCTTTCTTGCTGTCTCTTCACATCATTGTCTCTCTGTGTGCAGATGACCCTGGTGTTTCTTCCTTTTCTTACTGACGACAACAGCCACATTGGTTTAGGGACCCAATCTAAAAGCTTTATCTCAGTATAATCACCTCCTTATAACCTAATTCCAAAATGATCACATTCTGATTTCGGGTGGACACAATTCAACTCATAACAATCGATTTCCCCTGAGACCACAGACCACCTTTATGTTCTTCATATGACACTGTTTCTCCTCTTTGCCGAATCCCTGTGTCACTCCCTAAACCACTTCTTTATTCTAGAGCTGCTAGAGGGCAAGCCCACATTCTTATGCTTCATTACTTTCTGGTCTCCCTTCTCTTGGATAGACCTACCTGGTTAGGGAGAGGGAAAACAACCACAAAGTTCCAGAAAGATGTTTTCCCAAGTAAGAGCAATTCTCTCTTTGGAAAGAATGCGTCTGTCATGGTAGCTCAGATTGCAGCCAGTGTTCTGACTAATGTTTTTCTTCTGATTGTTCTATGCACATCACATGCACCCTTTCATCAAAGCATTGTTTGAATTAATTAGCCTGAAACTCGTTTAAAAAAAGCAAAACAAAACTATTTGCTGCATTTGTCTGCTTCAACCTGTAGGTTGTGAGGTCTTTGAAGGCAGAAGCCATGACTTGTTTATTGTTGTAATCTTCACAGTCTTTATCTGAAAACCTTCCTATCATAGGATCTGTCTTCATTTTTTCTAGCTTTCTTCTTTATGCTGATGGAAAAACTGTGATTGTCCTTCAATATTATACTCCTAATAAAATGATTTCTTCTTTAAAACTTCAGGCCAAACTTTCATGCATTAGGTCTTAAGCTTTGTTATTGAACTTGTTTTTAAACCCTATGTACGAGATCAGACAATTAAGTTGGCGAACTCATTCTAGAAACAAAGCTACATACCTCATTGCTGAATATCACTACAGTCACCTTCAAAGTACTCGCCTTGGGAAGCTGTGCACCATTGCCAGCACCTAGTCCACCCTTCAAACCAATTTTGGAACTCTTTTTCTGAAATGGCCATCATAGCTATCATCGTATTCCCCTTAATGTCCTGAATGTCATCAAACATCGTCCTTTCAATATTTCCTTTATCTTTGGGTGAAGAAAGAACTTGTTGGGGGCCAGATCAGGTGAGTAGGGAGGTTGTTCCCATACAGTTATTTGTTTAATGGCTAAAAGCCCCCTCACAGATAGTGCTGTGTGAGCTGGTTCTTTGTTGTGATGCAAGAGCCATGAATTGTTGGCAAAAAGTTCAGGTCATCTAACTTTTCACGCAGCCTTTTCAGCCCTTTCAAATAGTAAACTTGGTTAACTGTTTGTCCAGCTGGTACAAATTCATAATGAATAACCCCTGTAATATCAAAAAAGGTTAGCAATGTCATTGCAACCAGTTCGCACAGTTAATTGTCGGACCTCATGTATACATATTATATAGGTTTTGCAAACACAAATATGTTTTATAGGAATAGTTGTAGTTCTTATATTTTGACTTCTGTCTGTGATGATGGCATTCCTCAGTTCTCTGAGAAATAAATGCCCAATTAATAGAAGTACTGACCCTTATTATAGCCTGTCTTGGTGAAGCATTCAGTCACTAATTGTTCTTTCACCATGTCATACTCATAAATAGCAAATCCTATCAAAAGTGCCCCATATAATTGTAGGCATTGTTCCTTCTTTGGGTTTGGGAGCTAAGAAACTTAGTTGGCTAGAACCAGTTTATTCAAACTAGTTATCTTTGAGAGGAAGCTTATAAAGTAGATTGAGAACTAGGCTTCTCCAAGTACTATTCACCTGACCTGGGCTTGCTTTATTGAACAAATGTAAATTACTTTTCCTTCCATCGGTCTCTTTGTCCAGTATCTAGGTAATCACTGTTAGTTATGGAGATTTGTTATAACTTCCCACTTCATCTTTTTCTGCATTTTCAAATATATATGCATTCTGAGTCAGGTGGGCCACGCAGGCATTAGCAAAAGTGTTACTGGGACTCACAGAAGAGTCAACATGACTCCTGCCCCATTCCTGGCAGTCACGTCTTCCAGAGTTATGAATTCAAAACTGCCTTCTGTCTCATGTCACTCTTGAGTAACATGGTTTAAACCTGTCAGGGGACATCCTCCATCTCCCCTGTATGATGCAGGGGAGCACCACGGACATCCCTCTCAGTCCCCACCAGTGCTCTTCGCACACTATTAATTCAATAAAAAATATGCTTACAGCATTGAAAAGAACCTAACGCTTTTCCGCCCACCTGCAGTTACCAGGAGCCAATTTGTTCCCACTCACTCACCTGCCACTGATGTCCTTAAGTTAAGAGAATTTTTGTGTGTGCTTGCAGACCAGCCGATTCTGAGATGGCACAGTGTCACAGTCACAGGCTTGGAAGGAATGTGTGGGGGACCAGTGGATCATCACTCTGGCTTGTAAGCAGTGGGTTTTATATGAAATGAAAGGCAAGACAAGGAAATGAATAAACGTTAAAAAAGAGAAAGAAATACCCTGGTTAGAGATGAAAAAACTTAGGTCAAGAGAAGCACATTAGATAGAAAGTGAGGAGATACAGGGGATAAAAAACATGATGCACTTAATTCCTAATATCTTTGTAATTGACGGCTGCCTGATTTCTTTTTATATGAAGCTTTTAGCATACTCATACTCCATGCCCTGCTTAAGAAGTAGAACAGTGACATTATTTTGAAGATCTTTGTGATTCTGATTTATCTCGTTGAAGGCCTCAGATGTACATATTCATGAAATATAGAATCTTATTGGACTATGTCCATACCTTTGACTCTTCTAATGAAAGGATCCAATTATCTTAACATTAATCTAATCAATTGCTATTGAACAGGTGGTTAATGTCTAATGTGCCAATTGTAAGTATTTAGGTAAAGCACAGGAGTAATTGTTTCAGGTACAAGATATTCCCTCTGCTTTATTTCCAAGGTCTGGCAAATTAAATCAATCTACCCTTCCTCCACAATTTATATTTTGTGAAGGACTAGTCAGTGCTCATGGCTGAAAAGTGACTCAGGAAGACCAGATGGGGTGTGTGTGTATGTATGTGTGTGTGTGTGTGTGTGTGTGTGTGTGTGTTTGATTTATAACAGAGATTCAAAAAACACTAAGATATAGCAAAATAAGTAGGTCTTTGATTTGGTATTTAGAATTATTCCCTCATGCCAAAATAAGTAGGTCTTTGATTTGGTATTTAGAATAATTCCATAATGTCAGCACCCTTAATAAGACAAAGCAAGAAAGATAATCCTTAAGAGCACAGAATTGACTTAACCATTTATGAATTCCCAGCCCTTAAAACCCAGTAGCTAATCAGTAAATGATTTTCTAAATCAATAAACAAATGCATGGCTTCTCAGGTACTTTATGCATACCTTGTTGGGAACCATATGCCTGGACTTCTTTGATCCTTTCCTCTATGTTCTTTGAAACTTTCCTCCATGTTCTTTGAAACTTTTTATTCACTTATGTAAAAAAAAAAATATGTGTGGGGAGAATTCTGAGTGACAGTTATATTTGCAGACAAATATGACTGGCCATTTAAAGACATAAAACAGTGATGAAGAATCTGAGTAGTTGGTGCCAAAAGCTATCACTATGGGTGGAAAAATACACTGGCTCTTGTTGCTTAATCAAAAGTTGATGAGTCATGAACTTTTCCTATTGATAGAAGTAAGATATTGGCCTCAAGGAAACCCAGTCTCTCCTGGCCCACTTCTCTAGAAAACCAAAAAGGAAAAGCTTACTTCAAATAAACGTAGTTTATTATCCAGAATATGGTGTTGGAGTTCCAACCTAAGGATTAAACCTAAGGAGGCTCTTCTTGAGTTCTTGCCTTCAAGCTGTCTTCCCTGGTGTTTAACTTTCCTAAGGCTGAGTGTTCAAGTAATTACAATGAAAAGGCTTAAAGAAACTAAATTTTCTTTCATAGAAGGTAGATTTCCCTTTCATTAGTTTAGTATTGCAAGAAAGATTTTATACATGGTAATGATATCAAAGGGAGATAGATATATAAGTGCACTCCAAGTTTACAACTGATCTATTTATTTATTTATATATTGTATAAACTAGAAAATGCTCTTTGGTAGAAAAGAATAATGACTAAATACATTTTCCAATCCACATCTGTCATGTTAACATTTCTTATCCTTTCATTTGTACCTATTACTATTTTTATAAATTTTATTTAAACCAGTAGTAGCACTTACATTACAATATAATGTTTCAACATCTCACATTTTTATGTCATAGTAGGGACTTTGATTCAGTGAATATTTTGGTATAGAAAGAAACAGGTGTGCATAAAAACAGAATATATTTCATCTAATACATCACTCACATCAAAGTTACAAAAAGCATTCTGACTGGTGAATATGGTACTTTAGTAATGAGCATATCTAATGGGCTTCAATTTTTTTTTTTATTCTATCAGATGTAACTTGTCATAACAAAGTTTTTCTTTCTTGCAAATGTGGGAGTGTCTTAGGCGTCTGTGTCATTTTCTCTTGTGCCCTTGCAACTGCGGTTAATGCCTCATTCCCAAGGCCTCTCGACTGTTGTCATCCAAGAACTCTCCCATATTCATATATCTTCACACATTATTCACCTTCCGAAGTCCAACGAATGTCCCCATTAAATGAGGGCCTATATTGAATGAAGGGATCTGGCCTGCCAAAAGCCTTTTTCCTTTATTCCTGTAAAAACAACTAGCTTTTCTTTTGGGAAACTGCCACTCCTGTCAGCCAGGAAACCTTCTCCACCTCAGCTAGAGAGACTAGACTGAACAGCGACTTGCAGCAGTTTGAAAATGGACCAGGCTCATGGAAGGATGGAACGTGATTAGAACTCATGCAGCCTATGGATGAAACTCAGGAGACTTTCCATGAAGTCTTACCTCCAAACTCTCTGGAGGCTTCCGGCTGTTTTATTTTCTTAAGACCTGGCTTGTTCAACTCTCTTTGAGTCTTACCTGGTGAATGAAGCCAGTCAATTCCTTTTTTTTTTTTTTGAATGATGTTAGTCCCAGTGGAAATTTTCTGTTGCTTTGAATGAAGAATACAAACTGATATAAATTTTTTTCAGACTCTGTTTCAGAGTTTATCATTTATTTATATTAACTTTGGAACAAGATAATTGGGCCCAATAGTTGTAAACCTTACTTAAAATCCATGCAGCATATACATAAAAATTGGCTTGGCTTTAAAGCAAACCTTTCAGTTTGCATACTCAACAATCTCAGTGAGGATTGTACTCTGTGTTTGAACATTTCTTTCTATTATCTTGTAATGTGCTGGCTGAATTATACTTTCAGGTCTCCTAGACCCACGTTCCTGTGAATGGTTCATGGTTTGGGATTATCTACTTTAATTACTCTTTAAACTGATAGGTGCCACCCATGGTCAATATTTGGGGTAATCTCAGCAGGATAGACATTGTCTTTTTTGATCTTGAAAAGACTTTGATTCCATAATGTATCCAGTGATTTCACAAAAGATTCATATTTGTCAAGAAAATTCTAATAATTTACTTTTCAGGGAAAATGTTGAAAATTATTACTTTTTAATAAAATGTAACCTTTTTTTCCGTTTAATTACATAGAAACGAATTAAGTGAGTGAAATCTACTCTGTCTTATGATAAAATTATAGTTTTCAACATTGACTCTAATGAGTAACATTGGGGTAGTCAGACCTAGTTATCTTGTTTGGCAATTTGATTATCTTGATGTAAGGTTAAATAAGAGCCTGACTCTTGATGAGATCTAATGATAAGAAACTGACTTCTTAAGGAAAACAGTTTTAAAAAAGATATTTTCATATAATAGGTCCTAATCAGCAGGAATGCTTATTTTAAAATATAATTATCTTAAAAGAAAATGCAAAGCAGACTATATGAATTTGTTTGTTTTCCCCTTATTGCAGATATTACTCATATCTTAAAATCCAGAATATATATGCACATATAAATGAGAAAAACAAATATATGTGCTGAACTCTTTATGTAGTAGATTTCATTTTTAGAATCAATAGCTAATATAGTCAGCTCCTTATTTGAATTAATATAAAAGACAATTATATATTATTATGTAAGAAACAAACAGCATCTATAGAGGAATGCTGGGGAATTAGCCATGCCATTTTGGTGTAAAGGTTGAGTGCATATACTCAGCCTTCTGAATCCTCTCTTTCTCATGGAAATATCACACACACACACACACACACACACACACACACACACACACACACACGGCACTTTTTCTGCAGCTTTACAAGTCTTTGATGGTTTTCTCCATCCTCCTTTATGGAATTATAAAATCACTGATGATGCCCTCAGTTCCTACCTGGCCCGATTTCTGTTGAGAATGCATGGGTCTCAGACATATGTTTGGTCTCTCTTCTTGCAGATTCTAAGGCAACCTACCATAAAATGTGCATTTACTTACAGCAGCCAATTCAGCTTTAAACTTGAGGGATCTCTTCAGTCCCTCTGAGCTCTAAAATTTTTACGATTCTGTGATTCTAGGTACAAGGAAATATTTAAGCTCCCTCGTTGCCAAGTGAAAGCTATAAGAGCTATGATTTGACAAATTCAACCAATACTAATTCATAGCAAGATATTTGGTAGTTGGCAGAGTCACAGCCCAGATAGTGGAGACAGCCAAGCCTGAAAGAGCTAAGCCTGGTGGCCAAGGTGTTTCTATGAAGGTGGTTTATAAACAAGATACAGGCACAGAGGCATGCAGCACCAGAAAAGTCTGCAGTTTGCCTGGAAGTACCTGATCCTGGGAATGCCTGATTTGGGTTTTGATCCAGGGATGGTCTTAGAAAGGATCATGATGGGCTTTATGGCTGGAAGAGGGAGGACAATCACTTAAGTTCAGATTTGGATATGAAAGTAAAGCAAGAGTATTCTATTTGCTTTGATCCCTTTAAATGCCCCTGGTCAGCGTTAAATGCAAATATTGGTGTTAAGTGACTCCAACTTCAAAGGTTAAAAGAAGAGGGTGGGAATAGTTCTAGCAGATTCTGATAATATTATTTTCAGACAAACTCTGTTAGTGATAGGATAGCTGTCAAGTTCAGAAAAAACAAATGGTTGAAAGGATATGCAGTTGAGGCATCTTAGAAGCTCTTCTACAGTGATTTTCATGAACTTTCTTTTAATTATTAGACTCAAATGATTATTTCCTGATGTGGCTTTAATAATGCATATGTAATCCTACATTTGTGTGAATATGCTCATATCTGTGAACGTTCAGTGGAATTTACATAGTGAGGCATTTTATTGTGTTGAAATATGGCATGGAATATTAGCTATATGACTTTTATTACCCTGATTATAATACCCTGATACCTACACACTTATACACCTTTCTGCTTTTCCCATTTGTGTATTATCACTGGGTTAGTTAGAGGCAGAAGGACATTTGTACTATCCTAATTTCAGTCTAATTTTAATGATTCATATATAACAGTTCAGTTCAGTACAGAATTATTGATTAACCTATACTTGCACTGGGTTATCTGGGAGCTGTGGAGAATCCCAAATTAGGTGGGAAGACTTGCTTCCTGCCTTCAACAAGACTACAGTCCTATTTAAAGAAGCAAAAATTTGTGAACACAAAGCAATTAAATAACAATACAAAGACAGTTTGTAATAAAGTGCTAAATTAAATATCAAGTACCATAATTACATGGTTCAAACTGTAACTCTAATGGGCAGAACTAGCCAGAGTTAATTTATCATTTTGAATAATTCAGAGAGAGTAAAGGAATATAATTTATCTTGGTCTGAGTTTTCTCAGATCACCCAACGCTTTTTATAACTTAGTCACATTCCCAGGCATGTGGCATTATTAACCCTCAATTCTTCCTGGTTTGCCTGCAGCTGCATCTCTGTCTCATGATCCTTACGTTTTTGCTTAAGTGTCATACCCAGATTTAACAGAGGTCAGAGTATAGCTAATCACACCGCCCAGAATGGATTTTGAACACAAGAACCAGTAGAGGAGACAAAGTAGGGTGCAGAGCCCAGCTGAATGAGTTTTAGAAGAAGGTGAACTATATTCTGACCTTTATCAGGTTGGATATGAAATTCCAAATCCTATAAAAAGAAGCAAGCATTCCTGTGTACAGGCAATTTATGACAAAGGGTTGAAACTAAGCAGCTATAAACTTAGGCTGGATTTTCAGCTATTCCCTATTGGGGCAAGTAACCTATGTACATACACGAAGAGGTCTCAAGAAATTCCTTTTATTGCCTTCTTATACAATGCAGTGAAACAATCGATGCTTGTTAGAATGGGATATATGTGAATAAAAGAAAATAAATAATTGATATATTTTATAATTAGTTACAAGAAAAATTGTTAAAATGAGGAGAATAAATGTTAAAGATTAAAGAGATGACTTTCAGTTATTTTAATGTTTTACTTTGAGGCACACTGACCACATTCTCTGGAGACAGAGGTAAAGGAATTGTTACTGTATCTTTATCTAGCAGACTATTTTCGTATTAGAGATCAAAACGTCAAAGGCTATTTATTTAATGACCCATCATTAGACTCAGAGCTGTCTGTGGCTGACACTGCAAACCAGGCTGGTTTGCCTTTTCCCGCTCTTGTTTCTGCCTGTAACTTCTCTTGCTTCTTCTCAGTTTTCTCTTTGCACTGCTCTCCATGTGAGGTCCCTAGATCCACACTAAAATGCTCCATGTCAGTTGGTCTGGACTGGCATGTCCCATGCTCTGGATCTGTCTCGTCTTCTCCCCCATCCCACCTATCTCATGGTATGTATTTCGGAACCCTGTTCTCTTCTAGGTACCATAATAACCAGCCCCACATTAATGTTAAGTGGATATTAATGGAGTGATGTGTGGGTTTTAAAGGCTCCCCTCTGTTGACCATTAACCTTAACTGTGGAAATGTGAGAGAAGTCAGCGAGTATTTTTAAGACAAGTGGAGCTATCTACTTAAATACTTAAGAGTGTGTGTGTGTTTTCTCTGTCTGCATGTATGGCAAAGCCTGACTCACCGTTTCAGTGAACTGTAGAGCTGAAAAATCACGTTGCAGTGACTGAAGGGTTTAGCCAAAATGACCTATGACCTTGTCACCTGATACTGGCGATGCCAAAAAACTGTGTGTATATTTTAAGAGATGTTATCTATCTATCACTTTTTGAAGTTGAATTACGGTAGCAATGTGTAGTAGGACATTCGCTCACAAGATGGCGTTAATCAAATGAATGCTAGTGTCATTCATTGTATTATAATTTTAATACAGTTTTTTTCCTTTTGTTAAAATGTGTATGCATTATTTCAGCATCCTCTGTATTTTCACACTCTGTTACCTGAAAGAAGTTAATATTCGTGTTGCTGATATTTGGTATATTTAAATAAGGAGCTGATTAGTGTTTGTCCCTGAGAAGAAATGAGATAATGCTTTTGTTTGGCTTCTTGTTAGTATTGTCATTGAACATTTCAATAACTCTCACTGTATTCACCCAAATCACTTGTGTGTGAGCCAAAGCAGTCCGTTAGAAGGGAGTGGTACTGGATAGCAGTAGGGTCGCACACATTTTCAGCAGCAATCCAGATAAATAGTCAAGAACTTTTGGGGCGATGCTTTTATTAATTCACCTGGTCCTTCACTGCCATTCGTTCTGTAGGGTCTAAGAGAATATTCTTGTAATCATTAGAAAGGGTCTGTTTAGTCCAGGCTGAGGAGTTGTGACTCTATTCAGTTGAGAAAGGACATAATCACAGGTAATGTGAGAGCTCACATCTGTGATTGTGTTGCTGACTGTGGAAAGTTCTTCAGAATCCTTGCCCAACCTAGCAAAGGCCAACCTCTGTCAGGCACTGAAGCCACTTTTCCTTTATTCGGGGGCTGAAGCTGCTGAGGTGTCACTCAGTTTCTTCTCCCTTCACATGTTCAGCTTTTGATTATTTTCCTATTGAACAGCACCTCCGCCAGAAGGTAGATTTATAGGAAAGAAACAGACAAAATTCAGTGTAGGACACTGCAGGTGCGTTACCTTCACTGTCAGCGGTCTCCTCATCTAAACTCAAACTCGCAAATCCCTTCTTCCTTTCCGTGAACTGTTTCGACAGACTCTCAAACACTCTTCAGGGTCATTAAAGGAAACTTAGTTACAAAAAATACTGAGGATGTTTTATAGGTAAATCCCCTGGAGAGAAATTATTATAGCGTACATAGTGTCAGCAATTAAAACTTGTGTACGTTACTTATTTTTGTGTGTGGGTTCATGCCCTTTAGGATATACTAAGCTTCCCGAGGGCCAAATTTTGTGTCTCTTTTATTACTGCTGTAATGCAGTGCTATAGAAGTACCTAAAAGCCAGTGTTCAAAAATTATTTGTAGAATGAATATTAATATATATATATATATATATATATATATATAGAGAGAGAGAGAGAGAGAGAGAGAGGATGTTTCTTTGGGTTATTTTTATTTTTTAGAAGGTGAGATGATGCTGAGCAAATAAGTCTACAGTTTGCTTTTTCATATTGAACAGCCCAAGTAAGGAAACTAGATACATATCTAACTTTTAAAAAATCTGTAACCTGGTTCGGGTCCCACATATGCCCTAAAAAAAAAAAAAAAAAAAAAAAAAAAAAAATTCTGTAACTATATATTCTTCCACAGTATGGATTATATTATACATAACCATTTTCGTCTTGATGGACATTCATCTGTTTCCTTTTTTTTTTTCTGTTGGGAAACAATATAATACACTTTCATTATTATCTTCATATGCTGGTGCTTTTGTTTCTGAAACAACAATAGCTAAGTTATTGATTGCTTTTAGGACAGAACTTTTGTAAGCATGTTACATCCATTAACTCATTGAATTTTCCCCATAGTCCTATAGAGTGAGTGTAGTATTTATCTCTATACAGTGGGATACAGTGGAGGGAACTGAGGTACAGGGAGTTTAAGGCACTTGCCAGAAGTCACACTTCTGCTAAGAGGCCAAGCCAATTAAAGTAAGGAAATCTTAGTCCAGAGTCTGCTCACTTAGCCGTTGTGCTAACTCTAGAGTGGAATTGGTTGATTACAGAAGTAGGACTGGCTTGTCAAAAGTAATACATGTTTTAAGTGCCAATTAATTTCCAAGCAGGTTTTAGAGTTCATACTGTCACCAGCAATGAATAAGAGGGTTTCTCCCATCCTCATAAAAAAAAAAAATTATGTTTTCATATGCCATTGTATTAATTTTTAACATTTTGGAGAAGTAATGGGTGAAAAGCAAAGTTGTGTTGGAATATAGTTTCTAGTGAGGGTTAATCCTGTGGTTGGGAATGAATAGTTATGGTTATATTGATTTCTCACTAGAAAATGCCTATAACAAATGCCTTCAATGAAATGAGAGTGAAGGCTAATTGCTAGTGGTTAGTCACGTATAGTCATGTGCCTTTAATTTACTGTTAAGGATACAGGGATTAGGGAATGCCCTTTCCTAGCAATGGAGCTGTCGCTAATGGCCACTGACCTTTGTTACATAGGATAGGATGAACCAAACCTTGAACATCAGGTGCCTTGTTAAAGAGAAAGGAAGTTGTACACATGACATAATACCAAGTATGCTGTTGGTGTGTTAGGGATTCACATGGTCCCCCATCGAGAGGTTTCCAAAGATGCAGTTGTGGCTGAGTTTCTTCTGACTGGGATCAACTCACTGTATTCAGCCATGAAGGGAATCTGATCCTTTGACAAATGGGTCTGTATTATAAACAATGGGCTATGAATGCAAAATGAAATAAATTGTGTTCACTTGTAGAATTGCCAGACTATTGTCATTTCTATCCTTTGGATGACTGGAGAATTTACTCTTTGAACTGTGAAACATTTGAGACTGGAAGGATTGCTACCAATAATTATTCCGTTGTAACAGGTGTAAATACAAACCTATCCAAGTTAGCTGAGATAGATGATCACTTTATAGATCCTAGACTTTCATTTTCTACTTCTCCCACATAAGTACCTCAAAGTCTATTTGCAAAAAATACTGAATACGCGATGGGCAGTAATATTTTCCATCTCACTTAATTCTTTATATCTGTTGTTCTCTGTCCTTCTTTTTTAATGATATTTTTTCTCATTGCCACACTCTTCCATTCTCAAAATGCAATATTTTTATGTCTAATTGTTAAATTATAAATAGGAGAAAAAGATCACCTGAAATCCACCATAAGATTTTTGGGTTTTAGATGGGCCATGGATCAGTGGTCCTGCCCTTTTGATTTTTACTATGCTAGCCCGTTTGGTACTGTCTCATTACTTGCAATTTTTGTTCTTAAAAATTCATTGCAATGCATGAAAACAAATATGTCTAAATATTTAAAGGCAGAGAGAAGAGAGAGAGAATATGAGAGAGAGAATATGAGAGAGAGAGAGAGAGAGAGAGAGAGAGAGAGAGAGAGAGAGAGAGAGAGAGAGAGAAAATATGAAAGACAGACAGACAGACAGACTGGACTAGATAGTAAGAGCAGAAAGAGTGGCAAGGCTACCCTGGTATAAGTGATCCAATCCTTCAACCACAGTTAGTGTCATCTCCCTATACACAGATTGCTACTGCCCGACCTTGTTAAACTAGACCTAAATGAATTTGTCCATAAGTCTATAGAGAGCTGATATTTGTTTTCAGAAACCATTATTTGACTGACCTACCAACTGTGAACATGTTTCTTCAAGTTAAGGGTGAGGATAGAAGAGTTCTGTATACAACTGCAAAATATTGACCTTCATCATCAAAACTCAATTTATGAAGAGTGAATTGAAGGAATGATTGCTATTATTATGAGTTTGTTCTCTTTTGTAAGCATAAAATTATTGGCACTTTCGTGCTCAGTGCATAGCTCTAAGCAAAATTAGAAAATTTACTTGCCCTATATACTTCCAGCAGTACACTGGATTTTTCCTGCCTTTGTGGAAGCTGATTTTCTGTGTTATTGTTTCAACATAAATAAGAGCATGACTTGGATTTTCTTTCAAAATTGTACATAAACAAATCATTTATGTGAGTTTACTTACCAAGTCCAGGAACTGATATTAGGGGTGGGAGGATTTGCTGTAGAATGTAATCTTACTCTGGTGAGTAAATGAGCATACAGATTTAAAGGTATGGGAGGGAGGAGGAACATGAGGATATGTCAAGAGACCACTGTTCCAGGATACGTGTAGAACCCAAACCAACACACGGTAGGTACTTAATAAATGTTTGTTAGATGGATTAATTATCAAACCTGTCTGAAATACTTATGTGACATGTGGCAACACATATAGCCTCTCTGGTTCTTAGTATTCTCTGCAAAATGAAGGTGTTGGACAGTGATCTGTATGGATCATTTCATCTCTAAACTTCGGTGATTCATAATGATAATTAATAACAATGAAAATGATAATAGGAATTAGTTCCAAAGGCCCGCAGATACTCAGGCAAACTATAGATAGTTATTAAAACTCTATCTAATAAAATACAACTAACATTTTGACAATAAATTATCTGTTTCAGTTGTAGGGGAAAAAACTCATTGGGCATACATATGCACATAAATTCAAAAATCTTATTAACAGGACATCTAACAATGCAAAATAGCTCCCATCTTCATGAGATGCTTATCTCAGGTGACAGTTTTATTTGTAACTAAAAGGTAATTTTCTTTTTGATAAATTTTGACTGAGGTTCCAGAGTCTAACGCTTTTAGGATATGTGTTAGTTTTAATAATTTACACTCAGACTTTTTAATTTGTAGAATGCTTTCTGGTTTCTTCCTTTATCTCATTTCAAAACGCATTCTTCCTTTAGATGATATGCATGGTATCCTATATTTATTCACCAAGTATGGAATTCATAGTTAATGAACTCTCTAGTAGGAAGCAATCAATACTTACCACTATCCCCAATTCTGTTTCCTGCGTCTGTTTTGTTTTGCTTTTTTAAAAAATCTCATAGTTATACCAGCTCCTCCAAGCTTAGTAGCTGGATCAGTAGTGAACACTTGCAGATCTTCCTGGGTAAGGTATCTAGACATTAATAACACATATTTCTCTCCCTCAGATCAAAGGAAAAAGATACCCAGAAAACAGTAGTTCTAGAAAGTGGCATTATTTGGAAATTAAGGGGGAAGAAAATCTAAAAAGTGAAATGATGGAAATGAATGTGATAGTGAGTACAGTTTTATAACTAAATATCCATTCCAATTTGCCTGTTCCAGGAAGTCACTGAAAGCATTCCATTTTAATGATTGTCATGCAAATAAGGTAGTTATTGCTCTGTTCATTTACAGAAAAGAGAAGATTGATTTACCCTAAATCCTGAACCTTTGGACAGGTATCTAGTTTCTCTCATTTCTCCAGGTGACCTCTGCCTGCTCCAAGAGTTGACAGCCCTGCAAAACTGTAATTTCTCCAATTTTGCCGTACAATTACTTTATAACTACAATAATGATGAGGATGACAGCAATAGTATGAGAAGGTTGATCTCTTATGCGGCTACGTATTTCCCTTTATAAATCACTGGGAATCAAGCTTCTCCATATTTAATGAACTGACTGCTATTTGTTTTTAAATAACTTTACCTCAACAAACATAGCAGGCAGATAGATGGTAATCTTTGTGAGAGCAGAGACCATGTCTATTGTTTTGTCCATAGTACTTGGCACAGTGCCTAGCACAGAATTATGTGATCAATAGATATTTGTTGAACAAATAAAATATATACGTGCATGCATGTGCACACATACACACAGTTATCAAAATCTATTTGCTTATAGCCTAGAAGAAATTAAAGCAACTTTTAAGGAATGCCTGCAAGGAATGAGACAAAATCAGATAGTGAGCTCTAAATGAATTTAAGGAAACCTATGTGTCTCCTTTTCATTGCTTCTCTGCTAGAAACTTTAGAGTGAGCCAGACCTGGCTTTGAACCTTAAGTGCTAAACAAACTGTAAATATGTATCCTCCTAGTTTCCTCTTCTTTAACATCAGAATAATACACTTACCTTTTAGGTTTGTTATATGGATTAAATATACCTCTGAGTCTCTTGACACATTTTGTGTTTAGATAGTCATTATTCAATTGTTTTGGAGAGGGAATGAAAATTATAATTGCAGTCATCTGGGATGGGTTTTCCAGATGTTGGTACTAGGTGCGTTTCAGGTATGACAATTATAGAAGGTGGAATGGAAGAAGCTGGAGGTAGAAATTTCTTTAGTAAATATGGTATGATTAATGTAGGTTAATGGGTATAATGAAATCTCTGTTGAAGATTTTTGTCAAATTTCTTTATTTCTTTACAAGTCTGCAATGAGTTGCAGTATAATTCCCCCTCCCTCTCTCCCCTCTCCCCTGACTCTCTCTCTCTCTCTGTCTCTCTCTCTCTCTAGGTATCAGTCAGTTATTCCACTTTGTGATCATAAGAGCCTGATAATTTTTTGTTTGCTTGTTTTTGGTACCTACGTAATAAGTGCATCATTCTATAATTCAAATCCTTGTATTTCTTGAAATGCTGCTTTTTGCACAACTGTTACCTTAAACTCGTGGCAAGAAGGTTTTCACATAGAACGTAGCTTCTCTCTTACTCATAAATAATAATTTTACATTCTCACAGTGTCCAAGTACAGTGATGCTGTAATTGAAACTATCAGGTTTGTTTGAAGCAATCAGGTTGCTGAAGAATCCCTAGTTGGACATGCCTGCAACCCAAACAGGCTCTGCAGCGGGTTCACCCTGCCTGTCTGTGCAGTGCAGAGTGCCCCACAGTCTGTTTTTGGCTTCTGTTGTATTGACTCAGGTTGTGCCTCTTGAAAGCTGAAGAAATTTATGAGACATGGCTTATGCTTGGCCACTAACAGTCAATACAGAGAGTCATGTTATCAGTGACCTGAATCTATCATAGACTGCCTGGGGGTAGCAGTGCAGGCCATTTCAGACCCAGCATGATGCATTTTACTATGTTTCATTAAGCTGGCTGCCTCAGGTGACTATCTTGTTTCCATTAAAGCACTTGTATTAGGAAACTTAAGAAGCTCTTTTCTTTATTATTAAAATATCAATAACAAGTGGTAACACGTGGACCCTGGTGATTATTATACGACTTTCACATTCTCCATCCATCCTTTCAGGCCAGTCAGTGGCAAATATAGGGTGGATTTCTGCTCTGTTTGTATTACATCCTTTCAGGGTCACAAACCAGTTCTCTGTCTAACCTTGGGGCTCTTTAGTGACCCATGTTTCACTGTGTTTTCTCTACAGCAGATGTCTGACTCTTTAAAGTTTCCCCTGAGCAAGATATTACGTCTTTCCAAATAGATCACAAGTAGGTGCAGGAATTTCACATTTTCTTCCCTTCTACTCCAGGGATCAGTGACGGATGGTCACTGCAGTTTGGATTGATTTTTTTTTTTTTCCTCTTAGATTTTCCTTCTTTTGTTTGCTAACCTTGTATACCTCATCACTCACTTTGTTCCCAAATTGTGTCTCCCTGGCATTGTAAATACTTAGCACATAATGGAAGAGCCTTTCAACTCTCTTTCACTTTCTCACATTTTCATTTTGGAAAGAAATCTATCAATATTGACTCTTTTTTTTTTTTCTTGTAAAAATGTATTTTATTAACTTTTCACACTTTATACAGTGCAATTGAAAACACAATTGAAAAGATCATTCACCTACTATTATTGTTAATATTTATCAAAGGACCTTGGTCAGACATTGACTGTCTGGAACATTAGTGACTTAAGTAACATCCGCATTTCCAATTGATATATAACCACAGGTTTTAGCGGTATATAATAAGTTATTTTTCTCAGCAAATTGTGTTTTTTAATAGTTTGTGTGTTACTATAGACGGGTTTTTTTTTCTTAGAGAAGTTTTAGGTTTACTATAAAATTGAGTGGGAGGTACAGAGGTTTCCCATATACTTCCTAACTCGGCACATCACTCACCAGAATGGTTCAGTTTACCATGGGTGAACCAAGTTCGGCACATTATGACCACCCAAAGCCCATAGGTTAGCTTAACATTGACTCTTTTTTTTTTTTTCCAGATGTACAAAACAATACAATAGTTATCCTTTTCACCCCTTACAAAGTGACTCCCTCCTTCCTCCAGTATTGACTCTTGAATGATGAAAATGATCCTCTAGTCAATGAATTACAGAGTCTTAGAATGTTAGTGCAGGAAGGTGCTGAGCTCGCTCTCTCCTGTATCCATGCTTTGAATAGAGTGTGCCCTGGCTCTGTGTAGCTGCATGAAAGCTTCCCCTTCACAACTTCATGTTGTAAAGCTTGTCACATGCTCTTGGTATTTGGGGTTTTACACTGAAACCCCAAATTGAGCCCATTCAATCTCTGACTATGCTGCAACTATTTTAGCGGCTCAAAATGGTACGAGGGCACTTCCAAATATTAACATTTGGCACTTGAACACTTAGGGAATGTGATTTGAAGGACATAGAGGATGGTCCATATCAAACATACTGGAAAGAATATGTTCTCATCTACTGGAAAGAGATCTCTTTGTGGGGAAAAAGATACTGTCTCTTAGGCATATAGTTGAGAAATATATTAAACTGTTATCTCACATACTAGCACCATGGTATAATGTCGTCCATTTTTTTTTTCTGTATTGTTTCACTCAGAAGGAGAAAGGTCTTAGAGGTGAATAATCAAAACCAAGATTTGATGTGGGCTCTGGAAACAAGCGTGAGGAAATTAAATTAAAAAGTAGAGTAAGGGCCAGCCATGTGGCGTGGTGGTTAAGCGCTGGCTTGGGAAGCCAGCGGCCCCGGTTCGGTCCCACATATGAGGGCCAGTGACACTGCCCTCAAAAAAAAAAAAAAGCAGAGTAATGGAGACCAATGTTGAGAAAGGCATTAAAACCACACTACATAAAATGTAATTGTTCTCACTAAGAACTCCCAACAACTCAGGTTTCTGTACCTTAAGATGAAGAAGAGGATCTGTCCCCTGCTCTCCAACAATGATATGGCAACTGAAAGGACTGTTGTTAGTATATCGCTGACGTCAGCAAGTGACCACAACTACTAACCATACACTAAGGCTATGACATCATCCCTTAGACATTTTTCATGACCTTCTAATACTGTCACAATAACTTCACATTCATGTAGTTCTTTTCCCTGGGGAACATTAGGCTTTTCAAAGGTTGACTTAGTGCTACCCTGGTTTCTGTTTGTCATTGCTTATCCAGCCAATACATATTTTGTTCCTTTCATCTTTTCCCATAAATACATCATTCCATTTCTTTCATCATTTCAGGACTATGCTCTGTAGTCAGTCCAATTTCTCAACACATTTTGAGTGTTGAGAGGCCTGATGTTACAGTTTAATCTAACCAGAGTCAAGGAAGGTGGGATTTATTTCTCTATATTTTTGCTCTGCCTCAACATAATGGATCATTGTATTCAGCTCAAATAGCATGAGCCCTGTGGCAGCCATATCACATGCAAACTGATATTTAACTTGTCCTCCATTATCAGCTCCAGTTCTCCTTTAGTGTTAGGACTTTCCAGGTTTCTCCTGTCCATTGGATTATTTTGTTCAAGATGTATTGATTTTCATTTTTCTAAGCTGAATCTCTTTTTGCTATTGTTACATCAGTACCCTCTCTGTGCTCATTTATTTTTCATCTTAGGAACCTCAGTGGTGCCTGCCATGTATCTTAACTTAAGCACTGGAAGTTCCATTAATGAGCTTTTTCTAGTCTTTCCTTACCCAGGGGATCATTAACATAATGAAAATAACCCCTTGTCCAGGTCATTTTTAAAGAGATTTATTAAGACCTGAGCTAAGACTACCCCAACAAGAAAAATACTTTTTAGCATGATTTTCATACATAACAAAAATATTCCTTCTCTTTCCCGTGTTGAATTGAGAGTTAATTTGGATTATTCCTTAATGAAGATTTTGAGAGTTTGATAATACTTAACATATTTTCATGGAGACTACATTTTACCTATGTATGATTTGGAATTGTTAACACCAAAATCCCTGTTGAAAGTGTTTAAATGGCATTATTTATGTTAGTTGTAGGCTATCTGAATCCCTAAAAGGATCACTTAGCTTCTTTCCTCCATACACCACATGAGTAATCATATCTACTTCTCCTCTTATAGGAGGACTGATAATGATGTGTACAGAGCTTACCAGAAATATTTATTTTCTATTCAGTTGAAAGAGCCAAAGAAGGTTACAAAGCGTGTTCCTAGTTGGGTGTGGATATGGAGTATCACTTTTGGAGAGTCTAGACATAGAGAATTGAAGAGGAAGGAATTGACTTCTCATAGGAATATCTAGGTCCTGAGGTTTACTGAGCAATAAAGACATAAGTCTAACGGAGCCTTGTATCTGTATTTGCATTGTCTGTAGGCTGTGTGACAGATATGCGTTGCTATTTTAAATATGTATATAGAATTTATGGTTGGTAACAGCATATTTTTTCTAACATGAACACTATTTTCATATGAGTGTCTAGTGGTGGTTTTATAAATTTTTTTTTTTTTTTAAAGAAGACCTCATATTGAAAAATGTTGGGTTCACTGATCTGGAAGAAATATTTCAACACAGTGTGTCATCTGTGTAAGGAGTTTGTTGGGAAGTATAATTCTGGAATCCTCTTTCCCACCATGAGATTTATTTGACATAACTGGAATTCATTCTATTGATTTCCCTCAATTATAAGGGGTAATGTCTTTGATTTCCACTGAGATATCTAGCGGTCTTTGGTGTGTAGTTACAGCCAGGTCAGTGAAAATAATAACAAGGAGAATAGCAACAATTGTACACCCTAAGTGTAACAGGCACTGTGCCAGGCACATTCTATTGCATTGCCTCTTCTCTAGTTTTTATCACAATCCTGAGATAGGCTTTTCTCCCCATTTTTCATATTAGAAATCTGATCTTCTGAGAACATGAATGAATTATCCAGAGTCACACAGGTTTTAATTGAATGACAAGAATAATTGAGTGACAAACCAGGGCTGTCAGATTCTATAACCCTTATTTCACCCACAGTGCCTTGCATGATTTCTGGCCATGCTGCATGCTCTACCCCACCACTTGGTACTACTGTAAAACAACCATATGACTGTGCTCGAGCCTCCATGGGTCAGGAATCTGGGCAGGGCCTCATGAGAACAGCTTGTTTCTGCTTCATAACATCTGGAGCTTCAACCGGAAAGACCCAAAGCTGGGGGTGACTCATTGGCTTGGAGTGACTCCACAATAAGGAGCTAATAATATCCAGAAGCATCTTCACTTAGATAGATGGCCATTGATGCTGTCTGTTGGCTGGTTTCCTAGCTAGGGCCCTCAGTCAAAACACCTACAGTGATGTCTTCGTGGGAATTATGGCAGCCTGAGACTTCTACCTGGTGGATCAAGGCCCTTCTACCTGATGGATCAAGACAAGTTTCTTAAGAAAACCAGGCAGGGCCGGCCGAGTGGCGCAGTGGTTAAGCGCTGGCTTGGGAAGCCAGCGGCCCCAGTTCGGATCCCACATATGAAGGCCAGTGACACTGCCCTCCAAAAAAAAAAAAAAAAAAAAAAAAAAGGAACATCAGGCAGAAGCTGTATCATTTTTAGTGTTACTTCCACTCTATCTGTCAAAATTTCTCTAAGATTAGTCCATGTTCAAAGGGTGGGGATATAGATTTCACTTCTCCATGGGGAAGTATCAATTTTTAGATATGTTTAAAACCTTTCTAAATCAAGTTTCGATGTGGGTTCTTGAAGAACTCCCTTTCTTATGGCTTTGGGTCATTTACTATGGTTATCAACCATGAATGCAAATCATCATCATTGGAGAATATGATCAATCATGTCCTGTACTCTGCTACAAATATTCTGAGATAAAATGTCTAAGAGAGGGTGCTTGGAATCTGTAATTTTCCTATGCTTCTGGCAATTCTTACACAGCCAGCCTTACCTAAGCACCAGATTTTACTTAACACTACCTCTGTAGGTAGAGATGTTCTTAGAAACCTTCAGCCAGGCCCACTCTTGGTAGGGCTGTCGCAACTTGGAAAAATCCTTGGCATCTGCACCTTAAAACTGCTTGTCTTTCATCGCCACCTCTTTTCTCTGAGACTTTACAAAATACCACCTCTACATTTGCGAGAAGAATCCTGGGAGCTCCCTTCCCCATCTCAGGGATGGATGACAAGACTTTAAGCAACTTCTCTGCTGAAGCTATCACAGCAGGGGATGCACCAGCTTAAAGCTGTCAGTTGATAATCACTGTACTGTTAGTGGTTGGGCTAGTGGCACCCAGTGATTCGATTTGCATATTTATAAGTTGATGTGTGCACAGAAGTGCCACTTCGGGGTGCCACTGCAGCAGCTCCACTCCAATGAAAACATCTTCAAAGAGCCCCAGCAGCCTCCTTCAGCATTTTGTCTGAGGTTTGGAACCAGAGGAGGGTGGCAGACATTGGGAGAAACATCTGATAAAATCTGTTAACGCTTTCTCTCCTTACACATCGTATCTCTCAGCTGCCATCAGCAGTCAGTCCCTTCAGTGGAAATTACATTCTCTTCTTTAACATAAAAGAGAAAAGGATGCTTCTCTTTTATTGCCTGGTTTCTAGTCTTCATACTACCAAGAGTTTCACATGCCCAGTATCCAGGTATTGAGTGGGAGAGAAGAAAGTATACAGGATCAGCTGGGGAGGATGAAAAGATTTGAGGAAAGAATGCTTGTGAGAAGAGCTTTCTGTAGCTTTGAGGCTGAAGTGCCCTTGGCAGTTATCCTGAGCAAGGGACAGCTTACTAAGGAGATTGTCCTGGAGTTCAACTAATGAGGGTATGATGAGAACTCTACTGGAAAGCCAACTTCAGCTTGCTCGGCTTACTGGACTACAGTCCTAAATCTCAGCCACTGCCTCACAACTTTATCTGAAGGAGGCTAAAGAGATGATGGTCAGTAAGAATCATGTTCTCCAAATCCTCCATAGAGGTGAGAGTAACAGAAACCAAAAAAGCCACATCATGTTCTCTGTAGGACCCTCTGTAGGACCCGGGTAAGGATGTGGAGGGCAAACGTAAATGCCTAACATTTTCTCCTTTCTTTCCGCTTTTGTGATTTCAGACTAAGTCCAGTTGTCTGTACCTTCAAAAGTGTATTTCTTAAATGGTCTGCATCAGAACCCCTGAAGAGTTTTATGAAAAATAAAGATGTCTAGGGCCCACCTTAGATCTACTGAATCATCCACTCTGGGGGTGGGACCCTAGGGTCAGAATTAGTCACAAGTTGCCCAATGACTCTGATGCACACTCAAGTAGAAGAAACATTAATGTAGCTCCTGCCATTGCCAGTGTTTTGAAGTAAAGAAGGATGTTGCTCAAGTTCTCAACATACAGGAACTCTCCCTTTATCCTTGTCCCTCAAGGGATCCCATGGGCACTAGAAGGGTCTTTTGAAGTACATGGTGTTAAGTGGTTGACCTGCATGAGGTAGTTAAATTCGTCTTTGATATTGATTAGTCATTAGGTCAGCAAACCTTCTAAAGGACAGGACTACTGACAGTGCAGAATATAGTAAAAAGGCCTCAATGACTTTTGAATAAAACTTAGAGATCATTTTCTGTATTTGAACCTGGTTAAGTTGCTTGTCCAAATGACTACTAAATTTGCAAGAGCCAGTAGATGCTGCATAACATTGTAATCAATGTAAAGTCCCAGGAGATACCTAATTAACTGTGTGATGTGTTTTAATAAATGAGCAATATACAAAGACCATGTGAGTTAATTGCCCTTTTGACTAAGTTTCTTGGAAGAGTGATGTAGAAAAGAGAAATGGAAAGCAGTAATAATTCAGCACCTGATATGCACCAGATGCTGTTAGGTCATTGACATCCAAAATTTCATTTAATTCAATGCAAGAATTAGACAAACATGTTTTAGAAGTAATTCCACTCAACATTTGAAGTGAAGGTAAATGGTACATTTATTCTGGCCAATTCTTTACCATTATATCATAAAGTCCACCCCATAGGAAAAATGTATGAAACCTGGTGTTGGAAGAATTACTGTTGAATCTTGATATTTGGACACTATTCTATTTGTGAATTTTTTTTTGATAAATAAGGATTTGCATATATATCATCACAGAATTTTAGATTTGGCTAAAACATTTATTTTTTAGATGTAGAAGCCAAAATTCAAAAATCATATCTATTAAAAAAATTTTCCTGCTAACAATTTTCAGTCTTATTCTTAATAGGAAAATCTACTTAATATCAAAGAAATTCATAAAGCCAGAAACAATTAGAATTCTTTTGGTTTAGCAATTTTCATAGAAAAAATGAACTGAATGTTAAAGACAACGTGTGTGGATTTCTCCACTTGTAGCTGACATGTCTTGGGTGACTGTGCATTAGTTTCTTTAACCCTAAAATGGGATCAAAGATGAATCAAGTTTATTGGGCTGTTGTAAGAACTAAACTAGAAAATGTACATTCAGTGCTTAACATAGAGCTTATTGAAGTTGGATACATGTTTCCAGTTATTTAAATAGATAAGTTTGAAATGTGATTAAATTCTACCTCCATGAAGTAGTCCATGCTTATTAAAAACTACCTTATAATTCATATATTTTACCAATCCAGCAGTGCCCTTACCCTACACTACTCTGGGTTGCATGGCATTTTACATTATTCATAAGTATGAAACCATCTTGATGATAATGAAAGTCTATGTTATAAAGGTCTGGAAATTTGAACTGATTTGCTTTTCTTTCTATAGATGTTAAGCTATAGTCTTATACTGTAGAGTCAAGGAGGTTTCTTTCCACCTTAAATACTAAGAATAGTTTACTCTTAACTTTCTTCAGTAAGCATATGAAATATACCTTAATTTTTACAAGAAAATATTTTAATCAGATAAAAATGGGCCATCTTTGAAGAATGAAAATTAGCTTATTTTTATTGGCTGTGTATAATAGCATCATCCCGTTCCCATTTTCTTTGGAATGTCAGTGTACACATGGCCTATTTGTTAACAAGGTAGTAACAATGAAGCCCCATCACCCTTCAGCTCTTCTCATTAAACCCTAACCACCTTAATGTATTACTCCTGATTCCTGCATGTTCAGCATGTTAAATGTTAACAAATGGTCCTCATTTTGCATTACAATTCTAATAATTAATGATTGTAGAAGCATATTAGACACATAATGCCAAAATTTATTACCCATAATGCTAATCTCTAATTTGAGTTCTTTTGTATGCTACGAATAGACTATGCCAGTTAGAGGTCACAGTAGGAACACAAATGCACCTCTTTATCTCTTTTTCTCAATTGTGTGCCTATTAATTTAAGTTGGCGAAGAATTCTTAATCTAATTTTCCATAAGCTGTGGCAGACTTGCAGGAAAGACCTCTGAGGCCCAGAGAAGAGTAGGTGAAATTCATAATGGAAAGACAGGGAATGTACTGAAGGGGAATGTTCTTGGCCTGGCATCTCTTCCAGGCCCAAGTGACTGAGGGAGACCACTTCCTTTGTATGATGGATTACCAGTCTTCCTTCTCCCCAGCTTTGGGAAATGATGGTGAGAGCAGAGGAGCAGGCCTAGACCTCAGCTAATGAGTATCAAGAGGACAACCAACGAAGCCTTGGAAAAGAAAATACAAGAGCAAGGGAGGGGAGGGAATCAGTACCTGAGAAATAAAGAACAGGACCGAGTGACTGATTGGACTTGGTTGCACAACTATATCTCAAGTGTCCAGACCTTTGTAATGTCTCAGCACAAACATGGTGGGTACAAGAGAGACTTACTGATACCCTCAAGGCATAGCACATAGACTCCCACCTAATTCATTCTGCCTGTTATTATTATCATTTTTTTTGAAATTCATTTTTAGTTGTTTGAAAATTTTCTTGAACATCTGTCACAATGAGTGTGAACTCATTGCTGACTGGGTGTTATCTCATAGCAAGAGCACAGTAAACTGTTATTAACGACTGATATTCTACCTGATCTGCAACTGCCTGATCTGTCTGATATGGGTCTAAAATTCAGCATGCTCTTTATATACTTAGTTGAACAAATATTTGCAGAGTGATTTATTATGCCACAAAGAGTGCTAAAAGCTGGGGATAGAGAAAACCAAATGGAGTTCTTGTCCTTGGCCACGTCAGCGTCCAGTGGGAAGGAATAGGCACACTAGCGAATACTTTGATGTGAAGGTGGTGCAGAACAGAGAACAGGGCAGGGACTAAGACTGGAGGTTTACAAGATGAAATCCTGGAGAAGATAGCCTTTTGGCGGAGTCTTAAAGGCATGCAAAAAGAATATTCTTCATTTAGAATGAAGTAAAGTATAGAGTTAGAAACTGCTGGAGTGTCTCTGGAAACAATGCTTTGTCCTTATTGGAGTAAAAGTGCAGGAGGTTGGGTAGCACACGTGGTGGAGAGGCAGGCAACAAATGTGTTTTACCCAAAGTGTTATTTACCGTCCTCAGCACTGGCCTGCTCTAGAGCTTGTTGGAGATGAACTTCTCCGTCTCAGACCCACTGTCTCAAAATCTGGATTTTTAACAAAATCCTCAGGTAATCCATTTGCATTCCAAGTAGGAAAAGTGTGATGTAGTAGATGTGGGCAGATCAAAGGAAAACATAACTGGATGCTGAAGGACCGGAAGCTTTCCTCAGCCAGTCTCCTCTACCTGTCTCTTTGCCTTTCTTACCACAAATGGGCTCCTCAGAGTAGTTTCAAATTCAATTTGAGCCTTGAACTCCTGCTTTCTCCTGCTTGATTCCAGGGACACCTAACTCCCTCCATCCCCATTCTGTGGAAAAGGTGGGCATTGGGCATATGAGGGGAAAAGGAAGGCGGCAAGACACTATGGGAAATGTCGAAGGCTTCTGTTATTGTAACAGCTAATACTCTTTCACTGCATGATGGTAGTCAGCTTTTCACATACATTTTCTTCATATCAGCCTTGTGAGATCATGATTAATTTCCTCATTTTGTAGATGAAAAGAATTGAGACAGCTGATGTCAATTGTTGAAAGTCCCATGACTGAGGAAAAAGCAAAATACAGACTAAATCCAGCTTTTCTAATATGGAGTTCAGTGCTTCTTCATCTTCCCTGAGTTGCCCTGGCTTGGCTAGTCCCTGTTGCTGCATATTTTAGCATCATTTTGGAATAGAGGCTTGATGGAGACTCAGAGCAGAGGTCCACTCGTGGGTGGCTGTGTTCACATGTTCAAAGGAATTGGGACTCAGTGAAATGCTACAGTAGTGTAATTTTTTATGCCCTTTAAGCATGATTCTTTATGCCCTTTAAGCAGTTAGAAAACAAGGCAGAACAGACCCAGGAAAACTATTTAAATTACTTTTAGATTAATTCCAGTTGAGAATAGGGATCAAATCCTGATTAAAATCTCCTTGCTGTTTTTGGTTTTGTTTTATTTTGTTTTCACTGCTCAAGAGCACAAAAGACCATGGCTTTTAGATAAAGCCACTCCATTGAATCACAGCCATTTCAAGGTTCAGAATTCATTTTAATGATTGAATTGAAATGTCTACATAGATAATTTGATTGATTAAATTGAGATTGAGCATTACTTATCTAGTTTCAGATTCTCCTGAAAAATGTCCGAATGTCCAAATGTGGGTAGAATAAAATTCCCCATTTGTCAGTTATGCAAGCCTTGGATTGTCAATTGAAAATGGGGAAAAGGGACCTGCAGAAAATAACATGAATCTCTTCGGATATGCTTATATTCTCTTCACTCTATTTCTTTTGAGTCCTTGGGATCCTAAACCGCTCTTTAGCTGGTAGAAAGAAAGCAGAAATTTTTGTCACTATAGAAAAGTGCTGCTCTGCTGTGGTGGTCCCCAAATAATACTTTGATCATTGAGAGCTCAAAATGGCTCTATATTCAGTTATTTGGTACCTTCAGCTCAAAAGCAAATGGTGTTGCTTAAACCATAAAATTCTGCATATGATATGCATGTGAAGAAAATATAACTTTTATAAATTCAGAGAGGGGAAGGATAACATTTGAGAGTTGTGACTAAGATGAAATTGGGCAAGAGCAGAGGGCAGCTGGAAGAGAAAAGTAGCAATGCCTTGTTAAAAGAAACTAGCTGGATTATGTGGCAACAAAATCATCTGGGTTTAGAACTTCTAGAGATGGCCAAGAAACATTAAAAAAAAAAAATTTACCATCTTGGATTATAACAGTACATAGGTGTTTTATCAACCCCTTGCTAATAGGAAAGGCTATAAGGAGGGCAGTATAAGGGTTATAGAAGGTGAAGGGGCACAATCTAACTCTCAGAGAACTACAAATAAAATTGCAATCAGGAAAGCTTGTGAAAAAAAAGAGGCAGTTAAGAGGAATGTAATTCATTCATTCATTCATTCATTCATTCATTCATTCATTCATATATATGTCCATTCCTCCTATCAATAATAATTGAATGCCTACTAAAGAATCAGGGAATGTTCTGAATGCTATGGATATAATTGTCACCACATAGACCATCCTTGCACTCGTGGAGCTTATAGACCAGTAGAGAAAGATAAAAATAAATGCTAAACAAGATGATTTCAAATGACAAAATTACTATGAAGGAAAAGAAAAGATGGCATTTGGAGATTCATTACTTAGATAAAGAGAATAGAATGCTTATCTAGGGTGGTCTGAGAAGACCTCTCTGAGGTGTTATTTAAGATGAGACCCATGATAGGAACAAGCCACACTATATCAGCAATATACATACATAGAGCAGAGTACAAAGGCTATCTAACATTTCAGAATATGCAGATCAGAAATCAAAGAATAAATAATTTGCTAACATTGTACAGTCCTTAATTTTTTTTTAAATATTTTGTTGGGGAATTGAGGGAGGGAAACAGTGTTGGGGAATTCAGGGAGGGGACCAGGCAAGTTGTTGTTCATTTTTTTTTTTTTTTTTTTTTTGTTAAAGATTTTATTGGGGAATTGGGGGAGGGGAACAGCATTGGGGAATCGGGGAAGGGGAACAGACAAGTTGCTGTCTTTTTGTTCTTCAGTCTAGTTGCGGAGGACGTTGCTTCAATGGCCCATGTTGGTATCATCATTGCACTCTTCCCGGGTGAGGCAGATCGGTCGCCAGCCTCCGGGGGTCGCTTACCACGGCTATTGGCAGCTCACGCTGGCTGCCAGACACTCACGCTGGCTGTCGGCCACTCACTGTAGCCTAAGGCAGCCCACTGCAGCAGGGGCTGCAGCCCACACCATCACTGGGGCTCCCACAGCCCAGCTCCAGGTGGAGCTGTTGTTAGCTGTAGAAGGCAGTGTCACTGGCCCTCATATGTGGGATCCGAACCAGGGCTGCTGGCATCCCAAAACCAGCTCTTAACCAATGCGTCACTCGGCTGGCCCCAAGTTCTTGTTCTTTAATCTTTGTTGTGGAGGGTGCCAGTCACGATCTGGCTTCCTGACAGCAGCTCGTGGCCTCTAAGCTCAAGGTGCTGTGTTCAATGCTGTGAGTGGTCATAGCCACCATCCCATGCAGGAGTCAAACCAGTAGCATTGTTGTTAAGAACGCATGCTCTATCCACTGAGCAATCCAGGTGGCAGCTCAGCGCAAGGTGTCCAGTTCAGTCTTAGTTGCGGATGGGCATAGCCCACCACTGAACAGGCAATCTTTGTTGTTACACCAGCTGAGACATCCTGCCACCTGTTGGCAGCTCAGCAACAGCTCAGCTTGGGCGCAGAATCACTGGCCCATGTGGGAATCAAACCGGCGGCCCTGTTGCTCAGAGTTCACACTCTAAGCCAACCCTTAACCAAGTGAGCCACTTGGTGGCTGGCCCAGTCCTTAAATTTTTTAAGAGGGAGAGAAACAATCTTTCTCTCTCTCTCTCTCTCTCTCTCTCTCTCTCTCTCTCTCTCTCTCTCCCTCTGAAGTGGAATTTGGCAACTCTTTTCCTTATTTGTTCATGAAAGTCATATGTCTCTGTCTTCTGGAGTTGAGATTTTTTTAAGCACAATAAGAAGTACATCTAAACTCCTGTAGATCTTCAAAGACTGGTGTCAGTTCCACAGAGGTTCAAAGAATTGTCTTGAAGTTTAATGCAGTGTTGTGTGCAAGGTAAGTTGCCCAATAAAAACTAGCCAGCATAAGGAATGCATTTTATTTAATGATGGTAGTTGCTAAATATGTACTTGGTTAAATATTGAAACTGAGTTTAGTGAGATCATATTCTGTTTTTATGATTCTTTTTCAAGGAATCCAAAATGCTTTATTCTTCACTTTATTACTCATTCCATAAGTAACTGTCACTCAGTTGCGTAACTCAGGTGTAAGAACTGTATGGATCCTAAAAGTGTAACCCTGAGGAGTGATTCATATTGTTGCTTCAAAGATGAGATTTGACTTAAAGCAACACTTTTGTCCCTATTCAGGCAACATTTAGGTAAATAGCAATATAAGGGAGAACAAACTTTTTATATAAGTTTAATCTTTTTTTTCTAATTAGATTGTAAAATACATTAAGATTGGAGCCAAGCATTCATGCGTCTTTATAACCCTAAGTCTTATCAGGTATATAAATGATAGATGCTAGCTAATCTTGTGCAGTGAACTAAAAAAACGTGTGGTCTTTAAGCCAGACAGACTGGTTTGAATCTTGACTTTGCAAGTTGCCAGATCCAAGGGCTTGAGCTAATCGTTATGGGGACTGAGTCTCACTTTCGTCACCTGTAGACTAGAGATCCTACTACATTTTAAGTTGGGTTTGGGGATTAATGATATTTTATATAAAAAATAACTATGGGATAGCCATTAACATTTACAAACAAGAAGAAAAACAGACAGTGCTATTAAGTTTTGTGAGGGCAAGAAAAGAACTTATCTTTTGTATCTTTTCTGTACCCACAAATTCTGGCTCTCAGCAATAGGCACTCAACAGGTACTTGCATAAAGAATACTGATGACGTTTAATGTTCTAAACATTAAAAATCATCTCTGTGCTCAGAAAGCAGGATGATATGTCCTCAGAATTTCTGGGGGCCATCATCAGCCTGCAAGTGAGTCTACTCGCCTGTTCAAAGAGTGAGTATTGATCTAAAGAGACAGTGGAGTTAGACCTTAGGTGGAAAAGGATTCTGCTTTACCAAGGACCTACACATCTGAGATAAATAGCTGTGTCCTTTACTGGTGGTAGAAATAAGGAAAGTCACCAAGGAAGAGGAGAATTCACCTAAGTCCTGAAATATCCAGAGCAGATCATGTGAAAAGTAGAATGGTGAGGAAAATACTGCTTCCCCTGTAGAGCTGGTTTATCATGTTTCAATTAGACATTTCCATTATGGTGAGCATTATGTCTGCAGTGAGCACAGCCTCCTCACCTACATCCTCTGCTGAGAAACTAAGTCACTAAATTCCAGCCTCTTGTCTCCTCCCTATACGATTATTGTTTTCACTCTACCGCATTTCACTGGGCTGGAGTAGGCATCTACTAACTGGGAAACAAATCTCTAAACTGGCCTAACGTACAGCCAGTATAAAATGATAAACTAAAGAGATTTGCTCTGGACTGTGAAGTGGGGGAGTTACTACAAAGTGGCTTAGTTAGCAAAGAAAATTGAAGTTGAATCATGCAGAGAATCCATGCGTTAAAGTCATAAGAAGCTCGAGTTATGAGACAACAGAAGCTGTGATTAACCAGAAGCTATGAAGTTTAAAAGAAAAAATGGTGAAATAGTGTATAATAGGAAGGGGAAAGAATTCACAGTACAGTTGGCATTAGAAAGGGAAGTAGACATTCAGAGATAGAAATTTATAGAGAGTAGCTGACTCATATTTGTGGTAGACAGATATTTACCAATGTTAGTCTTTCTGCAACCTTGCTCTGTTATAATTCCTGCTCCTAGTAAGTTTAAAATTTCAGCCTGTCCTGGATTACTGGACAGTATATCCTTTCAGTAAGACCCTGTTCTTTTTGGTGAAACTACTTGATGACCAAAGTATTCAGAATAAAACCTGTATGAAGATTAATCAGCAAGCTTTCCTTAGCATATTCTCAATTTGAGACATTCTGTCCCATTGTTCACAACTAGTAAAGTAGGTTCTATTTGTGATTTGAAAAATATGAATGTTGTATTTTTAGCTAGCATAATACAGTTTTCACAGAAGGGGACAAAGGAGGAAAAAGGAAGAAGGAAGCTAGGGAAGCAGATAAAGAGGGAGGGAGGAAGAAAAAGAGAGGATAAAAAGAAGACTGAAGAAAATATTAAAAGATTGAAATATTTGGGTAGACATAATATAATTCAGTAAGTTTTTAGCAAATTTTCCTAAGTGGCTTTGGAATTTAAGAAAATTCATTCACTTATAATAAGCCTTTAAAGTTATCATCTGTCAAAAGAAAAGAGTCAATTTCAAAAAATTTTGCATACCCAAAAATGTAAGGCCTAAATCTTCTGGGTAAACAGTATGCCTCCTCAAATAACATAAAATAAACATACTGAAATAGTGTGTAAGATGAGGGTGGTATTTGCATGTGACTTGTATATACCAAGAACCCGTCTACTACTATATATATTTTCTAAAAGTGTAAGACTTCTTACAGAGCCCAAAAGTATATTAAGGAAAAATGTCTGGTTGTCCCTGGTTGAGTTCACATAAAAAAGGCAGGCATATTTCTGTACAACAACTCAATGGAATGGTTATAGCCACTTCAATAATGTAATACAATAAAATTTATTTTTATATTGAGTCATAAAATTACAATACCAGAAGTGGCCAACAGTTTATCAGTTCTCAAAACGGCTAGTGTAAGATGTTACTGAGAATGGTGTAAAACCCCTGAAATGTGTCTAATTATCCCAAACTATACCACCCAAGGGAAATATTCTCCTGACCCTTTCTGTTGATCAGTTTATGTTATGGAACATATGGGTTGATGACCCTTACAACACAGTTTCGCTTCAGTGGATAATGTAACCACAGATCTCTTTTACTGCCCCATAAATACTATGTCTTCCCTTGAAATAATATTGCATTCACCCTGTGTTAATACAAAACTTATTTTCTAGTGTCATTATTTTACATATTAATTGAATATCATTAAACCCTACATAGAGTGAATCAATTTTGATAAATAACTGTAAAAGTGACCTAAACTTTAAAGCAGGGAAGCTTCTTGAAAGTGACTGGGACCAAATTCGCATTCCAAACCTTGTGTCATCATCACCAGACCCAGTCTTGTCCCAATTGGTTGGTTTTGAAGAAGGAAAGGTTTAGAAGCCATTTTGGTAGCCATGTACACTTCTTTTTCCAAGCACTAAGAGTGAGTGTGTGTGTGTGTGTGTGTGTGTGTGTGTGTGTGTGTGAGAGAGAGAGAGAGAGAGAGAGAGAGAGAGAGAGAGAGAGAGAGAAACTTGAAACATTAACACTGCTATGAAAGAGTGAAAGTCAAAGTACTTCAATTTGAACCCAGGTTTCATCACTTACTAGCTGTATGATCTTAACTAATAATCCTTCAACTCAGCTTCCTCAGCAGTAAAACATCAATACTAGTGCCTTCCTCTTAGAGTTGTTATGAGGATTCAATAACATGGTGCTTGGCACATAGTAAGTACCTAGTAAAGGTGAATTGCTAGTGATGACCATGGCTCTTCTTTATATATAGTACAGTGATTAAACCTGATCCTATAAGTAGAAGGGTTTCCTTCTTTAATATCTCCTTTGGAAAGATATCCTCACAAAGAAATCACATGAGAGGGAAGAGACAGGTTTGGGCCAAGAAGCTCTTGCCTGAAAGCAATTTGGAAGGAAAATGCACAATCCAGATGCCCTCACAATGATTCTGAAGGCAGGAAGAGACTGCTCTGAAGGCAGATGAAGGAAAAAATATTGAGATTAAATTTACCCAAGTGTGGGATTCTATTCGCTGTTTGCATATGACATACCAGTCCTGTGATAGTGCTGACATTGTAAGGAGGGTTGAGTTTGGTGGTGTAGTGGGGACAGGGAGAGAAAAACCATCTCTTTTTTAAAAAAAAGTTGAGATATAATTGGCATATAACATTGTATTAGTTCCAGATGTACAACATAATATTTTGATATATGTATATATTGCAAAATGATAATGACAGT
This sequence comes from Aselliscus stoliczkanus, assembly GCA_033961575.1. Lineage (NCBI taxonomy): Eukaryota > Metazoa > Chordata > Mammalia > Chiroptera > Hipposideridae > Aselliscus > Aselliscus stoliczkanus. Next base: position 68,780,258 of record CM066729.1, read on the forward strand.
AATTTTACTTAACATCTAATGTCAAGAGGACAGTGAACAAATGAAGCAGAAAATGGGGTGGAGAGAGGCAGGTAAGAGTGAAGATAAATGGCATTTAAGCCTTGTCTTAGTGGTTGATTCCTGACCCATTCTGACCATGCTTTCTGAGCAGCACAATCAGCAAGATGCCACAGCACCCTCAGTGAATCTTGCACTTCTGCTTTGTGCCAGCGTGTACTGACCTAACTGTTCGAGGGAGAAATGGAGGAACGTTTAACTGAAGGTACAGATTAATGCCTCACGAATGCTCTGAATTACCGCCATTGTTCCCAAGAGCTGCGACATTGACAACACAATGGCAGTTTTCTTGTACATTTTTCTGAAAGGCTGGTGTCTGACATCATCTGGGAGGAATAGAGGGTGAGGGTTACAAATATAACATATTGTTTTGCCGACATATGCAAATGTTTGGAAAGTCTTCCAAATGTAAAGGAGAACAAGAATACAACACAAATTGTAGTCAGAGGAAAAAACAAACCATTGTTTAGTTTTCCATCTTCCCTAGGGAGCAGCTGCTGATTTCACTCTAATTTTAGCTGCTATTGCTTTGAGCTAAACTTTCCATTTTTATTAAAAAAAAAAAAAAAAAAAACTTTGAGTCTAGAGGATTACAAGCTCCTGTGCTTTTGATTTTTAATAAAAAGCAAGCATTTACCTCTGAACAGTAGCAGCAAGAAAGGGAATTAAACCCGAGGCCAGTGAGCTGACCTTTAGAGGGGCACTGAGCTAGCGGGAGATGGGTAATTTAACACACATGCCTTTTCTTCCTCATGTACACACTCTCCAGCTAATATTCTTTTTAAAAAACTATATTTATTTAAATGGAAAAATTATTTGACTTTTTTGTTTGTTTGTTTTTAAATCTTTGTTCATGAGTGTTTGTGTTTCATGAATTGGCTAGGTAGATACGAGTCCTTCTGAGGGCGATGCTAGCTGCTATGCTTGGATTCCCATATATAATATGAATGGTGATAGTGCCGATTTGAGGTATAGAATAGAAAGAGAAATTACATATCCATCTCTCTATAAGATTCTACTGAATGGGGAATCTGAGGTGATGCCTGACATAGTGAAACTAATCACTCCAGCATGGCTGACAAAATACTACTTGCAACTGGGAATACATATATCCAAATTGCAGGGAAATCTCATTCTTTAACCTGTTCACATTTTTATAGAGGAAAGGAAGCATAGAAAATTTAGTCTAATTTGTGTATAACATTTTTGTAAAACAAATGTATTGCTGTGGCATTAAATGAATACCACTGTTTAAAGAAAAATGGTCTAAGATCCATGGATTCAGTTTATAGATTACCGTTGGCATTATTCTGTAACCTTCCCCCACCTCCAGTTCTACATGACACTATTTTAATAGCGTCAGTAAAGGAACTCCTCTCTATCTAGTTTAGGACTAAAATGTGGAGCCTGGAATGCAGCCTTCCACTGTTTTCCTTATTCTCCACTCCTCCTGCCTCTTGTGTAAAGAGCATCAGCCTGATAGAATAAGGTTGGGAGTTCACCTTTCTACTAGAAATTATTCATGACTTTAATTCTCTCTGTCAAATGGATCACTACTCTTACAGCATTTAATTAGCTTTATCATCCCAAAATGCTCTGTTCTCAAAGAAAATATTTAAAGGAGCCTTTGTTAGAGTACCCAAATATAATATATTGCATAGGGCTGGCTGAGTGGTGCATTGGTTAAGAGCTGGCTTGGGATGCCAGTGTCCCCCGTTCAGATCCCACATATGAGGGCCAGTGACACAGCCCTCTTACAAAAAATAAAAAAATAAAAATAATAATATATTGCATTGCATTTTGTTTTCATGTATTTTGGTCTTCATATGGGTATTGGCGTTAATTAGATATATACATGGAATGCTAACTGCATTCTGTTTAATTATTTTTGTTATTTAACTTTTCTTGTAATTTTAAGTTAGTTTAAAATGGTAACCATGGGATAATAGAAACCTCTCTTAGAGCTAATTAGACAACTATGGATCATTTGTAAAGGTCAGGCTGGCAGTTGGCTTGGGGAAAGCAGGAGGCTTTCTGGGTAAAGAATGGTAGTGTGGAGACTTAGAGAGTCCCTCCGGAAGAGTTTCAATGATGGTCATGCCCAAACCCTTCCTTCTCCTAGTGTGAAAACTAAATGGAGACCAGGTTCTATTAGGTTCTATGACCATCTGTGACTTTCTATGAAATCTTTAGATGTATAATTTAATTGCTCAGTGTCTGGTGCATGCAGCTTTTTATTAAAAACCCAACCTTTGGTTAATGTCATGTGATTTGTCTGAGGGACTCAAAGGATTTGATGCAACTTTGCTATCATCAGAGGAAAGAGTGAGTGTTTTATTATCAAGCTCATAAAAGACACTTGCATTAACAGGTTAAAGGAAGAGGCTTTGGGCTTCTTAAAATAAATGGATTCTTGATCCAATTGCTCACTGACAAACCTGTTTCCCTTCTACTAATTAAAAATAAAAACCATAGACTGTTTCTGCTGCCTTTATTTTTCTCCTTTAACATCACACAGACTAGATTAGGTTCTTTCTATTACTTGAACAGTCTCTTGAAAATCACCCAAATACCGCCTCTAGTCAAATTGAATGACCTCTTCTCAACTTTCATCCTCCTTTGCTTCATTTTGGCATTAACTTTTATACTTACTACCTCATTTTGAAGCACACTTATTTTCCTTGCCTTTCCACCCTGCCCTATCCTTGTTTTCTTTAAACTTCCTTTTTATATATTCATTCATTCAACCATTTATGATCACCTACCATTTGACAAGGATTTTGCTAGGATTGGAAGGTACATTGATCAATAATAAATGAACCCTAAAACAACCCAAAAAACACAATGACAGAATCTTGTAGAGAATATAGGTTATGTGATAGAGTGTGAATTCCTACTCATAAGTAACTCCAAATGATCAAGAGTTGTAATCCAGAGCATCTTGTTGCTTCTCTAGGACCTAGGATGGTTCCATATTACTTGAGTTATTACATCTCCACTCTTTAACCTATGGTCAAGGCCCTGTATCAAGTGGCCTTTTTCACCTGTTGGTCCTTATTTGACCCTGGGTCTCTCCACACAAACCACAGTTGCTCTAGTCTCTGTAACTTGGTTGAAGTTTTTCCTCTGTCCCGAATGTTACACTTGAGCTTCCCTCATTGTTCAGGCAGTACTTTCTGTTTTCATCCCCCTCTCTGAACACTGGGATTCTTATTTGAATTCAATGACTTTTTCCCCCTCTGAATGCCATTTTCAGTTTCTGCACATGTATTTGGAATTCCAAAATTTAGCTATTTATCATACATCAAAGACATTATATCAAGGGCATGGATTCTGGAGTCAGCATTTTATTATTTGCCAATTGAGTGATAGCTCCATGCTTCTGTTTTCTCCATCGTAAAATGGAGATAATAATACTACCCACCTCTTAGAATTATAGAGTTGATAAAATGAGATATATAGGTAGATAGTTAGATAGATAGATAGATAGATCACTTCATCACTTAAAACAGTTCTTGAGACATAGTAAATATTCAGCAAAATATTAGATATTATTTTATATTTACATCTGTAAATAATTGTTCTTTGGCTATATGTCTCATTTCTTTAAGCGTACATTGTTTAAGGGCAGAGTTACTATATTTTATTTCTTCTATAGCCAGTGGATAACTGTCTGTGGTATTTATCAAATAATGGATATTAAATTGACTGATTGAGGTATTTAATAGCTATTTTTACCATCTGACTCTGTCCTGGCCCTCAACATACGCAGACTGACAATAAAGTTCGCGAACTTGCTGCAAAGATGTTGTTAACCATTTTTGATATCAGAGGGATTATTCAATATGAATTTGTACCAGCTGGACAAACAGTTAATCAAGTTTACTATTTGGATGTGCTGAAAAGGCTGCTTGAAAAAGTTAAATGATCTGAACTTTTCACCAGTAATTTATGTAAATGTACCAGTCACATGGCACTGTCTGTGAGGGAGTTTTCAGCCAATAAACAAATAACTGTATTGGAACACGCTCCCTACTCACTTGATCTGGCCCCCAGTGACTTCTTTCTTTACCTGAAGATAAAGGAAATATTGAAAGGGAGACATTTTGGTGTCATTCAGGACATTGAGGGTAATACGACAACAGTTCTGATAGCCATTCCAGAAAGAGTGCCAAAATTGCTTTGAAGGGTGGACTAGGCGCTGGCATCAGTGCATAGGTTCCCAAAGGGAGTACTTTGAAGGTGACTGTAGTAATATTCAGCAATGAGGTATGAAGCACTTTTTCTAGGATGAGTTTGCAAACTTAATTGTCTGGCCTTCATGGATATGTAGATTTCCTGCCTCTACTTATTAAAAATGTATGCTACATGCAGTTTAAAAGGCTTCCTACAAGTAATATACTCAGAACTAGTACAGGACCATGGGGATTTGGATAAAGACGATGTAGAAGAGACCAGACCCCTATTCTATCTGGGGGCATGTTTGATTCCTTAAAGAGACTTCAAGGAAGAGCAGGCCTCTGATTGAATCTTGGAGGCTTGCTACATAGAAATTGAAAAATAGAGATTAGGATATGGGTAAAACCAATCCAGTTGCAGGAGTTGGAATGAGCAAAGCCTGGAGACCAGAAAGCCTAGAGATATGTTTAGGGAAATTACAAATCATTCAGTTTAGCTGCTGTAGCACAGTATTGGGGAAAAATTGTAAAATTTGGGTGAAATACTAAAGTTGAGGGTCATTCTACTTAAGGGTCAGTGATATTTTTAATCTGATTTATATTGCTTAAATATCATTGTTTAGTGGGTTAAACAACAAAAAAAAAAACAGTAGAAATTGATATTGTTTTTTGTTTTATGGGAATTGTGAAACTTCGTTTTTTAAGGGAAAAGGATTCATGCTTAAGCCTTATATATGGCATGTTGAATAAGATGGATTTAGCTTTTTATACATGTTGACAGCTCTAAAAACAGTAGTGCTAATAATGGTCAAACTGAGTTCTCAATACAGCAACCCCAGAGGCCTTCCAGAAGCAGGCAGGGAAGCTCTGAGGAAAAATTGGCCCCTGCAAGTAACTACCTTATCTGTCTTTACCAGTTAAACCTGGAACTATTTTCTGGCACCACCAGTTTCCACAGACACCATTGTGAGCTTTGTTTTCCTTTTATTAAGGTAGACTCATTTCACATTTTACAAGGTGGGAAGTGGTAGGCGAGAATTCTCTAAGATCCCACAGCATTTTCTTTTTAACTTTATCTTACTGTTTGTCATACTGTGATATAATTTATCTGTTTATGCATCTGTCTTCCTCACCAGCCTATGAGCTCTATCAGGAGTTTCTTGAAATCTTGCCCTGTTTCAGGCATTGTGCTGAGGGTGTTGCATGGATAATTCATTCGCCTTCATAACTGTTCTCTGAGATGGATACTATTATTAATCCCGTTTTACAAATAGGGAACTGATGTGGATAGAGGTTAAGAAAATTACCCAGGTTAGTTGATGTTGGAGTGAGGATTTGAACTCTGTCCAATTCCAGAGCCCGAGCTCTTAAATATCACACAATACACAATGAACATCTATTGATCGAATTTGTAAATAAACAGAACAAATGTATTATGCACATTTTGGTAGAAATAACATTGGATAGGGAACTAAGGAACCTGATCTCTAGCCCCGGGTCTGCTTCAAACTAGCTGGGTGACCTTGGGCAATTATCCTAACTTCTTTGAGCCTCATTTCTATACTGGATTATTGTGAGAATCAAGTTCCATGACATGTGTGAACGTGCTTAGTACAAGGTCTGGTACATTCTAAGTGTTTATAAATGCTCGTTTTCCTTTCTTCTTTACCCTTCTTTACCCGAAGAGCCCTGTGAACCAACCTTGACTTTTCTCAGGCACATGACATTCCGTCTCAATCTGTGCCCAACACCATGGGCCAGAAGGTGCTTGCCTTCGCTTGAACAAGGGAAAACATGGGCCGTGCCAGATGATTATTGAGAGGACAGAACTGGGGGAGGTTATTGCAGCTGCCACTTCAGTGACCGATGATGGCAAGGGGCCATCACGTCAGTGCTGGGCCCCATGTGCTGATGCTGGGCGCGCCCGCCTCAAGTCACTCTGTATCGCTAATGTGAGTTATACATGTAATTATCCAGGCAGCAGGCTAAAATATCTCCACAGACAGCAAAGTTTCATCAGCAGAAGGGCACGTTTTGTTTCATGTGACTTCAGCAGAGCACTGCCAAGTGTTGTAAAGCTGTGGTGATTAACTGAAGGACGGTTAGAAAGTCATGGAGGAATATGTTGTCCCCATGGCCAGGCCACCACGGATTAAGCCACAAAGGACAGGTTAAGAAGTGCAACTGAGACTGTCAGAAAAAAAAAATACCCACAAGGTCGATTTTAGCTATGGGGTCTTCACTGGAATATGCTTTTCTTACAGAGCTCAGAATCTGTATTTTTGGTACTGAGTCCTTAATATTGACTAAAATTATCACTGAAAAATAAGGCGGGAAATCCCGTTTTAGAGAAAAGTTCGTGAATAATGACATGAGTGAAATCCAAGTATTCTGTGAGAGAGTTGGGTGTCTACAGATAAAAAGAGACACACATACATTATTAAAAAAGATACACATTGGGTTCTTGTTTTAGACCGCTTGACTGAAAGCCTTATTATTATATTTTTTATTGTGGTATTGTTATAATTTCCTTCATCTCTGCAATTGACTTCAAGCTCCTGGGAGGAGTTTGGTGGTTGGTGTGTGTGTGAAGCCAGAGACCCACACCTGGGATCAGTATAGTTAGCTGCTAAGCCCTGCATGCTCCAGTGTACCCAAGAAATGCTTGTGAAGATTATGGATAGGTTAAAAGATGTGGAAAAAGAAAGAACAACAGGAAAAAGGAAAAACAATGAATTATGGAAAAATGTAAAAGAAGAAGGAGAGAAGCACATAAAGGACTTTGAGTGGAAAAAGCGGGAAAGAGAAGGTGAGCATGGTCAGGAGGGGAGCAGGCCCCCGGCAGTTATTTTTGGTGCTACAGCATGGCTGACTGGGTCTTGGAATATTAATGCTTGGATTTTATGTCCTGTCCTCCAGCGAGATGAAAGCAAAATCCAGAGATCATCAGGGTTGCTGACCCAACATTTTTGACCTGATCGACTTCCTTTACTGCCATCTGTACACAATCTCCATGTACACACATCTTTCATGATCTGGCTTTTTTTTTTTTTTTTAAATTTTTTTTCAGTTTGGGCTTTTTCTGGAGATTGGTTGGTGAGGAGGGAGAAATGGGAATGTACAGGGGCATTTCGAGTGATGAGATGAAGCAAAAGAGATTTTACTGCACAGATCTAGATCACCTTTTACCTGCTTATTGATGAGACACCAAATGGAACTGAACCAAAAACATTATTGATTGATAGATTGCATCTGTTGCTTCCCTTTTCTACATGGTTGCTATCTATCTGAGATGAAAATTGCCGCCACTATTTACTGCTCACATAGACTTTAGTTGTTGCTCAGGGCCTTATTTCTTCCAGATGATTGAAATAGGTCATTTTAGTTTCTTTCTTAGTAAAATTAAAAGGTATGTATTGAGCAAGTACTATTAATACTGCCACTACTCCTGCAGTTACTGCTAATATCACTATCTCTACTACTATAGCCACTAGTTGCCATTTATCAAAAACCCATGTTGTTATGGTTTACCTGCTTGACGCATCATCTTATTTGTGTTTTACAACAAACCTTTGATGTATACACAATTATACGAGCAGCTAGGCCTCACAAAAGTTTTTGTAATTTGCACCAGGTCATGTGATTAGTGGCAAGGCTGGAATTCAAAACGAGTTGTGTCTGGTTCTCAACGTTTTGTGTAGATCATGATGCAGGGAATAGGGTTCAGGCCAGACCAAAAAGCACAATATAATTAATTAAGCCTCGTCCCCTACTTTAATATTTAGTGGATGAAAAGACAGGTAGATAAATAACTAATTCAGTGTAAATGGTATTGAATGTTCTGAACAGTGGTTCTCAAATGACACATCAGAATCAGTTGGGGATTTTATTTAAAATGTGGATTCCAGACTGCAACCAAGAAAATTTGGGCTGGAACCAGGGGATCTGTAATTTTAAAAGAAAAAGAAAAAGGAAATCTCCATGGATTCTAAGGCTCAGCCAACTTTGAAAACTGCTGTTAATCCTTAAGGGCCAAAATAATACATTACCTCAAAGGGTAAAGTGAACCCAGCCTGAGGAAGTGGAGGTTGGTGAAGGCTGTTTGAGGTTGTTTAGTTGACTTTATAATTTCCTGGGTTATGTAAGTGTTAGAAATCACATCATGCTTTCTAAAAAATGGTTTTCAGAAGCTTTAGACTAGCGCCTATAATTCTATAAATGATTATCCTTAACCCTTGCTGTCTTGAATAGATTTTTTTGCTATTAATGAAATTAATTAATTAATTCATTTTTAAAGTATGGTTGGTATACAATATTGTGCTAGTTATATTAGTTACAGGTGTACAATATAGTAATTTGACATTTTTATACCTTACAGTGTGATCATCCCACTAATTCTGATAATCATCTATCACTGTGTAAACTTGTCACAATAGTATTAACTATCTTCCCCTTCCTCTTTTCACTTGTCCCCCACCCCGTTTCTCTGGTAACCATTCCCTTGGTCTCTGTTTCTATGAGTCTGTGTTTGTTTTGTCCTGTTTGAATAGATCTTATGTTTTAAAGCTCACCTATACTGATGTGCTTCACTACAGTGATTTCACCTTCTAACCTTCCGGTTTATTTATTCTAGTCATTTAGTTATCATATGCATGAAAAGAATAAAATAAATGTTATAACTTTAAACATTTTTGCCTAGACACTATTTGTATGTTCTTGGTCAAGTTACTTCACCTCTCTGGGCCAAAATTTCCTTTGTAATGAGGGAGTTGGACTAAATAAATTCAAAGTTGTGAAAATCCATGCAATTAAGATCTTGGGCCATCATGCATCAGTACTCAATTATCTTGAGACATTTTTCTTTCCAATTGAGAAACTTCTTCATGATTCAGTAAATATAGGATCACTACTTCAAAGGCCAGATCTGGAATAACTAGGAATCTTGCTGGGCAGATCTGAGGCTTGTGTCTGAAACAGTGATATATACCAAAAGCCTGGAGGATTGAAATAGTCCAGAGCATTTCAGCACTGGACAGCTGATGAGTGGGTAAAGGTTGCCTGTGCCTCACTCTGTCAGCTTGTCATTTTAATGAATATCAGAATCACCCACACACCAAATTGGGAAGCCAACGACCTCATCTTGGCTGAGAGTGAGCCCCTCCCAGAGCCTGGCTTAGCTCTGGGAGAGCCGTTTCAGTAGCTAAAAGTTTCACTCCCACCTGCAGCTGTGAGAATGTGTATTGCTGGAATTTTGTGACCTCTCTTGTCCTTGATTATAATATTGGTGAAAAACTGCATTGAAAAGATAAAGATATTTTACATGATTTGCAGTCTGACCTTAAGATGCTCTTGACAGTACATCTGAAGGAAAAGAAGGAATGGCTGCTTCCAGACAGGTTGAATTCTTTCCTTATCAGAAGGGTTAAAATAAATATTCTTTCTCTTCGTGCCTTTCTAGCATTTCTCTGGCTGATAAAAGGGAAGGAAGATCTGTGTATTGGACGAAGAATTATGGGGAAGCATATCCAAAGAGATGGGTCAGACTTTTTTCTGTGCCTGTGCATATCACGTGTGAGTTTGGAGGAACACGAAGGACTTGTCAATCAGAAAGGGGGTTGGCCACAGAAAGGAGAATCACCTAAGCAAGGGCAGCAGTGCCCATCAGAGTGATAGCCATGAATAGTCTCGGTTAGTGGACTAAGTACTCTAGCAGTAGGCCAGTTTTCCCTGTTGTCGTGGTTATTATAACCAGATGCCATTGCACATTTGAATCATCCAGTCATTCTCTTTGTTTTGATTCTGTGTCTCCTAAACCAACCTCAGGCCATAATGTTTATCCAATGGAGAAAAGACATCGGTCATGCTGGCAGTCTGTGTGGGAGTTTTCTTTCACATTAGAAAATAATAAACTCTCATTCTTCTTTAAGTGTCCATTTGGCTAATGAGCAAACCCTCATGCTAAATATGACCAGTTAAGACCACATTGTTTAATATACTAAGTAGCCACTAGTCAAAAATAGCTATCTAAATTTAAGTTAATTAAAGTTAAAGTAAATTAAAATTAAGTTCCTTAGTAATGCAAACCACATTTCCAATGCTGAAAAGCCACATATGGCTGGTGGCTACCGTACTGAATAGTGCAGATTATCAAACATTTCCGTTATCACAGAAAGTGCTATTGGGCAGCTCTGAGTTAAAAAGAAATTCTCAATTCCTTTGCAGGTCACTCTTGGTAATCTGCAATAACACACTTAGACCTAGCTGTATCCCGGCCTGCCTATGAAATGGGAGAAAAAATGCTGTCAACCAAATAGGAATTATGTGGGCATTTTAATATAATTGCTAATTGATGCTTTATAAATAGAACAAAGAGGAATGTTTGTATATTTAAATTACATTCTTCCTTTTCAGTGTGTTCCATAGGAACCCTATTTAACCATTTTAAATCTCTCCATCTTTCCAACAACTTCTCTGGAAATGGAAGCAAAGGGAAATCCTGAAAAGTTGTTCTTAATCTTTTCAAAGAATTAGGATATTGCAAATTTGTAAAATGTCTGGTATTAGACATAAACTTCTGGATGAGCAAAGCTTTACCAGCAAAATAACCATGATATCTTATATTTGTGTGCTGCCTTTCCAAAATGCTCTCACATGCATTTTCTGATTGATACTTAAAATAACCCTGTGAAGTAGATGGAGGCATGCTGTATATTAGCATCCATAATTTACATTTTCAAAGAGGTTAAGTTACTTGTTCAAGGTCATATGGTTTGAGTGTCAGGAATAGAACCTGGGCTTTTGACTTCTAAGTTCAATTTTGATTCTGTTTTACCACGCTGTTGGGATTCTTAGGACATGCATTATATTTTAGGACAGGAAACAATAGAAAATTTGAGGATTTAGAGTCACGAAGTATGAACTAAAAATATTCCTCATTCTTCCTCCGGGCCAAAGAAGTAGACCTGAGCCTTTGGAGTCATAGGGAAAGACACTGCTGTCTTATCTTTCCCTCCTACCGGCTTCACTCATGGAACTTAGCTCTCATTCATTCATTCATTCATCCCACATGGACCGAGCATTTCTCAAATGCCAGGCTCTTACTAGGCTGTGGGGATAGAGAAGAATAAGACATGCCCTTAATCTCCAGGGGCCCACATTGTGATGGGGAGAGATACACATTGATTACCATCCTGTGTTGTAGATGCTATGATAGAATTTATTTTAAAGTGCTCTGACAGTGAAAAGGAAGGGGTGATTAATTCTGTTCAGACAGGAACGGTTATGAGAAAAGCTTCAGACTCTATAGATCACATGTGAGTTGGACCTCAGAGGGAAAGTTGGAGCTAATAGTTACATTTTAAAAGGGGAAGCATTTCTAGGTAGGATAAACAGCATGTTATGCTGAGTTACAACACATAAAAATAGTATCTTTTGTTGTGCTTACTATGTTCCAGGCATTTTATAAATACATTAACTATCTCTTTACCCTCTTAACACTTTGAGATAGGTCCTGTTACTATCTGCATTTTATAAATAAAGAAACTGAAGCTCAGAAAGGTGAAATAATTTACTCTAGTAACTGATACAATCAAGAGTCAAATATGCACAGCCAGATTTCAGCAGTTGTGCTCTTAACCACATAGTGCTGATAACACTGTGTAGTTAATTTTACCACCTGATTTTTCTTTCCTTTTATGGTATATCATGAGCTATTTCCCAAGTCATTAAAATTCTCTAAAAATGCTATTTTTAATAGTGCAAAACCCCATCTTATTGATATATTATAATTTGTTTAACTAGTCTTTTATTTTTGGACATTAAATTGCCTCCAATATTTTACTGTTTTGAGTAACAGAGCATGATGAGTTTTCTGAATCAGGACTTTCTTCACAGGCCCAACGTCATAGAGAAAGCCCCATGAGACATCCTTGGCATTACCATTAAGTGTAAGAGCAGACCTAGGAAGCCAGAGCACATACTAAATGCACTCTATTTTGGATTATTCTCTTTGGGAATTAGCCCAGGGGTAGTGAACAGCCCAAGTCGGTTTCTTCTGAAGACCTGGATATTTCCAGGCCTCTGCTATCCAATTAGTCTATACTGAAGGACTGGAAACTAGTTTTAATATGAACCTTAGAGAAATATAATTAAGACAATAAATCATCTTAAAATGCTATTACAAACCCAAATAGACATGATCTTTGGATTATCTGCTCCTCTGTCTTACTTATTACATCGCTCTGTCCATGTAAGTGAATGCTGGCAGTTTTTCATTGCTTTGTTCTAAGTCAAGCTTGGCAGAGAGAAAATGTAAAGGTTTAGGTTAAGATGTGAGAAGTCTCACCCCTCAATGAATGCTGTTTAAATTATTACGTTCCATTTGACCCATCCCAACTGTACATCTCCTTTCTTGTTTGGTAATGATATCCATCTTAAGGAAGAAACCTAGAAATGCTGAGTGAAGAACACACCCCCTTCATTTCCAAAAAGGTTCCTTTCATACTCCTGCATTCACCTGACTATGAGTTGTAGTTCAAAGGCTGCCCTGCAGGGAAGCTGATATACTCTGTAATTTAAAAGGCCTCAGACACCTCCTGGGAAACTTGGTGAAACATTCTATTTAGAGACATGCCTGCTGATAAGACATATATTTTTATAGTTATACCTCTTTATTACTGGGACATAAAACCTGTTTTCACTCAAAATGTGCCTGCTTTCAGAAAATAGAACAAGAGACGTGAAGAAAACAATGATCCTATTATCGTGTATTATAACTTTTGTTTTATATTGCCTACTCCAACTCATTTCCTTTCCCTGCAACTGTGGAGTCTAGCTAGCAACATCTTCTGTATGTTTCTTCCACTAAGCCCAGGGGTGACTCCCAGGTGACAGACCTAGTCATATCTGCTTAGAGAGACACATCTGCAGCCCTTAATAACGTCTTAGCAGTCAAGCCTTCTACGTACCAGTGCAACAGAATCATTCATTCAATCCTTTATTCCCATGAAAAAGAAACTATCGATAGTCGACATTTTTTTTTTTAAGATTTTATTGGGGAATTGGGGGAGGGGAACAGACAAGTTGCTGTCTTTTTGTTTTTCAGTCTAGTTGCAGAGGACGTTGCTTCACTTGGCCCATGTTGGTATCGTCATTGCATTCTTCCCTGATGAGGCAGATGGGTCGCTGGCCTCTGGATGGTCGCTTATCGCGGCTATTGGCAGCTCAAGCTGGCTGCCGGCCACTCACTGTAGCCTATATGGCAGCCCACGGCAGCAGGGGCTGCAGCCTACACCATTGCTGGGGCTTGCACAGCCCAGCTCCAGGTGGAGCTGTTGTTAGCTGTGGAGGGCAGTGTCACTGGCCCTCATATGTGGGATCCGAACCGGGGCCGCTGGCATCCCAAAACCAGCTCTTAACCAAAGCGCCACGTGGCCGGCCCGATAGTCGACATTTTAAGAGTGCTAGGTAAGTGCTAAAAATTGTGGTACATGTTGCCAAGAAGGCACACATGAATAAAATATCCTGACCTTGCCCTCCCCAGCATTCTGCAAATGAGTCCTTATAGATTTCTGCATGTGGGAACATTCTCCACTTCCTGACTTTAAACATTCTAACGTACTACACCTGTACCAAGGTCTTCAACCCACTTCCTCCTGTTAGAATGGGGGGTGTGGGGAGAGGGTGTGGGTGTGGTGTGCACCTTTTGTATAAGGATAATTTCACCTACCCTTCCCCCACACCAGACTTAAAACTATTTTGAGGGCAAGGATTGTATTGTCCCTGCATTCACATACCATTGTTTCTTCATGGTCTAGCATGATTCCTGGTACATGAAATTCTTTCAATAAATATATGTTGAATGAATAAACATAAATGAATTTCACTTTAAAGGAGCAAATAGCCTAATATGGAAGCTTACTCATATCCTGGGCACAGAATAAAAATTCAAAATATTGACTGAAGAGAAAAATGAATATATGATTTTAAAACACTGAAGACATAAATTCAATATGAGAGATCAAGGGGGAAAAAATGTTCAGAAGAAGTTCAGATTCCCTCAAGCTGGGAGATAAGAGAAGTTTTTATTTGTGATCATACTTCAAACTATACTCACTTTAGTTTCTCTTGGAAAGGCATTTTCTTCTGTTGTATTTACTAAGTTAGATAATTTCATTTTTTAGTATCCTAGTGCAAAATGGATCTTATGAGGGCACTTTTAGAATACATACAGAACTGTGATGAATATAAGTGATGATACTATTTTTTTGAAATCAGGAGGCATTTGTTTCATTGAATTTTGATGCTTGCACTTTCATATCAATTTTGTATTTTTCTCTCCCCAGCCTTTTTCTTTCTTGTTTATCTTGTGAACTACCCATATATTATTTCAATCTGAAGGAGATGAAGGATAAGGAGGAAATGGTAAATGAGACTAGAAGTGGTAGATTATGCTTAAGTCAGATTTTTATTTTTATGTTTATGTTGATTGATTGATTGATTGATTTAAGGACATTTTGGCTCAGACTTTGGGGTTTTTCTGGGACTTCTTTATTCAGGAGGAAATGAGTTTGCATAAAGTAGACCATACAGTCCTAGATTTTAGAACCATAGGCTTAGGGTGCCTTCTTTCTATCACTTCTTTTCTTAATTCAGTAATTTGGGTTTCTTTTGTTGACCCATTTGTATAAACAGAGCTAGTCCTTAAATGAAATCTATCTGTGGTTACAGTAAATACTCTAAGCTATAATTGGGCTATATTATGAGGGAACTATAATTTAATTATGCATAAGTCTGTGTCACCATGTGCAATTCTTTGACCCTACCATAGAATAAGGAAAGAACCTTGGAACTATGTATATACTTAAGCAAAAAAAGGTTGTCCTGTCCTTGATCTTTCTTTAAAAGACAAACTTGTTATATCAAATTATCTCTATATATCTCATACCATTTTGGTCATAACAATACAGTAAGTACTTCAATTTCTCTCCCTGATCCTCATCTTGGATTCTATAACTCAACTTGTGACCTTCTAACTCTTCTTCATGAGAAAATTGTTTAGAAGGAGAAAAGTGACATTTTGCTCTTTGCTTTCCGCTATCGACCTTTCCCACCAGTAACATCCTAGCATAAATTTCTGTTCGTTCTACTTCAGCCTCACATACATAACCCCTTTCCGTACCATCACCAACATTGCCTTAATTTAGGTCTTTATCAGCAACCAGGACTATTGTTTCAAATCCCTAATGTTCTCCACATCCCAGACTTGTACCAAAATTTATTTCCTCTAACTGCTGTTAAGAGAACTCTTTCTAAAGTCTACATCTGATGGCCTCATTCACCTGCTTAAAATCCTTTGTTTTGTCTTCATGTTAGATGATGACTGGCATGTCAGACAGACTCACACCTCCCTGCTCAGTTTCCTTTCTCATAGCCCCCCACCCTCGCCGCCACTCTCACATCTCATACTTTGAACTTCAAAAATACACCTTACTTGTTTCCTCATGGAGTCCATGTTGTTTCACAGCACTATCCCTGTTGTTTGTTTTGTTGGTAACATCTTTTTCTTCATGTCTGAATGCCCAACTGCTTTCACCTGTTACGAGGAGTCTCCCTGACTATGAATTTCCCTTTTAACCCCAGGTCCCTCATCATTACTTATCCTTTCCTCTGTACACTCTTGTACCTTACCTGTTTTTCTATGATTATTCATCCATTGGATTAAACCATTTACATGTCTGCCTCCTCCCAATAGACTTTGGATTCTTTGAGGCAAAGATTGTCTTGTATTGGTCCCCATGTTCTCAGGATGTGGTACATAGCAGTAGCTCAATATCTCTGTTGAACAGTGTAGAACATCGTACCAGGCAGGCAGAGCAAGCCGGATTGGCATAGCCAATGAGAGAACAGAGATATTGGTAACTGTGCTCCATTTAGTGAGGTAAAAAACATTTATGATTGTTCTTTATTCTTCTTGGGAGGTTTTACCCCTGCTATGGCCCTTCATGTCATTCCTTCATGTGTATTACCCAGTGCCATCCTTTAATATCCTATCCAGCATCGCGTGATGCCATCCCTTAAATTCCTTTCACTGTTTAAACACTTCCATCAGTTCACACTTGCTTTCCACAGTGATATAAGAGATAACAACCCAAATACCACACACCATGGAAAAGATTACTCTGTGCACCCAGTTGTTAAATCTGTTGTGCTCTGGGCACACGCGTGCCAGCCTGTATATACAGATTATTCGCTCTCAGGGTTAGTGACTGTAACATTTTTGATTAACCTCTCAGTACACTTCACAAGCACTTACTTTGGCTGTTTTCAGATCATGGAGATGCTACGAATCACTGAGATGTTGCTGGATATCTGTTGATATAGTTTTTACTAGTGTGAAATAATTCAGTGCTTCTAAAACTCAAGGAGAGTCAAATAGCTTTTTTGTTATTTTTATTTTTATTTTTTTTAGTTTTGTTTCCATCTCAGACATACTTAGACATTGAATCTCAAAAATAAAATAAAAATAATCTCTTAGGGATTACTTATGTTATGCTTATGCCTTCATGGAAAAATTTGTGTATTCATAGATGCACATTCAATTCTTTGGTCCCAGGCTAGCCAATCCTTTGAAAGCCTGCTTCCTAAATGTTTTTAATTTGAAATTAACAAAATAGTGTATGTCTTTCATTTATTTACCAAACTTTAATGACATATAGCAATTTTCTCAAAAGTCTTAATTTCTCCTAAATATCTTACACAGGAGGCATGACTTCTGTAGTTTGCTTCATTCAAGTCAGAGGCTACTTGACATTTCAGTTACTGTTTACCTTCTTTCAAGATGAAGCCAGGCATTTGTATGTGATTGAGTAGGCCTCTCTAGTTGTTCATTTCTCAGTGTTCATGGCACACATTAATTCCCGAGTTCAGGAACACAAAAATAAAAACAGAAACAAACTCAGGAACTTAGAGCATAGGACCGCAGACAGCCAAACGTCAAGCTGGTTGAGAATTCTAGATTCTCTGATTGAGAAAAATCCCATATCAATTTGGTAACCTGACAAATCCATGTATGACTGACTTGAGACTAGCCCTTCCCATTTTGAATATCTTTCCTAATGGAAACACTAGGGGACAGCTACTTCTGAGATGTCATCTTTCTCTGTGGACAGTGCTATCAGCTGTCCATCCAAATATCTATCCATCAACATATTCTATTTATTTCACAATTAGTTATTGACTCCTACTGTGTTTCATGCACAAAAGGCATTATAGAGTTGCTTTAAAAACAAAACAAACCTGTACATTTGAATGGCCATTATGTTTTATCAAAGCAGACACATGGTAAAACATGGTAGCCATTCAAACTTGTAAATCAAATACTGTGCATCTTTTTGGTGAATGTTATTTATTCAACAGTCCACAAACAGAATACCTCCTATGTGTTGGGAACTAAATACATTAAGCTTTGATAGTTTATCCTTCCTGTTTTAGAAAGTTAGCAGAATGGAGGCGATGGTATTTACATAAATTAGGTTGGGCTAGCAGAATTTTGTAGAGGTGATTTTGTTATAAGTAACTCTTAGAAAAAGTTATTTTAGGGGTTTAGGAAGGTAAAGGCTGGAACTAAGTGATGGAAGGAGAAGCAAGTAAAATGAGCATACTTACAGAGGGATAGTGAATTACAGGGGAAAAAGTTCTGGACAGTTTTGCCTAGTGCTACCCGAGGCGTGCTTATTTGCAAAGGGACATTTTCTGACAATGTTCCACAATAACCAAACTAAAGGTATTATTTAGAATGCCACTGGTGATTACCTGAACAAGCGGGCCCTTTCTCTTGCATTATTGGGTCACAATTATCAGTACCTTCATTTCGGAACACATTCTTCCTCTTGACAGATTGCCATGGTCTCTAGAGGAAATAAGTTTAAACTTAATATTTGGAGCCTTTGAACAGTACCTGTAACAAAGAATATACCTGAGTGGAAGAACCTATGTATCCTTGCCCAGCAAAGCTGCTCTGAGTAGTGGAAATGTGGATGAATTTTTACCCTGTCTCCACAGCTGCAGTCAACTACAGCAATATCTTGGTTTGCGAGTATAATTCGTTCTGGAAACAAACAACTCTTATTGCAAGACATCGCTCGTTTACCATGTTAAAATGTATTAGAAATGTTTGCTCATGTTGCAGAGCACTCACAAACCACATTACTTGCAATCCAAAGTTTTACTGTATTTTTCTTTAGGAGGGCTTTACATTGGGAAGGATGGAAAACCACCAATTAAGATCAAATTGCTAATTCTAGCGTGATAGCTTTTTGTCAAGGAAATGTCTTGCTTGCTACCTGTCTTTATAATTTCTAAAATCATAATTTTATACTTTTGCTCCATTTAAAAAAATGACTGTGTAAAGCATTAATTTTGTGGTTTGGCAGGAATACCTTTGAATTATGAATATATGTATGAGGAATGAGGCCTAGTCATATCTCCAGTGACTCATCCAATGAAATGCATAAATCTTGGGCCATTATTGGAAATACCTCCCAATCCCTTCAGGGTAGACAGCTTTCTCTAGAAACCATTTTGAGGAAGAGGTAAAGTTTTGGAAATCAGCAGACAATTTGCTTCTCTCTAGAATGAGGAAGCATTAAAAACTGTTACTGATGCAGTCTTGTATCATGTCCCTATGCCTGCATCACTGAATTGTAAATGTTTGTTGAAGGTTCCCTCACTGGTTTTATTTTGTTTCTTTCTTTTTATTTGTTTGTTTATTTGTTTGTTTGTTTGGTTGGTTAGTTGGTTGGTTTTTGGACCTCTGATACAGGAGCTTGAGTTAATTTTTTTCTGAGTTCAGTGTCATTTGTCACTAATGATCAGTTTGGTTGTCAGAGAGGTATTTTCACCTGCACCACACAAGTAATTTGATGGTCTATCCTTCAACTTAGTGAAATACTTTTAAGTCTCAAGCATACGGGTGTAACTTTCTAATAACATATTTCCATTCCTGGATTTTCATTTCAATAAACATATTTAAACTGAAATGATTCTGGTGATGGATGATATAAAATTTTCTTTTTTTCTCTTTAATTTCCAAATATTGAAGATATTGGTTTAATACCTCAAATATGTGAAAAGTGTATTTAATATATTAACTTTTATCATTTTTGAATGAAATAATATTCTGCGACATTAGGTTAGTAACCAGGTATTAAAATATTATTTTTTCTTTTTTGTTTTTGTTAAGACAGACACAGGTGACCTGAAAGAGTTAAGTCATTTCTCCAAAATGGGTACCCTGTTTCCAGGGGTTACACTGGTCTTTTATCTTAATGAATAGCACATGTAACCTTATGTGATAAAGAGTATTATCTCCATTATAGACATGGCAGATCATTGCTACAAGTTTAAGTAACTCAATGCGTGATGCAAATCAAGTCAATAAGAGAGCAGGGGATAAATTCCAAGACCCCTGAACACTTGACCCAAGCCTCCTCCATGTAATTATGTGGTTTCTCATGTCCCGTGAGCTCTAGGTTCAAACCCTTGGGAGCTGTGACCGAGCTCTTTCTTTTGCTCTCCATGATGGCTTTGCCCGAGTAAGGCAAGGGATGACTGAGTACAGCTGCACGGCCAGCCTGCTTTCTTCCTTCACCTCTCTGCTAAATGGATGTGATCAAAATGTGCCTTAGACACGGGAGCCTAAATAATGGGGCTGCATTTCCTGGTGGAGCTCAGTAATATTTACTGAACCCAACAGCTTCATTTTCCTCAGTCCCTGCTGCATTAATGGCTGGCTTCAGGGTGGGAGGTGAGAAGGGAGGGAATGAAGAATAGCTGAGAGGGACTCCGGCGACATGGCTAACAGATGGCCTTATTAGAGACACTTTCCCTAGGCCTAAGTGAAGCCTTTTTGTCTGAGTCGGCAAGAAGTAGGTCATTTTCCTGAGCTGTCAGGCTCAGTGCTTACTTGACTGGTGGCTGTAGTTGCAATGAGCTGTGGGTTTCCCCACTGGCTTCTGGTTTCCTGAGATATGCTAAGGGCCCTGTCTCTCTAGGCCTTCCCAGAGCAGGGTTGGACTCTCCACAGACCATTTGTTTCCTTTCTGAGCTGCGGGCTGCTCTGTAACCTGCATGCTTCATGCACAACTGGCCACAGTTGGGGATCCCTGAATTGCTACCACTAAGGCTGGGTCGGATTCTGAGCTGGTACAATGGTCCTGAGGTTCGAGTTACCTGGAGAGCCAGGGAAATACTGCGGAGGCTCAAAATGATACGCACACCAAGAAATATCTACACGTAGAATAAGGAATAAGCCCAACTCATGTATGTGTTGGCATCACTTCCCAATGTAAGTATAGGTTATGGTGAGGCAAATGCACACTTATTTAAAATAATTAGGAATTTGTAGGACCTGCTTGTCACTATGTACTTTCTCAATCACATGAATATTAGAGGAGTGACCATAGTCCTGTGTGGTTCTGCACAGCTCTTTTACTCTGTTTTTATAATATTTGCTGAGGACTTGGTTCCCCTTGATAATATTTCCAGTATGTGACATGCTGTCTCCTGCAGGCACTACCTGTCACAGATTATACATCAGTGACCTTATGGCACGTCATTATTAACCCTTCCCCTCCATAACTGCTGTTTTGCAAGAATTAAGTCATTGTGTTTCTCCTTCTCTTACTCCACCAGTTCAAGGCCTTATGGGTGGCCATACCCTATGGATATTCAAAGGGCAGAATACTTGGATGGTCAAAAAAACAGGCAATCTTCAGTGTTGTTACTTGGCAAGACTGTGCTCTGCGTCATTTGCATAAGGTTGCATTACCCTGTCACTCCTGCTGGTTAAAATGTTTTTCAAAATTTCAGCTCCATTATCTCCCCACTTCCGAAACATCTTTCTTCCAAAGTCCTTAAGTGATTGGCAGATATACACAATATATAAGGGTAGGCGCTGCTCAATTTTATAACCTCTGCAAAGATAGGTTGTGCCTGTTTCTGCTCCTAGCACCAAGAGTGTGGCACAGGAGGGGAAACTGTAAGTATACCAGTAAATAAACGAGTATCATTAGATAGGCTCCTATTGATTCAAAAATTATAAATGCTTAATTACGCCTGACTTGACAATAATTTCTGTCTCCATCATGAAGAATAGAAAATAAAGTGAAATTGTACCTTGAAATTAGTTCTTATAACATATATAATATGCTTTAATTGATATATAAGAAAATAAGTTTAGGGAGATAGTTTTTTCCCAAAGTCACAGATTAATGACTTCATCTTTACAGATTGAGAAGAGAGTACTTAACATACATTTTCTCTTGAACAATATGCCCAGATTTCTTTGTGCCTCTGTGTCTCCCTGCTCCTCCCTCTCTCTCTCTAACAACCTCCAGGAATCAGAAAACAGCCTCCAAACTCCCAATTATTTTCACTTCTGAACACACACATCTCAGACATATTCGGACATGTTGCAGCCAGCAGATATAAAGCTGCTGGTTTTAAGTCCATGGTTTATTTTCTCAAACTGGCCATGATTTTAGGCAGAAAATGAGAGAGAGTAACAGAAGGAAGGTCTCTCCCTTCTGTCCATGATCTGCAGGGATTTCTGTTGGAACTAGAAGAGAAGAATCAGACAGAAGGTTTCTTTAGCTTCCAAGTGATAGTAAGTCAGTCGTCGCGTTATATTTTAGGTATCTGTGTCTGCAACAAAAGCATAATGGATAGCTAGATAGATTTATAGATAGATACCTAGATGGATGATAAAGAGAAATGGAACATACGTTGAGGAATTGTATCACAGAATGCCTTTTGGAAGATTATTTGGCTGTCAGAGATGCCACACATAAAGAACATAAAGGAGATAGAGCCAATAAGCAGTAAATCTATTATGACTACAGCGTTGGTGGATTCTGGAAGAGAAAATGTAGTGGTGGGGGGTACCATTGAAGAAGCATAATGAAGATAAAATTAAAAGACATGAGCAAAACTGAAATACCATGCTCCCCCCTTCCTATGAGCTCAACAGATAAATGCTTTTTCTAAAAAAACATAATTTTCAGCCCCTTTAGTCTTATTATATATGGAGAAACCAATGTACAGAGATGTTAGTTGACTTTATCAATTTGGTTAGTGTGTTTTACCATAATCCTGTGGTTTTTATTCTCAGTCTACCCAGAAAGACATTTCCCAGGATAAGGTTGAAAAGAATAAGGCAAAGGGATTGAAATGCAGCATGTTACGAACCAAACTTAGCATTTAGATGTAGGTAAATCAATAGACGCTATCATATTGCAGATCATCACCTATACAAGAAAAAGTTTTCTTTTTTTTGGCCCTCAAGAAATAACATAAAAACTTCATGTATCAAATATAATTTATTAAAAAAATATCAAGTAGTGTTTAGCAGACAGAATATTATATCATATCCCTGATATCAGCTAGGGGTCTCATTCCCCTTTTTACCTAGGACACATTTCTTTGACTACAACATTGAATCATGGGGAAATTCAGTGGTCTCCCCAAGATTTTAGTGGCACTATTAAAAGGGTGTTAATAAGTCTTGTGTGCGTTAGTCTTATAGAGATCCTCAATTTATGATGGGGTTATATCCCAATAAACCCATCATAAGTTGAAAATACCCATAAGTAGAAAATGCATTTAATACACCTAATCTTTCATACATCAAAGCTTAGCCTAGCCTACCTTAAAATTGTTCAGAACATTTACATTATTGGTATAACCCCATCATAAGTCTAGAAGTATCTGTAATTGCCTTCCTCTCCTCACCAGAGGCAGGAGACACAGCTGGGTGTTTCAGAGACATGATGGGATGCAAAAACAGAAAACTCAATATCCACAAAGTGCCAGCAATACTGGACACTGTAGAATATGGGTTGTTTATCTTTGGGATCATGTGTCTGACTGGAAGCTATGGTTCCCTGCCACTGCCCAGCACCACGAGAGAGTATTGTACTGCAGATAGGAGGGAAAGTCATATGAGGGCATTCAGTTCAGGTCTGCCCCTCTGGCTGTGGGACCTGGGGCTTGTCATTTAAATTCTCTGGACTATTGCCATTTGAGTATCTCGTCTATAACATGAGGACCTCAGACTATTTTTCCAGCTTCTTTCATGGTTATGGATTTCAAGGGCCTCCTCCATAGTTAAGGGGGAGTTGAAATAAGTCTTCAACTTATTTGAATCCCCCAGAATGCTTGGCCTAATGTATGAACTGTGGGAATGGATTCTTAGAGAGTATTTATGGATTTCTCACAAAAACACTCCTTATTTTGGTATAAGCCTACCACCTGAACGTGAAACTACCTCTCTTGGACAAATCAAACTCTGCTGTAGTAAAACAATGTAGTTCTGGGCTATTCTCATCAAATCCATTTTACTGTGGGTTGTTTGTAGGGTATTTTTACAGTAGAGCCTTTGTGGTTTAAAAATCTACAAAATGTGACTGCTTTGTCTTGTTTAATACTTAAGAAGTCCTTTACATTCACAGTTTAGTAGGGAATTAACTAAGGGAGTAGATAGCAGCTGCAATATCTGTTTCTTTCAGACTCGAGCATTTGATTTAGTTTGTCTGTATGTCATTTGTTTGCAGTGACCATATACTCATATTCAGTATACTCATATTCATTTATACTCATTGCATTATGTAACCAGAATGGTTCAGTGCATTCAGCGCACACAAATGTGAACTTTGTAAGGTCAGTAAGCTCAGGGAATAGGTGCTTTATTCTATATGAGATCTTAATGCACCATCCAAATGTATGTAAGCAAGTATGCAGGCTCCCTAGTATGTTGTTCTAAAGGCACACAAAAAAGGCTCTAGTCCCCTTGTTAGTTTGAAATTTGAAACTTTAGGAGTATATTATGCTTCCTCGCATAGTGCCTCATTGATAAATCTGTTTTCATAGCACAATACTCATAGGATCTTCCTTTTGGCAGCTAAGGGGTGTCAATATATAATATCCCTTTGTTGCCCTTCTGTGTTCATACCCAGTTAAGAAATAAGACACAGAAGACATGTCAGTTCTGATATGATGAGATGGTGATTTCTTTATTATTGATAATGGCAGGTGGAGAAGATAGTTATAGAACTATGACTAAAAGGACATGCTGACACTTTTCTGTCCCCATTTCTCTCCAACTTTCTTTATCCCTGGTGTCTAGACCTTGCGATCAAACATATGATAGAAAATTTAACTCTACAGAATAGTCACACTTACCTAGAATGATAACCTTATGCGTCTCAAGGTGGAGAAAGAATAGATAAATAAATTCCCGTACCTTGCAACTTTTAAATGAAGATTAGCTCCATCCAGTCAAGAAATGTGGATCCATGGATGTCACTTGGTCTTCAAATAACTCAAACATGAAGCGTCAATAGGCTGAGGTATTACTGTACTGGAAATCCTTCCAGGTGAAAAATAGAAACCCAGGAAAGCAGGCTCCCCCCAACATCACTTTATTCAAAATAAAAAAAAACAAAACCCTTTAGCCTTGGCCAGATGTATAACTCCCTAAGAATGGGACAACTGTGTGATGTCAATTTTGGCCACTTTTTATTTTTCCTTCAACTACAAAAATATGATTTTCATGTTTTCTTTTATTACCCTCTTTCTTTTAATATTCCATCAATTGGTTATGTGTGTCCCACACAGGGGCATTTTTATACCCACCCTCAGACCAGGAGACAAAACTTATCCATTAGTTTATTTCCTGCACTTTGCCAATGAGTTTTAATTGAACTTTGGGAAAAGATTGCAGGAAGAACTGTGAAACTGTTCCAGCTCCTCTTATCTGGCCTGTAGTCAGTATAAATGCTGAAAGTTCTATTAGTGACATATGGTTATTGAATTTTATACCCTTTGTCACCCTCCCTCATTACCCCCCAAGTCCAATCACCGCAGGCTTGAAAGTTAAGTACAGGTTACTTATGTAATTTGATGTTAATGATGAAATGGCTGCCCCTGTAATATCCTGCATCAGGTATTATCCACAGAACATATAAATTAATCTTTGATTCATAACAGTTCCTAATATTTAAATTTAAATGGCAGTCTAAATTTGGTTATTTTTAATACCTTGAAGCACAATAGGAAACACTGATTGCTATAATGCTGAATCTGTATGAATAGTATTTAAAAATCACTACCACTATGGCAACCAAAAAAAAAAAATCCTTATTCTTTATTATAAGTCTGTTAAAGTTTTTCTTTTTACTTCAGATGAATTTCCACATTCTTTCATTCATTTCATATAAAGCAACTTCTGAAATAGAAGTGATTATTTGTTTTCTCCTTATTTCTGAATCCTAGAATATTCAAATGCTTTTGTAGATGGTAGTAAGACTCAACAATCAACATTTGAAATAATTATAGTAAAATCAGGATTCAAAATTGCATAGAAATGTTGTTCCTAAAACATTGTACTTCTGGCTTATTTTATGGTATTCAACCATTAATAGTTGATAATTTTCATGTGAACAATCCACTGTATGGGCTAATTGTAGCCAATGTTCAATGTCAAGTGGTTGTACATTTGCTGGATTCCTGCATTCTGGCATTAGTAGGTATGTGTGCAAGAGGTGTAAATTCAAGGTGATAATGATGATTCAGTCTTTCATGTATTCAATTATTTATTTATTCAACCCCTTACCTAGAAAACTAAACAACCAATGAAATGAAGTAACCAACCAATATCTATTGAGGACATTGTGCATAGCCCTGATTTTATGTTATATATCACCTGGAAGAAGAAAAACTAATGTGTGTATGTGTGTATTCAAAATAATACATGCACATAGCTAAAAACATTAAAATACAGAACTAACTCCTGACATAATACCCCTAAATCCTACTTGCCTCTTTTATGGTTTCTGTTTTAACTATGTTGATTATCTCCATATATCTCATTATAATACTTACAATGATGTTAAAAGATGTATCAATTTTAGTTATTATCTATTGACTTCATGTTATAACAGATAATAATTTTGCTTATTCAAACTAACCCCTAATTTTTCCAGTCCAATATGATTGCAGATCTATTCTTAATTCTCCTACTGGTCACTTCTGTATGAACTGTTTGTAACCAGAGGTAAACCTCCATTTTTTGTTCCATGGACCATAGACAGTATTTCTTAATCCCTATCTTGTAAGTTAAGAACGTTTGAATATCTGCATCCCTCTACCTTATTTTTCATCATAAAAAATGCATTTTAATATAAATAAGAAATGAAGTATTATTATCTCATTTATAAAGTATGGTACAATATGGTGAATGTTTAAAAAAATTATTACAGTAAAAGTCACATTGCTATTAATCCTCCTCAAAATATGCCCCCTCGCTTCAAACATACTTATTCCATCACTCTTGCCACTTTCTGAAGCAGTCCTGGAAGTCCTCTATTGTGAGTGTCTTTAGTTGCTCTGTCATGGCTGCTTTGACGTCCTGAATCATTTTGACTTTGGGGAAGAGCCAGAAGTCACGCGGTGCCAGATTTGGTGAATAAGGTAAATAAGGACACTCCATAATGTTTTTATTTGACAGAAATTGCTGTGTACCAGAAGTAAGCTATGACACGGAGCATTGTCATGATGGAGGATGATTTACGACACACTTTAAAATACACCTCTTTTAATCGTAGCTCACACCCGACTACACTGAACGAGTTGAAACTTGTCACACACTGTTACTAAGGTTCATCAAGCCGCTTCCCGTATTGAGGATCCCTGCCTTTCCGTTGGATGGCACTCGGCAGCAGCATTCACTGTATTTTGTGATCACAGCAGAAAGCCTCCATGCCACGCATGCTTCTGGTATGATAATTTCTGTCAAATAAAAACATTACAGTGTGTCCTCATTGATCTTATTCACTGGATCTGGCACTGTGCAACTTCTGGCTCTTCCCCCAAGTCAAAATGACCATGGAAGGTAAACGTTTTGAATTAATTCAGGACATGGAGGCAGCCATGACAGTGTAACTAGACACTTATGAAAGAGCACTTCCAGAACTGCTTTAGAAAGTGGCAAAAACGATGGGATAACTGTGTTTGAAGCGAGGAGGAGTATTTTTAGGGGTATCAGTGGCAATGTGTCTTTTACTGAAATAAGTTTTTTTAAACTTAAACATTCACTGTATTTTTTTTTTTAAGATTTTATTGGGGAACTGGGGGAGGGGAACAACGTTGGGGAATGGGGAAGAGGAACAGACAAGTTGCTGTCTTTTTGTTCTTCAGTCTAGTTGTGGAGGACGTTGCTTCACTGGCCCATTGCGCTCTTCCCGGATGAGCCAGATCGGTCGCTGGCCTCTGGATGGCCACTCACCGTAGCTATTGGCAGCTCACGCTGGCTGCCGGCCGCTCATGCTGGTTGCCGGCCACTCCCTGCAGCCCATGGCAGCCCACTGCAGCAGGGGCTGCAGCCTACACCATTGCCGGGGCTCACAGCCCAGCTCCAGGTGGAGCTGTTGTTAGCTGTAGAGGGCAGTGTCACTGGCCCTCATATGTGGGATCCAAACCAGGGTCACTGGCATCCCCAAACCAGCTCTTAACCAATGCACCACTCGGCCGGCCCACATTCACTGTAGTTTCTTATCACACCTTGCTTACCTTCATAATTTGCAAAATTTTCAGGTTTGGGGGGTAACCTTCAAGACTACAGATAACCTATTAGATTTTTAAATGAAGGGGTATCTACATATGGGTATCAGCCACATCCTTCTTAAGGTTCCCTGATGTGATCATAATCTGGAAATGGTACTGAGTATTGAGTCCTTTAAAAGAGAAATCACCTTGGTGGCAGTGCCAATAACAAGGGACATCCAGAAGAGGGGTTTGGTCCTCATAGGAAAAAAGCAAAAAGGTGTAAAATGAACACTCTGAAGAAAATGATAATGGGTATATGAGAGTGGGGCTGTTACAAATGAAGGCGTTTGTGTTGGTCTTCATTCATGACAAAGAAAGGAAATAAATGGAGAAAGACATAGTTTTTGGTTCCCTTTGTGAAGGTTGACACAAGAGGGTTCAAGAGGTAACCCTCCCTTAGGATATGGGCTTCAAAAGGTTACTGTGGTAGCCTTTGGGTTATTGAACATTTATATTCCCAGCTTTGTGAACTTAGGTTCACTATCTTTTAAATGAACACTTTCAGGACAACAGAGAAACTATATGAGCAAACCGTTTAACCTTGTGAGCTTTAGTGATCTCTGAAACATGAAGATGGGGAAGAAGATCGTTAGGGAAGTCCTATTTTGGTGTTAAATTTGTACTATGGATCAGAATTCAGGAGGCTACACTAGATACACTGAGGTTGATTAAAGGATCTATGAATAATGTCTTACATTTGTAAATCACACTACAAATTAAAAACTCAAATGTTTGCCTGCCTCATCGATTTCTCAGCAAACCTTGGGAAATGCCTTTCCCCCAGATCTTATAGTGAAATAATGGCTGAGCTGAGATTAGAAACCTGGTTTCCTCTTTCCTAGGAGGATTTTTTCTTATTTACCCTGAAGTAGACAGCCCATAGGCACACAATGTCTTTTATCCATATTTACAATTTATTTCCATCACACATAGTTTGTGTCCTATAGTCACCATCTGAGGAGCTATGGTTGACCTCGTCTGCTTTTCATTCTTACATGCTACTTTTGCATAGTGAGACCCAGGATGAAAGATGAGTTGATTTGATGAACTGACTATTAATATCTTGGGGAGATTAGGAGCTTTGTCAGTGTGATATTATTTCCCACTTACATTTAATTATAAAATGTACATTCCATCTAAACTGCAGAAATGAAATAAATAAAAGAAGCAGCGGAGATTATCAAAGATAAATTTCAAATTAACTCTCTGCTCTGCAGGTCAGGAGAGAAAATACCTTCTCTTGTACATCTTTCATGAGGGGTGGCATTTTACATGGATAGTGTTCGCAGAAAGCATATGTTTCAAAAGATGACAAACTATAAGTCTTTCCAGGATTTTTTTTATCTTTCTACCTTCCATTTTTTTTTTTTTTTAAACTGGAGTTGCTGTTGCACAAGTCACTTTGAAAAAGATTGCTGAGTGGTGACCTTACAGCTGGGGACATTTGTAAAGATGTGAAAGAAAGTAAGAAGACAGATAAAGAAAAAAAGTCCAAAAAGTTTTTGCCTGGCATCTTGCTTCATGACAATCGGAGCTCTGCCAGGCACTTTCATGAGTGAGTCAAGGGAACTGTAGATTAATGCAACTTCTGAAGTCAGGTCTACAAGTGCTTGTGTCTGTCTCACAGGTGGGAAACTCTGCCAAAGTTTTAAGTACCTAGTTCTTGTCTGAATCCATGGTGGGCTCAGGAAGTTACAGTGGGCCAAAAGTGATGCCTGGGCTTTCGGGGAGGAAAGAAACAACTAAAGCTTCATTCTGTATCTGAAATGAGCCTTTGGATAAATCCCCAGTTCTAACCTAAGTCATTTCCTAAACTAACATTAGTTGTAGCAAACCAATGAGGCCAACTCACATTAGAATGAAAACATTCATCACGGCATCATAAAATTCAAGGAATTGAAAACACTCCAGGTATGATCCAGACCAAAGCACCTATTTTACAGACGAAGATACTGAAACCCAAGGAGGTTAAGTGTCTTCCCCGGGGTCAAATAGCTTGTTAGTACCATTTCTGGGATTAGAGCCCAGCTCTCATCACTCCTAGGCCGGTGCTTTTGGTTAAGTTCAATATCGTCTGTCCATACGGCCAAGCCAGATGGCACAGCTTTGAAGACCTAGTTCTGCCCCTAGAAAAACCTAAGCTGGTCATTGTTTTCTTTTTAATTCCATTTCTAATTCTCCTGTACGTCTAGGTCAACCCTGATTAGTAAGGCACGGGTGTACAATTGAAAGCCTGTATGTGCAGAAGAATAAGTAGGCTAGATTAGGACAAAGTGGCAAAGAGGGACATGCCCAGCAGGAAGAATGACCTGGGAAAAGACATAAACATTAGAATTTGGCTGGTGTTTTTAGCAACCAGTGCGACGACTAACAGTTTCCTGTTTAATCGGAGGGGCACAGACCTTTAGAGACATAGCCCAGGGTCAGGTTAGGTAGAGTCGTCAGTGAAATTTCAGTCTATGGATAGCATCCTAGGTGCGAGGAGAGATACTGGAGAGTTTTGAAAAGAACACTTACTTGCCCTAACTGTTATTAACTACAGTAATGCAATAGCACAAAATAACATTGCTTATATCAGGGAGAATTTAGAGGCATAAAGACCAAGTAAGAAATCTTTTTTTTTTTTTTTTTGTCTAGATTACATGTATCTTGTGGAAGATGGTAGGGAATTCTTCAATATACAGATTCTATTTTTTTATTTTTTTTTTTTTTAGCTGAGCCATCCTTCCACCTGTTGGCAGCTTAGCAGCAGCTCAGGCTGGCATCGAACTGCTGTAGCTCAGAGTTCAGCTCAGATCCTTGAGCGGGCTCTTAACCAACTAAGCCACTCGGCCAACCCTCAGATTCTAATTTTTAATGTCCACTTGAATGTGGTATTTTCCCCCACATCAGTATAGTAAGGGGCAGCGTACAGGGACATGCCATTTAAAGAAACTGCCACAAGTAATGTCTCTTATGAACTAAAATGTCACAACCCAGTTCCCTATCTTGAAAGTCGCTATAGGCTGGCTGCTTAAACAGAAGCCTTTTTTACTGAAAGAGGGAGTTGTACACCCGACCCAAAAGTGCCATTGCATCAGTTGATACAAAAAACACTGTTCAATAGGGTAATTAATGATTTGCAAGTCAGTCAGAGGGGCTGCCTCTGGTATTTGTCCTAGGAAATGTGAGGGCTGGATCAGCAGGTAATGAAAAGAGAAGATAAAGAGATTCAAGGAGAGAGAGAGAGAAATGGCACAAAAGTAACCAATTCATATAGATTTTTTAGTCTAGGTTTAGCTCCAGGCTACACATCTTTACAAAAAAATCCTCTTAAGGTAGCCTGAGTGAGCCTCTGTTCTTTGCAGCAAACTGGTAAGTATATTGATCTAATTTTTAATCTTGCCAAGTTGATAATTTAAAACTTAATGAGTTGGCTTTGTGCTGGAGACAGTGGACTAAGATTTCTATTAGAATATGCCACCAAGTGACTACCACATGGTGTACTGACTTATAGGAAATTATCATTGAGCTACTTTGAATCCAGGAAAGTCAACCAGATGATTTTTCTGGATATACAGTTGGGAAATTGCATATATAAAAAGAACATAGTGAAAAGGTAGAAATTGATCCCAAAGTCCACGGTTCTTTAGCAGCCTTTGCTGCATCATTTGGCTATTGACCTAGCCAATGATTTCCCCAAGTGAGTTGTGACAAACTAGGGCATCCTATGTAGAGGGTATTTTATTTTCCTGGGGGGTAATAAAAAAGGCATTCTAAGTTGAATACAGGTAGAAATTGCTGTTTCAACAGGTTAACTAAGTTAAACAGGTTTTGGGAAAGCAGGACTTTTCAGTGTGTTTTATATGTTATGGTGAATTGTAAATATCTAAAAATGACATACTATGCAGTAGTTTTCAAATGTTTCATAATGAAAGTGCCTACCTGCAGTTTTTGAGAACTGTTTATTTATATTTCAAGGGAAAACCAGTCTTGATTTCTTCCTATCTCTTGTAAATTGTCCTGTGCTCTTTCGTGTTAGGCCTTCTCTGATTGCTTTAGATGCTACTGATTATTTCTTTTATGCAATTTTATAAAACAGATGAACAAGCAAAAACTCAGGGTTCTATGAGTTTAGTTTCCATCTCTAAGTGCACACTGTATTTTAGAATAGATTGTCTTAAGTCAACCTAATAAACCCATGGAATTTAAGACTGGAAAAGCACAGATGTGTTTTTACTATGTGTGAAATGGCTTGAACATTTATAGAAAATTGAATTTAACTCCACTTCATTTATTCTCAGATGGTTTGGACTACTATTTGTTTGTTTGTTTCTTTTTGGTCTTCACGTGTCTTAAACACTAGGGCAGTTAATGTAGGAACCGAGTTCTTGTTTGAGGTTCCCTTATGAAAAATATTCTACCAGGTGATTTGGGAACAAAAGAAATTTCTCATTGCCTTATGCCAGAAAAATAGATAGGGTTGTGCTGAAAACCCAAGAGATCAGAGTGAGCTGAAAAAGAAAAATTCAGCTAGTGCATGTGATGGGGAAGTTGGCAAATTGAAACTTTCAGTATTTTTAGGGCCTCATCACAAAAAACCTTCAGACTTCGTGAGAGCGAGACAACAAAATGGAATTATGTTTTCAATTGGCTCTTTAGGGCTTAAAGGGTTAAGAATGACATCAGCCTTCACCCTGTAGGTCCCCAGCAAAGCATCAAGACTGTGAGAGTGGTCCTTTGTGCACGCGTGAGCAAACATTGTCATTCACTGCGTGCAATGCTCATGGGGCGGGGAGGGCATAGGCTAAATGGTAGTTTTGTCATTTCTCCAACAACCATACTGTGTTTCCCACATTGAAATGTGCCTCCTTGCATCTGTCTTTCTGTTGGGGAATCCATGCAGAGAGGAAAACAGAAGAAGCAGAAGATAGGAATGGGTAGGATAATGGGTTGCTCAACACTAGTTTTTATCCACTCCCAAGAGGGCTTTGTGTGTCATATCCCCACCTGCCTTTGTTTGTTTTTGTTTTTTTCTTGCTCTTTTCCCCATCCCCTCCACCTCATATGGACAACACCAAAGACACCATAAGCTCTACCCCCTTCCCTTAAAATAAAATGAAGAAATGTACCCTATCCTCTTTTACATGGTTGTAGTAGCCTACATAATTTTCTCCTGCCTCTCTTCTGTTAAGGCAGCACTGTCTGTTCTCTTTCAAGGTCAAAGTTATTAGAAATGAAGAGGAACTATCATGCTTCCTGAGCCTAAGCCAGCTGGTTTGGAATTATATAAAGTCTGAGGCTTGTGTAGTGTTCTCAGCCAGGGAGACTGCCCACATTAATGCCTGTGGTTGAGGGCAAACTAAGAGCTCTGTAAGAGCAGGCAGAGAAATCTGCATTGGCATTTAGTGATTGGAGCATGACATGATCAGACTGGAGGTGGGACTTTGGGACATGCTAGTGATGGGCATGATAAAGTTAGATAAATGGGCCCTGCTTTCCATTTCCATCTTTTTCATCTGATAAAGACGGAGTGTTTTAAGATTTCTTCCCTTTCCACATTCATTTTTTTTTCAAGTTTATTTTTTCGAGTAGATATTGCTTTCAGAGTCCTTAATATTTTAAATCTTTATTTTTTGTCTTTGGGAAATGTTAAATCCATCAAAATGCAGTACATGACGGAGCCAGCTAGATATAATGCCCACAAAAAGGAAGAAACGTTTCACAGGTAATCTTTTTTCACCAGTGTGCACCAGCACACAGGTACTGTACAAGAGCCAGATGATTATACCTTCAGCCGGCTTTGGCAGAGGGATTTGCGTGGGTAGTAAATTAAGGCTTCGTGCTTGGGAGTGCATCTTCTCTGATTCCAGGGTCACGTGGGAGCTATAGGTGAGAAAATTGTAGAGGAGTGCGCAGCAGCTCTGACCTCACCTCTGTAATGCACACCACACCACACCAATATTTTATCTGCAGAGATGAATTTATGTCTCTGTGCATGTGACACCACCCCCAGTCTCTGCGCGCGCGCGTACACACACGCACATCTCCAAGCCATAAATTGTTAACTTCTTTAAAACAAATTATACATAAATATCTGAAACATAAACTTCAGCCAATTCCGATAATATCTGTAAGTGCCTATTATGAGGCAATTAGTGAGAGACTGGAGAGGAATAGTCCACCTTATATCTAGATGGGCATAGACGGAAAGGAACAGGATAGTCATACCTGCTGGTGACGCTGTCTTTATACATCTCTTAGGCCGAGTTATCTTTTGTTTTTTGAACTTTAGGGATATTGGACATGGTATCTAAGCAGGAAATGCAAGGCTAGGAATATTCTCTAGCATTAGTAGTGAACATTAGATTCTTGTACTGATAAAATCTAGCTAGATGCTAAACACATGTATTTTTTAAATCCCAGATCCCTGTTTTTATATGTACTGATGATTTATATAAATTTTGGTCTAAATAGTTTAAAAACCACTAATCCTTATTGAAAAATGTGATACCAGTTCCTCTGCTAATCAAAGTAAATGAACCATAGTTAGATAGATAGCAAGACAGACCCAAAAAAATGAAAGAAAATAAAAAAGCTGAAGGGGGATGAGTTAGCGAAAGAATGGTGATTAAAACCACAGAAACCTCATCTGAGGACATGCGCCTGAAAGAGAAGGCATAGCTCTGAGCCTGAATTACTGTGAGAGCTATGCCTTTCCGTCATTTTTAATGGAATGTTATTAAAGACAAATCTGGAGTAGTGAACCCTTCAGTGCTTTCTTTTAATTTATTTATATCTGCAGAAGGAAACCCTGTTAACCCCAGCAGATAATATATTCAACAGCTTGTATCAATTGCAAGGTTGTTTTCTAAAAATTTTATGGGATAAATTTAGTTCGACATTTGCACATATTTACACATGAGGTCTCCATTTCAAGGTCTTTGGCTTAAATAAGAAAGTCATTCCCAAAGCAGGATGTCTGCCAGAGCTGCAGAGTATATTCCATATGCATCGTAAAGCTCCCCCGTTTCCTAGGACATGAAGAAGACGTTGAGTCCAGTGCCCTCCTCTCTTGGAATTTCAAAGCATAGTCCAGGACTGCTGCGAACCGCAGGAGCTTTCTACAGTTTAACTCTCTGGGTCATGTCTCAGACCTA
The DNA here is from genome assembly GCA_033961575.1 of Aselliscus stoliczkanus. Lineage (NCBI taxonomy): Eukaryota > Metazoa > Chordata > Mammalia > Chiroptera > Hipposideridae > Aselliscus > Aselliscus stoliczkanus. The sequence continues at coordinate 68,815,293 of CM066729.1, forward strand.
GGCTGGCTCCGCCATAGACTTTGACCTTCTCTTTGGAAGCTTTAGAGATGAAGCCTGTTTCCCTTTCATCTTTAAAAGAGTTCTATACCCCTCCTAACTCTTTATAAATGGAATTACTCTGGAGTAGTTTATAACCTCCCTATCTCCCAGGTTCTCACTGATAGACTCACAGACCTGCCTTTTTCTCTTTTATGGGTTTCATAGCTAACAGTAGTGTGTGAGGAGGGAAGTGGTAGAAAGAGAGAGAGGACATTCATTTTTACCTTTCATTGACATCTGACAAGCCCCTATTATGCACCTGTCCTTATTCTAGACCAAGGGAATGCCATAGTGTGAAAGCCAAGTCATTTTCATGACTCTTACATTCTAGTGAGAAAAACCAATAAATACCATTATTTGATTTTTCTATAAATTCTAGGAAGAAAACTGAAGGAGGGATCAAGGATCAAGGGATGGGGATATTTGGAAAGTATATTCTTTTAAAATAATTTTTAAATACATATTTCTCAGGAGCAGTTAGTTACCTTAGTGCAGAGTCTTAACAGAAGAGGGAATGAGCTATGTAAAATTCTGGAGGCAAAGCATTCTGAGGGGAAGAAATGGCATTGGCACTGATGAGCTCAGGCTGCCTGTGGATCCACAGGATTGCCAATGTAGCTAGAGGAGGCTAGCAAAACAGGGGCTGTGGCAAGTGAGGATCATCATTTCTAGAGCTACAGATCAATACTGAATGGGGGTCTTATTCCATGTGTTATGAGAAGGCATCACAGGAGATTCACATAAGATGATTTGTGTTTTAAAAGGTCACTTGGTACAACTAAAGATCAGGAAATTGAAAGGAGCTCCCCAAAACACTCAAAACAGTGTGGGGCTGAACCAACCTTAAAGCTCAAAATTACACCCAGCCCTGTTCAGGAAACCAGGATTTCTATCTCAACTTTGAGATCAAGACCTTGACTCTCATTGCCCCTTCTCGTATTTGTCCTGGAAAGTAGCTAGATCATTCAGCCATTTATTACAAAAGGTACTTTAGCACATTGTGATGAATTCTTGGGAAATATACTTGTCTCAGGATATGGATATTGACATTTTCATAATCTTGTCATAGTTTATATTTCCTCATGATCAGATAATTTGGAATTTTGCAAACACTGTCCCCTGTATTTTTTGAGTTGGGTGCCCATGAGAGAGAAGTGATGCTGTTGATGGGCTCTCTTATATACAGCAGGACAATGGCCATGAGGACATTAAACTCAGTGGTTGTATTTCCTTCAGTACCAAAGTGGCAATGCCCAGGCTTAAGTTCAAAATGGAATACAAAGATCTCATCTGGTGGTAAGAAGGGAGATAGGCTGAATTTCTCAGAAATGGTCCACAGCTTCTGTGATGTATTATTAACCTTGGAAAAGATAAAATTTAATTTTAAATTATTGAACCGGAAATATGCAAATGCATTATTGGCAAATTACATGCTTTCTAGGTCCTCTTGGAGTCCTAAAGAATGTATATGTTCTCTCCTTGGAAAAGAAAATATTAAAAATAAATTAAAAGGATAGTAAAACCATACTGATAGCTTTGTAAGATCAATACATTAAAAAATACTCACCCCCCCCTTTTTTGGTGGGGCACAGGTAGTGAATCACGCTACAAGAGGAAGCATGACAATAGAGAAGCGATTTCAGCCATGAAGCAAAATTACCTTTATAGTGATGGAGCTCTAAAATCCAACTTCCAATCACCTGTCCATCTTTATTTATGGAAGACACAAATAATGGAAATGTTTTCCACATGTTTGTCCCATTCCTCTAACGTCTCTCCTGACCACATATAAAATCACTATGCACACATACACATGCACACACACGCACACGTGCATATGCATATGTGTGGAGCATGAGTGTCTAAACGTGTTGAGTAATTTGGGGCCATTCTAATGAGAAGCAAACTAGAAACTAGAGAGGACTGTGGAGGGAAGTAGGATTTTCCATAGGGTAGACTCCTCATACCATGGCAACTTCTACCTGGAACTTGAGAAAGCGAGGTTCCTGGGTTTCATTCCAAATCATCTGTATGTATGTATGTATGTATGTATGTATATATGTATGTATGCATATTTGCAGTATTTCTTTAAAATGTATTCACTGGGATATTCCCCCCTGCCCCAACCAGGACTTTGCTGGTTATTCAGGTAATACAAAGCCCTAAGGTAACTTTAAGTACAAAGCATAGATTTGATTAAAAAGTAAACAGTCAAACTCTGTTAGTTATTTAACAATGTTATCTTTATTAAAAGGGAAAAAAGGATTAACATCTTTTTGTTTTCCTTCCCACTCAGTAATTTTATTATTATTACTATTATTATTATTATTATTATTGGGTTGTCGGAAAAGTCATGACACATTTTTTGCAATGCAAAACATAGAAAAATACATCATGACTTTTCCAACAACCCAATATTATTGTTATTATTATTTTATCTGGGATTGGGGCCTTGGCAAGGGAGAAAGGGTAAAGAGAACAGGAAACATCTTACCTTATGGATAATATCGTAACGCAGTTTTACATTCTCTAATCCTGGAAAAACCTTGGAGCTAACTCTTTCTCTAAGGGGTAACCTTCAAAGATTCTTAGGAGACTCCATCCATCTCTGGCAAGTCCTCACCTGCAGCTCTGTGATCACACTAAGTGAACCAAGTTATAGAATTTCAGTTGATCTTTTCTTAATCCTGCTTTCCTGCACAGGTTGCTCTATTGAAAAGGACTTCAGAGAATGTCAGGATGGCTCTCTGCCATGTGGGACATATGTCTAGTACACAGGAAGGATCCTTCGAGATACTGCAGAGTGAATACCATATAATGCAATCCCTTCATCTTCGCTCTGCTTTCAGCCCATCTTTTGCCCTTCTGAATGCTCAGGTGGAAGTCAGACACAAGCCTACTATAACACCTGACTACCTATAAAGCTCCTAGAGAATCTTACTGAGGCTCTCTTGAGGTGATTGGGGAGCCATCAATCAATTGGGAACAAGGCTCATAGCACAGCTTATTCCAAAGAGTTTCTCTTTTCATATCCTTTAGCTTTCAAACCTTTTATGGGTTTTTGTTTTTGTATTTTTTTTTTAAGTTTGTGAGAGTTTTAAAAGTCTTCTAGCCTAGTTTTTTTTTTCCTAACATAAATATCACAACTCTCTTTGGTATTTGATGTCTCGCTCCACCAAACCTGTAACCTTCTCATCATCGTGTATACCATGTGGCATGCTGCATAGTTACTAAGATCAACTGGGAAGTTGTCCTTCTTGATGCTTCGTTTATTGAGGATCCTTCCATATGTCCTAACAGAGGCTTAAGTTTTATGAAACGGTATAAGTGGGAAATATGAATTTTATTTCACCCAGTCTACCTGGATGGATAACCTGAAGGATCATGGTGTTATACATAGGCAGTTTGTCTCTCTCATAATTTAGTAGCTCAGAAGACTTTTATGCCTTTTATTAATGATCTTCCTGTATCTCAACCTCTAATGATACCTAACATTTTTTAATGTCCAGCATAAGTGAGAATTTGTTCTGCGTTAGAGTTGGACAACCTGAGCTTGAACCATTTTCATTTCCCCAATCAACACCTGTAGGATTTTAATTGCTAGGAATGCAAGATATAGCTGCTCTGAATTTCAATTTACTCGTTTGTAAAATGCGGTTAGAAATACCAACTTTACAGGCTTGTCATGTGGATTAAATTATATGTTGACCATTTAAGGACAATACAAGCTTCAAGTAATCATCAAATATAAATTCTTATGACTAGTACTGCTACTGCTAATGTTACTACTATGACACTCCAGTTATGGGAGGGACAGCAAAGAGATGTATCCAGAGGTGGCCAGCTGTCAAGGAAGGGCAGATTGTTAAGGACTACCAATGGGGTCATGGGAAGCAAAAGGGGGTGAGGGCATTGAGCAGCTTGTTGGGAGTGAAGAAGTGAAAGAGAGTGTAAAAAGCATTGAAAAGGAAGTTGGGGCCTGTCGTTTGGCTCAGTTGGTTAAGAGCTCACTCAAGAGTGCGAGCTGAGCTCTGAGCAACAGAAGTTCGATGCCCAGCCTGAGCTGAGCTGCCTCTGAGATGGCTCAGCTAAAAAAAAAAAAAAAAAAAAAAAAGAGAGGGAAGCTGGTAAAAAGTCCAAACCAAACATTTCCATGAATTTGCCTCAGGTTTCTCTTAACTGGAGGAAGACAGTGGCTCCAGTTTCAGTCTCAACATGCACTATAAAGTGGGCCACATATGTATGCTTCTCATGTTTCCTTCATCGGGATATCATTGTGATTTCTGAGTTATGATACCCTAGATTCCTGATAATGAGGAATCTGATATCCCAACATCCTTGGCTTAGTTACATTCCAGCACATTTTTGTTGTTCTGTGTTGTCTGCTTAGCATATGGTTAAAATCCACGTGCCAGAAAATGTAAATTACAGGAGACTGGAGGCATAGAAGGTGTATAGATTCGGGAGCATGGGAACAGGGCTCCTAGCTCATAGTCGGATAGATGTGTGATATATGTAAGATGTAACCCCTATTGCTGCTATACTGAAGTCATTTAAAGAAATTATATCATAATTTCCTATTTCATAAGGAGGTGCTCATGAGGAAAGGACATATTAAGAGGGAAAAAAAGGTGTTACAGTACAGACTGATGCTGAATAAATTACTATTAAGACAAGCTTATCTATCACTGGCTAAATGAACAGATTTTTTTAATTTTCCGAATTCCCAAACTATGAATTATTTCCAGGGCTGACATTCTAAGAGGCATTTTGGAAATTACATGCTGTTTCTGACCTTGTAAAATTGGGAATGGGAGAAACCAGAGGCAACTGGCTTTGACCCTCACCTCTAACCTTGTCTCTCTGCTTCTTATCTTCTCTCACTAGTAACATCAAATCAAATTGTTACTATTTCAATTGAGTCCTGCCCAACATAAACTCAGTCGATGTTCTAAGCACAGAAACTCATCAAAATTATCTTCACTTTTAGAAAAGAGTGAAGATGTTTTTAAAGAGCATCTTGATTTTCTTATAGAAAATAAACAAAGCAACAGCACACACATAATCACTTAAATAGCATCCCTTTCCATAACAACAGTGAACCTTCTTATTGGCATTGTCAAGTTACTGAAGAAGTCTGTTAATATGAAAAGATGTTTTCATGTCAGATCAACACTGCTTAACACATAAGTATAACTAAAATTTATTGATTAGTACTAAAAAGATGACACGCATAATGTGGGAATTATCCAATAGCCGCAGAAAACTCAATGTTAAACTCTGGGGGAAAATAAGCTCAGATTGTTGTGATACTCTAAATGAAATCATCTTCCTCTCAAAAGACGAAACTATTGTCTTTAGATGTAAGAGACAGGCTCTTGGATTTGCATTCATGCTAAAAATAATAATAATAAAAAATTTTATTATTGGTGTAGCATCTTATATTTTACAACATGGTTTCATATTCAAACTTATTTCTCACAAGAGTCCCCTAAGGTAGTGTTATTATGCCTATTTTTCAGATGGTAATTTAATAATACACTCTGATAGCCATGTGTGAATCTGGCCATTGTTGGGATACAGCATGACTCTTGTGTTTGTATTCCTCAGTTAGGATAGCTATCATTCTTTCTCATCTAATTACAAAATGGATAATTGTCATTAAGGAAGTGGACTGTCTCACCAACTCTCCTAATAAGCACTTCTTTTTGAAAACAATAAGATGAAGCTCATATGAAGCTTGGAAAATAGATTGTCAGAGTTTCAAAGGTGGTATAAGCTTCCTCCCACCTCTACTTTATTCCACTTCCATGCATCTTCAGTGTCCTTTTTTACCTCTTCAAACCTTCTCAAAATTCTCCTCTACAAAGCCTCTTTAGTCCAACTTCCTGCACTTCTTGTCGTCCCTTATTTTAGGAACCCTGTCACTCTCAGGCATATATAGTTTCAGAGCTTGTGACTGCTGATTTGTCTTCCATATTTATTCTACCACCTGCAGTTCCCTTCCCTTCCCTTCCCTTGTCATTTTCATTTGTGTGTTCAATGTCTTACGTTTTTTGAGGATAGGATAATTTCTTTTACTTATTAGATGAGTATTTTGTCAGGGAAAAATAAAAATCATACCATTCTGGGCTTTTCAGAAGAGGCAGCATGTCTTCCTCATTGTACTCTTTAAGTGATCACTTCTGCTGGTTTAGACGGAAGCAGACAGAATCATGAAGGAAAGAGACTAGACTGTTGGAAAGAAAGAGGAGTTACATAAGACATGAGCTAGTTAAACCGTTCCTGTAAGTGAACCGCATTCTTACAAGATGTTTATTTCCTAGTTTAGGCAAGTTAACTTAGAAGCCCTAGTCCCTAATTAGCACCCTATAGCACAGCATTTTATTATGAAAAACTTCCTGGCCAGCACCATGGAAATGGATGCAAATGTTGGGTCTCTTTTTCAGTCAATTGAATCTTAACTTGCAATCAAGCTGCATTACAAACGCAGAACAGTATGGCACATATAGATTGGAAGCTCCAGTCATCAAGTCCTCAAAAATCCTCCCTTTCCCCCAGTTTAGTACATGAAAAAGCAAGGGGGTTGGGGCTCTAGCCTGGCCTGGATCCATCCAGGTCACTCACTGTTCATATGACTCTGAGATGCTTCCCTTCTCAGAGCCTCTGTGTCTTCATCTTTTAACTGAAAATATCTGCTGTGCCACCTCACTTAGTTGTTATGGTGGATAACTGATAAGATTTAGGTAAAATATGACAAAGTTAAAAAGTTGTTATGTATTGATTTAATACCATGATCTCTTTTTATTCTTTTGTCTTCTTTGGTGTGTTTCTGGTCACATCCTCTTTTGTCTCAAATTATACCAAAATAACAAGTTTACAAGGATCATCAGTATTTGAAGCCACCAGTGTTTAGTTCTTTAAATAGAAAGAATCCTACATATATACCTGTCTTGCAGATTCCATATTTGACCCAAACTCAGATTTATGAATTATTGTTTTTCTAACCAGGATTGGCCATAAATAATGATAAATGTTTGTTATGTATTTCTGACATTTACCAGAACAGATGATATTGGAAAAAAGGGTAAATGCAGCTAATCTATCATAGATTATGCAGAATTCATTTATAGCAGAGCTCAATAATCATTGACGTGTGGAATTTGAGGAAAGTATGTCTCTAGAAATGCTTACCGTTTTAGATGAAATTTTTACGCACTATGTAACAAATTTCCAAAATTCAATACAGATAATATATACTCAGCAGTCAGCAATATACAAGTGGTAGTATTATTGGACATAATGATATTTCTTCAATAATTACAAGCAATAAAATACAATAACCAAAACTGCATTTTTCTTTAGACATGCACATAATTCTTTTTAAAAATATTAAAAATTTATATCATTTTCTAAGATTTGAGGCTAGGACAAGCAAGAATCCCATGACACAGACGCAATTACTAGTGGGCTTCCTGCTCTTCTGCACCTGGCTTTAGTCAGAGGCCATAGCTAAACCAAAGAAGAGATATTTATATGGGGAGAGAAGCATGTTTCTGGGCAGCCAAGAAAGCTTCTAGTATCGGGGTGCCATTATTATGGAAACACCAAGCCGGAAATCAGGCCTTTAGTGAGAAGACGCCATTCTGTTGCAGGCAGTGCTCTTGTGAGATCCTTTTCCTTTGGAAGGCAGACTTCTTGTAACCCCATAATTCACTAAATGGTGGGATGTATGTGTTTGAGGGCAGGGCTGAATGCTTTCCTGCTCTCACAGGGTTTCCTCTGCACTACTGTTTCCTGGGGACACATGATTTAATATAATTTCAAAATAGAGGGCAAAATAACGGTGAATGCTTTCCTGTGACTCATATCCAAATAATATTCAAGTTGCGAACACCAGCATAAAGAATCTTAATGAAAACTCTCCTATAGCAAAAGCAAAAGCCATCTACAAAGGCTTGTAGAGGATTTTGTAGAATGAGGCCTCCCATACTCTTTCCAAGATTCCTGGTAAAATAGGTGTTTCCTCAGCTGTCCGTGGAGGGTGATCGCAGGCCAGAAGGGCTGCCTATCTTCTTTGAGGAAGATGAATTAATGCAGAAGGGTTAACAAAGAATTCAATTTGGCAGATATACATTCTAATTCAATAAATATTGCTTATCAAAATCCATTCAACAGAAATCAATTGAGCAACAGCCATTTGCTGGGCCTTGAATTTTAACTTGATTCACATCAAACATGGACATCATTGTCATCTGAGAGCTAATTTTGATAGTTGTCCAACAACAAAAAAAAGGGGTTCCTTACTTTATCCATGGCCACAATTATGTCACATTAGAAGCAACTTTCAGTTGCTTCAAACCCAGGTGCAGTTAAATCAGTAACTTACAGGTGACAAGAACTATATGTGTGTCCATGTCTCCCCAGAGACACTACTCTAACTGGCTCTTCCTGCTTTACAGATCCCTCCGTTTCTCTTGTTTATATCCCCCAACTGAATTCATGTTCCTGTTTAGTTGCTTTGCAGATGAGTATGATATCATGAATCGAGGATAATAACTTCAGGTGGAGAATAAACAGTAAGAAAATCAGCTAATAGTTTCATTTAAATGTCCTCAGTAGTAAAGAGCAGGAAGAGGAAACCTAAACAATATATAATCTAGGAGCTGAATTATTTTCAAATGGAATAATCTTTAGAGTTCCACAGAGTGACAATAGCTCTTAAATCACACGAAAGAAAAAGCTTGTTTCAGCTTTTGGTGTGCAGATGACTTTTTTTGCTCCCCAAAGCTAGAATTACTCTGATAATCAGCACACAGAAGGCTTGACCTGCTGGGACTAAATTATAAATAAGAGAAATGTTCAACGTCCTCAAAGGATTTTACCTGTGGTAATAGTGCTTTCCATCTCTAATACACTTCACTTTTATTATAGGATTATTGCTTTCAGCCCCTCGTCTAAACGTGTGGTTTTGTCAGCACAATATCTCATATAGATAAATAACATTAAATAGAGTTACAATGCTTATTAAACATTGCAGTTGAATCTTGTACATCATAGGACCAATATCAGATGTGTGTTCAAAAGATAGGGTGACTTCTTATATTAAGCAACAAATATGACCTTTCTTTTTTTTCTTTTCTTTTTAATATGATAAAACTAAGAATAGGCTGAGTTCATAATGACTCTTTAAACGATTGGTATATTTATCCTGGGACAATTGGAAACTTTATACCAGGTGACTGTTACAACCCTGATATGTGTACAGATGGGCAAGTGGATTATGGTTACATTCCTTTTGCAGATGTATAAAAACTGGCACAAGAAGAACAAATGAATTGCTATGTTAAAAACAAATGTTGGCCAAGTATCAGGACAAACTAACCCTGGAAATTCTTGTATCTGAAGTGATGTCATATATTTACAAAATTCAGTATGTTATCTGAATCAATAAGTATTGGCAGATAATATTAGCTCCATGAATCTTAGCCATATGGTGACCACCCAAAACTCTCTACTGGAGTATTATGATTCTTTTCTCTTTACAGATCTAATATTATCTGACATCTCTCTTACCTGAGACCAAGTTCTATTGCATGTTGTTTGGTGAACAGTCAAGCATGCATTGATGTGCAGACTGAGTGTGCTCCCGTCACGACTGCCTTTCCTTTACATTCATCTAACTCTGTGTCTTCTGCGCCACATGGACTCCCTTGTAGATGGACAGCACCTGCCACAGCCATGACTGTGAAAAAATGAGGAACACGAGTGCACTGGAGCCTGGTCCCTTCCAGGGTTTCCCCTGGGCAGCCATGGGTGGTCCGCCCATTTAAATACAGATATTGTGCTTGGTGCCTTTCTCAGCATATTGTCTGGGATGGACTCAGTAAGAACTGCTCTGCTGAGCCAGCTCCATGTGTTGGGGCTCATATGCTATTCCTCCCAGGATTTCATTACAGACTTCAATATTTAAGCTTAATATCTGCCACAAAGATGCTCTTTCCTTAATAATACTTTGTATACATGTTGCCCATGAAACTTCTTTTTTTTTAACTATTTGTTTTAGTCATGATACCTTTTATTTATTTATTTATTTATTTATTTATTTATTTATTTATTTATTTATTTATTTAGGGCAGTGTCACTGGCCCCCACATGTGGGATCTGAACTGGGGCTGCCGGCGTCCCAAGCCAGCTCTCAACCACTGCGCCATTTGGCCAGCCTGCCCATGAAAATTCTTAACTCTTTTTTGAACTACGTTTATTATTTTTTTTAATCCTTAAAGTAATCCTTAAGTTTCTTGTTGACTATTCATGCATAAAATAGCATTTTTTAAAAAAATTTATTTCAAAGATATTTTGGAGGGCTTTAACAGGTGCATCCAACCCTAACATAAAGGAAGCAGTTGGATGATATACTTCCTTTCTAATCCAAATATTTCCTAGTTATAGATAATGTTTTCTTTGCACTGCCTTCTTTCAACATAAACTCCTAAACTTTATGTTAATACATAGTATATATAAAGAAATATTTCCCTGGGGATATCCATTATTTACACTTCCAAGAAAAAGCTTCTTGATGCCATCAAATCAATTAGCTCTTATATTAAAACACAGCTCCTTGTGGTTGCCCTTACAATCTATCATCTTTAAGGTGTCTTTTATGTCCTTACCCATATGCTTATGTATAGTTCAAGTACTTAAAGTTTAGATAATTTCACCTTTGTGCCCTTCTCCAATTTGTTTTTATTCAGTTAAGTGTAGAATGACCCTACTGTTTATTATAACTTTCTCCTGTTTATCCATTATGGGAATAAAATTAATTGGTATATAGGTCCCAGACTGGGAGAAGGGAGGTATGAGTAAAAGAGGTGAATATAGGGGACATGAAGGGAAAGGGTTGACTCCCTCTTCATTGCTAGTGATGCTGTAATCCTTTAAGGATTTTGAAATTTTACCCAAAATCCTTCATTCAGAAATCTGGGAAGATTGTTATTTTGCCTTGATCATATTTCTAAATTAGACTAAAATCTTTAAAAGAAAAAAAAGAGGTTAAAAAAATAGAAAATGCAGTGACATTCTGTATGATTTATTTTTCTATTGTTGTCCTGCTTAACTTAATGTCTTCCCATCACCCACCTACAGACACACATTGGATTTTTCCACAAAAGTAAAAATAACTGAGGTGGTTAAGCATAGATGTTTTTAGATATTATTATCTTGGATGTTACTAATTGATGCTATGACTGTCAGTTATGGAAATCTACATAGACCATCTTGGTACCTGATAAATTAACTGAATTTTGCATATTTAATTTGTTAATACTGAGGGGGAAAAAAGTGCAACATCTTTTTCTCCAAAGTCCTTTGATTGGAAAATGGTAAAAACAAACAAAAAACAAACAAGCAAACAAAAACTTCTTTACTAACCCTAGTAACAAATACCTTTGTTTCACAATTTCATCAGTCTTGAATCTCCTATAGGCTGTCGTTTTAAGTAGCTTGAGAGATGAGGAAATCCTATTAGTTCAGCATCTAGTAAGTGCACAGTAAGTGTGTTTTGAATTATTGAAACTATAGCACATAGATTGAGAATGTTTATTTCATGTGGACCAGTATTTTCAGCATAAAAAGTCATAATTAAAATGTTTAAAAAGCAAGCAAATAATACAGTGGTATAGATTTCAGTCAGATAGATTTTAGTACATAGGAAAACATCAGTTTTATGAACATTGTTCCTTTTATATTTCCAGTTCTTAACAGCTCCAGACATTTATCTTCTATTAGCTAAATCCTAGTAACAGGAGTAGCAAGATAATAATGAAACAACAGAAGCACAAGCTATAAAATGCTAATCGTATTCCAACACAAACTATATTTCTTCCAAATTCTTATACATGCATTAAGTATGGAAACTCTCTCTCTTTTTTTTTTTAAAGAGTTTATTGTGGAATTGGGGGAGGGGAACAGCGTTGGGGTATCAGGGAAGGGGAACAAACAAATTACTATCCTCTTGTTCTTCATCTAGTTGTGGAGGACATCCTTCACTGGCTCATGTTGGTATTGTGATCATTGCGTTCTTCCCGGCTGATGCAGTCACTCGCCAGCCTTTGGATGGCTGCTCATGGTGGCTCACGGCAGCTCACGCCAGCTGCTGGCCACTCACTCTGGCTGCCAGCCATTTACCGTAGCTCATGGCAGCCCACTGCAGCAGAAGCTACTGCCTACGCTGTCTCCTGTGACTCATGGGAGTCCAGCTCCAGGTTGGGTTGTTGTTCACCAGCTTAGCTGTAGAGGGCACAGCGTCACTGTCCCTCATATAGGATCCGAACCGGGGTCCTGCTGCCCAGAGCTGGCGTCCCAAGCCAACTCCTAACCAACGGCCAGCCTTAAGTATGGAAACTCTTGAAAGGGAAGTTTAAAGATGGTCAGAAGCTGATATGGCAATTCAGAAAATAATATACTAAGTGTGAGCCAGAGTGGGCTAGAAGACTCTTTTGAGGTGATTTATAATGAAGGGATGAATTTTAATGAGAAAGCAGAGAGGAAGGAAATAGAAAAACAACAGATAAGAGCCAGAGGAGAATCTTAAACTTGTAAGGAATTTTAGTGGTCATTTGGAGCTACTCTTTTAGCCCATGATCAAACTCTTTTTATAAACCTGTTATAGGTCATCATCCAGGTTCTTCTGGAGAGAGAGAGAGAGAGAGAGAGAGAGAGAGAGAGAGAGAGAGAGAGAGAGAGAGAGAGAGAGAGAGAGAGAGAGAAACACGGTGAGAGGGAAACAGAGACAGAAAGAGAGCACATTACACATATATGTAGTTAAAAATAAGAAGGTGATAATTCCACATTCTAAAATAGATTTCTCCAAAAGATTAGTAATTCATTTCTTTTTTTTTTTTAGCTAAGCCAACCTTCCACCTGTTGGCAGCTCAGCAGCAGCTCAGCTCGGGCTGGGCATCAAACTGCTGTTGCTCAGAGCTCAGCTCTCACTATTGAGTGAGCTCTTAACCAACTGAGTCACTTGGCCGGCCCTTAATTCATTTCTCTCTGGAACTGAAACTAAAAACCCAAGAACTTTTGGAGTTTATTTTTCTATTTTATAGATAAAAGTGCCCATTATCTGTCCTCAGATACATTTAACATGAATATTCTGCCTCTCTCAGTTTTCTTTTTATATTAAGATGGGGTTGGGTTTTTGTCTGTGACTGGTCAGAGGTTACATAGCAAATCAATTTAGAAGCCCATGTGAGAATGGGAAATTATGAGAGTCCTTATCCAGTGCTGTGTTACTCAAGGATAGGGTGAGATGGAGATAGGATTGATAGGGACAGCAGTTTGGCTGGTAAGGCAGGTCACACATGAAATCACATTTGATATACAGATAAGGTCTTCTGTCCTGCTTATCTCTTTCTGAAATAATTAAGTGCTTTGTTGACCTTTTGGGGAACAGTGAACAATTTTAGTAGTGTTCAAACAATGAACAGCATTTATTAACATCAGAAGGACTCAGGAAATCCAAGGCAACACATTAGCATGTCATAAAGCCTTAGAAATAATTTACCTGATTCTGAGAAGCTATTTATACTCAAAATACTGCTTGTATGAAAAGGTAGAATATTCAACAACAAAAAGTTAGTTTATTACCACTAAGACTTTTTAATCAAATAGCAAACCAAAATTTCCAGATTATTTTTTCATGTTAATAGACTTTTCTCCTACCTTTGTAGAGCAGATTCCTACACATAGAGGATGACATTATTTGTATGTGACCTGCATCTGTGGAGGCCACAGTCATGCAGAAAATAATGGATTAGCCAGGAGACAAATAGTTACTCCTATTGTCATTGAATCAAAACAAAGTAAAAACAAGAAAACACCATGACCAATAGAAACATGAAACTTCAATGTAGTTCAAGGTCTTTGCTTCAAAACATAAAGCCAAGGGCCGGCCGAATGACTCAGTTGGTTAAGAGCTCGCTCAAGAGTGCGAGCTGAGCTCTGAGCAATGGCAGTTCGATGCCAGCCCGAGCTGAGTTGCTGTTGAGCTGCCAACAGGTGGCAGGATGGCTCAGCTAAAAACAAAAAACAAAAAACAAAAAAACAAAAACATAAAGCCAAGACAAATTAACTTAATTCTTCATCAAGAAAATGTACCTCCTCATTAGCCAGGGGGCCATCACATGACAAATGTGAGGCAGTACAGTGAAGTGCTACCTCTGTAGCTATTATTAAACTGTTAGTTTAGGAATAATCATGCAATGAGCACAATACGACTATTCCAGATGATCTGTGTATGAAGGAGTGGGACTTATCTTTCCCAGTCAAAGAATGCTAATTCAAAGCCTTGGAGTTGTAGGTTTTAGTTTTTGTTGTCTGGTGTTGTTTTTCCCTTTCTGCAAATAATGAGTGGCTTCGGCTCTGTGATATAACAGGACGCATGATAAGTCTCTGTGCACAAATGCATTATGAGACAGAAGGGTTATTAATACATGTATGGTTCCTGTATTTGTCTTTGTGATATGTGTGTTTATTTGTTTGTGGTTCTGTAATTCACAAGACATGCATGATTAAGTGGTCAGTGCTGTCAAAGACAAAGAAAGAAAGATAGAGGGCTTCAATCACTCCTCTCATCTTTACATCCATATCCTCTTTCATTCTACTTCACTTTTTAAGAATCCAATCTCCTTTTCATTACTTGTTTTTTCTTTTCCTTTCAAAATTGCATCTCAGCCATGTTTTTTTTCTTTTTCCTTTTCCATACTCAATTCAGGTAAAATATATAGGAAAATTCCACTGTCCTTTCTATCTCTTTCCTTAATTTCTAGCTGTCCTTCTCTGTAGCAGAAAGGAGCCCAGGAATGAGTTTGTGTATCATCAAATTACTCCTCCCACAAAACAGTAATAGAAGTCCAGCTTCTCTTTTACACTGACTGCAGTGTGGCTCATTATCCCTCAGCAAGTCACACTTTCTGTTCTGTTCATAAGGTAGATTGTATTCCTATGGTGTGAAGTGGGAGATTTAAATAAAAATGTTTCCATTTGTTTCCTACTGTTAGTAAAGTAGAATGTCCCTGTGCGGTAATCCTACAGCAACTAGCTCCAACTGTTTTCTAACGCAATCCAGTTCTGCTGTTATTTTGTACCTGAAGAAATCTAAAATATGAAACTAACTGGGAGTAAGCAAATCTAGACTATTTCAAGTTCTGGCAAACTTGGACAAGATATGTAACTCTTCTGAGTCCCCTCTTCTGTAAAATTAGGGGTTCAGTTATGTATTACAGAGCAATTTTTAACTGAAAAATGTATCATGATAGTAACTGCATGATACTTACTTTTGCATACTGAAAACAAACTATCATACCAATAAGGCCGAATTCTATGTTTATTGGCTTAAGCCTCGAGTTAATTCCCTTCTTGTCCATCAACTCTCTACAGTGGAACCATGGAACATCATTATGGATCATCCTGTAACCTCCTAGGTTTCTATCTTGTATTTAATGCTTCAAGGAATCACTTCTAAAATGTTAGTTATATAAAGGAATGTATATATGGTCCAGTCCTCTAATTTTACATATGAGGTAATTGAATTCTGCGGAAGTAAATAATAGGCTTTGTCACATTCTCAGAGCTAGTGACTAACACAGCCGGGAAGGCAACTCAAATTTTCCTGATTTTAAGTTATGATATTGTTACTGATTATTATATATAACTATCCAAGTGGGTTGTTTGGATGGGAATAGAAGGGTTGGGTTTAACACGTTAAGGTATTACTTAACATCTTCTGTTAAGTGACCTTTTGTGTTCACGGCTCAAACAGGAGAAACAGGGTGGCCTCATAAAAGTCACAGCTGAAAGGTTTTCTTTTATCTTCCAACATATGTTGAACACTAAAACTCCCTCAGTAGGTCAAAGTTACCCTGGGTCCAGGATTATAGTGCCCAGCTGTTTCCAGGAATACATTATCTTGGCCCTAATTGAGAGCAACTTAACCAATGTTTCATTTCATGATTATTCCTTGAAGAGCCAAGGCTGCCATTGATGGCACCAGATCCACCTCTGGTATTACCGAAGTCATTCTAACAAACTTAACTGCTAAGACAATCACAATCTAGATTTCAAATGCAATAAAGAAGCGTTGGCGTCTCTCTCACCCAAACCTCAATTGCAGACAACCTTACTTGAGTTGCAAGGGGCAAAATGGTGAATTCTGTGGACATCTGGGGAAATAGGGTGCTAATTTGAAGCGAAATTGTCCTTTCACATTACTCAGTGACCGTTTCCTGCCGTTTATGTGTATCACCCGCCCCCCCCCATTAAGATAACCAATTTTCATCACATTTAGAGTCTTGTATGACTAAATGGATCCTCGGTGACTAACTGACCAATCACATATTATTAAGATACATGTTATACATGACTCTGGCTTAAAGGTGTGTCTTATTTGGAAAAACTCAATTTGAAACTCAACAAAACAAAATTTAACTTATAAGCAAATAAATTGGATATCAGAGTTCATGGTGGGCTGGTTGGTTATTCACATTTAAATTTTATTGCATTAAAAATGGTTCAGTACTGAGATTCTTTAAAGGGAATGTATAGGTAACTTTCATTTATTAAAAATCCAACAAACACAGTTGTTCAGGAAGCAGCCCATTGCAAAGAGTAAAGAATATGTGTATGATGTTTTTGCAGCTCTGTTGGCTTAAGCATTAAGTGAACCAAATTTGTGCATACTTTCACTATTAAAGATTCATTTGTGATCCTGACCAAGGGCTCAAGCAAAGAACATGTGCTTTTTAAGAAAAAGAAAAAAAAAGTGTATGCCAATTGTCCTGTACTAATTATTAATAATGTCCCCTTTCATTCTCAAAAGTGCCCTGGTTTGGATGATAAATTTCATACATGGTCACCTTATTGGTAGGGTAGCTGCACAATGGAGTAAGCTCAGTGTTAGCATGAATATAGGATGACATTACACAAATAAAATTTAGTGAGGACTCGGAGCACTGCCATTAGGACATTAATTCGTTAATTCATTATGTGTTATCCAAACTGTAGCACATATTTATTGAGCATTGTGTGTCAGTAAATATTTTTGAACAATTTATTGAACATTGTATGTAGAGTGCCAGAAATTCAAATGAGAGTTGTAAATGCGCAAAGTATATGTGTGTTGCATATATCATTTAATATTTAATGAGAAGTTGCAATTCACATTGTATAAATGAGGAAACGAGTTTATAGAGGTTATTCTTGGTTAGTCTCACATGGCTCATACGTAGAAAGTTGAAATTTATAGCTACTCATTATTGAAATTTTTCAGTTGTCCCTTCATCATTTTAGGCTTGAGAAAGGCATTAAAAAACCTTGCGTTTAGTATATGGAAGGGAATAGACAGAGATGATGATGAAAAGGGAAGGGGTAGAGACCTACTAAACTTAGCAGCTTTCTGAGCTGTCAGGACCATCCAGTGGGAGAGCTTGTCTAGGCCCTATCAGGGAAATTGTTACTCATGAAGATACACTGACAGGGACAGAATGGCTAGCGAATAGGGACAGCGGGCTATCCAGCCTACTGCATAACCTGATGTTATATAGATTTTTTCCATCTGGTTAGACTGCCATTTTATTTGCTGTTCCAACCCCAAGAAGAATTACTGCCTTTTCTTTACTTAACAGAAATTCTTGCCCTCTAATCAACCTAAACAATCTAAACAATATTTCTTTAAATGTCTTTAAACAGTTTCTAAAATTATAAGGATAAAGTCCAAAAGAAATGACATAAAAATGAAAGAAATAAAATAGAAGACAGAGAAAGAAAGAGAACTTTAGAAATCCTGAAACACGCAAAATAATGAGATCAAACCAAAACCGGAGGGATTCTCCTCTTGTCAAGTTTTCCAAAAAGCAATGCTTCTTTCTGATGCCCCACAAATTACAGGGCCCTAAGGAAAAGAAGCACCATGAACCTCCAGGCTTCCATGAGGCAACAACAGCATATAAAGAAGCTGCAGCCCTTCCCTTCCACAAACCTCATCCATTCCTGAGAGTTCCTTAGATGTAGCTAAGAAAGAAAGAAGAAAAAACAAAAACAAATCAAGCCACGCCTTACATGAAGAGTTGAGTATAGATTTATGAGTAGTCCTCTCCAGGTTGGGGTATCTGTCAAATACTGTATGTAATCCTTTCTAAGAAAGGGACACCCAATAAGTGTTGGTTGTCATTATTGCTAACATTTAGTCATTTTCCTACTCCTTGCTAACAACCATGCATATTCAATTTGTAATCCTTTTCCCACAATCAGACAAAAAGAATTGTATATTCTTATTCTTTCTATTTTTCCCCTCTCCCGGTACCTCTTTCTTTCCCATCTGGACATTTCTGTGCTTGTCTCTCACCTCACCTCTACATGACATGCCAGTCTGTTTTGGCTGTCTTGGGGGACTTCAGAACTAATATAATCAAATCTAGACAGATGGCATATGAGTACATACAAGTGCTGATCAATAGTTCACTTCCAATATGTTCATTGTCCATCACTTGGCCCTCCAAAAAAAATAGTGAAAGTTCCTTATTAATTGGACACTTTCTGCCATGTGCTCTGCAACGTGGAAACACATTTCATGGTTTCCTGTAAATCAGATCCTCAGAGTCCTTTGTCTCTTGGTTTCAGCTCAGGTGTTGCTTCCTTTGAGATTCTGTTGCCTGACCTTTCTGCCCTTTCCCAAAGTTCTTGGCTTGCAAGAGGCATAATAAATTCCAATCTCATCATCATTAACTGTCATCTGGAAATCCACAGCCAGGTGGAGGGTAGAATAGGAGCCCACATCTTGTCACTACAGCATGCTGGATCTCTAATAGCTCATTAGCATACCGTATACAAGCACCTTGCTTTTAATTAGTTACGTGGTGTGATAATTAAGTAGTATTTCTTTGCAGTTTCCCCTTGTGTGGGGAAAAAGGGGAAGGAAGAGGTTGGCTAATGATGGAAACGGGTGTTAAATCTAAGTATAAAGTTTTAACTAATTGTCACCCTGGAGATAAAACAGCTAGCAAACTCTTAAGAAAATAAAATACTTCCCTTATGTTAAAAAAGAAACCAAGAGACAAAAACCTCCCTCTCCCCAGTCTTACTGGTAGTTACTTGAAGGAAAAACTTTGAAAATTTAAACTGAAGATAAAAACGTATGTTGTCTTTGATTTTGATATGAGAGCACAACTTATAACGCTATCCCAAGTCAGGGAAAGAGGACAAGGGGCGGACAAGTGACCAAATCATAAGCTAACTAAGGAACCCTAGTGGGGCTTTGATTGTGCAGCGCAAAAACCTTTCAGGAAGTCTGTATGTGAGCCCCAAAGAATGACCAAGATAGGGACACTATGGAATATAATATTTTCTTCTCAACTGTGAGAAAGATGACGCACTACTTACTTTTCTGGACAGTCGTCATGACATTGGTAAGAGGCCAGGCATTGGGAGGGGGGTGGGAACTCCACCTCTTAACAGCTCCATCGCCCTGGAACATTTATTTAGATTACTATGGCCAGAGCAGCAGGACACATACACTAAAGCCACATTCTGGCAGAGGGTAAACTGTTGGGTTTCTTCTGATGGGGAAGCAGACGGTAGGCCATCTATACATGCATTTGAAAAGCCACCATATCATCAAAGGACAGATGTAAACCTGTTATGATATAAAGCTACCAAATGTAGTTCTACATTGAGCCGTAATCTTAACACATTCCTATAATCTCTTGGAAATCATATCTACCTCAAACAAGTACCAAATTCCCATTAAAAAAAAAATGTCCAGGGCCAGCTGAGTGGCGCATTGGTTAACAGCTAGCTTGGGATGCCAGCTCGGAGCTTTGGGACCCAGGTTGGGATCCCACATATGAGGGCCAGTGACGCTGCCCTCTACAGCTAAGATGGTGAACAATAGCTCCACCTGGAGCTGGACTGCTGTGAGTTGCTGCTGACAGCATGGCTGCAGCCCCTGCTGCAGTGGGCTGCCATAGGCTACAGTGAACAGCCGGCAACCAGCATGAGCAGCTAAGAGCCATCATGAGCGGCCATCCAGAGGCCGGTGATTGACTGCCTTACCCGGGAAGAGTGCAATGATGATACCAACATGAGCCAGTGAAGTGACGTCCTCCACAACTAGACTGAAGAACAAAAGGACAGCAACTTGTCTGTTCCTCTTCCCCGGTTCCCCAATGCTGTTCCCCTCCCCCAATTCCCCAATAAAAATCTTTAAAAATTTTTTTTTTCCAGCATGTACTTTAGCCTTTCTCTAGGCGACCCTTCCTTAGGAAGGGGAAAGTGGACCTCTCTGGTTCTCTTGAGAATATGCTTTTTCATGCCAAAGAGGTTTTCAGTAAAATATGTGTAACATTATAAAGCTGTTTAAAATGAGAGACTAATCTCTAATCAACCTCTTTCAACTGAAAATCAATATACAGAGAAGCATCAATACAGACATACTGCATGGGCATTAGAAAGCAATTGTTAAATTACCAGGGAGATTGTCAAAGAAATAGATGACTCTGAAATAGAGACTTCGATCCCAGA
This sequence comes from Aselliscus stoliczkanus, assembly GCA_033961575.1. Taxonomy (NCBI): domain Eukaryota; kingdom Metazoa; phylum Chordata; class Mammalia; order Chiroptera; family Hipposideridae; genus Aselliscus; species Aselliscus stoliczkanus. Next base: position 68,835,906 of record CM066729.1, read on the forward strand.
CAAGAGGAAGTTAAAGGAGTTCATCACCACCAAAACAGTATTATTAAGGAAATGTTAAAGGGACTATTAAAGAAGAAGAAGAATTTTTTTCTAAAATATAAATAATAAAATAGCAATAACTACATATCTGTCAGTAATTACTTTAAATGTAAATGGATTAAGTGCTGCAATCAAAAGACACAGGGTGGCTGATGAATGGATTAGGAAACAAGACCCTTACATTTGCTGCATACAAAGGCTTACTTTAGATGGAAAGACATACCCAGTCTGAAAGTAAAGGGATGGAAAAAGATATTTCAGGCAAATGGAAAATTTTTAAAAAACTGGGTATCAATAGTTATATCAGATAAAATTGAGTTTAAAACAAAGACTAGAAGAAGAGACAAAGAAGGGCATTTCATATACAAGAGCCAAGACAATAGAAGTAACCTAAGTGTCTGTCCATCCATAGATGATTGGATTAAGAAGTGCTACATGTATCCAATGGAATACGACTAGTCTATAAAAAAGAATTAAATCTTAACCATTTGCAACAACACAGATGGACCTAGAGGGTATTATACTAATTGAAATAGTATATAAGTCAGACAAAGACAAATACCATACGATCTCACTTATATGTAGAATCAAAAAATCAAAGTAAATAATCAAAACAAATACAGGGAATATAGACACAGAACTTATAGATACAGAGAACAAACTGATAGTTGCCAGATGGGAGGGGGATAGGAGGTTGTGTGAAAAAAGGGAAGGGATTAAGAAGTATAAATTGATAGTTACAAAATAGTCACAGGGATGTAAAGTACAGCATAGGGAATATAGTCAATAATAATGCAGAGTAACTCTGTATGATATCAGAAGGGTGCTTGGCTTATTGGTGAAATCACTTTGTAAGTTATATAAATGTCTAGCCACTATACTGTACACCTAAAACTAATATACTATTGAATATCAACTGTAGTTGAAAAAAAATAAAAAGCAAACACTATTCCATAGTCACTGGTTGTAAAGCTGTGTCCTGGTTCCCTGTTTTATCCTAATTTATATTATCTGGCACCTGAGCTTTGTGTTTTTTCTTGTTTGTTTGTTTCTGCTAATGTAATTAAGTCTATCTTTTCTTTTGTAATTCTTTTTAATCCTTCCAGTTAGAAAGACCTTCCCTATCCAGAAATGTTAAACATATTCACTTATGTATTCTTATAGTTAATGATACCCATTTCTACACTTAATTCTTTACTCCATTTAGAATTTATCTTTGTGTACAAAAAGGTAAAACATTAATTTTGTTTCTATAAGTTTTGATGTAATAATCCTGACTTATATTTTACCTGTATTTTTAACACGTAATATAAATTTATTGATTAAATAAATACAAATAACCTAGGGACTAAAAAAAAAAAAGTGGATTAAAAATAGAATAGGGCTGATGAGTTTAATATTTACCAATCCTTGCCACCATCTTCTCTTCTCTAACTCTTCTTTATCCCTTCCCTCTCTTGTTCCCTTGTTATTCAGAGCAGAGCAGAAACACTGAACAAATCTCCCTTAGTTCCTATGAGCCTCCCAGAGAATCTGACTGCAGAAGCTGAGCTGTGCCAGTGTTCACCTGGGCTGCACTAGAGCTGTGATTTGGTGTCTTGAATGCCACCCCGTTCCAGTACATGGGAAATATCACAAGGCCATTTCATTGCCTAAACTTGGCAGGCAGTCCATTTCATATAACTCTCCAACTTCCTTGGTCCAAAGTGAATTCCAGATTCAGAATGTAATTGAAAGAACAGAGGGAGAACACACTCTTGTCTCTTCATCCCAGAAGAGTGAATTTTTAGGGCTCTACCAGATACAGAGACCAGTAAAGTAGCAGAACACACTGAATACCTTCATTTGCCTAGCAAGTATAGCTAACTGGTGTTCTGCAGAACTGGCAGGTGACTTGATATTAAGATGAGATAGGCAGGTGGTAACAGCTCAGTGCAGGCTGATATGCAGACATTTCCATTGCCCTCTCACCTGGTAGCAACATGCTGTTTTCAGAGGGAACCCCTAGGAACTGATCTGAACTTTCCTGTACACTTGCTTCTCATTCTCCCAAACAACTGAGTGTGTCCCATTCCCATCTGAGTAAAGAAGCCGCAGGTGACTCCCTTCCACTTTCAGTAAAAATCCCGGCCTCAGAGGTATGCCGCCATATTTCCTTAGAAGTCAAAGAGTACAACAGAGAGCATACATTTTTTTTTTAAAGATTTTATTGGAGAATTGGGGAAGGGGAACAGCGTTGGGGAACTGGGGAAGGGGAACAGACAAGTTGCTGTCCTTTTGTTCTTCAGTCTAGTTGTGAAGGACATTGCTTCACTGGCCCATGTTGGCATCATCATTGTGCTCTTCCTGGATGAGGCAGATCGGTCACTAGCCTCTGGACAGATGCTCATAGCCACTCTTGGCAGCTGCGGGCCGCTCACGTTGGCTGCCGCCCACTCACTGTAGCCTATGGCAGCCCACTGCAGCAGGGGCTGCAGCTATGCCGTCCCAGGGACTCACAGCAGCCCAGCTCCAGGTGGAGCTGTTGTTCACCATCTTAGCTGTAGAGGGCAGTGTCACTGGCCCTCATATGTGGGGTCTGAACTGGGGCCGCTGGCGTCCCCAGCCAGCTCTTAACCAATGCGCCACTCGGCCAGCCCGAGAGCATATATTTTTATATGTAGACAAATATTAGTGATATTAGTGAATCGAGTCATTAATTGTTTGGATGGAGTCTTATAAATACAAGGTCATATTTTAAGCACTCTGTACTTTAAACCATAAAACTCATTCAAAGTAGTATAAAATTGTAACCTTGACATGTGCTTCATAGAAATATACATTACTTTGTAGAAGAGGATCTGAAGATATTATTTAAACATGGCACTGAATATACACTTTCTTACCAAATATATGTGACTGTAAAAATACTCATTGTTTTATATGGTAGATTAATCATTTCCTACAATTGAGAGCTTCCACAGTTCATTAGAATAACCTTTCTATTTCTGTCATGATCACATTCTTTGTTATCTTTGTCACTCATAAATTAAACACATGGCCTTATACCAACATTGTTTTCCTCCCCCTCCTACACAGTGTTATTTTTTCTTTGACCATTAGAGAACAGATGGGTTTCCCCAGTGAGGATGGATGCAGTGACAGAGCCCTACCCATAGAATATCTCCCTGATGAAAGCATTGCTTCGGGAGCTTACAAAACAAGATCATTGGGCTTTCTACTCACTGAGCACCCACGAAACCAGTTTCTGTGAGTGTATCTGAACCCCTTAGTCCATGCACTTGCCTCATGAGGGACCTAGAAGAGGATTCCAAGCACAGAAAATTGGAAGATATGTGGCTTGCTTTGATTTTGATGATTTCATGTGTCCCCAGTAAAGGTTCTTTTACTTCTTCTTGCCACCTTCCATCTTCTAAGCATACGATATCCTTTGGAACTCTTTCCCTGCTCCCTTAAAATGTGCTAAGTGATGTATAACCAGAAATCTATTGCATTCTTTTCTGTGCAGTGGTAGCTTCCCTGGTATGATAGCTGAAACCAATTTTAGTGGCTCTGTTTTGCATGTACCAAAACATGCCTGCCATTTATATGGTACCCATAGAGAACCCGAGAGTGAATGGAAAGTCACATGCCTCATTCCTTAAAATTTAGAAGCCCAAAAAGGGAGAAATCTTCTCTTCGCACCATAATCTGGGATCTATAGTTTATAATTTCTACTTCCCTGATAGTTAAAATCAAATTTGAGATTCAGTATCACCAAGTCAAAGACACAGTAAGTGGTAACTGTGGTTTCAGTTTACATTCGCAGCCAAAGGAAGAGAGGTTGTAATGCCTTCTATTTCAGCACAACGGTTCTCACACTTAGGTGAAACACACCTAAAATAGCAACAAAAATATGAGTGTTTCTACCTCAATTTGGGTCAGAAAAATAATAAGAAAATGGTAAGGAAGAAGACCCATTAGCCTCATTAGGGAAGTGATTTAGTATTTGTTACATTTTCAGACTATTTTTCTGTTGTATACATCAGCCACATAGAATATTAAAATATTCGCTCAGCCCTCTCTTAGTTTAATTTAGGAAAAAGATGTGAATGCAGATATGTAAACCCAGGTGGAGAATAGCAACACATTCTAGTGGCAAAGAGAGTGATCCAAGTTAGAGCATTTTGGAAACGAGATTTCCAAGATCAGTACATTCTGCAAACATGCCCACAGTTGGCAGACTGTTATTCTGAAGAGCCTAATCTTTAGAAAGATTGGATGTAGGGCACCATGCTAATATCCTAGATAGTCAATTGTTTCCTAAATAGGAAATGTTTCAAACCACAGACCACTTCAAGCAAAATAAAACTGGAAAAAACAAAAACATGAAATTCAAAGCTCCGAGGAAGATTGAGCTAAAGTAGAGGTATGCCATGAAGAAGAGGGAATCAGATGACAGCTTTCTAAATAGCAAGGTGACATGCTGATAATTCAATGTGATATGAAGATAATAAAAATGCATAAGAGCACTGACTTCATAAACACACAGGCTCTCAAAGGCTCACCCATTTATAAGGGAAGGTGAGACTCTATCTGGCAATCCCCTTATAAGTCTAAGAGCCCCAGGATCAGAAAGATACTGATAACTAGAAATGAAAGAAACCAACAACAAAAATGATTAAAGAACTTTAGGACACATGGCGAAAGATTAGAAGAGTAAAATAGCTCTAGTTTTCACTGTGATAACTAGGAAGGAATATGCATGATCACTATCTATAAGTGCTATACCAGAAAGTTGTAAACACTAAGGAGGCAAGGAAATAATTCACAATACTGTAATACCAAGATGTATGTGGCCAAGGGTAATAGGATAGGATTACACTACGCAAAACAGAATTTGAAAGCCCTGGAATATGCTTGAGAAAAGTTAATTGTGCACAAACTGTTGCACATGCCTGGAATGTTAATCAGCTGCATCCCCCCAAGCACATAATGCTGTATCTCTGCTTATACCTTCACCCCCATGAACAAACACTGGAGGAGAAAGAAGCACTTTACTGAATGCTGAATCTCAGTCAGGAAATTCTGCCTTGGACTTGGGGCCTTGGGTCCAAGTTCTCCCTCCCCAAGGCACAGATGCACACTAATTGGCTTCAGTTTCTCTCTAAACCTCACAAATGTGGATCTGGCTCAGGCCAGAGAAAATGGCAACAGTTATGCTGTGTATCAATACAAATGCTCCAGCCCACCCCCACCCCACTCTGGAGCAGGTCCCAGGCATTCCGCACACCCTCTAGCCATCCAAATGCAATTGCTAATGGCCTAGCAGATCAAACACTGGTCTCAAAGAGGGTCCTGAGACTATACACCAAGACTTGATTAGAAGTTCTATTATTTTTATCTAATTTTTATTTTTATTTTTATATATTTTACATTTACAATATATTAATATAATATATAATATATTAGCAAAGTAGTTCATGTGTATTCTTTGAGAAGAAATAAATATGCATATTGGAGATCATGTGCTTAAATATAAATATATGTGTGTGTGTGTGTGTGTGTGTGTGTGTGTCTCTGTGTGTGTGTGTATATATTTTTTTTTTTAAAGAATCTGTATATTACTGGATAGCGGGGAGACGCCTAGAGGTTAAAGAATCCTACCTGCAGCTAGGGGGGTCTTAGTAAATATCAAATGAGATAAAGTATGTTTGTTTAAACCCTGGTAAAGTTAAATATGCTATACAAATGTAACAAAAAAGGATCTTGATTGGAAGGCTTAGATGGAAGGTAAGTTGAGCATCCCTTTCCTTGGAGAAAGACAATCACCTGAGAACTTCCTGAAGGCAGACTGGATATTTGACCCTATTTGTGAGGCAAACAATTCAACTTGGAAATGTATCTTCTCAAGCAACAACCTGTATCTCTGGGAAGTTGCAGGTAGAAGACTAAGGAGAAAACTAGAAAAAAGAAAGTGTTTGGAGATGAAATAAAGAGGAGAGAGCAAGTCGCAATGATATTGCAGAGGATGAGGCTAGTTGTTATGGCGGCAGGGGACGAAGAAGTGTAAGAATATACTCTTATACCTGAGGGTGTTTGTCACCAAAAGAATTCTCCAGTCATTTATGCACCCAAACAATAGGAAATAAACATGACTGCAAGCAACTCTCCCACAGCATTACTTACCAATGCCACCAGCACCACACGATGCATATTGACCTAGGGCTTTCTAAATTAAAAACTAGTTTAAGGGTTGGCCGAGTGGTGCATTGGTTAAGAGCCGGTTTGGGGATGCCAGCGGCCCCGGTTCAGATCCCACATATGAGGGCCAGTGACACTGCCCTCCACAGCTAACAACAGCTCCACCTGGAGCTGGGCTGTGTGAGCCCCGGCGACTGTGTGTGCTGCAGCCCCTGCTGCAGTGGGCTGCCAAGGCTACAGTGAGTGGCCGGCAGCCAGCGTGAGTGGCCGGCAGCCAGCGTGAGCTGCCAATAGCTGCGGTGAGCGACCATCCAGAGGCCGGCAACTGATCTGCCTCATCTGGGAGGAGCGCAATGATGATACCAACATGGGCCAGTGAAGCAACATCCTCCGCAACTAGACTGAAGAACAAAAAGACAGCAACTTGTCTGTTCCACTTCCCCGATTCCCCAATAAAATCTTTAAAAAAAAAAAAAAACTAGTTTAATGCACATCACTGTCAGATTGGCTTCTAGTTGTGAAAGACAAAGAAGTAGTCTATCAAAGTGGCATAAGCCTTAACATAGTAAAAAACAGATCGAATTGTGAGGAACCATGAACAAAGGAAAAAGTTTTGGCAACATTTTCCAATTTTAGTTTATGTTGTAGACTGTCAGTACTGACAATGAACCAGTCTAAATTGTTCACCATTTGTAAGCAAAATACACCATTGAATATTATACCCATAGAGTGATATTAGAACATACAGTCCATATTGTGTTTGAATGTTTTTAAATGATACCTGTGGCCCAATGTGCCATGAATAAGCTAAAATAAATGTTTTTGAGTAAATACAATTGATTGAGGCGTATGCATTGTTGGTAAGATAGCATTGGCATTTTAAGAATGACATGCTGTTGAATAGCTAGTTGTGAAAATTTATCAGCTGAATGCATAGCAACTGAACAATTTTGCAGAATTTTGAACTTCTGTTGTCCTAATTGCAAAATATATTGAACAGCATTAGAGCACCAATGAACTGATATGTCTTAGTAAAAGAAAACAAAAACAAAAACAAAAGACCTTGTGTAGGGTCAAGCCAAATTCAAACATCTACAGATTAGGTGAAATCTGAACAGAATCACTACATCATGCGTGGAGCTTTTTATTTATTTATTTATTTTTTTAGCTGAGCCATCCTGCCATCTGTTGGCAGCTCAACCGCAACACAGCTAGGGCTGGCATCGAACCGCCGTTGCTCAGAGCTCAGCTCGCACTCTTGAACGAGCTCTTAACCAACTGAGCCACTCGGCCGGCCCGTGTGTGTAGCTTTTTAAAAAACAACATTTGTATTGATGGAAAATATTATTCCAATAGTTCAAGAGTCTTACAGATAAACCATTTGCTAAGAAAATACAAATTTAGGCATGAACATCACTCTCTCTCTGTAGTGAGTAGCCCTTTTGCATTATTATATGCGCAAGAAGAGATCCCTCTAGACGCATATGCTCACTGGAAATAATATCTGTTTTCCTATTAGGCAATTGTGTTCACCTTCAGGAAGCAGAACTGAAATGTGATGATATTTTCTTATTTTCCTATTGGCGATTTGTGTTTCCTTAATTCAAACTATGGACCTAGTTGTTACTTAGACTATGATTAATTTCTATAAAAGATATTTCCATCACCTAATTAAGGTATAATGCTTTTAAAAATGTAGCTTTTTTTCTAGAATTCTGGGAAGCTTTATTAAAAAAGAAAAGCTTGGAAAATATTGTCTCTGACACTCCGTTTACTACTTTAAAGATTAAGGTTCTTAAATATATTATTAAATGTACTATTAAATATACTCAATTAAAAAAACACAGAAGAATGGAATGAAGCTTCCACATTTAACTAAGTTATTGTTAATGCTCGGCTAAAAAAAAAAAAGGTACTTTGAAAGCTACTGAAAATTCAAAGGAGACTGATATAAATGGTAAGAAAGATAATAATGAGGGTTGGAAAACAATTTGGAAGAAGATAGATTCATCCTTAGATTTACTCATTAATTTTGTGAAAAGGTAACCATGTTAAATTTAGTTCAGAAGGCCATAGAATTGCACATTCTTCATTCTCTTATGAGAATGAGGTAAAGGTCAAGAAAATAAACTGGAATCAAAGAATTAGTCAAAAGCAAGTAGTGTGACAAGTTAGGGTCAATGAGGATCAGTTTTTATTTCCTCGCATTTTACCTGATAATTATCAGGTTATTAATTTTATAGTGCTGATTAATATTACTCATACTTAATGAGGCATTGCAAGATTCTGAGCTATTAAAGAAAGTCAAAGTATGTTTCCATGTTTACTGAGAAAGCAAAGAAATGCTTTATAAAGTCTTTAAATGGAAGAGTTTAAACATGAGAAAGAAGACACAAAGAATAATATTCGCTTAAATCAGTAACTTTTCATTGATTTAACTAATATTTATGGAGTATCCATTATATATCAGAAACTTTAGGTAGTGAGGTTACAGTGATAAGACTAAAAATGTACCTAGGGATCATAGAGCTTAAATTCAGACAACCAGAAAAATTACATTGCTCACTATAATTCTTAAGTTGATATGTAAGCTGATTCTGTGCTCTCTTTTGTTTTCATTGTTGTTGATTTCATAATTAGCACAAAATATTTAGAGCGAATCTATAATTTTATATAGGAAAGTATAATAATACCATTGATTTATATAATACAAAATTATTACATAAAATAGTCATCCTCTACTACTCTTTGCTTACAAATTGAATCCTGCATCGTTACTCAAGAAATTATCCAAAGAATATTGAAAAGCAGAAAAGTCAGAAGAGAATGAAAGGAAGGAAAGAGGACTAAGGAAACAGAATTGAAGAGTAGCATTTGTTATGCACTGAACGTTTGTATTCCCCAGATTCTTATGATGTGATCCGAATGCTCAGTGTGATACTAAGAGGTAGCAAGGTGATTAGGTGATGAAGATGGTGCCCTCATGAATGGGATTGATGCCCTTATAAGAGACCCCAGAGAGCTCTGTTGCCCCTTCTATCATGTAAGGACACAGTGAGAAGATCGCCACCTATGAACCAGGAAGCAAGCTCTTACCAGACACTGAATTTGCTGGTTCCTTGATCTTGAACTTCCCAGGTCCAGAATTGTGTGAAATTAGTGTTTGCTGTTTAAGCCACCAGTCTATGGTATTTTTTGTAGTAGCAGCCCAGACTAATGCAGCATCCATGATTGAAGAAGAATGTTTTACATAGTGTGTGTTTGGGGCTTACCATTCACTCTTCCCCCAGGCTTCTAAGGGATGGAGGGTATTTGCATAGATTGGGTATACTCCATTTGTAAGTGTGTACCAATTTCATTAGTCTGTAAGAGCTGTTCCCTGTAACTCCAGTGCTTGGCTGTCTGCCCAGGATATAGAGGAGGGCAGGGGGAGGTAATTCACATGACTTGACTCCGAACAGGAAGGGCAAACCTCTGACCTCCCATTCTAAATTTAGAACTTGGGACCTATGCCCTGATGTGCCTTCTTTGAGGAGCACAAATTTTCCTATGGAAACCATGCCCTGGGCCTTGCCCACAATGCCTCCAACATGGGATTGGAAGCAGATGACCCAACGGATGGTAGCCCAGTTACAAAAAAAGATGGAAGGGAACGTGTTTCCTGCCTCTGAGAAATAATAACTAAGCTACTCTTAAAAGGTGACTCAATCGATGTCAGGGTCTGACCCATAATCATCCTTTCTCTCTCCTCACTTGGGGTAGGGAAAATGATGGGATAAAATGGACTGAATTATTCCATTTTACAGGAAAATGAGGTGATAAGGACACAGAAGAAAAAAGAAAAAGGTACCAAGTACAGGAGAGGTAGATACGCTATTGGGTTGTCGGAAAAGTCATGACTCACTTTTGCAACGAAAAACATAGAAAAAATGTGTCATGACTTTTCTGACAACCCAATACATTGGAGATTTAGGGAGGATTAGATATTTGGAGTAGCCTTTCAACTTTTTCCTTGCGACCCTTTATGTACTAACCTTTGAGGATATGTGGTATATGATTACCAGGGAAGGCATGTTATATATTAGTCATGCCATCAAATTCTGTTACTCCTGCCAGCCAATAATTCAACTTCACTCAAGCTAGAAATCATACTATCAAATATTAAAGATGGAAGACACCTGTGAGGTCGTAGCTTCTCCCTTCTCTTGAGCAGTGTGAGGAAAACCAGTATTTTACCTCAGTATTGTGCAAAAGTGATTTTTCTATCTTCCCACGCTGGTGTGCATAAAGGTCTGCGGAAATGTCCCTGCCTTGCTGGTTGATTTTGCACAGAGACAGGTTTTCAATGCACTAGGGGAAAGCGGCTTTTGCTAAATATTTTATAACGTGTAGGAAGCCTTTATCGGACATTTAATCCAAAACCTGGCTTTGAACCAGGGAGGCATACAATTCCGTAATTAATTTTATTTTTTTTACCTTCTTTTGCTAATCGCTGATAAAAAGCTTAATTCTATTAACAACTCGACTTGACAAATTGCACTGCTCAACGGAAGCATTTAGAAATTAATTATGCATTTTATTGTGTTAGATCAGATAAACAGGGAATCACGAGCAAGAAAAGGAAAACCAGGAAAGGAGGAAAATGGTCACAATATAAACGACCCATTGGTATCTATTTCTGTTATGACTCAGTGTGTCACGTAAAAACTAAATAAACACATAAACCTCACAATCAACACCTCCTGTTTACGTATATTTTTACCTCTAGACTATGTTAGAAATACAATTGTTTCTTTTTCTTTTTCCCTGGAAGCATACATTTTGCCCCCCTAAAGCCCAAGCTGGTTTGGATGCCTAGAGGGACTTCTCTAATTGTCATATAAGCTCAATCCTTCCCCTTCTTAGATCCTCCAGCTTCTAGTTCTAGGAATATCAGAGCATGGCCTTCAGGGATTTAACTGAGAGTAGCAAATTGGAACAGTAGGTGTAATATTGCGCCACCAAAGTATTAAAAAATGGGAGAAAAAAAAGATTAAATTGGCTTCCACTTCACTTTTCTAGTTAAACTTAAATGCTCAACCTGTCAGAAGACCATATACAATTTTTATACTTCTCTTTGTCTATAAACATCCATGTTTCGAAGTGGCTGGTGAAAGAGACTTTGGGTGCACAAACTGCCCTAACATGTGGTCATCTACACAGGATCTGCTAACCAGACTTTACCCTGTAGCAAACTTTTCAATAAATTCATGTATAAAACACCACACTCTTTCACTCTTGTACTCTTTTGCATTTCCCTGGCCAATCTTCCTTTTTTCTTTTTTTTTTTTCTTTCATTTTTTTTTATTAGTTTCAGGTGTACAAAGCAACATAATAGTTAGACATTTACACCTCTCACTAAATGAACCCCCTTCCCCCAAGCTGCTACCCCTCTGACATCATATATAGCTATTACAATACCATTGACTACCTTCCTTATGTTGTACTCCACAATAGATTCAAAATGGATTGAAGACTTTAATAACCAAAACCATAAAACTCCTAGAAGAAAATAGAGGAAGTAAATCTGCAGACATTACCCTTAGTAATATTTTTACTGATATATTCCCTTGGGCAAGGGAAGCAAAAGAAAAAAATAAACATGTGGGACTATATCAAACTAAAAAATTTTTTTACAACAAAGGAAACCATCAATAAAACAAAAAGGCATTCTACTGAGTAGGAGACAATTTTCGCCAATGATACATCTGATAAGGGGTTAATACCCAAAATTTACAAAAAATACTCATAAACTCAATACCAAAAAAACAACCCAATTAAAAAATGGACACAGGAGATGAAGAGACATTTCTGTAAAGAGGACATAGTGATGGCCAACAGACAAAGGAAAAAATGCCCAATCTCCCTTTTCTTAACTGATGTGCTAAAATATAATTATACTTTTAGACTTTCTTCTAAAATCTAGTACACTCAATTGTTCATTCCAGTTCTATAACTGTCATGTCAGTGCATAAGCATATTATTGAAACAAACATAAGAATCTAGAATAGAACTGTTCTGTAAAAATGAGATTGACATGTAGAGAAAATACAGTTTCACACAGAAGTACTGTGTATAGAGAGACACATTAACTAAAGAACAAAGGAGAAAGGTGCTTTCTGATGCCCAGTTTCAGTACTTGGTAAAGAGCCTCCCTCCAATCTGAAGAAACCTGAGTAAATATCCTCTTAGAAACCCTTTCCATGGAAACAAAGGGAAAGTTTGAGAGATTTGAAAACACCCAATGCAAAAAACAGTATCCTTGGCAAAATGATGAGTTTTTATTGAGGAAGGTTTGTATAAAAATACATTATGGGACGGTTTTTAGATTGTGGAAAATTTCTTGAGAAATAGTGCCAACCGTTAGTTTATTCCAAAAAGACTGAAACTAGCAAGTCAAACCACTAAACAAATTTTAGTCAAATGTTTATATAAAGCCACAGGTTGGCTTTTGTCTAGTCCTGGTGAAGTCAATGGCAGTTGCTTCAAGTTTGAGTCCCAACAAAATCAGGCTATGACATTACTGAAAGGAGAAAGCATTAATAATTGAACTGGTTTTGTTTACCCACGAGAAGTAGAAATGAAGAAAACCACCTTAACCCCTGTCTTTACCATGGCATGTTGGGCCTCCGTCTCTTAATCTTTCTCTCTGTCTTTAGGAGGCTTTTTCTTTCTCATTTTTGCTCTGGCCATATTATGCCATTGTCCTTTTCTGAAAAGCAAGTGGGCAGTGGTGAGTGAAATTCTATTTAAATCTATTTGTTGCATGAATGATTATAAGAACTATCAAATCCTGACCGAATTTATGAACAGAGCTTTGATTACAGAATAGGTACAGAAACTTTTATCATCACCAGATCATTTTTTACCTTCTTCTCTGTGTTAGATGGTACAGGATTTGGGGATACTAAGGGCTATATATTGGGTTGTCAGGAAAGTCATGATGCCTTTTTCCAATGAAAAACATGGGAAAAAAATATATCATGACTTTTCTGACAATAGTATGGTCCCTGTCCTTAGGGAATAGTTCATGTATATTCAGGATATATGACAAGAGAAACTACAGGTTATCGTATTAAACATCTCCCTTGAAAGATGTGCAGCTAGTGTTGCTGGACTTGAGGGGATGGAGGACCACCGTGGAACTCTAACAAAAGGAAGTAATGAATGGGAAGAGGCATGTGGTGTTTAAATTGGGAGGAACTGGATAGTCTGAAAAGGCATATGCACTTCATAAAATGTTACGATGATTGGGGAATGAGGGTGATCTTGCTTGGCCCTCTTGGGAAAAAAGAGCTCTCACCCTGACCCTTACAGGAGCTTACCTCATCCTACTCCATCCTGTTTTCCTAACACTATCCTCCACTCCTAAATTTTTTTTTTTTTTTTTTTTTTTTTTTTTTTTAGCTGAGCCATCCTGTTACCTGTTGGCAGCTCAGTGGCTGCTCAGCTCGGGCTGGGCGTCAAACTGCTGTTGCTCAGAGCTCAGCTCACACTCTTGAGCGAGTTCTTAACCAACTGAGCCACTCAGCCGGCCCTTTCCACTGCTAAATTTCAAACTTGGTTGGTCTCATTTATTTTATTTTTTTCTTGCCACTAAAAACTTCTGAGTTTACTGAAGCCAAGCAACTGCCCATATCCAATATAAAACAACAGATAAGAAATGTTCGTACTTGCAAAGGAAACCTGCATAGGTCCTCCTTTAGGCTAGCTTCTGTGATGTGAATAAGCAGGAGAGAATTTTTCAAGTTTATTAGACTTATTATCTAGAGCTCCCTTTTTCCCCTTGCCTCTGCAGTCTTATTTTGGATTGCTGTGAATCATCATCTGCAAATATATGTGCAAGTTAAAAGACAAATAATAGTAATAAAAAACATGTTCTTTGTATCACATATATGCAATGTTCTAGAAAAATGTGTTTCTTTGGGGAGTTTAGCTGATGTTTTTAACCACAACAGAAGTTCTTTGTTTGGGGATTGGATGTCACTAATATAAAATGCCAACTCTCAGTTTTCTGTATTTCCATGGATGACATCTGATTACTGCAAATCACGTTATATGGTTGGTCCATATGTGTAGATGGTGAAGGTTGTTTTATTTCTGTATTTATTCAATTTGAAAATGTAGCCATTTCTTAGACCTCTTTTCAATAGTAATACTACATCAAGAAGATTCCTAGCTCTCACTTTAGGAAGAAAAAGGAGGGAAAGGGTGAGGCCATATGCTGTACTCCATAGTTCTGTGAATTCGAATCTGCAGCAGCTCTGGGACTGCTGGGATAGCCCAGGATCATATCAAGAACTCTAGAAGGGGAGTGGCCAGTTGACTCAGGGGATTAGAGTGCAGTGCTCATAACACCAAGGTCACCAGTTCGATCCCAATGTGGGCCACTGAGTTGTGCCCTCCACAACTAGATTGAAACGATTTGGGGTTGATGGGTCCTAGAAAAGCATAATGTTTCCCAATAAAATTAAAAGAAAAACAAACAAAAAAAAACCTTAAAAAAACAACAACTCGCGAAAGGGATAGACTTATTCAGTATTAGGGTCTCTTTTTTAATATGGTCAGGGCATTGTCGACCAAGTAGACCTCTCACTTTGTTGATCAGGATTATGTTTCCCGTTCACTCAAGGCATCCCTTAATTCTGAATGCTGGGTATCACAGAATTGGTCTTCCTGGAGTCTGTCATAGAGCAGAAAAGAAATCCCTTAAGGTTATTTTTATTGTGACGTTTGTGAGGCTAGCTGAAACTACACCAACTGCAGAAATGGTAGTGTTGAATGCCTACTCAGTAGACATTTATGGCAGTAAAATTTTCCTTGAATTATTCACTTTCATAATGCTAAACTAAATTCTTCTCAGAGAAAGAGCCAAGTCATTTATTAAAAATGTTTAGAATCATTGGGACTCATGATTTCAAGTGCCTTTAGAGATTTTCCAAATGTACCAGCAACCACCCCTACAGTGTGCCTCCGGATTTTCCCCTCACAAACTAGTAAGGGAAGCAGCAGGGGGAAAAAAGCTACGATGATGAAATTCTTTGGCTACTGCAAAGGCTGTACAAGTCTTTATCTTGGAAGTCGCAGGCTACCTAAAACCCATTTCCCTTATGGCTGATTTTAAATGATGCCTTGAAAAATCTCATTTTGTCTGTATTGATTTCATGAGGGTTTCTTCTCGGTGTGTGAGATTACTGGATCTTTCCCTAGCATGCCTGAATTGTCCCAGTGGTGGCAGAACACACCACCAACTGCCCTGTCCTGCTAAGTGTGTCCCATTGGGGTGGCCCTCACATTTGCCACTTTGTGCTTGTAGACTGGGTGTGCATTTGTGGACACTTGACACAGGATTGACTGTGTTCAACAGAGCTCCCCAAAGCCGCCATGTGTTTAAGCGCAATGAATTTTAATGTTGTTCCTAGCCAGCAGCGAGAGGAGCAGAGACGCTCCTAACGAGAGCTGACACAAGGAAAAATACAAGCTTTTTGTCTTTCTTGTATGTTAAACAATTCATGAGGTTTGGGGTTGAGTGAGACGTTTAATAAACATTGGCCTCTTGGGCTGCCTGCAGCTGGTGATTTGTCACTATTGGTCAAACGTATCAGAAGCAGAATGAGTTTTTCAGCTGTGAGGACTTGAGGCTTAACAAATAATGCTGTTCACCATCCACTTAAATTTAAAGGTACAACATGATTTAAGTGATAAGCACTGAATTTTGGTATGTCGAAAACAAGCAAGTCTCCCATCAGATGAAATGAAGGTATTTGCAAACTGAAATCTTTTCTAGAATATTAACACTGGGATTGTTCTCAGATGCCATCCCGCCTAGGCTCCCACCCCTCACAGGAGTCCCACCTGAGGAGGGGGTAACCTGTCTCTTCTTGCTTGAACATTTTGCCTTGCCTAGCACTCCCTTTAAAGGAGCACCATCTCTACAGTCTTGAGATAAAAGTGACCCCACCCAGACTTGAACTCTCTTATCTCACCTGCCTATATCTGTATATGTGACCTGTCCTATGCTAATGAATTCACCTGCTTTCAGTGTGATTAACCTGCCAGGTAGAGCCCCTGCTGGGTTGCTTTGACTGCCCACCCCCCCCATGACCAGTTCTGTTAGACAGATTTTCTTGGAATTGAGGTGTTTGCTGCCTGTGTCCCATCTCTACCATTTGTACTATCAACTCCCTCCTCAAAATATTAACACAATTTTGTGACTGAATTAATCTTTTTTTTTTTTTAGATTCTAGAGTTTATGGAATTTGAATGATCTCATGCGAGAAATCGTTAAGTCAAATTAATGCTCAGGTCTGATGTTTCAACCTTAAGTGAATCATTTGTTCCGGTATATTATTGTATCAGTGGGTCTATGTAAATGGCAGGGACACGTTTTAGGAAAAGGGCACCTGTTACTCCAGGATGCATGTCTTCCCAAGGTGTCTTGTGTCTTTGCAAGGAGTGTCTGAACTTATGGCAGCAGGATGAAGGTGGGCAGCTGGACAGCTAATCTCTGTCCATTGAGGGAATCCCACCTCAAGAATGAGCTGGTCATTCATTCTCTGTGTGACTATTTTGTCTCACTTCTAATATAGACAAATGGACAACAATGAGTTTACTTTCCATTTCCCTTTTTCTTATGGCTTTTTTTTTGGAGGGGACTTTGTTCATCACAACTTTGAGCATTTGAAGGAGGAGTTAAAAAAAGTAGCTGTTACACAGTTAATAATAATTTATGTTTAATTTCTACCTAGATATATTTCTTTTTTGGATGTTTTCTTGGTAAGGGATGACTTGAAAACAAATGTAAGTCAGGGTGAAGGAGACAGCTCCTTAATAAGGGAAGTGTTACTAAATGCATAGTCAATAGTAGAGTGCATTCTGCTAGAGTAGATAGAATGTTCCAGAAACTCCTGGGAGTATGGATTTGACATCGCGTTTCAGGCAGCAAAGATGTCACCTGACTTGAAACAAATATTCACAGGTCTTTAAACTAAGACTGGGGAGGGGATAAAACATACCTTTCATTGTCAAGTGCCCTATTATTCATTTTATTGAATTTGATTCTGTATGGCACAGGTCATCATTTAGGGGCAATAAAAGGCATAAGATTTGGAAGAAGAGCTGGGTTTTTCTGTGGCACTGCAATCAAATAGTTGAATGATCCTGGGCAAGTCAGTTATTTCTCTGGAATTTAGGCTCTTTGTTTATTACATAGGGTTTATAATAATGCTCATCTTAGGGTTATGGGAGACTTAAATGAGATAAGGCACTTGGAAGCACTTTGTAAATTATGAATGATCATTTTAATGATAGGGGTTGTTGGCAGGATGATGTTATTGTTAGTAAAGCTATATTGGTAACAATAGTGATGATGATGATGATGATGATGATGATGATAGTAATGATGATGATGATGATGATGATGATGATGATAGTAATGATGATGATGATGATGATGATGATGATGATGATGATGATAATAATACATTTATGCTAAAGAG
The DNA here is from genome assembly GCA_033961575.1 of Aselliscus stoliczkanus. NCBI lineage: Eukaryota > Metazoa > Chordata > Mammalia > Chiroptera > Hipposideridae > Aselliscus > Aselliscus stoliczkanus. Next base: position 68,853,665 of record CM066729.1, read on the forward strand.
TAGTACTGGCCCATAACTTTAGCTAAAGTGTGATCCACAGGAGCTCCTTAGAACAGTATTTTCTGAGACTCTCCTGGGTATGCAATGCCCAGAAGAATAGATATTAAAGGATCTTCTAGTAGTTTCCAGAAACATCTATGAACTCCCAGAATTAAGTAGAAAACTGTGTTGTCATCTAGGCACCAAAGCAAAAAGAATATCAACTAAAGGAACTAGATGACTTATTAATTCTGAAATAAAGGCATATTATTTTGAACACACCTTGGACCAACACATCCTCTGACACTCTCAGTATCAAAAGTATCATTAAACTTTAGTTGGTTTTTAAACACCCTTTTGATGGGGATTGTATCATCCTGAAGAACCAATGCCAGCTTTTCACACATAAGTCCATACAGACATGTGAGTGGACTCATGTCTATCTACATACATAGGGATCTTTGACCTAGCTTCTTGCTCAAGGAACACAGATGAGGCATGAGCAGGGGAGAGGAAAGGAGACCTTGAGGCCAAAAGGGTCGGAAGTACTTTGCCTAAAAATTGAGCAGGTTGGTCATGACATAGTGGACAGCCCTGTCTCCTTTGCCTGATTTTTGGCTGAGTCAAGCTAATGGTTACAGAATGGAGTATATAAGCTAAATGGCTTATTCTGCCCAGAGTTCTTATCCAGATAGCACAGTTGGCTGGAATGCCCCTCTCTCCATTTCTAGCCATTTCTCCTTTCCCACTGATTCTTCAAGACCCTGGAGACTAAAATCCTATTTCCTTTCTGAATCCATTTCTAACTTTCCCCAGAATGTGGGCCCTCCTTCCTGCTCCCAAGTGAATTAGTTGGGTGTGCATCAATCACTCTTTCTAATCTTTGAGCTTCTTGAGGTAGGACATTTGTCTGCTTCATCTTTGAATCTCTAGAACCTAGTGTATTATGGGACACAGAGTTTGATAAGTGTCACTACTCAGGTGATTAATAGTGTCACTTTCAAACAATATGTCCTTAAGGTCACCATCCTTTTGTTATTCTCCTGTGATTCCTCTGCTATACTGTGTGGAGTCAAACCCACCATGTTCTGTAGGCCACTATATACACACATGCCATTTCACTATAATTCGAAGGAGGAATAAGTAAATTACATTAAACTCTCAGATGAGTCCATTTGGCCTGAGAAAGACTCTCACTGGATATTTTTGTTTTTGTTTTTTGTTTTTGTCACTTTAGGTTTACATAATTCACCTGTACTATAAGTAGTGAAAGATTAGAGACAGACCTTAGTTACTATCGTCTCTTCTTTCTGGATTCCATACTTGCTTCCAGGCCAAAATTCAGCTTGCTATTCTTCCCTGTTTCTACCCACAGAAACACTTCTTCCCAAGTGAACTCATAATCTTACCTGAGTCCCAAACTTCCTCCTTTCCAAAGTGTTATTATACACTTTGTGCCCATTTCTCCAAAGATATTTCTAAATATCTCCATAATTTTATTTTTCTGTGTCATATTTGTAGGATTTTCATTCTCAAATCAGGAAAATGTCTCTTGATGTGTTAACTTTCTTAAATTTTTCATCAACCTATATATTAGTGTCTTAGAGAATAACACTGATGCCATATGACAGTTTGCTTTATTCAAAAACTGTGACCACTACGTATTTTAAAAGATTTGGAAAGTCCAAAATACATATAGGAAGGTCCTGTTCTAATAGAAAACGGCAATGAGTTTCCTCTCACTGATTGTGAACAAACAGAAGCCAGCTCAATAGAGAGGTAGGGCAATTATGGAAGCAATTTAAATATTAGGTAATAGTCACTCCCAGACTTATAATTCTCTTAACTTTCACAGCACTTAGTTAAGATCAAAATTCTATTTCTATGACCTCACTTGTATGTCTTATTGAAAATGGTATTTAAGCCCTGTATGAATTGTTAACACAACACTGTTCTATATGATTTTAACCACCTTCTTTTATAATGCATATTCATTTCCTGATAATTTCTTTATTAGTGAGAAAATGACCACAGTCACAAAAAAAAAAACGAGGATAGGAAAGCTGCCTTCCTATTCATGGCTCCAAGTGTTCACTTGCTCCCCCCACCCCACCGTAATGCATCACTTTGGATGTGACATAGAGGGACCACATCCACTCCCCTCTCCTGCCCCAAGGTGCTTGTGGAGCTCAAATAATGACATACAGTTGGGTTGTTTATCACCGTGCTGAAAAATGGAAGGATGGCATCGCTACAGGAGCAGATGGCACGGCATGCTTGGCATAATTTTCTCAGACAAACTAGGACTAGGGCTGCAAATACTGGCATTTGCCTGCTATAGTCATTCACATCAAAACATAGCAATGAAAATAAGGTACTTCTGCAGAAAAGGTATGGAGATTTTAAATTACACGCATTTAAGTGTCATAGGCTCCCATGGGGAGAATACAAAATGGTAGTACTCATAACATTTTTTATCAAGCAAAATTTTGTATACAAAGGGTTTTTGTTGCTGTTGTTTTTGTATTTATCTTCCTGTATATACATGTAAATGTGCTAGGGCAGTGATATATCAGAAAAATGCATATAAGCATGTAAAGTGTGTTTGAAAAAAATAGAAATAAAAATGATGATTGAAAAGATAAGAATGTATTTTGGAGTATGGGAACTAACAAATGTCTGAAAGAGAAACATGATGTGATGAAGGGATCATTAATCTTTGTTGTAGAAAACTCAAATTAAACAACTAGTACTTATTAACTGGGGATTTTAAGCGACTCAAGCCTATTTTTTTCTTATTGGGAAAAGTGAAGAGTTTGGACTGAATGATTATAATGAAACTATAATGAAGGGCACCTACCTTTTGGCCTCCTTGTGTGTTTGTGGGTTTTTTGTTATTTTTGTTTTTGTTTTGTTTTGTTTCATTTTTAAAGAACCATGGAGTGAAAGGAGAAAGACCACAATGAAAATGGCTCAATATGCATTTCATTTCTGAAGTGCATTCCTCCTTTTCTTCCCTTAGCATCAATACTTCTGAGTCTCAGTTTTTATTTCCTTTGAGAAAACAGACAACTCCAAAGAAAATGGCTATAGTTTCTCATATGTTTGAATTGCCAAATTCATATATTCCTTCACTATAAACTCTGTTGCAGGTAGGTGCTAGGTTATAGGGATACAGTGATGGTCAGGAAATGTTCCCTGCCCTACGAGGAACCCACAGTGCAGCCTCCTCTACACATATATGGAGTGAGATGTAGTTAAGTGCTAAAATAAAACTCAGGGGATAGAATTAATTTTCTTAAGAAGGTATGGAGACAATTTCGCAAAGGTATTTATATTGGAATTGGGTTTTAGAAAATTATAATTTTCCAGTGAAGAAAGAAAAAACACTTTGTGTATAGGTAACAGTATATACTAGAATTAAGGGTCATGTAAAGGTTTGGGTCCCACATATGAGGGCCAGTGACACTGCCCTCAAAAAAAAAAAATGTAGAAATTAAAAGCTCAGAGCTAAATACGGGTTTCGAAGGTTTTGTATTCCTATCTAAGACATTGGGATTTTACCTTTTAAGCAATAAGAAAACAGTAGAGATTTTTTTATGTGCAAAACTAAGTATCATCATCACATTATTTGTTTTGTAATAGTTATGGTTTTAACAGTAAATTAAAGGCTGTTTTACCCGTAGAAAGACTGGAGGCTTAGACTCTTTGAAATAGTCCAGGAAAAATAACGTTAAGAATCTTAACTGAAAGAGGCAAGGGGAAAATATTTCTGAAGTGGGATCAACAAAATTTGGTTACTGATTGAATGGAATCAGGAAGTCATTGTTTATTCTTAATAAATACTTATTGAACACCTATTATGTGTCAGCAGTAAATAAGACTGTGTCCTTGTTTTCTTGGAGCTTATTTACTAATGAGTAGGGGATAGACAATACATGAACAGATAAAAACAAATAACATTCCCCGAGCATCTTAATGTTCTGCAGATCGTGTGCATGCAGGATGCTGTTACATAGCATCAGGGTTGCTGTTATTAAGTCGCTGCGGTTAGGTCAGTCTCACTAAGGCAAAGAGGGGAATGAGGGGAAAGATCGAGACACACAAAGATTCAGAGGAAGCATATTCCAGGCACCGGGATGGATTTCTCTTTTGGAATTTAAATAGATGACAATAAAGGAAATAGAGAATATTCAGAAGGGAACCTAATGTCTTTATCGAGGACATGTTAGGCAGGAGGTTTGCCAGGTAGGCAGTTGGAAATCTATCTAGCTACATGATAAAAGATTAGATCCATGGGCGTAAAGTTGGGAATAACCAAATTGTAGAGGAACATGGAACTTATGATTGTGGTGAAGAAAGGGAGAAAGTAGAGAATTTCAAAGAAAGAACCTGACTGATGTAAGCAATTGCGAGAGTTGTTGAGCGGATAGGTCTAAGGCCCAAAGAAGCACAGGACTCCAGAGAGAAGGGGCAGAGTGCTTCCTCTATGATGGTGATTAAGTGAAGAAGATGAATAAATCTGTAAGTGGTAAAGCAAAGGGAAATGATATTGAAGGAGATCTCACTAAAGGAGTTTATTTTGAAGGTGTTTAGGATATGGACTTAAAGCAGAGTGGTAAAAGTTAAGAAATCTACCATAGCTGCTGCACTAGAGGACTTCCTGGGAACAAGTACACGGTTTGCCAAGCAACATAGTCTTCCCCTGAACTTAGGCGACTCTAGTCTGCTTTTTCTCACCATATTTATAATTTAGAACAACAAATTTCATAATTGTGAGTCTTCAGATAACTTATAATAGATTATGCCTGTCCTTTAAATAAAAAATGCGTGTCATAAATTTTATTTTTATCAACTCCTGCATATCTCCTTACCCTTTCGCTGTACGCATTTAGTTTGGTAGCAGAGTATGATTTGTGAAAAAAATAAAGGTTGCAGCTGTACAAATATCCTATCTTTTTCTAGCCCTAATGTTCCGCCAACTGCATGGATACAGAGAGAGAATTTTGTCTGTATGCGTAGGCATTCTTGAACCCTTTCTGTTTGAAGGTAGTTAGTCCAAAGCTTTTCATGCATTGAGTAGTTCAGACTTTGAGATTTAGAAACTTCCAAATATTACAGGTTTTGGGTCTCTTATAGAACAATCCACTTCCTTCCTATGCTAAAGAGCAGGGATAGCAGGCCTGGCTGACCCCAGGCCAGTTGCTCTTCAGATCCAGTGCTCACACTGCCCTGCTCCCTCTTTGTAGCAGGAGTCTGACCCCCATGGTCTTTGGTTCCAGGGTTTCCCTGCTAAGCTGACCTCTTGCTGGGTGGGCTTAGACCATGGAAAGCATTGTGGGGAACTGGAGGGAAGGAGAAAGGGCATAGCTGGAGTATTTCTCTTTCTCTTCTCCATCTGGTATCTTGGGCAGCTTCTGAGTCTCTTCTGTGACTCCAGATTTTCAGGACAGGCCTGCATAGTTCCAGTTTTTGCTCCTGGATTTAAAGGATACCAGCTTCCCTGTCTCCACAGCTAGAGGAAGGGAGTGGCCTTCTGCTGTTGCTCACCACTTTATACCTGTCATGTCCTCTGGTTGACTTCTCATCCGCTTTTATTAACTGTTTGTCAAGTCCCTACATTAATTTCCTGTCTTTTTAAATACTGTTAAAGGATTGCATTTTTTGCTTATCCCTTGACTAACAATAAAATTAGGAGTTTACCTCAGGTTAAGAGATCCTGATATTTTAACTCATATTAGAATACAATTCATTATCTATTTGAAGGCTTTTCCCTATGATACAAAACAGAGTGCAAGTGCTAGAAAATATTCCTTAGAAGCCAGATAGTAGACTTTTTTTCCCATATTAAAATTCAAGTTATATAGGTGGAACACGTTTGTGCAACAAAGATCAGTGCCCAGGAAAGCATATTTATAAGGGGAAAGAACATGGAAACAAAGCTTTGGAATGAAAAAAAGCAGGAAAAGAAAATGTATTTAAAAAAAAACATGTTAGAAATGATAATGGGGCAGCAGAGAGAAAAAATGTATATAATAGAAAGAAGGAAAAGTGGGAAACTGGGAGACCTAGGAAGGAATAGAGACAGTCTTTTATAAAAGAACAGAGATAAAGTCAACACAGATGCCAGCTGACACCGCCTGCCTCAGGGTCACTGGGCCTGCCTAGAGTAGCTCAAAAGCTTTTTAATTTCAATTCATGGCCAGCCCCTATCCTTCCCTCCCCATCAACCTGCTAATGCTTTTGTAATAATTACCATTTTTGAAACTATTTTGGCTGTTAAAAATGTTTCTTTTAATAAGCTGATTAAAAGAGGCTGCTTATTAGCATAAGCTCTTTGCTGTTCAGCCCTCTTCCTAATTAAAAGCACTCATCTGTGGAGACCTCGATTTTTCCCTTCGCTCTATGATGAATTTTTGGATATCTTTCCTTGGCAATTTGTTGTATATTGCTCTTCTTTCTTTTAGTAGTTTTTTGCTCCTGTATTCCACAGAGATAGAAGCTATTAAGCAAAATAACATGAGGGAGAGGATGCACAGTCTAAATATTTGACAGAGGAATGTGACCCACTCATGTGACCAAGTTGGGTCAAAAGAGATAGTCCTACTTTTGTGGTAGTTTTGTAATTGTGTCAGGTTTTTAGGATTACAGGTTACTAAAAGTGATATGTAAAGGTGAAAGTGATGGATCCAAATCTACTGTTCTTTGCAAATGATTCTATCCCCCACATCAGTAGGTACGCCGGTGGAAATGCTCCTTCTGTAATTAATAGGGATAGTGCTGAGAGCACGTATTTGGGAGCTTCCCCATGATGCCTCTAGAACATGGGAATATTCAGTGATGACATTCACTGATTATAGATGCACCCATTCCTAAGGAACAGTTCTTCAATATGTGATTAGGGAACTAGTGAAACCATTAGACCCCAAATGGTGTGATTTGAGTCATAATTTTATGTATTTTATGGGTAGTTTTTAATATAAAGAAACATACACATTAACAAATTGCATAAGAATGTATTTATAGAATGGGTGGTCTGTACAGAAAATGAAACACAGGGAATGAGAGTAAAAAAAATAGTGTGTCTGCAAGTTGTTTAAGGAAAATAAATTTCTATACAGGTGACAAGATTTCCTGTTCACTTGGCATAGCATGTTATTTAGTGCTTAACATTGTTTTTTTTGCACCCTCTTGAGTAGCTGATGAAACTCTTGCTTTTGTACTCGAGAAAATTAAACATTTGCATATAAATATACCTTTTTTTTTCATTGCAGTATATTGGGTATCACAGATGCCTTAAAGCCCAAGAGTCTATGGGCATGAGTTAAGAATACTTGATACAATGTTTATAATTGGTACTGTTAGCTATATAGACCATTTTCTTCAATTTTTTTTTTTTTTTTACTACTTTTCAATTACAGTTCACATGCAATGTTGTATTAGTTTCAGGTGTACAAAATAGTGATTAGATATTTATATAAGTTACACAGGGATCACCCCAATAAATCTGGTACCCATCTGATACCATACATAGTTAATACAATATTATTGACTATATTCTATTTGCTATATGTTATATCCCCATAACTGTTTTGTAACTACCAATTTGTACTTCTTAGTCCCTTCATCTTTTCACCCAGCTTCCCAACCCTCCTTACATCTAACAACCATCAAAATGTTCTCTGTATCTCTGTGAGTTTCTGTTTTGTTTGTTCATTCATTTTGTTCTTTAGATTCCACATATAAGTGAAATCATATGGCATTTGTCTTTGTCTGTCTGATTTACTTCATTCAACACAATACCCTCTAGGGTCAAGCCATGTTGTTGCACATGGCAAGATTTCATTTTCTTTTATTTTTTGGCTGAGTAATATTCTGTTGTATATCTTCTTTATCCATTCATCCATTGATGGACACCCAGGTTGCCACCATATCTTGGCTATTGTAAATACCGCTGCAAAGAACATATGGCTGCACATGTCCCTTTGAAATAGTATTTTGGGTTTCTTTAGATAAATACCCAGAAGTGGGATTACCAAGTCCTTCTTTGTTTCTTGTGATACCCTTTGTTTTAAAGTCTATTTTGTCTTGTATAAGTACTGCTACCCCAGTTTTTTGTTTTGTTTGTTTGCATTTTCATGAAATATCTTTTTTTCATTTCTTTACTTTCAGTCTGTGTTTGTCTTTTGATCTCAAGTGAATCTCTTACAGGCAGCATATGTAAGAGTTTTATTTTCTTACCTATTCAGTCACCCTATGTCTTTTTATTGGAACTGTTAATCCATTTACATTGAAAGTAATTGTTGATAGATATGTAGTTATTGTCATTTTATTATTCATCTTTTTGCTCTTTTTTTTTCTTTTCTTAAAGAAGTCCCTTTACCATTTTTTTGTAATACTGGTTTGCTGGTGATGAATTCCCTTAGCTTTTTCTTATCTGGGAAGCTCTTTGTCTCTCCCTTGTATCTAAATTATAGCTTTGCTGGGTAGAGTAATCTTGGTTGTAGGTCCTTCTTTTCATCACTTTGAATATTGTGTGCCCAGGGCCACCTGGCATGAGCCACAAAGTGATCTGTGGGTAGCCTCCATCACACTGATCTTAGAGATGCTCTGGAGAGACTAAGCCTAGAACTGAACTCGGCTGATGCCAGTGCTGAGCTTGAGTCTGCTCAATAAGAGGTATGGAGCACACTGAAGCCAAATGTGGTGCCTGGCTGCATGTGCACACTGGGAAGGGGGAGGGCTCAACAAAGGAACAGTGGCTTCTGCCAGCACTTCTGTCTGGGAAAAAGCTGTCCATCAAGCCTCTGGCCTGAAGCCAGACAATTAGACTTCTCCTCATAGTCTCTGGCACCTTTTTAGATGCTTCCCCAGAGCTGGAGCTCAAAGTGAGTGGGTCAGTCAGTGAGTAAATCCATGTGCAGGCCCTTTAAGAGGAATGCATGGGACTCCAGCTGCCTCATTCAGCCATAATCTCTGCTGGTTTTCACAGCCTGAAGTTGTGGGGACTTTTCTTCCTGAAACTGGAACTCTGGACAGGAGAGCTTAGAGTGAGGCTAGGACCCCTTGCAGAGAGACCTCTGCAGCTGCGATATCACTCCCATATTTTAACCACCAAACATGGCTTTAGGACCAGACCATTCAGCATCTCTGCCCCTCCTACTAGTCTCTATCTAGTTCTTTATATCCTTAGTTATAGGACTTCCGTTCAGCTAGCCTTCAGGCAATTCTCAGTGATGATTGTTCTGTAGTTTACTTGTAATCTGATTGGTCAGAAGAGGAGGCGAGCACAGTATTAACCTAGTCTGCCATCTTGACTGGAACTCCCTCTATAGATAACGTTTCATTTTGGTTGTTTTCTAATCTCATGCTCATCAAGTGAACTTGCAATTTCCATTTTTCTTCTTCTGGTGTTTTCTGTAGGGGAGAGATTGTGCCAACCAGATCTAGTATAAATGTTTTTGCTTTACCTGACAGACATATATCTTAATGAAAATTAATAATTTAGCATTCTTACTGTATATATTTTTCAAATCTTTCTACTGTGGAATGTTTTCCTGAGTCTTTTAACTCTGGGCTAAGTGGTAAGGTTTTGTTTGGATACTCAGAAAAGCACATCCAGTGATGTAGTTTTCTCATTAAGATCCTTATGCATGACCTTATGGAATCTTATTGGTCTTATGGAAGCTCTAAGAGAACCAGCTTCCATGTCTTATAAATGGCATTTATAAGAGATATCTTTTTTATCCAATCAAGCATTCATATCGTGAATGTCTTCTTCGTCAAGGGAAGAATAAAGGACATTTGCCTTTGTAAAGCATCTCAACTTTCTTTTTCAGAACTGTATTTCCTTATACCACCCATTAATCATATAATTTGAGAATATTTTCTGCATTATGAAGATTTTTGTAAAAATATGAGAAAAATAATTCCAGCAATTTATTAAATGGATATTAATGACAACAAAACAGAATAGCCAATGCATTATTGAAGAAGAAGAACTGATTTGGAGGACTGACAATGCCCAACTCTAAGACTTACTAGAAAGCTACAGTAATCAAGATAGTGTGACATTTGCAGAATAATAGAAAAATAGATCATTGGGACAGAATAAAGAGCTCAGAAATAGATCTACATAAATAAAATGAACTGATCTTTGAGTAAGGAACAAAGACAAATCAATGGAACAGAAATTGTACCTTCAACAAGTGGTGCTGGAACAACTGGATAGTCATATGCAAAAAATTGGATCTATATGTAGACCTAACACTCTTCACAAAAATTAACTCAAAATGGATGATAGATCTAAATGTAAAGTGCAAACTAAAACTCCTAGAAGATAACATAGGAAAAAATATTGGATATGGTGATGTCTTATTACACCACAGACACAGTTCATGAATGAACTAATTGATACACTGGTCTTCATTAAAATTAAAAACTTATGCTCTGCAAAAGATTATATCAAGGTAATTAGAAGACAAGCCACAGACTGGGAGAAAATATTTGCAAAATACACATCTGATAAAGGTCTCTCATTTTATATACAAATAACACTTAAAACTCTACAATAAGAAAACAAACAGCCCATTTAAAAAAAAATGGTCCAAAAACCTTAACAGATATTTCACTAAAGATGATACACAGATGGCAAATGAGTATATGATAAGATGCTCTACATCATCTGTCATCAAGGGAATGAAAATTTAACAACAATGAGACCCCACTATTCACCTATTAAAATGGCCAAAATTCAGAATACTGACAATACCAAAGGCTGGTGAGGATATGAAGCAACAGGAATTGTTTTTATACATTGCTGGTAGGACGCAGAATAGTACAGTCATTTTGGAAAAGTGTTTGGCAATTTCTCACAAAGCTAAAGATATGATCCAGCTATGGTCTTCCTTGGTATTTACCCAAAGGAGTTGAAAACTAATGTCAACCCAAAAACCTATACACAGATGTTTGTAGCAGCTTTTTTCATAATTGTCAAAACTTGGAAGCCACTAAGACATTTTGAGTAGGTAAATGGATAAATAAACTGTGGTACATCCAGACAATGGAATATTATTCAGTGCTGAAAGGAAATGAGCTATCAAGCCACCAAAAGACATGAAGGAACCATAATGCATGTCACTAAAGGAAAGAAGCCAATCTAAAAAGGCTACATATTAGGGCAGGCTGAGTGGCTCAGTTGGTTAAGAGCTCCCTGAAGAGTGCGAGCTCTGACCAACAGTATTGCCAGTTTGATGCCCGGCCTGAGCTGAACTGCTGCTGAGCTGCCAACAGGTGACAGGATGGCTCAGCTAAAAAAAAATAAATAAAAATTAAAAAATGAAATTAAAATTAAAAAAATAATAATGCAGCAAATAAAAAGGCTACATACTATATGATTCCAACTATATGACATTCTAGAAAATATATGACTATGGAGACAATAAAAAGATCAGTAGTTGTCAGAGGGGGATGGGGAGATGAATAGTCAAAGCACAGAGGATGTTTAGGACAGTGAAAACACTCCGTATGATATTACGATGATGGATATGTGTCATTACGCATTTGTTCAGATCCATAGAAAGAACAACACTGAGCGTGAACCCCAAGGTAAACCGTGGAGTTTGGGTGATTTTGAGTTATCAGTGTAAGTTTTTCCTCGGTAAAAAAATGCACCATTCTGGTGAGTGATGTTGATGCATGAGTAGAGGCAAGGGGTTTATGGGAAATGTCTGTACTTCTCTCTCAATTATGTTATAATCTTAAAACTGCTCTAAAAATACAGTCTTAAAAATGAAGAAATATTTACAGTGTAATGCTAACTGTCTTATATATGACTAACTGTATATACACTATGATCACAAAAATGGAAAAGATAAAATAATAGAAAAGAGCAATAGAAGCTAGAGTGTATTCAACAGAGGGGACTCCCAAATGGCAGAGTTTTTCAGTCACAAACTTGTTAATACAAGGAAGCATGGAAAGTAACCTAACTGATTAAATCTAACCTAGATTGGAGAGTACAGACATGGCTGTCTCCAAATTCATGAATGACTGTTATAAGGAAGGAGGAGTATGTTAATCCTTCATTGACCCAAGGATCTGAAGTAGGTAGAGTAAGTATGAGATATGTGGACAGGATGGGGTAGAAAGGCATATTAATATTGGGATGACTTAAAGCAAGTAGATCTGACTGAAGAATATTGGATCTTTTAAATCTTGAGTTCTGCATCCCTGGAAGAGTTTCAGCAGAGATTAAAAGACCATTATTAGTAAGGAAGCTTGTTAAATGTAGTCTAAGAATATTGATTTTTTCTTTTTAATTTATTGGGGAACGGTGTGTTTTTCCAGGACCCATTAGCTCCAAGTCAAGTAGTTGTTTCAATCTAGTTGTGGAGGGTGCAGCTCAGTGGCCCATGTGGGGATCAAACCGGCAATCTTGGTGTTGTGAACACTGCACTCTAACCAACTGAGCTAACTGGCCGCCCCAAGAATTATGTTTTTTAAATAATTCTAAATCTAAAGTGTGTGTGATGCTCTTATGTAACTTCTTATATACCTTGTAGTCCACCACTAACTGGAAGGTCTCTTTTTTTTTTTTTTTTTTAAGACTTAGGTACCTCTTGATTGTTTTGCACATTAATTTATCTTCTCTGCTGTAGTCATTCAAATATTTAAATCATTTTTTAAATTTAAGGTACCTATTAATTTATTCAATGAATCAAACAACACATTTCTTAATTATAATACCTTGTTGTTAATTAGGAATTTAAGCATAGGATGCCTGGCTTTCAATAATAGACCTTCTTGATTTCACCAGTCCTTTTCTTTTTCCCTTAAAAAACAAAAGAAAACAAACAGAAAACCATTTGGATCATGTATTCTAGGATTTGTGGAATGAAGTTGTAATTACAAAGCCTGCTGAGCCGGGAAGTCACTTCCATTTTTTATAGTTTAGTAAGTGAACTTTATTGAGACAGAGGGATACAGCTATGTGTGTGCATGTGTGTCCCCACTTGAATGTTCATTCAGCAGCATATCATGGTTGGAACCCCAAGTCATCCACTTTACTTTTCTGACTGGGGTCTATATATATTCCACAGTCCTGTGCTGAGGTCAGCAACCTTCACTGAAGAATAGCTGGACTAGATTCCCTTTATTCTAGACTTAGGCAATCACGGATGACATGACACAAATGTAAGTGTATTACTAAGTTTTCTAAAGCATAGTTGTATCTAGCCACATGGGGAGAAATAAGCTGAATTTACTCTCACCTTGTGAATCATCAAACACTTGTCAGTTGAGTTATGGTTATAGGATGTAGCTTCAATGATGCATGGGGTGAGTGGGAAAATAAAAGCACAAAACTCCCTGTTTTTAAGACTGTAGCTAGATTGGTTTAGCAAATTTACTTAAAAAAAAAAATAAGCATGTCATTTCATTTTTATATTGAGCAGATTTTTTGCTTAAGTCAGCAAATACCAGAATATACAGGATTCCTTGATATCAGGTTTATATTTCCTTAGCTAATTTTAGAGAAGGGGCAGATACTCATAGACTGGAATCCCGGCTGATTTCATTGGGCACAGGGAAGAGAGAATAGAAAACTGACATGACAACATGGGAAAGGGGCTCTAGCACCATCCATTAAATGAGCTCGTGAGCTTTGGGTCATGCCCCAAGTACTCCAGGCAGGTAGACTCAGAAAACAGTCTGTTGAGCCATGGTCCCATATACAAGTAACCCACAGCAGTAGCCAGGATATATTTAATCAGATCGAAATTATGCAGGGATAGTGATAGAAATGTTTTCAGAATTGCCTCTACTTTATGCTTCTGTTCTAGGATCTTAGCCATTTTTCAGAAATGTCAAGCAGAATCAAAATAATGCTGCAATGACCAACAGAACTTAATTAGCTTAGTGAAAGCCCAAAGGCTCATGTTGTTTGGTGAGCCTTTGAGGCAGCCAGTTGGTCCCTCTAAGACAGAGCCAGGAAGATCCAAGCCCCAAAAGGCCTGTGATAAACATCAGGGCCCTTGTGGGATTCATTAATTATTATTCAGGTGGTCATGGTCAAGGTATCATTCCTCCAGAACAGAGCTTTTCAACCTGGGGTGACTTTGCCCCCCAGGAAATGGTGGCCATGTCTTGAGACAGTTTTGGTTGTCACATCTTGGTGGAGGGAGGGATAGATACTAATGATATCTAGTGAGTTAGACTCCAGAGATGCTATTACGCATCCTGCAATGCACAGGACTGTCCCTCACAGTAAAGTACTATTCATCCTAAAATGTCAATAGTGCCAAGGCAGAGAAACCCTGCTCGAGCAATTTACTTAGTCTGGCCTTTAAATGTCATCCCCTGAACCTCTGTCCACCCCCCATGTCAATTTTAAGACACACATGAGAACTTGGTTTAGTGTGTTATTGAATTATGCAGCGATAAAAGCATGGTCTTCGGAGTTAAGTGACCTGGGTTTAAGTCCCAGGCAGTGAGTTATGTGACCTCTGACCATGTATAATCCTCTCTGAACCTTAGCTTTTCTTTATAATAGGGCTAACGATGTCTCTAACATTTCTTGTGAGGACTGAATGCTATTGTGAATGTTTAGTAAACGATGGTGAAAATAAATGGAGGGGATGGAATTAGATACGCTGTGATTACAACACCTCCATATTAATTGGGTCAGGCGACATGTATGAAGTCCATCGAGCTGGCACTGTGGTAGATGTTCCATTCTGTCGTCCATCACTTCATATATAACGGGAAAGCATCTTGCTCTCCTTCCTGCCCCCTCACCCCCACCCCAGCTTTGCTCACTTATCAACAATCATTAGCATTGCCACCATAGAAGCTAAGCAAAGAAGAACGGAAACAGAGGGTAAAGTGTACTAAATTTTTACTGATTTGAATGTTGGTAAAATTTACTAAATTGTTACTGATTTGAATGTTGTACTTACTTTTCAACACATTGAACACAGAGTTGCACATTTTAAGATAAAAGAAAACTACTTATAGGATCTATATGTTGTTACTGATACTGACATTAGGCTCACCTTTGCTTGCACCTTTGTGAGGAGCAGTGGGGAGAGGATTTTAATAACATGTTACGATAGGACTAGGCCTTGTATTCCAACTAAATTATACAGGCATGTTTTTGACATCGCCAGAAAGTAATATTAATGTCTTCTGTTTTACATTCCAGATTTTGAAATGGCTTATTTCAAATGGCAAATGTTATTTCTAAAAAAAAAAAAAAAACCATATATTTATTTAAATTATAAAGGTATACTATTTTGGGAGTAGTAAATGACCTTCTAAATCATCTAGTATAGCCCTTTTGCTTTACAGATAAAGAATCTAAGGCTCATTCAGGTGTAGTAACATGCACCAAGTCTAGCTCAAAGGAGAGTACTTGATTATTTCTCAAATCCATATATTGCTTTTCTTTCACATATCTCAAGATAAAGAAGTTTAAGCAACCCATCGTTCCCGAATACAGTAACATGGAAGGCAAAGTATGGGCCCAAAAGATGTTTATAATAAACATTTAAGTAGCATTCAATAACTTGTTAAATTATAATTATTCATTTGCTGTCATCTTATGATCTTGGGGGATGCTTTTTATTTTGTCCATTTAATAGATGGGAGTTTTAAATCAGCCAAGACTTCATGGTATATGGTTTAGCATTTCACAAGTGAGTCAAGCTGTGGGCAACAGCACTGAAGTGAGAGTCAAGATGAAGGTCTTTGGTTTTCTCTCAGTGTTTAGTATTCTTTTCTTTTAGTGTTAATATGAATCTCAAAACATAGTTATTGGAAACCATAAAGTTAAACCTTTATACAACAGCACATTGATGGGCTGGAAATGAATCCTTTGCCAAAACTTCTGAATAAAATAACTTGCATTGTTTTTATATTTTGTGTTTTAAAGGAAAAACACAGCAAATTTAAAATCATAAATTACTAATATTAAAAAGAAATCTAATTGTAAGCAAAATTTGCCTCTAGAATTTTATATATATATATATATATATAAAATTATAAATATATATATATATATATATATATATATATATATTTGGAAAGACATAAAATGGAAAAAAAAGTAATGTTTTGCTGCAAAGCTAGTGTTTTTTGTTTTTTGCTAGTTACCAGTGAATTAGGTTCCGTGTGTATTGTCCTTAGCATTTTGATAATATTATAATTAACATAGAGTAGAGAAACACAAGCAGTGTGCGTATGCACTAATAATTCTAATACTGAAAAGCATCAGGTACATTTACTAACACCTACTGTGCCCCTGCTGTTATTTTCACATCTGTTCAGTCATGTGTGAAAGAGTAGTTTTTGGAAGTGAGATATAAAAGCCGGAAAGTGAGACTCATTTTAGTCTAAATTCCATCATAGTGTCTGGATTAAAATAATGCAGACAAGAATTATCCCTCCAGTCTTTCATTTAACCCAAATATAAGAACAAAATATAGAAGTCACGAGAATTTGGAGATACAGTATTTTCTCTACATAGTAAAGCCACATCTTGAATTTATTCTGATCTCTTCAGAGAAAAAGATGCCTTTTGCTGTAATTATTCTGCTGACTTCATGAAATAACATATATACTGCACCATTTAAAAGTGAGTGACACATAGTAGATATTCAAATATAATTTCCTTTTCCTTTACTTATATACAGCGCTACTTTTACTATTACATATTTAAAAAGACTTAGAGATTTAATTATTAAGGCTTTGGGCAAAATCAAGCTCTCTCTGTCTCTGTTTCTGTCTTCCTCCCTCCCTCTTTTCCCATCCTTGGCCACTTTCTTTTTTCCATCCTTCCCTCTGTGCATTTATGTAGGTGCATGTGTAATTTTTAATGTTAATAAGGACACACTTTCTCAGGAAAACAAAAATTTGAATGTTGGCCTGCTTGAGTGTCCATGCTTTTTTTTTTTTTTTGCACATTAATGGCATGTCCCAGATCATATCTTTTACAATTTTTGTTCTGCAGAAATATAATTGTATTATATTTAAAAAGATATGTCCATGGTTGAGCAGTTCAGTAGATACTGACTTCAAGTCCTTTTTTTTTTTTTTTTTTTAAGCAGGACTTCTCTCAGACCCTTTAGTGTGTTTATATAGGTTGTAAATTTCCAAAAAGCATATTATATAAAATATCTCAAACATGCCCCAAAGAATCCACATGCTCTGTGAAACATAATTTCAGGATGTGCATTACACTTTAGAATTGAGAGTGATGGAAAAAGGTCTTCTAAAAAATAGCAGTTTCCATTTCAACATCAAGAAATCCAAGTACTCATGTCCTTAATTCAAGAGCAGAGAATGAAGAATTGGAATGTGGAAAAAAACACAAATTTCATCGTTAAGAATTTCATTGTTGGGCCGGCCGAGTGGCATGGTGGTTAAGTGCTGGCTTGGGACGCCAGCGGCCCCGGTTTGGGTCCCACATATGAGGGCCAGTGACACTGCCCTCAAAAAAAAAAAGAATTTCATTGTTATATTTCAGTTAACACAGTAAGAATAAAATTTCTTCTTTTTCTGATAACCTACTCTATCAGGCCTAATGCAGTCAACTCTGATCTTAATTATATGGTTGAGTTTTAAACAAGAAATAATTTTCATTTGGTGATACAGGATTCCTTATTTGAATGAATGAATGAATGAATGAAGTCTTGAAGCCTCCAAGCTGGCTACAATGTCCTTCACCATATTTATCTTTTGCCAAGTTCCACCTTTTTTTACCTATCAGGCAGCATTTGGTAATTTCATGAAATAGTCTCTGTGTATCCCTTTTCTTTCTTCTTTCTTCTAATATTCATATCCCAAGTGAAGTTCAAATAAAAAAACGAATGAGCCTGTATTCTCCAATCCCTGGGATCTGTGATCAGACCTGTAAAACCCTAAGAAAGCCCCTATTCAACAGACACAACAGAAGAAAAGTGAACTATCACAGGAACAAGGTACACAGAGACAGATTGTGTCCCATGCAGCCAACTCCAAAATCCCTCATCTCACTGTATGTGTTTCTAAGAGCCAAGCCTTAAATTATTCGAGCCAGTAGTTGTGCACGTGCCAACTGCCAGTCA
Organism: Aselliscus stoliczkanus; assembly: GCA_033961575.1. Lineage (NCBI taxonomy): Eukaryota > Metazoa > Chordata > Mammalia > Chiroptera > Hipposideridae > Aselliscus > Aselliscus stoliczkanus. Next base: position 68,871,748 of record CM066729.1, read on the forward strand.
GCAATTCTTTGCTCAAACCAGATTGTAAGTCCAGCACTTCAAGTGGAGAGCCTCCGAACCAGTCAGCAGGAGAATTTTCTGCTGTTACCAGAGCATGTTGCTATGCCTTCTGGAAATAGGAGGGCAGAGTCAAGTAAACCATGTGACTATTACAAATTGGACTGCAAAGTAAAATTCATAGAGGTCACAGAATATCAGTAACTCACCTTAAACTAGTAATTTACTATCATTCCTATTCTGGCCCATTTTTTTCACCCTGCTTCATTACTTCAAGGTCCATCTTTTCTTGTGTCATAAGTATAATGAAGTCCATCGTTTCTTAATTAAAATGTGGCTGCACATTTTTCCTTGCAGGCTCTCCCATCTTTAAATGGCAGTTTCCTTTTCTACAAGTTTCCAAGGAATGAGTAAAGGAAGCTAGAGAATCAGTCCACTGTATACTTCAGCTTTGTCAATGCCTTACAACTTGACAGTATATTGTCACACATCATGTATCAGGCAGTGGGTAGGAAGGTATACATAAATTTTCCTTGTTTGCTAATTTCTTACTAATGTAGCAAGAGGATGCTTCCAGGGGTGACCAGTTAGCTCATTTGGTTACAGAGTGGTGCTGATAACACCAAGGTTGCCAGATTGATGCCCTCCCTAAAAGAGTCAACTATGCCATTGTAGCATGAAAGCAATGTGTGACCAATGACCATGGCTGTTCCCCCACCCCAAAAAAAAAAAAAAAGATGCCTCCAATTGGTGTAGGTCTCTCCCTAGTTTGAGTAGTTCAGCAGCTGCTTGGAAGCCTATCTGACATTCCATCAAAGCCCAGCTAGGTTCATTTAACCTAATAACCCTACTTCCTGTGTGTTTAAGACCCATGCTCTTCAGAGACTCAGGATCTTCCTTGCCTCAGGCAGCCAATGTACCCTGTTGCTTCAAAAAAAATAAGAAGAAAGCTCCTCAAACTGGTCTCTCGTCTCTTTCTCAGGCTGAACCAACTGGAACTAGGATTGATTTTTCTCATTTAGACATTGCAGATGCCCCACAGCCAAGCGAAAGCCTTTCTAAAGCATCTGGGAAGCTCCTATAGGGCTCAACAGTCTGTCAGCAGGCTTTCCATCTAGATATTGAATGGACCAAGTGAGCATTTTTCTCTAAACATCTTCAGTGGAAGGGACTTTTACAAATTCCCTTTGTACAAATACAGATGGCTTCACTAAGAGAATATCAACTTTGTTCTTGAAACTAAGGAATCTAATTTTACAATCTGTACCATCTGAGAACAGACGTTGAAGAAGCCACATGGTCATACTTACTACCATTTTCTTGGAAAATTGGTTCCTGGCAATGCTCATGAAAGGGCCCCAAACCTGGGATGACTGTGGAATTTGGAGGACTATATTTAGCACCTTCCAGAGATTATCTGATGGCTCCCCAGCATCTTTCCTTGTACGAATTTCAAAATTCGTGGAGAGCTGTTGTATTTCAATGTGTATTTCTCTAAATGTGATTAGTTCTACACTGCGACTAAGACCCTAACTTTTAAAGATGAACCATATAATGATCCTCATCTATAAACTATAGGAATACGTTTCTGGCTGAAAATGTAACAAAAGCATATCACAGATTCAAAGCTTAAAGGGATAGACTGTCAAAGGTGTAACAAGGTATAGCGCACTAAACAGAACCTAAGGAGTCTTCCAGATATTATTCGAGTACAAAAGAAGCCTCCTCGAGTGCTAGAGAAACTCCACAATTATTTACCTGCTGACAACTTTGTCCCCCTCTTCACTGATGTCTGAGTTATATGAAAACTATATGTTCTGAACTGTGGTGAAAATCCTTTCCCCAACTGTGTCCCCTTTCTGCTGTTTTCCTTTGGTTCATTCTCTCCATAAAGTCATTTGCTGATTTCTCCAGACCACAGTGTCCCTTTGCTTTACGCAGTGCCAGGGCTTATAGCCTTGGATTGTCCCCTTGTAAGTGGTTTATACAACTTAGCTTTTGTTTTTCTAGAGATTGTATCAATTCTGTAACGACCATGATTATTATATTTTTCACTGTTTCTGTAGCCCCGGAAGCACCTGACATAATCCTAAGGATTTCATTAAGCATGTGTGTATTGGTGAATCAATTGCTGTTCCTTTATGAAATTTAGGGCACTGTCGCATTTTGCTAATGTAAAAGAAGCTATGCCCCTCTGATAGAAATGAGAGGCTAAATTTAGAAAATTCAGGGGAGTGGAAGATGAAGAACTTGGCTCTCACCAGAACTTGGCTCTCATCAGGCCTATGCTTCAGAATAGGAAGAAGTTTATAGATTTTCGCACTCCAGCGCTGCAGTGATCAGTGATTGAATTTGTCAGGACTTTGTACCACAAAAAGAACCAGACTTTTTCACTGCCTCAAATGTTAAAAGGAAAAAAAAAAATCAGGCCTCAGATCTAATTAATAGTCATATAAAAGCCAATTTCACAGTCCATTACTTCAGGGAGACCAAGACGGGAAATTTGAAGGGGTACTTGAACAAACATGGGCGTTTGTGTTTGTGTTCCTCGTAGTGACCCACAGCCAAATGGAAAGAAAGTGGAACTTCTTTGTGTTCCCTCCCAACTGATAGTGTTTGGCTCCATTAACCTAGACTGGAACACAAAAGAAAAGGAATCAGGAGAAAATTTAGAGCTCAACCTCCTCAGTTTGCTTCATTAATAAGGTTGCAAACTCTTTGCTTTCTTCCTCCTCCCCTCCCATTCTCTTTTCGTTTCATTTAACTGAAGGTAATTCATCTCATTTTAATTAATTTTTACTTGCAGCATTATCACCCTGAGTATAAAGGCAAAAAGTTGTTGTTGTTTTTTTTGGGTTTTTTTTTTTTTAATTACAAAGCTAACAGCATTAATTACTAGTACAGTAAATGCTTTGGCACCAAGAAGCTGAGGCAGCAATTGGGGAACATCTCAACAGCTGGCATAGGCTTAGTCACAAAGGAGAAACCTTTCTATGGCAAAAATACAAAGACTATCTTCACGCTGATTGAGCCACTGTTTAATTGAAGATGGCATAGCCCACGGACTGTGGCCAGCACTATCGCATTACAGGGAGAAGGTTATTCATAGAGAATGGTCTCTCTGGACTTCTCGCTAGGTCAACTGTCAGATGGGAACCCAGAAATCAAACAAATTTTGAAATATGAAAACAGCTACAATGGCTTTGCACTATAGCCTGGATGAATATAATATCAAATGCCCTTTTTACTACCCATTTAGTTTTTGCGCTACTAATTAAGAAGCAGTTTCATGATGTGCTAAAAAACCAAGACCCAATGCCCAATACATGGCTAGACAGGACTGGCCAATGTTTGCATGTTAACCTGGTAAAGACAAGCAAATGTATTCTACCCTCAGGCTTGAAAGGCTTAATAAGTACATCACAAAAGAGCCTTCTCAGTGTTTACCTTCTTGCAACTTCTGTGTATTCTCTGTGTGGCAACCAAAATGTCATGAAGAAACATCCCTACCACACTACAAACAGCTCATAGAACAGGTAGGTCCCTGTTTCTGCCCCAAATTTCCTGAATCTGCTACCAAAAGATATACACACTCCTGTACCTCTATCATTCTCTATACACAGCTCAGTAACATCCTCCCAGGCAATCTCCTTTATTTCCAGACATTTCCACACACTGATTTAACAACTTTCTCTCCCTCCTACCTTGTCCTCCATGTAATTCAGTTGCCCTCTCTTTTCCTCTTTCCATTACATTTTTTTAGTCAATACTGATATTTAAATATGGTTTTGAAAACCTACCTGTACCATCTGTATGATCTGAAATTATTTAGGGGAAAAAAGAGAATCTGGCCTAATAACCTCTGATGCCATTAAGTCTTCTTCAGAAATTCTACCAAATGCACTACACTTCTCTTCCCTTTTGAGTTTTGCCATCCTTTTATCTAGTGCATAAAACTTCAAATAAGTGTAAAATAATGCATTTTTTTGCAGTTTAGAATTTTATTTTAATTTTATTATTTTATATTTTATTGTTGAAAGAGTATATTAAGTAATTTCTTTCTGTAGATGTAAAATATTTTATAATGATTTTATGGAAAAGTAGCATTTGTGGCCTTATGTATGAATTTAACCACAAATTATAAGTTTCTATAGAAAAGTGTGTTGCCAGTTCTAAATGACTGAATTATAAGTGAAATTTTGGAATGTATGCTCTGTATATTGGAACTTGCCTGCAGTTATTGGTATTCAGGAGTGCAACTCAGAGATATCCATGTAGCACATTTATCTCTAGCCTATCAAAATTTAAAATAAGTGGGGATTCCCTGCTAATTTTGCTTTGTGGTATTAACATTAATCTGAATTTAGATTTCATTTGTAACTACTCTGAAACTATAACTTCTAGATTTCCTTTGTTTTTCTTAAATAAGTAAATCAATCTTGTATTCTTATTTGAGGATGTGAGAGAAAGGCACATGTTTCTGTTCATTTTTTTCTGAATATCTTAATTTGGTAGAATAAGACTAGAATTCCCCCCAAGAAAACATTTCCAAAAGAAGTTTTGGTATCTTTTGTTCATGAAATTTCCATGAGAAAGCTTACAAACCATAATGGGGAAAAAAATCAGAGAAAATTAATTGCTGGGTATTCATATTTTTGTAAAACATGACATTTATTTGGATTTAAATCTGTCAAACATTTGTCCTACTTTTTTAATCCAAATGGATTCACTGATCCCTGGAGCGTTGTGATAGAGCTGACATTTCCCAAGTGGTTCCTCAAGTTATCATTGGAAAGAGCCTGTGGGAAATATTATGTGAGATATTGAATAGACTGCTTGCCCTAATGCCCCAATTGCCTTCATAGGTAAAGAGGGAATTAATGTTACTCTTCTTTTGAAATCCATGCTAGTTCTCTTATGGTACCCACATTTGCTTTACTTGACATGTTTTCCATATGACAGCACTTAGCATTGACCTCCCTTATTTTGGCAAATTCTTTTCACATTTAACAAGAACAAAGTGATCACCACCACTATAACAACATCGCAATGCTGAAGAAAATCATAGTGTTAGGAGTAGCTATCATTTATTTGAGTACTTACTGTAAATAGTTACTACTGTAGGCACTAACCAATTTACTACTCTCATTTTACATATAAGTGTGGTGAGACTCAGAGGGTTCAATGCTTTGCCCAAAGTGACATCAGTAGGATGAAATCTGAAATCAAATCTAGGTCTGTCTGACCCCAGAGCCTGAGTTGTAAATATTCTAGTAACACTAATGATGAAACTGTACATTTGGGTGTGTCTCTTCAATACCTTTAAGAATGATGAATGTATCACTTAGCCTCTGCAACATTGATTTCTCATCAAATACTGTCACAGGAGGCTTTATGGACAGATGTCTTCTCTAACACTTTGCCACCTCTTCAAGAAGAGTTTTGATGAGTATGGGAAAAACTATGGCCCACATACAGTAATGAGGACTAAGATTAACGCTAAATTTATAGAAACTTACAGCAATCATGTTCTTTCCCTGTTAAAGGCAGGCTTTGCTAATCTTGCACATCTCATATTTTGCCTTTTGGACCTGATTTACATTATTTTTTCCCCAAGAAAACCAGCTCATGCTCGTTATGTACAAATATACATCATTGTGTTTAGAGGGCTACATCCTTGTATGTAATTAATGTGAATTAGCAGAATGCTTTATTTTCAGTCTCCTTTAAACCAACACCAATATGACTGAATTTTGATAAGACTTTTAAAATCCCAGCTGTCACAATACTAGGAAAAATTGTGTGATTGAAAGTTATGACCCTTCAAAATGTGCATGAACTCTCATTTCCATTCTTCATTACTTTAATAATAGACAACAAATGGGGCTATCTCTTCCATAAGTGAGGTGTCATCCATGAAATTCATAAACAAGGTGGCAGAGAAGAGAGAAGAAAAGAGGAAAGGAGGGGCAAGGTAATAAGAGAGATAGGAGAGGAGAAACAAAAATAGAGAAGGAACAGAGGAGAGAAATAGCTTGTAAATACATAAATAACATCAGTTAAGCAGGGTAAAACTGGACTTTACATGTTAATCTCAATCATTTAACAAATATTTATTAATCGCCTGATATGTATCTGGTGTATGGAGCCGCCTAAGGGAAGTTCTAACCCACAATTGGTGCTATTTTGATTGGTGCTAAGATGAAGGTGTGCCTGGGAGATGTTCCTTAGATTGGTTAGTCAGGTAAGACCACTCGAAGAGAAGTTTCTACCTATGTGAAGAGAAGTGGGAGAGAAACTTTACAGGTTTAATTGACAAGCATGTGCCTAGGTTATACTGGAAAATATTTGTAGTATAGCAAAGTCATTTCATGAATCCTGAACGAGAGACTCTGTGATGATTTAGATGCCTCGTCATGAAAGGAAGTTGGTTTTAGAGGAACTTGGAACAGAATGGCAAACCCACATTTCACTGTCAAGGAGAACCCCTTTTGTTCCTTGGTGATAGTGATAGAAGTAATCAGGATAAAACACTGGTTGCATATTTCTGTGGGGGGGGAGGGAATCCATGATTTAAATTTGTTACAGAATGGAGTGAGAAGGAAGGAAGGGCTACAAAAGACATTTCAGTGCTGGTGTGTGTGGAATGGGGTAGGAAGGGGAATTTATGGGGTCTGGGTCCCCAGTTTCCACTGCAGGAGAGGTTGGAAGAGGTGGTCTTCCTGCTATAATAACCCTGGCCTGCATTTTAGGAAGCCCATCTGTGGCATGTCTATATTACACACAAAAAGAGGGAACAATAACCCTGGAAGGGATTAAACTCTCTCATATATAATTCTGCAAGGAGATGGGCCATAAGAGGATGAGGAACTAGATGTCACTGACTCTTGATAAGGGAGTGCTTATGGTGTTAGCAGGGCCTTGAGTGATTCTCCAGTGATCAAAAAGTAAGTTCTATAGGCCAGAGGATGGTGTCCCTGAGACAAAGTTATGAGAACAGCTTCTGGTGATAAAATAGAGCAAATGGACTGCTCTATCCCTCCAGCAAAGATCAGTAATAGGATGAGAGAGAACAAACAAGTACCAAAAAGAAAATTTAATTTGCTGGGATCACCTTCTAGTAGAAGTGAAATAAATGACCATTTGTCAAACTCTGATGTCATCCCTCTGGGGTGGACAATCAGCTATTTTCAGAAGCTGAGAAGACAGGCTATCATCTGAGGCAGGGACTTGACCATGAAGCATGAGAGTGATTGCCAGCCAGGTACCTAACTTTAAGGACAGCATCGGGAGAGGGGTGTGGAGTTTCGTGGTTGCTGGTCTGTAGAGCAGCTTATGAAGTTTTGGGGGAGAATTAGAGAAGCCTGTCAGTTGTTCAGTGGTTAAATCAATAATTTTAACCTGTGAGAAAGAAAGATTTGAAGAGGTACCACAAAGAACATTCAATTTTATTTTGAAAGCTAGACAGCTAGATGCATAGAGCATAATTGTGAAAAGATTAAAGAAGCCAGTCACAAGACATAAAATAAAAATTTATGGAGGTTAGAGCTTATCTTTTAGACATTGGAAGATGATTTGTAAAATTGAGTGTCTCTTTGGGGAACTGATTGTTATTTAAAAGAACCAAACATCGTAAGTTAAGACAGCTTATCATAATGCTTATTTTCAGCATTTTATTATTTTTTAAAATACACAAAAAATAACAGAATAATACAGTTAATATCCAAGTATTCAATTCCTAGGCTTAACAGTTACCGTTTTGTCTTATCATCTATATTTTGATGACTTATTTTAAAGTCAATTAAAAATATCTGATATTTCAACCCTAATACTAATAATGAAGCTTTTGATTACACACACACACACACACACACACACACACACACGATGCCAAAAAAATGTATACTCAATTTAAGAAAGGAAAACTGTATTAAAATTGTCATAATATATACCAATAACAAAAGATAAGTACAAGTCATGTTTGACTTCTGCAGTTATAAGAGGTGCTCAAAGTGGTTACCATCAGTGTCCAGACCCTCCTGATTATGGTGAACTACTAAGTAATATAGAGATAACTCTCCTAAAATGTACATACATTTTTTTGGCACACCCATGTGTGGTGTGTGTATTTCCTACATAGCCTTAATACTGTTATTACACCTAACACAAATAATAATAATTCCTTTATTTCTTAATTCCATCTACTATAAGGTCTGTATTAGTTTTCTAGGGCAGCCACCAACAAAACTACCAAAAACTAGATGGTTTAAAACAATAGAAATTGATTCTGTCACATTTTTCAAAACCAGAAGTTCAAACTCAAAGTGGGGCAAGGATACACTTCCTCTGAAGTACCTAGAGGAGAATCCTTGCTTTTCTCTTCCATCTTCTGATAGCTCCAGGGATCCCTTGGTTTGTGACAGTATAGCTCCAATCTCTGCCCCTGCAAATGGAATTCTCAGCTGTTCCTCCTGTGGTTCCTTCTTGCCTGTGTCTTCTCCTAGAAGGAAACTAGTCATTGGATTTACGGGCCTCCCTATATCGAGGAGGGTCTCATTTTGAGATTCTTAACTTTATTACATCTGCCAAGAACCTGTTTCTGTATAAGGTCACATTTGCAGATACTGAGAATGAGGGCTTGGACATATCTTTGGAGGGGCCATTATTCTATCCACTACATGGTTCATATTCAGATTCCCCCCAAATGCTTCCAACATACCTTCTACAGCTGATTTGTTCCAATACTATCAAAGCAGTATTTAGGGCTGGCCAAGTGGTTTATTGGTTAAGAGTTGGCTTGGGAGTTGGAGCTCTGAGCAGCCGGGCCTCTGGTTCAGGTCCCACATGAGTCAGTGATGCTGCGCCCTCTACAGCTAAGATGGTGAACAACAGCTTCACCTGAGCTGGGCTGCCATGAGTCGCCAGTGATGGTGTGGCTGCAGCGGGCTGGCAGGCAGCTGCCGCACGCTTTTGTGAGCTGCCGTGAACTGCCGTCAACGGTGTAGGCTACAGTGGGGCTGCAGTGGGTTGCCATGAGCTACGGTGAGTGGCTGGCATCCAGTGTGAGCTGCCGTGAGCAACCACGAGCAGCCGTGCAAGGGCGGACGACCAATCTGCCTGAGCCGGGAAGAGTGCAATGATCACAATACCAACATGGACCAGTGACGCAACATCCTCCACAACTAGACTGAAGAACAAAAAAAACGTATTTAAATTACAAGTTGAGAAAATCTGTTTCTGATCAATAAATTTAAAGTACTTTAAATTCATTCATTCAACAAAGATGGATTAATACTAAGTACTTCGTAGAGGCCAGATGAACTGTCCTAGTTGCTGAGTATAAGGTGGTGAACAAAATAGACAGGGACTCATTTAGAAGATCCTTCTAGGTCTGGCAGCACTGTCACAGAGCAATGTGGCCTCATAGGTGTTTCTTTAAGCCCAACGGGCTGAAGGCGTGTGGCTGTCATGCACGGATATCAGGTTGCCTTTTCTTTCATGCCTTTGGCTTCTCTAAGGTTACCAGGCTTTTTCTCAGGCCTTGGAATTTTTGTCATGTGTTAGTTTATTGGTTACATGTTTATAGGCACTTTATAGATGAGAAGGATTAATGAGGAGCTAGAAAATGAAAAGCCTATGAATATTTTCAGAAGATAAGGAACATTTTTGGACCCCTTCTTCTCCCCACAAAATAGATCATCTTTATTTGTTTGCCTTTTAAAAAAAAACAAAAACAAAAGCAAATGTTTATTGTGTTACCTAGTTCTGGAGTCTGTATCCTTTTGTCACATTCCATTGGAATCTGCCAGTGAGTTGAAAAGTTATTATAAGAAGAAAAAGAAACTGAGACTGACTGTGTACCTTTTCTTTTTTTTAAGGAAGCCCTTAGAGAATAATTTTTAATATTGCCCACCTGGTTCTTGGATATAGTATGCAAATGACTAAGTGAAGACATCTTCACCAAAATACTTGGGTATCCTCAGGTGAAGGGTCTAATTAAGTGAGCATTACTATTTTTATTATTTTCTGGGCACGGTTTAAAATAATTATGGTTGGATAATATGAATAGCTGTTCCCTGTAATAGCTAACCCGGCAGCCTGGTAGGAAGGTTATGATCTTGGAGTCATCGGCCTGGTTGAGTCATTAAGTAACAGAGAGCACAGTCTAATTAAATTTGACATCCTCACACGGGGAATCATACCCACAGGTCGTACTGCAACGTGAAACTTCAGGAAGGATTTTTATTTTTTATAGAAAGTTCATTAGAAAGAGACTGAGGGGGGAAAGTTTGAAAATGAAAATTTATGAAATCAGCAAAGGAACCACTTTCAAATATTCCCCTAGAGAAAGAATTAGAGCTGTGAAAGTATCAGCCGTTTCTGAAGGGTTCTTCAATCTTCAGTACAGTTGGGATGCACACAGGGTCAGATCCCAGGCAGCCACATGGTGGGGCTGGAATCCCCATGAGCCTTAAGAAGTGTCATGTAGTTAAATACTCTCACATACATGCAGTGTCATAGGGAATGTGACCCTTTTTAAAATATTAAACACAAGTACTGTAATATCAACATTAAATACCAAATCTTCAAAAGGAGAATGCACAGTATCACCACTTGTATAAAAACCTCTGTTTCTGGGCTGGCCGAGTGGAGCACTGGTTAAGAGCTGGTTTTGGGATGCCAGCAGCCCCGGTTCGGATCCCACATATGAGGGCCAGTGACACTGCCCTCTACAGCTAACAACAGCTCCACCTGGAGCTGGGCTGTGTGAGCCCCAGCGATGGTGTAGGCTGCAGCCCCTGCTGCAGTGGGCTGCCATAGGCTACAGTGAGTGGCCAACAGCCAGCGTGAGTGGCTGGCAGCCAGCGCAAGCAGCCAATAGCCACAGTGAGCGACCATCCAGAGGCAGGCGACCGATCTACCTCATCCGGGAAGAGCGCAATGATGATACCAACATGGGCCAGTGAAGCAACGTCCTCCGCAACTAGACTGAAGAACAAAAGGACAGCAACTTGTCTGTTCCCCTCCCCCAATAAAAAAATCTTGAAAAAGAAAACTGTTTCACTTTGTCATATTTCTTTTAAATCTCTGTTTATATGAACACATATTTTACATGGCTGAGATACTAGGGTACAAACCATTTTGTGGTTTGTTTTTCTATTTAACATGATAGTCTAAACATTTTCAGTAGCTTTCATACATAGTCTCATATATTTTAATGTTTTTAAGTGGCTTCATCACATTTGAATGAATTTATATACCACGCTACATCAGTCTCCTATTTTTGGAAATCTAGATTGGTTCTAATTTAGGATTACAGTAGATATATTTCAATTTTTGACCAAGTGAAACAGTTCTAGTATAATATAAGTGCTTAATAAATATTCGGAGAAGGGATGAATACAGTTAGGTTTGCCCTTTCTTGGCTAGTATCAGCAGTAATGCCATTCTGAATTTGGGATTTATATTACGTATCCAAAGGGCTGTATATTTCACAGTGTCACCAAATTGTATGAAAAGCTTTTACTCTTAGCCACTTCAGTGTTTGTTATCTGTTAAACATTTAAAAACAAATCCAGGTTAATAGTTCCTTTAGTTTGAATGCATTGCATTGTGTCTATTACACAAAAGAAGAATACTTTACACTTTATGCAGTTTATGTGTTTTGAAAAAAGGATATTTATGGGGAAAAAAACACACAAAAGTCCATTAACAAATGAGGGAACAGACAAAAGATGAGAATAGAGGGCAGCAGAGGTAAAGAAGATGTTAAATTCCTTCATAGAGCCCACCCTGACTTCTCTAAAGTTGCCTGTTTCCTCCTCTTCCTTTCTCCATGCCCTAATATATACTGTTCACATCACGGAACTCTCAAACATAGTTCCTGTTGCACCACTTCACACCCAGACCAAAAGTCCAAACAACAAAACTAGAGTGGAAAATTATGAGGTTAAGCCTTTTCTTACCTCACATTGAAATAGCTTGATATAGAAATATCTTTATGCCCTGAAGGGGATACTTCAAAAATTTCAAGACGAGCACCAAATAAATAGTTATTAAAAAGTAATTTCATCCATGGCAGGCAACTGTCAGCCCATAGGATGCAGTGTTATGGAAATAAACAAGTATTTTTGTTTGTTTGTTTGTTTAAGTCATAGAGTAGGCATAACATCACAGAAAGCCAGAGCTGGAAGGTTTAGGGATCCCGTCCATTTTATTTTTTTATTTTATTTTATTTTTTTGAGGGCAGTGTCACTGACCCTCACATGTGGGACCCGAACCGGGGCCGCTGGCTTCCCAAGCCAGCGCTCAACCACCGCGCCACTCGGCCGGCCCCCATCCATTTTATAAATGAGGAACCATGTCCACAGAGTGGCAGGGTTCCCAAAATCACGCAGTTTACTGTTGGAGCTGGAACTAGAACCCACTCGGGGCAGTGTGTGGGGAGGTGTACAAGCCCATCATTATGGACCTTTCTTCCAGAAAAAGAAGCAAGCACCAATTCTAGTGGAGGTGAGCTCTGTGAGGTAAGACTAGCTCCTCAGTCCCAGCTCATAATAGATGTTTAATAATTGTCTTCCGAATGGATTTTCACACCGTGAAACTGGGAATATTAAGTCTTGAGGAGGGGCGATAGAAAAAGGCCATGTCATTGTGTTTGCTGCAACCCACCTACCCACACATAATCTTGTTCACAGAAAGTTACACAGAGGTTTCCAGCTGTTCTCTGCAAGGTTGAAAGTGTTCCTTGCATCTCTTCAGGGTCACAGTGGGGAGGGAGACACCAGGGCCTTGGCCAGTATCTCGGTCAGCACAGCTCTGCCGGCATCTGTGACATCCAACAATGATCTGGGTAAGATTTTGTGATTGTGACGGCTCTGCCTCTTTCACACACACCAACAGAAACACACACCAACAGAAACACACACATGGTCCAGATGAGCTATCTCATGGATGAGCAAACCCATGGAGCCTCAGACAGGTGGAATGGCTGAGTGACTTCCCTAGCTAGTTAGGAGGTGAGGTGGGAGAATAGAGAGAGCTATACTTTGGAATCTTGAGGTCCTTGATACAAAATCCGCATCCATGAGCTTATCAGATGTGTTAACTCGGGCAAGTTATTTAACTTGCTGAGTCTCAATCTTCTTGTTTATAAAGTGGGTTATCAGCATTTTAATATAGGCCAGCTTTAAAATAAAATGAAGCAGTATCTGGAAACAAGTAGTTTCAGTATTTTAAGTGTTTGGAATATTTTTGTTGTTTTCCTTAGTCTCAGGGTCAGGACTGAAGCCGTGCTTCCTAAATCCCATTGAATACTCTTTTGACTACAGAATGGCTGCTTATCCTGCACATGTCACAACCGTTTTCCATCGTGCTTGATTATAGCAGTTAGATAAGTGGCCCCCAAATCCCTTTTCTCATTCCTCAGTTCCAGCTTGATAAATGCAAATCCTGAGATTCCTAAACATATATTTCTTGAGAATCCATAATGCCTGCTCATAACACTACAAATCCTGATGCCTGATAGGAATAAGACAAGGGTGTCTCAGATAGTCCGCCTTCTTTAATGCACATCAGCACAAAATTCCCCTAAGTCCCAGTACTCTCCTTTCCAATGACTGCTAAATTATCCTCTGTTATATATTTTCCCACATTTAGCTTCTGTTCCAACCTAGGTTCTTCTCTTGTCATTGTCCCTCTTCCTTTGGTTCTGTGTTCCTTTTAGGACCATTGTGTGTGTTTGTGTGTGTGTGTGTGTGTGTGTGTGTGTGTGTGTTACACATAATACATACCGTGTATATATGCATATGCATGTAACGCACACATATACACACGTATGCAAATGACAGGGCAAAATGGCAAGACGCTGTTAAAATGTATGTAGTTCTTTTGCTACTAGGGCTCGAGGGCAGACAAATACACTATTACCAATAAAAAAATTTGAACCAACTTAGAGTAAAGTTAAAGAGCTGAAGACTGATGACATGGATTAAAAATGAAAGCAGAAGGGAGACAGATGCAGCCATTTAGGAGAGAAGTGCCTGGTCGTCGGGGGTGAGCAGTGAATTCCATGCAGTGCTGCTGGGCAGAGAAGACCTCAGTGCTATAACACTGAGAAGCGTATTTGGCAAATCTGTATCAAAACTATTGGCAGGTGGGGGCGGTGATGGTAAAAGGGAGAGGCAGTGGTGGCAAGGAGAGTTTTCAGTTAAACAGTAAAATTATGAGTATATTCTGGGAACAAATAACCAGGAGAACCCCACAGTTTCTGTACTATCTTAAACACAGCTCATCAGATAAAGCCTGTTATCATCTATTGCATTCCATAAGTAACATATTGACATTTGATGCATATTTTTTCCTTCTGGAATGAATTACATAGTTAACTCCATGAGATGCTGGGAATGCCTGCCTTTTCCACCCTCTCATAAGCCCTACTGCTCTGGGAAGTTGACTACGTGGAAGGAAGGGGTCCCACCTCTTCCTTCCTGCACAGCTCCCCACACTTGCCTCCCACTGCTGAGCACCAGGGCCATATGACCCAATGCCCTATGCTTTCTTGCATTGTCAGACTGCTCAGTAGTAGCATCTTCATGCTGAAAGGGTTCTTTTTGTTTGTTTTTTTGTTGTTTTTTTTTATGATTTTATTGGGGAATTGGGGGAGGTGAACAGCGTTGGGGAATCAGGGAAGAGGAACAGAAAAATTGCTGTCCTTTTTGTTCTTCAGTCTAGTTATGGAGGACGTTGCTTCACTGGCCCATCTTGGTATTATCATTGCACTCTTCATGGGTGAGGCAGATTGGCTGCCAGCGTCTGGATGGCCATTCACGGTGGCTTTTGGCAGCTCAGCTGGCTGCTGGCCACTCACGCTGGCTTCCAGCCATTCACTGTAGCTTATGGCAGCCCACTGCAGCAGGGACTGCAGCCCACACTATCGCTGGCGACTCACAGTAGTCCAGCTCCAGGTAGAGCTGTGGTTCACCATCTTAGTTGTAGAGGGCAGTGTCACTAGCTCTCATATGTGGGATCCGAACCAGGGCCCTGCTGCTCAGAGCTGGCGTCCCCAGCCAGCTATTAACCAACGCGCTACTCAGCCGGCCCCTACATGCTGAAAGTTTTAAAGTGTGCTGTCCTTTCTCCTGAACTACTTTGGGAATAAAAGCCTCCCCTAAACCCTGCCAACTAAATATTACTACTTCCTGGGTTATGGCCTAGGGTGGGAGCCCCTCAGAGGTTCTCACAGTCCCCTCTAATCCCCTGCCCCAGCCCTGAGACAGGTATAAGCAGTGTGGTACAGAGGTTGGGAACAAAAGCACCAGGAATAGAAATACCTGATTTCAAACATTAACCTGGGAAAATTACCCAAATGTTCTAATCCTCAGTTTTGTCATTTGTAATTGAAGATACTAGTTTCTTCATAGAGATTTTGTATGAAATAAATAAGCAAATACTGTATAAAATATTTGCACAGCACTTGGCACTGAGCAGTGCTTTAAAACAAGACAATAGAAAACTATAATCCTATGTACTTCTTCCCACAAGACTATAAACTCCTTGGGGCAGAGACTGTGTCTAAATACCTGTGCAGGATATAGTAGACACCTAATTAATTTGGAAGTCATGAATGCAAGATGTATGCATTTAAAATCAAATCATCAAACTAGAACTCAAAAAATGAAATAACTTGCCCCAAATCATCCATTGTTAGAAGAGCTGAAATTTGAGGCCAGATATATTTTTATTATATGCTGCCAGTGAGCCTTCTGTAACATAAACGCTTTCTTTAGTTTCTTTGCTTTGCAGAGGGTTAGCTCTTGCTTTTTCAAGCATGATTCTGTGAGCTCTACAGGCTTGGTGATGAAAACAGCCATAAATCCTTGGGACTTGATATTAAAGTGTTTTGGCTCAATTACCTGTATGAATTTATTTGTTTGGTGAAGGTGTGAGCTCGTACCACAGCAGCCACCAGCAGTGAGAATTAATCTCCGGAGTCTTAATTAAAACAGTCTTTGGAGAATACAACTGCCTCAGGAGGTGCCAGAAATCTCATTTGAGAGCTTCCTGATTGTGATATTTCCAATGTCATATTGCAGATTCAAGAAACTTGGGTGTTTGAAATAAGCTTAGGATAAGAACAGCCTCACTTTAAGTGCTTATCTTAACCACCAAACCATCTGTTCTGCTCCCATCATGGTTCTGAACAGTACATAAGAACAAACGTTCCTCTCTCTCTGTCCCATTTTTGCATCTGAACATGATCTATTTCCAAAGTAGTTTATTTCTCTCCTTTCCCCATCAAGTAAAGCAGAAACTGGCTGTGAACATTTCAAAAGAATTGAAAGAATCCTCATGTCTTCCTAATACCGCCTCCCCAACACTCCTCCCTAAATATCTCATTTTAAACTCATAGTCATGGCAGTAAAGCTTTTTCTTTTACTATTCACATCCAATTCATTACTACGCCTACTAATTTTTTCCTAAGCAGTTTCTTATATATCTTGTTTCCTCTTTACCTCATGCATTAGATGATTACAGACATCTTTTTTTTCTGTTTCTCTGCTTTTAGATTCTCTCTTGCCCATACTGTCTCAGACAAGATAAAAAAAAATAAAAGTAATTGGCTTTAGATAATAAAGCAGGGCTACGGTGGGGAGAGGAGGGGAGAAGTAAAAAGGAAAAACCAAAAAAACCAAAAGCTAATTCTCTATTACAAGATGTACATTCTCCAGAACAAGGACAGTGAATGTCACTTTTCTTCTCTGTCCTCCTCAGAGCATACCTAAAGTAGTACATTCAATTCTGGCCACATTTAAAGAACATCAACAAACTGACGGAGTTCCATTACAGAGTGATCCAGATGGCAATGGGCCTAGAAGTCATGGGAGGTAAGGGCCAAGTTAAAAACCCTGAGGAAATTTCTTTGAAAATAAAGAAGCTAAAGGGGACATGACAAACCAAGACTTAAAGGTATGATACATAATATGAGGATTAAACTTTCTTGCAAGGATAAAACTTGAACCACTGATTGGAAACTAAGGATAAGTGGATTTCAGATCCATCTAAGGAAGAATTTTCTAATGTTTGAACTACATAAGGAGGATTGAGCACTTTTGTGAGCTTGTGACTTTCCTATACTGGACACTGTTGCATAACTACTTATTCCAGATTTTGTGGGATGTATTCACGTATAGAGAAGGGAAATAGACCACATAACCTCTTGGTCTGTCTGAAATGCTGAATGACTGCGATTCTTCAATCATTTAAAGATTGTTAGTCAACACTTTTTCTTTCTTTTCCATTTTTTCTTTTGTTTTAGCTGAGCCATCCTGCCATCTGTTGGCAGCTCAGTTGCAGTTCAGCTCGGACTGGGCATCAAACTGCTGTTGCTCACACCTCAGCTCTTCTCACACTCTTGAGCCAGCTCTTTACCAACTGAGTCACTGTGCTAGCTCTTCTGTTTGTTTCTTATTTTAAAAAACAGCATTATTAAGGTGTAATTTACATATGAAAGTTACCAATTTAAATGAACATTAGAGCTTTTTAAGACTATTTATTTATTTTTTAAGCAGCTTTAGTTTCAAAGGAAAATTGGGAGGAAGGAACAGAAATTTAGCATACACCTCCTGTCCCCACCCACACACAACCTCTCTCATTATCAACACCCCCACCTAAGTGGTACATTAATTACAGCTGATGAACCTACACTGACACATCATTATTACCCAAAGTCTACAGTTAACCTTAGGATTCACTCTTGGGATACTTTATATGAGTTTAGACAAATGTATAATGACATGTAGGGGCTGGCAGAGTGGCGCAGTGGTTAAGCGCTGGCTTGGGAAGCCAGCGGCCCCGGTTCGGTCCCACATATGAGGGCCAGTGACACTGCCCTCAAAAAAAAATAAAAAAAAATAATGACATGTAGCCATCATTATAGTCATATACAGAGTATTTTCACTGCCTTAAAAATCTTCTGTAATTTGCCTATCCATTATTCTCCTCCACCAACACTGGCAACCACCGACCTTTTTGTATCTGCATAGTTTTGCCTTTTCCAGAATGCTATATAGTTGGACTCATAGAAAGTGTAGCCTTTTCAGGGTGGCTTCTTTCACTTGGTAACATTCATTTAAGGTTCCTCCATGTCTTTTCATGGTTGAATAGCTCATTTCTTTTAGCATTGAATAATATTCTATTGTCTACATGTACCCCAGTTTATCCATTGATATATTGAAGGACATCTTGATTGCTATGTTTCACTTTCTTAGTGAACACCTTTTGCTCTGATCAAAACAGTTATCCCCACCTGCCATGATTTACCCCGATCACTGGACAATCCATCCCATCATCTCCCTCAAATTCTACTCAAGGAATCTTCTCTGATTAAACTCACCTCCCTGATTGCTTGACAGCTGAATTAGTTAAGGTTCAGGCTTAGAGTCTATAACAAATACACCAGGGAAAGAAAAAAGGACAATGATAGAAATGTAAACGGAGGTCCTTTCTCTCTCCAGTAACAGCTCAGAGGTAGGCAGCCTTGATCAGGTTGCTTTTGCATCTTCAGTAAGTAGCCTCCATCTCTCTGACCCAGAGAGTTTTTTCCCTCTCTCACCTTCTTGCAGCAGCAGCCTCCTGGAAATGTGCCAAGGCAGGGCATGCTCAATAATTTAAAAAGCAAACTTGGAAGTGGAACATATCACCTTCACTCACATTGCATTTACCAGAATTTGGTCTCATGGTTTCACTCGACTGTAAGGAAGGCTGGGTAATAGCGTCTTCCTTGAGTGAGCAGGGTCTGGCTAAAACTCGATTATAGATGAAAGGGAGAATGAATAGTGAAAAACATATCACAGTTTACCAGGGCAACTGCTCAGCAATTACTTGTATTTACCTAGATGTTTGTTGCTGTGTTTTTAATTTTTTTTCCGTTTTATGACCGTAAATTTTCCTTTTCAGAAAGCAGAACTTTATTTTGAATCATAATTTGCCATTAAATCCCATTTAAAGTTTAGGGATGAATTTATATGTTTAAAATTTGTAGCCCTTGATCTAGCAATACTTTTAACTTTGTCTTTTTTTTTTTTTTCAGTACGAAGTCTCTATACTTTAAAATAAATGTTCCACAATTCTTCTAAAAGGAGAATTGGTAATAGGAGGTGAAGTGCCAGAGTCTTTGAGCATAGTTTAAAAGTACACAAATTACAAAGTGATCCACTGAAAATTCTCATATCACTGGAGTCTCACTGATGAGATTTAAAATCTTTACATGTTCACAGAGGATACACCGTTAGTGCAGGAAAGCAGCAGAACCTGGTGATTAAAGAGACAAGTAAATCAGCTTTCCTGCAAGCTGCTGCTTCCTAGTGTGTTTATGCACGCAGTGTCACACTCGCCCGGTGTGTGCAGTGTTACACTCACCTAGTGTGCACAGTGTCACGCTTGCCCGGGATGTGCGCAGTGTCACACACTCGCCCAGAGTAAGTGCGCAGTGTCACACTCGCCCGGTGTGTGCAGTGTTACACTCACCTAGTGTGCACAGTGTCACGCTTGCCCGGGATGTGCGCAGTGTCACACGCTCGCCCAGTGTGAGTGCACAGTGTCATGCTCACCCGGTGTGTGCGCAGTGTTACGCTCGCCCGGTGTGTGTACAGTGTCACACACTCACCCAGTGTGAGCACACAGTATCACACCTGCCCAACCGATGGCAAGGGAAGAATGTGGTAAGGAACTAGCACTTAAATAAACTTGAAACTCCAAAACCTGTTTCCATGATGTTTATAAGCTTTAAACAGATGGCCATTAAATGCTTAAACACTTGTAGTATCAAATCAACTTAGAAAGGTGTCTTTGAAGTTAATTTTACTTTTGTCGTTTCTTTGAAATTTTATTGTGTCTCCTAAACAAAATGAATCTAAATTAAATCTGTGCCTTAATAGGGTAAATGGTAAAAGTGAAATTGCATAGAGAATATGCTCAGAAGGATGTCAGTCTGTATGGAATAGTTTCTCAATTACTTGCCTCTCTACACTCTTTAAAATCGGCTTTTCCTCTTATTCTGATTTTTATTAGAAAATATTTTAGTATTGCCATAAATGGACAGAAAACTTTGACCTTTAGAGATGCTAAATCTTTAAAATATGCTCAGAAGGTAACTTGGTCATCATTCCTGAATTATGTTGCACCTAGAACTGAGCTTTGTGTATCTCCCCAATTGGCTGATCAGAAGCATTCTCTCAATTCCAACTTCCATTTATTTGATATCACAGCACACATGGTTCATTATTTTCCAGAAGTACTAGACTGGAATTGCTTCATGGATGCTCAAAAAACTATGTCAAGCAATAAAATCCTGTGTCACTGCCTTGGGTAAGAGCCTCCTTCCTTAGCATTCTTTTCAGTTGTTACCATAACCCGAAGCCAATTGTAACCTGACTTCTCTCTTCTGTTACATGTGAGGAAGCACAGTCAGAATTCTGACATACGCTTTAACCCATAAAACCCAGGTCTGCTGCTATGATCTCTCTCCTGCTCATTTCTCACATTTTATTTATGTCTGAAAATAAGGGCTGGTAAGTGACAGAATCCTCATTAAATAAGAAATGACATGGGCTTCTTCCTTTAAAGTAAATTCTGACCCCCAAATTAGTTGTCCTTATTTTGCCAGATTGACTAGTTCTTTTATATCTAGGGCCCACATCAAGGGTATCTAATAAGAATTCATTCATATACACATAAAATTGGCAAATTGTCGCCCACTGCCATATTTAACCTGTAAATAATGGATTGACCCACCTTAGGTTCAATCTTTTAGGTTCTCAGTATTTATTTTAAATATCCAGAAAGCCCTTGGCTTTCCCATACTTCTGGATTAACAGAGTATAAAGTCAATCTAGTTTAATAGAGTCTTCATTTTTGCTTTTTGATTATCTTTCTCTGACCCTTCATTCAGCCATTCACTATTAGAAGTTTTCTCTACTACTGACTGGTCTATACTATATATTTATGTTTTCAAATCATCATCATCATTATAATCACAAATTAAATATGGGACACTAAAACCAGATACATATTATTTATTTCTAAACAGTTCCTTATTAGTAAACAGTCAAAAAACTTAAAATCCCCAAATCTGTTTGTTTGTTCAATTTCAGGCTCTAGATTAAGGACTAAATACCAGCTCATTGACCACTCTTTGCTTTTCTTTGGGCTTCACTGTAACATTTTTTAGTTCTCCCAAATCAAAGTTCCCTCAAGCACATATGAACATACACTCACACTGAAACCACAGTACATGCAAATGTCACCTCAATTAGAACCTTACTGGCTTAAATAATGACATGTGTATGAAAAAATAAGGAAAACTATATGCATGGAGAAAAACAAATAAAAATACACATACCATAAAAATAGAATTTAGGGAGGATATTTATCTAAAAATGATTGAGAAAAAGATTTAGTTAAATCTTATATACATTTATAATAAAAACATTTTGCCAATTAGGATTAAAAGGAACATTTTACCTTATAAACGGAATCTACTAAAAATATAGCAAAATACTTAATGGTGAAATTAAGTATTGCCTTGAGAATCAGTAATAAGATAAGGATGCTTCGTATCACAACATCATGTCTTTGGCTTCATTGTTAGTACAGCAGGACAAGAAAGGCATGAAGATTGGAAAGTGAGAAATAAAGCTGTTATTATTTGTAGAAAATATGATTGCCTACATAAAACAAGCAGATTTATACACTATTAGAACTATGAAATAGTTTAGGAAAGTGGTTGGATATAAAATCAATATACAAAAATAAATTGTGTTTATACACTTCAGCAACAAAGAACAGATTTCTATATTTCTTTCCCTGGGGTACCTTTAATGGTGCCTGTATACAATGACCAGGGCTTGGATGCTTAACTTGCAAAGAGGTGGGGATCTTCAGGACAGAAGGCAAACATAAAAAGTAGCAGTATCCTAGGGGAGCTTATATGTGAGTAGGAAAGGTTTTTCTAGAGCAGGAGTTACTGGAACTAGTATTCAGTATGGGTAGGAATGAGCCAAGGAGAGGATGTGGATGGTTGGGATCAAAGTAGTCTTATCACATGATATGTAAAAGAGATGCAGGCTAAGGCAAAGAGAATTACAAGTGTCAGAGAATAAATCAAATCTCAGGAGAGGAGGTGGGTTTAACTTTCCCAGCAACACCAAGGAAGACATTCACTGAATAATTTATTGAAAAGGAAAGTTCGAGTTTTCTAAGTAATGGAAGGTGGGACTTCATGGTGTTTATGCTAATTAAAGATGAAAAGCTAGAACCCTCCATAGGATGGAAGAAATCCATTGGTCTCTACACAATTGGTTGTTAAAATACCTCCCACTTTCCATTGGCCAGGAAAGAGTCTTCAAGTTTGGCCCAGGGAAGGTCTGGGGACTGAAGGAAAGGAGTCCTTCAAAGTTCACGGGTGTGGGGCCGGCCGAGTGGCGCGGTGGTTAAGCGCTGGCTTGGGAAGCCGGCGGCCCCGGTTCGAGTCCCACATAGGAAGGCCAGTGACACTGCCCTCAAAAAAAAAAAAAAGTTCACAGTGGTTTCACAGCTTCACCTGGTTTAGATGAAATGTAGTACAGCGTTCAGTTTCTACTGGGTTCGGGGAAAAGTCATGGCGCATTTTTGCGTCGAAAAACAGGAAAAATACGTCATGACTTTTCTGACAATCCAATATATCTGTTGGGTAAATGCCTCAGTAAATGGAACATTTCCCATTACCTAAGTAATGTACGGTGACTGGATCTAGATTAGAGGCCATTTTAAGGGGCTCATTAACCTGTAGGCAACAGGAAGCCTCCTAGAACTGAAGTGCAGAGACGGCTGCCTTGGAGCTGGAGGCACTCTGGCAGCCTGGCAGAAGAGCGTCTTGTTGGGAATTGCAGAGAGGAGTTGACTGCCCCTGACTTTTGCAAAAAGAAATTGATTTCGTTTTATGGGTGGGGGAGGGGGAATCCACTAAAGCACAAAGATGAGGAAAACACAGTCCCTGCCTTCCTGTGAGGTGTTAACATTTTGAATGTTTGGATGAGCTTAGTGTAAAGCAGCGAGGCTGTTTTTAAATCTGTACTGGCTGGTGCCTCCTGAGCTTTACCAGGGCCTGAAGGAGGATCTGCTGGGAGTGCCAATTAATAGTCTAGGCACTTGCTAGGAGCCAATGCATGCAAATGAAAAACAAACAAGCCTGCAGTTGGGACGGAGGGGCAGGGAGGAGGGACAAAGCAAAAGAAACAAGAACCCACCCATCCAATGAATTCTTCTCTGCTCACGTTAACGAACTGCACAGGCTTGGCCGAGCGTGCACCTCACTTGTTAATCTCCTTTCTGCATCCCTGTGTTTGCAGCTGTCAGAACTCCATATTATGCAAATTGGGTTTAAGCAATTAAGGCAGCAATGTTTCCCTTGAAGAGTTTGACAAGGTGGTGGGAGCTTGGACTGCATTTTGCAGACTGGAGCTTGGGTGCTTATTTACCTACAAATAGAAGAGGAACAAGAAAGGGGAAACACTGCAGTGCCAGGCTTACTTGAGCTGCACTGCTGACTTTTCTTGCTCTTCCTTGGTTGCTTCCCAGGAGAACAAAGGGTCACTCCATGGCATTAGTATGTGGTAAATTTAGAACAAAGGAACACTTCACAAGATGTATATTTAACCTGTTGAATTCATCACTGCAGAAAGCCACGGAACCAAATCTTCTGCAGGATTTGAAAGGGGACTGGGTGACTTCATGACAAATAACGTTCGAAGCCACTGAGGATGGGTCTTCTATTTGGGGTCATGAGTTGATTGCCTTGCAGCCTGAGAGAACCAAGGCTAGAAAGCTGGACTTTGTCTTCTACAAACCAAATTGCACAGGAGATGAGAATGGCACAATTATTTTCCTCTGAAAAATCTGCTGTCATTAGGAAACCAGATATGATGCATTAAACTTAATTGGGAATGGCACATTCCACCTTTCTATACTTAGACAAAGAGCCAGATGATGCTGTCCTCAACTTGAGCATGTGAACGAAAAACTCCCTCTTACAGCTTGCCAGGAAGTTTTTAAAATATTCTTAATTTCCAATAGATGACTGAATACCCCCCTTCTCCCATGTGGTTGAAACTTCCTGAACCGTCAAGAGTATCAGTAGAAAGCAGAGGCCTCCCTCCTGCCTGGCACTTACTAACTGTCAGCTTCTCATTAGTTGATCAACAGGTAAATAGAAAACACCTGCTATGCATTTATCAGTGTGTGTGTGTATTTACACTTGCTCATGCACATACATGTGAGAGAAATAGCAACAGGAGAAGGAAAAAGAAGGAGAGATGGAAAATGAGACTGAGCAACAGCAAAAATATAAGGTATCTTTCTCTCATTCTTGATTATTCTATTACCATATCCCTCACTCTTGCTTCTTTATACGTAAGTTTTCAGTTTTCCTCACATGCAAATCTTTATGGTTTTGCCAAGACTCTTTTTCCACAAAGCTAATCTTTGTCACCCAACATCAGCATCTATTTGTACTCTCATTTTCCCTTAATTCTTTCTCTGAGGATAGTCAATGGTTCCTGGAACCACTCCTTTCTCCCAATATTCAT
Organism: Aselliscus stoliczkanus; assembly: GCA_033961575.1. Lineage (NCBI taxonomy): Eukaryota > Metazoa > Chordata > Mammalia > Chiroptera > Hipposideridae > Aselliscus > Aselliscus stoliczkanus. The sequence goes on from CM066729.1 coordinate 68,896,368, forward strand.
CAAATAATTGAATTCTTACCTCTTCTCTCTGAAAAAATATTTTCTTAAAAAAGAAGCCCAAACCTCCAATTAAATATTATTTGCCGAAGCTGGTTGAGTCTTTCTTTTGATCGTACTCTATTTAATTGCTGTACAGCATTACACACTGTTAGCCTTCTTGAAACTTTGGCTTGCCTTCAACTGATCTTTCTGATCATTCTTTGTCTTGCTGTTCTTCATTCTGTTTATTCATTCACTCATTTTTTTCATTCATTTATTCTAGTAGATATGCATGAGAGTTCTCTGTACTAAGAACTATGCTATCTTCTGGGACCACAAATTTTGAAGACATGGTCTCAGCTTTAAGGAAACTTTTACATCAATGGGGATAAAATAAATGCAAATGAGTTAATATATAATAATATAACAAGTTACCTGTGCTGGTAGCGCAAATGGGGTATGATTGGAGGCAGAGAGAAGCACAGGTAACTGGTGGGACTGAGTATCAGGAAAGGCACCCTGAAAGAAGTGACCACGATCTGAGTTTTAATTTTTTAAGAACAAATTAACCATGCATCTTGCAAAAGTAGATGTTGTGCAAGCTTTCCTACTCAGCTTACTTCCCACTCAGCTCCAGACTTCTATAGCTTAACCCTGGAAAAATACTGATAATTCACTAGCATGTATCTCAACACTTATTTTTATACTGGGCTTCAATTTTCTAATAGACATGTCCACCATGATTTCTAACTTCTCTAAATTTTATTCTCTATATCATGAATCATGTTATAATAAATGTGGCTGTGCAAGTGTCTGCCCACTGGACTGTATCTCTTTGGGAAAAAAGACTGGGTCTTGTGTTGGTGCTCAGCAGATACCCCGTTGCCCATCTGTAGAATGGCAGTATGGTCCCCCTAACACTCAGTTACCCAGTGTTCTTCTGAAGAACCAGAGGTTATCATTATTAAGAAAAACCTGAAATAGATGGTTTAATATTGGAATAGAGGGATTAAGATTGTACTGAAAGGAAAAGAGAACAGTCCAAATGATTGGGTTACAAAGTCTGCTGCCCTGCCTAGAAGAGAAACAGGGAAGGCTTTGAAGAGTTGGCACAGTGCTTTAAGCACTCTTACACTGAATGTACTGAGTCTGTAGAGTTGTAACTTACCTGATCTAGCTGAGTAAGGTGAGCTTATATACTTCATACTAGTCTGTAAACCATGACTGCCTGGCACTGTAGTTTAAAAAAAAAAAGATGTTGCCTGCACTTTAAAGCAGCTGGTTCTATATGAATATTGAAAGTGAGATGTTTGGAAGGAGAAGCGACAACAATAAAGTAATACATTCCCTACCTAGAGTCTGCATTCATGCAGCACTTTTGCATCTCTCCCAAACCCATCCTGGTCTTTCCAGGATGGAAAAAAAAGGAACAGGCAAGGGTAGCATTGAGGGTTGGTTGATGGAACAAGGGGGGAAAGAGAGAGAGAGAGAGAGAGAGAGAGAGAGAGAGAGAGAGAGAGAGAGAATATGAATGAGAATTTGTGTGTGTTGGAGGGGGAGTTAACTGTTTGAAGCCTGGTCAGAGGACCATATTATCAGAGACTGCTGCTTCAAACCTCTGTTATTTGGAAGAGAGATTCTGAATGGCCCCTACTCTCTGCTTAATTTAATGGACGTTTCAGTAGGTGCAGACAGCTTGGCCCCCAGATGAAGATGGTAACAGAATGAGAGAAAATGGCAATGAGAAGCCCAGGCAATGGAAGACTTTCAAGAGTTAATTAGCATTAGCAGGGATGTGGCCAGAAAGGGTGTGGGAGCCCAAGAAGGAGGTAAGAGCTTTAATGAGAGAGTGCCTGGAGAGAGGGATAACCCAAAGGAGAAAGCTGCTGGAAAAAAGGAATGAAAGAAAGGAGAGGAAGATCAGACTCTAAAAGAAAGTACACTTGGGCCGGCCGGGTGGCACGGTGGTTAAGTGCTGGCTTGGGAAACCAGTGGCCCCGGTTCGGTTCCCATGGCCAGTGAAACTGCCCTCAGAATTAAAAAAAAAAAAAAAAAAAAAAAAGTACACTTTACCCCCTTTAGAATTTATTTTTACCCAACACAGGTACTAGCTTTGCATTTTGACTACACATGATAAGGCAGATTTCTAAAAAGAAAATTTTTTATTACTTTTTAAAATTCTTCCCCAGCCTCAATATAAGTTTCCTAGAAAAATGAAATTTTACCCGAGCAATAGGAGCTGAAATAAAAATCCCTGAAAATGGACATGATGGCTTAGGTAGTATATTAGGAGAAATAAAATGAATAATAACACTGACTATGACTAGTTGAAACATGACTCAAATGTTTCCATATACCTGCTGGTAAATTTGCATGAAATAAATGGGTTTAGTGGAATTATTGTCAATTGAATTCATGTCAACAAATACTCATTGATAGTTGGACACTGTATTAGGCTCTTGGATAAGGAGATGAATAAGGCAATATCATAATCAAATATTTACAGATGACTTACTAGAGCCAGAAATTACTCTAGTTGCTGTGATCATATGGAACCTAACACCACTATAACTATGGATCAAACTTTGTCCCCTTGAGTACTTACTAGTAGTCTTAGTCAAAGGATATCAAAATTTAGTGATAGCTCTCTGGATATTGTAATTCAGCTGAAAATCACCGGTAGTCTTGGGAAGGTTGATGAGAAGAAGGGGTGAAGGGAACTGACCATATGGGTATGTCTATTATGGGGGGAAAAAGAAGCCTTTACACCTTCACATTTCTGAAATGTGGGCTTTTCTCCAACTATCAAATTATTACTGGATCAATAATTTCTAATTACCAATGGTATTCTATTTTCCTTTTCAGAGCAGTGGCTCTTGAAATTTAATGCATGTAAAAATTGAGTGTGTTCTGTTTCTTTTTAAATAGATTCCTGGATCCCACCAAAGATTCTACTTTAGTAGATCTAGGGAGGGATCTGGAACAGCCTAAAATTAGCCAGTAGCCTGGGTGATTCTAATATAATTGGTCTATGAACAATTTGAGAAACGCTGCTTTATAGAGAGACCTTTCTTTGAAAAGTTGTCTCTTTTTTTTCTAAAAGACCTTTCTCCTGGAACAGATTTTTAAAAATGTTTTCATTTATTTTGGGGCTTCCATCTTTACGAAAAATGAATAAGTACCATTAGATGGTATACTATTTCAACTTTCTTCCTGCTAATTGATTTTGTTTCTCGTTCATGTTCCATACAATAGTGATTATGGTAGATTGCAGTCTGATGTTCATTCATTGTCATGCCAATTTAGGAGAAAATTTAGCAAAACTGTTTAGAGATATACTTGGATTATATATATTGACTATTTAATTGAATTACATTTGTTTCTATTAATTAACACTAACACTAACATGGAAAAATGATTTAATCAGAGATATTAAACTAGATTTCAATACTAGAAAGTCTGAGGGAAAAAAAAAAAAAGGTGGTTGGATCAATGAAGGCACAACCAGGAAGAAACATAAATCACTCTAAGTATTTAAATAAGTGAAATTATTATTATTATTTTAATGTGTTATACAGGTGATAGAATTATGAGAAGCCAATCAAAGGGCGTTGATTCGCTTCAACTAAAGAGACAATGGGAGGAATTAGGGTTAGCAGAGCTGAGGGATTCATCTCCATAGGAGATACAGCCATACCCTAAGATGGTGACCTGGCAGAGACAAAGGGAGTGAAATATCTTGGCTCCTCCCATGTTCTTATCCTCTAATTTTCTGCCAGCTCTTACTTACTGAATGAACATAATTGACAGGGAAACCTGGGAAATGCAGGGGGTACCAGTCCGCTCCACAGTGATTCAGAGCAGAAGAGGAAGCATGAGGAATGGCATTTCAAGTTGTTAACAGATACAGTGAGGCCTATTAGAATTTTAAAAATTCATTTGAGCAAAAATCGATTCGAACAGGGCAGAAGCAAACTGGAAGTGTTTAGAAGTGCTCTAATGAAGCTTGGGGAAAACTATTATAGGGAAAAGCCAGGAATGGTGTAAGGAATGTATTGCCTAATTAGAGCTGAAACGTAGTTGGCTGTTTGTGATTGGTTGTCATTAGGTTTTGGTTTTGTAACCATGAGGTATTCACAGGCTTAGATTTGGATTTGCGACCAAACCAAACTCTGACGCCCTGGCTTTATAGTCACCTCAGTCTAACAACCTCCTTGTTTAGTAATTGAGTGAAGGACTGGCAGAGAGAGAGAGATGTATGTCCCCTAAAAGTTACTCTAATGATTCCCCAAAATCTACTTTAATGCCAAGAACTTTGTCTCTGAAAGTCTTTATAACCCCCCTTTTATATTGAACCAAACCTGAACCTTAAACAAAGATTAGGCTGAGCATAAGGCAGAGTGGAGGGGTCCGTGGGAGGGGCCGTGCTGTGCCCAGGTGAGCACTGCAGTGTGTGCTTGCATCCTTGGGCATGTGGTGTTTGAGATCCACAGAAGTTGAAAACCAAAGCGGCTTTCCTCTGCAGGTCTCTCCTCTGCCAACACTGTTCCTATGCTGTTCTCTGCATTTCTCTCTGCTGTTTCACATGGTGGCCATGTGCATTTGGTCATCTTCAGCTTGATGTATCCTGATATATTCAGAAAGACCTTGCATCCATTTCCTAATGGCTCTCTCTATCTATCATACTTCTCACCCCCTACCTCTCTCACCTCCCCCCACTTCTTCCTCAGGTAATGTGTTTTTTTATGTGGGCTTCTTTCTTTCCTGTGGGAGAGGGCTTGCTTCAACGGGTAAGATTTAGAAGTGGCCAATGTTGATCGCTACTTGAATGCAGCTACAAAAACGTTTCTGCTTTCTGTCTGAAACTCCACTTGACTTAGTTAGTTATATAGAGAAACACTGTGCGCCATGAAGAGTGAATGGATGTAGGACTGAACGGGGGCCAGCAAAGACAAGACTACAGCTGGTGATAGTATGGCATTTCAGCTATTATTTTGTTTTAACCAAGATTTTAATATTTTGCTTTCATGCTCTTATAGTCTTCATTTCACTTTAGTGGTTTTTGTTTGTTTTTGTTTTTGTTTGTTTGTTTTTTCAGTTGGATGGTGTGAACCAAAGGGTGGGAAGGCTCAGGTGTATTTTTTTACATTATGGTGGCTAGGCTTTCAGGTCTTCTCCAGCTTCTGTTTTTCATATGAATTTGAGCAAGTTTCAATCCCCAAGTGATATTGTTACAAAATAGGATCTGCCTTTGTCTAACCCAGTGTTTGGCTTATAGTAGCATTCTTTTCTTAAATATACCTCTTTTTACAAGGTTTATCAAGTCTTTCAGAGGAGGGGCATTCTTTTAAATCTGAGAAATCATCACATTTTAAGACAAACGATATCCTGCTTTTCCAAAATCAAATTCCTTAATGCACTGTTTCTCTACCGGGATTTAATGATTCTAAGTGTGCGGGTCTTCTCGGTTTTGACAACTAACTCTGTAAATGGATACTTTGAGGAAGAGACTGTTTTGAGCTCAAGTCCACAGATTATCTGAACAACAGAGGAAATTAAGACATTCAGGCATAAATTCCCCTTGTTTTATGGGAGATAGAAGAACTGCTTAATAGTTCCTGGTCAACTTTGAACAAATCAAATGATTGCAAGGTCAGCACTCTCTTGTACAATTTGGAAATAGTGCTTCATGATTTTAGTGAGGACTTAGTAAGATCATGTGTGTGAAAGGGTTTTAGAAATACTAAAAGCATAATAAGAATAAAGGATATTGATATCATTCTCATCCTCATTTCTAATTGCACAAGAAACTAATCATCTACCATGGGATTGTTCTGTCACAGTGCAGTGGTTGGCATCTCCGTACAGAAGTTATCTAATTCAGTGGTGGAGGAAGCACCTTTGGTACCAGTGTAATCCAATTACATTTACCAGGTAAAAGAAATTAGACTAGACATTTAGTCTTTAGCTTGGACAGCTCCCTGTTCATAAGCCAGCCTTTCAGAGCTGAAAAGGTTCTTAGCGATCATCTATTCCCATATCTTAATTGCTTCATAAGCAAAACCACTGAAAACCAGGGGAGAATAGCATAGCATTAACCAAGGTTGCAACATAAATGATGGAGTAGGACACAGAAACTCTATCCATTGGCCTGTTTGCTGACTCATCCGCTTAATGCTCTTCTCTAATTTTCTGTGTTGCCAGGTGTCATTTATTGATAATATTTTTATATACCTTCATATTCTCATTCGCTCTAATTCCATTTCCCTGGCATACTGGAAAATAAAGGGAAAGAAAGTGGAATTTGTAAAGAAAAAGACACAGGCAAAGAGAAAGAAAAGAAAGATTTCCTGGAAAAGCTGGAGAAATTTAGAGAGCAATGGAATGCAAAAAGATGATGAGGATACCTGGGCAGAGATGCCAAGTGATTAAAAAGAAGTAGATGGAGAGGAAGGGTTATAACTGATCTCTGATACTTCCTCATATTCCTGTTCTTGTTTTGTTTTCTTACAACATATGGTTACACTTATGTCACTACCACAGTAAAAGGTGGTCCTCAAGCCACCACTCAGTGATAGGAACAACCAGCAAGTCTCTGTCTAAGTTTTTGTTTGGCTCATGAATTATTGTATTACTATCCAGAATAGTGTTATTTGTTCTCATGGATTTAACAATCACCAAGCCATAGAAGCCACATTAATGTTTTTCTTACAAAAAAATTAATAATAATTTGCTGTAATAGAATATTTTAAACAATTTTTCAAGTTAGTTTATGTCTGCTATCTCATTTTTTTTCTCACAGTAACTCAGAAATTTGGACATATATTTTTTGACTCTGTTTTACAGATGAAAAGCTGAGGGCTGTGGATATTAAGTAACTTACTGGATATCACACATCAAGTTAATAATGTGGATCTAAGTGATGCAGGAGTGAAGTCTGATTCCTGAACCAAATAATCAATTCATGGTTGAAGAGAATCCAGTGATGTGATTTGGACATTTTAACATTTACCACTCTTTCTAAAAAATTTTCATAGTTTAGAAAACATGGATTTAGAGGTCTCTTAAAAGCCCTGAAATGTCATTGGCTAATTACAGGAACATCATGCAGAAGTGTCGGGGTGATGAGACAACACAAAATACCAGAGTAGCTAACCCAAGAACCAGACTAACAGAGGAAATGAATTCCATTTCTCAAGCCAAGCTACCGGTTGACACTGAGACCCAGTGAGGCTGGTTGAGATCCAAAAGTTGAGGGGAATCCCCGAGCTGCTCAAATTTATCTTGCCTTCCCCAGGTTCTTAAGCTTCTTCAAACTACAGGCCCGTTTAGGAATGCCAAGGAGAAGGTGGACTCCTAAGGACTCACATGACCATTGCATTCAATACAAGGCATTCATAGACTTCCTAAAACCTGCCTGTAGACTGTGGCATGTGCCTCTTGGACCACTGCATCAGAATCTGTTAGGGTGCTGGCTTATTAAAATTCAGATTCCTGGGCCAGCCGGGAGGCGTGGTGGTTCAGAGCTGGCCTGGGACGCCAGCGGCCCCAGTTCGGATCCCACATATGAGGGCCAGTGACACTGCCCTCTAAAAAAAAAAAAAAAAAAAAATTCAGCTTGCTGATTCTCATCCCAAACCCATTAAAACAGTCTCTGTGTATGGAGATTAGGAATTTGCATTTCATAACAACCTCTACAACTGATTCTTATGCAATCTAAAGTTAGAAAATAAAGTTGGAAAATAAAGGGAAAATCTATGTTTTAAGTATCCGTTGGGTCCAGATGAAACCATCCTAGATAAATAAATGTGAGACTGCCCCACAAACTCAGCCACCCCTGTTCCAACCTTAAACTATGTTGCCATGTCACCTATATTGAAGCTGAGATGAACACTACCTCTAGGGAGGCCTGTGGTTCTTGGCTCTTTGTTTTTACTCACTAAAGATGCCCAAAATAGGAGGACATCTAACTTAGCATGGGCCTCAGAAGGCATCTAAGAGTGCTTTCCCATTTCCTAGCACCATCTGAAAGAGTATTCTACATCCTGTTTACAAAATGTTATAATCCTATTTATGCCAAAACTCCATCCATAATGACAGGAAATATTGCCCTCCTTGTAACTTGCCACTGTCCATGACACACACGTTTTACTGTATACCTCTAGTTTAGAAATATGAGGACAGTATAGTAAAAAAGTGAATGAGCCAGTCCTGTTTATTCCTATCAAAATGCAGGCACACACTGCTTGTTTATATCCCTCTGGGAACAAGCTGGCAAACTGTTAGTGTTGGGGAAAAGAATAATAATAATCAAAAAAATGATCTTAAGTGTTGACTCCACATTTTCAGGGCTTGATAAGTCCTTCTGAGTGTAGCACTCCATCATTTTTCTCAGCAGGGTATAATTACTCATAACTGGAAAGTTTTATCTCTGGGCTGCTTCTAATAAAATAAGGGGAAAACAAAGGTAAATCTCTCATTCACGGGAAGTCTAGATGTTTAATTAAGTACCACATGTAATTGTTTCAGTCTCTTGTGTGACAAGTACACAGTCCAGGAATTCGGGGTGGGGGTAAGGAAATCATCCAGCAGATTTATGAAGATTTATAAAGTAGGGATCTCTTGGTACATCGTGTGTGTGTGTGTGTGTGTGTATGTGTGTGTGTGTGTGTGTGTGTGTGTGTGTTTCTACTAATGCAACTGAGGCTCATCCTGGTGTCTGCTATTTGAATCTCACATTGTTCGATACCCATTTACATTCTCTTGAGGAACACTTCTTAGTATTTTTATTTTATTTACTTTTATTCATTTAATTTTTAATTTTCAATTATAATATTATGTTTTTTCAGGTATACAACATAGTGATTAGACATTTATATAACTTACAAAGTGATCACCCCAATATGTCTAATACCCATCTGATACCATATATAATTACTGCAGTATTATTGACTGTATTCTCTGTGCTGTACTTTACATTCCCATGATTGCGTTTATAAGTGACAATTATAGTTCTTAATCCTTTCATCTTTTTTTACTTCCCACCAACCTCCCCTTCCCATCGGGTAATCATCAATTCGTTCTCAGTATTTTTAAACTATGAAATAATTATTTTGTCCTCTGTTTAGCTTCTTTGTATTCCCTCTCTTGTATAGTCTAATATATCTTGTATTTAACATTTATATGTGGTGTATCTGGTGTAAACCTATAGGACAAAACGTAGAGAAGGCAAACTGGGCTCGGCATTGCTAGGAAAAAGGTGGAGGTGGGGAGAGTCATAGATCTTTCCAAACTAATATAATATAGACCATTTAAAAACGTATACCAAAATGTCTCTGAGGACTTTCTCTATGGTTCCTTCTGCTTTGTACTCAAGCAGCTTTAGAAGTTTCCAGGCACTGTGGTTACAGGGCTGAGGTCCCGTGACTGTCCGTCTCTGTTGGAGATCTTCTCTGAAACAAAGATGAAATGTTTTGGAGGCCTGAGAAGTAGGCTTTTTCTCTGGATCTGTGTCAATGCCCAGACAGAGTATTTCCCAACTGTAACCCAGACCAAAGAAACCCTGATTTGAGTGTTTGCCAATTTCCATTCTGCAAATACTCCCATGAGGGTGAACTAAGAGGCTCTGCTGTGTCTATTCAGGGTTTCTTTACGATCCTCAAACTGTCACCATCATTCTCATCTCAGAAATGTTCCTCTTGTGTCTTTTTATGCTAAGAAAATTCTTCTCTTGGGCTATCACCTAGCTATCTCTACCTTACTTCATTCAGGCTTCCAACGTAATGTAACCTCAGAGAGACCTTCACTGACCACATATTAATATTTATCCACTTTTTCTTCATAACACTTGTCATGACCTGAAACTATATGCTTACTTGTTTATTACTGGTTTCCTCCACTAGGATATAAACTAGGAAATTAGTTGATTTTCTTCATTATTGCATCTCCAGGACCTAGAATAAAGCTGATACGTTGTAGATACTCAGAAATAATTGTTGAATTAATAAATACAATATATGATTAATCAATAGCCATGAAATGAAGACTGTAATAACTTTGTAGAATTCTGAAATATTTTTAACTTTAAATATATCGGGAGCCTTTTCTATTCCTTATTCATCTTTCTATGATAGTATCTGTTGAGTATGTGTGAGTTTTGTCTATTAGACTTGGGAGTCTCTTGGAGAAAGGCCAAGCCTGGAATATAGGCCATGCCTGGAAGCTAAAAAAATACACAAATAATACATGTAGACTTAAAGGATGAACTTACAGTTTCTATTTTTCTTATTTCCTCTCAGTGAAGGTTAGCAGTGAATCTGTAGGTTAGAATAAAAAGGGTCTGTGTGCATCTGTCAGGGCCAGCAAGAACGTGAAAGCCAACAACGAGACTATCTTTTACTCTATAAACAAGCTGGAGGGAGACTAGAAAGTCAGGGGATGGAGTGAATTTTAGTAGCTGCCCATGAGTAGAAAATCCCTGGGGTCTCAGGACAAAGAGGAAGTATCCCTAAGGCTGAACAGATTAATCACTCCCATGGGAGTGCCAGGAGACATGGAGATGCCTGGCATCCCTAAATATGTTCTAACATGTCATATTAGATCTTTAATAAATGGAGCCTCCCATGGTAGTCTTAAAGTTAACTGCTCCTGGGGAGAGTGCCAGAAAAAGGCATGAGCCGGACAGGAGGCCCTACGGAGGCAATAGATTTTCCACATCTGGCTTTTCCTCCTACATAGCTGGATTACTAAATGAGACAAAGAACTCTGTTACCATGTTCACTATAAGAAGAGCATATAAGGACACATAGTTACAATGTTTGACATCAGCAAGGAACTATAAGGAACTTGAAAAGAGTCTATTGTTTTTCTCTGTTAGGATGATTTGCATAGAAAGGCATGTACAAAGGTAAGAAAGAGTATGCCTTCTCTAACTATGCAAAAAATAAAAACAAACAAACAAACAAAACGGCTATGATATACCTTCAGTGTGGGTGAGGGGTAATTGAGGGGAAGCTGTGATAGGAAAAAAAAGGATGCAGAATGAGTCAAAGGGAAATTTCATAACTCCATAACTTACTGTCTAATAATTATAGAGGAAGAGAGTTCTTCTCAAGAGGAAAAGAAATTGGAAGACTACAAAGCTTTCATGTTGTGTGGAGTCCTTGAAACTTTGCAAAATGCGCTGGTGACATTTGGACGCAATAGAAAGATCACAGCGACTTCCAGTAAAATGGTGCAATAGACAGACGCTGTGCTAACTGCCTCACAGGATCACACAAAAATTACAAGCAAATTATACAGCATTCAACCCTGGAGGTCCCCGGAACACTGGAGGAACAGAACCACTAAATGAAGAACTTAAAGAGGAGGCCACGTTGGGTCTGGTAGGACGGGCGGAGACAAGAGAGGGCAAACCCTGTTAGGGAGGTCCCAGCCAAGGGAGGCTTCTCCGGTTTGGGGAGAGACCCTCTGGCCGCACCCCAAGCTCACCAGCCCAGAGCTCCTTTGCCGGGAAGAGAAGTTCTAAGATAGCCGGCAATAAATTAGTGAGGACTCTCTTTGCTCAGCTCGGTGAGGCTAAGAGCGGCGGGAGAATCAGTGGGGCCGGCGCCCGGGCTTGCTCGCCGGTGAGCACCTGCCTGGTTCCTGGTGGAGGGAGTGGCTGTGTGAGCCGGGAGCCTGCGGGGACGGACTGAACTGAGCACCTTTGGTGCAAAGGCTGGAGGTTTTTGGACTATTGTTCCCATGGTGCGGAGCTTGCTCGCAAGTGGTGTAGGGAGGACGCCATTTTGTCGGGCTTGGGCCCTCCCACGAAGGATCAGGTCCGAGACCTCATTGGTCTGGTGGAATTGGCGCAGAAATGCTTGTGTGCGTGCACGCCTGTGGCCTTGGATCCCCACCCTCCGCTCGGCTTGTGCTGCATTGCCAGGGAAATGCCTAGTGGGAGTGATCCGGCTCCAACAGGCTGCTCATTAAGACCCGGGATTGCGCAAGCCGCCTTGGGTCCCCGCTGTCCGCTTGCAGAGTTGCCAGGCTGGTGATTGGTTGTCGGGCTACTTGGCCTGATCTGCAAGCGGCTGATTGGGACAGGCTGAGACTGGCAGTTTTCCTGGGAGTGTTGGGCTGTCAGCTGTGTGCCTGAGAGACCAGCCAGGGCTCTCCTGGTGATCTATCTAATACATCAAAGCAATCCCAGAGCGACAGCCAGAATGGGGAAACAAAGAAACATGTCACAAGTAAAAGATCAGAAGAAACCTCCAGAAATGGAATTAAATGAAACAGAGGGATCCAACCTTTCAGAGACAGAGTTTAGAACACTGATGATAAGAATGTTTAAGGAACTTAGCGAGAACATAAAGAAGGATAGGGAAACCATAAAAAACAACCTGTTAGAACTAAAGAATACAATAACTGAAATGAAGAACACACTCGAAGGAATCACCAATAGAGTAGATGAAGCAGAGGAGCGGATCAGCGATTTGGAAGATAAAATAGCAGAACTCACCCAGTTGGCACAGCAAAAAGACCAAAGAATAAAAAACAATGAAAATAGTTTAAGAGCCCTATGGGACAAGGTGAAGCGCAACCACCTTTGAATCATAGGGATACCAGAAGGAGAAGAGAAGAAGCAAGGGGTTGAAAATGTATTTGAAAAAATAATGGCTGAAAACTTCCCTACCCTGGTAAAGGAAATCAACATACCTGCCCAGGAAGTGCAGAGGGTTCCAAACAAGCTGAACCCAAACAGGTCCACACCAAGACACATCATAGTTAAAATGGCAAAGGTTAAAGACAGAGACAGAATCCTAGAGGCTGCAAGAGAAAGACAGCAGGTTACATACAAAGGAACTCCTGTTAGACTAACAGCTGACTTGTCTGCGGAAACTCTGCAAGCCAGAAGGGAGTGGCATGAGATATTCAAAGTGACACAAAATAACGGCCTACAACCAAGATTGCTCTACCCAGCACAGCTATCACTTAAAATTGAAGGAGAAATAAAGAGCTTCTCAAAAAAGAATAAGCTTAAGGAATTCATAACCACCAAGCCAGCATTGCAAGAAATGTTAAAAGGGCTTTTTTAAACAAAAGAAAGGGGTAAACAAGCTAACCCAGAGAGACAATTTAAGAAGATTGAAGTCATATCAAGCAGATATGAAGGAAAAACTGATGGTTGCTGGCTGGGAGGGAGTGGGGAAGAGGGAGAGGGAGAAGGTTTTGGACAGTGTATGTGGGACTACAATGTTGCCACAGGAAGATGGGGGCAGTTCTGGGAATGTAATCGATAATGTTGTGAAGAGACTATTATGTTGCGAGAAATAAGTCAGTTGGAGAAGGACAGGTACCATGTGATCTCACTTGTGTGTGGAGTCTGAAGAGCTGAGTGAATGATCAAAGTAAACAGACTCGTAGATGTAGAGGAAAAACTGAGGGTTGCTAGTTGGGAGGGGGGTGAGGATGGGGGGAAGGGGAAGGGATTAGACAGCATAAATAGATAACTACAATATTGCCACAGGGATATGAAACACAGTTCGGGGAATATAATAATGTTGTAAAAATTTTGTGGCGTGTCAGATAGTCACATGTCTTGTTAGGGAGACCACTTCATGGATGGAATAGAGGCTTGATCACTGCACTGTATACCTGAAGCTGATGTATAGTATTGTATGCCAACTGCTACTGAATATGTGGATGGTCACGGGATGTAGAGTATACTGTGTAATGAAATCAGGGGAGTTGTGATGGATATGTATGATATGGGGGGGAGTGGGGTGGCAAACTGGGGGAGGGGCGTTTTCACTTTGGGGGTAAAGAGTATAACTATAGCATTGTGTTGTACACCTGAAACTAATTAAAAAAAAAAAAAAGAAAGATCATAGCAATTGAGAAAGAAGAGTGGGGGACAGGGACCAGGCAAAGAAAAAAGGAAAGGCTGCTTTCTTTTTCTTGCTTCTTAGAGAAAGTAAATACCGAAAAGCTCTTTAAAAATTTTGAAATCTAACCTCTTCATTTTACCTTATCTTTCTAAGCCAGGTTTTCCATCTAATTTGCTCAAAAATGCAGAGACGGATACTGATAGTTAGGGCTTGAATCCAGGAAGTCTTCGGTTTCCCCTTAAGCCCGCCCACTTTTGTACTGTACTTCCCTAAGATATCCAACTAATTAATGGGGTACTTGCCCACATACCAAGTGAAACATGGAAAAAGTGCAAAATGGGCCAAGGAGTTGATATAGATCTAGAAGACAGGAATGTAGAAGATATTGGGTTATCGGAAAAGTCATGACACATTTTTGCAATGAAAAACAGAAAAAATATGTCATGAGTTTTCCAACAGCCCAATATTTAGAAGAACTACAAAAATCAGAGAGCTCAGGGTAAGGACATGATGCACCCTCTGTAATCGCTTTTACTTATCCCAGTGAACTTGATCATTACTTACATCTTCCACCAAAAGTTACCCTCCCCCGCACCACCAGAAATACATTCATGGAGAGCAGGGTCTGTCTCCTATGCTAACACAGCTATATTTAAAGCCACAGGGTTTAACACCCTCAGAGGCATATTCAGTGGATGCAAACCCTGGAGATTAAAGAGTTTTTCCATACAGAGGGAAGGCTTCAAATACCAAGAAAGGGAAGGCAGGAGTAGAGGTAGTGACTGAGGTCTTCTGGGAGTAAAGAGAGAGCGTACATGGTGTAAGAAGCAAGAGTGTGGAGAGACGCAGTCCTATAATTTCATTGTACTAATTGTGAGTCCTTGAAGCTCAATTTGCTCTTTATAAAATGAGGGGATTTGTGATCATGTCCTAATGGTGCCAATGCAATGTAATTAAGCCTATTCAAGAAATAATCCTTATCTTGATTAGGTAAATAGGACTTGATGAATTCCACTCTGATTAACCACTGCTTCTCAAAATGCCCTAGAGGCATCTACCCATTCTACCCTGCAATTCACCATTTTCTCCCAGTGGAAATGAAAAAATGCTCTAGTATCCCTCAAGTTAGAGATCAAGCCAAGATCCAAGTACTTTGAAACATAAAACACTTCGACAGATGGTTATGGTTTGCCTTGCAAGTGGGATGGCATTGGTGGAGACAAGATGATGAGTGAAAAAAGAGAGGAGGAGGTATAAAGGAGAGGTTTCCTTTAAAACATCAAAAAGACTTTCTACATCTTTTCTGCCCTTTCATAAAGACTTCATCTGGCAGCCAGATTGCCTTAATGGTCTGCCTAAAAAGGCCCGCCCTGGCCTAACAGAGCTAGACACACACACTCCATCTTTACTTTGCTCTTTTCATGCTGTCACATGTCCTTCATTTTCTACATTTCATTCATTCTTTGCCTTTAAGCTACAAGGATAAAAGTGTCTGGCATTAAAAAAAAAAAAATCAGCTTACATTTTTTAAAGGGGCAGACATTTCAGGCAGCCTTTGATTTCCTTCTAGGAGAAAAATCATTACTTTTCTTTAAAGGAGAAACTAGAGAGATTTTTCTGTTTCCTTTTCTTCCTTCCACCCTTCACCCCAACGTTCCCATTTTTAGCCATAAGAAATAGCACTGGGTGCAGTGCAGGAAAAGAGCTAGAGAAATGATTGTCTCCTAGGAAGCACTTATGCCACCACAGTGAATAAAAAAGCCTGAACATTCATTTACTGCTAAACAATGACAAAAGATAATTAGAATGTTTCAAAGCACTGCACTATATTCAACATCTGTTAAATGTTGGTTAAGATAGCTGTTTTTAAAGCTAGGTGGTGTTGAAAGGTAAGGTAACCAATAGAATATAATGCTTGTTGCCTTTGGAGTCTATAATAATAGTACATTGGAGAGGTCTGAAGCATTGTATATGAAAGAGGGATAAACAGAAATAGAGTAAAAACCCTAATAGTACAAAGGAAACACTATACAAAAAAATTCCTATGTATGGAAATAGTCACTTAAATAGCTAAATGTGGCTATAAGAATACACTTTTGACTTTGTCTCCAAAATAATGAGCCTGACTTTAAAATATGGAGGGATACAAAGAATCTGTAAAAATAGGGCCAGCTGAGTGGCGCAGTGGTTGAGCGCTGGCTTAGGAAGCCAGCGGCCCCAGTTCAGGTCCCACATATGAGGGCCAGTGACAGTGCCCTCAAAAAAAAAAAAAAGAATCTGTAAGAAGGACAAGTAGTAATATTATAGGATGAGAGTTGGCTAGATATGGAGTGTCTGAATACACATATGGGAGGAAAAAGGAAATAATAAGATTTCTGATAGGATAAATGACTACTTCTACAACAGATATTTAGAAATCAAATAAAAAGGAAATGTCTGGAGATGATCCTTAGACTTGAACAAGTCTGGAACTGATGCTGGAGGTATGTGTCAATATATTAAACACACACACACACACACACACACACACACACACACACACACACACAGTTCTGGAGGGAGGGAAAACCACTGAAGAAATCTATCATCCAGCTGTTTAAACTCCAGGAGATGAAACTGTGCTGAAATGGGGGAACTGAAATAAAGTAAAAGGGAAGTGGCAAAAGTTAAGTAAACCACAAGAAACATGGAAATACTTAAAATACCTCATGAGAAATTCAGGAAAAATATATTCCGAGGATCAGACCATGGGCTGGTGAAAGTAAAATAAAACTGTCTGAGTAACCAGCAAAGCCAAGGAATCTCTTGTTGGAAGGAACAAAAAAAACATCTTTGGGAGAAAGAGAAAAGAAGCAATTAAGAAGAACGGGGAAATCAACCAACCAGAGCAAGCACCAAGAAATCAACATAGGAGGATCTCATGAGAGATATTCTTAATACTGAAAGTGTCTTTCAGTCAGGTGCTTGAGACTGCTGAGCCTGCTTGAAGCTCATCTAGGTCTGAGCATCAAAGGGCAGATCCTGTAGGGAATGTGCAGCACAATTTGATGGTCAGTGTATGAATAGTAGGCTTAGGAGGAAAAAGGAAAATTGGAGAAGCTGATTGAAATATTTGCTCCCATTATTTATAAACTAGGTCAGTAAATCTCTGAACAGTACTAATGTTCCATTCAGAATAATTAGATAAAATAACGATAAAATCACTGGCTGTCTTATTGCTGTACTGGACTTACTGGTAGCATGCATAATGAAAAGAAGACGCAGTAAATGCTTACAGATCCTCCTTTTTTGACAGAAAAGCACCACAGCTTCAGTAAGTACAAAGGTGATCATTTATCACAAAACTACTAGAACTTCTCTGAATTTACCACATTTAAAAATAATTAAAAAAAAAACTTTGAAAATTGATATTGGAAAAAATATTTGGCTCTTTTAATATGGACTGGGATCTTTCTTAAAAACAGAAAATCAAACATAAAGGTAACAAACAAAAAATTGGCTCAATAAAAATATATACACATTATACTTTTTATGAAAAATCCAAAAAATGAATAATTGGTAATGTCTCCCAAATGGTGCCAGTCTTTCCAGGGTTGTGAAATGCCAGCTTAATGGGAATAGACTGAAAGCTCTCAAGAGAAGCTGTGATTGGTCAGTTTAGGGACAGGTGAGACTCAATACAGGTAAATATAAGGGGTCAACAAAAATATAACAGGGATCTGGAAGCAGCTCTATGTGATTTTTCTACTGATACCAACTGATTTTGATTTCAATAAGGTTATCCAAATTTTAGTATCATGAGATGGGAATTCAAAACTAAATACAACATAACGCTGCTCTTGTTCATCTGAACTTCTTGTGACAACATAGAGCTACAGAAAATAGAGAGTAACTCCAAAGAGATAAGAGTCCAGGCTGGAAGGAGTTGGACTGTTAGCTCCCTGGTAGAACAGGGAGAAGCCCAGCTGAGATCAAACCATGAAAGAAGTGCTTAGTGAGAACAACACTTGTTAATGGAGTATCCTATACCAGCATTTTCGGGTACCCCTAGAAATTTGGAAAAGGTTATTTTTAGGACAAATAAAAAGATGCTCTACTTTGCATGGTAGATTTTAAATTTGCAGAACTTTTTTTTTTTTTTTTCAGGGCAGTGTCACTGGCCCTCATATGTGGAACCTGAAGCGGGGCCGCTGGCTTCCCAGGCCAGCGCTTAACCACCACGCCACTTGGCCGGCCCATTTGCAGAACTTTTTAATCTAGAATTGGCAGATGATAAATATATGAATGGCATAATAAAAAATGTATATTCAACGATGCTAGATCCAAAATGGGTTTTTAATGGTACGTGGGGAAAATCTGAACGTTCAAACTTTAGCATAAGGTTGAAAGCCATGTGTTCTCACATTTTATTTCTTTCCCACCTCTGTCAACTGAAAAATATTTTATATAGGCTCAGGATTTCACTTTTGACTTGTTTTTGTGGGGTTTGAGTTCTCAAAGGAGTAGGGGCAAAATATCAAGAGGTCAGATGACCAACACTGTGAGAATATTTTATGTGCTTATTCCTGTCCTAGGAATCCCCTTCTCCACTGTTCAGACTATAAATTACTATAGTATCATAGTAATTTATCATGCTATAAATTACTAAATTAGACAATAACTTGAGACATCTCCCTAGCTTTTTATTTACAGGCAAGACAACTAAAGCATGAAAAAACGATATGGATTTTTCCATAATTTAATAAATGTAATAATGCAATGTATATTTGACAGGACATAGGTAGATGAATACATAGGTATATAGATCATAAGGTTACATGGTTGAAAAGTGGTGTTTCAGGTAATGTGGCAGGCTAACAGAAAAGGGGATTTGAGAACCAAAAGTCTATTGATTCAGCTCTACAAGATTATTTTTGGATCATTATGTTCATAGTTCATATTTCTGATCTCTTTCTCTGTCTCTTTCCCACACTCTCCCCTCACCCCCCACCCACATCCTTTACTTCCTCCCTTTCTTCTAACACATAGATTCGTATTTCAAAATATGTCCACTATAATTTAACACATATATAGTCATGGGATGTGGAATATAGTGCGGGAATGGAGTCAATGGAATTGTAATAGATATGTATGATATCGGGGGTGGGGGGCAGGGGAGGGGGGAGGGGTAGTCACTTTGTAAGAGATGAAAAAGATAACTATTGCATTGTTTTGTACATCTGCAACTAATAATAATAATAATAATAATAAAGTTTTTAAAAAATGCTTCCAAATGCTGCACACTTACATCTACACGGATGTCCCTTGTAGGTACTTCCAACACATTTCTCAATACTCCCCTCTGCACAAAAACAACAACAAAAAGCAAAAACAAATTCTCCTGCCCCAATTTTCATATTTTAAAGGCTATCCCCAAATCCCAGTTACCTCTGTTCAAAATGTCAGGATTACTTTTTTATTACCCCCTTTTCCTAGTTTGCATACCCCAATTGGTTACCTATATGATTACATTGAGTCTATAATAATGACACTACCCTTTACTTCTCCTTTCCACTTTCCTCTGAGATTCAGTGTGATATCATGATCAGGAGTGCAAGCTCTAGAGGTGACTGCCTGCCTACCCTTGTCTTTCATTTGCTTGTCTTTCTGCTTACTATATCTGTGATCTTGGGCAAGTTCCTTAACCTCATTGTGCTTTGGTTTTCTCATCTGTAAACTAGAGATATACAAGTAGTAGTAAACCATATCATGGATTGTGTCCAAGTTCAAATTAGTTGATACATGCAATGCTCAATAAATTTAGCTGTAATTATGGTGATGGCCATGGTGATGATGAAGACAGTGATATCAGAGCCTTCTAATCTTTCCCAAGATCTTGTCTTCTAATGGGTCTCCCAGATTCCACTGTCTGTCCTCTCAAGTTCAGCCTTCATACTTCTACCAGAGTTGGCATTCTACAGCACATCTGGTAATGTTTTCCCTCCTGTGAAAAACTTTATGACACAGAATGGCTCCCACTCCTCTTAACATGTCATTTAAATTCCTCTCTTAGTGAGACTCAATCAGCCTAGTGTCCTACTGCACTTCCCTTCTGCTCATGTGCCCATTTTCCTTTCCACCCCCATGTCCTACTTGTTCTTCCCCAAATGTGTCCTAGATTTTGAAGTCTCTTTATTTCTCTTCTTAATATAATTATTGTAAGGGATACTTTTCATCCAGTTTTTGTCTATTATAATTTTTCCAGCTCTTCTGGTGAGACATGTTGTCCATTCATTTAAATCTAAAGATGGTCCCAAAACTAATACTAAAACCAGCAACTGCCATTTATTAATTGAATACTAACACTGTTCCAGGAACTCTGTCCTATGAGGTAAGCACGATCATATCACTGTTTTAGAGACAAGGAAACTTATGCTCTACCATGTAAAATAACTTTGAAATCACCCAGCCAGAAAGTTGGGAAAACCCAGTTCTGCGTCCAGAGCCCATATGCTCTCACTAATCCATTGTACTGTCCTGACACCTGTGCATGTGTCTGTTTCCCATTCAATACTCACCTCTATTCTCCCATGTTAAAAATCTCTCCTAGGTCAGTGTTTTACCTGTACCTATCCTGTAACTCCCCATGCTGTGCCTTTCAAGCCATAAGAGTGCAAACATAGTAAATTGAGTTGACTTTCTCTGGTGAAGCCAAAAGTATATATGACCATACTGGAAATTGTGGGATGCAACCATATATTGTGTTTCTTCAGTCTTAAATTCAGGGGGCCCCCTTAAATATGGGATCCACTTATGAGTTTAGTTTTACCCTCGCTGCCTCAACTATTCTATCCCTAGGACATATAGATAGCACCCAACTTCAAAATATATAAAAACTAATAGCATGCATTTACCTCAGTATAAAATCTAGTCGTGGAGTCGTATTTGGAAACTGAAGGGAAATACTGATCAAAAGAAGTGTTATATTTTATGCGTTGGTAAACATTCAGAGACCAATAATTAGACTTATGATTAATAGTGATAATGGACCACACCTTATCCCATGTAATTTTTCTTTTTATAGATTTCTCTCATTAAATAGACAGTAGTCATTGCGATGATAAGGTCTGAACCTTTCCTCTTTGTATTACCAGTATATAGTACGGTGCCTGGCATACAACAAAAACTCAAGAAATATATTTTATATTCTATAATTAGGATATATAAAAAATATACACTGTCAGGCTGAACTCCTCCTCCCCAAACTCAGATTCCGTAGGTCTAACTTGAGGTCAGGCATCTCTATTAACAAACAAACAACAACAAAAACCCAGGTGCCTCTTTAGTGCCTTTTATCCTCGTTCTGTTTGAAAATATTAGACAAGATGTGCTCTAGACAGTCTTTCTGTCTTTCCTAACCTTTCCTCTACTTCCGCTTCATACAATGTAAACATTTACACTGAAAGAAACAGGTGCCATCTGTAGCATTTTCATAGAATCCTGTCATAACACTTAAGATACTTTTTTTTTTAAATTAAAATTTATTGAGGTGACAATGGTTAGTAAAAGTACACAGATTTCAGGTGTACAATTCTATAATACATCATCTATATATCACATAGTGTGCTCACCACCCAGTTCTCCTTCCATTGCCATATATTTGATCCCCTTTACCCTCATCTACCACCTCTCTCCCTCCTTACCCTCTGGTAAACTATTGTCTCTGTCTATGAATTTTTCTTTCTTTATTTGTTTGTCTTGTTCTTTTGTTGCTTTCAGTTTTATATCCCACATATCTTTGAAATCATATGGTTCTCGATTTTTTCTGTGTGACTGATACTTTGATACCTTGTTTTAATTGACAGACTCTTCCATCAGACTGCAAGGTCCATGAGGGTGGAGACTATTTCCATCTTGTTCATTATCTTATATCTGGTGTCTGGCACAGTAGCTAATGCATATGAAGTCCAAAATATATTTAATAAAAAATGGAATGTTTTAATGAACAAATAAATGAGGCAATTGATTTCTAGAATGCCTGCTCCTATTTTCCTGGAGAAAACATATTTTATGAAAAGAACCGTAGGGGTTACTGAAGTAGTAATTTCTGGCACTGGCATTTGGCTGCATTATTGGCTACAAAGGTTTCATGAATGTTCTTGGAGTTGACTAGTATCTATCAGGTTATTTCCATGAGAAAATGATTTCTAGCTCCTTTAATTTAAAAGAACGCTCCAACATAACACATTTGGGACCTGTGTGTACAGAGCAGGCCAGCAATTCTCACTGAAGCTGAAACACATGTTCTGCTCATTTTTAAATAAAATTTGTATCTAATTATCTTCAAATATTCTTTCATGACTGTTCCACAATTCCTAAATGCAACCATTGGATAGACTAAAACATAGTCACCTGGGAAAACTTTATACAAATACGGAGTCCTGGGTCCTCCACAAGGAGGTTTTCATTCAGAAAGGCTATGGTAGAATTGGTAAATCTAAATTTTTAAACCTCTTCCTAAGGAAAGCAAATGCATAGACAGGAACTCACTGTGTTGCATCACTGTAGCTATGAGGTTGGGAGTTTGGTGTTTGAACAATGACGGCTGTCTGCCTCAGGATATTGCTATGAGCAGTGAAAATAATTTGTCTGCAAGTTCTTTGTGAAAGTAAGGAGGGCATAAAAATGCCAAGTATTTATAAGTATGCTAATGTTTTTACTTTGCACCCCTCGTACTGATGTCCTTATGAAATATTTGCAAGGGTTTTTGATACTATGAATGATAGGTATTCACATAGGTAGGGAACTGAAGTGAATTCAAGATGTCCTGTCATTATACACATAAACTTTCTATGTAGATATGATATCAAATATTTTTACAATTCTGCCAGCTCGGAACTTGTTTATCAGTGTTCTTTTCATCAACTTTTATATTTGAGTCTGACAACTGGTGAACTATATATTGAATAGCACCTCTCACTTTGGGTTGGAAATCTGTCCTTTGCTACTACTGTAGCACAACTGTAGTGAAGGGGAGGGTCAAAAGTTTAAAATGGTGCCTCAAATAAGGGTGCTTGAATTTTTGGGCAATTCTAATTTTTACAAATAAGTTATAACTGGGTGAATTAGGCTAACTAGAAAGCTTCTACATAAATGGCAGGTTAAGGGCTTTAATAATTATTTGAAGTACAAAACACTATTAAAATCACCTTGGCCTGTTCTTGGCTGATTTTTAACAGTACTCATTTGCTGTCTTTTATTTGAGCAGATCTCTAAATATTTCACAAATCATAATCATGAAATTCTTTCACCGGTCTCCAGGGTACAATCACTTTGGGGTCAAGACTAATAGCTGTTTAGAATAGCTGTTTAACATACTGCAAAAACACTATATTGATACATTAGTCTCTCTTCCAATCTTTAAGGGGATTTATAATAATAGCAATCATAGTAACTATGTATTTCATTTGCTGGTTGCTTTGCCCTACTTGTAGACCATAGGCATAATTCAGTAGCAAATACATGATAACTTTTTTTTAAAAAAATATTATTGGGGAATTAGGGGAAGGTAACAGTGTTGGGGAATTGGGGGAGGGGGACAGACAAGTTGCTGTCCTTTTGTTCTTCAGTCTTGTTGTGGAGGACGTCGTTTCACTGTCCCATGTTGGTATTAACATTGCACTCTTCCTTGGTGAGGCAGCCACTCGCCAGCCATTGGACGGCCACTCCTGGAGGCTCATGGCAGCTCATGGCAGCCCACTGCAGCAGGGGCTGCAGCCCACACCGTCACCAGTGACTCACAGCAGCCCAGCTCCAGGTCCAGCTGTTGTTCACTATCTTAGCTGTAGAAGCCACAGTGTCACTGGCCCTCATGTGGAATCTGAAATGGGGCCCTGCTACTCAGAGCTGGCATCCCAAGCCAACTCTTTTTTTTTTTTTTAAACTTTTATTTATTTATTTATTTATTTTGAGGACAGTGTCACTGGCCCTCATATATGGGACCCGAACCGGGGCCGCTGGCTTCCCAAGCCAGCGCTTAACCACCATGCCACTCGGCCGGCCCCCAAGCCAACTCTTAACCAGCGTGCCACTCTGCCGGCCCAAGAATGCATGATACCTTTTATAACTACCAAAAGAATTTGCCCATGAAACTGTTGGCCATCAAATCCAGTCCCGTCTCGTATTTGCATCATCTCTTCCAATTCCTCAGCTGTGAGGAGGGGTAACTTATTACATTCTAAAGTGATTTTGTGACTGTTTCCCTTCTATATTAGTCAAAATCAGTCTTGAGTTACACTGCCCATATTCTTCACTCTCTTAGAAATCTTCCCTATAGGGCAGTTCTTAGCCACAACAGATATATATTTAACTAGTTTAGCATCATCTATAATGTTTTAGATTTTAAGGGAAAACATGATAATATAAAACATCTGGGACAAGAAATCTAAATATTCAAATGTTTTCATCTCCAGGTTCTGGTAAAACTCTCTTATAGCATCTTGTGTGTTGTCCGTCTTTCCCTTGTCATACTTGTAATCATGTGTTCATTCGAGCGGTTATTTGTGTCATGTCTGTCACCCACCCCAAGAGAACTCTAAGTTCTGAAAGGGCAGGGGCAGTGTCCATCTCATCCAGGGATATGTCCCCAACACAAAGCATGATAACTGAAATATGTTCATTGTTTATATTCCTCTAATGTCCTGGGGACTAAGTATATGAGTATAATCTTTAAAAATTTCTTATATGAAAAAAATGATTGACTGAAAACAAACATCTTGAGATCTGAGCCTAAGCTGTTATAATGAATGCTATGATAAATATGTCGCATGTAATTAGAACATACTACTTCTTTGACCAAGTACAAGTATGCTATTAAAAAAAAAATTAGGGCCAGCTGAGCGGCGCTGGTTAAGCGCTGGCTTAGGAAGCCAGCAGCCCCGGTTCAGGTCCCACATATGAGGGCCAGTGACACTGCCCTCAAAAACAAACAAACAAACAAAAAAAACAATAAAGAGACTGGGAGGTCAAAGGTATTTCATTCTACAATAGCAGTAATTGTTATATTTTTCTGACATTAATATCCTTGGGGACTATCAAGCATGTTCATCTGATCAATTTTTGCCGCTATTACCACATCCATCTACTGAAGTTTATCTTCCACTGCTGAGGTATCAGCATAGACAGGATTGTCCCATGAGAGGTGCTTGAGAACAGAAGTTATGCGCCCTGGTGATGTCACTAGTGTAACTGTTTGCTGAGCTGAGGAATTATGTAAAGAAGTGCCTATAAATAAAACAGCTTCCAGGAGATAGCTGCATAATTTTTGTGTTTTATGGGAGCTGAGGTTGTAGCATGTAGCAGCAGGAAAAAACCTTGGTCTGTAAGTCCTTGTTTTCAACCTGTTTGACTATATTCCTGGAGAAATGATGCAATCATAGGGGCTCATTCTCCAGGAAATAGGAGGTGTCCATTGCTGTCAACAGGCATTTTCTGTAAAGTATTAAAAGTTGGGTAGCTGTTCATAATAGCCAAAACATGGAAACAACCAAAATCCCCATTGGTAGACGACTGGATTAAGAAACTGTGGTACATTTATACAATGGAGTATTACTCGGCCACAAAGAAGAATGAAATCTTACCATTTGCAACAATATGGATGGACCTAGAGAATATTATGCTAAGTGAAATAAGTCAGATGGAGAAAGACAAATACCATATGATCTCACTTATACATAGAATCTAAAGAACAGAATAAATAAGCAAGCTAAACAGAGATTGTCTCAGAGATATAGAGGGAAAAAACTGATGGTTGCTAGATGGAACGGGCTTGGGGGTGAGGGAGAAGGTGAGGGGATTAGAAAGAACAAATTGGTAGCCACAATATTGCCACAAGGATACGAAAGACAGTTTGGAGAATATAATCAATAATGTTGTAAAGATTTTGTAGGGTGTTGGATGGGCACGTGTCTTATTTAGGAAGACTGCTTCAAGGATGGGGTAGATGTCTGACCACTTCACTGTACAGCTGAAGTTGAATAATATTGAATGTCAACTATAACTATATAACTATATAACTATATAACTATATATATATATATATATATATATATATATATAGTCACAGGATGTGAAGTACAGCATAGGGAATGGAGTCAATGGAATCATCAACAGCTATGTATGATGTCAGAGGGGTAGTAGATTGGGGAAGGGGGATTATCACTTTGTGAGGGGTGTAAATGTCTAACTATTACATTGTTTTGTACAGCTAAAACTAAAAAAAAAAAAAAAAAAAAAAAAAGTTGGGTAGCTGAGACCCTTATAGAGGCACTGGGATGCAACATCTTTTCATGAACTATAAAATGGTTAAAACTCAGTTTGATAGAATGCATTTATTTATTTATTTATCTATCCTCTATTCTGGAGGCTAACATAGACAGATGAGAAATGTATTTGGGTTATCCTGGGCTCCATAGTGACAACAATGTGTTCCTTTTTCATTGATAGCCTGCTTTAGGGGGGCAGGATATCTGTTACCTACGTGTCTTAATATATATCCTGCTCCTTAGTATTCATAATATGCACACCCTAATCCATCCAGTCCTTACCACCCTCTCTCCCTCTTCCCTGGTTTAGATGATAAGGCCTAAATTTATAATCCCCTCCTAACTGATCTTTCTGCTGTAAGTCTCTTCCTTTTTGCATGCATATGTGTGCATGTTGGTGCATGTGCAAGCATGCAAACCGACACACATGCACATATACACAGGACTTTCAGAATGGTTGTCCTCAAAGACAAATAATATATATGTACCTTGCTTTCACTGTTTTCTCATTTCAAATCTAAACTCCTTTCTCCTACTTTCAAGACTCTCCACTGATTTAACGCCAGTATTTCTGATAAAACTTCGCAGGGTATGCCATATAGCCTACCAGCTGTGTTAAGGAAGTATGTGTATTATTCTCTCTATCTAGACTGTGAACTCACATAACTCAGAAACAACATTTTATTGATTTCCACATCCCTCTAATAACAAGGACATAATTTTCACATAGTAGGTGGTCAGGAAATACTTGCTGAATGAATGGATGACTGCTTTCAGTCATTTTGAGGATTGTATCATTTAGGCCATGAGGCAACCTGAGGAGATTATCTGCTACCCTCCCCGCCTTTTATTCTCCCTGTGAGATGAATTTTTATTAAAAAAAAAAAAAAAAAACTTCAACAAGATCTATTACACTTCTCATCCCTGGATAATTCTGAAGAAACTGCCTTTATTTTCGTAATTAATTTTTTATTTACACCCTCTCCTGATCTTGTTCACATTGTGACATTTCACATTGTAAAACGCACACAAACCCCCTTCGGCTATGTTGTAAAAACTTCCAGACCTGTTTTCCATGTATTGAATCTCACGCGGGCTGTCTCATGCCTTCCTGTGGGAGATTTCTTATGCAGAGTGTTCATATCCTCTATAGTACATGGATTACTATTAACTTCCATTGGAGTGAAGTGTTCTCACCTTTGATTCTGGACTAGTTTCTCTGGTGGGATTCAAGCATTCCCTATCCTAAACCTCTGAGACATACCACATTTCAAAGATGTCAGCCTTGGGAACTCCTGTTCCTGTAATCAGTGTCACATAAAAAGCCACAGCATAAGAACACAAACGCTGCACCTTAGAACCACGGTGCACTTCTTGAATCTTTCAGGGCAGTGGTTTTTTAACTGGATCTCGATGATTTCTGGCATTCATAAAAGAGTTCTCAGGATGTTTCCTATGAGAAAACTTTCAGTGTTTGCCAACTCTGCTGTTATCTATTTTGTATAACTTGGATTCCAAGTTAAGATATCCACTGTGGAAAACAGCATCTACCACAACAATACAATTTCAAAGGTTAAAAACAAAAGTGAAATTAACTACTCATATATTAGGGGATAAATGCAAAGGTAGGGAAACAGATCTAGCTTTAAATAATTCTTCAAATATTAGAAGGATTTTAACACTTGTTTCTCATCTCTCTTAATGCCCATCCCATCTGAATATCACTTATGGAGGTAGAATTTTATTGCTTTCTTTCACACCCACTTACCTCTCTTAATATGGTTCAAGGTTGGGTGAATATTTACTGAGTCCCTCTATGTGCCAGGTATTAGATATGTTTGCTAGTTATAACTAGTTCAAACAAATAAACAGAAATTAAATATGGTTCCTACTATAGTCTGAATATTTGTGTCCACCCAAAATTTGTATATTGAAATCCTGATTCACAAAGGTGATGGTATTAATAGATGGGGTCCTTGGGGTGATTAGGTTATGAGGGCAGAGCTCTTGTGAATGGGCTTAGTGCCTCCTAAAAGAGGCCCCAGATATATCCCTTGTCCTTTCTGCAATGTGAGGGTACAGGGAGAAGCCTGCCACCTGGAAGAAGGCCTTCGCCAACCATGCTAGCTAGCATCCTGATCTCAGACTTTCAGCCACCAGAGCTGTGAGAAATAAATTTCTGTGGCTTCAAAGCTACCCAACCTCTGGTATTTTATTGTAGCAGCCTGAACCTGAATAGACTAAAAGAGTTCCTAACCACATGTATCCTATTCTCCAGTGGGCATTACATTTTGATATCTGTCATTTCTGATACTAAGGAAGGGCCTTGGTTGATTGGTTAAATGTTTGCTTGTTTGGTTGGTCCATGCAACCTTTAATTTGATGTACAGTAAGATCATGGCAGTTGTTACTTTGAGAGTAGGTGGGATCATGGAAACCGATGCTAATTTTTCTTACATATTCAAGTATTTGTCAATGCTGCATTGTCTTCCAATTTTTAACATAGAATGGTTATTTCTATAGTTGTCCCATACTTAGCATTTCTCTTTCATTTTTCTGTAGTGTATTTTTTTCTGCAGACTTATGCCTTCCTACCTCTTTTAAGGGCAAAGATTATTTCTCATCCATCAGTGAATTGCTCCATTCCCTACTGCTTCTAGTTCAATTATTTTCACATATAGTGTACTCAATAATATGTCTGAAAATACCAGTTATTATATTTCTGCATTTCTGACTGTACTAGTGAGGAAAATGATTGAAATATTGCAGGGTTAGTTTAGCCACATGCCAAGCTCTATCAGGTGGAGAACTATTTTTTAGCAGGGATATTATATCATGAATTTATGCATCAGGTAAAGAGTTAAATTGGGTGACCTCTGAAGCTCCTTCCACCTCTTAATTTTTATGCTTCTGTGTTATTGCACAAGGGAGCAATTTTATAAACAGAAAAAATTAAGTTTTAGCCTTTGGGTGTTAGACTTTCACATCCTTCAATTTGAGTTTTCATTGGATTTACTATAACCATTTAACACAATGGTCTTTCCATTATACTGAAAGTGCAAGGAAACTTGTTTGGCTCTGCTTCTTAGTACAAAAATGCCCTCATCATAAGGTATTCTGCAAAGATGTCTATGGCACCCACTTTGACCCAGTCTTTATTTTTTCCAGAAAAAAAGGGAAATAGTTTAAGATGTATGTATTTGTGGTTATGTTTGCATATACTCCTTTGCTGCCACAGGTCTGTTTTCTCTTCCTATTCCTTGTGCATGTACCTCTCATACAGTCATTTAACCACTATTTATAAGTACTCCCTGGCTTCTCACTCCTCTAGATGCCTTGATAGAGTCAGAGAAATAAGAGGGTATGTGCTTGGCCTTGCAGAGCATAATTGAATTGGGGAGACCTAAAAAATAACTAGGGAATAATAATCGCAGATATTTTAGGTCAAGTTTGATATACTATGAGAAAGGACTACCAAAGGCTAAAAGATGGTTCCCATGGTAAATGTATTGATTATGGAAGAATTCTTGGAGTCTAAACTTGGTTTTATATTTATAGAGAGTATGTTTGTGAAGGTGGGCAGTGGAGGGCTGGCATAAGCCAATGCAGAAAAGTGAGCTACAAAATAAGGCCAGGTGATGGGAAATGAGTTGAAGCAAAGATAACTACATGGACAAAGACGAGAAAGAGAAAGAGCCCTCGGTGATGGGTGAGCTCGAAAGGAAATTGGTAGAGCTCGTCTAAGAGGTGACAGACAGCAGAGAGCCACTATGTATGATTTGAATTAAGTGAGTGTTGTATTTGAGATATACTTACGTACATATACAGGAAGAGCAGAAAGAGAAGAAAGCCATCTAAAGGTTGGACCTCCCCCACCCCATAGTATAATAAGATGTTCATTATCACAGTTGTGGAAGTGAAAAAGAAGGATCAATGTGAGATATGCCTGGATTTGATAACCCATAATTTTACAGGATAATTCTTTGGGTGCTTTTTAGTGAAGTTACCATGTTTTTCTTTACGAATAAAGCCCCTGGTCTATGAGTACGGCAAAAGAATGAGCATTATAAAAGACCGAGCTTTTATGATTGCTATTATTATAAAATCCCTTGAAAATCTGAAGAAACAATAATGATCTTAATATGGTGTTTTGTGTACCAGTGCTAAGTTAACCAGCTATTACTTTTTACCCTAAAGTGGCTGCATACTGAAAGTGGGTGAAGTGATACCCAAGACTATGGCTTGTAGAATATTTAGGGATCAGCTTAAATGCAAGGTGTCATCACCAATGTCATAACAGTGTTGGTTGTTATTGTCATCTTGGGAAGTTTATAAGAACTAATTGTAGTGGTAGCTCATAACGCAGCCATAAACAGTAAGAAATAATCTTCTGAGTCATAATATTAAGTAGGTCCAAAGGCAGTTAAACAGCCCTTGGAAATAAATGAGACTGCTTGGATTTTTACCTGTGACAATGCACAAATCGGGCATTTTTCTGATTTGGAAAAGTTCTGAGTCTGGAAATTAAACTGTCAAAGTTGAAAAGTATGGGAATGTGAGGGCCAAAAACTGTTTAATCAACATGCTAGATACTTTTTCAAAAGGGTAGGAAATAGATTGTCCAATAACAATGTAACTGTGAGAAATGCATCTTTGGAACAAGGAAAGATAGAAGAAGAGAAAGAAGGTACGAGATACCGGAGATTGCTTTTCCAGTGGTTAAGAAAAAGAAAATATTTCTCCCTCTTTCCCTTTTTCATTTATTATTTCAGACATAGCATCAACTGTTAAATAAATCTATCTTCACCTTCCATTAAAACACTCGCTTTTAAAATTATTTTATATTCTAAATTTCTGGATTTCAAAATATTTGATGAAAGATTGAAAACATATTATATATCATGATTTATATCAGAAATCAACAAAGGGGAAGGAGAGAGAGGAAAAGAGATGTGTAGAGACAGAGATGAGAGAGACAGAGAAGACAGAGATAGAAAGATTTTTCCATCTTTAAGTTTAAAATTTTTATTCGTGCTTTACAGAAAATTGGAACAGGAGGTGATGGCAAATAGTTTACATATCTTTTAACTCCTGAATTACTATTGGACATTTGGTATTGGATTATAAATTCTGGAGTTACTATTAAAGTTTTTCTAGTGGATCTTTGTTTTCCATTAGTTGATTAGTGTTTAGCCATTTAATCAACAAACTGAAAAGCCCACAATTTATATCATGCCCTATTAATACAAAGTTTAGGAGAAGCAATTCAAAGAAATACAGTGGGATTTACCCAAACACGGGCTTCTTCTGCTGACCCAGTGTTCGGGATGGCTTTTTTAATTCACATGAAATTCATGCATGTTGAAATAAATCGATGTGAAGATTTTTGAGAATTTAGTAGATAGCACTATTGACAGTTTACTTGAGTCTTTGTTCTTATTTGAGAAGGTATAACTCTTTTCTCTCCTTTCAATCATTTGTCTCCCTGTTTCCCAGTAGTCATTGTAGTTGGGGAGACTTTGTTCTGTTTCTTACCATGATGGGGGTTGAGGGGTGAAACACTTCACTCAGCAATGCCAATGTAAGTAAACTGATCCTCACTTTTAGATTATTGAACAAAGCTTGAATCATGACACAAAACATCAATAACACTAATGATTCTGGAAGCAGGCATTCTTGGGAGAATTTGAGAGCAACTAGATACTTATATTTTTATCCCATATTCTCTCTACAATATTGCTATCATCTTCCTTGGGAGTTTTCAAATGCTCTTAAACTTAGGTTTGAAGTTGACTTTTATCCTTGCTAAACTTTCCCCTCTCTATCACCAACTTAAACAAAAAAATATCAGTTGTTTGGAAAACCCAAGTAAGGATTCTGGATATTTGTATCTTGTGTATAGTGTTACTTTTAGCAGAAGTCAGAGATATGGATGATTAAGTTAAAGGAACAAGAGTATTCAATAAAATCTGAAAATAAAACCTTAAAACAATAAAGTTTCTAAACATCCAGTTTTATTTCTCACCTGTTCTGCCTGGTGAAATTTTAACCATTTTTGCCATCAAATTATGGAGGGCTATGGACATATAGCTAGCTACAATCTCTACATTGTCAGAGGTCATATCTTCTTTATGAGATAATACACATCCTCCTTGTATAAATCCTATGTCAAGATTTTCTTTTTTTTTATAGCCAAAAGCATCCAAGCAGTTATTAATATATTGAATGCTAATCCTACTCCTTGTCATTTAGCAAGTGTGTTACATATATTACCTTGTGTAACCCTCACAACCTAAAATAGAGTTTATTATATTCCTATCCAGAATGACTGTTAAAGAGATTCATTTTCTATAATCATATAGCAAGTAAGTGGCAGAGTCCAGGGTACTAGACACCAACACCCATGTTCTTAACACCCTGTACAACTATCTATCTCAGTCATATTATTCATAATAATAACCTTCTTTTCCAGTGCCTGTTACACAAAGCAGGTTTACCTTTTATAATAGGAAAGTAATGTCTATATCTGTCTATATATCTACATCTATATATAAATTCTGTTAAATTAGGCAAAGAGCAGTCATGTAGCAAACACATTACACTGTTATTCCACTAAGCAATTAGATTGGATTTTAAATACTGGCCCCCTTTGGATGGTTTATACAACAAGGTAACAATTGGTAACTAAAATTTTGACATTTTTCTGACTTTTATTGTAGGTTGAAGGTTTCCAATTTGAATTTTACTTAGTTATGCTTATTCATATTACTAGTTCTAAATATATACATGCTTTCATTGCATTGCCTTATTCAAGAGGGACTTGAGCAACTTTTGGACACCTTAAAAATCTAAACATTATGGCAAAGCACACAAACACAAGAAATGTATTAAAGAGTATTGAGGTGGCCATATGATCATAATTTCTCAGAGATGAGGTCTGAGCTCATAAATTATCCATAGCTGTGGGCTTTGGCTAAGAAAATTGCCAGTGCCTACCATTGGTGTTTACAGTCTGTAACAAGAGACGCAAGCTTTACTCAAACGCACATCCATTTATTTTAAAAATGTACCGAATGGCAGGTATTAAAAACAGATGAGGCTAGTTTCGCAAGACCCCACTGACAGTAATCAACAGCATGAGTGGGGAGAAAAATAAATTGGATTTTTAATGCCTTTTCAGCCGAAATCATCAGTAATTCTTCTGATTCTACAAAGAAGGAAATGAGTTTAAAGAAATACAGTTATCATTTGGGGAATGCACTTTGACAATGAAGGACGAGTTTATATAAATAAGTTTAATATCTGGAGGGCCTTCCCTCTACGGGGAGTGGAGAGTGTTGTGTTGGCATTGCTCGGCCTGGCACTTCCTGGAAACACTCAACAGGGCTGTGCTGTTCACCGCTACATCTCTCATCATGGGAGGCAGAGAGGGATAAAGGTGTGAATTGGAAGAGTGAAACAGACTCTGCAGGCATAATCCCTGGCAAATGCTGCAGACCCTGTGGTCAGCCCCGTGGAAGCCTGTGTCTCTCCTTTTGTTTTCTGGTTGGGATGTAAACTGGAAAATAGCAAAATGTCTTCAAAAACAACTGTTGTATGACTAGATTCCCTAAAGACAATTTAAGAGGGAAAGCAATTTAAGTTTTGGGGTTTCTTGCCTTCCATGTTTGTTTGTTTGTTTGTTTAATATGCCTTATCCCAACTCGTTAAATGTAGGGAATAAAACTATTTGATCAGTGAATCAGTTTTTAAAGGCTTCTATATCTGTCCTTTTAAGAATTTTTTTTTAATTTTAGAAAAAGACATAAGTAAACAGAATTATTAATAGATTTGGTGTTTAGAAATATATAATGAATTGTACTGTGCATTTTCAGTGATTAAATTAAGAAACAGCCTACAAATATCTTATTGAATCCAGAGCTCCTGGATGTCCCCTAAGCATTAATCACTAATGGTGGAATTTGGGACATCAGTGGGGGAGATGATCAGGTTATGGAGGTTGTTCTGCACCCAGTCAGCTCATTCCACAGGGCAAACGTGCATTGTACAGCCAGGGGTAGTCCCATCAGTCTTGTCAGGGATAGGTAAGTAAAGTGTTCAAGGATCCGATATATATATGCAGAGGAGAAGCAGAAGAAAATGCCTCCCTCCACATGGCTCTTGGGGGACATTCTTAGAGATTGAAACATCAAAATCATCTCATTAAATTTTTATATCCTTTTTCTGGGATGAATCTCTATCAAAGGTCTACTTGGCAGTCATGGTGAGGGGTGGATTGATTGGAACAGAACTGACAATAAAATGAGAGTGGTATTTTTTCTCTCTTGTTTCAAATGTAAATTAGCATCCTTTGGTTTTTGGGACTCACAGCCATAGTTCTGCCACCCTCTGTGGCACAGAGAGAGTTCACTCCAGGGGTGTCATCTCCTGTACCCTAACAGACCTTTTGGTCAATAAAGAAATAAAAGTTCTCAGGGTGTCTTTTCCAAAACAAACACAGTAGTGATAGGCTAGTGGAGTCCTATGTATTCCTTAGGAAAAGTAAGAATTTAAACAACTCGTTGATGTCCGCTGATGTATCTTCAAACACTTTTGAAACATACTGTAAGATGAGCAGTGTACTTGTCCTAGGTACGTGAGATCAACCTACTGAGTTTGAGGGGACAAAGTTATCATTCTTTCTGTGATCTGTACTTTCCCTAGGTCTCCTTACTCCTCATCTAAACAATAAGGATAATAGTACCACTTGCCTCTTAAGTTTGTTGTAAGGGTTAAATATGTGAGTGTGTTAAGCACATAGAACAGTGCTTGTGTGGCAAGCACTATATAAAAGATAGCTGTGATTGGGTCAATTGAAATAGTGTTACAATAGCAAAAGGTACTGAAAGATTTTTTTCTGAGTGTTACCACAATATATCACCCATTCATAGATTCAGCATGCCATTGAGTGATGACACGTGATAGGTACATGGTAGTAACTGGTACTGCATAGGGAATAAAACAGACCATTTCCCTGCTCCCTCTGAACTTACCTTCTAGTGAGAAAAACAAATTAAAAAAAAAAAGTATAAACAAGGGCATCCATACCTATGAGGTTGGACAATTAAGTTCCTGAACTTGTTGCAATGATTTTGCTAACCTTTTTTGATATCAGAGGGACTATTCATTATAAATTTGTACCAACTGGACAAGCAGTTAACCAAGTTTACTATTTGGTTATGTGAAAAAGTTACATGACCTGAACTTTTCTCCAACAATCCATGGCTCTTGCATCACAACAATACACCAGCTCACACAGCACTGTCTGTGAGGGAGTTTTTAGCCAGTAAACAAATAATTGTATTGGAACACCCTCCCTACTTACCTGATCTGGCTCCCAATGACTTTTTTCTTTACCTGAAGATAAAGGAAATATTGAAAGGAAGACATTTTGATGACATTCAGGTCATCAAGGGTAATAGGACAATAGCTGTGATGGCCATTGCATAAAACGAGTTCCAAAATTGCTTTGAAGGGTAGACTAGGCACTGGTGTGGGTGCATAGCTTCCCAAGGGGAGCATTTCAAAGGTGACCATAGTGATATTCAGCAATGAGGTATGTAGCACTTTTTCTAAGGATGAGTTCATAAACTTAATTGTCTGACCTCCTATAGAGATAGATAGAGATAAAGATAGGTAGAAAGAAAAGAGATAGATAGATAGATAGATAGATAGATAGATAGATAGATAGATAGATACTTAGATGATAGATAGATGATAGATAGATCAATTGATGAGCCATCTAAAGGCTCTATAGATTATGCAACTGGACTAAAGGGATCAAGATGGGTTTTCTCCCTGTGGGTTCTCAGCTGCCTTCCCACCCCACCCATAATCTGCCCTGTGGTGTCTTGCATAGAGTAGGAGACACTCAGAGGATCAGCAGTGCAGGGCTTCTGGTGACAAGGAACTTGGCATTTTTGTAGCATAAAAGCAAAGGTGAAGGGGTGGCGCGGTGACAGCAGATGAGGCCTGTGGGGTTCAGTAGAGCCACCCTTTTCTACTTCTGTTTCCCTCATAATTAAAAATAACCTATCCGGACCACGCTTAAATTTCCAAGACACAGATAGAGCCTCAGTTTTCCTTAATTGTAACTTATTGTTTAGTGGATTTCTGAAAAAAAAAACTACACACACATACACACACACACACACACACACACACACACACAGGGCATATGCCTATCTTTAGTTGAGCTTTTGGTTAATCCAGTTTTAATCCACCTACCTAATTGTACTTTGCTTTTTTCTCTTTCTTTATCCTCCAATTGCTCCACGGGGCGGGGGGTCTGGAGGGCAAACACATTCATTGTGTTTCCAGCAATCAAGATAGGAATCACACTGCAGGGGACAAAATTAAATTTACAGCTTTCCCTTGTACATGTCATAAACCATTGATTTAACACAAGAGGAGAAAGCTGCAACGATGGGGCACAACTGCAGTGTGGAGCCCGGCTCTGTCTGAGGACAGGTCCCCGGTGACTGTGATAAACCAGGCCAGGGCTTCTGAGACCAGCTCCTGTCCCCGGGCAAAGGGCAAAGGTGGGTAAATGTGGTCTGTATGGAGTGCACAGAATTTCAACCGAGGACCTTTCCCTGCTGAGACATACTAAGTTTTTGCCTGGATAAAGCATTCAGTGATCAATATGAGAAGGGGAGATTCTGTGAATGTCTCCATCTACTCTTCCTGGTATGTTAGTGCTGCATTGGATCTTTTTAAAAGTCACAAATGAGGAGTGTGGATGGAAAAGGGGCTATGTATTAAACTTGACAAGCTCAGGAGACTGAAAATAACCACATAAGATGGCGTGAGCATAAAAAATAAAAAATAAAAATTCATAACTAAGTGGGCCGTGGTAGGAATTCACATCTTTAGCATCTCATAAAGTTAAGCTGTTCCTTTAAGTGGGCCTGTCTATTGTCTTTTTGCACCTAAGATGACATTCTTGGAAGGTCAGTAATCCTTTTTCCTGACCAGAGCAGGAAAGTACAGACTCCCTTATTATTATTCTTGTCTCTTGATTAACATCTCTATGTGAACTATTAACTATCTGGCACCCACCTATGTGAAAGAAGTACCTGTCTCTCCAATTTACTTTTATCTAATCCCAGAGATTTCTCTGCTTTGCTTTCTCCCACCCCCTTAATCTATCACCAGTGGATTTCATGTAACCCTTCTTCTTTGATGCTATTTAGAAAATTAGCTGCAAACCCCCATTTTGCAGAGCGTTTTCTCAATCCATTGAGATTTTGCTTCCTGGCAATTGACGTCAGTTTGGTTCAAATAAACTCATAAGCTTTCTTTTAGGCTGGATATTTTTTGTCAACAGGAGTCAGGCTCAGAAAGGCAATAGTTGATAAAGGCCACCAGTTCGTATTAGTCAGAATTAGTTCTCTTTCTGTAGGAAACCTTCACTGCTACTTCAGTACTAGTTAGGGACAGCTTCTTCATGTCCCCCTGAAGCCATATTCCTGGCAGTTATATTGTTCCTTGGTATCATCCTCATTAAGCTAAAGGCTCCTTGAGGGCAGAGAACTCATTATGTGCTTGCTTATATCTGAAGTGAAGAAAAGAAGATCTGAAATATAAAGGCACTCCATTTGTATGAGTTCAATTAGCAACCTTGTATTGATTTCAAAGGAGACAAGATTGATTACAATAAAACATCATCACACTCAAATTGCTTCCAAACTTCTTCTTTGTCCTCACTCACTTCTCCTTCTCCTTCTCCTCCTCCTCCTTCCGTCTTCTTCTATTTGGCATATCTCTTAGGAGATGGAGTAAGGAATGAAAGGAAAGGAGAATGGGCTAGAATTCCCAAGGATTTAAGTAGGCTGTCTGTTGCTGTATCCATCCTAACAGGGCATGGTTGGGTGTTAAATAATCTGACTGTGGAAAACAGATGCTTGTTAACTGCACTTTGTGTAAGTATATAGGACCTGGATTTAAGAAGTACGATGTGTGGTTGAGTTAAAGAACATTATTATCCAACATTTGTTCAAATATTCGGCACATTCATGACTCAGAGGACCCAACTCTAGCTGAGAACTTGGCAGAAACAGTGTTAAATTGTAAAACAAAAGTCAGTAGTACTTGGTAACCTTTCCTAACAAACCTTAACGTCAGTCGTGAATTTGTCTAGATAACATAGAGACTCCTAAGATGCATGTGATTCTTATTTCCGAATGTGGAAGCTTTTGAAAAGTGTAATCTATATGTGTGTGGCCTTCTTTTTCCTTTTTCTTTCCATTTTGTTATTTTCCCTCATCCCCAAGCCCTTTCCCTTTCTCTACAGGCACAGGGACTTCTAATCACCTGTTGTTCCTAGTGGGGCCAGTTAGCAAACAGTCCAAGGATGGCGGATGGGTCGGCCAAGCCATGGTAGCCATAATGAAGCCTGTGCAGAGAGCACCGTAAGAGGGGAGCAAAGCCTAGAATTGCTGCCAGAGCTTTAGGTCACAGAGATTTTTCAAGGCCAGAAGAGCCAGCCAAATTATAGCCTTGGCATACAAAGTATGTGTGCTCACACACATACATACACACCTGTGCAAACAAAAAGGCAAAATTGTGAGTGCAAAAGTAACACACACAACCACATCATGCCAATCTTTTTATTTATTTTGAATGAAATCTGTACACTTGGCTTTGCTAAATTCTTTAAAAACATGGTATTAAGATAGGGAATCACGTGGTATCGTAAAGTGGCTGAGACAAGCATCAGAAAACCAGAATTTTTATCCCAAATCAACCACTGATTTATTATAGGACTACATTATGTGAGCTTCCACTCTTGCATTTATAAAATTGCAGCAGTCAATGAAGTTGAACCCACAAAGGGTTAACCACAAAGGGAAACTAAGATGTGCCATGTAGAGGATAGCTTTTTAACACGTTATCATAAGGAATAGTTTCCCAACTCTGATTACAAAATGAGCCTTAAAGGACGAATTTATGAACTAACTGAGCCCTCACTATATCCTGACATCACTGGGGGAGGGTTTAGAGGTGTTGGTTCCAGAATCTACCCCTCCTCCTGTTTTTTTGCAAGAACCAGTTTTCTAGGGAAGGTTCTTTAAAGAACCAGGAAACTTCACCATGCTGCCCAGGTCATGGAATATTGCCAACATCAACCCAAACATAAGGCCTGTGTACTGCCAATCACAGATTTTCTAAAATCAGTTCTCCAAGACCACTTATTGCCAGCCACATGAAGATGCCTAAGATTTCAGTTAGGAGAGCAGTAATTAGTCATAGGCTAACACTAGAATTTATTTTCATATGCCAAAATGCTAATGTGAATGTGCAGAAAGAACCTTTGTGTCTAGGGGCAAAGGAGGTGAATCCATTTATGTTCTTTTTTTTTTCTGCCCTACTTCCCCTTTTATTTTATTTTCCGCTTGGGGATGAGTTATTTTGACATGATTATGCACTCTCATTCCAGCATCTAAATTCACTATTGCCCACCCTTGCCTGCCAAACCCCATTTATTAGTCTTTGTATGTGTGTGTGCAGTTTTTAGCTTTTCTATCTAAATGCTTCTCAGAACAAGTCCAATAAAGATAAAGCTTCACATCCCTGGTAAGCCTGGCATAGGGACCCAAACAATTTTTGAAGAACTGCTGTGTTGTCTCTGTTTGGTGCATGAGTACTACACCCTGAAGCTCACTGATTTAGAATATTTATTGGCACTAAACCCATTCATGAGAGAGCTTGAAATTTCAGTTTATCCTGTTGTGACTTTCTTGGCAGTCAACATTCCTAGTGTTTACTTAGGAAGGAGAGATCTATGGATTTGGGAGGCTTCTTAAGCCCATGGGATAGCCATTTCTAACACCTAAGCAAAGCTTATGTGCCTGACCTAATGAGCCACATGCAGAATAGTCACAAAGCTAATTGGTCCAACAACATGGTCCAACAACATACCCTCTGCTCAGTCAGTGTTCAGTCATTTTAAGTACAAATAAATGGAGAGAACCACAGATGGTTCATTTAGTACACCCTATGAATATGACATTCCTCACTATTTACAGGCTGGGATAGGAATAAGAATGTTTACTCTGATAATAGTGGTAACGTAAAGTCACGCTGGATTGAATGGAAACATCCTGTAGAAAATGTTATTTCATGCTGATCTTATAGAAATATAGAATCTCTTCCTTCCTCACTGTGGTGGGTACAGTGCAAAAACAAAAAACAAAACCGCATGCCCCTTGTCTCAAAACAAAGTATATTCTAAAGCTGAATTCCCCAATATGGCAGCCACTAACCAGGTGTGACTATTTAAATTTAAAATAATTAAAATTAAATAAAATTGAAAAAAATCAGTCTCTCACCTGCACTAGCTACTTTTTAAGCACTCGACGACCACATGTGGCTAGGGACTGCCTCCTGGAAAAGCACGTAGATAGAGTATTTCCATCACTGCAGAAAGGCCTGTCAGGGAACTCTGCATTCTTTCTCTAAATGTGGTCTGTGCGATAGTTCCTTCTGCTTATTAAAAACACAAAGTGTTTGCCCCGTTCAAGACCTACTAACTCAGAATCTTCAGAATGCAGCCTTCATACCTGCATATTAACAAACTTCTCAAATGTTCTTTATCTGCAGTGACATTTCAGAACGTGTCAGAGAATATGCCCTCACACCCATCACACATTCACGTACCACTCACCCAAATGTTGCCAAATATATTTTATTTAAAATAGTTCTTCCTGGGCCAGCCGAGTGGCACGGTGGTTAAGCGCTGGCTTGGGAAGCCAGTGGCCCCGTTTGGTCCCACATATGAGGGCCAGTGACACTGCCCTCAAAAGAAAAAAAAAAAAAAAAGTTCTTCCCTCCTTGTTTCTGTTGTTTTTCTCTCTCTCTCTCTTCCTTCATTGAGATGTTTGGGCATCATAAAGTAATTCCCATCAAGAGAGTAATTACTAAATGGTTTGGTTGGTTGAACTGACTAGCAAGAATCTTGTCTCTTCTCTTTGCCATAACCAGAGAATAAAGTACAGAATACAGAAGCACCTGATAAAACTAAAAATTCTCACTGAAAACCTCATAAATCATAGAGTTCTTCAAATCTTCAATGATTTGTCAGTTCTTTGATTATTACTATCACTAGAAATTATAAAGAAAGATAGAATCAGGGTTGAAGGGTTGAAGGGACTCTTAGAGATCATCTTCCCTATCCTACTTGAATTGTCTCTATCATCACAGAATGAGCATCTAACCCTGAGGTCCTACACTTTGCCTTGCCATAAGAATCACATGTTTTGGGTCTGGGCATGCTTAGGAGTTTCCCAGGTAATTTTGATTATCTGGCAGGTTTGGGAACTGGTAACCTGGGCTAATTGATCCCGTCCAATGGTCCACATTCACCCTCCTTCCCGAGGCCATCTACCCAATCATCACAGAGGCCTAAAATCACCCTTCTTTCTTTCTTTTTTTTTAAATAGGGACATTTATTTTCTTTATTAGTTTTGAAAAACTGCTATTAACCTAAGTACCCAACAATGGAGGGATGGATTAAAATAGAAAATCATTAAACAATAGGATATTATGAGGTCTTTACCATATTTTCATAAAGTACACACAACTTGATAATAAGTAAAAATAAGAGGATGAAAAATGTGTAGATAATATGGCTGATTGTGTAATTTAAAAATGAAGGGTGTTGGACACACATTGTACAGTTTCTATAATTATTATAAATTTTTACTTTTCAATTCAGAAAAAAAGTATCATCATGAGCAGTGAAGTGATATTCCCAGTTTATATTTTCAGTAATCAAATGGACCCCTTAAATCAGAGATCAACATTCTTTTTTTGATTGTAAAGGGGCAGATCATCAAGAAATGGCTTTAAAGGCCACTGATGTCTCTTTCACATTATTTTTTGTTTTTGTTTTGAAGAACACCCTTTCTTAAATTGAGTTGAACTTGTCTTTGAAGCATCTATCCACAGGTCCCAGTGCTGCTTTTTAAATCTGTATAGGATATGCCTAATTCTCCACCTAATACTTCCTTCACAAAATACACTTTTCGTTTGATGCTACCACTCACATTCCTCTAGAGCTTTCTTGTATCCTGGTTACATCCTGATTATAACTTACATTTGTTAATCATTTTGTTTTAGGTATAGTTTTGTGTCATCTCTTCATAGTGATGACATGCCAAACATTTCTAGTTTGCCTGTATCCTTTTACAAATGTGGCACCCTGAACTATTATTCTTCTATCAGGAAAGCCTGACTTAATTTATAATATCTAATAGCCCTTTCCCCATAACATCATGCTTCCTGCCCACCAAAACCCTGCTGTCATTTTATGTGTACTGTTATTCATCTTGTCAGCACTCCCCAACTCAAAACATGTGGTTTTCTAATCTCACCACTGGGAGGGAGGGAGGGATGGAGGGAGGGAAGGAGGGAGAGAGAGAGAGAGAGAGAGAGAGAGAGAGAGAGAGAGAGAGAGAGATATCAATAATTAATATCAAAATATATTAATAGGCTTTCAGATAAGGATAACCAACATTCCTTCCTCCAATCCCAGCCTAAATTAGAAGGGTCCTAATAACCTCATGCACTCTCTTACTCAACTATAAGATTTCAGCATCAATATCTGTCTCTTTCTGTGACAGGCAGTACAGACCCATCTGACCAGTTCCAATACAAGTCAGTCCTCAAGGTGGTCTCTTTTCCCTTCTTTCATTTTCTTTCCTGCAGTGTGGGATTATAGGTTTGCCACCCCCTGCCCGGGAACTCTGAGTGAGCCCTCCAGAGAACTGGAATTTTCACCGGTGTCCTAAATCACCATTATTAAGTCCAAAGAGCACATCCTGTACAGGAAAATTGCAGCAGCATATGGGCAGCACTCTGCACTTCATATGTTATCCATCACATTACAGAGCCCTGCCACATGTTCCTGAACTGGCCAGGGAAGAGCTTGGCTCAGTGCTGGCTGAGGAGGGCCTCTTAATCTGTTTTACAGCAAACAGTTTTGCAATTACTGTAGGCACCGTGGACCCAGCTGATATTTGAGCTTTGTCCTGACAAGTCTGTGGCAAATAAATATATGACACAAATATAGCCCACTGAAATTAATGGAAAAAGGAACTAGAAAAATGGAGAAAGGGTTTAGTGGTTACAAAGAGAGAGGGGAAACATTTCAGCTCTCCTTTTGATGAGTTTTGATTTGGGGCTGATTTATATATGTATCCACACATTCTATGTTTCACATATACATATGTGTGCATATATGTGTTTCACATGTATACAATAGGTTTCAAATGTCTACATTTATATGCTTCACACCCACCCACACACTTTGCTATGTTCATCACATATTTATCGAGCCCTTACCAGAAGTCAGGCAACATGCTAGGCATTAGGAAGGCGAAAGGTGATCAAGAATGTACCTCAGTGCCTTCCTTCATGAGAGAATCCAGTGAATGACAGAAAACATTAATAAGTAGTCTCAGAGATGAATGTAAACTTATTAACTACCATAATGCTTCACAGAAGTGTGTTATCTACAGGGTGAGTTTTTGTCTTAGCCTGATTGCTAATGGAAGGCATTCATGGTGAGGTGGAGTTAAAGCTGAGATCTGAGGCACTGGCCTGTAAACATTTTTCATACCATTGCTACAAAAATGCACTTAGTGTGTGTAAATAAAGTATATATGTTCCTGCCTGTGGATATTTTATATTTTCAAAGCATAATTTACCTTTCAACTTAGGTAAAAGTAAATAAAAATAGAAGTTATTTTTTTTCTTCCCACTCTCCAAACCTTGGTCTTGCATTCCTTGTGAGGTGCATTCATCCTACTGTTGAGAGCCCTTTGAGTATGTTGATAAGCTGACTAAGCATAATCAGTAGGGATGGGAGAATATGTGTCAAGGTCCTGAAGAAGAAAGGAGTAAGGTATGTTGGAAGAGCTACAAGGACCCCAGGATAAATCAGAGAGAGAGGGTGCAGTTAGGTAACACTCAAGAAGAACTTAGGTTTCAGACCAGGCAGGACGTTGTCAAACTCAGTGAAATTTTAGGTCATTAACCTAAGATCAGTGGGAAGCTGTAAAAAATTTAAACAGTGGGCAAGAAGGTTCCATCTGAGTTTTGAAAAGATCATTTGAACTAATTGTGGAGAATGGATTTTACCAGATTGATTAAACCTTGAGCAACTGATTTTGTCCGTGAATGGGTTGCTTAAGATACTTAAAGTTGATGAGACTACTCTTTGTGTTCCAAGCTTTGTTATTAAAAATGCCTTTCTAAATTAGTCCAGGTACATAATGTACCAAGTGGCATAACTAATTTAATTGAATCTTTGGTCTTGCCATTCCTCAAGGTGGGCCAATATATCTATTTGTGACTGCTAATTATCACGACAATGTCCATCATCGT
This sequence comes from Aselliscus stoliczkanus, assembly GCA_033961575.1. Classification (NCBI taxonomy): domain Eukaryota; kingdom Metazoa; phylum Chordata; class Mammalia; order Chiroptera; family Hipposideridae; genus Aselliscus; species Aselliscus stoliczkanus. Next base: position 68,940,952 of record CM066729.1, read on the forward strand.
TATTGTTCTGAATCACATTTCTCTTGGCAGATTGCTTTATTGTCTTAAAACATGTAATAGAATAGCAAATATGTGCTTGACTTGCAATAATTGTTAATCCTTATGAGCACAGGACAAAGTACACAGGCCCAGGAAAACCATTAGGCTGCTTAGGTTACAGGTTATTGATGTGAGTTATGCCATGACAAATGAACTAACTTGGGAGATTTCTCAACGTTTTTGAATAAGTGGACACAAATTTAGAATGCTTCCTTTGCTGGAGATCTACCTGGCTGGTTGGTTTTCATGCTCTGAAAACAAAGATTTGAAAACAAATTTATTTAAAATTCATCGTGGTTTTCCTTTCTCTTCTTTACAGAGCAAACCTACTAGGTCTTGTGAACCAAGGTAATAAATGAGTATTTGCTAACTACTATAAGTCTTCTAATTCAGACTAGGTTTTATTTAAAGGCAAAGTGTTAAAACTCCTCTTAAATCCCGCATGATTGAAATAAGAGGTTTCTAGGTCAAGTGCCCCTGTGCTTTCGGAACTGGCTCTCAGCCCTAAGCAAAAGCTGAGTGATAGGTGATCTAATTGACCCAATGCCAATTCTCCTCTTAACAATATGAGAATTCACCCATATTTTCTATGAATTTGTAACCACATTATGGTTACCATCCTATAAAGATTTCATTTTTCTGAATTAAATCCATGATGGGTTTATGTACCATCTTCATTCTATAGAAAAATAAAAAATAATAATTTTGTACCCACTGCTACACCAAAGCTAGGAAAATGGACTGCAGGTCCATTTAGTAAAATGGGCAATTTGAGGGTTCCAGGTTGATCTTATTCTTTCTCTTTAATCACTAGGACCATTATTGGGAAACGTGTGTGGCCTTTCCATCGCCATAGCTATTTGCATCCTTGTTGAGTTTTTTTGCCTAGCCAATTTGCTGGAGATAGCACAGTTTGATAAGTCATTTTTTCTTAGGAAAAAACAAGTCCTTCACAGCATGTGGCATAATTTAGAGTATTTTTTAGGAGACACCCTGCAAAGCTGAGTTCCTAAGTATGAAATCACTCTCATTTTCCTATAGTCCAGTTGAGTCATTAGCTAAGTCATGTAGGTACAGTCTGAGAAATCCCTTTGAGCTCTCAGATGGTCTGGAATGGCCAAAAGATAACAGGGGGGCTTCAGCTTTGTAGGAACTTGAGCAGAGTATGAAAGCAAACTCCATGGAATTTTGCAACCGTTCATATAGTACTTCTAAACATTCAGATTTGTATTTTTTTGAGAGGAGGATTTTTTATCACTTTAATTTTTTTTCTCCCTCCAACTATTTGTATATACTTAATGAAGGTGCTTTTTAAAATATAAAAGAGGGCTGGCTGAATGGCTCAGTTGGTTAAGAGCTCACTCAAGAGTGAGAGCTTTGAGCAACAGGGTTGCCAATTGGATTCCTGGCCCGAGCTGAGCAGCTGCTGAGCTGCCAACAGGTGGCAGGATGGCTCAGCCAAAAAAAAAAATATATATATATATATATATATATATATATATATATATATATATAGTAGTTTTCTTAAAAAATATATATATCCATAATATCACAGAAAAATAAACACTGATAATATATTGGCAAATTTACTTCTGATCTTTTCTTAAGCATTGATTTATTTATTTGTAGAGCTAAGACCATGCTCAGAAGCTCTTCTTTTATACAGACATTGACTATGTGCTTCACAGCATATAAGTGACAAAAACCAGTGGAATGGAATACAGAAACTGGATTTTAGTCCACACTTTTCTAGTGACATGATCATAACTTTAAATGAGTTTTATGTGTTTACATATTTATGATGCATTTTATTTAGGGTCTTATTTTTGCTAAATAAGTAAATTGGACTTGATGATCTCTGGATCTCTTACAGGTCCACCTCACGTGACCTTCTCTAATTTGAGTTACCACCATTGGAATTTAATCTGAATAAGAATATTGACCACCTGTATATCCAGATGCCTAAAATAGTGAGACTGACACATGGATGTTGCCCATTTAGTATTTGTTGATTTAGATTAATTGTTACAATAAAGGACCTAAGTGGAGATGCCATTGATAGCCTATGTAAGTTATACAAGCTCAATTTAGTACAACAGAGGCACAATGTAGCAAACTGGCTCAGGAGTTCACTGTCAAGGTTAAAAGGGCAGACGCTGAAGGCAGGTTTCCTGCATATTCACACCCGCTCTTTCATTAGCTAGCCATGCATGACCTTCTGTACATTCCTTAGCTACTGTTTAAATCTTAGAATGTGGGTCACAACTGCAGATACATTTTAGAGTGATTATTAGGAATAAATTAGTTTATACACGGAAAGCACTTAGAAGGGTGCTTGGCATATAGTCAAGCCTTCAATAAGTGTTTCCTATTAGTCCTAGAGTATATAGCAATGAGAGTAAGCCCAAAGAATGTCCTGGCATTTAAAATTGTTTAAACGTAATAAAATTAAAATAACTTTTGCACCAAGGACTTATGTCAGACATGATCTGGGGGCAGGAACTAAACAAGCTTGGGGAGAAAGAACAACATCCAAGAAGCTTCTTAGAATAGAGGTAAACGATAGTTACGTAGGCTTGAGGTCAGGTCCATAGAAGTCAGATAAACTAAGAAGGAAAGAAGAAAACACTGAACAGAGATATAAGTAAATTCGTATTCCTTTGTTCCCCCAATTAGTTGCTGGTCTTATTATGGCTAGAGTCTTGTGTCACTTCTGAATACCTCACTTAAAAGGAACCATGTACCTATTCAGCACTATCCATGGATGTGAAGCCCAGGGGTTAAGAGAATTTGTGGAGTGGAGTGGTAAAGGGAGCTCTCTAGACTGCATTATTATCAAGACATGAAGAAAGTTTATGGGGTCTGCTCCTTTGCAGCAGAGCTGATCATGTTCCTAGTGTTTGGTCTCCATGGGCAAGTCCTGGGGCACGCCAGCTACCATGTCCACACTGAAGTTCAACAGCAAAGTCAGATTCCCCTGTCTTGCCCCACCACCACCACCCCCAGCTTTAACCCTAAGGGAAGAGAGACCGAACTGATACACAAAAGAGGCATAATAGATATTTTCGTACTTAAAAAAAAAAAAGAAGAAGAAATATTTAAAGGGGGAAAGGATAGCTGGCTTCCTTATTTAGAGTTACAGTAAATTTTAGGTACTTTCTAATCACACTAGTCTCCCTCAGGTCTCTAGGCCTCTGAATACATTGTTTCTTTGCATGGAATACCCATTCCTGTTACTTTTACTAGGGTAACTCCTACACATCCTTAAAAACTCAGTTAACATAGTACCATCCCTAGGAAATCCCTTCTAACAATGTCCAGTTCACCTCAGCTCAGGCTCAGATATGTCGATGCCCTCCTTTGTAGCCTAAAAGTGGCCTATGCATATTTTTATTTATTGCAACATGAGTAAATCCCACTATTACTTTTCTGCCTTTCTCATTAAATTGTAAGATTTCTGATGCTACTGATTTTTAATTCCGGCTTGGTATCCTCAGGGCCTACCTTTGCTCGATGGAAGAAGGATTTTGAAATAGTAGGGTTTAAAATGGCCTTTGCCAAGTAGGAGCTCTATAAGCACTAGTTAAAGATGGAAAATAGGGTATGTGTATGTTCCCTCCTTCATTTGAGGCTTTGTGGAATGACTCATCCAAACCCTAAAATGGATCCACGAGGACATTACCTGGAAATACGTTATTAGCCAAAAATAGTTTATTTTACATATGCTATAAAATTGCATTTTTAATATATTTTTCAATTTAGATTTTCACCTATTCAGCACATTTCTCTTCTTCCCAAATTAGTAGTTTTTATTATACCATTATATCCTCATATATTTTTTTCCTTATATTTTAAAACTTACTTCTAATATTTTGGGGTTAAGTTAAAATGGCTTGTTCCCTCTCTTCATGCATTTTCCAGCCCTTTAGGTAGATAACTAGATATCTCTTAATCATTCTGACGTATGTAACTATGCACCACTTCTTATCAAGCCCCTTTTCTTGGCCCTCAGCCCCACGCAGTCCCTTACCTTTTTTCTCCATCTCTAGCTTTTCTTTGGCCAGTCTTTTTTATTAATAATAGAAACACCGTTTTCACATCTCTTTCTACCGTGTAGGTTGTATTTATCTCACCTAAAGCACCCTTTACATTAAAAAAAAAAAAAGTCACAATAGTCTTGCTAAAAAAAAAGCTCCTTATTCTTCAGACTTTTAAAAGGTTCTTTAAACCAAATATCTAAGAATATTTAAATCAACAGTTACAGACCTTAGACTCAATTATTAAACAATTTCTGGAGTCCTCTATAGGGAAGAAAAATGAGCTATTTTATGAATTAGAACTCTGTTTTTATGTTGGAAATTTCAAAAAATAATTTGTTGACTTACATAAACTCTAGGCCTTGATTTCTTGTGTCACTTTAATTGAAAGTGATGACTAAACTCAGGTCCCTGCTGTGAAACGCAAGTGTGTGAAATTCTAACCCACTTCTGAGGTTAGAAGAATGTAATTTGCTAATTAAAGCACACTAAGTGGCCTTAACGAGGTCCGTATACTTTGAGTCAGCTTTGTGCATTCAGTTCAACATTCAGTCATCTAGTAATTGAACACATGAATTGCAAACAAATTAATGAATGTAGTTATTGCTTTTGCACACATACCCTGAGTAATATTCAGTGCTAGAGTTAGAAAGATATTTGCTGTTTCAACAAGATATTTCTTTTTGGTAGGGTTGTGGATTAACAAGGCATTTTCATGTATATCTCAGCGGCTGAAGTCTGTATGTGTGTAAGAAATGCTTCCAGTCACTCAGAGAGCTCCCCTTTAAAAAAAAAAAAAGAAAAAAGATATTTATTGAAGAGCCCCATCAAAAAGAAGTGCATCACCATCCCAACAAAGTCTCCTTCTCTGAGATCCTGCAGAGTAACAGTACATATTCAGATAAATGAACCATTGAATGCCGTGTGTAATAGCAACAGCTGGCGCCTCACAGATAACCCTGAACTGCCCAGCCCCCATAGATGAAAAACACAGGCAACGACTAAGTCGAATTTTTATAGATCTGAAGTCTGCTGAATACCCATTGAAAGAGCAAAAGGTACATTAGACCTCGCTGACAAATGCCCAGGGTTCAATCTCTCAAAACAGTTTTGCAGACCAACAAAAACAGGAGTGAAAGGGATTATCTCCATCCTCAAATTTTCAACACGGTCAAAGGGACTGTAAAATCCTTCTGGTGAGCAAGCCAGGTTTAATGGTCGGGAACAAATGCTTCTTTAGTCACAGGCCAAGCCTTTTGGATTTGTTGTAATTTCCTGTTAGGGACAGCCAAGGCGGTCCACAGCCTCCACTCCTACCTACCCTGCCTTCCAGCCCCTTTGCTGTGCTGTTTTGTCTTCCTCTTTTCTTTCCCTTTCTTCGGGGCAGTCTAACAATACTGCAGGGTCTCCTGGAGTCTGTACTTGGAGGACATGAGGGTAGTATTGTGATCCATTCAGCACAATTTTGCACATAAACCCACTCTCCAGAGAAGTAACTATTTACTTGAGCTGCTAACTGTAAACATAATTGGTGACTAGTGGAAGGTTGAACAAAGTGCTAACGACAACTCATTAGGAACTGAATAGATGATCTTACGCAATCAGTTTCTCTGTGGCTGTACCTCGGCATAGCAGTGGGCCTCCTATGATTACTAGTCTTTTTATAGCCTGTGCCATTTTCTCTATTGACTTCTGTGATTGCAGATAACGGAGAATAGGTTCTGTTGTCCAAAATCAGTTGTTTGCTATATGCACTCTACTATGTGCAAACTACTGACATTCTTTTGAAACTTACCAGGGGCTATTGTCCAATACCAGTTACTCCTTTGTTTGTTCTGAGTCTGGAATAGACCTTTTCTGTTTACTAATCACACTTTAAATTGCTCTGACAGATGCATTTTAAAAGGCAAGTAAATTTAGTCTCTGAGATTACAGGGAACAAAGAGATTGGATGGCTATCATTATCTTCTGGTGTCATTAACTCACTAAGACTTATACTTGTATATCCATGAATTCCCCCACACAGCTAAAAACTGCCTTGAACTTATCAGTGGTTTAATATCTACTTCTTGAACAACTCCTTTTAATTGGAATTCAGTGTCACTATAAAGGGACTATGACCGGAGTCCTTTATGTTATTAGAAACATACGAGGTTTTTGCTTTAACATATAGGAGAACAAGGTAAATTTCTTATATTTCTCCTTATTGTACTAACTTGAGCTCTTTGAAGTAATCAAAATCCAGAGAAGTTGAGCAGGAACAGCCTTTGTGACATTATCTAAACATTACTCCAGGTTCAGAGAGTGACTCCATGGTCCATTTAAAAGGACATTGGTTACATGGTTGATCTGTGTAAATAAACCCTAAATCCAACGCAATTCCTTGTTCTTTGATTTTGTTGTTGTCATTGTTTTCTAACTAGCTCTTAGGGTACAAATGCAAATTGAGCACAATTGCTCATGAGTAGAAGCAGCATACATTTTTTTTGTAGAAAAAAAAATCGAGGATTAGTACAGGATGAAGGAAAAAAATACCCCCAAAATGGCACTAGCTTCCAAGAACGGTGTTTGAAAGCCTTGCATTAGAACTAGGGGAACTGTGGGAAAAATGCTTAAGGACAAAACTTTATATATTACTTTCATTCAAATTAAGGGAAAGAAGAAGAGCTAGGCTCAGACAAAAAGGAAAGTAAATAGCCACTTTTTTTCCTATTTTGAAATTGTCATTTGTGTAATGGAAAAAGATTTACAAACTGAAAAGATGAAGCTTACGCAGAAATAATGAGAGCATATAACTTAAGTGAGTTCAGTTGTCCTTGGCCAGATGAAATGTACTCCAGTGCCTGCTGATAAAAAAATAAAACTGATTTGGGATTTTTGAAAAGTCAAGGATAAGGGACCAGAAGACTAGTAATGAGAAAACTGGGTCCCATTTAAAAATAAAACAAACAAAAAAAGAGTAAGGAGATGTATATCCTAAACCATGTAATATAGGTCCTTTTACCAATTCTTGAAAAATATTACAGACAAATTATTAACTTAATTGTGAGAAAAGGTGATGATCACTATGAGCTAGGTGGAATGTTTATAGGGGTAATATTATTGGTGAGGAGGAAGCCATCAAAAATGCTTCCGATTAGAAGACACTTGATTGAGTTCTTGATTATATGAAGATATAAATCACAGGGGTTGCATGTGTAACAGGAATGTCGATGAACATATATAAGGTGCTGAATAGTAGACCTACAATTTAAATTTTTTTTTGAAATTTAGAATAATGATATAAATCTCAAAAAATAACACCCTAAGAATATATGTCAAATTTAATGTTTGAGTAAATGTAAAAATCTTTGGCTGCCAAGTTCACTGCAGTTTCAATTCAAATCAATAGTGTGGCAAAGCTATATCAAAAATAAAGGGAAACTTAGGTTACATTTGAATTAGAGAAATAATGGTCCTACTTTATGTCTTGACCATGAAACACTAGAATCCAAACTTTGGGAAGACCTTGAAAAGTCATCTTCCTCAATTTTTTTTTTTTTTAATGATTCACATGAATTCCTTTAACAACACTTCTGATAAGTTGTGCTTCAGCCTCTTCAATACCACAAAAACAGACCATTCAATTTTTATGTAGTTAAAACTATCATAAACATCTTCTTTTGGGTACAAATTGATTTGCCTATAAGTTTTAGCAAATTCATATAATTCTGTTTATTTGAATCACACAGAGAAGTCCTATCCATCTTCTTCTCTTTGTCAACTCTTTAGTTATCTGAGAATCTCTTTCATTTTATTTTTTTTATATTTCCTGTGAAATATGCTCTATCCTGTCAACATCTCTGCTTTTGTTAATATTCCCATCCATTCACATGATGTGGTAATATTATTGACAGAAAGAAAAGTAAGACTTTTCTCTGCATTCAAGGAGGTATTTCGTCTAAAAGGGATCAACATTAATTATTGGCTCATATTGGACTTTTTGTCAACTAAGATCTCTGAGGCTCCTTTTGTTTCTGGAGATAAAAGCAGCTGCTAAGCCATGTCTCAACTGTTTTACCCATGCAAATATTAGTTCAGTTCCAAGCTCACTGAAAAAGAGATGTTTCATGATCTAGTAATATTAAAGTTTCTTAAAATTTGTAAATTCAGCAACTGGCTTATTTTAAGAACCAATTATATGCCTGGTACAACTCCTACTTTTAAGGTCACCAGTCTAGTGGGAGATGGAGATGTCTAAAAGAAGAATCACATTATAATGTTATATGCTTTAGACTAGATATATGTGGTGGAAATGATACTGGAATACAGAAGAAAGAGCAGAAACTATTTGGCTGTTTCCTAATTCAATGAAAACAATTAATTCACAATTGCTCACATGGTATTCGAGACTTTTATTTTAATGAGAGTTGATATATGAGATTTTAATTTTTAAGAACTGGAGTTAATTCCTGGAGAAGACTTGAAAAGTATATATCTTTCAAATAATTAATTGAAGGGCTAATGTTTACACACACACACACACACACACACACACACACACACACACACACCCTTGGATATTTGGTCCTGATTGTCATACAGTCATAACCAGCCAACCTACCTGCTACCATAGTAGTGAGAGTGATTTGCCTTGCTGAGGGAACCCAGGTCGTGGTTGTGAATGCTGTAGTGAACACCCCAGGACCCCTTTTCAGGACAAGGAAATCATTTCCTAGTTGTTGAAAATATTGGGGGTTTATGACTCTCATCTGATTCCCTCTCTGGGAATTACCTTCAACCAAAGACAGTTACTTGCCCAAGTCACGCTCTCTCCCAGTCCAAGTTCAAAGACTGGTTGATAGGAGTATAAATTTCCCTTGCCTAAGGCTATAGAGATTTGGAAGGCCATTGCAGTCAGGTTTTGCAAACAAATTTCAATCCCAGAGACAATTTCCTGGGAACCTGATTTAAAATATAAGGTGATTCCATAGGTCTCCATTATCCCTTTTTATGGATGGAGATGAGGTTGACCCATATGACCACTTGGTCATATGAATTCCCATGTGCTACTTATATTGCTCATTATATTACAGTCATTCAGCGGTGTTAAGGAGTCATTCTTTTTCCTGACTTGTTCTATAATTTAACCTGGGATTTAACTTTGGGAAAGTAGTAATGAGAATGGGAGGGTGTGATGGAAATGGAGGCAAGGAAGAGGGGCAGGTGAAATAGAAGGAAGGGGTGTGCTACTTCATTTTCCAGCCGTAATATAATGGCACTTTTTTTTTTTAACTAATGCACACCTTTCTGAAGCATCCCTCCGTCCATTTTTTCTCACCCTTCTCCTCATCCCTTTCTATTCATTTCTTTTCAACCTGCCTAAAAATAGAAATAGTAGATAGCAGTTAAATGGTACATAATTGGAAGAACAGAGTTTATAATCAGAGATCTAGGTGTATATCACAGCTCTGACACTTACTGTAAATAAATTTTAATGTAAAATATATAGTTTCAAATACACTATAAATAGAATTTCAGTCACCTTGACAGATAATATGTTTGGGACATTTTATTAGAAATGAATGAACTTAAGCCATCACCTCTAACTGGATGGGCAATGGCACACTTCTAGATACAGGAATAGTTTATTGCTTGAGCTAGTTCCACTGGTTTTATTTTTATGACTCTACCATTCAGGTCAACATAAATCCATTTTACTTATCAAATACCAAGCCTGTAGAGGAAACCACTGATCATTTCTTCTGCTCCCTTCCTTTGTCTCCTAATCTTTCCAGTAACCTAAATCTTCCACTTTATTTGGAGGTTCATTTAAACATTTCCTCTTTCTAGTTCCATTTTCTTAAAATTATGACCTTTTCAACCAATGAATCCCAAATACTCAACTTACCTGTGTTAGTCAATATAAACCCTTGAGTAGGTATGTCTTTTGGACAAAATTACATGAATGTTTATTTTGCTGTGAATCAATTACTTACCTATTGCCTTAGAGATTCAGTGTTGTGTTTTGTTATGATCATAAGACATTATGAATTCTATTTTCTGCCTTCGCTAGTTTAGTTTAGCTGATCCTGATCATTAGAAGGATTGATGAAAATTAGCTTTGTAAGCTGCTTAAGCACTTTTTTTTCTAAGATGGTCTAGTCATTTTGGCCTATTCAGCACAAGATTAACCTACTACTATTACTTGGGTATGTGATTTCATCACATTTAAATAATTATAATTAGGAAAACAAACTTGGTTTGACTTACTGTTTAAAAACAGTTATACGGTTGGTCATTCATCTGTGTGTTAAAATGTGTTCCCATTTACAAAAACAGGTCTGGGTGATCTAGATTCAAAGATTAATTTTAGAAACACTGTCACCTGGTGGCATATTAGAATTATTGCACTTAGCTTTCCATCAAGCTTTGTTAATGTTCACGACTACAGAGGAAGTGAATAAACCTCTGAGAAACTAAACAGCCCCTCTTAATTTACCAAGTGTCGTTCAGAATCAGAACTACACAAACCTTTTCCATCATGTCGTAAGACTTCAAGCCTCTAAGACCTGAGACCATTTCTCATTCTGAGAAGTCCAACCTTGTGTTCAGGCACCTTTTATGTCTCCTCTTTGTTGTGCTTCATCACATGTATTTGTAACTTGTAGAAACTTGAAGAAACCTTGATAACAATTTGGATCGATAAAACCACCTCTCTTCTTTTGTGCCCCTTTGCTGGCTTGTGAAAAGCCTGGCATACGTTCTATAAGAGCCTTGGGCAAGATACTGTAACCCAATAGATAGCTCTGTCTGCAGGTACAATGCTCCCCTCTCTTGATGGAAATGAGTCATAAAATACCTGGACTGCAGGAAAACTGAAAACAATGTTGTCTCTTACTGCATCATTCCCATTTCCCCAAGTGCAAGAACCATGAGAAGTATTACAGGTCTAAGGATTGGCCCCCAAAGTTCTGTAATACATTCATCTGGATAGGCCTTTCAGAAAGGAAGTAAAAGCCCATAGGTTGATCATGAATGACTTAAGCAGTACAGCATGTATGTGGCCATTACTTAGCTTGTGTGATCAATGAAGGGAGCAAAACCAAACATTTTATCCACTATGTCTGCTTTGATGGTGAAGAGATATAGTTAACCTTTTTGAAGATGGAGCCTAGTCATTTACCTTATGCTATGAGATTTGGGTAGGGCAGTTAAAAGAGCCTTTGGCCATCTTTTATGTCATGATGAACGACTCAAGGGTGACCTCAGAACCCTTGGTCCATCAATTGGAGAAGATTCATATCTCATATCTGAGCTGGATATTTTGTGGTCTTGAATGCTTTTAATCAAAATAAGTTTATAAACATTCATCCTTTCATTATTGGTCGCTGATATATCGGGACATGTTGGCAATGGTGGCAGCTTAATAGTTGCCCTTTTGTGAGAATTTACTGGGTTAAAAGTCATGATACTGCAACTTCCGTTGTGTCTTCAGTCCTGAGGAAGGTCAGCAAGTCACTGTTACCTTCCACTGCCAAGGACATATGAACAGATTCCTCATAGGGCAAGTTTCCCAGCACTTTAAAGACCCTCCTGATAATGTGTAATTTATGTATCTATACACATATATGCAATACACATATGTACATGTATACATATATATAATATACACACATATATTATAGATGTATACTTATGTATACATATATACATACAACATATACATATACATATAATATATATACATATATGCATGATGCTTAATATATTTTTTTCAGTTAACAGTGCAAACATCTAGACCATTGTCATTATCAGACTGGTCTCTGGTGGACTCTCATTCACACTGACTTAGCAACAATCATAAACAAACTGCCTTGGTTGCTACCTGCCCATGAACTCCCCAATCTTAACTAACCAAACCAACATGAAAAAAGAGGCAATTCCACAAATATAGATGCCCTTCAACACCCAGGGCCATTACTCTTTTGTGTATCTCTTTAGCAAGGCATAGTACTAAATCAAAAAAGAGAACCTATCAATTTTCTATAAATTAAATAATTTCTTTAGCAAATGTTTTATTATCTCTTTGTGGGTCACCCCTACTCCTTTCTGCATCGACTTCCAGTCTGAATCCCACAGCACTGTTCTGATTGCTGCCCCTCAAATCTGAGCAAGAGTTATATTATCATGCTGTCGCTCTGAGAATAGTCCTTAGAAAGAAAGACACTGCCCTCACTGCTGAAGGTTGTTATCTTTTAGAATAGAGACTAATTTTTAGAAAATTGCTAAACATTTCACTTTTATATATATAAACATTTATAAAGTATTTTATTTCAATTATTTCTCTAATATTGTTTGAAACGAAAGGTAAATGCCAAATGTTATATCTGAAAAAAAGTCCACAATTGGCTGAGAAACTCTTGAAGATATGAATTCTATTTCGTTTATCTTTGTATTTACTACAATGACTGGTACAGAATGGGAGCCCAGTGAATGTCTGCTGACTGACTATAGCCTTATCATCAGTAGCCTGTGTGACATATTAATTTATTGCCAGCCCTGATGGAATAGCTTGATCCTCTACAACCTTGGTACTCAAAGTGTGGTCCTTGGTCATTACCTGAGAGCTTGTTAGAAATACAAAATCTCAGGACCTACCATTGACCCACCACAATAGATTCTGCCTTTTAACAAGATTCCCATGTTGTTGTTTTTTTAAGTGGAAGCACAGCTTCTCTATATGTCTGTTCCTTTATTAGGATAGCCAGGCTTTGTTTTCCTAAGCTCTTGCCCTGTGAATGTATTTCTTAGTTTTGCATTGATTCTGATGGGACCTTTCATTGAAAAGGGTAGAGACGACGTGTTTATGTCCATTGCCTGTAGGCACAAAAACAACTCCCCTCTCATAGGTATTTATTACCCCTTGATAAGGGCATCATTATCTAGATTAATATGTGTCTCATCTCCTCTAATATAAAGCACAATGGTCTCTGCTCTAGAATGCAGAGTACTTTGTAAGTATTCAAGGTGTTTCTGTCTTGTTTCAAATCCTTCTGAATTGATCCTACTGAAGATCGATCAGTAATTCTGAAATAAACTGATTAATTGAGAGAGCTATGAAAAATCAGTTTAAAACTTAATACACACACACACACATATTTTAGCTTGGAAGACTGACCATTTATTAACAGATATATATGTTGTATGTAACCTCATTGGAAGGATAAAGAGAAGAGTAACTAGTGCACATAACTTCTTTATTTCCATGTCCTGAACCAAATTTTTAGACTTGTGGTTAGTTTCAGAAATATATCATTGCCAAATAAAATGTATATGACTTGTAAGAAAAGAGACACCCTCAGAATAGTTTACTCATAGTTAATTGAATTGAATGTAAATCGGTGGTAATAGTGAGTTGAATTATGGCCCCTCCAAAATATGTCTACCCAAATCCTCAAAATGTAGCTTACTTGGAATAAGGACCTTTGCTGATAAATGTAAGATAAGGATCTCCAAGTGAGATTACCTTGAATCTCATTTGGGTGGGCCCTATATCTAATGAGGAGTACCTCTATAAAGGACAGAGAAAGAGAAGACGGAGAGACAAAGGGATGAAGCCCATGTGATTCAGAAGCAGAGATTAGGGTGATGTGTCTGTAAAACCAAAGGATGCCAAGGATTGCCAGCAGTGACCAAAAGTTAGAAGAGGCAAGAGAGGATTCTCTGAGAGCCTTTGGAGCCTTGCTGACACCTTGATTTTTGACTTCTGGCCTCTAGCACTATGAAAGAATTCATTTCTGTTGTTTCAAGCCACCAAATTTGTTGTACAAGGCATACCTCGTTTTATTGCACTTCACTTGATTGTGCTTCATGGATGTTGTGTTTTTTACAAATATTAGGCAAGACCCTTCTCCAGCAAAAAGATTGCAACTCACTTTATTGCAATACTCTCTTTATTGCAGTGGTTTGGAACCGACCCCGCAATCTCTGAAGTATGCCTGTAAATTGTTACAGTAGCCCTTGGAAACTGATATAATGGGCTAAATAAAGCCATTGTTTGGTGATGTGTTGACTGAGTGAGTGGTTTGGACATTCTAACACCCTTACTCTCTCTATGTCATCCTCTGATCCTGTTTCTGAGAGTGTAGAGGCAAGGCATTCACATATGCACAGAACATAAGACACGTGCACACACATGGATAAAGATTGAGAAAACAAAAAGTGGACAAATGGACAAGAAAAGATGAAGCTGCTGAGAATGGGAAAATTGGCAGCAAAAGAGGAAAGCAAAGGAAGAGGTTTTAAAGCAAGTTTTGAAAAGGTCTGGATTAGCTGTGTTTATAAAGGGCTATACCTTTGGCTTATGATATTCCCAATCCACAAATAAATGAATGAACAGACTTTACCCTCTAGTTCAACAATCACAGTTTAGCTCCACGGGCTTTGAAGTCATTAGAGTTATAACATTTTGTTCTATTATTATATTTGTATTGACCTCTGCGAGTGGGTGTGTGTGTGAATGTATGTGTGTGTGTGCATGTATGTGTACATGTGTGTGTGACTAAGAGGTGGGGTTCAAAAACACTGACCTTCCCGAAAGTGCCTGCTGTACTCCTTCACAACCAAAGTGTGACTAGGGCAGTAGTCATGGGTCTGGTTGAATGAATACTTGTGTGAATTGCTCTATACATGCTCCAATTCCTTGCCAATACTGAATGGTCCAGCAGGGTGTTAAAAGTATTGATATATTAGGAATGTAAAAGAAATGGATATTTTTTTTAATAGTTTGCTCCATCTGTGTCTTTAATGCAGGTCTTGCCACCTTGTAGCCTCACAAATCAATATCCAAATTCAATGACAAACTTTTTCAAAAATATAACTCATTAAGCTTCAGGGCTGCTTAAGACAAAAACCTTCCTGGCAGGAGGCCATCACATACCGATATTGGCTCTCTAGGACATTTTTAAGGCTATGTATATCACAATAAAGGCACTTTATTAGCCTCATCCATCAGGAGAGTGCAAATTCTACCCTGGAATCAGCTCTGACTGAGCCTGTGGAGCAGGGAAGGGTGAGAAATTGAGGGATGCAGTATCTTCAATCTTACTTGAAACTTCTTAGTTAAAACAATGGAGAGGCACAGCTTATTGCTTATAAAATAAATGAAGGAGACACCACTAACGTAATAAGGAAAATTTCAGCTTCTGGTTGTTTATCCCCTACCTGATGGAGAGTTGGTGGTCAGCCAGCAGAGTGATTCCTTGTTTCCATAGTTAGAGACAATGCATTTGTCATTTGACCAAGATGGATGTAGTGGCCACACAGCAGGGCTGCCCAGGCCTAGACGGGTGGTTCCTATCATCTGTGACTTGGTAAGTCATTCTGCCTTTCACCGGGTCAGGGAAATGCTGTCCTATAGCAGTTAACAGTTCAGTCCCTGGAGTTAAACAAGATTTCATCCAAATTCCATCTGACCTATTTGAACTGAATTTCTCTCAAATGAGAAACAAGGGACTGCCTCTTAGGCTTGTTGTGAGAATTAGCATAGATAATACCGTGTGCATAGTAAGCACTCAGTTAATGCTCTCTCTTAACATTAATTTTGACAGATTCTCACTTCTAGTTGGGTATCAAGGACTGGTATGAAAAGATATGGCTGCTGGTGATGTTTGTAAGATTGAGAGCACCGGTTTCAGTGTCAAACAGATTTCAATCCTAGTTCTGACACTTCAGACCTGTGAATTCTTGCTTAATAAAGTGAATTTCCCCTCAGGTTCCATAAGCTATCAGTGGTTATGAACACAGTAATGCCACTTCCTCAAAGTAGTTGTGAAGACTCAATGGAAAATGCATGCTGGAAATGACTGCAAATGTTTCCTGTAAGTCTGTAGTCCTCACACACCATAACCATTCCATCAATAACATTTTTCATACAATTATTGAGAACGTGGCAAAATTTAGGAAAGGAATACCTATATGCATGCCCAGAGAATTATTAATTTCATTGATATTATACATTTACTGAACAAAGATTTATTGATTACCTTCTATAACTAGACAGTGGGGATACTGAGAATAAGATACTAAAATCCCTGTTCATGGATATTACAACCTGTTATAAATAGGGAAGATGGACTTGTACCTTATAAAGTAACTTCAACAGGGTGATGTGAAAGAGTAATTAGAAGATGGAAGAAGTTAATGGTCAGCACAGTCTCTCCAAAGCGATACGATTTAAACTAGGAAAGAGGAAGCAATGCAAATATAGGAAAGAAAGGTGAACGCATTGTAAACAAAGGGAACTGCAAGTGCAAAGGTTGTGAGGCAGAAACGAGCCTCGGGGTAAGGAAGGCTAGTGTATCTGGAGTACGGTGAGCGAGGGATGATGGGTAAGTAGAGCATGAGGTCAAGAGTTAGAGGCAAGATCATGGAAAGGCTTTGTAGAGGGTAGTAAGTTTGGATCTTCTGGTCGGTGCATTACAAAGGTATCAGATGATCTTTAGAGCTGGTAAAGATGGTCTGTTTTTACTTTTTAAGGGCAATTCTGGCTGCTAGGAAGACAGATGATGGTAGCTTATAGTAGGATTACAGAAATCTATGCTAGGGTAGTAGCAATAGAATGAAGGGAAGGGAAATATAGACCATATTTTGGGAGTAAGATTGCTGATGAATTTCATGAGGATTTAAAAAAAAAAGGAATCATGGGTCGGCCTAGTGGCGTGGTGGTTAAGCGCTGGCTTGGAAAGCCAGGAGCCCCGGTCCGGGTCCCACATATGAGGGACAGTGACACTGCCCTCTAACAAAAAAAAAAAAAAAAAAAAAAAAAGCAATAAAAAATGGCTTAAAAATAATTTATTCTAGAAAATGTTTGTCTTAGAAATATTGGCACCTTTCTTAACTTGGTCCAAAACAAGCCCAAATCAGCCCCAGTATTTTTTTTTTTTTGAGGGCAGTGTCACTGGCCCTCATATGTGGGACCCGAACTGGGGCCGCTGGCTTCCCAAGTCAGCGCTTAACCACCATGCCACTCGGCCAGCCCAGTCCCAGTATTTTATTCAAGGGCATGTTCTGGATATTCAAGTCATATTTTGGTGCATTCCAAAGCCTATTGCTTCCTACTTAACCTTTTCAAAAACCTTACTGGCGGAATTTTTAATAGAATAAAGAAGTGTGAATGCCCTGATCGGGGAAGGGAGGTCACCTTGGATACCATGTGTTGAATTTTACTTGCGCTAGGCTCCGTACCCTGGATTTATTTAAATTACATCATTTAATTCACTCAAAAATCCTGTTAAGTAAAATTTAAACTTCATTAAAACAGAATTTTGACTATAGCAATCAAAGTATATTGTGAACCCCTAGAATAATGCCTAGCCAGGTGCTAAATAAATATGTTGAATTAATTAATTAAGTAGGTATTAAAATGTGGAAACTGAGAACCACTGAGTTTAAGCCAGCTACTCAAATTCTCATAAGTTGTGCAACTGAGGCAGAACTTGAACCCCGGAAGTGTCTTTCTGCTCCTCCTGTAGTTGATTGGAGAGGAAGGCAAATGCTAATCTTTAAAATCTCTGTTCTGAGGGTTCCTGTTAGGAACATGTCTAGGCCTCATTCATACCCAGAGAAGAGGTTTGACTATTCTTCAGGAAACTGTGGAATGATTGTGATCAGTATCCCATTCTATTTTGGGATAACCCTTCCCTATACTGTATCTATACCAACGTAGAAGTGATGGAGGAGATACCATAAAGGATAAAAATAGATTGATAGGGTGAGTTGTAAATTCTCTTAGGTTAATGTTACGGGATAATTCAACAAAGTATATTTGGGAAGATATATATTCTAAGGCTAAAATAAACTGTGAAATAATTCACTGTATTGTACCAAGTCATTAATTACTAATCAATTGACTTTTTTTGTTGTTATTTCAGTTAAAGAGAAATAAAAGTACTGAACTATTGTAAGAGATAGAAAGGAAAGAACTAAGGGGAGAAAGGAGAGAGGAAGAAGAGGGACATGTGTAGAAAAACAAAATGAGAGAGAATATTGCCTAAGGATGTTTTTCTTTTAAAAATTTTGAGACATTTAGTCATTAAACGTTCATGAGAAACACGTTATATACTAGAACCCTCCATTTTTGTTCAAGTCCTTTTACAAAGGAAATCTGAACAGCCATGTCTTACTACAAATAATCCATCAGGTGTGGAGTAGCAAGGTGAAGGCAGCCTGACCTTTTGCGTTCTCTTCATCTCTTATTGCCAAGTGCTAGTTGAGGCTTATCTCAGCTGTTGAGTGTCCTGTGAAGAATGGTATGTGCTACCAGGTTAAAGAGTCTTATCTTTCAAGGCCCTAAGGAACATTAATTATTAGGCATTTGGACTGTTCTTTTCATTGTATAGCTCTATCTGTAACTTGCTATTTAGCTACAAAGGATTAGAGCACTGGATCTCAATGGATGAGTAGCCGCTGTTCAAAAGGGTTCTTGGACTTGAAAATTTGGGGTCTCTTGGTGTACAACTCAGTCTCTGTTTACCTGTGTGGCATTATTTAGACTGAATTTATCATTCAGGACTTTTTTGGTTCTAAGACCCAGGATACCTCACTTAGGCTGGTGTAAGCAGTAAGGGAGTTTATTGACTCACTCAGTAAGAAGCACAGTATCAGTGCAAGCTGCAAGCTTCCACTTACCACTTTCTCCACACCTTGCTTTATTTGCTTCCCTTTGACTTGATTACCAGATAGGATTTCTTCTCATGGTCAGAAGATGGCCATAGCAGCTCCAGATCTTGTATCCTCTGGGCTTTAAATCCCCTGGAAAGAGCAAGCTTCTCTTTTCCAAAAGTCAATAAAAATCGCACACCACCTCATTCCATGTTATTGCCCTTTAATTGGGTTACATATCTGGCTCTGGATGAATAGCAGATTCACTGCTTGTTTGAGCCCAGGGTACCATCAGCAAGTGGGTCTCAACCAACCTACAAAGGCAGAGAAATGAAAGGGTGGATCCTTAAGTGAATCCTTAAGTAAAGAGAAAGAAGCCTGAGTGGCTAAAGAACAGTGTTTGTTCATGAGAGTAAGTGAAAGAAGTATAAGAATTTGAAGAGGAAAGAGAAGGGTGATGGAAAAGAGGAGAAAGGAAAGTATCTACACAAATACATATGTACTTAGATATATGTTTAGAATTTCTAAGTAGGTAAGTAATTTTTTATATGGAAGAACCTTTGACTATACTTTACATAAAAAACTATACTTTCTATTATATATATATATATATATATATATATAGTAGCAAAATGCTTAAAATGTAGGACGTGAGAATAAAAAGTTAGACTCAGAATAAATCACTTTTGAGTTTCATCATTATCATCAAAAAGATGCTCCTGTTCAAATTATATTTCCAACGTGCTCAGCAATGTATAGAAAAAATACAAGTAACTCTTATCCCACCTCTGTGGCCTTATCTTTAAACTGGCAATGTCTGTAGTCCATGTGCTAGTACTGAATAATTACTTTTTTTTCCCCAGTCAGGCATTAGATGACTAAGCTATGTTTGAAAGAATAAACCAACTCATGTACGAATTTTTGCTACCTGTATTTGTACCTATACAGTTGAGATTTAATCAACCCTAGCTTTCTAACCATATGCTGATGAACATGGCTTTTGTATAGTAATCACCCTACCAAATTGTAGTACTCTCGATTAACCAAATTACCTTCCAGGGGATTCCATGAAACATAGACCAACAGTTTTGTAAATAAAGGAGACAGGTAACAAGGGGGGAAGAGGCAGTGGTAGATATATGAAGTGAAGGAAAAGAGAAAGTCAGTATGATAGGACAGCCATAAGATGGGCTAGAAAGCATGGTTTTTGGTACAATTACCTAGAACATTTTTCTCTTTATAATATTGTCCCTGAAACTACTAGGAGTGTCCCCTAATATGCTTGGGAAAGCTTGCTGTCTTTATGTTTGGACTCTGAAATAAAAGAATATTGGGCTGCCACTGTTTTTAGAGCTGGTGTCTAGAATATAGGGAATATTGAAAGTGAGATTGGTGGTTAATTCCTTTAATCACCCTCCAGATACTCACATAGAATCCAGAATCTGGTGCGTCTCTAAGGCTTTACTTTCTACTGGGCTGACCTCCAGAAAGATATAGCGTATCCCTGCACGGTTGGATGTAACCCTCAAGGTCTTTCACACAGCACAATTAAAATTTCCATGGAAACCTTGCATATGTTCATGTGTGCACATCCCCACCTGACATCCATCCTTCCAGTGACCATGCCAAATGAGGCAATTTGTGCTATGGTCACTGGAAGCATGGCTTGTTTCATTAACACTGTATCGTGTTAGCGAGATTTCAGGGAAAGGGGTGTTGGTTTCCACTAGGGAAAGTAGCGTTCTGCTAGGTCCCTGCCAAAGGTCACACTGACAATGTTTTAAGACAAGCTGAGTCACACCCTCCACATAACTGCTATGTGTTTTGTGGTCAGAGTTCCTTTTTGTAAATAAAATCTAATATAGCAGAGACCTACTTACCTTGGGAGAGGGTGATGCTATTTGCCCAAGATAGGAAATTGGCAGTATATTATCAGAGGGTATTTTCTGAGCAAATATTTAATCAGAACCTCTCCTATTTGTCTTTTTCAGTCTAAGGATGTTCTGAGTGCAATGCATTCCACTCTCATGTTCATGATTTACCCAGAGCTTTGCCACAAGCTGTGGTGTATGCAAAAGGAAGCTCAGTATTTCTAATTATATTGTAACCTAGTCTGTTACTTGATGCTCGTCTGTGTTGCCAAATAAATGTTATCAACATTTCCTATTGCCAGATATCAAGGTCCTATGAATTCACATTTTGTTAAGTTTTTCACAGGATATCATGGATATAATATAAATATAGTCACTGTATCTTGCTCATTCTTGCTTTACCATGCACATCTATGAACCCACCAAGTCCAATCTATTTGTGATTTTATACTTTTCAGTAGGCTGAACATTTATTTTTGACAAATACCCAGGAATGTTGTCACATTGCTGAAAGGTTTTTAGTTAACTCAGGTGACATATGAATGGCATTGAGCAAAAATATTAGTGACAAGGTTTAATGTTGTTTTATTCTGGAGAGGTCACATGAAAGTGAGAATTAATTTTTTGGTTTTTATTTTTTGCTCTTTTTCTGCATTGTGTTCTTAGTCTATTTCTCAATCTTAGTTGAAGAAGTACATTATCTGGATATTTTCTTTAAGTTTTCTTACCAAACAGTGGGAGGAATGCCTCATGCAATGATAGTGATGGGGCCAACCTCACATCTAGTGACAGTGGTCATTTAAATGATGTGCTTTGGAATATTGAAGCGGTATTTCAATGTGCAATCCTCATAGGCAATAGCACAGCTGTTCTCTAAGTTTTGTCCACTACATCACGTGATGGAGACCACAGTGTAACTATGAAAGCAATGGCTGTGAGAACTTGACGGTCAATAACATGAGCAAATCCAGTTAACCTCTCACCCATGGATATGGTGAGAATGTGAGCATCCACTAATGCACTGAGAGGATCAACTTCTTTACCAGTTTCCAAGAATATCATTTCGTGGGGGAAATGTATGACTTTTATTGTCAGAAACTCAGGTATTTGAACTCCATTATGACTTCTTTCCACATGTGTGAAATTGGCCAAGTTCTCTGAGCATCTTCATTGTTTTCTTGGGAGAAATAAATGAAGAGAGGTCTAAAAAAAGGGGTCTGAATGATGATAGTTGTACAGTATATGACTCTTCTTCCACGACGCTATGATCTTGTTAGGGCAACAATTATGTCTTTCCCCGGTAACCCCCAAACTTAGGACATTTCCTGC
This sequence comes from Aselliscus stoliczkanus, assembly GCA_033961575.1. NCBI lineage: Eukaryota > Metazoa > Chordata > Mammalia > Chiroptera > Hipposideridae > Aselliscus > Aselliscus stoliczkanus. Next base: position 68,962,871 of record CM066729.1, read on the forward strand.
AACAGAAGACATTCCACAAATGTTTATTCATTGAATGAATGTTAAAAATGATGAATTATAGACAGCCGTATCAGAGATGCAAATGACAAACTGAAGCCAATAAAAATATTCAAAGGACCTGGATCCCATTGGATAATTTTTTTTTGTTTGTTTGTTTTTTGTTGTTGTTGTTGAGGGCAGTGTCACTGACCCTCATATGTGGGACCCGAACCGGGGCCACTGGCTTTCCAAGCCAGCACTTAACCACTGCGCCACTCGGCTGGCCCTGGATAATGTTTTGATAATGAAGATAAAAATAAAACCTGAGGAACCTGTTGAACAATTGACAGTGATGCTTTGAAAACTTGTATTAGAAATACTAAGCAGTGTGATGTATGAAGTCATCTTTTTTTAGAGGAAATGTATGTTGCTTATTGTTAAATTAACTCTTCTAAGGAATACAAATCAGAAATATAGAACTGTCCCATTCTTTAGTATGCCCCCATTACAAAGTCAGAGGGTTTCACGGCTATTTGCCTCATGAGCCAATGTCTCGACAAGAAACATCCACAAACACTGAAAATAAAACATTTGCCTCCTCAGCTGTTAGCTTTTCCAAAGATACCTATTCCCACTTTGAGAGAGGTATATTAAAAAGAACTTACTTTCTCAACTTTTGTTTTTAAATATTGTTTGTACTTGTAGAGCTTCTGAAAATGACTTAAGACTTACAAATGTACTCTGATGGTGTTAATTTGAAAATGTGTTTCTCTTCTTTTTCTGCCTTTTATTCCATCTGTTTCCCCCTTTCCTTTCATTTAGCTCAAAATGTCTTTACTGCATTGAATAGAAGAAAAAAAGAACATTAGTTGCATTCTATTTGACTAAGGTAGGGTCTATAGATGCAAAAGGAATGGGAAGGATATATCTCTTTCTTATGTCCAACACACATATATAGCACTTGGTTGTGATTCTCCATAGCCACGGAAAATGTTCAGTCAGATCAGCAAGTATATAATACAATGTATAAACCAAACTCATTTGGTATCCTAATTAATTGAACTTTAATATAACAAATTAAATAATAAAAACCTATGCAGTTTGTAATTTTTTAGTAGACAACCCCTAGCAAATCCTGGCGATGCCTAATATATCAGTTGAGTTATTCCCTGTAAATAAATAAATCACAATAAATGAATCCAGACATCTGAAAAATTTACAGAAATGATTAAGATCTAAACCAGCAACTCTCATTCTAGCTAGATTTCTATTTCACAGAGTACCTTAAATTTCCCCAGAGCAAGAAAGAGTTAGGATGCAGACAAATCTCATGTGCAAGTAGTACAATTTATTGGCAGATTTTCCTCATCTCCCCACCTAGATTCTTAACCCCTTAAAGGAGAAATCAAAATCCTATTCATATCTTCATATCTTCAAGCACCCGACATCATGTTCTGACTCTGGACTTTGATGTTTAACAAACATAAATGAAGGACAAACCCCACAGTCCTAGTTTCTGTCATTCATTAGATCTTGAACCTACCCTGCCTTACTTGCAAGAGAAATTTGGTAGAGACGTCTGGGCATGTCCCACTGATAATGCTCGTGAGAGGGAGTTACCCTCCAGATTTCTGCCTCCTTATGCCCTGAAATTTCCCCAGTTACTTTGAGGCAGCTAGGATGCGTCATGACTCATAGCATTTTGACCAAGATTCAAGTTGAGTTTACACACTGCCAAGCAAAATAGTCAGATGTCCAGATGTGTTAGCTGTATGTTTGACCTTCCCTGTTTCTGTCATGACTTTTCTTTTCATATAGACAAAAGTTTCAAAGCTTTGGTTTGATATAGTCAAAGTCCAAAGCCATGTTTACTCAATTTCCCTATCATCCACTCCCCCACCCCCACCCCCAAACAACCCCCAAAACCCTTTCTTTTCATTCTTGGAGTCTGCAGAAGAGCCCTGTCTGTAAATGGATATGAAATGCTGCATCATGGGGGAAAAGACTCAGAGTCCAGATTCTATTATCCCCATTTCCCCCGCAGCTAGACATTTTGTAGTGTGTGAAGGAATATTATTTACCATGAAAGAGCAATGAGCCCAGGCACAGCCACTGATCCCAATTCTTTAACCCTTACTCTGTTCTCTTACTAATTATAAATCATTTCCAGTTGTCATTCTTGCCAGAAGAAATGCCATCAAGTATAGTTGGCCCAGTTTTGTTTGTTTTTCTCTAGTTTATAAAGCCCATTGGGAGCAGTGGTTTGAAGGTGAGTAAGTTCAGGAAAAACTAGGAACTAGTGTACAAAATACTTTTCCATTTCATTGTTTTTCCAACTGAAATAGAGCAGCAAATAAATGCAATCAGTATGTGGGAAACCAATTCCTTTTGAGCATAGGGCAGTCAGGTTGAGGGAAGTTAAAGAAGAGGGTTAGAGAGGGTGTTGGAAAAGCAGAAAAGAGGGTTAAGGCAGTGAAGGAGATAATGCCACTAGATGAAAACTCTTAACCAGGAAGAAGAATCTTAAGAAAGGAACATAGACCACCACAGAAAGCAAGCTAAAGGCACACCCTGAAGAAAAGTGAAGTAGTAGGAAGGGGAAAAAGCTGTGATGAGTAACAACTATGAAAGGGAGAGAAGTAGAAAAAGGAAAGCAAACAGAATACCCCCAAAGATGGTATCTCTTGATTATTTTTTGGAAAAAAATAAACACAGAACAGATGAAATCTTATTTTGTTCTTGTAAACACTTCATTATAGGATGATATTTCAGAGCTGGCTTTAGTTATAAAAATGAGTTTATCACCACCGTCTTGCTCCCTGTTACAAAGACCAGTCTGTGATTGCAAGTGGGAAAGAGATAACAGTGGCTAGGACACCGTACACAATGGGAGTTCATCAGGCGACACCAGAGGACACTGGACAGTAAACAACACTGAATTGCTGCAGGCAGTGATTTCTTTTTCTGTCTCCCTTCTAAACCCCAAATCTCAACATCCTTCCATGCCCTGCTATTTTAATTTGACCCCTCAAATTAGCAAAAGCCAGTCAGTTCTTTGCTGTGCAAGATTAGGAGTGGAGTTTCCAAATGAAAATACTAAACCTTTGCATGTATAAAATGAATACTTTTGTAAAACTTCCAAGTATTTATGGCCCAAATTGAATTTTCTTCTTTAAGTATATGTGTAACCATCTATCTCCATGTCTATGGCAGTCATAACTGCTGTAAAGAACTTTATTTCTTTAACTGGCTCCTAACTCCACCCATTCTGTAGTTTTAAAATTGAATGGAGAATATTTACTCTCCCCTCTCCCACCCCCTCATGGTTTAACAATTTCATTTGGTGTTTTTAAATCTCTCGTGGCCAGAAACGTGTTCACAACTGTAATTATAAATATGGTTGGTGTTAGTCCCTAAAATGTTTTCAAAGTTATTTACATTATAATTGACTTAAAATGCTTAAATACTAAGGATATATATTTAGACTTGGTTTTTCCCAAATGACTTAATCCAAATAAATTTTCAAGGTTCGAGACAAAGACTTCACCTTGGATGATTTCTCAAAGAGTGGATTAGTTTAAGATAAGAATGTATAACTTTGGAGCAACTGAGAAGGCCTCAGAGCCCACAGATAACTTTCATGAGTGAGAAGCAGTGACATCTTTGGTTCTCTGGGGTATGGGAATGGTAGGTCTTCTATTCAAACTGCAAAAGTTTCAGTGGATAAAGATTGACAACCTCCATTCAAGTGGCCCAGTTACTGCTCATTTGTGCACATCAGTGGACAATGCTGAGTGATTCCATTGCTCTTTCTCAATGAGACATTGTCTTCTCCCATTCACATGAAAATAATTTCATATTTGTTGCTTTTTGCCTAGCGGTTTGACCATATAAGGTGATACAGAAGTCTTTGCCCAAACTTGCATTCGTATAGTTCCTGAGTGTATAGGTCTCTTTTTGTCCAAATCATAACTTGGTGCTAAGGAAAGCATATGGCCCCTTGTTCCAGAGTTGTATTTCTATAGTTCCTTAGTGACTAGAACATTACTCCAAATTGTAGTTTATATTATCTGGAACCCAATGACTTTAGTCATCTCAAAATATATGGGACTATTGTGCAGCATCAAAGCCAAGGTAGTCTGGGCATATTCCAAGGATAGGTTAGCATAATGTCTATTATGCTAACAAAGTCTGAGGGCCAATGATGATTTATTTTACTTTAAGGTTTAGCATATCAGACCTAGTAGCTTGGATACACATTCCTATGAACTCAAAACATAATTCAAGATTCACAACTGTGTCAATGAAGGAGATAAAGGAATGACCTCTTTCATAAAAAAGTATAGCAATTAAAGTAGAATGGCTTTTGTTCTTCAAGTTCCATGGTAAATTAATAATTGTTATTAGTCTTCAGCTTTCTTCCACATCATAATATCTCCCATGTGGTATAGCTTTGCCTGTTGTTGGAATGTCATCAGAGTTAAAACATGTAGACTTTCCTTGCTATTTATTTCCATATGAATTGCCAGAAATGCAAGTTATGATTAGAATATATGCAAAGGATAGACTATATCTCTGAGAAAAAAATGCTTTACTTGTGACCCATGACTGGAGGAAGTACTATGCGCCACTTTCCCAAAGCTCCTAGTATTAAATACAATTACACATATCCAAATGAGAAAACAGCTCACTCTACCTTTGGTTCTACCTTTGTATAAATGGGCAAGAGAGACCTGATCAACCACTAATCATTTACTGCTATTTTCCTGTTATTGGTTTGACCATGAGAACTGTTTTTGCCATTTTTTGATAAGTTTTAAAAACAAAAATGATTTTCAAAAGTTATTTTGGCTTCTCCAATTGAAAAGTAAGTCAGGAAGTCTCTACAGTTTATATTGTCTCTTATGTATCTTACGTATCTATAGAGTTGTTTATTTCAAAGTCTTTCCAACCCACTATATGGAACTTCAGGGCTTAGAGCATCTCCAACATACCTCCCATGGCTGCTATAGTTCAGTGCATATCTAGTTACCTGTGACACTAGGAGTGAATGCGGGAATGGGAGGAGGGAGAGACCCTGTGAACTTCCTTTGGTTAAATTTGAGGTTGAGATTTGCTGCAGTAAAGTGACAGGTTTTAAGAGTATGTCAAATTATGGGTGCATCATTTATTCATTTATCATTTGCCCATGCATTTATTCAGTACATATTTACAGAACACCCACACAACTTTTGAAGTCATGGGAGTATACAGAAGTGAACCAGAGGTACATGGCCCCTACACTCACATCGGCTGCTTCCAATGGACATGACAGAAAAGCAAAAACCTATATTAAAATTACTAACAAAGGATAGTAAATATTGAAATGTGATTAACTTATCATTCAGAGCTCTAAAGAGAGCACCTAAGCGTCTACTTCAGACCAGGGGATCAGGAAAGACCTCTCTGAAAAGGTGACATTTAGATGAAACTCTGAAAACCAAGGGGCCAGCTGCATAAACATCAGAAGAACATTCTTGAGAAAATAAATGAAAACTACCTATTTACCCAGCACTTGGCAATTATCATAATTAATATTACACACACACACACACACACACACACACACACACAAATAATCCTGTATTTGTATGTGTGTGAATTTCTGTTTCTATGTATGTGTGTGTTTATATAAATGGGTTTTGCTATAGAGTATATTTACTTTATTTATTAAGCAATATATTCTGAACATTTTACCAGCCCATTACATTTATTTCTACCATCTACATTTTAATGACAGAATAGAATTCAATTAAATTCAAGTAATATTATTTAATGAGCTTCCCCTAATGGTTCCACATTTATCTTGTCTCCAGTGCTTTGATACCTTGATTTTCATGTTTGCACAGTGAGGGCCCCTGAAAAGGGAGTACATATAATGAAATAATGAAAAGTGCACGTCCTGGAGCCAACCTGTCTGAGTTTTGACCTGGCTCTGCCCTTTACTAACTGTATGGCCTTAGGTGAATTGCTTAACCTATCAGTTTCATCATCTCTAAAATGGACATAATAATACCTACTTCACAGTGTTGCTGACGGAACCTCTCATTGAGATTATACTCATATTGTGTACAGAGGAATGGTTTGGCACCACCTGAGAATCTCACTAAATGCAAGCAACCATTTTAGCTTCTAGAGAACTTGGTCAATAATGAACTATACTGTGCCAACCAAACATTGTAAGTCATTATTCTAATTGTGGTAGAAGTTTGTGTTTATTTTTTAAAAATGTATGGGACAGTTTAGATAAAGTCAAAATTGTATGGATTATAGTTCACAATAACCGCCTAGGAACTGGCTCAAGAGTAAACAAGTTTTCATGACCTATGAAGTTTGTGGTTGTGTTTACTGGGAAGGTCAGAAAAGTTGCAAAATTGTTTCTGGGCCCAATATTTGTACATTGATAAATTACTTATTATTTACTCACTGAGGTCTCAATGCTAAGCAAGAATGAAATATTTCAGTTTTTAGCCTTAGGTTTTACTGTAAGCAGCTATTATTGGGTGAAAAGGTCTGCAGAAAGGCCAGTGAGTTCAAGTAATGAGAAAAGTACATAAAAATGAAACGTGATTGGGATAAAAAACATTGACGATGCTGTGACCTTCATGACTTTTGATCATCACGTTGCACCTGGCCTGAGAGTTCTTAACCTAATGTTCCTGTAATGGGCTTCATGGAGTCTGTCCTCCATCTGAAGGCATTGATATTCTGTAATCAGAAGGTTGCTTGATGAGCATTGAATTAAAGTAAAAGGAGTTGGCAAGACTATCTAAATGGCTCCCATCTCAAGTTATGATGATAGCCTGATGTATCCATCAAATTTAGGTGTTTTTGTTTTTTTAACTCAAGGTCTAAGGAAACCTTAAAAAGGTCTGTGATATTCTTAAAACCCGATTCTAAACCAAAGCTTTGCATGGGCATATATTTGGAGTTTTTCTAAGTAGAAGTTAAATAGTCTTAATCATATTTTCAAAACTGTTTGAGAACCAAAGCTGGTTAAGGACCATTCATCTAGCCTGCTGGACTGCTCAGGAAGCTGGGACCAGCCTCCTGTGAACCTCAATTTTGGGATTGCCCTTCAGTTGGCATCCCGGAAGCCTGTACCCCTGACTTCTACTGCAAATAAAGGGTTACCAGGTTCCTGTACTGTCTCTGAGTCTCATTCTTGAACTTCAGACACCCAGAGACGGAATCCCACACATTTGTGGCCAGAACTCCCTAATTGCACATCTCTTCTTTTCCTTTTGTTTCCTTTCCTTTCCTTTCTTTACTTTTCTCTTTATTTGGTTTGTTTTTACTTCTAACCACAATGCGTAGCCCACTTAGATTAAAATCTTATATTCTTAGATATTTGGGCAACATGTAATATAAATTTGTTCAGGAGTGATTTTATTTCTTATTCAATAAACCAGTCCACACCTCCCCCACAACCCACCATTCCCCTGGCTGTGTTAATTTCTCCCTTGTTTGGGCTGCCAGCATACCTTGTACTTCTTTGTAACATATCGTATTTGAAATTTCTTAGTCTCTCCACAAAACTATGAACTCCTTAAGAAAGTTTATGTCTTTTTACATCTCCATCACTAGCACCTAAATTCATGCCTGAACAACTGTGTATTATCACCATTGCCTTATAAGACTATTACTGTAAGGGTATCCTTGAAAATATTGCATGGGACATTATGTGTCCTCCTCTTTGTTAAAGTAAACTAAAGAAATTGTCTTTTTACCCAAAGTGACTTATATGAATGATTGTATATCTATCCATTTTTGAGTTGACTGCCCAGAGCAGTATTTATGATAACCCTGTCATTAGTATGCATATGTTTTGTGTATATATTTTGTGTACACAGCATATAGTTTGTATACTAACATCAATGTCTACATTATCTCTCATTGTCATTTTCTCTTTGCCTTGATTTCTTTGTCTCTTTTAATAAATATTACTTGCATACATAGTTAAGTCATCTTAAAGCAGTTTCGCATAAGCTATATAAGGTATGGATATAAATATATACACGTACACACATGCATATATATACACACACACATACATATACATACATGTGTGTAGTCATGTAATAATTACTATTTCCAGCCATTTCTCCAAAGATAACAATCTTATGGCTACCTGGTGAAATAAAATTTCCAGTTTTAAAAAAAATGCAGATATATATATATATATATATATATATATATATCTGCATTTTTTTATCTTTTTTAAAAAGATATATATATATATATATATATATATATATATATGTATATATATATCTTTTTTAAGCTGGTTACACTTTTGCATTACAGTCTGCATTTTCACTCAATTGGTAGGTTGACCTGAGCTGCTAGTTCTTCCTTTCCCCACTACAACTCAACTTGTTATCCAAGTGCTGATTTTGTCAAAATTGTTATGCAAATAGCACCTCCACAATAGAAATAAAATGTGAAATGACATTTTATATTGCGAGAATATATAGTACTATAAATCCATTAATAAAAATTCTGTCGTTCTTGGACCAGCAGAGACTCAGCCCTACCCGGATTTGTCAAATGAGAATCTGCATTTTAAAAGATCCCCAGGATATTTGTGTACACATAAAACTTTGAAAAGCATCAATCTGCACGATCTTATGATTAAAAAATTTCCATTTAAATATTGAAAGTACAAAGTTTATAATTGATGTGGGGTGCAATTTTAGTGTAATATAAAAATGAAAAATTAACTTAGATTTAGATTTGTATTTGAGTCCTGATTCCATTTCCTATTTTCATTAATGGGAGACTCATTTAGCATTTGCCTCCTACTCTTCATCAGACATATGTCGGGGTAATGGAGTTACAGAGATGAGTAAGACAAGCCTCTGTTCTCAGGGAACTAACTCTGCAATCCCGAATAAATCTGTGAAAAGATGGTGGATTGAACACACATCCAATTTTGCCCTTCCCCAAACTCTACTAAACCTACTATAAAGGTTTAATGACAAACACACAGGAGAGATGGGGAGAACAAGACAGGAGAACACAATAAAAGCAATTTTGGAAGCTGTAAAGCAGGTGGATGAGTGAAACTGATTTAGCAGACATGAAAATGCTGAAGCCTAAAAGCGAATAACAAGGAGGGTTGAGAACCAAAGCAAATCTTTCTGCCAAATCCCCAAACCATTTAGGAATTGGCAATACCATGTACCACTGTAAATAGGGGAAGAGCAAGGTTGAGGTGGAGGGGCAATTGAAATCAACACAATTGTTTGAATGATATTTAAAAGTGACTTAGGGCCGGCTGAGTGGCGCGGTGGTTAAGCGCTGGCTTGGGAAGCCAGGGGCCCCGGTTCGGGTCCCACATATGAGGGCCAGTGACACTGCCCTCAAAAAAAAAAGTGACTTAAATCCCTAGTTCCTGTCCTTTCTCCATGCCCCTGATTAACTCTCATGAAGTAAACTTAGTAAGATAATTTAGGTTCATTCTCTGGAAAAAGTAAAACAAGGTCTCCGCCAACTGAAGTTGAGGGTTGGGTACATGGTATTTTCATGTTAAATACTAAGGTCCCAACCCCAGCCCTAATTTTCCACTGAGATTCTGGAATATTGGCAACCAGATTTCACCTTCCGTGGAGAATCTTGTGTGATTGTCCTGGGGAGTATAACTAATTCAGAAAGAAAGAAGTAATAAATAAATAAATTACATCATCTCAAAAATATCTGAGTCCATATTGACATAAGTAAGTGATTAAATAAATAAGCAAATGTGGGAAGAAAACAAATCTCTCATGCAGAAGAATTTCAAATAATCTATGTAGATACTCTGCCTTCCAGGAAGTGGAACATAATTCCCCATTCTGTAAGTGTGAGCTGCTGATAGTGTCTTCCTTATTCAGAGAACAATATGGAAAGGAAGAAAAAAATAAGAGTACAGTAGAGAAACCTACCAAACACTGCCTCAGCCAGATGATGAAGGTCAATGTCAACAGTGATAAATCATGTTGATAGCATGTACTCTTCTTAATATGAGGTAATAATTAATAACTGCACTGTACCCCTGCGGTTTCCTCCCCAAAACCCTTGGCTCCAGTCTAATGTGAAAAGAACATCAGACAAATTCCAATAGAGAAGCATTCTACAAAATACCTCAGTACTATCAGAGTCATCCAAAACGACGCAAGTCTGAGATTATGTCACAGCCAAGAAGAGCCTAAAGAGACATGTCAACTAATGTGGTATTCCGGATGTGATCCTTAAGAGAAATAAGACACAGAGCAAAAACTAAGAAAATATGAAATATATACACATATATAAATTAATAAAAATAATGTATCAATTAGTCTACTAATTGTGACAAATATACCATACCAATGTAATATGTTAGGAATAAATTGGCGTGGAATTTATGGAAAGTCTGTACTGACTTTGCAGTTGTTCTGTAAATCTAAAATCATTTAAAAAAAATAAAACTTATTTCAAAAATAATAAATATGGCAGGCAACGGTTGGGGGTTGAGGGGTGGTATGCCATTCCTCTAAGAAACAGCATAGCTGGATCACCTCACAATAAAACCCCCAAAGAGCCCCACCCACACAATCAGAATTTCCAATTGCCATTTTTTAAGTCATTATACAAGTTGCATTTATTTTAACTTGATACTATTTTAGATATCACTTTTCCATGTTAGTCCATATAAATTTAATGTTTTGATTATTCTTTGCCGCATTCAAAAATTACCCAAGTCTTAGTGGCTTAAAACAACAACCACTGTCTTATGTCTCAAGATCCAGGAATTTGAACAGGGCTTGACTACTGATTTCTTCTGTTCCATGTGTTGTTGACTGAGGTGGTTCCATGTTATTCAGCTTACAATTGGTCTGCAGGGTGAGGTGACACCTTAACTGGCACCTTGTCTGGCACCTTGACAAGAAGATTGAAAGGCTGGGCCCAGCTAAACTTCTTGGACAGAGGACCTACATGCAGACTCTCCAGCAAGGAAGCCTCATGGTAGTCCAACTTTTGACATGACACCTGGAGAGTCTTCCAACTCACTTACATTGTACTACCTATTTTAAATATTAATAGAATATGAAGATGAGCAGATACCTAAGGAATGCCTTTAACACCAAAGAGAGAAACAAACAAACAAAAACAGACAAAATCAACTTGAAGAAAAGAATGAGGATTTGAATAGGAGACCTTTAAATATTAGTAACAGTCTTAGACAAGAGAAGATATTGTACCCATACACAGGAGGTCTTGGAAATTTAAAACATGATGGTAGAAATGAAAGACTCCGTAGGGATACTGAATGAAACAGAAAAATCTCCCAGGACGTGGAGGCAAAAGACAAAATGATAGAAAATAGAAGAAAAAAAAAAAAGAAAGAAGAAAAGATGGCCTTATAGGACTAGTCTAGGAGACCTACCATCTAACTGATCATAATTACAGAAAAAGTAAGTTGAGAAAAAGGAAGGGAGGAAATCATCAATAAATGAGTTCAACAAAAATTTCCAGAACTAAAGAATATGAATTTCCAGGTCAAAACACTTGAAAATACAATGGAAGAAAGTAGATCCAACCCGAAGCACTTAGCCTGAACCTTCAGTACACTGGGACAAAAAGAAGAAAGAACCTGTAAATATCCAGTTTAGAAAAAGAACAGGGGAAAAGCAACTCACCACTAAAGGATCAGTAATGAAAGTGATTCTGGATGTCTCAGTAGCAAAGCTAGAATTTAGGATTCAGTGGAAAATATCTTCAGACTTGTAGAGGGAAATAATTTCCACCCTAGAGCTCTTTACTGAACAAAGTTGATTTTGTTTTTTAACCCTCATATTTAATTGATAGAAAAATTTAGAAATACTAAATACATGTCACACATTTTTTTTTTTTTTTGAGTGCAATGTCACTGGCCCTCATATGTGGGACCCGAACCGGGGCCGCTGGCTTCCCAAACCTGCGCTTAACCACCGCACCACTTGGCTGGCCCTACATGTCACACATCTTAATCAAGAAGTTACTGAACAATGTGTTCTACAAAACTGACTAAATAAACAGAAAAAAAAAGAAGAGGAAGACATGGACTAGAGAAAATAGAACACTGAACTTAGAACAGAGGTATAAAAAGCAAACAGTTTAGAATGGGCTAGATGCTGTTCTACCACTTATTGAATAAGTTCCTTGAGCCATGCAATTAACTTATCTTTGACTCATTTTCCTCTTCTGTACAAAGGGGATAATCTGAGAGCTTACTCCTCATGTGTTGTGAGAATTAAATCACATACATAAATATGTGATAGTACATATAAATAACACACATAAATACACATATTTGAGAAGTCCCTGGCACAAAATAGGTGCTCAACAAACACTGGACTTTACCATTTATTATTAAGGGCCCTTCTGGCTTTGCTCTGTATTCAGTCTCTATTAAAAGTAACATACATGTATTAGCTTATTTTAAGAAAAAAATAAGTTCCCCCAAATGCAAATCACATTGTTTCCATGTTATCAGTTCATAAAATCTGAGCGAGACTAAAGATTCCATTTAAAGTGCTTCCAAAAACCTTCAAGACCTACAAATAATTATAAAGAGATGAATAATAAGCAAAACAATTCCTTCCACTTCATAAAATACTATTGAAGAGCATCTACATTTGCAAATTATCCTAGATAGTAAAAACAATGATACTCAGCTGTTAACCCAGTGGCATAAAATAAAGGAAAACATAATAAAATGTAGGGACTCTGCACCCTGCTGACATAATAACTAAACCAAATAGACAAAGAATGCCAAATTTCTAACTTTATGACCCACACAGAGGAATGATCCAAAGTATAGGCAGACCAGTGGAATCTGAAATCTACCTAAGGGGTTCCCTTTTAGCATTTTCATTGTGTGACTAATTTGGTGGGTATCACAAGATGATAACTGTTGAGTGTTTCTGTTAGTGTTTTATAAAAGCAGAGTTGCTATTTCTTACAAATATGTGAGTATAAAAAGTGGTACCATTGCTTTTTGAAGTGTCTTATTGCATCTCAGGGTTTTATTATACCCAGGGATCTCTGGTTTTCTAATAGCAGTCCCTAAGGCACCAGAAAAAATGCATTTATTGAATACATGTATTTTGTGAAATAAAGGATAATATAACGAGCAGGCTCACACCCAAATAAGAATAAAAACTCCCCTTTCTAACATCTTCCTGTCATCCCATGCACTGTCCAGTAATGCTCTGGGCACTGCTCCCAGCCCATGTTGCCACAAGGTAACCAACACAGAGAACTTTGTGATGCAGGTGAAAGACAAAAGACACCAGACAATTACAGCAATGATATTATTCACATTACTGCAATAAGGAAAAGGGAGGGAGCCTGTGTTTTGTAGGGGCGGACTGTCATCAGAGCCTTACAGTAGTCTTGAGGAAGAATAGGGATGAGCCCTACCTCATATTCTCTGACAGCACGGGGTCCTTCCTGGTTAGCCATTTCCTGGAACACAGGGGGAGGTGGGAGGGGGCTAGGTTTTTGGGAATGCAGGGCTTAGATAAAGTTCAACATTTTCAGTGTGGTCTTCTTTTGTTTCCTTTCCTCCCATTTAGAAGGTCAGCTCAGTAAATTATACCTCAGTCAATGTTTTGCTCAGAGGGGACATTCCTGGGACACCCCCCCTCCCTTCATTGCTCCTTGTATCTTGCAATCATGGACCCACTTGATTCAGAAACAATATGCCTCATATCCCATCCTTCCTCCTTCCGTTTTATGATGAGTAAGTATAATAATAGCCAGAGGAAGTATAATAGTAACAACAACAATGACAATATTGCCAATTATTTGTAACAATGTTTGAATGTTTTTCATATGCCAGGTACCAGGTACTACTCTATGGGCTTTGAGCATAACAATTTTTTACATCCAAAACAATCCAATAAAGATACTGAGACTTAGCGAGGTGAAATAATTTGCCTAAATTATAGTTGCTATTTGGTGGAGATTTTCAACTTCAGGCTCTTTTTGCTGATTATACTATAGTAACCTCAGAATCCCACACAACACAGATTACATGTATCCTGGGGACACAGCCCAGCACTTGCTAGCGGCAGCCTAGAAATCACTGACAAATCCTGAGAGCGGCAGTGAAGGAGAGTAGGTGCTGGCTTAGGGAAATGACTCCCTCACCTAAGTTGAATTTTACAGAGCAGACTGAGTTAACATCAGAGGCTCACCTCATACATGGCGTCCTGCACAGGCATTAATGTGCGTTGTCCCAGAATTTCTATTTTATGGGAACACCTTCGAGAGCCACTAGGTAAATAGGTAAGAGGAAAATTATATAATTCAATGATTGACATGTTCTATTTGTCTAATACAACCATTCTGAAAAGAAGAGTTCAAAGGTATATACATTTATATAAGCGTATAAATATATATATTATAAGCACAATATGATTCCAATTAAACATAAGTGTAATTGTATTACTTTAAATATGAATCACCAGAGATAAGCACTGTTAATATTTTGATTGATTTTATTTCATCCATACTTTTCTATCTTTTCTCAATATTTGGTGCAGAACAGGCATTATTTTATAATTGTAAAACATACAGTGAAAATATTTCTAAATTTCTAGATTTCACTTACTGATCCTTCAGGTTGACTGTTTTACGGTAGGGTGGGAGGTAGGGTTGGACTAGAGATGAAGACAGAGAGAGCATGACTTAACATTTCTGAATACAAATACTCTTATTCCTCTTGCACACATCTTCTGCTTAAAAACAAGTCATTCTGAAGATGTATTCTAGAATTACCTTTGGCTTTTTATAGAAGTTCCTTTATCAGATAAAGGAGATATCAGATAGGGAATCAGTTCCCTAATGCTGTGCAGTATCTCTCTTTCACTCTCCACTTTTTCACTATTTCTCACCCTCTCACTCTAAGCAGGCATTGCTCCTTTCTCTCTGCCTCACACTCTCTCTCATCTTATTATTATTAGTATTATTATTATTTGTTGTACATAATATTTCTGTTTTTCTTTTTTTGTTTGTTTTGTTTTGTTTTGTTTTTAGCTGAGCCATCCTGCCACCTGTTGGCAGCTCAACAGCAACTCAGCTCGGGCTGGCATCGAACCGCTGTTGCTCAGAGCTCAGCTCGTACTCTTGAGCGAGCTCTTAACCAACTGAGCCACTCTGCCGGCCCTATTTCTGTTTTTCTTTATCTGCCTGAATACATTTTTTTTTAAAAGCATCTGAATACTGCAATTTCAGAATCTTGATTCACTGGTACTTAGAAAACTATTTCAGAATTTCTCCTCAGAGCCACAGAATTATCAGGAATTTGTATGTAACACTGAAACTCAAATTTAAAATGTCAGAGGCTAAAGCCATGGCAGCTATTTAGGTAATGATTGATTAAAAGGAAACCATCAACAACAACAACAAAACCTTGAACCAATTATTGGTAAATTCAATAGATTGTAGATGTCTGTTATTGAAATGGCCTTGTGTGGCGTTATAGAGAAATATAGATATCAATACTGAAAAAGATATTGTGGGGTTGATTGGCCCCAGGGATTTGAAAGAAGATTCCCTGGAGAGAGCATAGTTAATTTTCCTTATGTTTCCCTTGTCAAACCAGACTCTCTTGCCTTCTTTCTCTAATCCCTAACAATTCCCAGGACTTCCCAGACCTGCCTGGTCGATTCCACCAGATCCAGTCTAATTGCAAACTTCCTAGACTGCTTGCAAAGTTTCTAAAAACCTTGAGATGTTATGGGTTCTGTGAATCAAAAGGCCCATCCATTAAAACACTAAAAGATTGAGTAGGGATTGTAACATTTAATTGTTAAATGCATGACCATTTTTTTTCAGGTTGTGAACCATCCTAATCCCTAGATCTTTTGTTACTTTTCCTATTGTAGTCATTTGGAAGCTCACTGTCCACCCTACACCCCTCCTTTGGGTTCTAAGGAAAGGATGTACTGGCTGTTTTAGACCATGTAGTGAAATGAAAACTGTTCTCTCCCATGCTGCCCTCCATCACACCTTGGAGCTGTGTTTGCTAAGGTGCACATATTTGCTTACTCTCCTATCACTAAAGGACTGTTTGGTTTTAATCAGTTATGGTCCCAGGATCCACATTTCCTAGGTGTATCTCTGTCCTAATTTTGAACTCCCTTGTTAAAAGCATGTGTAGAGCTCCAATTTCTCTGTCATTCAGCATTCCAAGTTGGAATGCAACTTTCTGTTTTGTTATCCAGCTAGGAAGTCTTACTCCTGCAAGAAAGCAGGCCTCATCACAGCATATGGCTTCTGTCCAGAGAAATCCCACTGAGTAATTATCTTTCACACACTGGAGAAGAAGCTGTCTATGTTATCTAAAACCTTCTATTCAGCTCCGTAACTTTGCCTCTGAAAATGTAGTGCGAGTTAGCAGAAGCGGAGTGGTTTTCACATGCTGCCAACTTGTGACTAGAGTCCCCTTGATTTTGCACCAACATCCATTGCAGCCACCTCAACCTCTTTGAAAACACATTTTAAATGAGCCAGCCAGTATATCTCTTTCATGAGAAAACTCTTATCCGGAGGATAGTGAAAAGGGAGCAAATGGCATTATCCAAATTAATTGATAAATTACTAGAATTAATGAAACAAGAGAAACAGTCTTGCAAAACTGTGCCAATAACATACTAAATAAAGTTTTCATAACCTGTAGCTAAAAATGAGTGCTAAAAGGGGGGAGGGAAGGGAAATAAAAAGAGCTGGCCACTAAGGTCATAAACTACTAAGATCCTATCATTTTGTGAAAATCTGCTGTTACATAAGGTATTCATTTTAGGTCCAAGCTTCAAAATAGGGATATTTTGAAATCATCACTTACTAAGCGATTCTAAATAAACTCTTTGAGCAGTCTAATTGCATTGATGAAAATGAAGAATGAACTCCTGTCACAGTGCAAATTCATGAACCCACAAGTATCAGGACTTGCCTTCTGTTAGGCACCAATCAGAGGAAATAAAACTTCTTATTGATCAAAGGAAGACATTTACTACCCATGCTACCATTTCTCAGTGGCAGTGCATGCTGGGCTGTACAGCAGTTCCCAGCCAGCTATCTGACTGTTAAAGGGTCCAAAACTGTTTCTATTGAGAGGATGTGCCTAGCAGTCAATAGACTGCATAGAAAGCTGGGAGGTCGTTGTGTCACCTCATGGTTCTCCTGTGGCTAGAGCAGTCTCCAAGGATTGGCTTGCAATCCTTCTTCCTTTATCCCATACTATGTATAGACAGCTGTGGCATCAAGTTTTTCCTAGGCAAAGTGAAAAATATCTCTTTCCTAGCCAAAAGCTCTATAGAGGCCTTCAATATGTTACCTATCCCCCACCCCAGTCAAGCTCTCAAAAGGCTTTTAGAGAATAGATGGCTCTTCTCTTGGGCTGTCGGAAAAGTCATGACGCGTTTTTGCAACGAAAAACATAGTAAAAATACGTCATGACTTTTCCGACAGCCCAACAGGTTTGTGCCTGCTTATGCTCAAGCACATTTCCTGCCCTATTTCTAATACTGGAGTCTGCTATGAAAGCACCTGGGCCCCCCAGGTAACAGCTCTTCTAATGCTCTGCACCCACTCTGGCTGTGTTTTACAAGGATGGAGAGTAAAAGTGCACTTGTTAAGTCAAGAATGACTCTGGCCTATAACCTAGTCTTATTAGCTTTTTACCTGACATGGAGAAGGAATGGGATCACCATAAGGTCTTTGGGGGAGATTTTGGTCTGATCTCCCCATCCAGCACCACCTGCTAGAGAGCTAGGGTGAGCAGGCTTAGTATTGTAGAGGGACATCAGAGAGTTACTTGCATGGTCCTATTTTAGAGAAATTTGCAGTAGCTCCCTTGTGAGTGGTCTGCAAAGAATCACATTGTAACAAGCAATGTGATTTTCTGCAATATCTTTGTCCTGTGCAACCCCACTATCTGACCATCTAGGCTGTTTAAAAATGAAGGATTTGGGGCCGGCCGAATGGCTCAGTTGGTTAAGAGCTCGCTCAAGAATGCGAGCTGAGCTCTGAGCAACAGCAAGCAGTTCGATGCCAGCCTGAGCTGAGCAGTCTCTGAGCTGCCAACAGGTAGCAGAATGGCTCAGCTGGAAAAAAAAAAAAAAAATGAAGGATTTTGGCAAAAATAATGTAATTGAAGGGGTTAATAGCTGATGAGAGACTGTTAATCTCTTCTACTACCCTTCCTTGTAAAATATTATTAGATTTCCGACATGATGGACAAAGACTGGGTGAGCTTTGTGGAAGAACAAAAAAACGCAGGCCTGGTTTGCTTTTGTAATTGGTTTGTTAACTTATTTTGTTTGTTTTTGTTAACATAGTCTGTGGCAGATTTGCATCTAACATTAGCCTCCCAGAAACAAACTTTACTAACAATGGAGAATGTTCTACACTTATTTATTGCTGGGGACTAACTGGCTGAGCTGTTTTCCATTGAATATATATCTTTTGATCTTGCATTATTTTCCTGTTGCCATTTTGTAGCTGCTAAAAACTAATGATTAGGAGAAATCTGTAAGTGAAAACTGCCAAAGAGTTTTGAAATGATGAGATTGGATTCACTGGCCAGTGCTCACAGTGAGTTCTGTTGGGGTCACAGAGGCCCTGAATAGAACTCAGTAATGGGGGTAAAAAAATCAGTTTAGGCTCACTTAGAGGAAGCACCTACTTAATGAACAATACATTCTTTGTGTCTTTGTGATTGGATTCTGATCTCTAAGGGCAGATTTTCTAAAGTTCCTCTCTGATTCTCTCAATCACAGTATTCTGTGATTGAGGTGTTATACAGAGGTAGAGAGATCTATAAGAAATTGTTTATTTGTAATTCCTTTTATTTTTAGAGTTACTTTTATTGAACACCCACAGGATTTTCATGCACTCAAATCATTTCTGCACTGATATACTTAGAACACGGAAATGAGGGGCTCTGGTTTACTTAATTTTATAGTGTAGCAGAGGTGTAATTTTAATGTGAAGCATCACGTGACATGATACTACATCCTATACACACAGAAGAATGTTCATAAAGGTTAAGGGATCCACAATACATGAGAGCTAAAGGGAAAGACATATAAATAAGCAGTTTTCTTAGATTGGTTCATGTTCTCAATGCAGAGTGTGACAAAAAAAAAAAGAGGTGAAATTAGAGGAAGTGACACAGAAATGTGAGTAAAAATATATGATTTATACCTTGCCTATTCAATTATAATAATCTCAAGGCAGAATAAATACAGTGATTAATATAGTAAAGAAACGAAGCATTCCACTTCTGAATAAGGCTATCCACATCCCTCTTTCTGAAGTTTGAATATAAGAATATACCTTTAAAAAGCAAAATTCAAATGAATACATTTAAAGATCAAATTGGCTCTATTCAATGATTCATGAGTCGGGCAGCATCCTATCTAGCGAATAAAAAGGAGGTCTGAGAAGCTTTACAAAATGGAAGGATTTTATAGGCAGAAGGTAACAGGAACAAGGAAAGAGTGGATTACTTCATCTTTTGGAGGAGAATGGGAAGGGTTTATCAGGCAGATTTCCTGCTGACCAGGAAATTCCAGATTGACTGGTTTAAGATTACATTCCTGGGAGAGACTGCAGCTACAACTAGGTTAAGCATTAAGTTTTGGTTTGGTGACATAGGTTTGGCATAAGTGACTCCATTTTATGTCTGTTGTCTGTTTCGTTAACAATACCCTCATAACTATAGTAGTTACTTCCTTTATCAGAGTTCTTTTGGAGAATACTGTGATTGAAGGTAACAGAATAGAAACTTTAGGACACCTGTCCTAGAGGACAAGAAAGAGCAAGATAAAAGGAGCAATAATATGTTATCGTTTATTTGACTGAGGTAAGCTCAGCTATAAAATCATTGAAACCATTTTGTTCCTCCTTATTCTTCTCTCATTCTGAATTTTGTGAAAGTTTTGCTTGGTCCTGATTGCTGATTTTTGGACACTAACATTCAGAATGGAGAAATTGTGTCTTGTATATAATGAGAAAGAAATATGGGACAAATTTACCAATATTAAAGATACAATAAGTCTTATCTGAATAACCATAGTGCCTCAGTTTGACTACAGTACTAGAATGTTCGAATTCAGTGTATTCCCAGGCAGCAAAGGATCAGTGAAGACAATCTCATTCTATGTAGCTCTTTATCACTTTGCCTGGTTGTCTTCTTAGTCATATCAGTATCTTGAAGGAAAAAAATAATAATTGCTAATTTCAGAGTGAAGTATAGTCGGGAAAGAAAAAAAAAACATTTTATGAGAACAAAATAACCTATTTCACTAGAGAGGAGCACTGAGAAAATTGGTTATGCCTTAGTCACAGACCCTCTATAAACTCATAGAGATTAGATTGTGCTGCTGAAGGTGGTTAGTCTTCAGTGTTAGGTTAGACACCTGAGTAGGGATTTAAAATTGTTCATTTGGATCCTGAAATGTGAATCACTAGAGCAGGGGACACTAATAAGAAATATCAAGGATCATATTCAAGTGCACCAGACAGAGGAGGGGCACTGATATATTTGAAAACATCTTATATTTTCACTCTACAACATACTTTCAGAAATCCTTTGAGTTACAGAGTTTCCACTACATATTTATTTATTTTTTTTATATTTTGTGTTTACACGTCTATTATAGTATATCAAAGACATATCATTGAAAAGATTATCATCTTTTCCAGGCAAAGAGAGGCAGAGAAAATGGTAGCTGGTAATGAAGGCTTCTTTAACTCATAAGATGACTGGCTCAGAAATGACAAAAGGGCCTTGATAGGCTACACTTTTTCTCTTTCTGAAACTACTAGGAATAGTAGTTTCAAGATTGTATCAGAAAGGAGGCATCTCTAAGAATGTTAAATGAGGAGAAAGACATTGGTATGTTCATTCATCTGTCAAATAATTATTGGGTGATTTCATGTGTCAGGCACTTTGTGAGGTAGTAGAGATGCAAATATTGAGAAGACATGGTTGTGCTTCTCTCTTAATGGTAAAAGGCAGAAAAACAAACAATCAAAATGCTAGCATAAGTAAGGAAATGGGAGAATGTGCCTTCACCAGGGAGGGCACATCTGAGATGGATTTTTTGGAGGATTTTGCCAAATGGAAAGATTGTAAATGATACTTTAGGTAAAAGGAAAACCAGAGCTAGAAAGAATGAAGTTGGACCTTGAATAAAAAATAAGACTCATAAGAGTGGGAGTTTACATATCAAGAGATCAGGCTGGAAAGGTAGATTGAGCTGATTTATATTATGCTAATCAATTTGAACTTTTATAAGTGAAAAGACTGAGTATATTTAAACAAGAGGATGAAAAGATCAGCTTCATGCATTTTCTGTTCTGTATGAAGAATGAATGGTATAGTTGTAGGTAAGGGATACAATCTCAGAGGTCAAAACACCAGTTGGAAGGTTATAGCAGCAGTTGGAAGTGATGTTGACAACAGGTAAGAAAGTTCTGAACAGTAGTAGTGGCCATGAGGTTGGAGAACAGAGGTTTATCTTAGGGGAGAAAAATATAAAAATGATATTTGACTACATAAATGCTATGAAGGAGAAGGAAGCAAGCATAGCTCTGTGACTGCTCTCTATGGTTAACAGATGGATTATGATTCCACTAACTGAAACTGGGAATTTAGAAGCAGGACAAGAGTAAGATGGGAGATAATGAGTTTTAGTTTAAAATATGCTGAATTTGAGATATAGTATAATTAAAGACCCCAAAACTGATCAAATGTGTGAGGGCTACTCTGTGAAACCAGGAAAGAAGAAAAATGCAATCCTGGAGTACAGCAACACATAAATGGTAAATGGAGAAAGAGGGGTCAATAATGGACATTGAGAAACAGTGGGAGAGTTAGGATGAGAGAGAAGAAAATGAACTTTGGTGAATGGTGTTGAAAACTATGAAGATATTAAATAAGATAAATACTTAAGATAAATCCATTGGATTTTGGCTATTTGTGGATTCTTCTAAAAGTGGTCTTAATAGAGCCAGATGAAGGTATCTTGTCCTTGAGAGAGAGTAGACATTAATTAGTCAACATAATATTGACTATTAATATCAACATTATGATTAATAACGTAATTAATGTCAACATTATGTTGACTATTAATTAGTCAACCGGATTCTTGCTTCAGCTCAGGTCAGGTTCCTGAGTACCTACAGAGATTTCAACAGAGCTCCTTGTGACATGTCAAAAGGCTTTGACCATAAATGATGATAAGTAACTCAGAAGAAATAGAGGAACAATTTCAAAACAATGCCTTATTAATCTCCACTTAGATTTAGCTCTTTCTCTCTCTGCCTGATTTTGTTGTTGTTGTTGTTTTGTTTTGGTTTGGTTTGGTTTGATTTTTCATTTAACAGCCATCATGAGTCACTGAGAGAGGATTCCAGAGTGCCCCAGGGACAGGGGATGGGAAAGCAGAGTACAGATGCTCTCAGACTAAAAAGATGGTGCTTTTGAATCATAGGTTCTTCCTGGAATTCAGAGTGTAACCTTCACTTTGAAGCATCTGCAGCTCTTTAACTCAAGCTGGCCGTGAACTTTCAGAGTTAAATTATATGGTAGATATAATACTACAAGAGGTGGTGCTCTCTGACTTTCTCCCTCTCCCAAGTCCAGACACCGGTTTCTTCCTCTCACCTCCATCCTCCTCCCAGAGTCAGCATTTTATGTAAAATGGGGATTATAGTCTAAGGTACCATTCTCCAGTCTGAGTAAGCTGAGTTCGTTCCAAGAACTCTCCCAGATAAGCTTTCCTTTCAAACTCATAGTTTTTGAGGATGTCCATTCCCTGTAACTCCTGAAGCCCTTTCTGATCACCTGATTCCAAGTCCTATTTGCATTCTGATTGTTGATCTGTTCAAGAAAGACAGACTTCCAGGAAAGGTTTAGATGAGGAAAAAAGTGAAAGAGGGAAAAAGAAGGAAAAAACACAAAAATAGGTTGTCACAACCTCTTAAAATGAAGGCAAACTGGAAAAGCCCTTTTCTAATGGTAACCCTGATAGTCTCATTCTCTATTATTTACTTAGTTACTATGTGTTAACTGTGTTATATTAGAATGTTATATCTATTCATTGTTATATCTTAGAGGGCATACTCACAATTTTATCGAAATTATATCTAAATTCATGTAATGATGAGTCATAACGTTTTGCTCCAATGATAACAATTTACATAATGCTGTTTATGATGAGATAAGAAAGAGAAGGGCTGGGTTTTCAAGTGAGACATATGGAAAACAGTATCCTGACTTCATAGCCATGCCTCATACAACAGAAATGTCCATCCTAAGTGCATTATAATTTATTGTAATATTTTGATTTCTCCTTACTGCTGGAATGAGATAAAGAGTACAGATCATTTTTTTTTTCCTTCTTCAAATTAGAATACTTTGGGTAGTTACTTTATGGCAACTTAGAAGGTAACAAAATTTTCTGTAAGTAACTGTGAAATTGTTTTTAATTGCACAGGGAGTGAAATTTTAACTAGAAATCTGAGCCAGGATTCCAAGACTAATTTTACTTTTTCAAAGGTACTACTAAAGGCAGGTTTTGTTTTTTTTGTTTGTTGTCATCCTAAATGAAAGAGATTTTTGTCACAGAGAACAGAGACTCATAGCAAGAATCAAAACAAAAGCAAGATTTAAAATTGTTTCTCATCCTCATTCAACTGAGGAGGGAGGAAAGTAGAGAATCCATAATTCAAAGGAGAAAAATGGGTTACAGATACTTGCTACTGCAGGGAGTATAATTGTCATTCATACTGGGAAATGGAAGGAGTAAGCGATGTGCTTGCAACCTGAAGGGCCACCAATCATAGAGTATGCCTCATCTAATCCAGGAGGAACCCCAATTCTGCTAGGCAGATCTCAGTAGATCACAAAGTACAGCATGGACTAGCTGTTTCCCTCTGTTGAGGCTGCCCTGAAGGGAGAGCCTTGTGTGGGTTCTAACTGGACCTGATCAAAAGTGGTGAGGCACTTAACGCCCGAGCTGCCTATTCACAGGTACCAACACCCTTTAACAATATTCCAGAGATGGCATTACAGCCTCAATTTACTCTGCTGCCCTGGAACCATGCTGCATCTTCCTGCCTTCAATTTAATGCTTATGTGCTTTGGGGACCAACTGCTGACCAGAGGGACCAGATGTGAGAGAATATAGGCCTAAAAGGAGGTTTCCCTGGAGATGCCTATTAATGAGAAAGGAATTGGATTACACAGTGATATCCAGCAGTTGTTGGATTTAGCCATTCATAATACAAATTCTGGAAAGTAACCAGCAGAAAAGTGTATTAAACTCTCCAAAGCTCACTGGGCACTCTAAACTTTAGCCAGTTTAATAATCACAATCATAAGAGAAGGTAGTTATTATTCCTGTTTTGCTGAGGAAAAACACCGGAGCTCTTCAGTAACAGTGGAATCATTTACAGCCAGGCACTGCTCTATAGATTTAAAATTAACCCATGGAAACATTACAACTACCCACTGAAGTCGATGCTCTTATAGTCTTCATTTTACAGATGAGGGAACCCAGGCACAGAGAGGTTAAGCAAATGTCCCAAGATCACAGAATTAGCATGTGATAGAGCTAGAATGCAAAGCCGAAAACTGCCTCCTCAGACAGTACCCAGAACCACCTGGCCATTCGGCCATTCTTTTCTAAGTAACTTGCCTAAAGCTATGAAACTACAGAACCCATGATTTTTCCACTTCACCACTGACCAAAAAAAAAGGGTGTATCTTGAGTTATGATGTGATTAAGAAGGTGATGATTTATTTATTTATTTATTTTTTGAAATTGATCGAGACTTTTCGAAAGACGTTAGGAGAGTTGTTCCCAACCACTTATCAATGTTCCTGGGATTGAGCCTAACTCCAGGTGTGACTGGGATAGAAATCAGTTTTCTCCTGGTCTCAGCCTTCACATTGATCTGTTTTTAGAATTTCTATCTTCCTTTTTTCCATTTATTTCTTCTGTGTAAATGTTGAGATGACACAGTCGATGTGACAGCAAGAGGAACACAGACTGTCCTAGAATTGATTGTTTGTTGAGGTGTGCTCAACACTTAATGTGGTGGTGCTCGCCTTTTCCTCCCTGTAGCATCTGCATGGAACCTGAAAATACAGCAATGCATATATCATATACAGCAATACCTTGGTTTGCGAGTATAATTCGTTCCCAAAACAAACTACTCATATTGCAAGACATTGCTCGTTTACCATGTTAAAATGTATTAAAAATGTTTGCTCATCTTGTGGAACACTTGCAAACTACGTTACTCGCAATCCAAGATTGTGCAATCCAAGAATACTGTATATGTATGTAGAAGAATGCACGTATGGCTGGGCAACAGGCTTCTTAGTGATAGTAACAGAAGAAAAGCCTATCTAGGGAGACCTTTTCATTGTTCCAGAGGTGACACAGTCTGTCCTAGCTTTACCATTTGCCACTGTGAATTATTTTTTGCCCTCCTAGGTGATAAATCATTTTAATAAGCAGCACCCAATCACAGAAAAAGTATTTTGTCAATATGATATGTGCAAATAACTAATGCCAATTGAAAATTTAAGGAAATACATGACTGACAAAAGAGTCTGGATAATAGTACATATTCAGTGGGTGTCCTCACACTCTATAAAAAGACAAACTTATTGAATGACTGAGAGAAATCAGTACTTTTCTTTGTAGTCATCTCTGGATAGAACTGTTTTCTTTTTGTCTATCGTACTTATAGAATGAGTATAGGTATAGTTATTGTTTGACATCTTATGAAGTGTTTCCATTATATCACCTCATTTTATTCAAGGCACTAGCAAAAGATTAGTTAAGAGGTTGAGGCAAGTATCATTAGCCTCACTTTACTTGTGAAAAAACTAAAGTAACAAAAGCCTAAGTGACTTATCTGTGCTCCAATAGGAAATAGACCGACGGCCAGACCCAACATCAGTTATCTCCAGGAACTAAACAATATGTCTTCTACCCTAATACTGCATCAGCGGTGTACAGATTCCCGAGCATTGCAAGCAGTGGTAACTTCACATGAACCTGGTTCCTGTGGTTTTCTACCCCTGTGATCTCAACCTCTCTGGAGTGTCCACCACTTCTTCGTGTGTGTGTGTGTATACACATGTGCATCAGGCACTGGGACACGAATGTGTGTAAAGGAGCGAGGGTGAGGGGAGATGATGCTACCATGTACATGCTGCATGGTGTTAATTGGACTAAAATCAGCATGAATCTAAAAAAGTAAACCATCGTCAAACTAAGATTGATTTCTTGTTCAGGAGGATCAAGATTAAGACTGCAGACATGCACAAGAATAAGAGAATGAGACCAAGAGAGCAGGTCGGGGTCAAAGCCAGAGGTCAAGTTTGGAAAAAAAGCAGAGATGAGAACAGGGCAGCTAGGGAGCTGAAGCTTCTTATTGCGGGCAAGGCTTAGCAGGAGTGTCTAAGATTAAGCGGTGGATCCCCACAATTCTCTTTATTTTTTGGAATTTCATCTTAGAACATGGTAACCATCATAGATGATCTAACATGATTAACAATTCAGAATTCTTTAAATTTGGTTTTTAACTAATTTGTCATTTATTTTTTTTCAATATGTTTGCAGATATGTTGTTTGAATTTATTATAGTTAAAAATAATAGGATAAAAGTCAGACAAAAGACTTCGCCTCAGGAGAATCTGGGGGTATTTCCATGATACTTTATTTCATCTTCTGCTTAGAGCTGTTCCCGATCCCATACTTTCAAGATGGGAACATACAGCGTGTTACTCCCCAGACCAAGTATCTTTCCTTATAGAGGGTAATAAATTTATGTTAGTTTTGCTGATTCACCAAGGGTTTTGTTTGTAGGATGAAAGTTACAAAGCAAACAGCATCAAATAAATGGCTAATGCATCCTTGAATACTTCTTTCCCATCTACATCATGAATTATTCTACATCGTATAAAAGGGGGAGAATCACAAATGTGAAAAAATAAACTTGCATTCAGAACATCACTAGTCTTTATCAAAGTGTCTCTGACATGAACTTGACATATCATTCAGAGATTTTTTTAATTATATGAAATTTATTGAAGTGACATTAGTTAATAATATTATATAGGTTTTTCAAGTTTACAGTTCTGAAATTCATCATTTGTATATTGATTTCATGGTATGTTCACCACCCAAAGTCAAGTTTCCTCCATCACTATATATTTGACTCCCTTTCACCCCTTCTGCCTCTCTGCACCCTCCTCCACCTCTGGTAACCACCAAACTGTCATCTGTGTCTATGAGTTTTTGGTTTTTCTTGTTTGTTGCTTTCTGTTTTATATTGCTGGTGGCAATTTAGTGCTTTGTAAACTCAGAAGCATAAGCCTATGAAAAAATATCATTGCACTGTAGATGTTTGCCCTATGTTTCTGGATATTTAAACCAAGAGACCAAAGTCTGATTCAGTTTTTTTTAACTTTGACCCTGTCAACATTTAAATGGGATATGCCATTGTAATGGGGTGGAGAGGGGTGTCCTTTATATTATAGAATGTTTATTTAGCAACGTCCCTGGTCTCTGCCTACTAGATGCTAGTATCAACCACCCCCCAACCCCCGCCAGCTGTTACAACCAAAAAATGTCTTCTTATACTGCCAAATATTGTCTGGAACACACATTGCCCCCGCTTGAGAATTATTCATTTAGCTGTTCTTTCTTCATTTAAGAGTCAAATCTCTCATACCCATGCAGTTCCACTTCCCTCAGTACTTATTAAAAAAAGCATGAAGAAGGATAACTGGTGAGGGACTAAATAAAATGTAATTACTTGTTATCAATGAACAAATATCAAATTGTATTCTTCAGAAATAGAAGAAAGTTTAAGTTTGGATAAATTCTAATGCTAAGTTGGTACATTCTTAGCAGCCAGTACTGCTTGTTTAAAAATGAAGAGATGTGTCTAGTGGCAATATTTGGTAGATGTATATAACTTACATCATGGATATACTGTCAGTAAATATCCTATTAAGCAGCCTATTGGTACAAACTGCATTTAGCATTTCTTTTCTACCTCCAATTATATGCATTTTTTGGAAGCATAATCCCAGACTTACACAGTATAAGAGGAATTGTCAATGTGCTTGTTTGTATAGGTGTGCATAATATACTTGGTGTAAAATATTTGCAGAGATCGAATACTTGAGATTTTTATGGGTGCATTGATTTTTTGTGACAGCTTTATGGATTCAGATATACTGAACAGAGAAGATAGAAATTTGTTTGCTTTCCTTTCCTTTATTTTTTTTCAAACTGATTTTTAAAAAATCAAAGGTTCATAGTTAAGTAACCTACCTGATATTTTAGGGTTTGTGGTTAAAATGAGCAGCCCACTAAAATGATTAGTGTTTTATGCTTCTTTTTGCTGTTTTTCACATGTAACATAGATTATTTAATTTCCAGGGATGATCTTTCTTCCTAGTAGAAACACAGCACATTTTTTTCTCTCCTTTGCTTTCGTGTCAAAACCATACACAGTAATTCTCTGTAAATGCCCCCTTTGCATCTGATCATTTTAATTAGTTCTTAAGAAAAGTTAAAATAGTTATCCATCTATTCTGTACCTATTGGATAATTAGCAAATATTTTATAATTGACCTAATATCAATTTGTTAAATACATTTATTTATTATGTTTCAGTGAGTACCTACTGTATGCATGGTGGGTTTATGTTGCTAGTCCCCGTCAGGGCACTACATGTGAATTCCAGGAGGGTCACTGTCATAAGGAAGCTTATGAGGAAAGATTAGTGGAAATAGCTCCAAAGCAATGTGGATTATAATGAGGTCATAAGAAGAAGCTAAGTAAAAGGATGGGCTACTAATTAGAGAAGATGTCCTGAGGAGGTGGCACTCTGTATTATATCCCATGTTCTCAGCTGCCTGACAGAAATCCCACTTAGAAGGGAAGGACATTGTCCCCTTCCTCTTAGCAACAACACTCACTCTCTTTAGGGCTCCATTCTTTGTAAATCCTGGAATGATTTACAACCTCTTGAGCTCCTGGAGGAAACATTCTATTAAATCCAAACAACACATATCACAGATGTTTAAAATACGTATTTTCATACTTTTTCTGATTTAGCCAAGGCTGATTTTGGAGATAAAGTCCTTAGGTATCCAGTTTTGAACTAGATTGTCTGATATAGAAGCAGCATTCTGAGTGGGGAATAAGTCATTATTATATTGTAATGGCATAGCAGGAGAATTCTTGTTTGCTCTACAGGCATGCCTAATGCGCGGCTAAGCCAACTTACCTCCGAGATGCATGCTCATAATGCTTCCTGGCCAGTCAGTGCATGCTGGGAACCTGGGTCTGCGTTTCAACAGTGTTCCCTCATTTTCAGATAGGCAGGCATTTGGTGACTACCCTGTGGGAATGGTTATTTTCATTTAACAAATGGAAGTTCTACACACTGAGACTATTACTTGGACTTTTACCATATTTTTTTTTTTTATGTGCACTTCTCATGGTTTAAAATAGTTGCCACCTTAAGTCAATATCTTCAAATTAATTAGTTCTGGAATTGTGTAATTCTTTGGCTCATTTTTCAATAAGAAAGTTTTAGTCACTTTGTAGAAAGATGATTGTCTAGTTTATAGAGTCACTACATTTACTTTGGAACTATTGACTACATAAAAAAGAACCCTTAAGTATCTGGAGGAGTGGTTTCCTTTTTTAAAATACTGCATTTTGTTCTGGTGCTTGGAGTTTACTGACTATACTGAATTAGTAAAAAGTGTGAATGTATATATGTATGTGTTTCAATTCTCAAGACACCTTTACTTATTTGTACATAAAAGATAAATTTGAAAAATAAATAAATAATGGGTGAAACACAATGTAAAAACAAGGTGTTAAGTAGATTGTCATAGCAAAATTTCCACATAATGTGTTATTTCAGTAGATACATTTTTATGGGTCTGGTAATTTTGCTGAAATAGTCAATTACTTCTTTAGGTAAAATAGATTTGTATCCTCTCAGAGAATAATTTGCAATAATGATCTGTGTGGTAATTTTAACTTTTCCATTGACAAAAATTGCTAAAACACTGAAAGAACCCTGAAGACATGAGTTAGAAACTCTACCTTGTGCTGATAAGGAAATTTGCCCAATTCATTTGTGGTTGCTAGAGAGCTTGGGACTAGGGGTGGGGGTTGGGGGTGGAATGTAGGTAACCAAATGTCTTGTGTTACATGTGTGACACTGTTAGTTCACATGACAGGCATTTACTGTTGTACACCAGATTAGTCTTGGGAGATACCTTAATGAATAAGGCAAAAATCTCTGTCTTTATTTGGTAGGTCATTTTTGTGTAAAATATATAGTATTTTTTTTCAAAATGAACATAGTAGGGCCATATGCTGGGATAAACGGCACTCAGAGTGCATCTCTGATGTGGCATAGCTGCATGCTACTGTGTGTTGAGCTGTGGAGATGAGAACACTTTAAGGAGAAGTGTGATAGAAGATTTAAAATCCATTTATAGAGGTACATTTCCATGCTTCTCAGTAGAACAGAAAAACACATTGAGTGAATCTACATCGACAACTTCGTTTATGATCTAGAAGGCAGTGAACAGCCTATTAATTCATAAATGATTCTAAACTGAGAAATGCTGCACCATCACCAAGGACAGAGAGATGGTGTCACACGACAATAGAACAGGGAAAGTAAAATCAAGCCTGGAGAGAAGCAGCAAGCATCCATGATGATCGCTTTGCACTCCCTCATGGAGAGGTTCTAAATTATCAAATGCATACAAATAACCCCAATAATATCTGCGTGTCAGAGAAACACATATTGAGTAGTTGGAGATACTAAAGAATGCCATTATCTGTGTTTTTGAAAATAAATAGGTAGAAAAGAAAAGAAAGACCTGCATACCATGGTACCCCAAACAATTGAATAAGTAATCATGTTAAATAAAATATATAATTCACCAACATTTAATGGGATCAGAAGGTTTCTGTGCCATAGGTGAGGAATTTTTTAAAAGACTCAGCTTTTCTTCTTCTTATGAGAGGTATGAATTGGCCTCTGTATTGCCTGTAGATAAGACATCAATTTCCTGTCCATAGTTGGGTGTGGAGTTTCTATGCCTGGCTGTTTTGACCTGAGAGGAAACCTGCAATGGACTTGGTTTGGAAAATACAGGGGAACATGGCATTTTCATTGTTTTGCTGTCATTCTTCTGGCTTTTTCTGTCCATCCCTCATGGCCCAGAGTGCTGAGCAGCTGGCTCTGCAGCTGTGAACAGGGTCTGGGACAGTCTTCCTATGGGGCAGAAGTAAATCTTGCCAAAGTGATACAGAGAGAAGTTTTTTGTTTTTTTTTTGGTTTGGTTTTTTTACTTGATTTTTTGATTTCCAGATTCTTGGTAGAATTGAAGAAAACCACAGTCATCATAAAGTTTTTACCCCTTTTCCACTAATCTGTGTTCTTTACCCCTTCCTTTCAAGTTTCAGGAAGAGACTCTTTTAGGTTTCTATAATAAGTAGTCATTCCAATAAATATTTTTCCTTCACCTTCCTTGGGATCGGAACTACAAAATTGGTTTATTCATCTCCCATAAAAGGTTGAATTCATTCTAGTATATATACACAATGGAATATTATTCTGCCATAAGAAAAGATGAAATAGTGCCATTTGAGACAACATGGATGGATCTTGAGATTATTGTGCTAAGCGAAATAATATAAGTCAGACAGAAAAAGTCGAGAACATATGATTTCACAGATATGTGGTATATAAAACTGAAAACAACAAAGGAAGAAGACAAACAGATGAAGAAACAAAAACTCATAGACACAGACAGTAGTTTAGTAGTTATCAGAGGGTGAGGGGGAAGTGGGGTGGTAGATGAGAGTTAAAGGTTTCAAATATATGGTGATGGAAGGAGAACTGACTCTGGGTGGTGAACACGTAATGTGATATATAGATGATGTATTACAGAATCGTACACCTGAAATCTATGTAACTTTTCTAACAACTGTCACCCCAATGAACTTTAATTTAAAAAAAAAAAGATTGAATTCATTCTAACATGGCCAGAAATGCTGATAGCAGGCTCTCTCTCACCAGCAACAACTGCTACTCTCAAAAGCTGGAACCAGACTTAGGCAAGGTGATGCCAGCTTTGATTGCCTTGAGACAACACCTATCCACTTACCCTTGGACTTGCTCACATACTTCTCACTCCTAACAGCAGGCATTACAAACTCATGCAGATCAGAAGCAAATACTGAAATCTAGTCTAATCCCACAGTGGTGGGGCATAACTTGAATATACCATCACATAAGACTTTAGGAAATATTTAAGTACAATTCAAAACTGAGAACTGTGCCACATTATCAATCATCTAATTCTCAAAGCTTCTTAAACAGATGAAGTTCTATGTAAATGACTTTGCCTAGACAAGCAAATAATCCAGTGGGATTAGTTATTGTATTATTTAACTTTATTTGCCTGTATTACTCATGCTCGGATTATTTATTGCTGAATTGAATCTAATATATGACATCCACCCATTGGATGGTAAGGACAGATAGTGGTGATACTTAAGACTAAGAAACAGCATGGCAGGGCTTCATCCTGAATATAATTGTTTTTTTTGACTGGTCTTGAGTTGTGCCCAATTGTGTGGAGAATGAATGCAAATGCCGATATGGCTAAGACTCTAATGTTGTCGTTCTACTCTGCCAGGTGCGTTGTAGAGGACAAGAACTCAAAGGTGGCCTGGTTGAACCGTTCTGGCATCATTTTTGCTGGGCATGACAAATGGTCCCTAGACCCCCGGGTTGAGCTGGAGAAACGCCACTCTCTGGAATACAGCCTCCGGATCCAGAAGGTGGATGTCTACGATGAGGGTTCCTACACCTGCTCGGTTCAGACACAGCATGAGCCCAAGACTTCCCAAGTTTACTTGATCGTGCAAGGTAAGAAATGGGCGGAATTCGTGGGTGGTAAAGGAGGGGTGGGAGGCAGAAGATAATCATGATGTGCAAATACCTGCATAAAGAACAGCAGTTCCAAATACATTATGACTCAGAAGCATCTGTCTTCTCTTTAAAAGGAGAAACTTAAAATGGGAGGACTAAGCAGAATAGAGAGAGATGAATCTCGCTACTGTGAGCCAGTCCCCTGGGTAAAGGTGTTTTCTCCTAGTCCTGAGTGTGAAAACACACAGCAAAGGCCACAGTTGTCAGAATAAATTGCCACAGGAACACAAGAACATATAGAATGCTTGGTACCATATGAAGTCCACTTGATCACTCCTCTAAGTACTGGATACTTTGCTGAAGTTTTGATTTTTAGCTGTCTTCAGCCTAAAGAATATCACTAATTATATATTTTTATGATAGTAAATGTTGTTTGGAAAAAATAAACATTTCCAGAGACCTTGACATCCTCTCAGCTGGCCAGTATTCTATGTACTTTGTGTCTCCAGCTAATGGCAATAATTTGTGAGCAAATTCAGTAACAAGGATCTGCAAAGTCATCGGGGACAATCTGCTTCCAGATTGGCATTTCCAGGGGCACATCTGAGTCATGGTTTTACAGGATGAAAACCCTAAATGGCGTACACATGCCCCCAAACTATAGCTCTCTTGGGTCC
Source organism: Aselliscus stoliczkanus (assembly GCA_033961575.1). Lineage (NCBI taxonomy): Eukaryota > Metazoa > Chordata > Mammalia > Chiroptera > Hipposideridae > Aselliscus > Aselliscus stoliczkanus. Next base: position 68,996,599 of record CM066729.1, read on the forward strand.
CTTTCCCCATAATTGCAGAATGAGAACAAAGCTGATCAGCCGCACAATTTTATTGCAAGTGAAGTCAAACCACCAGCAGTTTAAATCCATCTAACAAGAAAGATCTAAGCACTAACAAATATCAGGGCTGTGTTCATGTATTCTTGATTTACAGTTTTATGTAAATTTAATGCAAATTAGGCATGGCCCTCCAGCTCCTGTCAAGATTCCATTGCAGTCACTGATGTGGCAAAGTTTGACTGTAGCTTCTATTAATGTGTTATGGAATTGATTATTGCAGTGTTTAAATTATTGCTCTTCCCACTCCTCTGATTAATAGATTGAAACTGGAGTAAAATACATCAGAGGCTGCCTGGTGCAAGGGTGGTTTAGTCATGTGACCTCCATCTTGGTCCATTTGCAATGGCTGACACTTTCATTTTATTGCTTGTAAAAGGCATGTCTACTTACTTTCAGAGTTCCTATCACAGTCAAAGCATAGAATACTTTCCTTTTAGTTTAGTAGAGAGTACTTGAGTTCTAATAACAAGAGACACCAGGGCTTGGATTTCAGGCATCGCATTTAAATGTTTAAACATAGCTAGAGAATTGTAAATATGTAACTGACTTCATTTACCAGCTCCTTCCAAACACAAGCTCGCACACACACACACACACACACACACACACACACACACACACCTCAGAACAAAAGTTCTACCTCATTCAATGGCAGAGGCAGGGGAGATAACCAGTTTCCTTAAGGTCCTTTAGAACAGATTTTATCTAATGACTAGCTCCATGTTATATTATGAGATTGCTTACAAAACATTCTGTACCTTTACAGCCTTTAATGTCATTGAAAGCCACTAAAGACTACACTAGAAATCGTGTATTGCCCTATACTGAATAAAATTGGACCATCTAAGTATTGTATTCCTTAGTTTCTAGATAGGAAATAGAAGTTCCATTAAATTTCTGTTACTTGCTCAAGATCACACAGACAGTTCAGGGAGTAGTTTGGAGCCCAGCCAACCTGGAATCAAATGTGGAACACTTTCTACTTGAACAGAATTTTTTTATTATGACTTTAAGAAATACCACATTTATATTTAAGCCTGAGCTCTTAGTGCCAAATGCTCAATTCCTTCCCCCTTTCTGTCTTATGCATGTGTATGCTTTTTTAGCTATGCACAGGACCATCCTGAGAGGGTTAGTTAGAGCTAGAACTTTGTTGGAATATACAATGCACACCTCCAGGCCATGTCAGCCAAAGTGAAATTGACTTAAATTTAGTGTAACATGAAGTTGTTAAATTTAACTTACTATTAAGGGATGGAGAGGAACCTACTAAGTGCTAGGTCCCATTTATTCCTTGTCTCATTTAATTCTGATACTATTATTATTAAGTAGGTGTTAATAACATTGTTATAAATATGCAAAATCTTAAAGTTCAGAGACAATTAGGAGCTTGCCCAAGGCTCCCTGTTGGCTGAGGACAACCTATATCTGTTCTATTCAAGATAGTATTACTGAATTTTTATCTTCACCATATTTCTTTGAAATTAAAGATGAGCAACAGAGCCTGTACTTGTAAGGGAGATAAAGAAAAGATGGTCTCCTTCTTAAGCATGAATCATGAGGGGGGATTTTTTATGGACATTTATATGGATGTTGGCGTTTGACCTTTAGCACCAGATGGCTGAACCACTTTCCCTTTGGACATTCAACTTTGTGATTATGTCAAGGGGTTCTATCCCTTTATATTGTTTGTTTGCACTGCTTCCTACTCCATGCTGCAACTCTACATGTATCTACCACTTCAAAGATTCTGCTTCTAGATATGGCTGGAATCCTTCTTTCCTCCAATCCCACAGCACCTTCCTTTAGAATATAAAGTACTTTTCAGTTTTCCAAGTTTTTCCTTTCTCACCCTCCATGGCTTCTGTAAATCTAATTTAACTAGTCATGAAATAAATACTGTTTTCTTTTTCCTTGCCCAATGGTGTGGTCACCCTGTGTTCAAAGATGCTATGAGATGTCACTACAGAGTAGCCGGTCAAAGGTGGGCTTTGCATTTATACTGCCTGATTTGAATCTGTTTTCCTTTTTGCTTTTGGGTTGTCGAAAAAGGCATGATGCATTTTTTGCAACAGAAAACATAGAAAAAATGACTTTTCCAACAACCCAATACTTAAATCAATTTGGGAGTAAACCACTTAATTTCTCTAAGGCTTAGTTTTGTCATATGTAAAATGGAGGTAAGGTTAAAATTTTAAATCCTCTAAATGTATTGTAAGGATTCAATTAGATGGTGGTGTATGTAAGCCCCTATCCCAGTTTCTGGGGATCATGTGTTTTCAGCCAATAGATGGTGAAGATGATGATGATGATGGTGATGATGATGGTGATGATGGTGATGGTGATGATGATGGTGATGATGATGGTGATGGTGATGGATGGTGATGGTGATGATGATGGTGATGATGGTGATGATGGTGATGATGATGGTGATGATGATGATGGTGATGGTGATGATGGTGATGGTGATGATGATGGTGATGAGGGTGATGATGATGATAATGGTGACCACTATCATGCTATTGCTCCTGCTGCTGCTACAGTATCTCTCATGAGGCTCACTTTTGTCCAGGGGAGTGCTACCCAGAATCTAATAGCTGTTACCCTTGCTGTAGGCTCTTTCAGCTTTTGTTGTGGGTCCGCCAGTCCATTTTGTTTAGTTGTCCTTTTCTTTAGCATCTAGCCTTTAGCTTTACTTCTTTAGGATTCTGAATGGCTTCTTAGACAGCATCACTTTTAACTTCTTAGCTACATGGAATAAGGATGTTTGAGGAGAAGATGCAACACACATCAGCAACACATTGATGTTATAGTTTAAATTGGTGGGACCTCTCCAAGAATTTCTGATTAAATCATTTTGAATTGGGGTTTGAGAATTTGCATTTCTAACAGTTTCACAGGTGATGCCAATACTACTGGTGCAGGGACATGCTTTAATAAACAGTGCTTTCAAAGAACTGTGTACCCTAAGAACATCTGGAGAACAAAACCTACATAATTGCATTCAATTTCAGATAGTGCTATACCCCCAAATCCTACTAAAATGAATCTTGTTGGACATGAGACAAAACACCTAGATTGACAGATACTATAACTTTCATAGTAACATCTTAGGGCTTCCAAGTCTGCTTACCTAGCCTCATCCAATGGAAAGAAAAATCCCCTCCTCTCTTTCCAAACTGTCCATTTCAAGCATCAAAACTGAAAAAAAATGGTTGAGACATAAAAATTGCTCTCAACTTCAAAAACCTTTATAAATTTTTAAGTGTTTATACCCCCTCAGATTTCTCCTGCATTCTCCTCCCCTGGTGTGCCCTTCTTTCGTCTTACAGATACCTTCACCATGTTAGTGACTTTTGCACATCTCCAACATTTTCTCTCTTATTTTGGTAATTCTTTTTCACAAAGAAAGTAAGTTTTTTTTTTTATCAGTTCATGAAGGTCTTCACACACAAAATAGCCTGTATGGAAATAAATATGCTGCATGTTTTGCAAAGTCTATCTTTAGCTAAATGATGTTTCCACACAACTTCCTCATGAGGTATCAGCAAATATACAAATCAGTAGTGATCTTTGGGCTCAAGCATGCGAGCTCTCAGCAGCAGGGTTGCCGGTTCAATTCCCGGCCTGAGCTGAGCAGCCGCTGAGCTGCCAACAGGGGGCAGGATGGCTTAGCTAAAAAAAAAAATATATATATATATATATATATAGTGACCTTTGGATTCACTTGTGGTTAGTGGTAATACATGTTGCATTAGTGGCCACCAAGGCTTTTCAAATTTAAACATATATTTGAAATACTTAATAAATTGTGGAACCCGTTTCTAAAGCCAGATATTTTGGTTCCCATACCATCTCCTTTACAGATTCTAAGATCAAAGATTAAGAAAACATCACCTTTAACATCAATAGAATGACTGACATCATTCCCGATAATGATGACAGTTTCTTCTTCAAAGGTTACCCTCTTATGATTTCCTGGTTTTCCTGATTATGCCCAAGATGGAGACACTTGTGTTAATGCAATGTTTCTCTTTAGGCGATCCTTGCATAACCTGCAACAAGTCAGCATTTGGGTTTATAATACTTGTCAAAATGCAGATTCCTGAGAATGACTCCCACATCAATTAAATCAGACTGTCTGGGGATGTGGCCATAATTTGCAAAATACGTTGTGTTCTGCAGGTGATTTGATACACCTGAGAAACCAAGAGCTCCATTTCTAGGGACCTAAGCAATCAGTGAGAGAGTTTTGCTGCTGCCTTCCTGCTTGTTTTCCTGCATGACATTATCACATTATATCTAAAACTCTGTGGAACATGTACTAGTGCCTTGTCATAGAACAATAAAATAAAAGAAACCTGCATTCTCATCAAAAACAGAGATTCATTTTATGTTCTTGAGCCCTGGAAATAGTGGCTCCTAAAATGAAAAATTCTTTAGCTGTAACATTAAGAAACTCCACATGTATGTGAAGTCAAAGGAATTCCTGACATGACTGTATTTTAAAGATGAGAACTTATATTTATGTATCTCATTCACCATACCTTACAGCATTTATCATGTTTTCAATTTATTTATTACATTATTCTTGAGCCTGGTACCGATACTAGAGTGGCATTTCCATGTTGAGTCTTCTGCCCTCTTTCTATGTCACTCTGATTTGGTCAACACTGTTTTCGAAATGGCCTGATCTGCATATATTAAAATTGGGGATAATTTTTAAGAAACAGAAATGTATTTCTAAGTTAATGTTTAAATTTCACTATAATATTAAGTAGAATTTCAGAAATTTTTCTCGTCGCTATGACTCAAATCACATACATGGATTATGTGAATTTCTCCATTACTTGTAAAGAAATGTACTGCATAATTACATCAACGAAGTCAATATAACTATGGGATAAAATGTGAAAGTAGGACTCCTTATAATAACAAACATGTTTGGTCTTTTTTTCAAATCCACATACTTAAAAAGCCACATTTCCTGTATCTCATATTGACTTACAAAATATCCAAATTGACTTAAAATTGTAATGTCTGTGGATTTCCTTTTAATTTAATAACTGAAGAGTCAGTTAGGAAACACAAATGTCATGTTTTGTTTCATTCATGCTGCTCTCAGAGTTATGGTTCTATGACTTAAATTCTTAGAAGGATTTTATAATCCTATTAAACATTCCTAATTCTGGCCAAATCTGTTACCCAGAATCCAAATAGGCATTCTTTTTAATCTCTCTTAATTTTTATGTTTCTTCTTCCCTTCTTTCATTACTTCTTTAGTTCTCCCTTCCCTTACTTACATCCTTCTTCTTTCCTTCCTTCATTACCATTAGGCTGCATTTATTGTTTTCCCAATAACTTAACATTGCCGGCAAACTTTCATACAGAAGGTTTGCCACTGTGTTCTGATTGAACTTGGCCTGGAGCTCTTTACATTTTTATAGTGTTGTAAGAAAGTAAAGAATTTGAAACCGTCTTTACTTAGATTTGATCTGAGGGTTAATTCTGTTGATTCTTGAGAATCTTAATGATTAACTGGAATTCTCATTTGGATTTTACATGCTGAAGTCTACTAATTTTCCTACTCTTCAGCTTAATTTTTCAGACAATATCCCCTTGATTAGCTGTTAATAGGTCAGGTTCAGACTTTAAAGACATCCCTATCCACATCAGCAATCAGACAGCGAATGTAATGGGAAGAAGTGAAACTTAGGGGCTAAAATATTTGGGAATAACACCTCATGCAGTTTTAATTTGATGTTCCCCCTGTAGGAAGAACTTCAAGTTTTGTGTAAATCAAGCTCATCCACCCATAATTAATTACTGTCTCCAACGTTTCCATATGTATATGCAGTCCATCTTTCAGTTAAAATAAATCAAGTATTTCTATCCACATTCTTTCTACCTGAACATGCATTGCTCTTCCTGAAGATGAGAGAGAATAAGGGAAGAGAGACAAAATTATTTTAGCATCCAGAGCTTGCTCAGTGTAGAAAGCCAGTCTCTGTGAAAGGAAGAAGGCAACTTGAAGATAAAGGCTAATGAGTGTTCAGTTATATTTCAATCTTGAATCATTACACCAATATGGATTTTAATGCCTTGTGGTCAGAATTTTGACAGTGATTTGGAAGAATTTGGAGGTGGGGATTCATTCCATATTGAATCAGCATCTGCTAAATAGTTTAGCTACAGCAGTCTGCTCCATGGTTATTTTTACTTACATTTACATAATAGTGTGTGTGGCTACTCACAGATGTGCTGGTTTTTACACAGAGATTTTTATCTTAAAGATAAGGATAGCTATGCTTTCAAATATTTTTAAATAGTATTATAAGCCACCATACGTGGTCATCATCTGTAGTGTTTGTGTTTTCTATACATTACCAAAAACAAAAACAAAATAAAACTGCATATTCTTAAAAATATTAAAGGCAACTTATGAATTCATATATTTAAACGTCAAAAATATGGCATATATATCTTTATTGTTCAATATATAGGTACTTTTATTACTTTTATTGTTATCATTGTGTTATAAATAGGTACCATCTATTGGGTTGTCAGAAAAGTCATGATGCATTTTTGCAACGAAACACAGAAAAAATTCGTCATGAATTTTCCAACAATCCAATAGTTTTGGACAATGGGTTGATTTGGATTGTCTTTAAAATTTCTCAAGGTCAACCTCAGTGACAAAGTATACAAAATATAATAAGGCCCCTTTCCTTCTTTTTAGTCATAAAGCTATTAGGTAAGCTTCAGTGTAATGGAAAAGTAGCCCAACCTGCTTGAGGGGCTACCCCAGGAGGGTTTCTGAGTGGGGTATGACCACCACAGGGCAAAGGCCTCATAAAGTAAGGCCACCTGAGTGGGGAGACAGTCATGGTGAGTTAGGATCTTGGCCACATTCCAGAGAATTGAGAAAGTTAGTGAATATATTGAGGATAATAATAACCAGTTTCTCACTGTTGGAGAAATATGCAAAGGGAGAAAGCTAAAACGAACCCTGTGGCATTGGTTGAAATTGGAGTTACTCGTGTTTATTCATGAGGTTTTTTGTTGTTTTTTTTTTCCCTCAGTTTAAGATATATTTACTGAGCGCCCACCATGAGTAAGGGACTGGTGGTGATGGAGCGCATGGTACTTGACTGTTATGCTTCAAAGGGAGAGGTGGATGGTTTACTAAGTGGGATCTGGCAGGAAGATCTTAGCTGCAACACATACTCAAAAGAAATTCACCTCATTTTAGCTTAAAAATGTAACACTTTGGGCTTCAGATGATTCCATTTCCTCCTCAGTTCAGACCTGGTGCTGTCAGAAGCAGAGATGTAGTTGATAGATTCATAAGAGATATCCCATACCTGAGACTGGGTCAAATTAAATGATTCAGCTTCCAGGTGGTACTCTTGGGAAAGGCATGTTGCAAAACACTCTTATCGTCAGTAGAGATCACAGAAGGATGGCCAGTGCTGTACCAGAATCCAAAATGATGCTGGTCATAAGAGGGAAATTCATGAGTTTTAATAGATAGATGATAGATAGATAGATAGATAGATAGATAGATAGATAGATAGATAGATATAGATAGAAACATATAGATATATATGTATATTTTCTAGCTTTGCCCATTGAGAGGGCCTTGAAATACTTACGCCTTAGTAGCAGTGAACACCTGGATGTTCGTTTTAAAATATCACTCTCCACTGAAAGGAGTAAGCATTGCTTGGAGAAATAAATGATTCCAGGGCTGGGGCAAGGAAGGAACAATATGAGTTTGTCTGTCTTTTTTTTTTTTTTTTTTTTTTAGCTGAGCCATCTCAGGCCAGGAATCGAACCGGCAACGCTGTTGCTCAGAGCTCACACTCTTGAGCGAGCTCTTAACCACATGATGAGCTACTCAGACAGCCCCAGTATGAGTTTGGAGCACCTATTTTGTCAGAAAGTAAGACAGTCCTCAAAGACTCAAAGAAAAATGAGGCGTGCCAAAAGTACATAGAAACCAGCTTGAAAGGGACCTCCACTGGCCAATTCTGGGACAAGTTGGGTATCAAAATACTTAAAAGCAGTATAGTATAATACTGATGTAATTTATGCAACAGTTATTAAATAAAGAGAATAAAATTCTCTCATAGTAAAATGCCAACTAATAAATACAGAAGAAATGACAGAATTTGAAAATTATCATTTGGCAACCATTGCAGAAATAATTAATTCAAGCAAGAGACATCAATGAATTCTAAAACTAGTTGGTGACAACGAAATAAGTAGTGATATTTTTATATAATATCGGAGTAGCTCCCCACAAACTATTGATTAAATACAAAAGGAAAAAAGGTAGAGAAATCTAGCTGACTCCATTTATTGTTAACACTGCAAGTAATGGGACAATTTGGCATCACGTGCCAAATGATAGGATGCAATGAGCAGAGTACAGCATCACTTCTGTGATATTTCTATCAAAACCTCAATCTAATCATAAGAAGATATTAGACACACTGCAATGGGAGGACATTCTTTAGAACAACTGGCCTGTTCATCTTCATAAACGTCAAGGTCATCAAAGTCAGGAGAGACACAGGAACTGCCCTAGATTGCAGGAGATTAGGAGACTTGATAACTGGGTGTAATATGCAATCTTACATTGAACCATGTGCTAGAAGAGACATTATTGGGACAATTGACAAAACTTGAATAGAATCTCTGAATAAAAAGTATATGGGAATTTGTTTGTATTACTCTTGCAATTTTTCTGTAAATCTGAAATTATTTCAAAATAAAAGTAAAACAGATACAATAATACTTATGATAGGTATTAGAATTAAATACTAGTGAATAAAATCTTATAAAATTATATTAAATATAGCATAATCAAACATGATTTTTTAAGGCATTTCCATTATAAATACATGAGTAAAATAAATTATATCAAAAAGTTAAAAGGAGGGCCAGCTGAGTGGCTCATTGGTTCAGAGCTGGCTGAGGATGCCAGTGGCCCCGGTTCATATCCCACATATGAGTGCCAGTGACACTGCCCTCTACAGCTAAGATGGTGAACAACAGCTCCACCTGGAGCTGGGCTGCTGTGAGTTCCCCAGCGCGTCATAGCTGCAGCCCCTGCTGCAGTGGGCTGCCATAGGCTACAGTGAGTGATCAGCAGCCAGCATGAGCAGCTGGCAGCCAGGGTGAGCTGCCAAGAGCCGCTGTGAGTGGCCATCCAGAGGCCAGCGACCAATCTGCCTCACCCAGGAAGAGCACAGTGACGATACCAACATGGGCCAGTGAAGCAACATCCTCCACAACTAGACTGAAGAACAAAAGGACAGCAACTTGTCTGTTCCCCTCCCCCAATTCCCTAATAAAATCTTAAATTAAAAAAAAAAAGTTAAAAGGAGAAAAATCATGAGATAATCCCAGTAACCAACAAAAACATATATGATGTAAATCAGTCAACCTCTGTTCTTGATATTTTTAATTAATTATAAATTTAATGATCTAAATATAGAGGATATCTTCCTTAACGTTAAAAAAGCCTATAATTTCTTTTTTGTTGTTGTTTGTTTATTTGTGTGTTTTAATGCCACCATTCTAAGGCAATAAAAGCAAACACAAATATAAATGATGTTCCTGGAGCCCAACAAACCTATAATTTCAACAGTAGTAATATGACAAAACAGGAATAAGGCAAGGATACCAACAATCACTTTATTATTATTATTATTATTATTTAACATTATTCTGGAGGTTCTAGTCAGTGCAATGGACAAAATCAATAAACAGGAAAAAAAATCAATACAGAAAATATGACTAAAATTTGTCGAGTGGCATATTGCCAATTTATAAAAGGATCCATGGACATAGCAAACATATGGACAGCTATTAAAACCTCACTAATACTCAAGAAAATACAAAGTAAAAGTAAAACAGCAATAAATTGTTATATTCTAAATCAATAATACTGGGAAAGGGTTAACAAAATGTGCCTAGCCTGAATTGGCAAGTCAGCAGAAAAACTAACACTTTTATATCTCCCTGTTGAGAGTGTAAATTACTGGAAACTTTGCTGGGTGATGTAGGGATGTCTATCCAAGTTTTAAAATGTATTTGTGTTATTTGACCCAGTAATTCCACTTTCAGAAAGAAAATCCTCTGAAATGCAAATACAGATTTTTGTGCAAAGTGGTCATCACAGAATTATTTTTAAAGAAAATTATGCAAAATACCCTAAATGCTTAGAATAAAGAATGAGGGCATTAAATTCATTTCAGAAGGAGAAATAGTATTATAACAGATATTAGAATGGCTGCCTAGCCGTCAAAACTCTTCCCTGTGTTTACAAATATCCCTAGTTTCAGTACTGTTGGGATGTACACATTGACAACCAGTGTAAAAGCTGAAATAAAATTCAGACACCCTCAAAAATGGGGCTTGGACATGAGATCTAGCCCTTGAAACGTGTTCCCTCTCCAAACTTGTAATTATTAATAGACATTATTGATACAAGAAACTTGAGACTAAAGAGAATCTATTCAGATAATTGGTGGCACCAGCAACAGTGAGTTTATATGGCAGTGCTTGTATCACTGATGTTTCCACTAAGGCCTATTGACTTGTTAAAAACTATTCGTATACCAGTGACAATAAAATTTTATCTGTTACATATTTTGTTTTTAAATCACTTTATCAATCCTTAATTTTATACATGTATATATGTACAGAGGGTGCCAAAAAAATGTATACACATTTTAAGAAAGGAAAGCTGTATTATAATTGTAATACTCAATATATACTGATAACAAAAGATGAATACAAGTCATGTTTGACTTCTGCAATTACCAAAGGTGCTCAAAGTGGTTATTATCAGTGTCCAGACACTTCTGATTACCATGAACTACTGCTTGAGCAACTTTGACCAAAGTGTCCACTTGTACACATTTTTTTGTCACCCCTAGCATAGTCAAATTTATTCATTTTTTTATGCTTTGTCTCACAGAAACAAATACAGAAAGCCATCCTAACTCTGTTGAGATACATATTTATTGTTGGTTTTTCTAGACTTTTTCTGTATTTTCTTCTTTTAACTCTTCAAGAGATCTGATATTAATTTTAATGAGTGCTTGTTCAGTAAAAATATAATTTTACTTTTCTCTTTAATTAAGCATTCATAACTGTCTGTTGAATAATCACACTTTATTTCTTCTATTTGTTCATAAAAGAAATAAAGCAAAAAGATTTAGTTGTGGGGAAGGAGGAAATAAACTTAGTATTTCCAGCTAAAATGATGCCAAACTTAAAAAACTCTTATAAATCAATGAGAAAAATATTAGTACTAATAACAGTTTGATAAGTTGTCCAGTTATCCAAAGAAGTATATAAAATCAATGGTTTTTATATTTGGTTATAATAAACACTTATAAAATATACTATAAAATGGCCTTTCACAAAGCTTCAAAAGTATAAAAACGATTAAGAATGAATTGAATAAGCAATGTGGAAATTGATATCACTGTACTTGGGAGAATAAAAGAAAGGTTGGGAGTTTTTTTGTCTGTTTGGTGGTAGTCGTTTTAATGGAAGGGAAATACGTACTTTACTCTTGAATGATAACAAAAATAATGTAAGGTAAGCAATTTTTTTTTTTTGTATTTATCTAAAACTTATTAAGGCCTGGACCCAGGGTGATGTTGGTGGTAGTGAAAGCCATGCCATCTTATGTTCAGAGTCACCAGCAATCATGCCCACCGTGATTTTTTGACATGATTCTGGTTGTGCAGGCTTCCCACTGAGGTGAGTTGCAATGAGTTCCTTTTCTGCACAAGATAGCCAGAGATGTTTTCTGTTTCTTCCAACTAAAAATTCTGAGTTATGCAACTAAGCAGCCATGAGCTACCATGCTTTATAAAACATTTTTATTACATGATAAAAATACTTATAATATATGGTTAAGTGAAATTGCAGGTTACAAAACAGCATAATCTATAGTTTCAAATTTAATAATCTATAATAAATAGTTACCTCATATGCACTCACACAACCATTGGAAAAAAGATAGAATAAAACAGACCAAAATAATTTTTACAGTAGTTTTTTAAATGTTTTTATAGGTAAAAAATTTCCCACTTATAAATGTTAGTGTGTGTGTGTGTGTGTGTGTGTGTGTGTGTGTGTGTGTGTGTACTATGACTGGAGGATAGCTTCGAAATTGTTAAAATAATAAACTCATTATTACTAAAAGGACAGACCCAGAAACATTTACGGAGAGCAAAATTTCTCTTTGGTGTCTTCTACCTCCATTTAACTTCATTGTTTTCCTTCTTCAACCCTCCCATCATTTCCTCACTGGAGTGTTTTTCTATCTTTTCTTTTTTTCCATGATGGAACCAAATTCATAAAATAATCTATTAAAAATGATAAGGCATTAATTTCTTACACCTTGCAAAGATATATTCTTTCTGAAAGAAAGACTACAAAGATAATGCTACACACACACACACACACACACACACACACACACTCTCACACACACCAGTCTTGCGGAGGAGGAACAAATACAAGACAGAGACTTCCTGTGAATAGGACCTTGTCAGTCTCCTCAAATCAAGTCACATTGTAGAAGAAACAATTTCCTGCATAAAATTTCTAAGTCCCATACTGATTTACAAAAACAAAAACCTTCTTTCTATATTTCTTAGATGCTGCCACCGCAGTGTCCTGGCTTCATTTGCCTGTCGACCCAAGTTGGAGCCCATAGTCTGACATTTCAGTGGCCTCCTGACTGGCACCCTACATTCAAGCCTGTTTGATCTTATCTTACTTTGACCTCTCTAGTCCCTAGCCATGAATAACTTTGATATTCATTTTCCCATCTCATCCAAAGGTTGCTAGGAAATGGGATATCATAACATTTTAGTGAGCACAAGTCATGCTAAGCTCAGCTGACTCCTCATGCTTCCTGGAAATCTCTCCATCACTGGCTGAGTTTCAACTCCATTGCCTAACACAGCTCCTCCTAGTCTAATCCTTGTTTTGTGTTTATAACCTTCCACTGCCCCTCCCTCTTTTAAAAGCCAGTCTTTTCATTCCAGTCTCTTTGACTTCTATTTAGGCACAGTACTAAGTATTCCTTTTTTTTTTTTCTTTTGCAATCCCTTTCCTCCTTATTTTCTGAAATAATACCCTTTCTTACTGTTTCTTCTGCCTCTCAAACTATGTCAACTTGAAATCCTTTGGTTGTAGGATCTTATTTCTGTATGTTTCATTGGAGCTGTCCTTGCTTCTTCTTCCTTTTCAAATTTTGTTCACCGGTGACCTCATCTTTAATGTAACATCTGTGTACTTTGACTCTAAGTCTCCATTGCCAGTCTTATCTTTATGTTGGGGGGAAGCGGGGGTGATCCTAGTCCAGAAATACCTTTTAAGCATTTCTTTCTATCCGCCAGGCACTTCATGTTTAACGTGTTCAAGTCAAAATTAACCTTTTCCTCCCAAGCACCTCCTCCTCTTTCTTCTGATTTTCTTATTTCTGATAATGGCACCACTGATCTCTCTGAAAGCGGGGTTATTTCTGACTTCTCCATCACCGTCTGTCTCTTCCATTCAGTTACACATTTTTGTGAATCGTGCTTTCTTACGTTCTTTAATATGGATCCTTGTTACCTCTTTCTCCTATTTTCTTTTTTTCAAGGAAAGTGACATTCCTTGCTTTCACATTTCTGTATTCTAACTGGCCTATCACTTCCAGATATTTGTGAAATATAGCTCCAGTAGTAATATTCCTAGTCTCAAAAACCTCTAACTTCTCACAACAGTACGCAGAATAGTCTAGTTCTGAGGGATTTTTCCCCAATGTATCGTTCCAAACTAATTTCTCCATATGTGCATACTCAATATTTTGGATAATCAAACTCTTCCTCAAAATTGTGAAAGTGGAATTCGCCAGGCATGGGGTGTGAGAAAAAGGATTTCAGGCAGAATTGGGGCATGTGGCCAATAAGCTGCAACATGGTGAGCAAGGAGGGATGGGAAGCAAGAGGAAGCTGCAAAGGTACACCAGGCCTTGTGGGTATGTTCTGCTTTGCTCCGTGGGGTTTATATTTGGGTATTTCAAGTGTGATGGAAACCAGTTGAAGGTTTTAAGCAAGAGAGTAACAAGTTCCCAATGCGGTTTTTAAAAAAATCACCCTGCACAATCTATGTAAAGTGGTTTCTCTATTGTGGTGTTATGTTACAATCACAAGCAAGCTCTCTCTTCTCTACCTGGGAGCATTTTATCTCCCTATGAATCCATATCACATTCCACTTTATAACGTGTCCATTTGAATAGACGTCTTATCTTCTCTACTAGTAGAAGCTCTCAGCATGCACAGTATGCATTTCTCGTTAAACCACACAGAACTTCAGAAAGCAGAAAGATCAGAAAATACTTGGTAATGGATTGATAGTCATACTTTCTAACAGTCACATCCAGGTTCACAGTGGAAGGTAGAGTCATATAAAGGATATTGACTGTTGATAAAAATTTTCATCTTTTTCTTTGTGATTCTTCATTACTCTACCTTTTCATGGAAGGAGCAAATCTTTGTAATTGTCTATAGCCTGTTCCCTCTGTATTTGAAAGGCTCATCAATTTGTTTATAAGGATATAATAAACATCACAGAACTAATAATTGTTGAATACTTTAAGTTTTCCAAAATATCAGTTTTCTAGTGTTTGCTATGATGAGAAAATATTAAATCTGAAAGAAACATATTATTTTCTACCAGAAGCCCTGTACAAGGTGTACGAGTTAACAAAAATAAGAGCAGCTCAGGGGATTCCAAGGCAGAAAAAGAGGGGTAGATATAAGTTTCCTGAATTCTGATTGGCTGCTGAGCAGATAATGAGTTATGGTACATTTTAAATTACTCATTTAGATGAAATAGTTTATGGAGGGGGAAATGGGATTGTTCTTTAATATCCTGAAGCATCTGAAAACCTATGCAATTTTCATTGATCTGCTCTCTGCTGGATAATACAGCCATTTAAAATTGATGACATATTTACTTCTCTTAGAATGCCTCTATGGTTGTAAACCATTCTTGTTGAGAAGTAAATATTTTATTCACCTCACCATTAAACTGGAGTTTCTGTAGACTTTGGGAATATGACATATTTGTCAATTTTCATTCTGTCTTTTCATCTTCCTCCCCAGTATACTTCCAGTTTTCACTCACTTGGGGTAACTTGAGGGTCTAGGGTTTTCTGGGCCAATAGTTGCAATAGCCTTTGGGGTGAGAGAAGAAAGGAAACAATGAAGAAACTGCCAAACTCTGCACATTGCCCATCGCTCATATCCCAGAAGGATCTTTTCTAATAGTTCTTTAACAAACAGACACAAAACATCAGCTTGATGTCTTTATTTTGTTTTGTTTGGTGGGGGCTGGAAAGGGGGATGGTTTTTTTTGTGCGTTTTTTTTTTAAATATACAGGAAAGTATATCTCCAGAGGATAATAAACTCCTTATATCCAACTCAAATCAAAATTTATAACAGATTATTTCACCACCCTAAAAAAAGTTCTTTAACTGAGTTAAATTGAGTTAAAAGAGGGAGAAAACCTCTTCTAGAATGCAGCCTGGCTAAATCGCCCATGATTGATGGGGTGATTGTTACCAGGGGGTATTTGCCAATTCGCCAATGCCAAGTCGTCCGAGTGATTTTGCTGTCTGTGACAGCTGGTGTTCTCTGTTGGAAAGCTGTGTCTGTATACATCTCTGATTTGCATATTTATATACCTTGGCTGCTGTATGAGGTCTGCATTTCACAGCAGTGTGTGTAAGCTGTGCTGTGTCTATGTTCAAGTGCCTCTGGGCATGGGATGGTAGAAAGGCTTTAGATAAAATTAAAATATTAGGGTTTTGTGTTATGCAGGTTAGCCAGTAATACCACGTTTCTGCTTATCTTCCTCTTCATCAGCTTCAGTAATATTTTTGAAGTATCTCTCCACATAGGCTACCATTTGAGACAGACACATTTTTTGCTCTCTAGGAGGGTACAACCTCAGGTATTAAGGCATCATACATAGATAGAAAGCAAGACATTAAAAGAATATATGTAGTCAAGAAGGAATTGTGGGGGGCTGGCCGAGTGGCACATACATTAAGAGCTGGTTTTAGGATGCCAGCGGCCCCGGTTCGGATCCCACATGAGGGCCAGTGACACTGCCCTCTACAGCTAACAACAGTTCCACCTGGAGCTGAGCTGCGAACCCTGGCAACAGTGTAGGCTGCAGTCCCTGCTGCAGTGGGCTGCCATAGGCTACAGTGAGTGGCCAGCAGCCAGCGTGAGCGGCTGGCAGCCAGCGCAAGCTGCCAATAGCCACGGTGAGCGACATCCAGAGGCTGGCAACTGATCTGCCTCATCCGGGAAGAGCGCAATGACGATACCAACAAGGGCCAGTGAAACAACGTCCTCCGCAACTAGACTGAAGAACAAAAAGACGGCAACTTGTCTGTTCCCCTTCCCCGATTCCCCAACACTGTTTCCCCTCCCCCAGTTCCCCAATAAAAATCTTAAAAAAAGAAGGAATTGTGGGATTTTCACATTGAAGGGACTGATACTTTTTCCTTAATTGGGAAGGACTTAAGCAGGTAAGAACTGTTGTACTAAGGCAAGTATGTGAACCCACCTGAGGTTTCTCTTTCTAAATAGTAATCTCACAGCATTCCTGGAACAGGTAAGATTTCCACCGCTTTTCAGAAGATCAGATATAGAATGCTTATTGAGCAGGAAAACAATGGGGGAGGGCTTTGGAGGAAAAATATACAAAAGTTTGAAGGAATCAAGACTTAGACAAAAACAGACAATGAATATGTGGAAATGAATGATCTTAGGAACAGAGAGAGTGATAGATGATTAGGAGGAAATATATGAGGGTAGGAATATCAGATAAAAATTTTTGAAGGTAGTTGATAACAATTTCAGTTTTTATTCCCTGTGAGATTGAAAATGTCTTAAGGTCAAAAGGTGTTAATTTGGTAAAATTGATGGGCAGGATCTTCAGTGATAGAAAAGATAATCTGAAGGAGGATGTTTTTTAAGGTAGTTCTGGAAAATAGTAATACCAGAAAGAAGGTATCCAGATTATAATTCTAATAGATGAAGAAGATGGAACAATTTTTTAATGGATGAAACTGTAATTTCTGGCAGAAATATTCAATTTTATCAGAAAAACAATACAGAGTTTAAAAGTGAACCTAAGGTTTCTTCTAAGCATATTTCCTCTAGAGTGACATGGAATGTTGTGGCAATGTAATAGCTGCCATTTTGAAGGACCCACTGTCTGTACCAGAAACTCACATTCACTATAAACCTCATACAAACCCTCTAGAATGAATATGTCAGCCCTATTACAGATGAGATTATGGAAACAGAAAAAATGAAATAGCTCATCCAACTTCACTCAACTCATATGTGGTAGTGTCATGATTCAAACTGAGGTTCCAAAAATCATTTTTGTTTGTTTGCTTATTTCCCTAGCATGCTGCTTCCTTGAGCATAGAGAAGGAATATAAAGAAAAGATTGTGAACAGAACTCTTAGGATATTCAATTTGAGTTGGTAGGGAAATAGCCATCTGGAGATGTTACTTAGATAAACAACTGGCTGGGATTGTTCTCTGCATATCTGTGATGTGTGTGGTGTTAGGAACTACTGCCACATCTGAGGAATGGCATGGGGGAATAACTTGATTGTGATAAGAAAAATAGTTCATACTAACAGTGCTGAAAGGAAGGGTGACCAACATGGCTAGTATGTATTTATTCCAAGTGTCACCTGCCAGTACTATACAGGTTATTGGAAGAGCATTTTGATTGCCTGGATAGCTACAGCAAATAACAATTATCACAAACATTGACCAAATATAGAAAACAAAATTGAATGTGTAGTTCTGAAAAAACTGGAGCTATTACTGCCTTTGAGGTATTACTATCTCATGATGCTATATCAATCTCATTGTTATCAGGCTTCATTATTGCTCTTTTTATTTGGCTTGTCCTGGGCATGGTTGGGACTCACCTTCAGCATATGAGTCAGTTATATAGTCTGAGTGAACAGCTATTCACAGAATTGCTTTGCAGGCTCAGTCACAAGCTCCAAAGTGAATGCTATCCACCTGTCTATAGGAGACATTTCTTTTCCTTTCTTTCTTTCTTTCTTTCTTTCTTTCTTTCTTTCTTTCTTTCTTTCTTTCTTTCTTTCTTTCATTCATTCTTTCTTTTTTTTTATTGAAATATCACCTTTTAAGTATTATCTGAAAAAGTGCTGCTGTTGAATTCTGTTCTTATATATCAGGTAGATAATTCCCTGAAAAAATGGCTCATATATGGTAAAATATTTTTAAATATTTTACTTTACTATTATTACTATTATTATTATTATTGTTATTTTCTATCATATTGAACCTAACATTTAAAATATTAGAGGAAGGACCTGCCAAGATCCCAAACTCATCCATAAAGATGTAATACATAATGGCTTAAGAGCAAACGTTCTAAGGTCATAATATGAGTTTTGTTCTAGTCTGACTCATTTACTAGCTATGTGATTTGATGCATATTATGTTTCCTTTTGTGCTTGAGTTTACTTTATTGTAAAAAGATAATGTAACAATATCACTCTTATAGCTGTGTGTGTGTGTGCGTGCGTGCGCGCGTGCTTGCATTTTTAGACATTAAGAGAAAATGTAATCTAAAGTCTGTATCATATTACCTGATGTATAGTAGGTGCTCAATTAATATTAGATGTTATTATTGTTATTTTTTAAATTTTTATTTCTTCAAAAACATGTTAGCCACAATTGGGCTATTCTTTATTGCTTTTTCACATTAAGAAAAATATTTTAAATAACACATCAGCCTGGATCTCCATAGAGAGATTAAAGGTACAAAATCATTCTGTATGATTCTGAAAATTTTAATGTGTATCTTGCATAGGAAATACCAAATGCTTACAACCCTGAAGAGAAGAAGGGTATTCTTCTAGGAATTATTAATGACATTTGTTTTACCAAATTACTAATTTTCTTCGAACCCTGTTCTTCTGAGACCAAACTCTAAAAAGAGGCTAAATATGACTGTAATCCATTGATTTTCTCCTCTTCATCACTCATTTTTAATATTTATCTAGAATTTTGGCCAAAGAGATATCAAACAGCAAAGCAAATAAAAATAGATTAAAGGCTGCTTCAAAATATGGGGGTAGGAGGAGCAGACATCAGATATTTGGATGGAAGCGAGGTTAGAAGAAACATAACAGTTTTGATAAGATGCCATGCCATCTGAAGAAAAAAGTTCTTACTTTTTTTTGCATTAGACACCTACTAAAAGGTGTCTATGTTAACATTCATCTTTGATTTTTGTTTCATAAATTGACACTACTTAAAATACTTTCATTTCCTAGTTGATCTTTGATTTTACATTCATGTTTTCAGTATAATGTTGGGCTTTCATAGAGCAGGATGCACAATTATTCTGTTTATTTTCCCCAAAAGATTGATGAGTCAGTTCTTTGGAAACATGATATGAATTGAGTTGCCTTTGACAATGGATGAGAACAATCTCATTTTCACATTTAAAAAAAAAAAAGTAGCTTAGGCTGGGTTTTGTGTGTTTTGCTTCTTCAAGTGTGTTCCAACAGCTTAATTGGAAAGAATCACATGAATTTTACTGTGTATAATTCAGAAAGAGTACTAGAAGCTGTGTAGCAATTTCAGTTGTAAAATGCTTAATGAGGTTTGTCAAATCCAAAGATCAGGATACCAGAAACATATTTTCAGAGTTAGTATTTAGATTAAATTAGACAACTTCCTCTGAGTCCGTGGTAATTATGTGTGTACACACACACACACACACACACACGTATACACACACACGGAGTGATAAAAAATACACAAATAATTATAAACAATATAAGTTCGTTATAAATTCATATAAATTTTATGCTTTAGAATAGTTCACTCTATTTAAATGGTATGCTTTTGTAGTCTTTTCACCCTTGTAGAGAACTTTTCATTTACTGATAACTTTATGAACAATAAGAAAAGAATCTTTACTATGTTATAAATATTTGTTTTATTTTTTTTTCTTTATGGAACACAGTACTGTATTACCCAACTCAGTCACACACTTTAATTATTAATATTGGGATTCAGCTTTGGTGGACAAGTATTTGTGGTCTTAGTACTGAGATACCAACATCTTAAAAGTGAATTCTAAAAATAATTTATCAAAATAGTTAGAACAATAATTACATAATTGAAGTAAGAATAGTTTTCTAAAATAAATTTTCTGGAAATCTTATAGATAACTCTGCTATGCTTATGTTTACTTAAAAGTAAGAATTGCTTTGATAACATACGTAGACATACAACATATGTGTGTGTAAACTCACACATTTACACACAAATTATATCCATGTACTATAGTGAACAATAAACCCCATTTTACAGTATGTATATTCTCTGTATTATATAGAATATTATTAATGGCCTTCTAGCACTTCTATTCAATTATACAAATGGCTATTTATAAAACTATAAAACCACTCTTGATGATATACCCTCCACCTAACTTCTTAGGCTAAGTAGAAAAATGATGTGAATGTTCTTATTCCGTGTCAGTTCTTCTCCACCAATGACACAAAATAAACATATGCCCAAGGTGGAGTTTATCAAATTAACCCAAGCTATTCAATGGGAAAGAATATGTTTAGAGTCATAACTAATAAAGTAAGCGCCCCATGCCCGAAATTAAGGGAAAACACACTGAGGTGAATAGGAGTTAAAAGTAGAATTCCTCAGCAAGTAACAGAATTGGCTGTGTTAAGTGCCAAGACTTCAATGTAAAAGTGGGAGTTGGAACTAAGGGATGAGACCTGTGCAGAGTGGACTTGATGGAACTGGTCTGTACAGTTTAAGCTAGGAGCCATGAAAGACCAGTTACTATGAGACCTGGGTCTAGAGTAAGCCTAGCTCCCTATCCAAGGACCCAGAATATAATTGGTTCTGAATAACATCTGGTTCTGAATAACATCCAGTTCTGAGGTGAGCAATCTACTTACACCTACACAGTTCTTTCTTGCTTTCCAATTCAGAAATTATTAAAAATAAATAGATATTGGACTCAGGATTACCACATTTTAGACATTGTTTATTCAAGTGTATATACAAATATATTTAAAACTAATGATTATTTTATATATATATATATATATATATATATATATATATATATATATATATATATCAAAAAACAATAAGTATCTTTTCAACATAGGGCTTCTTCTTTCAGGTGATAATTTCCATTCATTTTGAATTCACATATTTAAAATGTGTAAAGCTCATGAGAAAATTTGATACTATTAAATATGTTGTGGAAGTCCAATATATAGGGGGATTACACTGATTGTTGTGGAAGTCCAATGTATAGGGGGATTACAAGTGCTGATTGTAGGATAACCTAATAATGATTTTAAAATTAGTATGCTTAGATTTTCAAACAAGTTCTTAATTTAACAAGAACAGAATATCATGAGAAAAGAACAGGTACATTAAAAAATAAAATAAAATAAGACCATCTATGAAAGAGTTAAGACCTAGGTTAGATGCAGCAGAAGGAGACTCAAGGAAATAAAGACAGTTTAAAGTAAATCACCCAGTATGAATCCCAGGTTGGTAAACATATGGAACATCTGAAAAATAAAATGTTATAAGATATGAAAGATTGAATAAATTGCAAAATACATCTAATAGAACTTTCAGGAGAGAATAGAAAGAATTGAGAAGATTTATTTATTTATTTATTTATTTATTATTCAAGTTTATTGAGGTGACAATGGTTAGTAAAGTTACATAGGTTTTAAAGGTACAATGTTGTAATACATCATCTATATATCACATTGTGTATTCTGACCACCCAGAGTCAGTCCTCCTTCCATCACCATATATTTGATCCCATTTACTGAGGAGAGTTATTAATTGAATCAGGTCTGAATTTTTTTCCAGAACTTAAAACATAAAATCATAGATTAAAGAATCATATTCAGTCAAAAATACCAAGAATAAAAATACTTACAAACCCAGATATATTATGATACAACTGAAATGCATGGAAGATAAAGGGGGAAAAAAATCTCAAAACATCAATACTAAAAGCAGATTATCTACAAACAGCCAGTCTGATTAAAGACCATCCTTCAGTAACAGTAGATTCCAGAAAAATGGTTTAATTGTTTTTAAAGTGTAGAGGGAAGATAACTGTCTGCTATGTAGAAACCAGCCCAGGTAAAAACATTATTCAAGAATGAGGGCAAAATAAGACTACTTTGAAACTAATAAAAACCGAAGGATATAACACTCACAGACCTCACTGGTACATCTCTTCGGGGATAAAAATTTTCCAGTAAGATAAAAGATAAACCTAGAAGTGAGGAGTAAAGTACCAGAAGAAATAATGAACAAACATATTAGCAAATGTTTTGGTAAGTATAAACAGGTATAGAATTTAAAACGATGGCTAATTTAGGAATTAAAAATAATGATATGTAAGAAGATACAGAATGAGGAGATGTTAGTTAAAGCAAGCTAAGGTTCTTGAGTTGTTGGGAGGAGGCATTTCAGGCTTCATACTACACAACAGGCAGCTCTCGTTTTCACCTGAGAGAGGAGCAACAGCAAAACATTCAGGTGTTCTTACACAAGGCAAGTCTATTTGTGAGGAAGAAGCCAAACAAACAAATGGAAAGATCTGCACTTTGGGCTTCACACTGAGTATATATCAATGGCTTTCTACGAGGGAAGGACAGGTAAGCTGATATCCATTTTCCCCCAACCCCACCCCACTGCAGGAAGAAAGAATACAAGTTCTGTCTAAGCATGGAGCAGACCAGAACTGAGAAAAGCCTTCTTGCACTCCAGATCTTATATTAGATCAAGACATGTCAGTCTAGCAATGGGAGAATTTATCCTCAGTGATGTACTTTAGATAACTAAAATAACAAAGCCCAGATTCAGATCAACTATAGACTAGTTTGATTTAATCTTTGACATTAACAGCCAGGCGTAAACAAGATGGGTCTTTGTCTAAGTACAAATACATTATTTATCTCAGTCTTTATTCTGTTATGCACAGTTTTTGGCATGTGATAAAATATTATGTGGCAATATAAGCAAGAAAATAGGATTCATCACAAAGAGATAATACAGTTAATAGAAACAAACCCAGAGTTGACACAAATGATAGAAGTATCAAAAAGGACTTCAATACTCTGATAAATATATTAAAGGATTCAGTGGGAAAGATCAGCAACATGCCTGAAGAAATGAAGAATTTCAACAGAGAAATGAAACCTATGAAAAAGACCCAAAGAGAAATATTAAAAATGGAAAAACACATCAGGATAAAGAATTCATTCGATGACTTTATCAGTAGATGACACAAGAGAATAGACAGTTAACAATAAGAAAGCATAGGCATTATCCAAAATGAACACACTTCAAATAAAGAGTTGCAAACAATGAACAAAACATCCTAGATCTGTGTGAGACCATGAAATTGTAAAACCTTATAAGCAAAGAGAATAAGATAAAAGAAATATTGGAAGTGATAATGGTGTAGAATTTTGTAAAATTAGTGAAATACACAAACCTCAGATCCAAAAAATCTAGAATTATTTAGAAATCAGATAGGTAGATATATGATAGATAGATAGATAGATAGATAGATAGATAGATAGATAGATAGATGATAGGTAGATGTAGATAAAACACATACAAATGTATCTGCATATGTATGATATGTATGTATATTTGATTTGGCTCATATAGTGTATGAACTGAAGAGTTAACTATTAGTATTATCGCTGTTTCTTATTGCCCTCTGAAAGGGGAAAGTACGAATACGAGGCTTTCCCTAGATCTTGGGCATTGGAGAGTAAATGAGACTATTGTCAGTTGAATTTTGGGGAAGGACTATGTAAAAATATGAATAGTATGCTATATCCCAATACGTCCTTTAACATTTCTTGATCTTATATTTTTAAATCTAATATAGTTTTGTGATTCACACACTACTCTTGTTATTATTGACCAAAAACTCTTTTATTCATTAGTTTATTGAATGGCAATCATATGCAAAGCATGTTGGAAGCTTCTTGCAAATTTTATTAGGGAAACCAGGCATAACAGTAAAATAATGAAGCTGATTTTATCTTATTGCCTTATTTTTACTTATTTTCTTTGTAATATTTTAAGTAGTTGATTTTTCTTATACAATTTTCAAACAACACAGCTAAACTGGAAGCCCCTTTGACTACAATTTCCAGTCCATTTCCTTCTCAGAAGGAACTCTTATGAGTTCTGGGTCAACATCCTTATTTCACGTAGTCACATCCTTTGTAGAGATGAATGGATAAAATAAGTTATAGAAATAGGAATAACATCTTTGAACTTTTTCTACTATTACCCATTTCCTAAAAATTAGTAAGGGTTAATATATTCAATAAATAATTGTTTAATATCTTCTGTGTGCCTTCTAGATGCTGGAAATAGAACAGTGACTATAAATAATTAAAAACAAAAAAACTCTTCCCCTCATGGAACTTCAATTCCAGAAAATGAGACAGCCAATCATATACAAAGCAAGAAAAACAGACCGCCTGTCTGATGGTGAGAGGTTTTCAGAGAAAAAGAAGCGGAGAGGATAAGGGGTGTTGGAGGTGTGTGTGTGGAGTGTTTGCAATTGTCAGTAGTATGTCTGAGAAATGCTCCTTGCTAAGGTGATATTTGAGCAACGGCCTGATGGAGATGAGGGAGTAATGATGTACTCACCACCACTGTCCTCTCTGCCTGTCACACACAGCCTAGGTTGTATACCAGAAGCACTACGTCCCCACAGGAGGAGAATTAAGATCTGGCCATGGCAGGCTGCTCCCTCAGCCACCTGAGGAAAGAGACCTAAGCAGTTTATCCTAGTTAATTATATACTTTTTTTATTTTAAATCCTATTCTACTAAGTAAATTTTGCACAGTTCTCTCTCCTATGTGATATGCTAGAAAGAGCATAGGCTTTGGAGCAAAGAGACCTGTATTCAACTCTGACTGCTAATTACTAGCCATGAGCGTCTGTTGACTCATCTGCAAAGTAGAAATATTACTATTGAAAAGTTTGGGGGAGAATATAATTGTTAATAAATGCAATATGATGAAGTGCATTAAGTGTGTAGGGCCTCTCCTAGCCCCTGACTATATTCTCTGCAGTTACATCTTCCTACAACTTGACACTGAGCAATCTCACTTCGTCTATATACAGTAGCTCCCCCTTATCTGCGGGGAATATGCATCCAAGTGGATGCATCCAACTGTGGATAGTAGCAAACCCTATATATACTATGTTTTTTCCTATGCATACATACACTTTATGATTTTTCTTTGGTATTTTTGAATTGTCAGCATCACTACTTTTTCATTTGGGGGCCATAATTAGGAAAATAAAGGTTTCTTGAACTCAAGCACGGCAATACCACAACCGTCAACCTAATTACCCAGGCGGCTACTAAGTGACATCCAGATGGGGTGGAGTGGGATGGCGCAAGATTTTATCACTCTGCTTAGAATGACACACCTTTCAAAACTTATGAACTGTTTATTTCTGGAATTTTCCATTTAGTATTTTCAAATTGTGGTTGACCACAGGTAATTGAAACTTCAGAAAGTGAAAGCATGGATAAGTGGGGACTGCTGTTTGCCTGTCTTCTAGAAAATAAACTAATATACAGTTGAAATTATTTTATTGTAGAATATTATTTTTTACTTGGTATCTCTTATAATCTAGTGACAGGTATTAAAGGCACTGAAAGTTTGTGAAATGAATGAATGAGTTGGAAAAAAAAATCCCTACTGTTTAGAGGTCCTATCTCAGATTTTGAAACAACCTATTCATTAGTCCTTGAATTTTCTTAGCTATTAAAATGTCAGTGAGCATTTGCATTACCTCTTTAAAAATTGGATGTATTTGTATGTTCTTCCAACTTTGTACTTTGATTTGAGAGGAATTCACAGCCAACTTTTATTTGTCTACCTTCCCAACTCTGCTGGTAAAGAAGTATATTACCAGAAATATTTTGGCAGGAGAGAGATGCAGAGGAAAAAGGAGGGGAGAGGATGAAAGCAGAGGGAAGGGAAGGGAAAGAAGAGAGAGGATAGAGAGAAGAGAGGCAGAGAAAAACCCAAAGAAAGCTTCTGTATTTTCCCAGTCCCCCATGACGAGTAATTATTGGTAGAATTTGCTGCCAGGAGGCATTGCAATGTAACATAAATCACAGAGTGACTGTGCTCAGCCAGGAATGGGGGACTCAGAGAGAACTCCAAGTGGTTGTGGCAACCCAGCCATTTTTCCAGCAGGAGGGCTGCAAGCTCAGTTGGATTGGTGAGGGCTCCTTATCACCCTTCCTGGTGATTCACATAAACACCCACATTCCAGAGCAAGGGGCATTTCATCAGAGAAGGTTCAAGTGATTTTTCATTCTCTAAAGCTGAGATGCAGCCAAGTCAGCCAGTGGAAATCCAGACATCTAATTAAGCGACCTCATTTATGTCTGTTTGGCTACTTGTGTGTACATGACCTTCAGGTTACCACAGCTGAGATTGGAATGAAAACTCCTATGTTAGATTACACTAGCTCAGCCCATTGACTCCTCTGGTGGCACTATGATGCTTGATGTACAAAAGACTGGAGGAAGAAAGAAAATAGCTCATAAAAATAAAACAAAGGTGACAATTATTTCATCAGGATTCTCAGAAGTTAAGTATCTTCTCCCACGACTCTTCCTCTTCAATAAACCAACTATCAAAGGTTATCTAAAGTAAGCAGATTTGAAGGAACATATCATTTTCTAATTGTATTTTATATTTTTACTTTTGCTTTTAGTCCCTTCAAAAATGTAAGTGGCTGGGGAGAGTTTGGTAAGGCAGAAGGTAGCACTTTTTCTGATGCCTTATCTCTGCAGGATATGAAACATCCTTTAATAAAAATAATTGATCAAGTAATTTACCTCTTTACTTCACCAAAGAAGTAAAATCAGTTTTTAGGGTGAAATCTAAAACACCTGAAACTTTAGCTATCCGGGTGCTGAATGAGCTACATTCTTGTTCAGACATGGGAAATTTAATCTCTGGACACTTACACTTTGAAGCTTTGCAGCTGTACTTATGTTTAAGCTTATCTGTGTTCTTAATGAGATGGGACACATATCATAGCCCTTCATATATCTGTCATTGTTTCCAGGACAGAGGAGACATAGAGCCAGTGTTTCTTGGCAATTATAGACATAAAACAAACAAACAAAAACCTTTTACTGGTTTATGAATATTGTTCATCTGTGTTTAGTTCCTTTCCTAGTGGCTAAGAAGCTGAAGATTTGTATGTGTCCTAGAAACATGTAAATCATTAATCTTTAGTCATCTTTATCAGGCTTCTTAGTTTATCTTTTATGTCACCGTGATATAAATTGAGTCTGAGTATTTAAAACACTGATTGGAACTCTCAAACTAAGTTTTCTTTTCTATCTTTTAAATACCATACTTCTTCACAAAGATTAAGATTCTGAGTACTGAACTATGACTAACAGCCTTGGATTAAAAGATCTCTCTCTCTCTCCCTCTCCCTCTCCCTCTCTCCCCCCTCTCCTTCTCACTCTCCCTCTCTCTCCCTCCTTCTCCCTCAGTCTTCCCTCCTCCCTCCTTCCTCCCCCTCCCTCCCTCTTTGTTCCTTCCTGTCCCTCTCTCTTCCTCCCTCTCCCTCTCTCCCTCCCTCTCCCTCTCTCCCTCTCTTCCCCTCCTTCTCTCTCTCTCCCTCTTCCTCTCCCTCTCCCTTTCCTCCTCACTCTCTCTGTCTCTGTCTGCCCACCACCACCACCTTCTCTCTCTTCTTCCAGCCATTTCAGCCCATGAAAAGAAAGACTCTGGCACTGTTTCAGTCACATGCCCCCTCATTAGCCAACCATTCTTTCTAGGAGGAACAGAACTCTGATGGGCTAGCTTGAGTTACATGACCCCTGCTGTATCAGTTGTATGACTGCCCCACCAGGTGGCTATAATTATTTAAAGAAAAGATGCTAGGCAGATAAAATGTAAAAGCAACTCTACTTGAAAATAAATCACATGTGCATGTATAACTAAAAAGGCCAAAATAGACTTTTACATACTGAAGTAGTCTTACCTGTAATCTAGTAACTGGCTGACCAATTTGAGTTTCTCACCTGTTTTACTTTTGCTGTATTGATCAAATTGCCAATAAGCAAAGCAATGTCCAGAGTGAGGGCTCCTAGGAACCAGTGGGTCTGCAACGTCCACATATAAAATAGCCTGTCAATGGATCTTGGCTTTTAGTGAAATCTATTCAGAAGAGGTTTCAGCGGGGCTGCAGCCAGGATCAGGCTTTGGTATGAATGATGGGTGCTGACTTGATAAAGTAGGCATCCAGAAGCTCTGTTTCATTATACATTGCTTTATATCGCACTGCCAGGCTATCTCTCTGTCATTCGCTTTCTGGATGCCATATTTGGCACACTGCTCAGTACATAGTAGGTACTCACTAAAGATTTACTTAACGAAGCCACAAATCAATGACTGAAAACTTTCCAGGGGATGATGTATCTACATCCCCAAGGCCTTGGTGAGGATTTGTTTCTTGATTACCCTTCCTCCCATAACAGAATAGGAAGGTCTGTGGCAAGCATTTGGGGCCTCTGGTGGATGAAGGAGACATTAGCACAGCAAAGAAAATATGGAAAGTGGAGGCAAGGGGGACTGAATGAACTTGTATAAAGCTGCTTCTTTGAACTTGAAGATAACTTTGTTATTAAAAAATAATTTTTATGCTCAGAGAGTTTATTAAACTAGCCTTCCTCTAAGTGTGTGTGTCTAACTAATACCATTGTATAATATGTTGTGCTCTTTACCTTCTGTTAATAATAAGTACAATCATGATGTATCTGGGTTAGCTAGATCAGTTTTTTGGAATCATATTTTTAGTTATGGGTCATATTTCTTCATGAACTAGTTAGCTCTCTACCAGATTTCACTTTAGTTCAAACTACTTCAACATGTATAATTGGTCATGGAAAAGAATGAGGATGATCCAAGTTGATCCATCCCCAATATGAGAAAGACATGGCCAAGTAGACCATCTTTGTGTTAATATGTAAAACATTATACTATTATTATATAACAAGCCCATCCTCTAATTCATACTCTTTCTTGTGGAAGATACACATAACAGAGATTAAAATAAATAAAGTCAGTATCAGAGTGGGGATTGAGAGCTTAGTATCTTTCTTATAATTATGGAATAATAAATATTATTTTATATAAGGCAAGTCTCCAGACTTAATGTATAATAGCTGCTGCCTCAATAGTCCTGTGAAATCAAAAGGGCTGTGAGGGGAAAAAAAGGGTGGGGGAGCTTTTCCATTTTTTGCTCAGTTATACCATTATACTCCAACTGAAAACTCTTTGAAAATAGTGATGATGTAAGAACAGGCATAATTTCAGAACCTACATGGAATTTGCAACCTTAGCTCAAAAAAAAATCCTCTCTTGACATGTAGACAAAGCAGATTTGCCATCTAAGTGATTTAAAAAGGAAGCATATGAGACTCACTGTCACTTCTCTCCAATAACTCTTTATTCCCCCCATGCACATTGGAAAAGTGCCAAATATGACTGGTCCTGGAATAGGTCCCAGGGTGAGCCAGGACTGAGAAACGTGGTCTTCAGTGAGCTCCAAATAGCCTCATCCCCCTCCCCTTTAGGCTACCTGTGAGCTGAAGGCACTGCCAAAGGCAGTCATTTTCATATTTTTGTATGTTGGGTGGATCAGTCTCCCAAAGGCTTGGGGAAGGGGACCTCACCCCTCAACTTTGACTTCTAAAGAATGCTTGCTAACATCATTCTAAATAGACTCCTCAAATCATCATGTTTATCTCTAACCATGCAACTCCTAAATAAGGTGAGTGGATACAATACCTAAACCTCTCTTACGGCAATTATCTCAAGTCCAGTTCTTATTTCCAGGTTATGCTTTTGTGTTTAGGTTACGTGTTACCATCTCTGTGTCCCCAGTAATATACTCTGTGTGAAGCACATAATCAGTGAATAGACAGAAACCCCCATTAGTGTCGAACTTTAGTCAAAATGACTTTCAGATATATTATCTTATCCCACATCTCCACAATATACCTAGAGCCAATTTTTTTTTTCAATACTTGAGTAACACAGAAAAATTGAGGCATGATAATGTTCATTAGTTTTGTCCTAATCATATAGCAAATCAGGGACAATTATAGTTTTTCCCTGAATTCCAGACCAAGAATCTCTGTATTACTTTCTTATATTGTCTGTATTCATATTTCAGAATATAGTTTCATGAACATGGAAAATATAATAGAAAATAAGGGAAAAAAT
Source organism: Aselliscus stoliczkanus (assembly GCA_033961575.1). Classification (NCBI taxonomy): domain Eukaryota; kingdom Metazoa; phylum Chordata; class Mammalia; order Chiroptera; family Hipposideridae; genus Aselliscus; species Aselliscus stoliczkanus. Next base: position 69,027,157 of record CM066729.1, read on the forward strand.
GAATCTTTCAAACTCTCAAGTCCCAGAAAGGAATATCCCAAATGCAGGGCACTATTGTTCTATGATCTTGCAACAGGTCATGACCTCGTAATAGTAAATGTGAACATAAATGTCAGAATCTTTGCTGCTACATTTTCAGGTAGAGACAAAAGAATGAGCTCAGTTTTCCAAATGTTTAATCCACTTTTCTGCAAAAATTAATTTTCTACTTTTTCCTTGACATTAAGTGAATGTAATCTTTTGTAGTCTTGTTAAATCTTTATTCAGTGTTGAGCAGAAATGTTAATGCAAAATAGTTTGACTATGTAGGTGGGGCAGCAAAATTCTAATTGCAGCCTTTTCCTCCCAGGCTATTTCGATGCACCTTGAGAAAATATGTATAGGACCCGTTTCACTGACTGAAATCTAGGGCATGTCTTTAGGAGGCCATGCTTGGACTGCCACCCTCCACCCTCTCCTTTTATGCTTTATACTCTGAACTAAGTGTGTATACGTAGGCAGCAAAATGCCTCCGCTCTGAAGATGTTCACATCCTAATCCTGGAACCTGTGATATGTTATCTTACATGGCAAAACGGACTTTGTGGTGTGATGAAGTTAAGGATTTGGAGATGAGATTATCCTGGATTATCCAAATCTGAGTGTAATCACAAGAGTCCTATTAAATGAGTCAGAGAAGGAGATGTTATGATGAAGGCAGAGTGTCAGAGTTAGAGAGAGATTTGACCAGCCTAACTAAGCTGCTGGTGTTGAAGACGAAGGGGGGCAGGAGCCCAGGATTGGGCCTCCGCTAGAAGCTAGAAAAAGCAAGGAGCAGATTCTCCCCTGGAGCCCCTAGAAGGACCACAACCTTGCCAAGGCCTGCTTTCACCCAGTGGGACCCATTTTGGACTTCTGCCCTTTAAAACTGTGGTGGTACAGTAAGTCCCCGACTTACAAAATGAGTTCTGTGCTGGGAGAGCTTTCGAAAGTTGGATTCGTCCCTGAGTCCGACAAAGTGAGTCTTATACACTTTTGACACAAATATATAATGTAAAGCCAATGGTTGAACGATTCATTGTATAAGAAGGAGCGACGTCTACCATCTTGTCGCCTCGGTCCAATCTCTCCATTATTTCCACTTTTGTTTCCATGGTTATTGCTTTGCGCTTCCTAACAGTCCCCTCCACATCACCGCTGCTTTTCCTCTTGCTTCCGTACATCCTGGGCTCTGACTGAGCACTGCCCTGCTGTCCACTATCGCACTGTACAGTAAGCACACAGCAGCACAACTGTGACAATGTCCGGCAGACACGGGAACTGCTTCCGCCATTTGTTCGCATCTACGAATGTTCCTAATGCGAAGTCCGTTTGTATCTGTGCAAGTTTGCAACTTGAATGTTCGTTAGTTGAGGACTTACTGTAATTTGTTATACCAACAACAGAAAAGGAATACAAAGTTCAGAAATGAACCATGATGTGCATAGGACTGAAAGAAAAGCAAATTTACCAATTGCCTTTAATCTAGAACACCCCCTCCTTATTCTAGCTATCTTTCAAAAACACACTGGTGCCTGTTACTCTTCAATGCAATACCCTTGACTGACTTCACATTGTCTACTGAATAAAATACCACCCTTTAGCCTGGCATTCATCTTTCCCATGAATTTCCTGTATGCTTACATTCTAAGCATGTCACTTGTTACATTTATTTACATTCCCCACCTTCTGTCAGATCAAATGACTTGTCAGTCCCTGAAAAACAGAAACCTCACACTTTTGAACCGTTGCACAAAGTGTACCTTGGCCTAAACTGTCCCCTTTACCCCTTCAGTACCGCATTCCTGTTCACCTTAAATGCCATGCCCTCAAAGAGGCTTTTCCGGCATCCATGAATGATCTGTCCTTCAAAATGCTTTCAGTTTGCTTTTATTCCACAGTGTCACCCATTTCATTGTACTGTGGTTGTCTCTAGGCCTGTCTTCACTGAATTGTAAGGACACTGAGGATAGGGGTAAAAATCATGAGTAAATTGCCTGTTTTTTGTTTTGTTTTGTTTTGGTTTTTCCCCAAAAGTGCCGTGAGCTACGAGCCCAGTAACCAGGATTTTACTGAATTAAATATCTGGCCTTTAGAGTCAGGGAGGCAGATCTAAGAAGGGGATATATAGCTCTCAGATATAATATGGCAATCAATACTTGAAGTTGTGAATTTAGAATTTTTACTTTTAGCGACAGTGAGCAACAGATAATGGGCAGCACCACGGGCTTCAGGGGGAATATCTTTTCTTCTCTTAAAATCAGAGCCAGGTGGACTGGTGCATAGAGATGCTTTACTCTCACCCTATTTCTAGGTTTTTCGCTCTACATTCCACTCTGCTTCCTTTAATGACGCCAAGTTTTGCTTCAGATCCGGTTGATGCTCTCTACCAGGTTAGAGAGACCAACAAGCATGTTCAATCAAACGCCATCCCGCTAAGCAATGAGATGTGAAATAGGCTCAGGAGCACACGAGCTCCTTGAACAACATCACACTGACTTATTTGCTACCAGAAGGCACAAGTGTTGGCCCCCTCCGAAAGCAGTGCCCTGGGTAATGGTGCCCAAATGCCTGGCAACTATTAGCTCGCAAGTGCATAATTTCTTCTTAATGGCAGGTTAAACGCTACAGCTCTTTGGCCGAGTGTCTTGTCTTATTGCCCCATCATCCTTTAACATCGACCTTCTTGGCCTCGCTGCCATAGTGTCCACTTACCAGGGACCTCAAGGCAGAAAGCCAACCAGGAGTTTTCTGTACAAGATATTGGGAGGAAGCAATTCTTATAATACACTTATATAGGAAATGTAAATTCCACATGATTCTTTACCTAACTTAAAGTTACTTATCTTTGAAAGCAAGCTACAACTCCAGATGTTTGATGAAACAAGAGGGAAACATACAATGTTTCTCTATTTTCCTGTAAGTTTTTAATTAGGGTGTTCTCTTTCTGTTCCCCTCTCTCTCTTCCATCCTCCCGTCCCTCCCTCCCTCCTCTTCTTCGTGTTTGTTCATCATTCTTCTTTCTCTCCTTTCCCTTCATTGCTTGCTATATGCACAGAGGGCTTGTCCACGATCATAAGCTGTCAATCAGGGAATCTTTGTGAAGCATCCATTGTTGGCCTGCTGTCCACCATCCTGTTGTACTTGGATCACTGACCGCCCTGGAGTGGCAGTTCTTCAGGTCCTTCTCCCGACCCATCCCTTTTCTTCCTTGAAAGCCCACCTTCCCCCGTTTTCTTGATCTCACTTTAAACCTTAGCCCTTTTTCCTCTGTATTTTGCTCAACATTTAAAGAATAACTGGGCTCAAGGAAGTTCTGAAACTGTTGGTGGTAGGATGACAGCTGTTCCACTTGTATTCCCCCAGAGAGCAATTTCCCTCCATCAGTGAGAGGAAAATGGAATCAGCACCCCCGCCCTGCCCCCCAGCTCCCTGCACCACTTCAGCCATCTGCACCTGCCAGGGCCTCTCCACTGGGAGCTCTGACATAGATGGGGCCTGCACCGCATTCTGCATGGACACCCAAACTAGAAGTGACATCCCTGTGACTGCTGGCATTCAGAGCTGGTCAGGAAGCCATTGTTCACAACTCGGTGAAGAAGAGGCCAGGATTCTGCGCTGCAGGCCAATGGGGAAGACGGTGAGGAAAGTGGCCTTGGGGAGAGACGGTCCTTTGAATGTTCATTGTCTCCCCCAAGGAAAGATTGTTGGAGCTGGAAGGTGATCCTCATTTGGAAAAAAAAAAGATTCTCAAGCAAAATTGAATCATTTGAAGGAGAGAATGCTTCTGCCTTTCCCAGCAAGTTCTGCATTTTCAAAGGGAGATTTGTGCTGCAAAAAGCAGCTTTTGGAAGTCATCTCAGGAGAAGATCCTCTTTTTTTTTTTTTTTTGCCTCACTAATCATCCCTTTTGTGCTGTCTGGGTCCAGTGACGAGTCACATGCAACCTGCAGGAAAGCTATTTTAAACCCTCGTTTTCCATGCCAAATGTATAGGAGGCTAAAACCTGACAAGTGAGGTCACTGTCGTTCACCTTGCTGTTCCTGGGAGGGCCTTGATCACTCACAGCCCTTAGCAGTGCCAAGAGCTGAAGCTCTTTCTTTCTCTCTCTCTCTCTCTTTTTTTTGGTTTCAATTGCACATTCTGTACCTCTGGAGGGGAAAATGAGGCTCCCAAATACACCTCTCACTGCCACTGCCACCAGGTTTCTGTTGGAGGCAGTCATGGAAGAAGATTTCATGATATCACCATTTCAAATATTTTGTGCTACTTTTTTATTATTGAACACGTTCCTGGAATTTCTACCATTCTTGCTTGGAGTCACGTTGTAATTCTGGACTCCGGTGTGTCCTGCACTGTGGCCTCTTTAAGGCACAGTTTGTCTTTCATAAGATGCTATTGATCACATTGCTGATACAAATGACTTTTATGGCTGTTGGAAAAAAAGGGAAGCATTTCATAGCAACTCATATTTTGAGTCTTTTCAACAACAAGTCATTTAGAAGTTAACTGGGAAATATTCCCTTGGCCTGGGGAGAGCAAAGACAACTCCAAACCTTTTATTTTACTATTAAAATCTTGGCTGGGAAGCATACTTCAGTGGGTGAATGTGAGTCACATTATAATAGCCAGTATCTGGCATGGGAAATTCATCTGGTTTCCTAGTGATTTTCTAGGCTAAACCACCCATTTCCAACCCTGTAACTTTGTGGATTTTTTTCGCCTGATTTCCCCAAGGACCATATTCAGGCTTCAGAGTAAAGGTAAATCTGAGTTTTAGGGTTTGATCCATCAGGGTCCCTGCAGGAAACAGACGGCACACACAAATTGGATAATTTCAAAGGAGTTTAATGGAGAATTTTTTATTTTTTTTAAATATTTGGGCAAGAGACAGAGAGTAATAAAATCATGAAGGATAGTGCAGTTCCCTGGGCCTAGTAACTTCAAGAAGCCATCACCTCTAGGTCCAAAGAAAGAGTGGAATGAGAGGGAGCAGTTACTAGAATGCAGAAAAAGAGAAAGAACTGAGTGCCGAGAGCCTCTAACAAGACCTGGGATGCGTAGTAGGAGACTGCCATGCTGCCTACACCACATTCTACTGTCCTTCAAATCTCTCAGCAGTTTTCTCACTGGCCCATCCCAACCAGAAGCCAGAGGGAAGGATGCATTGACATAATTCATGTGCTCAGCCTTTCAGTGCCCAGAGCAGGGATGGAAGGCAGTGTACAGTTGGAAGATTTCCAGAAAGGAGTAATCCCTGGGCTGTGTGGACCCCTTTATAGTTTCTTTAAAGAGGCACATTCTCTTTAAGTATGGTAAATGAACACGACCTTTAAGTTTACTCAAATAAAAATCATATATACAATAGTAGCTAATTCTACCTTGCTGTCTGTTTTGCTTCAGCATTTGATGTTGGTTAAAACATACATGCAATAAGAATATAAAATGAAAACACTGGCATTTGTATCTTACTTCTGAAGGCTGATTATTGATATTAAAATGCATTTTAGGCATGCAGAAATATCCTTCTTTGGAAAAAAAAATGGTTAATGGATCCTAGAAGATAAGATTTGGGAAAATCATGAGGCAGCTAGAGACCCCTCGTGTCCAATCAACAAAAGGAAATAAAAATGGCAGCTTTATGAGAAGTCAGCAAAGATGGTTATGTGAGTAACCACCCTATTATAACCTCTACTGCAACGACTCCACAGTCACAAAATGAAAGACAGAGTTTAAAGGCAAATACTTTTTTTCTTGGGTGAGAGTGGAGGAGAAAGGTGGCAGATGCTCCCAACACCTTCCTATATAAATTACTAGGATGTTTCAGATACTTTCTTTTGTGGCTAATGGTCACGGGAAGAATGGAACACTTAGGGACATAGGGAAGATGAACTGCCTACTCCCTGGTTTTGCTACTGGCTGGCCCTGAATCGAGCTCTACTGTCCATAAATTCTTCTAACAGCCACTTATGTAGCCAAAAACTGCTCCCAAATTACTAACACTGATGCCTTCTGATTCCGTCTGGCAGAAAGCAGAGATAGCAGAGCCCGATCAATCCCATTAAAGCTAGGACAGATGGACACCACTGGCTTCACGCTCCAGCAGGGCATCGCAGTCATCTATAAAGCAGACACTGTATTTATCGTCTCTTAATCACCATCTGAAAGTGAACCAACAGGAGGTCCTGTGCTCAACTGAACTTCTATAGATAGCGTCAGCTCCCATGGGAGTTATAGCAGCCAACCTCACCTTATCCATTCCTGCACTGCCTTTCACCTCTTCTTTTCACCCATGCCTTGGCCCTCTTTATTTTTAATTCCTGTGTCTCCCCTGCATCATAGTTTATTGTGTCTTATATTGTAATGGAGAAAAGAAACAGAAAGATATTATATAGTGAAAGGAGCTGAGGCCTTGACACCAGAACACTTGTTTGATTGGGATATTGCAGCTGTAGATCTGTGATTGGATCACTGACATCTTTTCATTAACCTCAGTCCCTAATTAAATGGGGATGATAGTACGTTGTCTAAAAGAACATAAAAGGATTTGACAGAGTGCCCAATATATAATAAGCGCTAAATAAATACTTCAATTTGATTCTATCCTCTTCTATCATTAAGAAAGTGTTGAAGCAAAAACAGCTCACAGGAAAGACTGTTGTATTTATATTTGTTTAATCTACACATAATGCAAGTCACCTGACTGCATTTATTGTATGTTTCTTTCGGTGGACAGCACATAGCTAAGTCACACTAAGAGATATGCTTTTGTGGGTGCCGTATGCATTGTCTTTTGTCACTCCACTTTAATGTATTATTTTTCAAGGTCTCAGAAGCAGTTCACCGTAACTTAGTTCTCAGACCTGTACTGCACAAAATATTCCTTACTTGGTACACTGGTGACCATCTAGGACATTATGTTTGGTGATTTTTTTTCTTTGCCATCTTATGTAAGGAATGTACATGCATTACAGAGCTTTTCAAGATGGGTACGTTTGGGCCGGCTGAGTGGCGCGGTGGTTGAGCGCTGGCTTGGGACGCCGGTGGCCCCGGTTCGTATCCCACATGTGCGGGCCAGTGACACTGCCCTCAAAAAAAAAAAAAAAAAGATGGGTACGTTTGCCAGCTCTACCAATTGAAAGATACCTGGTCTTTCAGAAGTCCTATCATTGATACTCTCCTCGTACAATGAATCACTCCACCGTCTGCTACCGGACAATTCCATTCACTGGCCAAGTTTTTTCATAAATCCCTCCTTTTGACAGATATTTATTAGGAGCCTATCATATGACAAGCACTATGCCAGATTTTGGAAATTCAAAGATGACTAATAACAGAGTCCTGCCACCAAAGACTAAATATGGGTGGATGCCAAGCAAGGAAGTTGAGGTGAAGGAAGAACAGAAATGCAAGCAAAGAATTATAATGTGTGATAAAATCTGTGGAAATATGAGCAAAGTCCAGTTGTCACACACAGAGAGAATGACTCTTTCTCTGGAATATGAGAAAGGTTTCACGGAGGAGATGTGGGGCAGAGCTTTGAAGAATCAGTCAGAGTGCTCAGGTAGTCAAAAATAACAAAGAGACACTTAGGCGTGGAATTGACTGGGATGTTCAGGAAACAGCAAGCCATCTGTTTTACATGGAGTAGGAGGAACATGGAGAGGAATTTGGGGAGTGAAGCTGGAATAAGCACTTGATACCAGAATACGGTGGGCTTTGAATACCCAGAGCAGGATATTTGACTCTCCCTCAAAAAAAAACGAGGGTAAGTGAGGATTGTCATAGGGGTGTGAAATGATTAGGGGCATATGTTGTAAAGGATGCCAGGAGCAGTGAGGAAACAATTGAGACTATATCATCAATAAAAATAATTGCCTGGATGTAGGGTTCTTCTGTTTTGAACCGTGATGCAGCCATCTCTTCCATCAACTGTTTGCATAACATTCTAATGCCACTGAAAGAGGATCACAGTCTTTTAAATATATTAGTTGGGGAAGTAGTCATCAAAATGGACCAACTCATAGAGGGTTTCCTTGAAGGCATCAGATTTTTGTGACTTGCTTAACTGCACAACGTGTCCCAAAGGATGGGAAATGAATTCCAGCATCAGTTTAATATTCGAGAACAGCTGCGTAAAAAGAATAAATAAAACGGGACATATTTTTCAGCCCTTTGCAATAGGAGCTGATTTGGACAACTCTTTGATCACCTGCCAGACTGTTGTCTGAGTGAGCCCTGGAATCCTCACTGCTTGCTGATGTCTAAAACACAAGAATGAATGAGACTTGGGGAGCAGAAAGAAGGTGCCTGTCCCTTCCACGTGTGGCTTGGCTCTGTTGATGTCTGGAGCACCTTTGCTTTTGCCCTCGGAAGTTCAGAAAACACTTACTATTCGGGAAAACCCCAGAAAAGATCAGACTATTAGGCACAACTGCCATGGCTTCCCAGACATTATTTTCTGTCAGAGTTGCTGCAGCAGAAGTGTCTGACATTGCTGGGGTGCTGGCAAACTAACTGTTGTCATTCCTCCGTCTGCTCCAGTCTTCTAAACCAGGGCCTTTGAGCTCTGCTCCCCATCTAATCTGTGCCTCCCTACCTAACGACATCCGCTAATGTGTGCTAACAGATGTCTGAGGGAAAATTAGCCGTGGTGTCCAAATCAATTAGACTGGAGTTGCTGTGCAGGAACAATTGCTCTGTAGGCTGTGTGAGCTCTAGTTTTTATTTTTATTTTTTTCCTGTTTCTTTTTCCCAAAGGTGAAGCCATGTAGCCCAAGCATAGCTTCCCTGCTCCAAAGTTCCCAGTTCCAGGCAGTCTACATTGGTGCTTAGTGGGTTCTGATTGGACCACCAGATGCAGACATCTTGACCAAGTGCAGGCTCCCAACAACCAAGCTAAGAACAGGAGGGCTGCCTCGCCCCAAGGCAACGCAGCCCGGAACAAGAGTCATGTTAGCTTCAAAAATACAGGGTTTTTGTGTCTTTTAAATTCTAAGAAATGCTATGTTGATGGAGTTGCCTTGACTGAGTCTTTAGAGAAAGACACAATTACATGGACAGAGAATGGCTTAGGTAGAAAATGCATCTTCTTTAGCCTATCAAAAGGGATTTCTGTTTCCTATCTCCTAACACAAGAGTCATAATTGTCAAGACTATGAGAGCTTCTACTTTGAAGTTAGGCAGGCCTAGGTCCAGCAGGCTGTGGGATTTTGGGGAGCCCTAAACTTGAGCCTGGGTTTTTGGCTTATGACACTGATGCCGTTTACTTTGAAGCATGGTTCATCTCTCTGAGCCTCACTTTAATGATGTAAAAAGTGGGTATATTATCAACATCTCAACAAAAATCTAGTAATTAAGTAAAATGCTTTAGAACAAGCCTTGCTATTATAGTATGTGCTCAATAAATGATTGTCATATAATCAACAACCCTTCTATACTGCTTTTCAGCAGCACATAAAGAGCAGCCAGCTTATGAAAAATTCCAACCTTTTATACTTTATTTAAAGCACTATCCCCATCTCCACCCTCCTAAAAAACAAAAGCTTTTTGAGCTGTCTCTGGTTTTACACTTTTTTTTTTTTTACCCTATTTTCATCTTCTCCCAGGTTTGTCATCTCCTCCCAAACTAGGATCATCAAACCACTATCGCTCACTCCCTGCTTGTTTCCTGCTAATGCCCCTTTCAAAGACAGTCAGTATGATTGTCTGTGAACATTTGTGTTGAGAAAGTGGATTCTGATTCCCAAAATATAGTCAAAGCCCATAACAAAAATTAATACAGGAATACTGAAGAAGAGAATAATGGGCAATATTTGGAGGCAGTTGTAGAAAGAACTTAAATTTTCTCTTTTATTTATGTGTCCATATTTGCAGTTTTTTCTTGCTTAGGTTAAAAGATCCTTTAGCATAATTAATAACTCTCTATATGCTACTTATAAATGTTCAATACCACACCACTTATTTATGTATTCCATTTTAAAGCTAACAACCTTTGTGAGACCCTCTAGCAACGCATGTATATAGAATGATCCCAACTCCAAGCACTTCTGGCATTTGCTATAAAACTTTTTTCAGAAATGGCAGCCTGTCTTTCATTTCCGCACACCCGCCCCCCACATACCACCACCACCACCACCACCACCACCACCACCACCACCACCACCACCTGTTTCTATCTTAGAAATGTAATTACCACCATAAGGCATCTAGTGTTTCGGGGGCAACTTCCCCCTCTAAGGGAAAACAGAGAAATGCAGTCCAAGCCCCCATGCTCACCCCTTCTCCTCCTACATACACAGGTTTCATTTTCATTACCTTCCTGTGCAGCTTCCTGGGTCTGGCCAACCAACGCTGTGAGAGCTCAGGATTCTGATATAACTTCCTGATCAAAAAGTGGTGGTGTCTGTTTTATCTTCACATGAATTGCTTGTTTTGTTTTGAATTAGGTTTTGTAAATTTTTTTTAAGCACAATTATATTTCTACTTTGGGTTGTGGGCTGTGGCTCAGAAATAGAGACCTATCAGACTCCCCATCTCAGTTTGTCTCCCTTTTGTGCGTGAAGCAGTTTCCCATGAACACACAAACATCACACTCAGCTTTGTCATATCTGCTTCATGGCCATATTTATCAAAATTATCCCAGAGTCCCTTGCAGAGACGAATATTAATAGGGTTCATTTAAAACCAAGAGTGTTACTAATGCTTTTTTTTCTTCTCCTATGTGCTAAATGGGAGGAAACAAGAATTACACAAACAAGAAAAAAAGGCAGGGTTGTTAGAATAGTTAATAAGGTGAGGTGAAATCTTTGGGCAAGGGAAAATAACGCTGAGCTTTCAGAAATCTTGATACATCAATTTACATATTATTATTCCCATTGCTTTCCATCCAAAGAGCAAAGCAGCATTTCTCTCAGAACACAACACACTGCCAGGTAATCAACACTGAGCATTTTCCTTGAGTACATTCTGTCCATAGATCTAAAGCATTCTTACTTGGTAATACCCGAATTGAAAGAGGAATTAAGTTACCTCTGCCTTCAGTCAGTAAGGGAGATAAAGTAGAGGAACCTATGAAAGCGTAAGCGCAAAGGTATTAAGAATGGATGCTTTCCATTTTTTCCCATCATGCGGAGCTGTTTGCCCACACAGGCCAGCTGTTACTGGCAGGTCTGCATTGCATAGCAGTGGTGTTCCTGGTAAGTTTTGTTGGATAGTGTTTCACACTGCGATGCTGCCTCAATGCCCAGAAATCCCATTTTGTTGCCTTGTGAAGAGGTGACATCTGCTCTGAATGAGGTAGATAGTCACATCACTCCTCCCACAAGAATTGGAAGCTACCTTTTCATGTCGAATGGCATGAAAATGATGCTAATAATTATGTATTTAGCCTGCTAAAATCCTCATGCTTCACATTCTAAGGGGAAGAAGGTAAGCAGAATGCTTGCCTAGAACCTTCCACAAGCAACTAAATTAGAAAGTATTCAATTAATTATTTTTAAAAGGATGCAGACACCGCAGAGGAGTGTTTGAAAAGTAAAACATAATGGCGAGAGGTGAAACCATCCTTTATTACTTTTTAATTAAGTGGAACAGTATCTCAAGGTATGAAACTAGTATGGTTTTTGGTGCTGTTGGAGAACCTGATCCCAAAGTTAATTTTACTCTTGGCCTGGAGACACAAGAGGAATTCGGTCAAGTCCTCTGTTGTGGGGACTGTCGTTGTCTTAAGAAAGATGGGGCATGCCAACTTCATTCACTATTACCATAGTAGGTTGTTGTCCTTCCCTACTCTTTCCAATACAACCATCCAGAGTAATGATTCTCAGCCAGGGGTAGGGACTGTCATCTTTGAAAAATATGGGGCATGCCATCTTTATTCACCAATACCCTGGTAGGTTGTTGTCCTTCCCTACTCTTTCCAACACAACCATCCAGAGTAGTGATTCTCAACCAGGGGTGGTTTTGCCCCCAGGGGCATTTGGCAATGTCTGGAGACATTCTTGGTTGTCACAAGCTGTGTTAGGTGATGGGGCATACGGGTGGGGTGGAGGGGAGGGGGAAGCTATTAGTATCTAGGGGATAGTAGCCAGGAGTATTGCTTAGTAGTATATAAATACATAACGACAGTTCCCATTAAAAAGAGTTATCCATCCCATAATATCAGTAGTGCCAAGGCTGAGAAGACTTGCACTAGAAAGATGTATAGAAAAGTGTAAACTTTGCAAACAGGTCAGGAATAGACTGAGAAAAAAAACATGGAATGTTAACCTTGAACATAAACTATTTGTACAACTCTATGTATGTAACCCAGTTTCCTCATCTATAAAATGAAAATATTCTAGCTCCCATAGTGGTAAAGAGGATTCAACAAATTCATACATGTAAAATACTTAGTAAATGTTAGGTTTTGTCTTCATATTGCTTCACATCTTCTCATAGTGGGAACATAAGAATAGGTAATCCTAAACTTGACAGAATCACACATGCTTTAGAATGGTAGATAAAATTTTCAGGGCCGGCCGAGTAGCGCAGTGGTTGGGAACTGGCTTGGGAGGCCAGCAGTTCAGGTCCCACATAGGAGGGCGGGTGACACTGCCCTCAAAAAAAAAAAATTTTTTTTTTTCAGGCAGTGAAGATCCTATTCACCACCCAATATTGTCCATAAATTTATTATAATGTACAATCAACTTCAATCATTCTAAATAAATTGTGTACATATATACATATGTTGGTTCTACTGTAACAGCATACAGGGATCTATGGCAAGGGAAAGTAAATAATATAAATTATCCTATTTTGCTGTGTGTAATATGTTCCCATGTGTAACGTGCACCCACATTTTTGGCCCAAACTTTCAGGGAAAAAAAAAAAGTTTTGTTTTAATTGTTTAATTCAAATTTTCATTTGTTTACATTTAGGTACTTTTTTTTGTATTATAAAGGAATTTTAGTATTTATTTTTTTAACACGCACAAGAAATTTTATGTAACAAATAATTACAAAACACAAGTACAGACACAAGGTACAAGAAATTTTATGTACCAGTAATAAATTTACAACATTTACGTATCATAGAAGACCAAGAACTCTTCGTCGTTACAAGCTCCTCATAAATTCAACAAAACTGATTATTGTATTTCAAGGTATTATTTTACATACTGATATTGTTACTGATTTCTAGAGTTACACTTTTAACTCTTGAGCATAATAAAAGAATTGAAAACATTTATATAGATATGGAGTTAGTATTATTCATGTATAACGCGCATTCTTATTTTTCCCTCACAAATTTGGAGGAAAAAGTGTACATTATACATGGCAAAATATGGTACTTCAAGAATAAATTGATACTACATGTATATTCAAGTACAATAACTATAATCCCACATCCAAGGGGTTTTTCAAAACAAGTTGCTATATAGAATGATATACTCTATTTGGATGTCTAGGTTAACTTTCGTATACTTTTGTGGCGCTCAAAACATATGCATGACTTTGTTCCATCTTACTGAATTAAAATACCTAAAATGATACTGAAATGAAATTGATATCTCAGGAGCTATCTCGATTGAGAGTACCGAGACGTGTTTTTGTTAGTATGAGGCATTAGCTTCTACTGCCATTTCTACTGCCTCATTCTTCATGGTACACATCTCTGTGTTAATGATCAGTACCATTTGAAGAGTCAAACATCTAAGTTTGCCCCCCCCCCCCCCCCCCCCCGCCACTGTAGGAACGAGAAACCGCCCAGACCTGGGGACACTTAATGTTTTGTCATTCATTTGCAAATGAACTGAATTTTAAATAGGAATCAGGTTTACCTGCCTAAAATCAGAGGCCTTTGATTTCATAGAAGGGAGAGACAATTTTGAGATAGGTGTTTTATCAATTTTCTGCTAAACCTGGGACAAGCATATTTGATAAGGTGATGTCTATTACCAGGCAACTGTGCAATTCAGAAATCACTTATTTGTTATACACTCTTCTTTTGATTGTTGCCCAGGATCAATATGCCATCTTGTTGACTAGAATAGGCCTTAAAAATCATCTGACCCAGTTCACTCGTATACTTTAGAGTCCCTAAAATGAAGTCCTCATGGCAGATCCTACCATGATCACATTGTCCGTCATCCAAAGAGGACTTGCTACGACATGTAATGATAGAAACCTAGAGGTGAAAACCAACCAACGTAATAGGAATAGGTGTAAAAATAAACAAAGGTTGGCATATATGTCATGTACATTTCAAAGTTATGTGTGCTTTTATGTAAAATGGAAATGAATAGTTTTCTATCCAGAGGAGCTGTCCCCAGAAAGCAGTCATTTCTCTTCGTTTATCTGAGGTAGAGTGTTGGACAACTGTCACCTCCCTCCATCATCTTTCAGTGAAGATAGATTGCTCTCATCAGTTTCTCCATTCTCAATTCTCCTCTGACCTGAGTCTCTTAACTCCCATCCTGGAAGCAGAAACGAACGCTTTGAATTCTCTGCTATCTGTCAAAATGCTGGAATGAGGTCAGAGTCACCGTATTTTGCCAGAGTTCCCCTCCCCTCAGTTTGTGTTTATATAGGCAGGACAAAACCATCCATATGCAACACACATTTGCTGTTTCTTTGCGTACGTTGTTCTACTGTGCTAGCTTCAGCACGTTTTCCTTTTCCTTCTTTTTAATTCCACTCCCAGTAAGCAGAGGGGTGACCAGAATGTTTCTTCCAAAAAGAAGCAGGGTGAAGAGTGTCTGTTACCTGGAGTCCAGGGACTGACGATGAGGCAGAGCTTGAGTGATGTAAGTAGAGGGCAAAAGGGAGGACTTTGAAAGGTGAACCTTAGAGAGACAAGCTGGTCATTCAAAACTAAATTGCCAACTTGCCTCCAGTGAACAAATGCACCTGCCATTCATATCACAGCCAATTTGCTGTTTCTACTTTTATCTCTCTCACGCAGCAGGCTCCAAACTCTCAAAGGTTTTCCTGTGCTTCTTTTTGTGATCCCAAAACAGCCTGACTGTTAGATAGAGGTTTCTGTGCATGCATTGAATTCCCACCTTCTCTCCCAGTCACTGCATTAACATAAATTGAGACAATAATATTTATAAGAGAATTAAAGTTCTAAGGAGCAACAGCTCTTCCTGCAAACCCTAATGCCACTGGAAAGTGTCCCGCTTTTCAGGATGGTATATGGCATCTACATAAAATGCAGGCACTGGAACCTTGCCTCCAAGGGGAAGACGCTCTGTGCTGTGAACACATTACTTAGGCATGAAGTCATGCTTTCAATCCCACTCTCTGATAGGGAATAATAGCTTTTGGGAAAAGACTTCCTTTGAAGGATGAAATTTTGCAAGCAAGGTCTCAGCCCCAAAACATATTTCACCATGTGCGGAAATGTTTGATAATGAGTGATCTTCGGGTCACTATTTTTAATTACCTAAGAGGGAGAAACACCATGTCTCCATAAAAAGAATTCAGAATGACAAATGTAGATTTGCTTATTTGAAAACATTCAGTTCAATCATTTCCAAAAGATTTAATTATTTCATGTATTGCCGGGCTTTCACAATAGATTATATTTCTCAACTCCAAAAGATGCTTCCAGTTTCGGACTTCTAATTCTCTATGCCTGTGGTTTTCTAAAGATACCTCTATACATTTAAATATAGGCTATTTCAAACCCTGGCAGGAAGGGAAGGGATAAAGGAAGGGAGGGAGGAAGGGAGGGAGGGATGGAGGGAGGAAGGGAGGGAGGGAGGGAGGGAGGGAGGGAGGGAAGAAGGGAAAAAGGAAGGAAGGAAGGAAGGAAGGAAGGAAGGAAGGAAGGAAGGAAGGAAGGAAGGAAGGAAGAAAGGGAGGCCAGCCTTGGAACTGCAGTCAAAAAAATTTGTTTTCTTTTTTTTTTTTCTCCTCTCTCATAAAAACACGAAGTAAATATTATGCAAAACATTCTAATGCTGCCTTAAGGTTGGTATTTTAATTGCACGAAAGAGAAATAAAGTATTCAATTGTTTCCCAATCAACTGTAACTCTTAATTGATATAAGGGAAGATTTCAGTCATTTCCCTTATTGATATGGAGAAAATGACAAGCATTTGGTTGACATTTCTATTCTGGTGCCCTCCCTGGACTTTGTGACTTGCATGCCTCTATCTTACTGTAGACCTAGCAAATGAATTGCCTTCAATTAAAAGAGGCAGCACTAAGCCACTGTAGCTAGCATACATCTCAGAATGGGACCTGGGCTTTGACTCAGCTGAAAGCCAAATATATTAGAACTAGAAAGAAAGCATTCAGTGTATCTGTCACTCACTCTGTGGAAGAAATAAATGCTAGGCAGATGTAGAAGCTTTAGTCTGTTCTTCAAGGAATCACAAATTAAAGTAAACAGAAGTTACAGGTCACTGTTATCTCCCCAAAGTATTCCCAGAGAACTCTTCTGTCCTTCACTCATTCATTCATTCCTTCCTTTAGTCCCTCTGTGTTCCAAAAAAAAAAAATATTTTAAACTACCATCTCTGACATCCCAATCAGTTGGCATGAACATGTTTTGAGATCAACAACATTTATTATAAGCATTTACTGTACTCCAGGTATCAGGTTAAATATTTCACATGTATTAGTTATCTTGTTTCATACTTGAAAATCCTATGACCTAGATTAAGTTTCTTATTCTGTGGACGAGAAAACCGAATTTTCCCGAGATGTAACAGCTACTCAGTTGAGGAACTGGGGTTGGATCCTTGCCTGGCTTCAGAGCCCAATGTCTAACCACTAAATGATACTCTACAAATACATGTTATAAGAGATGGTTTCCACCCTTTTATGCCTGCCGACATTTCTGAGTTACTCAGTTGGTCAGAGCATTTTTCACACCCACAACTTTGACATTTGATCCTTGACTTATATTCATGGATTCAGGGAAGCATTAGCCATAGTGCTGTGTGGCCCAACTCAAGGAACAGTCATCCTGGTTGACTTCTAAAACCAACTTAATAGAATAAGCATATACCATTGAGGTTGGGTAGAATGCTTTATTAGAGGATATTGTTGACATATGTACAACCTATTAGGGTTAACCCCTTTATTATTAGGTACTATTAGAGATTAACCTTTATAGGTTGTATATATGTCAACAATAGCCTATAATATATAATAATTATATTATACAACTTTATAATTAGTCATATAGTATAATATATAATCCCTAATTAATCTCTGATTAGTGTTATAACATGTGGTAGGCCAAGTATATTCACAAAGTCATGTTACCATACAATCCTGACTCAATTTTATCTTCCTTTCCTGCTCTCTGAAAAAAGGTTACTTCAAAGAAAATATTCTAAGCATATATACCCACTACATATTCCTTAAATGATTTAGTTAATCCTTGCATCCATCCTGGAATCTAGTCAATTGGCATAGGTATTTTTTAGAGATGAACACACTGAGGTATAGGGAGATTTTTGTAGCCTGCAGGAGCCCTACTGGGAGCAAGAGGAAGTACGAGGCCCCAAATCTAGGTCTCCCTGAAGCCTTGTATTTAGTGAGTGGGGCTGCTTGCACTTAGATAACTCTGTTTACTTATGTAGGTCAGATCTTATTTTCTATCCAGAGTCACACATATTTAGTATGTCCCCCTCACTATTACTCTGAAATTCTCCCTGGCTGGCCTTAAAAATAAGTCCTGTACTAGAATTATATTCAGTGAAATTCTTTTATGGTTTTCTTATGAAGAGCTGATTGTGTAATAATAAGGCCTGCAGAATGCCAAATATAGAATCATTCCATTATAGGAAGGCTGAGGACATACTCAACCCATGTTAGGAAACTTATTTGTTCTGGTAAAGGATGATTTTGTACTTAGTAAGGAAAACCAATGCAGAGGTGTCTGAGTCCTTGCATTGATTATATAACACAGTTTCCTTAAATAATTCCTGAGGCATTGTCCTCTGTCCTCCTTCTCTAGCTCTGGGAAGAAAAAAAAAAAAAAAAAAAAAAAAACCCTGCAGGTACAAAAGATACCAAGACAGAAGGAAAGCCAAAAATATAACCCAGGACTCATGTATTTCCAAGCAGTGTGCTATGTACTAGCAAGCATATGCAAATAGAGAGAAATTTGAAACTCTAGTTCCTGGAGTACAAAATAAGCATTTTTAGTACAATATTTCCTCAGAAAATTTCTAGAAATATCTGGTACTGTTTCATTATCTCTATAGTTGTGTATGGTGGTTGTAATTCTCGTGATGGGTAATGACATTTTGCTAATTCAAAAAATATTCCTTTATCTTTGCTTAGATTTTAGGACACTTGTTTTTACATTATGCACCTTATGTAAAATTATGAAATTCAAACTTGAGAATGCCAAATGTCCTGGGTATGTGACTTCTATAGATCAGGAGTCCAGCAGCAGACACTTCAGGTTCCTAATACCAAAGGTTTATAACCAGGGGTAGGTGTGTAGGTAGGAAGCTTCTGATAAATGGCCAAGACAAAAGTCAGTCACAGAATTAGGAAAAGATATCCATGTCTGCCTCTGCCCCGGGCTTCAGTACCACAGAACAGAAGAGAGGTTCCTTTCCCTCTTATGGGTAATGCCCGAAGTCAGGCAGGAGGCTGTAATTGGTCAGAAAATAAAAGAAGGAATGGATAGGTAGACTACATGATTAATTATGTAGTCATGAGCAATGGCCAATCAATCAAGCCTTCGTTAAATGGAGGAGAAGAGGATTTTCTTTCAAAAGTCATAATCATGAAATATGAGGGACCTTGAGACAACATCATATCCAATTTCCAACTTTAGGCCAAGTACACTTCCGTATAGAAGTTGTGAAGTTTGCTCTTCTTAATGATATCTTCATCAGAGTAATTGATGTTAACGGCCACAGCAGATACTGCTGAACTCCCATGGCTTACTTTTTGCTTTGAAGTTCAATCCAGGTCAGGCAGCCGACTGCCACATAGCAGCTCTGCCATCTGGATCACATATCCCCACAGTTGCCACGACAAGGTAGGAAAGAACTGGAGCCATCCCCTGGCTTTTTTATCTAAGGGCCAGGCCTGGATATGACTTACCTCACTTTCCTTAACATTTTATTGGCCAGAGCCCATTTTGTAGCCGCAAACTAACCACAGGAGATTGGGAAATGTAGTGAAGCACACAGATACTTGGGGAGCACCAACAGCCTCCCCCACAACCGCTAAGGACTTCGCAGACAATGAAGTGGGAATACTGCACTGAAGAGCTCTGAGTGTCACACGCACACCCGCCATCCCTTGAGGAGGCAGGTGGACTAATAGAGGAGGTCCAGGATGCCCTGACAGCGTACAAACCCAACTAGTCTGAGAAATGTCTGGGCTAGTTTAGAAGCCAATGATTAAATGTTCATGTGTTTGTCTTTGGTTTTTCATTGTGATGGGGAGAATGTGTGGCATTTGAAACATGTGAACGAAGGATGTTAAATAGAAGAGAATAGATTTGCATTGGGAAATACACATGTCCACATAAAGTGTCTCTCTCATTTTCCCACTGCCTTTCCCTTCCCTTTTGACTATGCGTTACCATTTTAATGAAGCTATTTGAAGTTCCCTTCAGAACAATGCAAGTGAAATGTTCCTGTTACTCCCATTAGGACCTGTTAACTAAGGTGTATTTTGTGTCGAACAGTTTAGCACCTGATTGAATGCAAGAGAAACGTTATACAGTTTTCAGTGTGTGGATGCTAGAGTCAGGTACCAGAAATAGCCAGAGCACATAACATTTATACACATGAATGTCCTAATCCCAAATGATGCTATCAACTGCCAGCATCGCAGATTTCTGTTTGGTTGATAATTTTTCTTTTTTACAGTGTTTTAAGACACTTTTGAAAACATTTATAATAATTTACTCTACTTTGTAATTAGACTTTGTGATTAGAATCTTGCTCACTTGTATAGCTATTTTCCTTTAAATGAATGGTACCAGCTGGTTTATAGCTGAAACCTGATCTGACTCCCAAAGCTATCGGAGGGGCCAGCAAAACCTAATGTGTTGTGGTGCTTCACGAAAAGTGTACAGAAGGAGATGGTTTACATTCTTTTCTATTTCTTGGTAGCTATGTATGTTGGAGATGATTTTCTTTTTCAACTTAAATCTTAGCTGTGCTGGGCATACATTTAATTTATAAGACATGGGAAGAGGCTGATGTTATCTTCTCTCCTACAGCCTGTGATCATTACAGGAAGGACAAATAGCTAAAAATGTGCAGTTTGGACTTAAGCCACGTGGGCTATTGTGCCATCAAGAGATATGTGATGGCTGTATAATTAAAGGAAGAAAGCATTAGTGAAAGGATAAGAGAACAAAGTAATCACAAGTGGCCCTGACTATTAATTATTTCCATGTAATATTACACATAGTATTGAAGATTCAGCTAAGTTCCTCATTCACTCCCTTAACAGTTAACGAGAAACCACAGCAGGCTAGGCACTATGTTTCCATGATGGTGTGACAGGTTTGAATGAATCTGATTCATGGAAATCAAAGATGCTTGATGGCCAGTCTCTCAGGGCCATATCAGTTTCCAGATTCAGCTAAGTGACTTGCCCAAGACCGGGGGGGGGGGCGGGGAGTAATAGACAGAACAAGCATTCACCCTTTTCCCATGGATCGAAATGGAGACATGAGGACTGAGAATCAAGAATATTTCTGATGGCCAACAGGCCTGGTTCTCAGTCCATCTGCAGCTGCTTGGAACTGATAAAAACACAAGATCCCACTCACTAATACAGTGTGGGTGTGGGTGTGTGTGTGTCTGCCATGTGAGGTCTGTGGCTTATTGAGAACAAATCAGCCATCATGCCAGCAGCCTTGAGTCAGTGGAATGCTGGTGACAGGAGGACTGACTGGACAGATGTGTGTCCAATTGCATGACCACTTCTTCCTAATTCCTGCTCCATAACCTGCCTGGTGGGCCTGCAACAGACATAGACTGGACAGAGACCGTGGGAGCTGCTTGCTTTACTCCTGTAATACTCACACTTTCCATAGTCTCTATAGAAACTCTAATGCATTTCCAGAGTGTTCTGGCCTTGTTCCTGTGGACAGGCTGCTACCCTGCTGGCCACCAGAGCAGTACCAAACACAGAGCTGGTGCAGAGCCCAGCAAGAAAACCCCCTGCTGTCCTAGCAAGAGTCTGCTGATCCTCACCCATTCTCAGTCACCTGTGTATTGCCTCTCCACACCCCCTGCCCTATTTTCCCAGCAGTCTGATTTTCTCAATATGATCCCAGAGTTCCATTTGTGCTTAAAACCATCCCTTGTAGGAAGGCTGGGTCTGTGGACACATCATGTTATATAAGCACAAGCATTGTGAGATGGAGACGAACACAGTCATAGGGCCACGCTGCCTCAGAAATCATTTGCCTGGGTGCTCCGGCCTCACAGCCTGTTACCAGGAGACTGCTTTTTGCGAGAATTGATCAGCTCTGCTAAACACAGGTGTTATGCGCGTGTATGTGTGACAGTGGGCGGCAGGTGGGGGAGATTTTGATGGGCCGCGTTCGTTTCCTTAGGACATGGAGGTTTGAATAAAACATCACGGCAGGGTACAGAAGCAAGACAAGAGAAATCTTTGACATTTTCTCCATAACATGCCTAGAGCGCTAAACAAACAGGTGGGACCTGAGGTGCCTCCATGTCTAACTTCACATTTAGCTCAAGATTAATGACAGACTCACTCCATTCGGGTTTCATTTGTGGCAGTGGGACCAAGCATTCCTTCTCACCAGCGTCATCATGGCCCGCCTCTTGAGTTTTAAGAAGAGGAGAGAGAAAAAAGAGAAATCTCATTTTGAGTTGGCCAGATTGAGAGAGAGGAAATGTGATACAGGTAGTAGTAAATAAGGCCTGTGGAGATGGCTCTTGCCTCCCCTCTAAAATTGTTCAAGGTTTTCATGTTGCAGACATGAATACTGAGAGTGCCAAAAAAATGTATACACGTGTACCCTTTGGTCAACATTGCTCAAGCAGTAGTTCACCGTCAGCACAAGTGTCTGGACACTGATGGTAACCATTTTGAGCACTTGTTGTAATTGCTGAAGTTAACCATGACTTGTATTCATCATTTGTTATCAGTATCTATTGAGTGTTACAATTTTAATACAGTTTTCCTCTTTTAAAAATGTGTGTACATTTTTTTGGCACCATCTGTAGTATCAGCATTTTGTTTAAAAAAATCCCTCAAAACCAGAAAGCCAAATTCTTTTTTTTTTTTAATTTACTTATTTTTAATTAGTTTCAGGTGTACAACACAGTGCAATAGTTATACATTTTACCCCTCAAAGTGACAACCCTCCTCCCCCAATTTGCCAACCCACTCCTCCGCACCATATCATACATATCTATTACTCTTCCTCTGACTCCTTTCCACAGTATAATCCACATCCCGTGATTATCTATATATATTCAATTACAGTTGGTATACAACCTCCGCTTCAGGTATACAGTGCAGTGATCAAACCTCTACTCCATCTATGAAATGGTCTCCCCAACAAGACATGTGACCATCTGACACCCCACAAAATATTTACAACATTATTAATTATATTCCCCGAACTGTCTTTCATATCCCTGTGGCAATATTGTAGTTGTCTATTTTTGCTGTCTAATCCCTTCCCCTTCTCCCTCATCCCCCAGAAAGCCAAATTCTTAACCATGCCCTGCTATTTGAACTGAATAGTGCAGAGAAAACTAACTTCAGTAAACTAAACTTCCAGAGCCTTTACACAATCAGTGGTATTTCTATCTCCATACTTAGCACAACTCCCCGCCTAGCCAGACTCTTCTAGCTCTAGGTGGCCCTCATTATCTTGGCAGTTATTTAATTCAATCAACATGGCAGCACCTCAGCAGCAGACCATCTAGTCTGTGCAATCGCAAGGCCTTCTTGGGTCTTCTTGACACAATCAGGACAGCTGGTTATGAACTTGGTACTTTCACTTTCCACCTATGTGACCTTGACCAAGAGAATGAACCTCACTGAGCCTCAGTTATCCAACCAATAATCAGTGGGAGCTGGTGGAAGTTATTGCTTGTCCAAGCTATTGAGCAGGAATAGAATATGGGTCAAATCAGGCAAGGCATATCCCAGTGTTTTGTAAATTGTATAATGTTATACTACCTAAGATATTATTGTTAATTTTCTTAATTATTTTACTTATTTATTCTTACTTTTCTACTTGCTTGTGTCTTCTTTCATTACTTAATGTTCATTTACCCTTCCAACAGAGGGCAAGAAAGATAAAACAGAGATCTAACTCATATTTATCAACTTGAGATGTTGTTTTCTATACCTCCCCCAACCCCCTGCACCACACAAATACTGCACACATACTTACTGCTCTGGAATGTTCAAATCTATTTAAAATTGCAGAAAGTATTCTATTTCTCCTAGGGACATTTAACACTTGCAACAATTACTGTTTTCTACCATTGTATGTAAGTTTTGGAGAATTATAATTGGCATGAATATATTAATTAATTCACAATAGTAACTATTTGTTTTAAAAAGAAATAATGTGAATGTTCCACACCCTGTTCATAATGGTTCTTAGGTAAGCTTTGAATGGGGGTGATGCAAAGAAAGAAATTCTAAAAACCTCCTGTTGATCCTATTCTTTGCCTGAATATTCTGTCTTCTGGGCCCTTGAGCGATGGCAGGAAACTACATTTATTATTTGCATTGTATTCTAGGCATGTTTTGGTTTCTATTAAAATCTACTTCTTTCCCTAATGCAAAGAACACTATATGCCTTAAGCAACTAAAAACAATAGAATTTAGGCTAGTAATGTGGGCATGAAATCATTAAGTTTACGATATTCTTACAAGTACCTTAGTTATCTATACATATTTCTGATTCCCAAAATGAAATGAAGAAATGAGATGAGCAGTAAGCCATTTTGAAAATGTTAGAATAAGTATTCTTATTATTTTCATGATAACCTCTTACTGGCACTTGTGTTGAAACAGTAAAATCTGGCCGATCTGGGTCATAACTGTTATTGTTTTATCGCCTCCTCACCTCTGCCCAGGCCTAGTTCAGTGCCTTTCTGTGTGATGGGCTCTCAGCAAATATGGTTGGTTTGTATTATTCTTAAGCATAATACATAACATACTGGTCTCTGAACTCTTTTCTATTTTCCATTCACCTACAGCTCCTTTCTCTCTGATTTAAAATCCTCTCTGCTTTTGATACAATATTTATAATATTCTTTTAATAGCTACAGAATTCATCCATGGGGTATAGGCAATGTCTTCCTCACATTTAATTTTTTTTTTTTTTAAGAAAACTAATGGAACACAGAAAAAGAAAAAAATACTTTGGTTTCCCATAAAGCAGTTTGTAGCTTTTAAGGGTATGTCATGGTTTAGGACTAAATCTATAGGCTTTTCATGGAATAAGGAGTGGGTTTGTAATATATGCCAGGAATATAGTATGAGTTTTCATCTATTCTAAGAATTATACTGAACAGTTCCATTTAACGTAGAAAAATATGTCTTTTTCAGTGCAAATGGGGGGGAAAAAACGCACTTCTCTGTTCTCTGGTAGTCTCCAAGTACCACTTCTCTACCTTGGAATTGACCCAGTTGCTATTCGCCACCTACCCTAGGTAGCCTGATATTTTTGAGCTGCCCTCTGCTCCATACCCCTATTTCTGCCAAATAGCAAAACCATCTGCTCTGGTTGGGAGGTATCTAAAGACTATTCTGTAAGTACCAGAAATGAGAAAGCTATTTTGCCTAGATAAAGGCAATACAGCAGGCTCCTTCCCGCCATCTATTGATTAGATCACCTCCTGAATGCCCTCCCAAATGAGCAGAAACAAATCTCCAAGCAGCTGGAATAAGGGTCTGGGACTATGAGATTCTGGGGAAGCTGCTGACTTGCTAAGGAACTGCAGCCTCAATGAACAGAGTCAGGATACTTCGTTTGCTCTTATTTAGTGAGGCAATGACCCGTATATGGGAACAGACATTTGATAGCCCACAGAGTAGACTTATTGCTGAAGCAGCAATAACAGACACCTTCAGCTGATCATGAATGCAAATGTAGGTGCCTGATTAATTGGTTCTCTTTCTACACCAGCCCACACACTTAGATTCCAGAGTAAGACTGAACATGTAATAGAGAAAACTTCCAATTGAAAACATTTTCTTTTTAGGTCATTCAGGGCACTCCACCAGATACAGATATTCATGTCACACACATATTACGTCAAGTATGCATCTACCACT
Source organism: Aselliscus stoliczkanus (assembly GCA_033961575.1). NCBI lineage: Eukaryota > Metazoa > Chordata > Mammalia > Chiroptera > Hipposideridae > Aselliscus > Aselliscus stoliczkanus. The sequence goes on from CM066729.1 coordinate 69,052,445, forward strand.
GGGCGAGCTCATAGCACTTTTGGTCCCATGGCTACATGTTTATTTACAGCTGTCTAACCCAAATTAACCCTCTGTTTTATGGTGGCCACTGTCTTGTATGAGTCTCTAGGGGCAGTTTTGACTGCCTAGGACAATGCCAGGAACTCATAGAACCACTTGGGAATATGATAATGTGGGGCTCAAAGGCCCAGACAGTATGGCTTACCCAGTTAATACCTTTGGCCAATAAGGTAAAATGCCAGCTACATCTCAGGACTATGTGAGTGAGGCTTCACGCACTAACTTAGTTACCTGTACAGTTCAGAAACTGCCCATCTAATTAAGAGAGGATGGCTTTTTCTCGACTGCATGCTGTTTTAACATCATTTTCATGAGCTCCCTTGCTTCAGTTTCCCTGACTTTACCACATGACCACTCACATGGCACTTGGCATTGCTTTGCTTTTTTAAAAAACATACATTTTATCCTTTCCTTTAAATTATTACCATATTCGTCCTCTTTCCTTAAGTCACTTTGTTCATCACTCAATGCATGCATAAGGGCAGCATTTCTAATCACTCCTGGCAGAGAAATTTGAGTAACTGATACTTATAATGAGTTTCTCCCACCCTCCGCTTCATCTGACACTCAAAGAATCTAGTTTCCATATTTTCCCTACTCGCCCATGAAATTTGTGTCTAAAAGGAATCATGCGCCTGCAGAGTGCCCCTTTTCAAATAGCTACTTCAGAGGCTGATGTTTCTTGCTTTTTCAATGGGTCCTAATATGAGTGGGAACTAGTTCTAGTGGGAAAGAAATTACCACTGCTAGTTTTCTTCTATTGAAAGATCTAAGACTTCAGAGACTCAAATGACAGACACAAAACACCTGCCAACATCTGTTACCTACAAGAGCAACAAATAAAAGGAGACCTCCCTTTTACTGAGATGTGCACCATACATTATGTAATGGTGACAAATTTTTATTTGGAGAGCTTTTTCTTAGGAGCCAGAGTTAAGCTTCTAAAAATGTTAGTGAAACTTGTTTCACTTATGGGTGCACACTCACACATCTTTGTGTCACTTTTTATCATGGGTATAAAATGTCTGGACATTGACTGAAGGGCTGAACATATTAGCATAGCTCTGCCTGTTAGCAAAGAAGAACTCAGTACATATCTTTAGGATGATTTATTGTTAATATCAATAGTAATGATTGATTATGAATTGTAAAAATTACCTTTTAGCAATAATAGTGTCCTTAAAGATACAACTAGGATGCCATTTGCCATAGAAATGCATGAATTATTTTATCATGTTACCTTAGGAGGGTAAAGCCAACATGATTTTATTACCTCATTTTAGCATGTAATAAATAATAGCTACACTTGTAGAACCTTTTATAGTTTACCAAGTAAGTTCACATGCATTATTTTATTTGAACCAAATAGCAAGCTTGTAATATTATTGCCTACTATCAACTTTGCACATTATTTCCAATTGCCAGATGAGGAAACTAAGGCTCAGGGAAATTTAAATAATTTGTTGTTAATTTGTTCATTTATTCATTCAGAATTTGTTAAGCACCTGCAATGTGTCTGATGATGTGGATTCAAAGCAAATATCAGAGAACCTATGGTTGCCCTGAGAACTACTGGTTCAAAGTCCCCTGGCTTTCTGTCTAGTAAAAATGTGCTACATTTTCTAATCCTGTCATCCAACCTGGAAGTTACCACACCATGCAACAAAACATGCTTCTGTGGCATTTTCAGAAGCAAAATGCCAAGCTGGATGGATGTTTGATGTTTCACAAAATGCCATTTATGTGTTATAATGTATATTTTTATTTTTATTGTCGAATTCTTGGATCAAGCGTATTAAAGCCAAGTGCTGGTCAAGAAACATCCTGTAGATTTCTGAACCGAGCTCTTATATAAGCACTGTTCCATCGCCTGTTACAGACGCAAAAAAAAAAAATAGGGCTGAATCTTCTCTAGCTGGACCAAAGAAAGGTTAGAAATTAGGAAGCCGATAGTGTGTTTTTAACACCCCACTACTACCACACACACAGTAATACATTCATCTTGTCTCAATTTCAACTGAACAATAACTAATAAGACCAATTTGTTGCTAATTTGTATCATTAGAAATGGCATTTTGAATTGAATACACATAATACCTGCTAATTATTTGAGGTTAGGGAAATAAGCCAACTGACCACTTTTCTCCCCTACTCTGGAACTAACATTTTTCTTTTGTTGGCCGGTTAGTTAGGGACCGAGGATAAAGGTATTAAAACAATCACAGCCAGAATTAGACAGTCTTGCAAACCTAGATTTATTTTAAAGCAATGTGTATTGTTAGATAAGAATCAATGCTAACCATGCAACTAAAGTGGTTTTCTCTAAACTCAAAGGAGTAACTAAGCAAAGATGAAAATTTACCTGTATGAAAAGGCTTCTCTTCAAACGTTTCCCTTATTATGACTGCTCCCCCATCTGTAACAATTAGGATTCTTTGGTTTAAACAACAGAAATTGACTAATTTCATATATATATATATATATACACACATATATATATATATATACACACACATACATATACACACACGCATATGAATATACGCACACACACACACGTGTGTGTGTGTGTGTGTGTGTGTGTGTGTGTATATATCATATATGGAAGAATATGGAATAGCTCACAGGATCAAAGGAAAAGCCAAAAAATCTTGCCTTGGAAAGCACAGTAGCCATGCATCTCTCGGGATGTAGGTTGCAAACACTAGTGAAAAATTATAGTCCTTTCAGGTGACGGCTCTTTTTCATGATACATATTAGCTAACTATTGCTGCTGAACAAACCACTCTGAAATTCAGAGGCATAAAACAATAGTTATGCTTTGTTTCTCACAAGCCTGCAAGACAGCAGGTCTGGGCAGGGCTTTACTACAGATGACTCTGTTCCTTGGGCTGTCAGAGTTATCAAAACAAAACAAAACAAAAAAACATATAGGATGCCAGTTAAATTTGAATTTTAGATAACAAATATTTGTAGTATCTGTATGCCCCATACAATATTTGGAACACATGCATATTAAAGAAATGTTTTTTGTTTATCTGAAATTCATATTTAACTGGATACTCTGTATTTTACCTGGCAATTCTGTTTGCCATCTGCCATCTTCCTTTTCCTGGAACCAACAGGTTCCATTCGGCATGTTCTTCTCATGGTGATAGCAGAGCCACAAGACCGTGTGAGTCCAGTTGTGCCAGCACTTTTCAAGACTCTGCTTGTATGCTGATATCCTTGGCAAAATAAGTAACATGGCCCAGGGTTGGGAACCTGTGTGCCACCCGCTATTGGGATGCATGGGAATGGCAAAGGATGTGGATACAGGGAAGAGTGGGAAATTGGGGCCATTAACACAGTCTACCACAGGTTGAATCAGTTTCAACCTCTCTTGAACCATTCCTTGTAAAAACCAAGTTCCAGGGAGGCTCAGTTATGTCATACCCCCAATCCTTGGCCAAGGGAAAACGGGGCACTTGATTGTCAGTCCTAACAAACCAAGGAAGTGGGTGAGAGGTGATTTCCCAGAGGAAAAGCAGAGTGTCCTACCAGAAGAAGGCATGGATTTGGGCAAGGAAAACACTCTACTTACATCCTTGACTGCTTACAGTTCCACTTTTAGCCGTGCATAAGAGATGTTAGTCTTACACAAAAGAGAAGAACGAATGAGTTGGAACCTAGAAAACTCTACAAGCATGTATAGACACCTCTAGGTCTGCAAATGCCAGGGCAGACCCTGGAGACCTGATAAGAGACAGAGGGTAAGAAAATTATAAAAAGAATGAGGATGGACAATAAAATTATGGGTGGCAGAGCCAGACTGTGTCATAATCCTGCTTAATGCTGATTTACTGCACAGTGGAAGGAATTCATGTGTCCAGGTGCACTGAGATGTCAGCATTAGTTTAGAAACTGCCATTAGATTTGTAGTGAATAGAAAAGCATACATTTCTTTTTTTTTTTTTTTTTAGCTGAGCCATCCTGCCACCTGTTGGCAGCTTAGTGGCAGCTCAGCTCAGGCTGGGCATCAAACTTCTGTGTCTCAGAGTTCAGCTGGCACTCTTGACTGAGCTCTTTACCAACTGAGCCATTCGGCCGGCCCTTGAAAAAGCGTACATTTCTTTAACACAGAACTTATGTGTATTTCAGTAGGTGTACTTCACGTAATAGGTGTGCATTTAAATAGGTGAAAGAATATCACTGATTTAATAATCTAGATTTTAAAATCTGAGCTATTAAGTATGACATCTTCATTTTACAATTTTCTCTTCTAACACTGGAAACCCTGAAGATTCATTTGAAATATGAATTTGCTAGTGTTCTGAAAGGTAGATATCTAAATTATGTTTTTTATTCATCATTTTGGGAGGTGTTCATTCAATAAACAATTCATTTTGGAATAGGCAACACATAATAATAGTGTGGTGTCCAAAAGATTCGTGATCTATAGTTTTAAATACTTTGATAAAATTAATTGGCATGGTGAGTAAGGTTTGTATTTACATGTTTCCTAGAAATATTCCTCTAGCCAAGTTCGTCGCATTATGTAAATAATTTCTGAAAACCAAAATGATGTCTATATTTTATCTTATTTAACAAATAGCATTAGGGCAGTTGACTAAAAAATTATAGGAATAAAACCTGGTTATAGCTCACACCAGAAATAAATCCTAGATTACTTAAAGAGATCAATAAAAAAAAGAAAAAGAAAAAGAAAGAAAGAAAAGGAAAAGAAAAAGACAGAAAACACACACACACAAAAAGAAATATGGGCCGGCCGAGTGGCGCATTGGTTAAGAGCTGGTTTTGGGATGCCAGCGGCCCCGGTTCAGATCCCACATATGAGGGCCAGTGACACTGCCCTCCACAGCTAATAGCTCCACCTGGAGCTGGGCTGTGCGAGCCCCAGCGATGGGGTAGGCTGCAGCCCCTGCTGCAGTGGGCTTCCATAGGCTACAGTGAGTGGCCGGCAGCCAGCGTGAGCGGCTGGCAGCCAGGGTGAGCTGCCAATAGCCGTGATGAGCGACAATCCAGAGGCCGGCGACCGATCTGCCTCATCCGGGAAGAGCGCAATGATGATACCAACATGGGCCAGTGAAGCAACATCCTCCGCAACTAGACGGAAGAACGAAGAGACAGCAACTTGTCTATTCCCCTTCCCCGATTTCCCAATGCTGTTCCCCTCCTCCAATTCCCCAATAAAATCTTAAAAAAAAAAAAAAAAAAAAAAGAAGAAATAGAGAAAAGCACCTAACTGATCTTATGTTGGGAAAAGACCCAATATGCACCAAAGCGATGGAAGAAATCACAAAAGAAAGTTCAACAAAGAAATGTGAAAGTCCTGTGAAACAAAAATGATCGTAATATTAAGAAGTTGGGAATACATTGGAGAAATTGCAAATAATATGAAAGCAAAAGGTCAATTCCTTCAGTATGAGAAGCTCTCATTAATCAGTAAGAGAAATACAGTAACCCAGACAAATTGGAGCGATCACGGAAACTGAATAGGTTGAAAAATGTCAAATAAATGGTTCATGGCATTATTTAGGAAAATATAATAAATCACACTAATAACCTATAAATGAAAATTGTTAGGGAGTACTCCAGAAAGAAAAGAAAACAAAACAACAAAAGCAAACAAACAAAAAAAAATTACCCCGAAAATTGACCATAAATCAATATTCAGTGACTTTGATAAACGACTTACCTTTGCGGATCCAAGTAAGATTATCATGTTAAATGATAATTTCCTAGGTGGTCAGTCATCCTTCCTGAGAATTAAAATAAAGCCAAAAAATATTAACCACTTTTTCAAAAGTGAATGTGATCTAGAGGGAGAGTTAAGCTTGGGGACTCTGTAAACCTTAGGTTTTGTTCCTGGCTCTGGGATTTCTTAACTATGTGATTGTTACACATCTGTCTCTATGCCCACATCTGTAAAATGGCAGTAATAATAAGAATAATTTTTTACTTCCCATCTTTATAAAGTTTTTACAAGGTAATAAAATAAAATGAATTGCTACTTTAATGTTATATTTTCAGTGATGTAAATGTAAACTCCATGAATGGCTACAGGAAACTGGGGAGGAGCTACTAAGACACTAAACTAAAAAAAAGTTACACACACACACACACACACACACACACACAGAGGGTGCCAAAAAAAGTATACACATCTCTTGTAATTGCAGAAATCTAACGTGACTTATATTCATGTTTTGTTACCCGTAAAATTGTAAGTATTACAATTTTAATACAGTTTTTTCCTTTCTTAAAATGTGTATACATTTTTTTTTTGGCATCCTCCCTGTGTGTGTATATATGGCTCCTTATAGAAAAAAAAAAAAAACAGTGAAAACCCTGAAAAATCTATAATTGAGGAAGTTGGACACCATGTTTATGTTGCTTCCTACTTTCCTAAAGTACACAAACATTGCTCTGCCCTATGGTTAATTTTTTTCATTAAGAGTCAAAGAAATTGATAGTGAAATAGATGACTAGAGGGGTAGCTAACGAAATATTGATAAATGCTGTGTTTTATTTGTACAGAATAAAAGCTTGCTCCTTTCTGACAAAAATTCAATGAGATGACTTTCTTGAGCTCAGAAAAGAGTTGGGGGGAGCGGTGTAGAATTCTATTAATTTCTTTTTTTTCAAACACTCTGTGAGTACCTGCCATGTTCCAAATAACATGCTTTGTATGATTCAGTGGTCAAGAAAACAAAGGCCCTCCTGTCTGCCTCTTTTAATTTAGTGACAGGCACAGGTATGTAACCCAGCATTTAAGATTCAGTACTGTGGGAGAGAAATAGGGGTCACAGTGTGAGAACATGGGAAGGGCACTTCACCCAATATGGAGTCAGGCATGGAGAGGCAGGGGAAGTAGGGGAGGGGAATGACGGGACAGTCTTCCTGGAAAAAGTTAGAAAATAAGCTGGCTGGGGAAGCCAGTTAGCTCAGTTGGTTAGAGCGCAGTGCTCATAACACCAAGGTTGCCAGTTCGATCCCCACATGGGCCACTGAGTTGCACCCTCCACAACTAGATTGAAACAACTACTTGACTTGGAGCTGATGGGTCCTGGAAAAACACTGTTCCCCAATAAAATTTAAAAAAAATAATAATAATAAGCTGAAACCTGAAAGAGCAAAGGGGCTAACTACTTGAGGAGCTGAAACAAGAATATTCAATGTAGGGGGAGAAAAAAAAAAAAAATGTTGAATGCCTGAGAATAAACAGGGTTAGTACATTCCAGGAACCCAAAGTTGTTTGATCTGCCTGGATGAGGCCATGTAAAGGCTGGAGAGAGAAGCAGGGACCAAACATGAATGACTTATTAAGCCATATTAAGAAGTTTGCATTTTATCTTGAGGGCAATGAGATTAATCAGGGGATACTATACTCACATTCACTGTTTTAGGATAAAAACAAAAGTCCTGATTGCTGTGTGGTGGTACATGAATGACAATGAGCTTGAGGAAAATAAGTCTAGAGGCAAAGAAACTAGTTGTAATGCTCTTGCAGAAATTCAGGCAAAAAAACAAACAAACAAAAAATGTTGATGGTTGGAAAAGACTAGTGAGTCTAGGAATTGAGATCATGAATGAATCTGAAGATTCATAAGCCACTGATTTTGGAGATCCATATAGGGCAGTGAAAGAGAGGGCAGTCAAGGGAGATAAACTTCTTTTTTGCTTGAGCAACTGCTTGCATGATGGCACCATTTTCTGAGATAGTGAACACAAGATGACAAGTGTTCTGTAGGAACGAAGATACAGACCTCAGTTCTGAGTAGCTGTGAGGTGTTGGATGGAGATGTAGAATAGTCTATTGGAAATGTAGGTGTAAAGGTCATGAGAAAAATCTAGGCTGCAGATACTGATTTGGGAGTCATCAATAACATGGCCTGAGCTTCCGAAGCTAGGCAGTTAAAGAGATCACTTGCAGTGAATGATATGAAGAAAGAAGACAGTGATCAAACGCTTAGGAATATGGATATTTAATAGGATAAGTCCAAAAGTTAAACTAGGAAAGCTGGCCAGAGGATTAAGGGGAAAAGTAGTTGAATTTGGTGACTTAGAATCTAAGAAAAGAAGAAAGAGATTATGGTCAATAAAGTCAAATACTTCAGAGAAAAATAGGATAATAACAAATACTGTTTGTTTGACCTAAAAACAATATGGTTCAAACAAATTGGTGAGCTTCCTGTGAGCAGTTTCTTTGGAGATTAATGAGGGAATCCTCATTGATCCTCATTTGCATAGAAAGTTGAAGTGAGAATGGGAGATGAAGATGTGGTGTAGAACAATGTCTTTAGAAATTTGGAGAGAGGGGTTGAAAGTTAATAAGAGGGCAACATGGGATTTGTGGAAGGACTACATCATATAAATATTTATGGGAAAAGTTGATACAGAGTATAATAAAGTAGGAAGATAAATAAGGGAGTGAAACCCCTTGTTATGACCCAAAGGGAAGCGTAATACAATGTCAACATGATTACTTTTCTAATTGTTCAACTATAAACACTTTTTGAACCTTCAGTATCTGAGATCCAAGACTTGAGCATATTGTAATTAGACTTGAGCATATTTCTTCTTAATTAGAAGAAACAATATAGTTTGGTGGCCAAAACATAGCCCTACAATCAATTATTCTAGATTCTATTCCCGCTTTGATCTCTACCTGTCTATGTACCACTGAGCAAGTGACTCAACTTGCATGCAGTGTAAAACCAAAGCCCTTAGTATATACTCCTCTTATCAAAGAAAGGTAATATGAGTAAATTTTGTCATAGGCACTAATTCTCTGGGAACTTGACCACTAGAGATTTTTTTTTTTCTGCTTTGTAAATGTGTATGTTTTTGTATTAGAGATATGGAGTCTCCCCCACTCCACTTTTTTTTCTTTTTTTGCATCAGAGCACATCTGTATTCTCTCCATGCTGCCTCCACTTGCAATTCAGAATTGACTACACTTTAGTAACATGAGATCTTTTAATTCCTATGTAGCTTTTCCAGTTACTGGTTTTAGATTGTTGAGGAAGGCATCTAGGATGACTAAATCTTCATAGATTTATATCTTATTATAGTTTTTTGGAGATGTTCAGAATGGTGGCTTACTCAGCTGGGAATAAGAAAGTGTGAATATCAAACAACAGAACACTCAGAAGTTCTGAGTACTAAACCCAGCCATAGCTCTTATTGGGATCACTCTTGACAAGTCATTATTTCTCTCTGTGCCTCATGTTCTTCTCTATATAAAATGGGTATAGCGGGCTGGCGGAGTGGCGCGGTGGTTAAGCGCTGGCTTCGGAAGCCAGCAGCCCCGGTTCGGGTCCCACATATGAGGGCCAGTGACACTGCCCTTAAAAAAAAATAATAATAAAATCGGTATAGCCTGTCAGGTCCTCATTGTAAAAGTCTGGAAGAATCCATTGCAAGTCAGTGTGTGAATATAAGACAACAACCTTAACTCCAATAGATAAAAGGGAAAATAGAAAACCTATGCAGAGAAATTACTAAATAATAGGAATCAACTACGTTCTATTTCTATTTGGAATAGAAATTTTTTGATTTGGAATCACTGGTTTCTACCCAGAGGCCATAAAAGATATCATCGTGAGAGGAGCGTTAAGATCACATGAGTTCTCTTCCCACTTCCTCCTTGTGACGCTCTGACCTGGTCAGTTGTCAGTGTCTCCTAACAGGGATCTACAGAGATTATATGATGGTCAGGCCACTGCCTCTATAAGCAGAGTGTGTTCCTGTTGTTTTTTTGTTTCGTTTCGTTTGTTGTTTTGTTTTTTGGGTCACTACACAACAGTTCCTAATGGACAGGAAGAATGAGAAAAAATAAGATCCTGTTATTATCGAGCCCCTTCGTGCACTTTTACCCTCCTCTCTCTCCCCAACACATGCTTTCTCGGGGACAGCATAAGCAACTAAGAGTAGGAAAAGGAAAATCACAGTCAAACCATAAACTCTGCTATTGGTAATCAGTGCATAAGCTCTGTGAGGAAATTTATGAGTAATTCACTTTTCACTTAAGCCTACCAATAGGAGACCTAATGTTGCCGCCCTGAACGCTAATGAAGGAAGTCAGACGGCAGCACAGCTAGCCCGTGGGGACTCATTTCTCACATCACCAAAAAGTAATTTTCGTCATTTTGTGCCATCTGGTAGCCTGGATTGTGAAGATGAAGTTTCATTCAAGTAGCGCTTAAGAGTGTGGGGCTGGAGTCTGCCTAGATTCCAATCTGTTTTGCTGCTCACCTCGCCCCTTCTGTACCTCAGTTTCTCACCCATAAATAAAATGCTTATAGGATATTATTTCCTTATTATAAAAGACTTATTGAGATGGTACTTATAAAGCATTCTATGTAGGGTCTTATGTATGCTAAATGCTTAATTAAAGTTAGCTATTATTAAATTGTTAGTAGTAGTAGTGATGAGAGAATTAGGAGTAATAATAGTATATGTCTTTGTAATGTCTTTCCGTCTGTGACATAAGCCTTATTAATTCAGTTTTTAAACTCTAAGGTACAATATTTGGCCTGTCACGCACAAAGATGATATTTAGAGGCTTTCTATTGTAGTGATTAACTGATGGTTTCCTCATGTGGCTGGATTATAAGTAACCAGATTTCGCTACATCTTAACACAACCATGCAATCTTATACTAAATAACACTATTTTGGGTCCTTTTTTTTTAACTGACATTTGAAGGAAAGATTGAAATATATGTATTTTATATATATATAAGAAAATAAATGTAGGTAATACATATAGGAAAAGTTCATTTTTAATATGGTAAATGGACATGCTTTCTAATATCCAAACAAGGCCCATTCTGACCGGAAAAGAGCTAAGAGCCCTTTGTTATACAACTTTGTGTTCTTCATCCTCCACTTGGCTGTAGTGGGAAGATTCTCACCTTCTAGTGAGACTTATGCTTTTTCTCTGCTGACAAGTCCCTAAGGAGGTCTGAAAGCACCCGGGCTTCTTAACAAAAAAATTCAAATGTTTTAAGTCCTCAAAGCACTTAGCTCAAATTGGCTGCTTCCAGGTGCATGGGACAGTGCTGCCAACCTGCTTTTGCCGACCTAGTTACACATCCCACTTGCTTTTGTCTTTGCAGTCCCACCAAAGATCTCCAACATCTCCTCGGATGTCACTGTGAACGAGGGCAGCAACGTGACCTTGGTCTGCATGGCCAATGGCCGTCCCGAACCTGTTATCACCTGGAGACACCTTACGCCAACTGGTAAGCAACCCTCCCGACTCGAACACGCCACATACTGCCTAAGATATTCTCATGTTTCTCAGATCCATTTTGTTCTGAAAAACAAACATCTCTCTTGTTATTAAAATACTAAAGAAAACTGTGACATAGAGGTTATTTAGTGTCCTCCCTGGTCTTTGGTAGTGTGCTCATCTCTATAAAGTCTACAACCACAGTGCAGACATACATATATTTTTTTTAAATTTCATTTTCAATAAAACAGTCCCCAAAGCAACAAATCTAGAAGCATTAAATGCCTTCAATGACTTAATATATGCCCAAAATATATGCCGGTTTTGTGCTTGAATGTCTCGGGGCAATGTTTTGTATGGATTACATTTACATAGTTTTTTGTGTGTTTTTGGTTGTGCTTTGATTTTTAACTATTGTTCCCTAATATGCAGACCTTGTGAACAAATCTTTCAGGAATAATACAGAACTGTTTGTGACTTCTAATGCCCTCTCCTTCGCATCTGGCTTAGTGGTGGGGCATCAGGCATGGACTAAGCTACATAAGTTCATTATGGATCCCCACTGATATGGATATAAATGATTTCCTAAAGCTCAGAAAGTGATTTCCAAAGAGTGTCTCCCCTCCCCTCTCCTGCCACCACCACCATAACTGGGTTTTCAGGCCCTGCTGATTTTTGAACTCCATTTAAATATTTTACCAAATTATTAAGGATTACACCCATACTGCTGTACTCTATAAATTTTATTTTCCCTTATGCAAAACCATACTTTTGCAAATGACACAATCTTTGTAGAATGGGGCCTGCTATTTAATTCTTCTATTAAGAGGAGCTACTATTTAATTATTCTTATAAAATGTCATTTATTTTGGTAGCTAGCCCCTGACTTTTAACTGCTTCGTATCTGATATTCTCTTAAAGTTTCTTTATATGGGTATCTAGAGATTTAATTTACATTTTCGTTTTGGAATGACCACCATGAGAAGTTGCCGTGAAAACTAGATATACAATGAAAGCTATCCTGAGAAACTTCTAAAAGACCAGGTTTGTGTTTAGTCATAGTATCTTTTTAAAAACTCTATATTTTGTGGTGTAAGAACATGGTCCTCCATTTCATGTTAGCCCTCAAATTAACTTATCAGGTGAAGCTTGGACCAAGCTATGGAATGGTATCTTATTTAGGCTATTCTTATTAGAGAATTCTACTTTCTTAAGAAAATGTTACTCAGTACCCATCCTTATTGTTAATGTATGCAACTTGTCATTTATTTATAATATATGAAAACAATAAATGAGGTGTTTATTTGGAAGGTCAACCTCAAATGCGTTTCCTCTCAGACCCATTTTATACTTCACATGGAAAAAAAATACGTATGGAGGATAATCTGAAGTATGAACTTCTGGATATCATACACTTTTCCCCATATTAAATGAAACCTCCAGAGAACATTCTACTTAGACTTATACTTAGAATTATACTATCTGCCAATCCCACACCACCTACCCCTGTTCTGAGTAGAACTGTTTTCACTGAACAACAATTTGGTATAAAAGCTGTTGGCCCACATTTGAAGATGTTACCAATGATCTCCTCTGAAATCATTGCATTTACTGTAATGTTGTTTTGAGAGATTGTTAATTTTATTAACATAGTTTCCTTTTCAAGGACCCTTTGAAGGGGTCCCTCTTTGCTTTCAATATTTCTACTCTCCTTTTCCTAAGAAATGGTTTGTTTCTTATAAATGAACCCAGTAAATTTTTATAAATGAACCCAGTGAATTTCATGAGTCCTTCATGTTATTGATTATTACCAAATTTAGAGCCAAATTTATGGCCCATCTGTGAAAGAATATAGGAAATCATATATCAATTGCATGTTAAAAAAATGGATTTTAAACAAACTGTGTAGGATTGTATGGCACAAAATCCATATACAGACCAGACTCTTGCTTTCTTCTTGTTTTCCTCCCATGATTTTCATATTATCTTACCTCTTAAAATTAACCTAAATGTCTGCATAAATATATTATTTATAATCTCTTAATTTTTTTGTGGAACAAGAGAACCATAAAGGAAGATAGATTATATTCAGGTTATAAGCAAGGAATGAATTGCATTGATGAAAATATTTTATTTCTTTTACTGCACTATAGCCTAGTACAGGGGTCTGCAAACTGTGGCTCGCGAGCTACATGCTGTTCTTTGGGTACGTACATGTGGCTTTGAAGAAAAATTGAAAATGAAAATAAAACTATCATAGTTTCATTTAAAAAAATTTAAAAGATATTGTGCACATAATGGTGATTTCATTTGTTTTATGGCTCTTGAATAATTTTTAAATTGTTTTGAGGGATAGAATTGGCTCTTCCGTCTCAAAATGTTGCCGACCTCTGGCCTAGTAAAGAGTTTTGTAGTTTTTTTTGTTGGTGGTGGTGGTTTTTCTCAGAGAAAAAAAAATGCTATTGGTGACCTGAACCCAAAGATATATAGTTTTTTATCCCTTGAGTTCAGAAAAATAATGAGATAGAACCAGTTTCAGGGCCTTTCCAAGCTTGACCTAAAAGTTTAGCTCATAGGTAACTCTAGTAAACATTTTCATGATAATGAACATGTGATTTGAACCCTGAATAATCTGGTTATCCGTGATGTTTCAACTCAACAAAAAACCAGAGGGCAAGCCAGATCATCCACAGTAAAGGCAGCATTTACATACACTGACAGAACCCTAGGGACTTCAAAATCAACTAGAAAAATAAGTGTCTTCTCCGGGATTCCCAACAGGCAGGCCCAGGGCTCAGCAAACTGTAGTCCCTGGGCCAAATCCAGCCTGCCCCACTTTTGTACTGCTTGCAAGCTAAGAATGGTCTTTAAATGATTAAATGATTGCGGAAAAAAATCAAAAGAAGAACTCTACTTTTTGACATACAAAAAATGTATGATAAATAAAGTTTTATTGAAACACAGCCATGTTTATTCATTGATATACTCATATTCTCTCTGGCTGCTTTTGTTCTAAAAGTTGCAACAAAAATGTCTTAGGTCCCAAAGCCTAAAATATTTTCTGTCTGGCACTTTACAGTATAGTTTATAGACCCCTGTTCAGGACTGTAGGTAGGAGCACATGACAAGGATTTTTTTGTACTCACCTTTGACCCCTTGGGGCAATGGAGATACCTTCCTTTAAGTTCGTAAGGACATGAAAAAGAAAAGAACTTTATTCTTCTATAATCCTTGATCTAGGCCCTCTCTGTGGGTCAAATTCTATTCTGACATGTGCAAAACCAGCCCACTGTTGCATTCACAGACTCAAGGACTAACTCCAGTTCTTCCTTACAACAGGTATTGATCACCAAGCCCACTTGTCATATTTTTCACATCTGACCTCAATAACCATCTATCTGATCATAATCATATTCCTGGTGACAAGAGAAAGAATTTGCCTCTTCTATTCTATAAAGGAAACTAGGATTTGTATTATTATTATTTTTTTAGTTGTGGTTTTCATGGATTGTTTTCCTGCTTTGCAAAATTTGAAAATGGGGTGATCCTTTTCAGCTTAAAATGGAAAAGCCTTTCTTGGAGACACCCAAAGAAGAGGCTGTGCTCCCTGTCTGACAGCAAAGCTACCTGCAACGCTGGCCAAGTGAGCAAAAAATTCCATCTTTGTTCAATTATTAATTGTGCCTTCAACCGTGCAGAGTATGACTGTCTGACAGAGGAAATGTACCTGTAATTAGCTCGACCCCACTGGGGCATCAAGCCCTAAAAGGGGGAAGATTCCATGCAGGTTCACAAGTACCTGATTACCTGTCATTTGATGACAGGTGGGGGAGAAAGGAAAGAGGGCACAAGGTATATTTTTATGAAGAGAAGAATATTTATTACTCCTTAATTCAGTTCTTCTTCTTCTTTTTTTTAATTTTAGATTGTGCCATTTTGCTTTTCTTTCTTTTAACTTCCGAAATTTCTTTTTCAAGTATACTGCAAGTGTTTTTAAAGAGAGAAATTAGAAGAATGGTGTATCTTTCATGTATAGAAAATCAAAACACCTGACTTAGATGGAGGAGCAGAGATTGATGCATTTGTGGTTGCCTTTCTTACATTTCTGATTTTTTTAAATTTTCTCTCCTTTTCAGCCATTCTGTATAGTCCAAATGATGTATCACGTATGTGGTTGTTAAATGTGACCTATTTTCTCGCTTAATTAAGTTAGACTTTCATAATCCTGTAACTCCCAGAGGGCAATTGCACCATAGCATGTATTTTCTGTGGAGTGTTTGATCTCCTTTCTATGTGCAATGCTGCTCCTATCTGCATTTAACTTTGTTTCTAAACCTTTTCTTCTCACAGTCCAGAGGAAGTCCCTTTCTTAAGTGTAGCTCATATAGTGTCAAGATTGCTTCCGGTTAGATTTTCTATGCATTTCATTTCTACAAAGGTTTTTACAACCTCAGTTGCTTTCTATACCTGGGGGGGAAAAAAAAGAAAAGAAAAAGAAAAAAGCATGTTGATAATTTAGTCCCTTAGGCTGAGAACAGCTTAGCAGGTGCTACACAACTTTTTTGTCCAAGCCAGAAGCCAGATTTGATAGCAACGTAGGGTATAGAAATCTCACTTAAGAGATATTTTGATGGGGTGGGTGGGAAAACATTGTGCTGGGAGGAGCCCAGAGGACGCTGGAGAGTCTGAAATCCTATTTCTCACTGGGTATTATTGGGTTTTAACCACTTGGTGGGATGCTTCCTTTTAATTCATTTCCAAGATTGAATCCTTGCCTGAGGATACTCTTTTTTTTTTTTTTTTTTTTTGAGAGCAGTGTCACTGGCCCTCATATGTGACACCGAACCGGGGCCTCTGGCTTCTTAAGCCAGCGCTTAACCACCGCGCCACTTGGCCGGCCCATGGATACTCTTAAATTTCATTAATGCTATAACCCCCATCTGTCTTCTAATTTTATAACTCACCCAATTATTAGTATGTCCAGCCTAGACTATGCCCTCATGGGTTTGAGAGAAATTTTAAAATAAACCTAAGTTGAATTCCAGAAGTACATGTTTCAAGGAACTATCATCTACTCTTTTCAGTTAGCATGTTTGAATTAGTATGACTTCACACAGAGAGTCTGTTATCTACAGTTTAAGTGTCAGTGAATTCTTTCTCTGAGGTTTTGTGGGGTTTCTTTTAAAGATTTTATTGGGGAATTGGGGGAGGGGAACAGCATTGAGGAACCGGGGAAGGGGAACAGACAAGTTGCTGTCTTTTTGTTCTTCAGTCTAGTTGCGGAGGACGTTGCGTCACTGGCCCATGTTGGTATCGTCATTGTGCTCTTCCCGGGTGAGGCAGATAGGTCACTGGCCTCTGGATGGCCGCTCATCGTGGCTATTGGCAGCCACTCACTGTAGCCTATGGCAGCCCACTGCTGCAGGGGCTGCAGCCTACATCGTCGCTGGGGCTCACAGCCCAGCTCCAGGTGGAGCTGTTGTTAGCTGTAGAGGGCAGTGTCACTGGCCCTCATATGTGGGATCCAAACCGGGGCCGCTGGCGTCCCAAGCCAGTTGTTAACCAATGCGCCACTTGGCCGGCCCTCTCTGAGGTTTTCTTGTATGGATCTTCCAGAAGGTTCTGTGAGTCAATCTTGGTAATATATGGATGTGGAAGAATCAAACCTGTATGCTTTACAGATAAAGGCTCTTGGCTATGTAGTGACAATTTAAATGAGAATAATGGTTGAACCTGTTCTATTCTTTGCTTTCATTTATTTCTTCCATTTTTATTTTACAAAGAGCAGAAAAATAGAGAAAAACCTTGCTCTGTTTTCTTTTCATTGTCTTACTTGCATATTACTTTAATAATAGGTCATTTGCCAATATAGAATTATATTCAGATGATTCTTGATCTCCACCTCATAGCTTGTTCTTTTGGCAAAAAAATATTTATAGAATGCCCACTCTGTAAAAGGGGAAAATGAAGAGCAAGACAGACATGGAGCTTCGATTTCAACAAGAAAGCACAGCATTATACTAATAATTAAACGAATAACCACTTAATTAGATTCACACAGTATAAAGGAAAATGATAGCCTCCAGTAAGACCATAAAACAGGACCAGATAGCCAAACCTGCCAGGCCAGCCAAGCTCCCCTTAGGGGAGCATATGCTGAGACCTCAAAGATGAACAGAAACTGGCGAAGAAATTAGAGGAGGGAAGGGTACCCCGGGTAGAGAAAGGGCATATGTAATAATGCATTTAAGAGTCCAGGGATGCATCTTTATGGGAAACCATGATGCTGGTGTTTAGTTATGCTGCTTTTCAAAAATGTTTCCATCTTTTTAAAGCACACTTTTTTTTTTTTTTTTACTTTGTAATATTCCTGTTTTGTTTTTGTGGGTTTTTTTCTTTCAAAGAGCAGAAAATAAATAAATAAATAAAAATCTTGCTATATATGTTTTCAGTACCTTACTTATATATTGGTTTTAACTATTAGATTGTCAGAAAAGTCATGACACATTTTTGCAACGAAAAACATAGACAAAAATGCGTCATGACTTTGCCAACAACCCAATATAGAATGTGGTATGTGCCAGTGTATATACTTTCCCAGTAGAGCAGGCATGTAGACAGTTACTTGTATGTATAAATATGTTAAATTTAGGTCAGAAGCATGTTCTTTCCCCATGCAGTTGATATCATAATAGCCTAATCAAGTAAAACATAAACTTTTTTTTTTCAGTAACCTTATCATGTAAGCAAATGAGTAACTTAGAAAATGACGACTACAAAATCTAACCACATGGTTATTGGCATCCAAACCTTAAAAAATCCTGGAAGGACCCACAATAACTTATACTGTCAACGTTGAAGCCATGGGAGGATCTCCAGCACTCAGTGTTGGCCATTCTGACGGGTGTAGGACAGGTGCCCTGGGATCCCCTCATCACCTCATTCTTACCTACCCACATCTGTCATCAGATCCCCAGAATCTTTTTTCTGAAGAAATGAGCAACCCTAGATGTGTCCTTGGGGGACTGGCTTGGATCCGAGTGCTCCAGTACATTTTGGAGGCTTGGGTGGAGGAGAGGGAATAGCTTAATCACAAACTTTTTATTTGTCCTAGTAGAACAGAAGAGACCTTATCACTCAGCATCTCACTACTTGAAATATTTTTTTTGGGGGGGAAGGGCATCATTCCAAGTAGTATGCCTTTTCTCATACTTCAAATAGGTCTAAACATAGAATCTTTGTCAAAGGTTCTCATGAGAATTAAAAGAGAACATGCAAGCAAAGGTCTTACTAGTGTTAGCAATTATTGATATTCTTATTTTATTATTGATTTTAATTATGTGTATCCATTCGGCGGCTTCCTATTATGATCATTTTGGGGGAGACTGATAATTTGATTGAAAACAACCTCAATGCCATCTCTATCTAGTTTATCCTCCATTCCAACACAACGACCTAAAAAAAGTTCTTATCAAGATCAGTTTTACTATTTTATATCTTATATTGTATCGCATCTCAACCTACCCACCTGAGTTCCTTTTTCAAAAGGGCATGACAACAATGTCTTGTTAGGGAGAGATTTTCTAGTATATCTCATTTATACATCCATGCTTTTCTTAGGGGACAGTTTTCCCAGAGCCTGGCTACATAACAGCAAGTACTTTATTAACTGCAGCTATGTAGAACCTGTAGGTTGCAAATTACAACACATTATTATTATTATTATTATTATTATTATTATTTACAAAATTAGTGTATTATGACACAAAAAATTACCTACGATGTTCATTGAACATTCAAATGACCTACAGTTCACTGAGCCATTGAACAGTAACAGCAGGGCCACACAATAAAAACAAAACAGAAAGAAAACAGTAAGTTATAGCTTTTTGGAGAAGCATATTAAAATGATCAAAGTGATTGTGAAATTGTTGAAATGGGCCAATATTATCACAGTGCAATTCGTTAAGATAAGAGCAGGTTGATTTACTTGGGAGCCAAACAATCCACTATATAGGACTCATAATGTATTTGATATGGCTCACTTATATAAGAGAAAGTCAGTATAGGTTATTTAATTCTTGCAGACAATCTACAATTCTTGACTGTGGAGGATAGGTTGGGTGTGTTCTAAGGTCCCTCCTGAGGTGTCAGAGTAGGTCTCACTTAGGTTCTTGGACAGGCGGTCAGTCCTAGCTCCCATGAATCAAGGCATTTACCAAAGGTGGTTGGAAGCAAAGGGACCAGAAGACAGTTCCAAGACATGCTCAGAGTAAGAGGTAAACATTGTCTACGCTAGAAGACTGAGAATGAGACTGAGCTCTTTCTCTTCCTTTTCAACAGCAATGATTTATTTGACACATTGGCTTAATTCTACCTTCTTAATAGCTGATTTCATTCTCTTGTCCCCATTGTATTTCTCACAATGTAGATAAACCATCATTTTCTCTCGCCTGTATTTCAACAGTTTTCCAATTGAATCATCCACTACTTGATATTTTCCCCTACTGGAAAAATACTATTACTAAGTATAAAAATGGCCAATTTAATTTTCCTCCTTCATTTCCTAATTCCCCAATGCCTTTGGGATAAAGTTCAAACTACTTAACTTGGCATTAAAGCCTTTCAATCAACTTTTTCTCCTATCCCTAAACCCCTAACCACTCAACTTCATGCAGTAGATAGTTTACACTATAGCTCAAGAATATGCCTTGTCCACGTGCTTTGGGGCCCTCACACATCTTGGTTTTCTTCTTAGAACATGATTTCTTATCCTTTCCGTGTCATCATTTTGCCAGTATACCTTCGTGCAAGACTTTTAGGATGATACGTCCTCCAGGAAGCCATATCATAGAACTAATAAAATTGCATCTTAATTATGTGCAGTCTCTAGATTGTAATCTTTGTAAAGATGTAAACACTATGTGTATATATATATATATATTTTTTTTTTTCTCACAGTGCTTGACATATAAGTGCTCAGTTAATCAGTCGAGTTACTCAGTTAAGGTCTTTATTAAAAATAATATTGTTGAGAAATAATTCATACCATGAAGAATAACCTAAATACACATTGATAAGTAATGAAACCATGAATGAATAGAAAGCAAACTGCAAATGATATAATGGAGGGCTAGAACTAAAGCTATTCAACTACAAGTTTCATTTATTTCTTGCTGAGAAGGTTTTGGAAATTTCAAGAAAGTTCTCTGTCTAGGTCCTCTTTAGACCCTTTTCTCCTTGTGTTACCCCGATGTGCTGAGTCACTTCTGCCTGACTCACGGCATCCACTAGACTACAGAGAATGCTGAGAAATATTTTCATTCTTGTATCAGATCCTCTGATATTCTCTTTAGCATTCATTTATTATTAGCAATTCTTCTCCGTAGCTATCACACTCGGTAATTGTCTTAAATATTTGTTTCCTTTTTGTACTATTTTCTTCATGAAAGCCAGCACCTAGATATCTCTAGTTCCATTATAATGCCTAGCACAGAATAAACACCCAGTAAATATTTATTGAATGAATAAGTGAATTACTTCTTCTCAATGAATGTCAGACTGTGAAAATGTGCTTATAGTTTAGACTTTAAGAACAGAACCTTCATAGCTTTGCTCTATATGTAATATACATCTCAAATATACATGACATTTTCTTTCAATAAGATACTGAAATGTCTACTGCAGATTTCTGTATCTGGGGAGGATTTTTTTTTTTTTTTTTTAATGAGTGGCAACAAAGCTTTCAGCACTGGCACTTGAATGAGCTAGTGTTAAAGTGGGGGTGGGGGGTGGGTGCCAGAAGCCAGAAGTTCAGGCCCACCATGGTTTGGGTAGTAGAGAACAGTTCACAGATTGAGTCACCCTGGAAAAGGAACCTCCGTTGCAGAGCCATAAGTTGTATAACACCTTCTGTGATTCATTATAAACCATCCCTTCTGGATGTAGCCACCTGTGGCATAATTGTCATCTCTACTATTAGATAATCAATTGGATTTCCAAATCTGGCTGATCATCAGAATCACCTAGAGGAAAGAGTTTTTTGTTGTTGTTTTTTTTGTTTTTTTGTTTTGTTTTGTTTTTTAGGATTTTTGTTTCTCGGGTTTTTTTGCTGAATTCTGGGATTCCATAGGAGTAAAGCCCCCCAGTGAGTCAGATGACCAATCAGGTGAGCAGAATGAAGCACCGCAGGGCAAAATGCTGTAAAGGAGTCGTTCTCCAACTTTACTGTGCTGGAAAATCATCTAGAGAATCTTGTTAAAATGCAAATTCTGACTCACTGGACCTGGGATGGGGCCTGAAATTCTGCCTTTCTAACAAGCACTCAGGTAATATCTGTGCTGTGTGTCATTGGACCCCATTTTAATTATCTTTCTGGATTGAGATCAAAGTAAGTTGGAAGATGTATAAATAGTCTAGCACGGAGAAACACAAAGTTAAGTCCTACAGTGTATGCTGTATGACTTACAGTCATACAGTGTATGGTGAATAACAATATTCACCAAATATTGTTAGTTTGTTATATATATATATATATATATATATATATATATATATATATATATATTAGTTTTTCTGATCTACCCTACAGATTAGAGATGGTTCCGAGAATAATAAAGATAATTATGATTTGGAGAAATAGGATTGATCCTTGCCTATCAAGGTTGGATCATGATTGACAGAACTGGTATCACCTTGAAGCTTTATAGAAATGCAGAATATTGGACTCCACTCCAGACCAACTGAGTCAGAATCTCCATTTTCTCAAGATCTTCAGGCAGCTTGTATGCACTTTAAACTGAAAAATCTGAGACTAGAGGTGAAGTGCCATTGTATGCAGAGAAAGCTGTTTTCCTAATTATTTGAAGTGTAGAAATTTAAGAACTTTCCCCACTTTCCTACTAACTAATAATCCTAAACTTCACCCCCACCTCCAAATGCATTTCTACCCTACCCTCCTTTCCCTCCAAATGCATTCCTACCAAGAAAACAGGAAAAACAAAATGGAGTGGAATGGGGTTACATTTCTGTGCCATTAATATGTATCGCTTGGAAAGGAGCGCATCTGATGCTACCTACTACATCGGATGTTGCTGCTAAATATTGCAGGAAAAATTTAGCCTAGTGTGTAAAGAAATACTCTCTGAATGACAGTAGCCACTTTTCTCATCATCTTTTATAATGGCTTTATTTGCAAAACGTAGACAGTAATATGCGCCCTGCCTGCCTCATACTGTTGCTTTGAGGGATCAAATAAGATAATGAATATGAAAGTGGTTTGAAATGTGTAAAGCTCTCTACAAGTGTAAGGGATTAAGAGAAAGAGTGCGTGGTAGAAAGAACACAGAATTTAGAGTCAGAAAGCCTGGGTTCGAGTCTGCTCTCCACCAGTTACTGTCTTTGGTATTTGGGGTTAAGGCCTTTAAGGTCTCTGTTTCCATATGTAAAAGATGAATACAATGCTTTCTCACCTCCCAGGATTCCTGTTGTCTCAAATGAGATAAGGTATATGAAAATGATTTAATAATAATAATGCATTATTCAGGTGCTGTTTGTCATTCCTGTCATCTTAGATTCTGCGATGCAAAAAATAGCTTGAATTACAGTAGTCACTTTCGTTTGATAGTAGAAAGGACTAACTGCTAGACTAAAACACTCCATTTGACAAAAATAAGTAATAAGCCAGTCTCTACACAATCTAAAGCAGTGGTTCTCAGAGTGTTGTCCCCAAACCAGCAACATCAGCATCACTTAAAAACTTGTTAGAAATGCAAATTATCGGACCCCACATCAGATCTGCCTGAGTCAGAAACTCCAGGCCCAATGATCTGTAGTTTAATAAGCCCTCTAGGTGATTCTGATGCACAGCGAATGTACAGAACCCTTGCAGTAAAGAAAACATCTTTTTGATATAGTCAGAATTGTGTGCTGTTTTTACCAAGCAAGAGTATAGGAACACTTGAGATTCTTTCTGTGTAATAAGAAGTCAATAGGAAATTTTGTGATGACCTGGAGAGAGTAAAACTATTTGATATATGAATGCACTATCGCATTTCTATGGTTAGACCTTGTGTCACTTTAGATGAAGAGGTTTCGAAGTAAAAACTGCACAGAAGTTCCCACTTTGTCTTTTTCCATCTATAGTCTAATAATGTTCGAGGCTAACATATCACTTAAAATGTGCACACATTTCTGAAGTCCTCATTCTTCTCTAGGCATGTTCATTTTCAAGTCTCCCATAACACTGAGGGTGCAATTAATTCTAATAAAACAGAAAAACCTCAATAGGTAACTCAAAGGGTTGCACCACTGACAAAAAAAAATACCAGTAAAATGACTCCATGTCACATAAGACATATTTGTGAGAAGCAGACTCCATTGCAAAAAGCACCTAGCCATTTATTTGATGTGTCATCACCTACTTTCATTTTGTGGATCAGATCAGGTATTTTTCTCAGGTTGGTCAACAATTCAAAAGTCCAAAGGGCTCTGTGAAGTCACGTGATTATTAAATGTGTCTGCTGTTGACTAAAGTGTTAAAATCTGGTGAAGAGAAGAGAAAAAGAAAAAAAAGAAAAAAAAAGAAAGAAAAGAAAGAACTTTAATAATACAGTTAGCAAATATCAATGCAAATCAGATCTAATTCTTTAAGGTATTCTAGTAATAAAAACTGAAATGTCAGTCTTTGAATGACATCAGTCTTTTTTTCTTGTTGGCCTGGTCACTGAGGCTTTATGCTATTCTGGCTGTGGAAAGAATGATCCAGATCAGGGAATAAGGGATTTGAAAGGCATATAGGGAAATAGTTACTGAAAGCTAGCCTTCATAAGGCAATCAAAGAGATGTTTTGCATTTTTTAAAATCTCTACCATCCCAAAAATAAATTAATAAACCCATGGAAAATTGCTTCAAATTACAACAAATTATAAATTCCAGAATTTCATCTTAAAACAAAGGGCGTTCTGAAGACAACACATGATACTGAGAACTTGGCTGCCCATAGGTTAGGATCACTTAGTATGGACACAGAAGTGGGCAGTTCTTTGGATAGCTCTAGAATTGGGACAACTTCCTTTAGGAACTATCTGGGAGAAAATAAGAGTGTGGATTCCCCTTGCTCCTTGAAGAAAGAAGAGGTAGACTTTTTTTTTTTTTTTCCCCCCTAGCAATGTAATTAATTATAGCAACTATGCTGGCTGTTCCTGTAATGAATTCTATGAGCCCACAAATTTAATAATCATTAAATAAGCCCACTTATTTTTCTGAAAACTGTCACTATCGTGTATTAGTCAGTTTGGGCTGCCATATTTAAATACCATAGACTGGCCGAGCTTACAAACAGACCTTTTCTTCCTCACAACACTGAATGTTGGAAATCTGAGATCAGGGTGCAGCATGGCCAGGCTCTGGGGAGAGCTTTACCCTGGCTTGTAGACGGCCAATGTCTCACCATGTGCTCTCAGACCCCTTCTCTGAATGCACACGGAAAGGGAGAGCAAGTCAACTCTTTGGTATTTCGTCTCATAAGGCACTTGTCCCAGTATGAGGACTAAACCCACATGAGCTCATCTAAACCTAGTTACCTTCCGAAGGCCCACCTCCAGATACCACCACATTGGGGGGGAGGGCGGGGTTAGGGCTTGAACCTATGAAGTTTGGAGTTCAGTCCATAGCATAGAATATCTGATCTCATGATGCTGACCCCCTGAACTCCCAACTCACCTGTCTTTCTTGAGTTCCTGGGTCACAGACTTGCAATAGCTCTGTCCTCACATTTCTTTAGGATTGGATGTATCCTGTAGTTAAGTTCTCTTTTAAACTCAGGATATACAGCCATAGTCCAGAGACCAAATGGGAACAGCATCACCACTCTTGCTCCCCTCCTTAAGTCTGAATGCCCTCTCCATAGAGGAAACCCCCGGTGTCTTTGCCATCATGTCCAAGCACCAATAGGAAACCCACAGCGTATCCCATTCTGTTATTCCTGCAACACACTCAGGCCAAGCTGAAAGGAAAATTTGTTTTATGTGTGCGTGACTAGCTGGAACTTCTACCCTTGCAAGTTCTGTTGCTGTTTGCTGCTGGAGGAAATGATTCCCCATGGACGGATAAGCACTCTAAGATCTCCACAGCAGGCTGACTTAGCGGCTGTGTGTCAGGGTGCATCCCAAGCTCTGCTGAGGTTAGTATGCAAACTTGCTAAGCTTTTAAGAATGTAGAAGCCTGTTTCTTTCCCACTCGGGTCTGTTTCTTGTGATTCTGCCAAGGAAGTGTCTGGCAGCAGTAGTAAGCCATAATCCTACTCTGTTCTGCTGTGAAAGGGTGGCTGACTGGTGATTAGAGGCTGTATAATGGGTGGCTGCCATAGCCAGCCTGTACGCCCCGCATCTTGCCTCTGACCTGATCCTAAGTAGCATTTTATGGACAAAGGCTACGAGTTGTGTTACAGTTTCAGAAAATCCATTTCTGATCTCAGCAGCCCAAAGTGGTACCTTTCTGGGTTCAAATAGATTCTCAGTATCCACGAAAGTGTCAAGGGAGGGAACTTGTTCCCTTTCTTTGGGGCTCCTCTCTTATATGAGAGAGTTCCATGAGATGTGAACAATGAACATTATTCTTCATGTCTTTTCTCACCACATGTGCTATCACTAGTAACAACCTCACTAGTATCAATGACCGTTGTTTATGATGGAATGCCTACTTCATGCAATCATGTCCAAGGTTTTTGGCATTTGCAATTGCTAATTTTTGTAAGAGCTACAGACCAGTCATCTGTAAGTGATTCTATGAATCTTCAAAATTCATTACCAACCCAAGCCCAGAGTACTATAGGCAATCACTTATGAAGTAAGAACTGGGCTTGAGACCATTGCCAATGGGTGTCCCTTGCTTCACAAGGAGAGCAAAATCTTCCAGATATTAATAGGGTCTCTATATGAATTTGTCTCCCTGTTGGCCTTTCTTAAGAAACCAATGAAACACATAAGTGATAGAAAGATTATACATATGTGTAAATGTGTATATATATATATATATATATATATATATATATATACACACACACACACACGTATACATTTGCTTATATTATATATACATTTGTTTTTATTATTTGTATGAATTTGATATAATTGAACCGTCAAGGTTTTTAAAAATAAATATTCCATGTCAGATGATCATAGGTCTTGTTAGGGAGACCATTTCATGGATGGAGTAGAGGTTTGATCACTGCACTGTATTACTAAAGTGGAGGTGGTATACCTACTGTAATTGAATATATATGGATAGTCACGGGATGTGGATTATACTGTGGAAGAGAGTCATAGGAAGAGTAATAGATATATATGATATGGGGGGGTGTGGGGTGGTGTATTGGGGGTGGGGGGTTTGTCACTTTGAGGGGTAAAATGTATAACTATTGCACTGTGTTGTACACCTGAAACTATTGGGGGTGGGGGGGTTGTCACTTTGAGGGGTAAAATGTCTAACTATTGCACTGTGTTGTACACCTGAAACTAATTAAAAATAAAATAAAATTAAAAAAAAAATAAATAAATAAATAAATAAATAAATATTCCAGGGCCAGCCAAGTGGCTCAGTTGGTTAAGAGCTTGCTCAAGAGTGCGAGCTGAACTCTGAGCAACAGCAGTTCGATGCCCAGTCCAAGCTGAGGTGCCACTGAGCTGCCAACAGGTGGCAGCATGGCTCAGCTAAATAAGTAAATAAATAAATAATCCAATACCTTGTGATTTCTTAGTTTACATCAGTAAGAAGCTAAGGTACAGAGCTACATTCTTGAGACCCAGTTATAGTCACAAATCACACAGTTCTTTTTAGTAATGTTTGTCAAACTTTCTTGATATATGCACCGTCAAAATACACTGATATATTAGTTTTCCGGGGCTGCCACAGCAAATGTTCGCAAGCATGGTGACTTAAAACAACAGAAATTTATGTTCTCACTGTTCTAGTGGCCAGAAGTCTAAAATCAAGCTGTCAGCAGGGTTGCACCCTCTCCAAAAGTTCTAGGGTAGGATCCTTCCTTGCCTCTTCCAGCTTCTGGTGGCTCCGGGCTTTTCTAGATTTGCAGCAGCATAGCTCCAATCTCTGCCTATGTCCTCATATGGTCTCTTCGTCTGTGTCTCTGTATCCAGAGGTGTCATACCTCCCTTTCCTTAAGGGCACCAGGCATTGAATTTAGATTCCACCCCTACTCCATCTTGAGATCCTTAAATACCTCTGCAACGATCCTTTTTCCAAATAAGGTCACACTCACTGGTTCTGGGGGTTAGAACTTAGACATATCTTTTGGGGGACTACTATAATCTGCTTTGCAGAGAAAAAAAAAATTAGAGAATAATAAGATTTGACTAGGAAAAAAACTCAAATGACTTTTGAAAGGCAAACTGTGAGAAAAGTTCCAAGTATTGTCATATTCAAATCAAATATAATTAGACCTTGCA
This sequence comes from Aselliscus stoliczkanus, assembly GCA_033961575.1. Taxonomy (NCBI): domain Eukaryota; kingdom Metazoa; phylum Chordata; class Mammalia; order Chiroptera; family Hipposideridae; genus Aselliscus; species Aselliscus stoliczkanus. Next base: position 69,080,209 of record CM066729.1, read on the forward strand.
TTTATTATCAAGTAATCTGAGGAGAAGAGATTTTTATATGCTTCACAGTTCTCAAAGTTTACCTATAAAGACAAAGGTCTTTATAGGGAAAAATATTAAGCAAATATGCATTGTTGCTAAAAGGATAAAATTAGGGAGTAGGCTAACCTGGGTTTGAGTTTTAGATATGATTTGCTAACAATGACTATGACAAAGTGACTTTTTCTAGCCATATAATGACCTACAAACTGGAGGGATAATATGGCTCTCTCATTATTGTCATGGGAATTAAAGACATAATGTTCATGGGCACTTCCCACAGTCCCTGACATGGTAAGCTCTTTATAAAGATAGCTGCTGCGACTGTTGTTCCATTAAAATTCCTAATGGAAAAGGGTGTGGTCCATGTGCAAAGCACCAATCTACAAAAGACTATGCTTGTAAAAAAAAAAAAAAGGCAGCTAACAATGATAGGTTTTCGTTTTCCCTTCATCCCAAGTGCTTTACCTCTGGGGGAATTTTTCTGTCTTAACTGGGCTTGAACACAGTGAAATGATGGATCTTGTACTTTCCAACATTGCTTATAATAGATCTGTCAGGTGTCCTATTTAAACCCTAATGGTTTTGCAAATGACAAAGCTTATAAAACACCCAAATTTGAGGTAAAAAAAGAAATATCCAACAGATGAGAAACAGAAGCTGAGCCTGGCTCGACCTGTGTGGACTTCCTTGCTGCCTGAACATTTTGTGTACACAGCTGTAACCCCCATTACCCCTTGGCTAGTGTCTCCCATGACCTTAGTCATGATTTTCCCTTATTCTCTGGGTGCACTAAGATTTTTTTTCCAAGGGATGTTTTCCTGCTCCTCTTTCAATGTACAGAGGATGTAGGGTGCCTGCTGCAGCTGGGCAGGCACCCAAACCAGCACCTTCAAAAGGCCTGTCAGATGGCTTCCAAAGTTTCTTTCAGCCTGGCTTTCTAACTTCCTTTTGTGTTCTCCACCGTCTAGCACCAAGAAAATATTCTCTATCATTTCCTTTCTTCCTTTTATGCCCTAACTCCAAATTGTTCTAATCTTAAAGTCAAAGCTTTAAGAAAAAGAAGTCTAGGACTGGCCGAGTGGCTCAGTTGGTTAAGTGCTCACTCAAGAGTGCGAGCTGAGCACTGAGCAACCGCAGTTCAATGCCCAGCCCGAGCTGAGCTGCCGCTGAGCTGCCAACAGGTGGCAGGATGGTTCAGCTAAAACAAAAAAAGAAACAGAAGTCTAAGCCACTCCTGTCTATGGAGCATAAGTGCCAGTGGGTCACCCATGGTGCAATGGGCAGTTGCCAGCATTGTCCCTTTGTTGCTGACCTTGACCTCTTGGTCAAATATTAGTAGAGGTGCTGTAGGAACTTGCTCCCTTTAATATTACAGACTTCGGTAATTTTCCCTTCAGGATCACCCTACTCATCATCTATGAGAAGGGACCAATTGCTTTCAAAAATTTGCATCCAAGGAGAAAAGATAAAGAAGAACATTGTGAGGAAGGAATAATTGTTAAGAGGAGTGTAGTGGTCAGAATGATGCCCTCTCCCCCACTCAAGATATCTACACTTTCATCTCTAGAACCTGTGAACATGTTACCTGACATGGCCACAGAGAATTTGTAAATGTGTTTAAGTTTACATCTTGAGATGAGGAGATTATTCTGGATTATCTGCGTGGGCCCAAGGTCATCACAAGGGTCCTTATCAGAGGAAAGCAGGAAGGTCAGAGTGAGGAAGGAAAGGTGACGACAAATGCAGGGGTTATAGCTAGAGAGAGAGCTGTGAATAAGCTATCCTGCTGGGATGAAGATAGAGGAGGGGGCCACAAGGCAAGGACTACAGGCAGCTTCTAGAAGCTGGACAAGGCAAGGAAACAGATTTCTCTTAAACCTCCAGAAAAAAAGCAACACTGCTGACACTCCAGTGAGCCCCATCAGGGGCTGCTCACCTCCACAACTGGAAGTGACTCATTGTTTTAAGCCACTGGGTTTCTGGCAATTGGTTATAACAGTAATAGGAAATGAATGCAAGGAGTGACCCCTTGAGTTGTTCATAGCCAGACACTCAGTAATATAAAATCAGCTTGAGCTTTGGAGGGATGAAAAAAAGATACTGAACATATGTCTATACAAAATTATAGACATATGTTTCGGCATAATGGGGAATTAAGGTGGTTTGATCAATGATATCACCACTCACATATTTTATTACTAATGACTAATACAAAGAATTGTATTATGATAAAATATAATACAAACACATGCCAAAGGAAGCTTTCCTTTTTTGTTTGTTCATTCTCTCTCTCTCTCTCTCTCTCTCTCTCTCTCTCTCTCTCTCTCTCTCTCTCTCACACATCTCTTTTTTTTTTTTTTTTTTATGATCCACAGAGCACTTTGGGAACTTCCACTGCCTGAGGGTAATTGTTGTGAATATCAATTATCACTGTACCCTTGGAGCAGAGGAGTGCCCACTAGCAGTAACATTTTCATTACTTACTGTAAAATAGTGCCTACACTATGTTTGTTAAACCACATCTTTGGGGATACTGCATACCTGTTTCAGAATTAAAATTAGCTCATTTCAGGTATTCACCTTGAAATTTCCTAGACAATGATAGAATGAAAGATAAAAGGAGGTCTCATGGTTACTGTTAAGTGCAACTTTGAAAATGCTGACACTATACCTCCCCATCAGTGACCTATGCTAAGGCAGGTGTTGGGTAAGCACTTGTTTTGTTTCCACCTCATTTGGTGAGCATGTGGGAGGTCCTTGATTTCTTATGAACCTGCTGTACAGCTACCTTATTTTTCTTCCCAGCACTTGGTAAGATGTAAGTTACTTGAGGGAAGACCAGAGAGGTACTTTTCTCACTCCCCTTCTCCATGTTATAACTAGCTAGACTTTGTAGAATGGAAGCATTTTTGCAGCACGCATAAATAAGTTCATGCTGAGTCCTTTAAATGACAGTAGCTGACGTTGGTACAGCATTCAGTGTCCAGTGTGCTTTTCTGCTCCCGCTTCAGTTGACCACCCAGTCAGAGGCTCAGGGGGGCACCATATTCAAGGAAGCACAGTGATGACACATGACTCTGGACTCACACAGCCTGGAGTGGAATCTGGCTCCATCACCTCCTTTCTGGGGGAAGTGGCAGAGATTTACTAAACCTCCTCAAGCCCCAGTTTCCTCTTCTGTGAAGTTGTAAGAATAGTTCTTGTCTCATCAGATTATTGTGAGGATTAAGTGAGGTGGAATGTACAAAATATTCCAGCATGGGGCCTGGGGTTTACTAAGCAGTCTCTAAATCATAGATTGTTGCCAACCTCAGTTGGTAGGGACGGGAAATGAAGGCTTAAAATGACTTCCCTAAAGCCCCTAATAACAAAATGGAAAATCTGGCTCAAGTCCTGTTCCCTTCCCTCCAAACTGTGTAAGCCTCTCTTCTTTTTTCTTTTTGTCTCTTTCTAGTACATGCCTTCTCCCTAAACACACACACACACACACACACACACACACACACACACACACACACACTTGCATCACTGCCAGCTTCAGCTGCTGGGGAGAACTGGGAAACTCCACATATCCCTGTCAGGAGCCTACTAATGGCAGATGACAGCTGTGCAATGACAGAAGCTGTGTGTTTCCAGGGCCAGTCCCCTGCCGAGAGGAACAGTTTCATATCCAGCCCTAAAAAGGCACTCAACTTTGTCCTTCCCATGTGAGCCTTTGGCCATCTCCCTGCCCACCTACCACTGTGCTCATATAGCAGCTGGTTTGTCTGCCCTTTACAAACCCACTAACTCCAGGAAATCAGAATACACACACACACACACACACACACACACACACACACACACTCACACTCACACACGCATCCCACCACCACCATCACCACCTCAAAAGAAGTGGCTCACCCACTCACTCCCCGGCTTGGAAGGAGGCAGGGCTGCCCTCACACTTCCGAGGCATAGAGATAGAGATCAGTATCATGTGAAATGAAAGGCAGCCTTGAGGATCTGAATCACTTTGCTTAGCCTTGTTTCCCCTCCAGCTCATCCTCCAAAGCAGGCTCTCTAATTTATGATATGACGTGGCCCACATATTGGGATAAGCACAGCATATTAGCTCTGCAGGAGCTGCCAAAAAGGACAGTAGCTGTTTGGTGTTTTAGGTTTGGAGTACCAGAAAATTTGACAAATGGTCTATTTTCCTGCGGGATGAGAAAGCAGCAAGCCTGAGCTAGGCAGAGAAGAGGCTGATAAAGACAAGGGGAACACAGACTGATATTTGTTTTTCCCCAAATCTCTCTTTACGTGAAAAGAAACATGGTTCAAGTTGCAAATCTTGCTGCTTGTGATCCGGACTAGCCGTGTCACTGCTCTCCAAACAGAGGCTGATCTCAAAGCCTCAAAGCGTCATTGCTGACGTCCCAACCCTGGCACCACTTTTCACTTTTCCAGGAATTTGTTTTGTATTTGCATTGTTAACCCTCTGAGCAGGGAAAAGACGCCAGCCCTCTGAGCAGCAGCAACACAGCTTGGTAATTGCTTTTTTTTTTTTTGCTTTAAATTGATACCATGGGTCTTTCGTTCTTCCTCCCTGGAGGATTTTCAGTATTTTCTTTTTTGAAGGATGACTTTTCCTTGTCTTATGAGAATTCAGGGGTACAATTTCTGGCTAAGAAGGGACTCCAGTGGGAGCTACACATTATCCTACCCAGCAGGCTGTTTAAAGAGGATCTGGAACTAGAAGATGGGAGAACTAGATTCTGGTTCCGATTGCCCCTGACTCTCTCTGTGATGTTGGACAGACAGCTCTTTCTCTCAAAGCATCTCTTCTTTGTAAATAAAATGAGAAGCTGGCTTAGAGCTGTTTTCTCGAACTTTTGCATAGGAATGACCTGGGGATCTTATTAAAATGTGGATTCTGACCCAGCATATGGGTAGGGCCATGGGATGGTATATGTAAGCTCGCATGCGAAGACCATGCTGCTGGTGCATGGATCCCATTTTGAGTAGCAAGAGTCAGGAATGGTGTTTCTCCAAGTGTGGTCTACTGATCCACCACCCGAGGTCCTGCTGGGGCTCCTTCCAATACACTTTCTTTTTTTGTTGTGTTTTTTTTTTGAGGGCAGTGTCACTAGCCTTCATATGTGGGACCCGAACCGGGGTCGCTGGCTTCCCAAGCCAGTGCTTTTCCACCGCACCACTCGGTCGGCCACCAATACACTTTCTGAATCCAACAATTCTCACCATTCTTGCTGCTCACCACTATTTCAATCCCATCATCACCTAGCTGAACAACTTCAGTAGTCCCAGCTTCCATTTTTCTACCCCATCTATTCCCCACCCAGCCATCAGAGTGCCCTTTTGAAAACATAAATCAGTCCCCCAACCCCAATTAAAACCCTCTAGGGCTGGCCAAGTGGCGCGGTAGTTGGGAGTTGGCGTGGGACGCCAGCAGCTCCGGTTTGGATCCCACATATGAGGCCAGTGACACTGCCCTCTTAAAACAACAACAAAAACAACAACAAAAACAACAAAAACCCTCTAGTGACTTCCAGAATATCTTGGAATAAAATCCAGGGATTAATGTGACCCTATGAGATTTAGTCACTTTACTTTATCACCCCCATCTCCTACCATTCTCTCTATCTCACTAGCTCTATCTTAGTTGTTCTCAACTAGGGAGGGACTTTGTCCCCCAGGGAACATTTGACAATAGCTGGAGACGGTTTTGGTTGTCAGAACTGGGTGGGTGTAACCAGAATCTGGTGGGTAAAGAGTCCAGGTATGCTACTAAAATCCTGTAATACACAAGAAAGTCCCATACAATAAAAAATGATTTAGTTCAAAGTATCAATAGTTCTGTTGAGAAATCCTGCTCTAGCTACACTGACCTGCTTTTATTATTCAAGATCACCAAGCTTCTTCCTACCTCAGGGCCTTTACACTTGCCACCTGTCCCCTGACTCAGATATATATAAATGTGTGGTATCATTAAGACCTCAGTTCAAATACAGTCTCCTAAGGAAAGCTTTCCTGATCACCTTTGCTCAAATAGCACAAAATCTCTATTTTTTTTTTTTTTTGCCATTATTCTATTTTATGTCTTGGTAGCGCTATCACCATTTGAAAGTTTATTATGTATGTGCTTGTTTATGAGATAGTTTTATCTGTAGCCCCACAGTAGAATGTAAGTCTCATGATGGTGTTCACTTTGTCCATCACTTTGTCCATCTTATTTATTGTCGTATCTTTAATGATAGTCCTATGCTCTACAAGAGTGCCCAGGGCATAATTATTGCTCAAAAGTGTATGCTGAATTAATTAACAAATGAATGAACACACAACTGAATCTACTTGGGTATATATTGTTTAAAATGTAGAATTCTAAGCCCTACTCCTGACTTACTGAAACACAATCTCTTGGGTGTGGGCTCCAGGAAGCTACATTTGAACAAGCTTTCCCTGTGATTTCTATACACCCTGGAGTGTGAGTTTCCCTGGGTTAGGCCATAACAACTAGCTCACTCCTATGGTTCACCGGGACACCCTCACTCCCAGCCTACACATGGATTTTTGCCAACAGCCCCATTTCTCTTCTCTCCTTCTGGGAAAAGGTCAGGAATCCTGTCTTTGGTTTTTGTCTCTGTGGATGTGATATTTGAAGGAAGGCCCAGAGCATGACTCTGACGAGAAACCCAAACCATCCTTACCTTAAGGTTGAATAGACCTGGTATGTTTTTCTTGAAAGTTGAAAGAAGCCTGAGGGGAAGGGAGGAAATGACCTTTCCTGAGAAAATTGTAATAAAGTGGGAAATTAATAAAGGATAAGAAAAACAATATGAATTTAACCTTGAGATAATGAGTTGCGTGAGGGCTTTTAAAATCGGTGAGACTTTTTCGCCAACAGCCATACCAGTGGCTGTGAGATCACAGCCAACTAAAAAGCCCCAGTGATTTCACATACAAGGCTAATGAGCCATCTAGTTCCCATCTCAAATGTACATCGTTTTTTCATGTAAGGGAAAGATGTTATATTTGTCTTGTTATGAGCAATCTTTGTAGGTTTGTTTTATTGTTGAAATAGTATGATAAGACCACGATTTTGAAATTCTTCTCACAAAAATCTAAGTAAAACATCAATTTCCTGACTGAAGAATTCCTTTGAAATAAAAGATGGTAGGGGGTCATCTGCCTCTGTCAGTTCAGAAATAGATCTCACTTTTTGGATACTATTCTGCCATCTAATTATGCCTAACACAGTAAAATCAGTGTTTGATTGGTGCAGAATATTATGGAGAAGAAGGGCACTAAATTAAACAAAAGCAACATGGACTCCCTTGTCTGGGATTAACGCTGACCTCCATAAATGGGCATTTTTCGGTGAAGATATAACGAAGCTTTGGAGGAGGCAAACTGTTGATCATGTGGGCCCTTAATTACCTGGCTATTAACAGAAATAATGGTGACATCACACAGTAAATGGATAGCCATGAGGGCAGGACAGGTTTCTTTCCTTATTTTTTAGAAGAATGTATGGGAAAGTCCTTTAATGAATTCTATGTGGGGACAGTTGACAAGCTTAAACCAGCAAGACCAGCTATGGTAGGTATACAAAGCCAGTTTCTAGGAATGCTTTACATAAAGTATTATTTGTGCCTGTCTCTGGAAATATGGGCATGATGTCATGCTTAGGCATCTACATTCTCACTTATACCTGCATTGTACTTGGTACCTCTGCTTCAGAGAGTGATAGAGGAAAGACTTTCTAGTAGACTGCCATCCCACCATCTCCATGCAAATTCCTATTATTAACCAAATCCAAATCAGTGTAGAATGTAAAGGTTTAACAGTTAAAGTTGACTGTGTGTAGTTCCTTTCAGATTGAAGCTAAAAGAAAAGTGGGGTCACCTCTGGCCAAATTTTATTTTAAATTCTGTAATAAAACTTCAAAGGGAAGATTCAATCTGAATGACTCAAAGTACATTGAGTTCCTCTTACCCAGAGAAACCCCAAGATGCTCCACTACCAGTATGTAGGGATCCTTTACTCTGTGCAGAAATGAAGCTGTCTTTCAGCAGCGTAATGTGGACACTCTAATGATTAGTCAACTGTACAACACAGGAGTTGCAGACGACGACAAAAAATATTCTAAGAGAAAGTAACCCTTAGGAAAGACTCAGAGGATCCTGACATTTTTATAATTCATTTTGTAACTGATATGACCCACTTCCTAAGTTGGGTTACAAATAAAGTTGCATTTGAGGGTGGGAGTGGCTGTTTTCATCACAATGGCTAGCGCTCCCTTTTTGCCTGTAGTGCGACAATCCTGTCTCCTCTAGAGCCACTCCTCACAAATTCTCAGGTGGTAAACTCCTAAAATCCCATCCTGGTTCCTTCTCTCTCGCCTGAAGCTGGCTGCTTTCTTTCTGAATAAGCCACCACCATTAAGAGCAGGAGATTTAGGCACTGAGGTCACTCTGACATCCAGGAAACCACTCTCCTGATGGCTGAGTGGCCACTGGTCATTTCCAGAGACCAAGTTCAAATCACAGAGGTAGGGGGAAAAAAATCAATCAAAATTCATTTGCCCCAACTCCCTCCATAGGGAAGCTCTAGAACTCCTAATTTTTAGACTTTATGACAAAGTTCAAAACTGGAAAACAGTCTCTACTTTGTTTCCAAGTGTAGAGTATCTACTCCTAGAACTTATCAACACCATGCTTTTCATGTACAACGTGCCTTTGCTGACACAGATCAACATTTGCATCTTTATACATGCGTCAGGAATAAAAATATTGCATGCCAATAAGAAATCAGAAAGGGGTGGGAGAAAAATGATCATTTTACATTTTACAGAGATACCTCACTTTTTAAATTACAAAATTTAAAAATACCACCATTGTAGAAGTGCCACAATTTTTCAGGGCAAAAGGTAAAAAGTGTCCATTCATCTCTATCATTAAAAAAAAAAAAAAAAGTCCGTTCCTTTAGAAACACAGAGGAAACAATCATGAGAATAAAAAAAAAAAAATCAAATTAGCATGAAGTGTCATGACTTAGAAAACTTTCAAGAGACAAGTTATTAACAAATTTCAAAAAAAGAACAGTGAATGTAGTTTACATAATCATTAAATGTTAATAAGATTATCTGAACCTGTGTTACATAGTCAGAAATTTGAGTTGACTCCTTTATAGAATACTAAATTCCCCACATCTTCTAGATGCACTAAATAACAGAGAAGGACATGTTCATAGGTAACACAGTAGTTAGAATGAAAAACAAATGATGGATTTTTCCTAACATTTTTAAGGCCGTCAAAAGGATGCGTTGGATGTTACAGTGGAGCAGAGCTCAGGTTTATATCATATATTCAAACTGCCACTGGAAAAATTTAGGGGGGTTGTGGTTTGTTTCTTCCTTTAAGCATTTATTTACCACCTTGTCTCATGAATCTCTGTGCTTTACAAACATTGACTTATAAATAATAAGAATATCACCCTATATAGTGTGTAAGGGAAATGTAAAATTACTTCCTGCTTACAGGGTAAAATGCTGAGGCATACATAGCTTTGAAACCAGATATGTGCATGCTACATCAAGTGTTAGAAACCTGAAAACAAGTACTGGAGAAATGTTCGCCATCCATACAACCATCACCAGCCAAGTAGAGAAGAAAGGCAGAAAAGAGGGCTGTACCAAATTCTCCAAGTCCTGTGACTGCAGAGGCAGAACCCTGAGGGAGATCAGTGTTATCCCAACACAAGTGTTAACTTGGGCAGCAGATAAATTTATGACTAGTCACATCAAGGCAACTTCTTAATTATCTGTCTCAAGAAGCTTTGATTTGTTGTAAATTTACTTCATTCTCTTCCCTTCTTCCTCTTTAGTTATTTCTATGACTAGGTCAACATCATATCATAGACCTCCATAAAGGAATAAAGGCCATCAGTGAACTAAATAAATGGAGTTTTGAAAAGTTTCCATGAAGAGACATTTTACAAAATAAATCTTTTGGTATTTATTTGCATCATATGAGAAGACTCTCCTCTGAGGTTTCCAATGACCAGATCTACCAAGCAGTATCCTCTGATTTGCATGCTGACTTCAATCCTGATAATAGAGGAAGGAGGGTGACTTTGGTCACTCTCCACTCACTTGTAGGAGCCCAAACATGTGTCTTCAAAACCGTACAGCAAGAAAACTAGCAGACACAGCAGCAAGAGAGATTTTCGACCCTAGAGAGAGTTACATTTCTGTGAATCACCACTACACTGCCCACACCCACCCTGGGTCCTCATTAACTATGGCTATCATTGCAAAGGAGGACGTAGGCAGCCATTTTGATTGGGTTGCCACCTGTCACACTGCACTGATGCTGGTATAGAGTTAGAGCTGAGGGCTAAGGATATCTAATCTGGGAAAAACAACCCAAAGCATTATTCTTCAGCTAATGTACTTTGTGAAGTATGTTATAACAAAATTGCATATGCTGCACATTTTCTCCTCAAACGATACTGATGGCAAGGAAAATAACTTAGTTCCTGCAGCCGTGCTATCCACATGTCCCCTTTCAGAACAAGAAACCACGATATTTGTGATTTCAAAAAATAAAATCTAATAGCATATGCAAGAGCAAATGTATGTGGGGGAGAGGAGACAGTTCCACATGATCTGCTTTACCCCAGAGCATGGCACTGCCTTATTCCTGCCATCTGAGCTTGCCATGGTATTGCTGGGCATGAGCCAACATCAGCATATTTATCTCCTACTGTGCAATCCCTTGGTATTCCTTCCAGAGGTGCAGCCTATCTGTATTTAAATGGCACTTTCTCTTTCCCTGTTTTATTGTTACTTTTACTTTACCTATGAGGGAGACTAGGTTGGGGAGATTGGCTAGCAGCCACATTTCCTTTTCCCAGAGATATAAAGATATTCAAGGATGTTAACATTTCTTTCTAGTCCCTTGATGACTATAATATGTGTATTTAAATTTTATGGAGTTCTATATGATATATGTTACTAACCTTATGTCACAGATGAGGATACTGGGGATTAAAGGGTTAAATAACCAAAAAATCTAGTAAGTGTCATAGATGGTACATGAATTCACATCTTGTCCTCAAAACACTACTGGGAGTTGCAACCTTGGCAAAGCTTTCCAAAGCCTAATCTCTCTTCATTGTTACAATCATGCTATGCAAACACAGAAACTCTGTGTTTTTTATCTTCTTTTTTTTCAGTGAAATAAATGTACTCAAAGATTCATTTACAGAATACTTTAGAAAAATTATTAGTTTAGAAGAAGGAGGCATAAGGAGAAAAAAAAAAGAAAAGGAAACCCATTTTGTCAATGCATTTAGATAAAATACTGAGATGTCTTTAACCTGTAATATCCACTCTACCAGTAAATAGCCGTATACAACATTTCCCAAAATGTGATCCACAGCTACTTATATCAAAATCACTGGGGTGCTTGTTAAATAGCATTTCCTGGGACCACCCGAAACACAATAAATAACAACCTCTGAGGGTAAGCCCCAGGAATCTACATTTAATGCATAATCTCCTGGTGATCCTTATGTCTACTACAGATGGAGAACAAATGTCCTAAGATCATGTGTAGTTTTCACCATGTTTCTGTGACCAGTTATCAGAGAATGTCGCTGATGTTAGGAAAATGGTCAGTTTTAGGTGGGCCTAGCTTGTGACTCAATGACAGTGGCAGAGCTTGTTTTAGAAGTCCCAGCGCATTATCATCAGCCAATTAGAACTAAGACACATTTTGGAGTTCCTGAGGAAGTAGAAGCTGACTGGTGTGTTCAGACTGTTATAATGGATGTCTAGGAAGAGAATAAACATTTTGGAGAAACTTTTCTCACCTGGTGACCTTGTTTGCAAGTCAACATGCCTAATACTAGGTCATAGAGTTTATTTAAAAGAAATCAGCACTTTACCAAAGGTTTTGCAATGTATGCTAATCAAAAGCTGCCTGTCAAGTTGAAGTAGCATCAAGAGGCTCAGACTAAGGGCTCTTGGGCGTTAAATGGTTTCTACCAAATACCAAACCTATTATCATGATTGGCTGTTATAGTTCTCTAAACAGCAAAGTGATTAAATCGGTCATCATGAAACCCTAAATATGCATAATTATGACAAATAAGACTCAAGTGCAAGGAGATGTCTATTTCACTGACTGGATTACATTTCAAGAAGGAGTCAATGAAGGAATGTTTTTAAAACCCTGTCAGCTGTGTGGCAGCTGCTTAGGAACTGGATTCTCTTGATCTTCACACAACCTCTTTTGTGCATCATCTCAATACACCAGTTCAAAAACCTTTCCAGATCTTGACACTGATCCTAAATGTCCATCCCATGCAACAACTTGTCTCCATTTATATTACAGCCCTGAATTACTCTTTTTTTATTTATTAAATAAAATTGACATTTTATTTCACATTTAATATCACAAAAAGTGACATTGCTTAGTAGAATTACATAGGTTTCGAGTGTACGATTCTACAATACATCATCTATATATCACATCATGTGTCCACCACCCAGAGTCAGTTCTCCTTCCATCTCCATTTATTTGATCCTGTTTACCTCCTTCTACTATCCTCCTTTCCCCTCTTATCCTCTGGTAACCACTAAACTGTTGTTGGTATCTATGAGTTTTTATTTCTCTGTTTGTCTTGTTCCTTTGTTGCTTTTAGTTTTATATCCCACATATGAGTAAAGCTATATGTCTCTTGACTTTTTGGTCTGACTTATTTCACTTTAGCATGATAATCTCAAGATCCATCCATGTTGTTGCAATTGGCAGTATTTTATCTTTTCCTACAGCAGAGTAATATTCCATTGTATATATATGTTCCATATCTTCTTTATCCAATCATCTATTGAAGGATACTTTGATTGTTTCCTTGTCTTGGCCACTGTAAATAATGCTGCAATGAACATCAGGATACATATATCTTTACAGATAGACGTTTTCAGGTTTTGGGGGTATATACCCAAGAGAGGGATTGCTGAGTCATATGACATTCTAGTCTTAATGTTTTCAGGAACCCCCGTACAGTTTTCCATAGTGGCTGTACCAATTTACATCCCCACCAGTGGTGTATGAGGCTTCCTTTTTCTCCATAGTCTCTCCAACACTTGTTATTATTTGTCGTGTTGATGATAGCCATTCTAATAGGTATGAAGTGATAGTTCATTGTGGTTTTGATTTGCATTTCCCTAATAACTAATGAAGTTGAGCATTTTTCATATATCTGTTGGTTGTATGTCTTCTTGGGAGACATGTCTGTTCAGGTCCTCTGCCCATTTTTAATTGGAATTTTTTATTGTTATTGAGTTGTACGAGTTCCATATATATTTTGGATATTAGCCTCTTTTTCGAGATGTTGTTTGCAAATATAATCCCATTTGGTTAGTTGCCTCTTTGTTTTGTTCATGGTTTCTTTTGCTGTGCAGAAACTTTTTCATTTAATATAATCCCACTCATTTATGTTTACTTTTACTTCCCGTGCCTTAGAGATCAAATTCATAAAACCCAATCTGAATCCAAGGTATATAAGTTTAGTACCTATGCCTTTCTTCTATGCAATTTATTCTTAGGTCTTATGTTTTGGTTGTTGATTCATTCTGCATTAATTTCGGTATATGGTTACAATATTCTTTTTGATCAGTTTGCTAAGTACAAGATGCCTCTCACAGGATCTTGGATTCATTCTGAGTCACTCTAACTTGCTCTAAGCCAAGTTCTCAGTATAGATTTCACCCACTTATCATTACTTATAGTGGCTAAAAACCACTACTACAAAATAAGCTGGTCCTATCTAAATTATTTCTGTATCTAAGAATTGAAGGATATAACTCATGGCAAAATACATCGCCAAACAGGAGGTTCCCACCTGGAAATAGACATACTATAAACCCTGTTTATATGCCTGGGTCACTGATAAAAAGGATATGCTGGGCTGCACCCAGAAGCCCCAGCACACGAAGGTTTTTTCTTTAGCTCTATAGAGATGACAGATCATAAGAGTCCAGTTCTTTGATAGAATACTTTTCAATAATACTAATGTAGTATTCAGTTTCAAGTTTTGTCCTTAGTACCGACTAAAAATACTACTAATTAAATAGTGATATTTGTCAAATTACCAATATCTTCTTGGAAAGAAGTCCCTTCTAGGTGTGTTGCCTGAGTATGATGCAAACTGTAATTGTTGTGGTGGATGTTCCCTTGAAACAGAAAATCACCAGGAATGTAGCCAGTATTTATCTTCTCTGTTTATATTGTACACAGGGACATAAACTATTCTCTTTTCTCTTTTATTCTTCTTTCCCTATGAATTTCTTTCACTTTCTTCAGTTCTGTTTGCCACATAACTTGACCTGTACTCTCATACTCTGAACAACTCATTTAGTGTGAAAATGGAATGGCCTTTAAGAAATGAATTGTCAGTATTTGATATTACTGTGCTCCTCTCATTTAAAGAAATGTTGTGGTTTTATTGGTGAGAAGGGAAAACAGTAAGAGAAAGGGAATCAAACATGATCAAGGGTGAAACAATATTAATTGTTTTCAAATACATTTTTAGACTGTCATAACAACAGAGGGAAAAGAACGAAATAGATGAGATTGATGAAAACAAGCAAGGGCATCTGGATGACATTTTTTGTAACTCAACTAGAAGAACCTTTATCAACTCAGAGCTTACAAAATAGCAGCTATGTTGATAATTGAAATACTGTTTTCCTAATAAAAATGAAGAAAATCAGAGAAGTGTATAAAGAAGTCGATATGTGTTTAAATTTGTAGTTCTTTAATTTTTAAGATTATCCTTTCATATGAAATCCAGCCACAATTAATCACTTTCAGGGATGCCTTGCCCTGGGGCCATTCTGTTGTCTGCTTTGATAGTTAATATTTAACTTGTCCCAGGAGCAAGCTTGAGAAAATACTCCTTGTTGCCTTGCTACTACTCTTTTAGATACGCCTACTGTTTTCATAGACACAAGCAATGAAATTAAATGCTCTATAAAGAGAATTAACTATGTCATTTTAAGTGAAATATAAACACTCAAATAAAAATAAGTTATTTGTGTAATATTGGGGCATTTGAAGTGAAAATTTTACATGATATTGTTATCATCAAAATTAAGAAACAGAGATGTAAACCATTGTAGTCGTTTACACTTATCTGGTTCCCTTCTAATTATAAAGCTTTTGGATGAGATAGATCTTCTCATGTTTGTAAAGGAGAAGGGACAACACAGGCATTATCAAAATAGAAAGTCATCCAGCTAGAAAGTGGTTACACAGGAAATACATATTTTGCTTCAGAAAAAAATCACAAACGTGAATATCTTATTGCCTTTGTGTACAGAAAAGCTTAGAAGGAAAGTAGAAATTCTGGCCTGCTGGAAAAAAATGAAGTTTAATGATTTTTTTATATAGTCAATGATAGGGGAGTCATTCCATGCAATCATTTAAATAGAAAGAAGCTGTGTATTCAAGCATTTTCTCTTGATTTCAAAATATACTTGTGTTAAAGATCTCATATCCAAAGAATTATTTGTAGGTGTGGTGCAAAACTCAGTATACAAATAAAATACGTCCTGATACATAATCATATGATAGCATTAACATGAAATCACAAATCATTCATCTCTATAAATGAGATATTGTAAAACTATATTCTGTCTGATAAATGTTTCCCAAATTTTGAGGATATTGATCCTAATAATATTATTTACATAGTAGATATTTTTAAACTATTTTTATGTGGGGTAGAGAAGAAAAAGGAAAGGAATCTAAACCTAAGTCCTAGCTGCCACTCTAATCCCTGAAACTTCAGAACTTAAACACAATAAAAATGTATTCCTTTATCATATTACAGTCTTATGTATATATGTCTCTTCTCTATCTCTTAGCTCTGCCATCTAAAAACATATCCTCTAAGGTCACTTTGAAGGAAGAAGAGGGAGAGGACAGGGAAAGCCAAAGCTCATAACTATCTCAAACCAGAAGAAACACACTTCACTTCCACTCACAATTCATTGGCCAGAACTCCCTCTTATGGCCCTCCCTAACTATACAGAAGGCTCAGAAATGTGGTGTTCATCTTTAACAAATAGAGAGCCAGCTATTTCTCCAGCAAAATAGGCTTATTTGGGAATGAAGAATTGCAATTTGTGGCATGCCATCTAGTGGTGAAGCATGTTCAAGTCTAGAGAAACGCAAGACAAATGCTCTTTTATGGACTTGAGCAGGGCTGTTGTAAACAGAGGCCACTGGGGGAAAGAAAAAGTTCCAAGTATAGTGACTTTTCACTGTTTGAGCTATTGCAGTCTTCCATTGGCTGAGTTGTTATCGGGCAAGGAAGAATATTGACTTCTTCCTGCTGAGGTAGTTAAATAGTATCACTTCCTATTGAAGATGCAAGGTACATCTCTTCCTGTTGGGGTCAGTAGTGTGCACTGAGTGACATGTGTGGGAGTTCTCTCGTCCAGGCTCTTGACTCCATTTTGCATGAGGTTTCTGTTTATTCATTTTTACAGTGGTCTCATTTGTGCCCAGGAGATAGAAATGAAATGAGATATGGTAAACACAAAGCATTTTCTCTGCCACAATCAGCCCTTCCAGCCTCTAGATAGTCATATACTTCTGTTTTCACGTAGAATGCCATCACCTCCTCCACTGTCTTTCCCATGAAGTCCAGATATTATTCCTCCCAATCCAACAAATGAGAAAATAAAAAGATAAGTTGTCTGCCTCCTCCCTTCTCCCATCACATATATACACCTAATATACAGTGATGGAACAAACATGGTATAATTTCAGTAAACCCTTTCACTAAAGAAAGGGATGAATGGGAGATACATATTTATTACTGGTCCAAAGCAATTCCAAAACTCCATTGGATGTTATATTATGAAAGCCCTCTCCCCAAACCTGGTGGCTGAGCCTCTGATTTTGTGTTCTTGCCCACTGTTTTCACAGTGGCTCCTGAATCTGTGCCTGTAGGGGGAAAGGAGGCTGTCACTCACCCACCATTTTCATGACATCTGAAGTGGAAATTGGAAATAAATTCACCTTGGAGACTGCACAACTTTTGCAGCTCAACTTCTCAGGGTGACCCAAGGTTTTTCAAAAACATCTTACAATGAAAGTCTTTAGCCAATTTCTCAATCAAATACAAATTCAAGAATTACTTTTTTCCCAGAAATTCAAGCATGAGTAGTCCAGGCTTACTGTTTCTTTAGTGATATAATTTCCACCACATGTTAGTAGGCTTCTGAACTGTTTGCTTTTAGTCAGTAACTTGTGCTCAGTGTTCTGTTGGGGACATAGTACGCAAACATGTTTTGTTCCTTTTACATTCTAAGTTCTACAACCTTCCCCCACCAACTTGATGGTAGCTACCTTGAGGCCTCATTGTTAACATGATTTTTTGCCTTTAATCTGTTTAATCAATTAAGAGGGTTTTTTTTTGACCTTTGTTATGCATAGTCTTTCGAAATCCCATGTCCTATGATTTGAGATCAAGAAGTAGTTGGATTTCTAAGCCTTCAAAGCTCCAAGTTTCTGGACTCTGTTTTCCTTTGTTTCTGCTTGCAGACTTGCCGATTCTCTCCTTTCTTCCTCTCTTCCAAAGGCAGCTGCATTAATTGCATATAGCTGAATTTTTAAAAAATGACCCAGAATCAATTTGTTGTTTAATCAGCTCAAAATAGCCAACTTTATCATCCCATAGTTTCTGTGGATTTGGAATCCAACAAAGGCTTACCTGGGTGCTTCTTTCTCAGGGTCTATACTTTCTCAGGGCCTGAGGCTATACGTTTTGAAGAATTGAGTGGACCGGAGAGTCAACTTTTAAGCTTATCCACATGGTTACTTAGTAGGAGCCTTCAGTTTTTCACTACTTTGTCCTTTCCATTGGGCTACTCATGACGTAGCTTCCATACTCATGCATGGTACAAAGAAAGCGAAAGAGAGTAAGTGAACCAGAGAGTATCCAAGGCTGAATAGTGTTTTATAACCTACTCTTGGAAGTGATGTGCAATCACCCTGTTATATGCTATTGGTTACACATACTAACTGTAATATGACATGGGTATAAGGTATAAATACCAGGAGATGAGGATCACTGAGGACCATCTTAGAGGCTCCTGGCTACCACAGGCAGCAAACATGAAAATTCTGCACTTCTTTTCAATCTGATCACTCCATTAGCATGTAACCTACCTCATAGTTTAACACAGGTGACAATTTTGTCCAATATTTTGCTGCTTCGTAAAATACATCATATGTCTTGTCTTCCGCTGACCACCAAATTTTTAGTTTTTGCTCACCAATTAACCAATATCACACCTTGCTTTTTTGTGTGTTTTTTTATTACAACAGCACTCCACTCTTGGTACTATTTTTTTTTTTTTTAATTTGCCAGGATATTTAAATAATAGCTAACTACAAAAAAAAACCCTAAGTTATCCTAAATGTTTCTTATTTCTAGTTTCCCTGGTAACCAATCCATCTTCCTTAAAGTGACCAGAATTTTCTCTGTAAAATACATGTTTGAGCATATCAATAGATTCATAAAAGTTGTTTGGCTCCAGTGCTGTCAAGACCAAGTTCATTTCCTTTCTGTTGCTTACAAGGACCTTGATATTCCAACCTTAGTCTATACAGCTACCTTCATCTCCAACTGCTCTCCATACATACTTAGTACTCCAATCGTAAGACTGCTGACTATCTATGGAACATAACAAGCACTTTTACACTTCTGTGCTTTGTACATGCCAGTCACTTTATCTGAGATTACCTGCCTTTCCCCAAAACCTCTATAGAACTCTCAAGTCACTCCTTCATTTATGCTACCATTGTAATGCATGCAAATCTTTACTAAAGTGCTCTTTACAATGTTTTATCTCCTTGTCTCCTGAAATACAGTACTCAGTTCTCAAAGGAGCTACATTGGAAACTACTTTCCATTACCATAGAGGCTTTATCAATCTTACTTCCTAACTTACTCGATTCCTAGTAGTAATCATATCATAAATATTTATTGACTGCAGAAGTGAATATATGAATGAATTGACAAAGATCATTCTGTTTTCTTTCTATCCTTACCATAAAGCTATGCTCCCTATCCTCCTTGTACCAATAAACCTCAAAAAATGTTTAACAATTCTAAAATGGGTTAAAATGGCTGATTCTTCTAATTATACCTCTTCTCCCTAGATGATCCAGTTTATTTACATCTCCATTTATATTCTATGCCTTTCAAAAATTTGTATGCAATCCGGACCCCTACCCTGAGTTTTAAACTCATATGACTAACTTGTTTGATAAAAATTTCCATTTATAATTCCCAAAATAAACTTTAATTCAGCATGTACAAAATTAAATTCATGTTTCCCATTCATACACATTTTTACTCTTGAGTGTTCTTTCTTTGTGAGTGGCACCACCATTCACCCAAGCCAGAAGTTTGAGGGTCATCCCAGACTCTTCCTATTTACTTGTTCTCCATACCCAATTTGTCACTAAGTTTGTGACTTAAATATCTCTGGAATTGTTTTTATTTCTCTACCCCCTTTATTTTTTTTCCCAACTTCGTATCATGTCTTGTGTAGCATACCACAAGAGCCTCCTAACTGGTTTGCCTACCTCCTGTCTGATACTCCTTCAGTTTATCTTCTACACGGCTGTAAGATGCTTGTATTATAACATAAGTTAACCATGTGCAAGTTCTGTGTGAACACTGTCAGTAGTTCCCCATTGCCATCATGTGAATGTCACTACTGTTGTACTGACACATAGAACACTCTGTGGTACTACCCTTGCCTATCTGGAGACACATCTCTTGTCTGTCCTCTTTCTCTCTGTAGGCCCCAAATGTGGGAAGCCATGCCTACTAACCTAATAAGTTACAGTCCCCAAAAGGTTCCATCCTCCCCTGTGTTCTGCTGTCCCTTCCATATGGCTCTTTCTCTGACTAAACGTTAACTACTTATCCTGGAAAACTGTCCTTATACACAGCTCTGTCTGTAAATATGTGTTGACTCAATGCATGCTTATTAGAAATCTTAACGCTGAAGAGCACAAAACCTAAAAACAAGAATGTATTTTGTAACTTAGCCATTTATTTATACTGCTAAATGTCACCTTAGATATTGGGATCCTCCTATAACAACCAAGATGATCCATCTGTTTTCATTTTTGTGTCTCAGGGACACCAAGAAAAGGATATCGAAAAGTCTGGTTTTCCATAACTTAATTTTTAAATAGAATCTCCAGTGAGCTCCCTGACAAGCTATTCAATACTTTGTCACATACTAGATTAAAAAATAAAAAAAAATGACTCCATGGGCAATGGTTGGTTAAGACAGAGAAAAGAGATAATGATTTGCCCACAGGAGGCGGCTGAAACAAACAAAGATAGTGGCAGGCAGATAAACAGAAAAGGAGGAAGCAGTTAAAAATAAAAATAATCATGGGTACCTGGAAAGCCCTGGCTGAGACAGTGAAGGAGCTAAAAAGAGAAAGAAGAGGAACAGTCTGCACTGCTGATAATTGGAGAGGTTGGAGGAATGGGGGTGTGGAGACTCAGAGAGGGAAAGAGCAAAGAGAGAAACTACAATAAAGGGGGGAAAAGAATATAGGGAAAGGTTGAAAAAACTGAGAAACCTGTCAGTCAAAGAGTATAGAAAATTGGAATTTGAGACACTGACAACCTCTTGGGTCTCACTTCTCAGTTGTTACATTAACTTCTATACCAGAAGAATTGTGGGAAACTTGGAGGATTTTTTCCCCTTTTCATTTAAAATCAATATTTAAATAAGGAACCTGTGTTTGATGAGACAAAGTTCAAAATCAGGGTGAGCTCACCATTGGCGTTCAAATGATTTGGAAGCTCAGTTCCTAAAATAGGAAGTTTGAGAATTTGGCAAATGTCTCTCTTGAACAAGAGTCTTAGGATCTGAATTTCCCGCAGTTGCCTCCCATCCCTGCCTTTCTGTCCATGAATGTTCTCTTCTTTATTCACAGTTCATTCTTTCACATCCACCAATTGCATAAAGGTGTTATTGCCTCCCATTCACCAAACAGCTGATGAATGTCTTTCAACCTTTCAACTCTGCCCCTTCTCTATCTGCATAATGGATTCATAGTGATGATTAAATTTTACTCCATAGCTCCTTTCTCTTTCAGAGATGAATAAAATGTGAAGACATTAATGCTTCAAAATTGCCCTTCTTTTTTAGAGGGAAAAAATAATAGCCAAGAACCTACAAATGGTTGAGGTGGTACACCTTGGACCTCCAATTCACACTTCTCCGTCATTAATGACATCTTTACTGTTAGATGCCTAGTCACAGGTAGAGGGACTTCTTTAGATATCTGTGTGAAAGTATTCTGGTGACTGACTATTTAAAGTGCCATAAAAAGAACAATGTAATTTCCGTAACTGGAATTCTGCTTTGGAGGTTGGGAGGAAACAAGGGCTCTTGGTTAGAATTCTGATGTGTGTGGTTTGGGGTTTTGTTGTTGTTGTTAAATAATGCTTTCAGAAATCAGGTCTGCAAGAGACCATGGGACAATATTGACTACAGTACAAAACAATTCAGCAAGTGACCTTCATGCTTCTGAGCAAATAGCCAATCAGAATTCATGGCAAGCAGATACCATCCAGTCAGTGTTCATTTTCTGTGATTGGGAATCAGCTGATGTCAGAAAATGGATGAAAGGCAGCCTTCAGATATGTAATGATTATAAAATAATGGATCAGAGGGCGATTCTGCAAAGCTACAGGGTTAACAGGCTTGGAAAATGTACTTTTCAGCTTTAGTAAAGATACAATTTTTTATCTTATTATCGACACTAGAAAATAATAGAAGCCTAAAACAAACAAACAAAAAGGAATTTTAGCATAATACTATTGCTTTCTATGTATTGCAAAAGGCTCAGCTTTAGATAAATATCTAATGACTTACTGAGAAAATATTACCATAAGGCTGTAGCGGGTATTAATTTCCCAGTATCTTTCTAAGGGCATAGCTTTGGCAGGCAGGATCTTTTGGTCCTATCCTAATTTTCCTTCTGTTTGATCAGTAAGCTCATTTTTTTTTTTCTTTCTAAATGTTTCTATGATGAAGTAATTTCTTATGGAACATGTTTCATTTCACACCAGGAGTACCATCCCATTGTTGGGTTCTCATTTATGGAGTTTAAATGGAAAGGGAACTCAGTCTGAGATACTGGCATTGTGACCCAGGGTTAAAAACAGTCTTGGAGGTACTCCCCAAAGCTCTGGTTATCGCCAGTGAAATAACAATTCACCTCTCTGTTTGCTTTTACGAAAGCAGACACTATAAGTAACAAAATGTAGTGTGGTTTCAAAGAAAGGAAAATGACCTTTAAATTTTCTGAAGCATAAAGGCTGCTTCATGCAACACAGAACAGCAAGAGATATGTGACCATAGGAGGTGAGTGAGATGACTCAGATTAGGGGATAAAAGGAGAACGCAGCTGGGACCTTGGGGCTTGTCCTTTCTGAAGTCACAAGGACCAAGGTCTCCTTTGGAAAATAGAGGTGGGCAAACCTCAAAAGACTTGGTGTAGATAATAACCAAAGGTCTCAATAATTATTCAAGGTATCTTAAGAGTTTTGAAATGGGTCAGCCAACTTGCTGTATTCCAAGATTTTTCATTATGCTTTTATACAACCAGAATTGAAGGGAATAGCTGTAAAAATGAACATGGAAATAGTTCCTACTGTCTATAGCCTCTAAATAAAAATTAAGACTTTTTTTCTGCACTAAAAGAAAGACAAATTCCAAAATGAAGGATCATTATAGGGTTTATTTTTCTTTGATATAGGAAAAAAATAATTTAAGAATTGCAAAGCATTATCTATTCAGTCCAGAGAACTGTGGAAATTTTTCAAATTATGAAGAGATATCAGCTGCTAAATTCAACAGGAGAAAAATAGTTGAATCCACTTTTTTAAAGTATTATTATGAAATTCTAAATGATAAATTTACAGCTTAAATGAAATGATCATTTCTTAAGAGGAAAATGAATTGGCAAAGGATTAATAGTCTGAAAATTCAAAAATGTTTTTCTGCATAACAAAATCTTTGCCAGTTCTAGGACAAACTCTTGGAGTCTAACAGGGCATCTTATACATTTCGTATGACAATCTTAAATTAAGGTGCAGTGAATTACAGGTACTAAATCTTACTGAAGTTGAAATACAAGTTGATTTTAGAGCCATGGAATACATGAATTTAACTTCATAGAATATGCAAGAAAAATAGTAAAACAAATATCTTGATGATGAGAGGGTATCTTTAAACAAAAAAATCATAAGCCTCACTAAAGGTACTCGAATCTCTCCAAAGCTTATTTGCACTTAGAATTATTTAGCAAATAGATATTAAACACCTATTGTATGATGAGATTAATATTTGAATAAATTGAAAATACACCATGATTAGAAGGAAAAATCTCTGTCCTTTCTCGATTTAGAAGAATCAAAATTATTATTTGCTGAATCGTAGTGCTCGAAGGAACTTTATTGTTTATTCCACTCTTGAAGATTTTAGGGAGTGGAGATTTGTTACTCTCCCTTGGAAGTTCATTCCAAAGTTATGTCAAGAAGTGATGCTATAAAGTCACTATCTAATTTCTGTTCATATTTCTCAGGCCCAAAGTTACTTCTAAAGAAAATCATAGAATCATCAAAGCCATGCTTTCTAAAATCAACTGAATCCTTGCTGCTACTGGGAATGCCTGCATCTAACTCTTTTTAATGTTTCATATACATTCCATCATGGGTATTAACAAGATTTTTCCATTCTTTTCAAACTTGTAAATTCCACAGTATTCTTGGTTTCTTTTCACTTCCTCTTGCTAGCTAAGCTAGAGCCTTCCGGTATTAGCATTTTCATCTTCCTTTTTTGCCTCTTCAAGCTAGCCCTCCTAAAACAAATAGTACAAAGTAAACATTGTTCTATGATTGATGGTGGAGCTCCAATAAGACCAACTACCCTAGGCTTTTCTTTCCTCCCTCTCCATCTATGTGCTTTTTTCCCTATCTTCTAAATATTCTATTTCTTTAACCCTCATGTGTCCACCTTCTTTTGCCTTTTTAGTATCTCTATTCATTCTTAGCTCTCTGCCTTAAATGTATAAGACTCAGTCTTATTTTTTTTTTTCTTTTTATGATATTGCCCTGTCTACCAGTAAATGAATTTCTTCTTTTGGGCCAAATACAGTACACGTATTTCATCTTCTTAGTCACCACTTTTGCTTTCAGTTCAATTTGGCAATCAACAGTTTCTTCCTAAGTGAAAAATTAAATGATCTTGGCATCATCTTAATTCTCTTTGTTTCATGGTAACACTTAGTCTCTAAAGGCCACTGCTAAACCCTATTCCTTGTCTTGTCTTTCCTTTTCTTCTTTTTCTTTTTTCATTTCTTTTTCCTTCTAACTGCTTCTCTTTTTCTCTTCACTTACTCCTTTTTATTTTCCCATTTATGAAATGGGATGAGATTTATTTGTTTGTTTGTTAGATGAGTGCTTCAAAGGATAGAGTTTGTTTACTTGGTAGGAACGTTATTAATAATCCTGCATTTCTGAGCTTATTTTCTCCTTGTAATTTGTCATCATCATAAAAAGAGGAAAATATCTTGCTTTTCAAAAACTCCTAGTAAATTACTGAGGATTGTTTTTTTTAAAGATTTTATGGGGGAATTGGGGGAGGGGAACAGCATTGGGGAACTGGGGAAGGGGAACAGACAAGTTGCTGTCCTTTGGTTCTTCAGTCTAGTTATGGAGGACATTGCTTCGCTGGCCCATGTTGGTATCATCATTGCACTTTTCTCAGGTGAGGCAGATCAGTCGCCGGCCTCTGGACGGCTGCTCATAGCGGCTCTTGGCAGCTCATACCAGCTGGCAGCCGCTCACACTGCTGCCGGCCACTCTCTGTATCCTATGTCAGTGCACTGCAGCAGGGGCTGCAGCCTACACCATTGCTGGGGCTCCTGCAGCCCAACTCTAGGTGGAGCTGTTGTTAGCTGTAGAGGGCAGTGTCACTGGCCCTCATACGTGGGATCCGAACTGGGGCCCTGGCATCCCAAGCCAGCTCTTAACCAATGTGCCACTTGGCCAGCCCCTGAGCATCCTTTTTGATACGGTGTGAAGATTACTGAATTAGAATGTGAAAGGTCTTGGTGATTTAGGCTCACTGACTTTGACTTTCCTTAACTGCAAATGAGGATTAGAATGTCTGCCTCCCTCATTGTTGTGTTAATCAGATGACAGATTGTACATAAAAGCACCTTGTAAATGTGAAAGCACAATTTTGATCCATCATATATATTTACTGGAAACCAATGTTAAATAGACCCACATATTACCCTAGTTATCCTTTACTTTTCTCTTTTGTAGGCTGCATAGCTTTTGCCTCTGTCATTGGAAGAAAATTATTGTAACCTGCCTGCCTTAAGCCAGAAGGTCATGCCCCTTCAAATCCCTTCCAACTCCCAGAGCTGTGTCCTTAGGGATTTCACCTTCCATGACTACTCAAAAATAATAGCTATTGAATTTGTCATAACATCCACCAATTTCTTAAATAACCTAGGGTGACTAATTCATTCAACTCCTTAGGGCTATGAAAACATCTTCTTTCTATTATAGTTTGGCTTTCATTTCTTCCTTCATAACTGAAATCACTGAAACTTGCCCCAGTCAGCTATTCATATTTAATCTGAAAAAAAGTAAGGAAGAAAGAAAGAGAGAGAGAGAGGGAGAGGGAGAGAGACAGAGAGACAGAGAGAGAGAGAGAGAAAGAGAGAGAGAGAGAGAGAGAGAGAGAGAGAGAGAGAGAGAGAGAGAGAGAAAGGAAGAAAGGAAGAAAGGAAGAAAGAAAGAAAGAAAGAAAGAAAGAAAGAAAGAAAGAAAGAAAGAAAGAAAGAAAGAGAGAGAGAGAGAGAGAGAGAGAGAGAGAGAAAGAAAGAAAGAAAGAAAGAAAGAAAGAAAGAAAGAAAGAAAGAAAGAAAGAAAGAAAGAGGAAAGAAAGAGGGAGGAAATAAAGAAGGGAAAAAGAAAGAGGAAAAAGATTATAAGGCAAAGACCTTTCACTGTTCTGTATATTGATTCCTACTCTGTCATTTAAAAACATCATATCTTGTTTGGATAATGAAGAGAAAATATTTAATGGTCTTGAAGATACCCTAGAGATCATGGGGCTCATCACTCTTTTGATGTTTGAATTAACCCTGTAATATTCCTTCTGTCAATGTAAGAAGTGCCCAAACCTGTAGAGAATTTTTATAAGAGTTTATTTGAGCCAAACTGATCACATGCCAGGAAGCAGGATCTCAAACGCTCTGGAGAATGATAGTCTTGCAGTTTCTTTTATACATTTGGAATTAAGGAGGGAACTAAGTAAGATTACATGAAGGTGGGAGAAAGCCAGACAGTGGTTGGATTACAGGATAGTTAACAAGATTATGTGCTCCCTTGAGGATGGTTACCCCTCTGAGAGGTCTCAAAAAAAGCAATTTTTTTTTTTTTTTTTTTTTTTTTGTGTGCATTGTGCACAAAAGCAATGCACAAAGCTTTCTTTCTTTCTTTCTTTTTTTAAAGATTTTATTGGGGAATCAGGGAAGGGGAACAGACAAGTTGCTGTCCTTTTGTTCTTCATTCTAGTTGTGGAGGATGTCGCTTCACTGGTCCATGTTGGTATTGTGATCATTGCTCTTCCCGGGGAGGCAGATCATTTGCCAGCCATTGGACGGCTACTTATAGCAGCTCACAGCAACTCAGGCCAGCTGCTGGCCACTCCCACTGGCTGCCAGCCACTCATGGTAGCTTACGACAGCCCACTGCAGCAACTCACGGCAGCCCAGCTCCTGGTCGAGCCCGTTGTTTACCATCTTAGCTGTAGAGGGTACAGCATCACTGACCCTCATGTGGGATCTGAACTGGGGCTCTGCTGCTCAGAGCTGGCACTCCCAAGTCAATTTTTAACCAATTAGCGACTTGGCCGACCCAGGACAAAGCTTTATTAAGGCAAAGATAACCGTTTACTAGGAAAGTTATAGGCCTGAGTTGTGACCACCCACCATGACCTGCCCAGTGAGGCATTTATGATCAGATCACCCTGTGAGGTTACTTTCAGTTTCTGGACTTGTCAGATTTACCTTAGAGCCCCTTTTTTTCCACACTTCTGAGTGGTTATTCAGAATACATTTAAAATCTACATTGACAGAAAACTCACTCTTTCCTGAAACAACCTAATCCACCCTTTGATAGCACTGACTATGAGAAGCTTCTTTTTACACTGAGCATAAATCTGCCTTCTTTTAACCCACAGGTCCTCACATGTATGTCTGGGCCATACTATCCAAGTTAAATTACTTTTCTTAATTATTCTTTGTATATCTAAGGACATCTCAGGTCCTGCTAAATCTAATTTCCAGGCAAAATATTGTCTGTTCCTTCAATAAAATATCATATAATGTGAAATAATGTCTCATACAACATGAAAAACATGAGTTCCTTCAATATCTCATATCATAAGAAATATAATGTGGAATTTAATGTAAAGTCCATTTCCTTTACTCAATATTATGCTCACTCTCCTAAGAATATTCTCGTTTTTTTATATTCATCCTGTAGGATAATGTCCAGTACTAAATGAAACTTTCACTATGAATCCTGACCAAATAGAATAAAATAATACTGCATTATCCATCTCCTAGAGATCATTTTTTCTACTATTGTTACCACAGACTCAAAGGGGTCCACTTGCCTGTGCTCATGTAACCCTAAAGAGAACATGAGCAGGAGTTTGCAGCAAAGAAAGTAAAGGTTTATTTAGGGAGTTGGCACCAAGCCCAGAGACACAGGTGAGCTTGAGCTCTCAAAAACCTAGCTCCCCGATGACCTCTGGTAGCCAGGTTATAAAAGGGAAAAATCATTAATCACGGCTACTGTGGGAGTTGGGGTTTGGGCTCTACTGATTGGTTGGGGGTAAGGCAGGGAGCAGTTGATCAGGGCTTCAGGTCCTGATGTCAATCAAAGCATGGTGTTCAGTCTAGTTTCCAAGGGATATGGTCTGTGGGGCCATTCTGCTTTCATGAGTCTGGAGCTGAAACATAACTTAGGCCAAGATGTTACCTTTGTGTGACTAAAACCTTATTCTAGTTTGAAGTTTGGTTATGGTATTCGGTCATGGTTAATAGACCAGAAGCTTTATTCTTAAATGGGTTTGATGCCGACCAGGACCTAATGTCTTAAGGGCTTAATGATTAAAAGGACTGGACATCAGTATACAAACAGGTAGGACGATCTGGGGGAGAGAATGCAAGTGAGTTCTTTCAAGTTCTATCAGGCTAAACAAAGCGAGCGTGGATTAAAACAAAATGAATGCTAAAGCAACAAAGTTCATGTGTGGTTATATCTTCTGAAATTGTTTTCTTCAAAAAGAAGTCCTTTCCATGGTGATGACCTTTCTTGTTTGTTGTTTATGCTCAGCCACTTTTGATAAGATATCATGTATATATTATGTCTCTGTTAACATAAGTTGACTTGGTTTTACAGCTGCCAAATCAGTTTCCTTCTTCTACCCCTTTCTCCTTACCTTGTCCTTGTGTACTTAATTGTTTTCAACCAAAATAAAGTCTTTATTCCCTCTGAAAAATAGAACTATTTTGTAGATAATATTTATGGAAAGGCTAATAAATTTAAATTTAAATTTATTTAAGTAGGCAGTTAGAAGCCACCAATTTTTTTTTTTTTTAAGTAGACTAATTTGGTAGCCACAAATAGAACAGATTGAAATGAGGAGGAACAAGAAGGCAGTTTAGAGAAGACTTCAGCTGCCCCTAGAGTGGTGTCCAAGGAAAGAGAAAAGAGTGTTTAGGCATAGTCTGTCTATCTGAAGCTCAAATTAAGCATGTACTAATAGTCCCTTATTTCCAAAGCAACTTGTCTCTGGCTTCTTCATTTCACCATTTTCTCAGTGTAATGGTTACTTTTTTTTTTTAAGATTTTATTGGGGAATTGGGGGAGGGGAACAGCATTGAGGAATTGGGGAAGGGGAACAGACAAGTTGCTGTCTTTTTGTTCTTCAGTCTAGTTGCAGAGGATGTTGCTTCACTGGCCCATGTTAGTATTATCATTGTGTTCTTCCCGGATGAGGCGGATCAGTCGCCGGCCTCTGGATGGTGGTTCACTGCGGCTATTGGCAGCTCACGCTGGCTGCCAGCCGCTCACACTGGCTGCCGGCCATTCACTGTAGCCTATGGCAGCCCACTGCAGCAGGGGCTGCAGTCTACACCATCGCCGGGGCTCGCACAGTCCAGCTCCAGGTGGAGCTGTTGTTAGCTATAGAGGACAATGTCACTGGCCCTCATATGTGGGATCCGAACCAGGGCTGCTGGCATCCCAAAACCAGCTCTCAACCAGTGTGCCACTCAGCCAGCCCTAATGGTTACTTTTATACACAACTTGGCTGGGCAACAGGGTGCCAGACTATTGATCAAACATTATTCTGGTGTGTCCACAAGTGTGCTTCTGGATGAGATTACTATTTTAATTGATGGACTGAATAAAGCAGATCATCCTCCCTAATGATCATCCTCCCATCTGCGCCTCATCCTAATAATTGAAGATCTCAATAGAAAGAAAAGGTAGAGTTAGAGGAAACTTGGTCTTCTTGAGCTGGAATGTGAAGATGACTATATAGATGGTTAGAAATGATAGGCTAGGGGTCGGCCGAGTGACTCAGGTGGTTAAGAGCTCATCCAAGAGTGCGAGCTCTGAGCAACAAGGTCACCAGTTCCATTCCCAGCCATAACTGAGCTGCCCCTGATGGCTCAGCTAAAACAAAAAAATAATAATAATAATGATAGGCCAGGATTCAGGGAAGAGATAAGGATTAGAAATACAGATTTGTGCGTTATTTACATTGAGGTTTTAGTCAAGGACTTTTAAGATGTCAATAGCATAGGCTACTGCTGAGAGATTAACCTAGGGTGATGACCAAAAAGAAGAGTTTGGTGGATTAGCAATCTCTATGGTCAGAAAAGTAGGAGAATAACTAGGTAGACACTGAAGTGCAAAAGCCAAAAAATAGTATTTACCATCTCTATACCACCATTTCTCCTTTCTCTTGCTCTCTTGAACTTTCATTAATCAGGCTCCTCACTTTATAAATTTACTGAAGGTCATTTCTCAGAAAACATCATATTCTCTTTCCCATTGCCTTTTCCTTTTGTCCTCTAAATGCAACAATCCCCCAAAACTCTGCCTTCAGTCTGTTGTTTCAGTCATTTTTGCAAATCAGAGAAGTGCAAAAACTACATCCCAATCTCTTTGATTTGTTCAAGGCCAGTATTTGTAATAAACTGACCAAAAAGCCCACATGGATGTCTCTCATGTTTGTATCTGAAACACAAAATATACTAAACAGAACCTGTAATCTTCCCACAAAATCTTGGAAGAGGTTTTGGCTCAGGAACACTCTAAGATGTCAGGTTGTATACCTCTGAAACATTTGTTTCTCTATTTTGCACCTTACTATCCTCCATTTCCAAATCCTATCAATTCTCCTATAAAACATCCACCAAATCCATACCTTTTGCATTATTACTATCACCACCACCACTATCTAATTCAAGACCTCATTACTACTTAAGAATGGTATTATTCTCCTACAGGGACTTTCCATATCTAGCCATTGTCACCTCTAATCTGTCCTTGTAGATTGCTGCCAAATTAATCTTCCTAAAGTACGATTTAAATCATGTCATTTTACTACTCCAAAATGTTTAATCACTTTTTATTACCCATTGAATAAAATCCGAACTCCTTAAAATAATATTTGATACCATCCACTGTCTTGTGATGTCCCACATTTTTAGATTTATCTTCTATCTCTCCCTTGCAGAGATCCATGACTGCATTCAAACTATATGTGCTTTGCCTGTCTGTCTCAGTCCCTTTGTTTACTCTTTCCTCTTTGCCAGTAATGTCCTTTCTACTTACTCACCCTTCTCCAGGAAGCTTTTGTTGATTGCGCCCAGTAGAAAGTAATATATAATACAAAATGTTTGGAGCTGTTATATACATTATCATGCTAAATTCTCACACTAACTCTATCACATTTTTACTCATCTAAATTTTACCTGTGAATAAGCTAGTGTTTACATGGGTTTTTAAAAGTAGTCTAAAGTAACATAAGTCAATTTTTCATGTTTGCCTGGCCTCGAAGTTAGTACTCTTAACCTTAATCCAAATATTTTTAATTTAGTATCACCTTTCAGATAGAGTAATCAGTTTCATGGCTTCACTGAAGCCATAGTAATGGGTGATTTTTTTTTTTTTTTAATAATCACACGTTAAATGCTTATACATTCTTAATCTGGTTTATCAAAGTATAATTTACATATAGTAAAATTCACCCTAAAATGTACAGTTCTGTTAATCTGGCATTTCTACCTTTAGGTTTCCAACGTTACCCTATAGAATCAGGTGATTTATTTTTGCAGCTCTCCTTACTAATTTGATTTAGTTTCAACATCTTTTGGCTTTCCTTTTACCCTATATAGTCTTTGGAAATGCTGGATGTTGTCAACATTCTTTCTAATAACTCTCCAAACCCTTATTTTTGAACTGGTAGAATTTCTTCATAGAATGAGAAGCTAAATGTGTAATTATAGTCAGAATTCATAGATTTTTCTCCCTCTAACAGCTTTCTTATTAGTGTACTAAACCTAATGAAACTTGTATTCTTGAAAATTATTTTCTTCATCTCTATCTAATGAATGTATATAATTGGTTGGATTTAAATTATTAAATAGCCACAAAAAAAGTCTAGAAAATTCACCTTCTCAAATGATAATTTAATGCAATTTCAGAATGAAATCATAGAAGAAAATGTAGGCATGGAATCCATTTTTTTCAAAAGCTACATTTGTGCTAAACCTGTGCAAATAAACGAGCCATCCATTTCTTCATTCAGTAAGCATTTATTGAGCACCTTCTATGTGAAACATTATGAAACCTTCATTTAAGCAGCCTACCATGAAATAGGTATCCTAATTGGCTAATTTATATGTAGTATGCAAAGGAAATCCCCAGCACGATAATGAATTTGACAAGAGTTAATGGGGATGTTAAAGTGTTGGAGCCACCAAAAGGATAGAAAATTTTGTTTTTTGTTAACTTTTAGGAAGAGCTAAGAGATAACATCTAGCGTATTATTCATGCTCAGAAGCAGTGAGATACTAGTAAGGATGAAAACAAGATTTGATGCTGAGAATGGCTTTAAAGCTTAAGTAGTATTAGGCCAACTAGTGCATTACAAATAAGAGCACTAGTTTTTGTACAAAAGCAAGAGTCCTTTGACTAAGGTGAATGAGAAAGTATTCACCTTCTGGGCTTTTGAAGACAAGATCAAGCCTTTTTAAAGAGCTTTATCATGAAGTTCTAACAATAGTTTTCCCTGCCATTGTAGTCTAAATATGCCATTGTCCTACTTCAGAAAATCATATGGGTTTTGACCTCTCAGTTTATTGTGAAATTTTCTAGAAAACAAAAACATTTAGAGGTGTATTTTATCATAATATATTTCTCATCAACACTGTATAGATGTAATTTTGAACTTTCAAAATGAAGAGTAAGAAACCTGGTTTGAAACTCTTTCCTCATTCCATGCCCATTGCTGAGCTTCCCCTGCAGGGCATGTGCACCACCTATCCACCATAGGGCTCATTCTCATGCGTCAGAATGATCTGAACATACCATTGGATTTCTGGCCTAGGCATGCCATGGAGAGCTTGAATGAACTTCCCATTACTCTGTCTGCCTCCTTCCTCTCTCCCATTTTCAACTCCCATAACATAATTAAAACAATAAGAGGGATTACATGAATTATAATGTAGGGTGATTGCTATAAAAACCACATAAAACACATAGATAATAGAGTTCAATAGAATTCATGGCAACACGTATATCACAGAATTCAGAAGAGGAATGGTGTTCTCACATACTCCACCTGCTAAAACAACAGTACCAAAATTATCTCTTTTAATAAGTGGATAAATATCCTATTTTTAAAGATTTTTTGCAAGTACTAAGTATCACATTCCCACCCTAACAATCTGAATTTTCACACCCCATAGAAATCTCTACATATATCTGTGCTATATACATTCAAATGCACAGCTAAAATATTCAAATACACATAATAAGTCAAAGCAATAACTTCTTTGTTCTGACCTAAAAGTATCTTATTAGTGCAGATGTCCAAGATAGACAGCCCCGAATACACTGAGATCCAAGGCCATGAAAGACCCCTTGCTTCTGTAGACTAACAAATGAATTCATTCAGATTAGTGTGTGAACTTGAAGATATTATTATGACAAACGGATGGGTATACACATGCTGCCAAGGGGAAAACACAGCTAGGCAGTATTATTATTATTATTGCTATAATTATGACCAAAACCATGAGACATAAAAGCTTTCTGGATGAAAGCCTCGTGAGGGAAAACAATCTATCCTACTGTTTGCTCTGTGGACTTGAAATTACTTTTCAACCTTTTCTTCTTATTTATCCAACTCATTTCAAAAGATGAAACACCTATTCCAAGGTGAGAAAAAGGCTTCATGGGGAAAGAAAAAAATAAATTCTTTAGGATGGTCTTATTATTTTCTGTTCGTTCTGCTGATCCTTTTTTTTCTGCCTATCTCCCTGGTTTTAATTTGTCTTACTCGCTTCTATCCTTTGGCCCTCAATTTTTCAGGATGTTCTGCTTCTTTTCTCTCGATGGCTTATCTTCCAAGCTCTCAGAAGAATTGTCAGTAATCAATCATATATAGTTACTCTATTCTTCCTTTTTTGTTACTCTTTAAAACATCTCTATGAATATTTTTTCAGAGAAACCATGGTACCATTATTATAACCGAAGGGGTGAAAGTAAGAAACAGACATATTTGAAATGAGGGCTGTAGAGAAGCAGTATGATGAGTGAGAGGAGGACACATTTTGGAAACAGACAGGTTTGCATTTGAACCCAGGCACTGCCATTAACTAGCTATGACAA
Source organism: Aselliscus stoliczkanus (assembly GCA_033961575.1). Lineage (NCBI taxonomy): Eukaryota > Metazoa > Chordata > Mammalia > Chiroptera > Hipposideridae > Aselliscus > Aselliscus stoliczkanus. Next base: position 69,114,364 of record CM066729.1, read on the forward strand.
GGCTAGTTCTTTACTCACCCCTTTGAGCTTAACTTCGAGCAGATTTTAGGAAGGGTTAATAATGTGTAGCTCACTGGATTATTGAGAGTTATTGAGATAATGATATAAATCATCTAATAAAATGTCAGCAACATAAAAGTCTGTTTTCAAAATAATGATATCACGATAGTGATGACGGTAGAGCAGCGGTAGAGACAGTTGTGATAGGGGTGATTAGACATGAGTTTTCAATCTCTTGCCAAAGGGTGGTCACCTTTGTTCAATTAAATTGCATGTCCTTGATACTCATTTGCACATTCAAAAACAGAGAAAGAAGTGCTCTGCTATAGCAGTTGTACTTAAGCCTAAGTGTTATGGTCAGACTTAAATCTCATGTCCCCAGAGACAGATTCACTTCACTCACATACTTCAAAATTTAAGCACTACTTTGTCCTTCCTACTCTTTTTCCCTCTTATTATAAATTTTTATACATTCAAAAGAATGTTTAAAACATACATGTAAGTTAAAAATAAAAATACTAAAATCAATATCTTTGTACCTAGCACATAGTGTAAAGAAACAAAAAAGAAGCAGCTTATCAATATTTTGAAGCTCCCACTATGACCATCTCTGATTGCAGCTCCTCTCCCTGTCACACTAGAGGGAATGACTATCCTAAATTTGTATTTATCATTCCATTGGCTTTTACTTATAAATTGTATATAGATGTATTAACCCCAAAGAATATACGAGATGTGACAATTAAATTCATGAACTTGTTGCCACAATGTTGCTAACTTTTTTTGATAAGAGAGGGATTATTTATTATGAATTTGTACCAGCTGGACAAACAGTTAACCAAGTTTACTATTGGGTTGTTGGAAAAGTCATGACGTACTTTTTCTATGTTTTTCTTTGCAAAAATGCATCATGACTTTTCCTACAATCCAATATTTGGAAGTGCTGAAAAGGCTGCGTGAAAAAGTTAGATGACCTGAACATTTTGCCAACAATTCATAGCTCTGCATCACAACAATGCACCAGCTCACACGGCACTGTCTGTGAGGGAGTTTTTAGCCACTAAACAAATAACTGTATTGGAACACCCTCCCTACTTACCTGATCTGGTTCCCAATGACTTCTTTCTTTACCCAAAGATAAAGGAAATATTGAAAGGAAGACGTGTTGATGGCATTCAGGACATCAAGGGTAATACAATGATAGTCTTGATGGCCATTCCAGAAAAAGATTTCCAAAATTACTTTGAAGGGTGGACTAGATGCTGGCCTTGGTGCATAGCTTCCCAAAAGGGACTACTTCAAAGGTGACCATAGTGATATTCAGTAATGACGTATGTAGCACTTTTTCCACAATGAGTTTGCGAACTTAATTGTTACACCTCATATTGTTTAATTCTCCTTGTTGTTAATTTTTTTTATAAATTATATCATGCTGAGGGCCAGCCGAGTGGTGCATTGGTTAAGAGCTGGCTTGGGATGCCAGCGTCCCCCGTTCAGATCCCACATATGAGGGCCAGTGACACTGCCCTCTACAGCTAAGTTGGTGAACAACAGTTCCACCTGGAGCTGGGCTGTGGGAGCCCCGGCAACGGTGTAGGCTGCAGCCCCTGCTGCAGTGGGCTGCCATAGGCTACAGGGAGTGGCCTGCAGCCAGTGTGAGCTGCCAATAGCCGCGGTGAGTGACCATCCAGAGGCTGGCGAGTGATCTGCCTCATCCGGGAAGAGCGCAGTGATGATACCAACATGGGCCAGTGAAACAGCGTCCTCCGTGACTAGACTGAAGAACCAAAGGACAGAAACCTGTCTGTTCCCGTTCCCCTCCCCCAATTCCCCAATAAAAAGTCTTAAAATAAATAAATAAATAATATCATGCTGGTGGATTCCACAGGCAATGAGTTTATTCCTAGCTGTCTGTTAGTAGTTCATTGAATGAAAATAGTATAATAAATTGTCTATTCTCCTGTTTATGGGCTTTTGGGTTATCTCCAATATTTAGTTTTAGAACCATATTATTATTATGAACATTTCTGTACATGCTTCGTGGTGCACAGAAGGATATGGTTTTTCAAGGCAAATATTTAGGAGAATAAATTGCTGAGCCATAGAATATGCACATCTTCAATTTTATATATCAACTTGAGATAATGCCAAAACTTTTACACCTAATGAGGTAGTACTGGTTAGGATTAGGCTAGGCTGTTGTGAATAATAGAAAGAAATCCACAATCACTGTAGTGTAAAGCCATACGTTTCTCCTCCTCCTCCTTCTTTTTTTTATTTTTAAATTACAGTTGACATTCAGCATAAAACCATGCATGTCTGTCTCAGGTTCAGTAAGCCTGGAGGTGGCCAGTCCAGAAATAGTAAGGCACTCCGCAGTGTCGAAGACCCAGGCTCCTTTTATTGCATAGGTCATGTCATATGAGCAGTTTTCATCCACAAGTTCAACTCAGGATCCAAAATGATTTCTGAAGCTCCAGCAAGGATAGCCACAGTTTGGCTGGCAAGTAGGAAGAGGAAAGAAATAAGAAGTTCAAAGCCTGTTCCCCAAGGATGCACACTTTTACTTGTATCCCCTTGGTCAGAAGTTACATGGACATATCTGGCTGCAAGGGAAACTGGAAAATGAGATCCTTATTCCAGTTGGCCATGGATCCAGCTAAAAATGGAATTCTATTACTGGGAAACAAAAGACAAATATTGGGGGATAACTGCCACAGTGGTTGTACTAACTTACACATCCACCTGAAGACTAAGAGAGTTTTTGTTTCTCTGCATACTTGTCAAAATTAAAATTATTAGACTTTTAAAATTTTGTCAAAATAATAGATGTTAAAATAATAGATGTTAACATCTATTACACCATTTAAAAATTTGTATCTGAAAATACTGAAGTTCCATCTTTTCATATATTTATTAGTCATTTGGATTTTCTTATCTATGAATTGCCTATTCATGCCTTTACCATTTTTCCTGCCATTTATCTTATTGTTATTGATGTTATGAGTTTTTGTATTTATTCTGAATAATAACCCTTCATCAGTTATATAAATTTCAAAAACAAAACAAAACAAAAAAGCTTCTCAGTGTTCTAGCTTTTTATTTCTTAGAAAGGTTATTTGAAGGGCTGGCCGAGTGGCTCAGTTGGTTAAGAGCTCACTCAAGGGTGCGAGCTGAGCTCTGAGCAACAGCGGTTCGATGCCAGCCTGAGCTGAGTTGCCGTTCAACTGCCAACAGGTGGCAGGATGGCTCAGCTTAAAAAAAAAAAAAAAAAAGGTTATTTGATGAAAAGAAGTTTTTTAGTTTAGATTGAAACATCATTTAGCTGCCTCCAAATTCCAATCTACCCTCAGTTTATAATTTGCCACTCCTGAGGAGGTTTACATGAATAAATGAGTATTTGAGGACAATTCTTAAAGGAATCCCTAATTTTTAGAAGTTGTGGTATCATCAGGACAAGTGTATAAATTCACAAAATGACTGTTTTAAAGAAAGCAGCCATTGGGATGAATTATACATTTGTTAAAATTCCAATCACGTTATTTAATAGTTGCACTTATATGTTATTTCTGTACTCTTGTTACAGTGAACCATAAGGACCTATGGCCCCACACAACCAAGTTGTTCAGAAATTTTTAGAGTGGAAAAATAATAAGAAATTTAAGAGAAAACCTTGAATACATAGATAACATAAGACTTACTCTCATATCTCTAGGTAGCAATTTAGTCCCTGGCTAATGTATTACTCATAATTTATTGCAAATTTATTAAACCTCAATAGCTCAGAAACCTAGTAGCTTATGGATGATCCTCTAATTAGTGGAATTAAAGGATGATACTGTTTCCTTTGATTAATTGGCACACTCGGGGACCTGGTACCCTCAGAGGTCTTTCATTTGCATATTAAGTTACCACATATCAATGTGCTAAAATTCGAAAAGGCTGGGGGCTCCATCTATCCATGTGAAGGCCATGTCCTGTGGATCTAATTAAATCACGATGCCCATGCCCTTTTCCCTTTTTACCCACTTTGGCACAGTTTTCCAAGGAGTAATATAAAAGTTATAAAACAAAATTATAAAGGAATAAACAATTCATATACATGTAGCAATTTTCCATTTTCAAAATCTTTTCACATATATTATCCCATTTAACTCTGTCAACAACCCTCTTGAGAACATACAGCTTTATCCCCATTTTATAAATAGATAGTGAGATTGATAGGCCTCGCAATTTACAAGATAGTAATTCATCAAGATGGGACTCCCATCTGTACCTTCTTACTCCAAGGTCAAAGCTGTCTTCACAGTGCCATGTTGTGTCATTATAGAATTATCTCAAATTGTATAATAAAAAACATGGAGTAAATGTTAGTCTTCCAGTGTGGATCACATTCTGTACAAAGTACCATTATATGCATGGCTTTTGGGGAAAGGTATAGGTTAAATAGAATTAGTAAAAAGAGAGTTTAAGCATACTAAGGGGGAAATAAGAGCCAGTGTGTAGGAAATAGTAACATCTGTATTCTTCCTCCCAGCATTTCAAGTCGAGACTGGAATGCTACTTGGCTACAGTGCTAATTCAGATGTCATACATTCAAATATGTGGTTGGGCAAGTGGATCATTGAGTTCTCTTTGGTGAGTTTCTGTAGTTTTAAAAAAACATAGAACACCCTATTACTGGGCCAAGGAAATTTATAGGCCAGTGCCTTTGCTGGGCATGTGTCAGAACCTAGACACAAATAAGGGGGTTATTTTAGACGTCATATAGTTCCAATAGCCAAAAGCTATGCAGCCATCTTCTGGGCACCTGTCACAAAGCATATTATCTTTGTTGGATAGAGGCAAGAGGGCACATTTGGAAGGATTGAATAAAGGTTCTGAAGGACCTATAAATGCCTATTGTTGTTGTCAGTGTTATTTAAGAACAGCAGGAGGGAAGCATTTCAAACAGAAGTTCAGCATCTATTCCCAGAAGCCCTCCAGGTCCAGCACTGCTGTGGTCTTTAAGCAATCTGTGACACTGGTCTCCAGGAAGGGAGTGAGGGGAAAAGCTGAGCTGCCCCCACATGGTATTTGCTACTGCAGAGAATTAGTTGGGGGACTGTTTCTGTTTAGTTACTGAGTTGCTTCTCATTTGGTCCTATTGCTGGCGGTGAGGTCCCTTCATTGGCAGTATGGGGGAGAAAGTTAGATCAGCTTCCCCAATGGTGATATACACTGTGACTATGCTTCTAGTTAGACTTGTCTGAGTGGGGTGGGGGAACCCCAACTTGTGATTATCTAAATGTTTCTCACTGTGAATTCTAAAGGAAGCCCTCGACTTGAACATGTAGCCCATCCTGGGAGGAAATGGGTCTCCAAACTCCCAGAGATGCATGGAGAGAAATTGGCATAGTGTCTTCCAGTTTCTCCATCCGGTGAAAGCACGTGAGGGTGGCCAGCCCGCTGTGATGTGGCGCTTCCTAACTCATCTTTCACTGCCTGTTCTGATGTTTGGAAGTTCAAAAACAACATATCTGCGTAGAAATCACAATATGAGATCTGAGAAGAAAAACCCTGTTGTTTAATGGCCTATATCTAGCTTTTCTTCCCCACCCCTCCTCTCTCAGCTCCCCTAAGACCTCTAAAATAGCATTTGCCTCTTGGTGATGCCAGCTTCCTCACCTCGTTAAGCTGCTGCTGCAAAAGAGACCCGGGGATGGATGGCAGACAGGTTTAATGTGGCTCGCGCAGAGCAGTCAAGTTTGGCGAGTAGGAGGCTGTTGGGAAAATATCCCCGCAGGCTCAGGCACACCAGCTGACTGAAGTTGCTGTGAACTGACAGCTAAGAGAAGGGTGCTTTCTTTGATAGCTATTTCCTTTGGGTACAGCTGGATTTAAAAAAAAAAAAAAATTTTTTTTCTCGATGGGAAAAAGGTGTAATGCTTTTGTTTGTTTGCTTTTTCTTGACAATTGATTCATGGGTATTCCATAGGCATTATCTTGGCAGGCATTCTATTGCCTGATTAGAAACTCAATTGATAACTCTTTAAGTCCTTTCTCTAGGTACTGACTATGCCAGGCCCCAGTATGTAGCTGGAAAGCAGTGCCAACTGCGTGCTGGAGATGCCATTACCATGGCTGAAAGGATGGGATGGTGGAGAACACCAGATGAAAAGCTGGCTGAAATATGTTGGCTGAAAAAATTAAATGTCGATTTGGGGGTGCCTAAATGATCCCAGTATGTACCAGTAGCAACTGACTTAAGAAAAAGGAAGAGCTGGAATTTCAGGAAAGTACCAGGCTCCAGCTTGCATCCCCTGCATTTGGACTGGTAAAGAAAAACCACCTTTCGGAGTTAAACTAAAATATGAAATCTCCAAAGTTTGCTAGTGCTGCCAAAACAAATTGACAGACGGTGACTTAAAAAACAGGAGGTTTGACGTCTGAGATTAAGGTGTCAGCTAGGCTTATTCCTTGAGGGCTGTGAGGGAAGGATCTGTTCCAGGCCTCTCTCCTCAGCTTGTAGATGACCATCTTCTCCCCGTGTCTTCAAATCATCTTCTCTCTGTATGGTCTATGTCCAAATTTCCTCATTTTAGAAGCACACCAATCATATTGGATTAGAGTACACCTTAATGGCATCTGTTTAACATAATTACTTATTTAAAGACCTCATTTCCAAATAGTCACATTTGGAGGTACTAGATGTTAGGAGATCAACATATGAATTTCCTGGGGGTTGGGAGTGGGGTGGAACAGTCCATACGAGTAAGAGACACACATCTTCAGTCTGACATTGGGATGTTCAGCCAGATGGCATGGCCCAGACCCTGAGACCCCATCCCTGTGTACAAATCTCTTCCTCTTCCTGTCGCCACCAGAATGTTCACACTCTCTCTTCCGTGAGTGGGGAACCTATCATTCATGGTCGGGTCATTGGAGTCCCATGGCATTCTACATAAATTCCAAACTAGGGTAAGACAACGAATCCAACTTGTTGGAATAGCAAATAATAATAACACAAACAATAGTAATAGCAATGATAAAACTATAACAGCAGCTACATTTTAGTGAGTGTTTACTGTATGCCAGCCTCAATGTCAATGCTTCCACTTATAATCTCATTTAGGTATCGTTACAAACTTGTGAGATAAACACAGTTATTACCCCCATTATTAATGAGGAAACTAAGGCACAGGAAAGCTAAGCAGCAGGTCCAAGTTCAACGGTTAGTTAGATGCAGGCCTATATTCTGCCTAAAACCAATGCTCATGCTCTTAACTACTACACTTTATTGTATAGAAGCAACCATTTTGTAAATCAGGCTCTGTTTTCCCAACCAGACTCTGACATTGACCTCTATTATGTAGCACAGACATACAACATATGAGTCACGGACAGGGATACAGAGCACTGCTCATGCTGCCTCTCCATTACCTTTTCTTAGAGTATCCACCAGTTGGAAAATCACAGCCCTGAATCATGCCTAAAATCCTTGCGTCTTTGGACTCACTGCCTTGAGAACCTTGAACTCTGTCATCTCTTCAGATTTCCTTCTCCTCCCTACAAACTTTATATTTCCATTTCCTGCTCAAGGCTATAAGTCTAAAATACACAATGTCGTGCCCAATGAATTGTAAACAGTCTTTGGGCTAGAATATTGGTGGAATCTAGTGATTGTGATAAAAAAAATAGCTAGGCCTGTTAAAGACCATGAATATTGTAGATTATTGCTAAGAAGAATAGAAACATCTAGACCAGGAGACACATTTAGAACCTGTGTCTTCAAGACAGCATGTGGTTCGCTGCAGAAAGGGAGAGAATGGTAATTATTAGGCACCCCTCCAGGTATAGCACTGAGTGCTAAGCATGGGCCTTATCATTTGTTCCCCATCACAGCCCATGGGGAGGCCTGAACACCTCCAGACCCCACTTCCACCAGCTTCCCCTGACAATAGGAATGCCCAGAAATTGATCTAATTCAAGAGGAAAAGTTGTATCATTTGGAGACAAAAATAAGAAAAGCACTTAACGCTTCGCTTGCTGAGTCCTCTGCAGAAAAGCAGTCTTTACAGGCAACTGTCTGCCATATGTTCAGGCAATCTGTGTTTCACAGTCTATATTAATGCACTGAGTCAGAGGCTGTGGGGTTCACTGGGCCAACCAATAGCCTGGAAAATGAAGGGGTGTGAGTTCTAATTCCGTCCTTCCCCCCAGCTTGCTTGCTGACCTCCGGGGAAGTTATATCAAGCTCACATTGCCCTCCATTTCCTCCTCACTTATCACACATGACTTACAATATCTGAGCAAATTAAAAAATACTAACAATGCCAGCATAGAATTTCACAAACATCTTTGAAGCTTTTAAATGCCCACCATTTGCACGCAAAAATGCTATTCTAAGCCCATCAAAGATCCTTAAAGAAATGATCCTTACCTTTTAGTCATTTGTAATCTAGTTGGAAAATCAAACATATATGTATCAGATTTGTTAAATTGAACATCTCGGGACTTACAGATAGTTATTTTCCCGCTAAGATTTAAAGTTATATTAAGAAAAGCATTGTACAACTTTATAACAACCTCAAATTTATACAACACCTCAAATCCTTCATAAAATGAGCCAGTGTGTGTGTATACATATTACTCATATATGAATAAATAAGCAAAAAAGTAATTATTTTTATCTCAAAAAAATATAAAAAGCTCAGAAATGGTTATTACTACATTTTTGTCAATAGTAGAATTTTTCTTCATCCCCACACTCAGGGACCCGAGGAGCTGTCTCCCATTCTCTTTCTACTTTTGGGAAACCTAAGAAACACACACCTGAAAATGCTGGACAAAAGATGGAGGTGACATAGAGGTTGTAGACAAGGAAAGGTCTTCCATAATGAGGTGATGGTTTGGTTAAAGTTGAGAATCTTAGGGATTAGTAGAGCATGTGTTTGAAAGCTCTCCTACATAAGAAAGTCATCGTATCTTCCAGCAGGAGTACAAAGTGGTCTTGCTCTATACTACAAGGATGGTACCAGGGCTTGGAGATGGAAGCAAATGAATCATTAAGTTCATTGAAATTATACCACAAAGGCATTTGAGGTGGACATGGAAAATACAAATTGTTCAGCTCGTTTGTCCTGGCACAGAACTCACAATGGTGACGTAGTTGTCATGTCATTGCAAGAAAACTGATGAATTAGTTATTATTCCCAGTGCCCCTTTGAGAGTGAGATGGTTCTATCCGGTTGCCACAGGTGTACTGGGGTTTAGGTCTTCCCAAAGAAGAGGTTAAAAATAAAGAGTAAATATACTGGGCCCTAGGGATGCTCAGAATGCGGCTTGGGGCCAGGATAGAACTGACAAGGTATCACTGATGTTAGGTCGGTCTGTGGCCACAATGTGCTTACAGCAACAGTCTTTTCAACGGATAGGCTTTGTTTTCCAACATGAGCCATTTTAGACAGTGGTTGTAGCCACTGGGAGTGGATGTTGTGTGGAGCAGATGCCTGCATTTATCCTTAGTGGAGCTTTCTACTTGTCTGATGTGAGTTTTGACTTCTTGTGGGCAGACGTCTTCAAATAAACATAGCAAATAAAAATAACATACTTCTCATGCCTATCATGAATATCTTTACCTCACATAAATTATTCCGTTCATAGGAGTCAAACTTCTACAAGACATTCACAAAGAGGAACAGAGATAGCATCAGGGTACTCCCAAAACAAAATTGACCAAATGTAAATGTTTAAGGCTTTAATTCTCTCCATAAATGGTTGTTGAGCCCATTTGGACTGGGCTTCTCAAAAATAAACAAACAAATAATAAAAGTAGACCTTCAAGTTCTAGAAAATTTATGGCATCTGAAGAATTTTGGACTGACTTCTTCAGGAAGTCTGTAACGGGAAATTGGGGCTGAATATTTTAAATTCAAAAACCTTTGAACATCCTTAATGCACTGAAGTTCATGATACCTTTTAGTGAAGGTAGTTCAAGTATTGTAAAGGTTTTAATTATTTGCCCCCAACTTTTTCTTTCCCTTATTGCCTTGTGGATTTCTTCTACATGGAAGCAAGCTGACAGGGACCTAAATCTAAATCTTTAGGGAATTCTTTTCTGCATAATAAGTCTCCACTTATATCCACTTGTCTCCACTTTCATGGGGGATATCTTTAAAACATGATTATCTTCTACTAAAAAGTGGTAGGTCTGATCTCAGAACAGATATGGGCAACAAGCTGGATGTCATGAGTCTGTTGAAGACTGTGATGCAAAAATAGTGAATGTAATGGGGTAGATACTCAGTTGTATCAATCTGGCCAGTCAAAGCATTTCTCTTCTGTGCATTAAGGTCCTTTGGAAATGACTAGTTGGACAATAGAAGCTTCTCTCTTTGCGGGTTGTTTTTCCAGAATGACGCTGAGTCATTCATTCCTGGATGGGAGGCCTACTAGATGAGCTTTTCTTGCAGAAGAACTCTGTGTGCGGGTTCAGGCCCCAACACCCTGTTCTCAGGTACCCCAGTGCTTTGCCGCATCTTCCCCTCCATCAGATTTCAAGTTTTCCAATATAGCTACATGGGGATAATATTTGTGGAAGAGGTCATAAGCTCCTTCTAAAAGTTGTTATGGAGGGTAGTGTGTTTCTACTTAAGATTCTAGACTTGACGGTATAGCATGGTAGCCTACATTTGAACTGGATTACACCCCTGGTGGCCATGTTATATGGCTTAGTCTAAGTTTTTCTTCTTGGCAATAGCTTGAATTTTAAATAAAACTCGGGAAGAAAACAGATCTGACGCTGGCCTAATGAGAGCTTTGGGGTTATTTATGCACAAGACCTCACTCCTACCTGCCCAAATATTTAAGTGAAGGGGACCACTGACATTCCCAGGATCAACAGCATTCATGTTGGAGATTTGTGTTGGAGACAAGTCCAGAGTCACGTGAGCTCCCTGACCAGCCAAGCAGGTGGGATGTAGGTGCCATAAGAGCAACAAGCAGAGACACTTCATTTTGTTGTTGTTCATACAGAGTATCTGGTTAATTCAGGCTTATGCCTCAGATCTCAATGTACATAGCATTTCCTCCAGAAGGTTTTTATCTGATAACACACACACACACACACACACACACACATACATGCACATACATGTGTGCTACCTGCTGGGTTGGCACCCCTTCTTTTCCCATTGGCAATTATTACAGTGACTTGTTTAAATACCTGCCTCTTATACCCAACTATAAGTGCCCTCAGGGCAGGTACCATGCTGATTTTGTTTACTGTTGTACCCTTAGCGCTTAGTACAGTGTCTAGCATATAATAGGTGCTTAATAAATATCTGTAAATGAATAGATTAAAGGAATGAAGTCTGAAACAACCTGTTTTCACTGGATATGAACATGGTCTGCTGGTATATTTTGGGAAAGAAGTTATCAGGACCAAATGAAGAGCATGGGTAACACAGTTATAATTCTAGAAAAAAAAACAACAACATAGAATTCCTATTCAGGATGCAACGGTTGAGCATGAGGTCAATGTCCCAAGTTATTAGAGAAAATATCAGAAACATTAGGAAGCAAACAGGTGGAAGGGTGATGCCTTCTGTACATGTACAGAAAGCCTGGCGTAAGTTACCAAGGGCTAGATGGACCCACAGGGTCAGGAGTCAGCAGAAACCAATCTGGTAACAAGATATTGTCCATTTAGGGAGTAATCATTATGGAGCTACTTTAGGAGATTGACCCAATATCTTCCGCTTTGATCAGAGACTATCATAAAGGTAGCATCTAATAAATCCTGAGCTCTGGAAAGAGAATGCCTTTTCTTTGCCAGCCACCTTAAAATCATATGTTTGGTTAAAAATGCATCACCCTTTTATTCTAGTCTATATTTGGCCCCGGCATTGAAAGAGCTTGGCTTTGGTGCAGCTGAGTGTTCTATCTCAGCGCTGCAGCTGATGCATCGAAGAGGAATGTAGCAGACCCTGGCATTTTTTCCACTCTCCTTCCTGTCTGCTTTTGTCATGTCCATTTCAATGTTGCTGGCCCCTTACTAAAAAAATAACTGGGCTACTTTTGCACATTCTTGATTACTTTTTCACAGGGACACTACCACAGGGAGTGAGAAGAACTTGGTTTTTCTATCTCCCCATGGTAGTACCCCTATACCTGCATATCTGGGGGAGCAGGCAGGTCAGTTTCATCTGGCCAGTATAATGAACTCACATCATACTGGGGAAGTGGAAGCAGGGCACCGTCCTTCAGTCAAGGCCCACTGTGGACTGTCTGCAGTAAAACTGCTCCTGTCTGGCAGCCCAGGTGCCAGAGATGGGTGGGGAAAAGTAGCAGACCCTCCAAACAGGCTGGCTCAGAAAATAAACAAACCTTCAACAAATATTCGCCAAGTACCTTATGAATATAACATGCCAGCTGAGAATAAGGAAGAGGTATTAGGGGGTAAGGTGGAAAATAAACAATTAAAAAGCAAATGAACAAGATATTTGTAGATGATTATATGTGATACAGAAGAAGTAAAATTACTAGTGATACAAGAGGAGGTCAAGGGCTCAGGGACAACTGTTTAGCACAGGAGCTGGGGGATGGCCTGTCACAGAAGGAGATATTTGACCTGAGATCTAACAGGTAAGAACCAATCAACCAAGAGAAGAACTGGGCGAAGGGCATTCCAGGCAGAGGGACCAGAAAGATCAAGACCTTAAAGCAGGCAAGGACTAAAGAAATAGAAAGTTGGACACTGTGCGTAAAACTGGGAGAAGGGCACCTTACCATCAGGAGACATTGGAGAGGTGGGCAGAGGCAATTTTCTGTAAGGTTTTGTCAGCCAAAGTAAAGAATTTTGCATATTGCAGAGCAATCCTTTCGTTAGGATTCCTTAAAGTCTTACCCTTTTAATTGTCAAGTTCTCTTGAGGACATGATTATGGTGGCTCCTCTCCTGATACAGAGTGTTACTAGCTAGATCACTGGGCTTAGTTATTCTGATGAAGGAAAAATTGGGGAAAGGACAAGCATGACCTGAGCTAGTATTGCAGAAAACTCTAAATTGCTGATCCAAAAGGGATTTATATTGGGCTGATCAGAGATACGTGTGTATGTAGACTAATGTGATAGACTACATTATTGTTTTATCCCATTAAATTTCTGTCACCAATCAGTTGTGCTAATTAACATTGGTCTGATCCCAGTACATATATGCACATGTGACTGGGATGTACAGAAAATAGCTCAGGATGAAAATTCGCCATGGAAAATAATCCCAATAATCAAAATTGAGTGCACTAATTCTCCAGAAATAAAATAAAGCAAAGCAGGTGTGTATCAGGAAATATAGGCAGGAATTGGTTGAGGGAATCTGAGAAGGAATCACAAAGGACGTGTCCGTCTGGCCGTCTCACCTGGAGGATGGGTGAGGTGCAGTGGTTGAGAAGTGACTCGGAGTCAGACTGAAAGAAGTCTGAATTCCAGCTCTTCCAGTGGCCAGCTGTTGTGATGACTTTGGGTAAAGTACTTTAATTCTTTTAACCTCACTTTCCTCATCTGTAAATAATACTTTTTTCATGCTATTTTTGTCAAGATTAAATGAAATAATAGAGCACTTTCCATAGAGACAGTATGCAATAAGAATTCAGTAATGGCTGTTACTATTACAATAATTTTCTTTATATCTCAAATTTACTTTATCTGTTGTTCTTTGCTTATACCTATCTTCTTCCTAAACCTGCTCCACTAGAGATCAGGCCTTACACAAGCTTATTGAGCTGAAGTCACACTAGGACTTTTTGAATCAGCAGAGAAGAAGGGAGGCGGAAATGAACTGGAAAACAGATGAATGAAATCTCCATTCAATAAAACCTTGTCTTTGTAATATTATTTATTACTTATGAGAATAAGTGTATTTGGAAATTCACATCATTTCAACTAGGTCATCTTGACTGTTAAGACCTGATTCAGAAGAGACCGAATGCTTTTGGACTTGACTGCCTAGCACCAAGATATTCTCTATTTCACACTCAAATGCTACAGTAAATGAGCATGACCTTTCTGCCTTGCTCAATCAAAAGCTCCACCTATACACAGATGTGCTTTTTCTCTGAGCTTGCCCCTGAACACTCCAAAATGTGCAGTTCTGACACAAACCACTGACAGTGACCCTCCCATCAGCTTGCTCCCTGCTTGGAGATGCCTGAGTGAGCTGTGACATGGCAAGAATGCACAGAAACACAGTTGGTGGCATGTTACCTGTTGAGGCGGGTTCATTCCAAGTTCATCACTCTCTCAGTTTATTGTACTCTCCCACCAGTTAACTCACAGACTTGTAGCACACTTAATTGCCAACTTGTCGGTTTAAATCTAAGCCTGTTACAGGCATGAGTTACTAGACAATTATTTTCTAATTGTTTTTATAAACTTTTAATTAAATGATAGTGTGCATACAATACAGAATAAAAATCTTATATATTTTGATGACTTTCTACAAAGTGAACATACTGTGTTACCACATCCCATGTCAAGAAATAAAACCCCAGATGATTCCCTTGTACCTTTCCTCGGTATCACCTCTCCCAAAAGTAACCTATTGTGACTATTTCTTTCACCAGAGATAGATAGGTTCCCTCCATTCTCTCCCTTCCCCTACCCTCCCTCCCTCCTTTAAATAAAATGGGATCCCATAGTATGTACCCTTTCATGTTTTTCATCTTTCACTCAGTGTTATGTGAATATGCCATTTACACCATCATGTCATCTTCAAATAATGACAGTTTTGTTTTTCTTTTGTAATTCTCATAACTTTTCATTTTTCTTGTTTTATTGCATTACCTCGGAGTTTCGGTATAGTATGATTAGACAGGATAGTAGAAGTTTTTGTTTTATTTATTTCTAAGGGAAAACTTTCAATAGTTCATCATCAAATATAATGTTTACTACAGATTTTTGGTTGACCTCCTATATCAGATTGAGAAAATTCCTTCCTATTCTTTTTTTTTTTTTTTTTTTTAAATGGGTAATTTAGTGCAGTGGTTCCCAAACCTGGATTCATTTATTTATGTATTTATTTTTTTTATTTTTTTATTTTTTTAAAGATTTTATTGGGGAATTGGTGGAGGGGAACAGCGTTGGGGAATCGGGGAAGGGGAACAGACAAGTTGCTGTCTTCTTGTTCTTCAGTTTAGTTGCGGAGGATGTTGCTTCACTGTTGGTATTGTCATTGCGCTCTTCCCGGATGAGGCAGATCGGTCGCTGGCCTCTGGATGTCGCTCACCGCGGCTATTGGCAGCTCACGCTTGGCTGCCAGCCGCTCACGCTGGCTGCGGGCCACTCACTGTAGCCTATGGCAGCCCACTGCAGCAGGGGCTGCAGCCCACACCATCACCGGGGCTCGCACAGCCCAGCTCCAGGTGGAGCTGTTGTTAGCTGTAGAGGGCAGTGTCACTGGCCCTCATGTGGGATCCGAACCGGGGCCGCTGGCATCCCAAAACCAGCGCTTAACCAATGCGCCACTCGGCCGGCCCCCTTCCTATTCTTAATTGCTAAGCTTTTTGTCATGAATGACTATTAAATTTTAATCCTTTTTCTGCATATCAAGAGATCATATAGTTTTTCTTCTTTATTCTTTTAATATGGTAAATTATATTGATTATTTTCAGATGTTAAACCAACTTTGTGTTTCTAAGAAAAAAAAATCTAGCTTTATTTGAAATATTATATATGATAATATATTATTTTGATGTGTAAATGTTTTATTTTTGCATCTATATTTACAAGAAAAATTGGCTTATTATTTTCCTTTCTTGCATTTTGTTATTTTGGTCAGGCTTTGTTATCGAAGTTGTAATGACTTAAAAACAGATGATTTTGGAAATGTTCTCCTTTTTGTATTCTCTGAAAGGGTATTTTTCTTCAGAATTTTTTTTAGTCTTGCTTAAATGTTTGCAAGAATTCATCAATGAAGGGCCTGCAGTTCATTCTATGGGAAGATTTTAGTTATGCATTGTTTTTTCACTAGCTATTGGGCCATTTATATTTTCGGATTCTTCTTGTGCCAATTTTGGGAAATTATTTTTTAAGAGATATGTTACTTTCATCCACATTTTCAAATATATTGGCACTAATTTGTTTATATCTAATTTTTATTTTTATTTATTTATTTTTTATTTTTTTATTTTTTTTGAGGGCAGTGTCACTGGCCCTCATATGTGGGACCCAAACCGGGGCCGCTGGCTTCCCAAACCAGCGCTTAACCACCACGCCACTCGGCCGGCCCTAATTTTTATATTTTTAATGTTTACAAATTCTGCAGTATTGTACATACTTTCATTCCTGATATTCAGAAGTTTGGGTAGGTTTCTTTTTGCTAATAATCTCACATGGGGTTTATCAATTTTATTAGTCTTTTTAGAAAACTAATATTTAGCTTTGTTTATTTTCGTTATAGTATATATGCCTTCTGTTTTATTAAGTTTACCTTTTATTCTTTTCTTTATGTTATTTCAGTTTTATTTGCCATGCATTTTATAGTTTCTTGAAATACATTCTTATACCATTTCTAGACTTTTTAAATTTTCAAATATACATATAAAGACATAAATTTACTTCAAGTACTAATTTAACTGTATCCCTCAAGTTTTGATATGTCTTGTTTTCATTGCTATACTGTTTTAAATATTTCTAATTTCCATTGTAATTTTTTGTTGACCTATGGCTTACTTAGAAAGGTATTGCTTAATTTGACATATTCAGGTTTTTTCTATTACGTTTTCATTAT
This sequence comes from Aselliscus stoliczkanus, assembly GCA_033961575.1. Taxonomy (NCBI): domain Eukaryota; kingdom Metazoa; phylum Chordata; class Mammalia; order Chiroptera; family Hipposideridae; genus Aselliscus; species Aselliscus stoliczkanus. Next base: position 69,131,131 of record CM066729.1, read on the forward strand.
TGATTCTTAGCATAATTTCACTGTAGTGAGAAAGCATACTCTCTGAAAGATTTCAACTCTTTGGAAGTTATTGAGTCTTGCTTTATGGCCCAAGAGATGGTAAATTTTGGAAAACGTACCAGGTGCTTTTGAACAACAACAAAAAAAAAACACACATGTTTCATGCTGTGGTTGTGTGGAATGTTTTATATAGATCAATTAGGTCATTATGAAATTAAGTTTTTAAAATCTTCCACATACTTATTTATTTTGTCTTTTTACTTTAACAGCTCCTGAAAATAATATGTTAAAATAGTCTACTATTTTTTTTTTAATTTTCCCATTTGGTTCTGACAATTTTTGCTTTATATATTTTCAGACTATGCAGTTAGGTGTATCCAAATTTAGAATTGTATATATTCTGCTTACTATTTTATTATTATAAAATGTCTTTCTTATCTATAATAGTACCCTTGACTTAATTTTTTTGTTTTAATTCTAGTATAACTAGATCAACTTTCCTTTATTTAATGTTTGCATGGTGTGCCTTTTTTTGTTAACTTTCAACCTTTTTGTGTTTTTATATTTAATGTGTACCTTTTTGAAGCAGTATATCATTTGGTATCTAGCCTGACAACTTGTATCTTTTCATTGCAGCATTTATATTTAGTGTAATTATGGAAATTTTATGCCATCAAATTATTAGTTTTCTCTTTGTCCCATCTAGTTTTTTCTTCATTCATACCTTCGTTCATACCTTCATTTGGGTTAATCATGTGTTTTAAAACATATTCCACATTTGTTAGTTTGTTCATTATATAATTTTAGAAGTTATTATTTTAATGATTACCATGAAGATTGCAATTTGTATCGTTGACTTATTTTATTTATTTATTTTTTTTTTGAGGGCAGTGTCACTGGCCCTCATATGTGGGACATGAACCGGGGCCGCTGGCTCCCCAAGCCAGTGCTTAACCACAGCGCACTCGGCCGGCCCTATATCGTTGACTTATTAGAGTCTACTTTAAATTAATACTTTTTACTAATTCCCAGATGAAGCAATCCTTCAGCTCCATTTACCCACCTCCCACTTTTATTACATAGCATATTTTAATGCAACATAGATCTTAAAACACTGCAAGATGCTATTATTGTTTCAAACTGTAGATATTCAGGTAGCTTGACCATACATTTATCCTTTAGGGAGCTCTTTATTTCTTTTGCACTACTGTGCTTCCATGTGGAGTCATTTGTGTTCTGACTGAAGAATTTCTGTTTGTGTTTCTTTTAGTATTTAAGGTAGTTCTCCTGCTGATGAATTTTCTATACTTAGTTATAAAAAATTGTACTTTTGCCTTCAGTTTTTAATGAAGTATTTCACTAGTATAGAATTCTAGATTGATAGATATTTCTCTTCTCTTTCTTTCTTTCTTTCTTTCTTTCTTTCTTTCTTTCTTTCTTTCTTTCTTTCTTCATTTCAGGTGTACAAAATAATGTAATAGTTAGATATTTACATCCCTCACAAAGTAACAATCCCCCCCCCAATCTACTACCCCTCTGACATCGTATATAGCTGTCACAATTCCTAAAGATGCCATTCCATGGTCTTCTGCTTCCACACTTTCTGTTTAGAATTCATCTGTCAGTCTTATTATTATTGCTCTGAAAGTAATGTGTCTTTCCTTGGTAGGTGTTTTTAAACTTTCTATTTCCCTTTGGTTATCAGTATTTATAGCATGATATGCTTAGGTGTAGTCTTCTTGAATACACTCTTCTTTATGTTTATAGATCTTCTTGAATTTATAGTTTGATATCTTTTGTTAGTCTGGGGAGTTTCTTGGTAAGTACCTCTTTAAATATTGATTCTGCCCTATTTCCCTCCTCTCCTCTATTTCTAGAACTCTAATTACACTTATTGTAAATTTTCTATCATGTTCCATATATCTTGTATACCATTTCTGTATTTACTTTCATTAAAGAAAATTCTCTGTGCTTAAACCTTAACCAATCTGTCTTCTGATGTCCATTTTCTTTATTATATCTATCTTTGGAGTATCGTTACAAATTCTGAAATTCCTAGCATGTGGGTTTTTTTTTTTACTATTTATTTAGAGGTTTTATTTCTTTGTAAAGTTGTCCAAGTTGTCCTCTATTTTCTTGAATGTATTAATTATAAGGTGTTAAAGTCTGCATCTGATGGTATCAATACCTGAATCACCTATGGGTGCTTTTTTATGTATCTTTTTGTTATATAGTTTCTTTTTGTTATATAGTTTCTCATCGTCTCTGGTCATTGAATGCTATTTCTGGGCATGTCTGATAATGCTTTATTGAATACCAGAAATGGTATTAAACAATATTAGTTAGAGACCAAAGGCAATGTTGTCTTCTTCCAAGAGGATTTGTTAGAGCAAGGGCAAATCAAGTTGACTCAGTCAAAGCTGGTCTATTTCATGTTTATTATTACACTTGGAGCATAGTCTTTCAAAGACTCAGCTGAAACCGTGGGCTTTTTAAATTCACTTTTCATCACTCAGTATTATGAGAATGACAAAAGTCTCTGCTTAGATTTTTTAGCCTTTTAGCAGCTGTTTTTTTTTTCCTGGGCTCTTGGCATCTTGCCTTATGCATGTACATCTTGGAAGTTAACATATGCCTTTAGGGGAAATTTCATACAGATCCCAGGATTGTGGCCCCCATGTCCTAGCTGCTTTGGTAGTATCATATATATATATATATATATATATATATATATATATATATATATATATATATATATCCCAGTTCAGGGACCGTTGCTTTCTCTTGGGCCCTTTGCCACATATTTTGATTCCACAAATATTCCAAAGGTGGTGAGGAGGACAGCTGAAAATATATGACTTACCTCAATGGCTACTTTCCCTCATGGGATTTGTCCCCCAACCCCCAAAATCCAGCTGTCTGTGTTGCATCTGATCATTTTAAACGCTTTGTGGGTTTGGTTTTGTTTATACCCAAGTTTTATAATTTTCCCAACAGATGAGTTAATATAATACCAATTACTTTGTCATATCTAGAAATGGGAAGTCTCATGGCATGAATTTTTATGTTGACTGTGATGCTTTGTTCAATCAATATGTATTACATGTGTAAGCAGAGTTTTCAGAGAATGTTCTGTTTAAGAGTTTGAATTTAAAACAGCTTTTTCATCAAACTCTTACTGTATTTAAAACTTCAGAGGAGTAGACTAATGTTTCCTTAACAAAAGATTTAAGTGAACTGAGTAGGCAATAATGTCAATAAGAACTCGAAAGCAAAATTTGTTCTTGATGAGCCATCTGTGAATAATTGAGAGGTGCCTACTTGAGCAAAGAGTTTCTATGATAGTTAAGATTCTATTACATTGAAACTGTGTATAAAAAGTGCTTTTATTTCTTGAAACTGAGGTCTGATTTCTTCTAAAGTTTCCAGTCACATTGTAAGCGAAAAGTTGTTGGACTCTAGGACCAGGGCAATCGGTGGTAAGATATTAGAAATGTCACTGGTTGTTCTGTTTGTGTCAGCATGATGTAGTAAAAAAATATCGCACTGATATGAAAGTACAATAATATGAATCACAATTCAATGGCTCTGAAACTTCATAGTTGTGTGACCTTTGGTAAGTACTTTCTCTTGACTCTCATCCCTCACATCTCTACATCTGAAGCCTGGTAGAGCCTAGAAAGTTATATTACAGCCTGCAGTCCTCCACATGGGAGACATGAAATCCATGATTCCAGGCCCCCATATGCAAATAGCTAGTAGAATAGGTTCTCAGTCTGAGCCTTGATCCTGATTCACCTTTGACATGCTTGTAGCAAATTACATTTTATAGATATTTACTGAGTACCCCCTATATGGGAAATATTTGATTTGATTAAGTCTTTTAGGGATATGTGTGAGCCATAATTTGGGAGTTTACAGTTCAGCAGCCAAGTAGACAAGGCAAAATAAGGTAAGAACCATAACAGTTATAAGGAAGCTGCTGAGAGTACTCAAAAAATGGAGTCCATATCTGGTTAGAGGCGGCTAGAGAAGAGGAAAAGAATATTAGGAGAGGCTGCATAGAAAAGACAATATTTAAGATCAGCATTGAGGAAATATATGGAATTTTGATAGGCAGATATGGGGAAAGAAGGAAATGCAGAGAGGAGAACTATTTAGGTAGACAATAATCTGGGTAAATGCACAGAGGGAGGGAGCATGGGGTCCAGAAAACTGGAGAGGGACACCGCTATGGAGGTTAAAAAGCTCTGGCTATGGAGTCAGACACTCTTGGGTTCAAACTCTGGGTCTACCTCTTCTAAGATATGTGACCTTGAACAACACGTTAACTCTAGGTCTCATTTTCCTTATTTGCAAGATGTGGATAATGATGATAATAACATAAAGAACTATGGTAATTATTAACTGAGATAATGTATAAAGTATTTGCCACCTAAGCACTCTGTAAGTGGTAGTTGGGATTACTTCAGTATTGGCAGAACAGGTATACTGGGTTCTCAGAAAATCCACCATATTTTATTTCCATCAGGAATAATTAAATTATAAGAGGGTGGAGTTGCAAGAACTGAAACTTAGTTGATAAAGTCCTCTTTAAAGTTTCAAACTGACAGTCATCCAAGGGGTTCAGTGTGAAACATGAAGCTGAATTTCAAATAGGCAAAACTATTGTGTTATTATTGATAACAATGCAGGTATCCAAACAGATTGTCTTTAATAGCCTAGGGTCAATATGTTCTTATTTTCAATGAGAGCTAATATCTCACCTTCAGTCCATCACCTCTTCAGCAATACCAGCAAGGACATTCCTACTGAGAAGAGTTTAGCACAAACTCTAAATGTCTCAGCTGGCAACAGCTTCTCTACCCAGAGGGCCGCTGGCAAGAACGTGCAGTCAGAAATTTATCATTAGCACCAGCCGTCAACCTCATTAAGTACTGTGGGAAAGCGATAGTAATGACTGTTTTAATACTGCACTGGAAATCTGTGGATTTGGTTATGTATCATTTTCTTCTTAAGAAATCCCTAGATTTTGAGCCACCAGAAGGGATGGTGTCTGGGAACTTTTTCCTAAAAAAGCCTGTTACCAGGAGATGCATTCCTCCTCAGGGAGACAGAGAAGCAGTGAGAAGCAGTTTGGGAATTTCCCCAAAGGCTTGTTTGAGGATGGGCTCAGACATCCTTGGCAAAATGGGATCCTCTAAGAGCTACCCACAGCCCCAGATCCTGTGAAAAGCTCCCCGAGGCAGCAGTGAGGGCCGAAGGAGAGCAGGAGGCTCTAAATCTCCATATGTGCAGTTTAGTTCCAGTTTCAGATTAGACCTAAGAAGGTGAAGTAGCATCTCTAGGGCAAGTGCCCATTTGTATGAGAACAGCTTAATCAGCATATGGCAGCTGTCTGTTACTGCAGGAAACTCTGAGGGGGCTTTGGGAAGTAAGATCCCAGGGAGTTAAGAGCAGACAGCTGCCTGTCATGTGCCCCGGGTCTAAGTGATTTCAATAGTCAGTCTAACAATAGGAACAGAGCAGTTAGAAACCAACATCCGACTTATTCTTTCATCCTGGGCGGACACTTCAATTAGAGGGAAATGTGGTTCATTTTGACTTCCCAACGAAAGTGGGAGGAGCTGCCAGCTCCCAAACTCCATAGCTTGTCTAGAGGAAGAGCTGATCCAGAAGAGAAGTCAGAGCCAAATCAAGGAAGGATGAGAATAAATGTGTAATCTAAGACTTAGCCCCCAGACCTGCCCAGGCCTCTCCCTAGCACTCCCTGACATGCATCCAGTACTCCTACCTCATTGGCTCACCTGCTGCACCCAGGTGGAACCTTCTCCCAGGCGTTTTTTGTGGGGTTTTTTCATAACTTGAACGCTTTTCTCCTTCATATAAATGCGCACCTTTCAAATCTCATTTCAAATGAATTTATCTCTTGAACCTTACAACTGAAAACGATCTTTTCTTCCTCCGGGTTCTCTTTACCTGATGTTGTTCATTCATGCAATTCACTGAGTACTTTTTTATTGCATTGTATTATGCTTATTTGAGTCTATACTCATCTCCTTCCACCAGACTATAAAATCAATCTGTGAAAGCATTAGCGTTGACAACTATGTACGAGGAGACTGTTCAAGTCGTGAATGCCAGTGTGGTTTTATTTTCACCTTCAGTAGAAAGCTAAAAGTTCAAGATAGGGCTTTATCCAAAGTTTCCAAAATGTAGTCTACAGATCATTTGCATTACAATTTACTGGAGAGTTTTAAAAATATTCATTCGTAGGCTTCACCACAGACCTACTGATCAGAATCTCTGGGGAAGAGGGGCCTGGAAATATGCATTTTAGCAAGCATATGAAAAGCTTCTCGTATGTACTGCAACTTGAGATGATGGCTTCATGTGTTTGGTTATAAGATGAAGCAAAAATGAAAGATGTGAGTGAAACTGGAAGCACAGCAGTTCAAATTTTGGTTCGAAGGACTTTCCTGGATGTTGCACTTTCGTAAAGTACGTATTCTCCACAGTATGAGATTGCAGTAATAGTGTGAGTTAATTATCAGTTTATACAGGAGAAACTGACTCAATCATCATGGTCTAGATTTGTCTGAGTTTTTACAAGCAACCCCATGTGCTCCGTGGATAACAATAGAATTGTGACCCTTGTGGTAGGAAATACTTGCACCTTCATAAGGAAGCCAGGTTTTCATATAAAGGAGAAAATAACAGACACACACTTGAAGCCAGACAATACTTATTTATTTATTTATTTATTTATTTATGATTTTTTAATTGGGGAATTGGGGGAGGGGAAGAACGTTGGGGAAACGGGAAAGGGGAACAGACAAGTTGCTGTCCTTTTGTTCTTCAGTCTAGTTGTGGAGGACATTGCCTCACTGGCCCATGTTGGCATCATCATTGCGTTCTTCTCAGGTGAGGCAGATCAGTCGCCGGCCTCTGGACGGCCACTCACAGTGGCTCTTGGCAGCTCACACCAACTACAACTGCTCACTGTAGCTTATAGCAGCCCACTGGGAACTCACAGCAGCCCAGCTCCAGATTGAGCTGTTGTTCACCATCTTAGCTGTAGAGGGCACAGGGTCACTGGCCCTCATATGTGGGATCCCAACCGGAGCCCTGCTGCTCAGAGCTGACATCCCAAGCCAGCTCTTAACCAACGTGCCACTCAGCCAGTTGGAAGCCAGACAATGTTTATGATGGAACTCAAAAGAGACACTAAATTTGTTTGCAAAGCTACTTACTTTGTTTTCTTTCTTTAACCGACCTTCCATTTCTGTCTTTGTATATAGCATGAATCTACTATTTCTTCCTTTATCAACTAGCCAGATTACTGGTTCTCTTTTGCAGTATATTCATTTTAGTAGAATTTATTTAATAAACATCAAGCTAATAGGGAAAATATAATAGAAAAAGACAAAATAATTTTTGCAAAGAAATAAAACAGTATCCTACAGGAAGCAATCATGTAATGAAAGGATCGTGATGCTAAATCCTGAGATGAGCTCAATACCTACTTTTTCTATATTAGGTTATATACTTTCCCCCTCACTTTTTATTTTGTGTTGTCTTAAGATGGGGAAATGAAGACTGGGGCTCCAATGGAATTTATATCACAGTGCTAAATTTATTTTACTGTTTCTGAGCACCCCAATAGTAAAATAAGTACTTTTCATTAGCAGAACATCTCTATTGACATACAACAAATTAATCTTGTGCCAGATATCAAGTTATTTTGTGATCTTCAAGATCTGCTTTTAAGGTCAAGAGCATTCCCTGTGTTATTTTGTGCTTGTGTATACCAAAAGTTACAGACCCAGAATCTGAAAATCAGTGAAGCACATAGAATAAAAACTATCAAGTTCTTTCTATGTTTTTATAATAAATTAGTATTTACTTAACACCTGCTGTCCTGGTGCTAAGAATTCAAAGAAAAATTAGTCAAGGTTCTGAAATAGATGAATTCAGTGTCTCATAAGAAACATATTCACAGAAGCAAAAACAATACATTTCAGTTTGAATGCAATTTTGTACAAATGTTTGTTTGTTTGGGTACCCTTATAACTGTAATTGTAAATGTACTGACAATCACCATTAATCATCCTATATTGACATGTTTACATTTAATAAGATGTGCCTAGACAATTAAATTGTTTTGTGTTATATGTGTTCTTTTGTACATGCATTTATTCATTTCTTAAAAACTTTTATAATTCAAAACTCACTATTCAGGACTAATTCTACTAAAGATGGTGTGGATTGATATTTTGCTTAGTGAAAGTGGTGCCTCCATCTTATAATAGCATAAACATAGTTTACAGTTTATTCAGTATGCCATCTCTGATAAAATATTATTGTGACCTCTTGTTAAATAGTTTTGGACATACTCATTATAGAAAGAACCTGATCTAATAAGAAATTTTTTTTTTTTGAGGGCAGTGTCACTGGCCCTCATATGTGGGACCCGAACCGGGGTTGCTGGCTTCCCAAGCCAGCTCTTAGCCACCATGCCACTTGGCCGGCCCACTAATAGGAAATTTTAATGGTTAGTCAGTTCAAACATGGAAATCATAAAAAACATATCCCATAAACATTTCAGTATTTCGTTATACACAAAAGAGTATACATTCATACCCTTATCTCTTGATTTAGAATTCATGGTAATTTTTGTGTGTATAGGTCTGCTCATTAGAGTTCAGTGTCATTTTTTTGTCTTATAAATCACACCCATAATAAATTGCCTTCAGATTCCTATTTTAGAATCCTTTAACTGCAGTGAAAACCTAAAGACCTTTGGAAAATAACCTGAGTGCAGTATTTTTGCAGTTGCTTTCACCTTTTTACATTTGTCTTGCCCACATCCAATACAGTAGTACTTTTTAAGCAACTTTCCTTTATTAACCACTTCCAATGTATTGGATATAGTTTAAATAAAAACCTTTTCTTTAACACATATATTTCAGCAGTCTACACAATATTAAGTTAAATTACTTAATTATAGTTACTAGTACAATTCTGAGAAACAGGTTTGGTAATAAACACAATGAATTCATACAATGTAAATGTGGAGGAAGTGGGTAACCATATAGTATTAGCCAATCCCATTCAGCATGCCTTGGGCATCCCTTTTTTTTTTCCCTTTTATTAGTTTCAGATGTACAAAACAATGCAATAGTTATACTTTTTACTTCTCAAAAATTAACAACCTCCCTCCCCCGGGCATCCCTTTTAATAAAAGAATAAAGTGTGAAGTAGACAGCTGTGGAAAAGTGAAGGCTGGCTAAGAGATCACCCACCATATTTTAAAATTTGCATAGAATGCAAGACATTATATTTTATGCCACCATGTTTCATTTTTTAAAAGTGTAATTCACATAAAATATTATTACATTGAGCTATATTCCCTATTCATTCTGCCTAAAATTCTAGAAGCCTACACCATATACTGCTGTTAATGATTTGGTAGATAAAGCGGTAGATTCTCTTCAAAAAAAAAAGTTTTTGAAAAAATTTAAAATGTAGATAGAGAAGGCACACTTTTTTTCTTGGTTTAAGTTATGCTTTGTGATCTAAAAATATCTTTTTTTTTCTTTTTAAAGGTTTTATTGAGGAATTGAGGGAGGGGAACAGCGTTGGGGAACCAACGAAGGGGAACAGACAAGTTGCTGTCCTTTTGTTCTTCAGTCTAGTTGTGGAGGACGTTGCTTCACTGGCCCATGTTGGTATTATCATTATGCTCTTCCAGGCTGAGGCAGTCACTCCCCAGCCATTGGACAGCTGCTTAGAGCTGCTCACAGCAGCTCACGAAAGCGCACACCAGCTGCTGGCCAGCCCCGCTGCAGCCTATGCCATCACCAGTGATTAACGGCAACCCAGATCCAGGTCGAGTTGTTGTTCACCATCTTAGCCGTAGAGGGCGCAGCATCACTGGCCCGCATGTGGGATCTGAACCCCAGGCCCCGCTGCTCAGAGCTGGCTTCCCAAGCCAACTCTTAACCAACATACCATTTTGCTGGCCCTAAAAACATCTTAAAGATGAATATTATTTTGAAGGCATCTTTAGTATAATTCATGAGTATATGAAAGAGCTACAATGTGGAGAAAAATTAAAATTCATTAAAATGTGAATATAATTTATGTACTTAACTAAATGACAATGACTATTAATTGCAGCTGTATCAAAAACTGAAGTTACTCAGATCTAGTTGGCATATTTCCCCAGAATTCCTTCCTGGGGTCAGAATTCCCCTAACTTAGCTAACTTTAGTGTGACAACTTTACTATATGGTCTGTTATATTTCCTGCATCTAAAACTGTGCCCAGAATATTGTAGGAATTTAATCTAATAATTTTAAATGAATGAGTTGACTAAATTAACTTTGGATATGACTTTTTCCCTGGCTTAGAAATCCCTTCCAGGCTCCCAAAGGCTAGTTTTTTGCTGCTTTCCCCTTATTATGTAGAAGTCTCACTTTTCCTTCTTAAGCCTGAATATAGTCAACTCCCTGAAAGGTCAGAGAGTCAAATGACCTCCCATTATCACTTTCAATTCTGTGTCAAGACTAAAATCAAAAGGAGGCTGTCAAACATATCATCTGTTGTTTTTCTGACCACTGGCTTCAATCAGGAAAATATTATTTTGGCAATAATATTTTTATGATAATAATACCGTGACTGTCTCAAGTGAACTAAACATTAAAACATTTGAATACAGAGAACCAAACCAGTTTTCATATTTAATGACTTTTCTTTTAATATGTAGAAAGGAAATCATTTAATGACCAATATATAACTATAGGAGGAAGAATTGATTATCTAATATGCCAGATATTGTGTAACACGTGACAGGGATATTACTGAAATAAGAAATCCAGGTAGGATCAGGTAATTTGTCCAGAGTCCCACAGTATATCATATGGCCAATCCAGGATTATTTTTCCATGACACCTCACCCTGTGTTTGCAAAATGGATTAATGACTAATAAGGGAGGAAAAACACTCAATTAGTAAAAGCAGGAAGAACCTGAACTGAACGATGCATTTTGTTCTGATTTCTGAAGTGCCAGTAGCAGCATCTCAAAACTGTGTCCATGCTAGCCAGCCTTTAATTATAATTTAAATCTGCCCTACAGCACCTGTGGCAGGACCCACTCTTGCAACTCAAGATCCACATGCAATCTAGTCTCTTAACTATCATAGCTACCAAATAATACAGATTTCTAAAGCAGCTTTGAGATATTTTAAGTAGCAAAACACTGAAAGGTTTTGGAAGTGTTGAAAGAAAGTGTGGTTCTTTCAGACTTCCAGTTCAATTTGCTTGTTTAGAGAGGTTTGGATGTTGACTTATAGGGAAGTTTAAAAACATTGCCTGGTAAGGTGTTCAATAAATGTTAATTGAACTGAATTGAATTGAGACTCAAGTTCAAATCCAATTTAATACCAAAATAGTGACGGCTTGGTCAGAGCACAAAGTCACAGCTGATGGGATTGCCTGGGACAGGTATTATATAACATGTGTGGTGGGAAGAAAAGGGGGAGACTGGCAGGACACCTCGAATTACATTTCAGGTTCTGAAAGAGTGCTATTTACAGCCAAGAAGTGTCATGACACCTTGCTAGTTTTTGCAGATACTAAAACATTTTGCTTCTTAAAATTGTCATGATGAGAAAAATCCTTGTCTCTTCCTTTCCTGCTCTCCCAGAAATCCCCCATCCAGCCACTCGGAGATGGAAGTCTCTTTTCATATAAAATACAGCAGCTGCAGAAATATGTCTCACAATCAGAAAGAAACAAAGTTGCAACTACCCAATCAGCTCCCAGGAAGGTAGACCTTCTGAAATCATGTCTGGGGCGGTAGTGAAGGAGATGAAGAAATAACCGTAGGACACAGCAGAGCCACCTGTCTTAATCTGTTCAGGCTGCTATCACAAAATAAATCGTCTGGGTGGCTGATAAACAACAGAAATTTATTTCTCACAGTTCTGGAGGATGGGAAGTCCAAAATCCAGGCTCTGGCAGATTCAGTGTCTGATGAGAACCTGTTCCCTAGATAGCTGTCTTTTCATTGCAACCTTACGTGGCAGAAGGGACAGGGAAATTCTCTAGGGCCTCTTTTATAGGAGTACTAATCATATTAATTAGGGCAGATTCATGACCTAATCATCTCCCAAACACCCCACCTCTAAATACCATCACCTTGAGGGTAGGATTCAGCATATGAGGTGGGGTTGGGGAGGCACAAACTTTCAGACCTTTGCACCACCCATGCCCAGTGGACATTCACTCTGCCGGGACCAGCAGCATGTGAAGCACAGCACACATGCTCGGTCCACTGCCTGCCCAAGGACCATCAAGGCAAGATCATGGTTTGCCATTGTCTGCGGTTCCCTCCACTTGACTTTATCAGGAGGTTCTTTATCCCACATCACGTTCTCAGAAAGTAAAGAAGTCATCTCTCAGGGACTCTCATGCCGCCAGTTCATTCATCATCCTTGAGTCAAGACTTTTCTTCTATCACAAACTGAGTGTGGTACAAAACTTGCCTGTATTCAATAAACTTTACTTTCTTATTTCCCTCCTTCCCTCTCTTTTTTCCCATTTCCAAAATAGAATACAGCCAAAGAGGCTGTCAAGTGTCTGGCAAAATGATTCTAAGTTATAAGATTACTACAGGGGTTCTTATTCATTAAACCAAAAACAAACAAACAAACAAACAAAAAAACCATGTCTGGGAGTACAGTATGACCACATAAAAAAATTGTGCTTCCATATTTTATTTATAAAATTACCATTTTATTTTTTTTTAAGATTATATTTAACATTCCAGAAACTCATTCTCTTTCTTTTTCCCATTGGTGAATTTTCTGTATTTGATCTCATCCACGCCTTGCCTTTATTTCCAAATAAGTAATTAAGTGTTCATTTCTTAAAAATTATTTCTTAAAGTTTGACCAATTTTCTAATCATACACATCACATGTATGTAATGTATTTGAAACCCTCCCCCAAATACGGCTAGAGCAAGGAAGTGAAGACATATCAGACTTTCTAATTGGAGTCTGTCTAAGACATCATCAAGTCTATAATCTTTATTTTTAGAAAATGGTGTACAGGCCCATACAAGCCAATTAATTTACCCCAGACTGCAGAGCTGGTTAGTGATAGCCCAGGATTGTTACCTACACACATCCCCAACATAGGGAGGCAGAGCCAGGTATAAGTAATCTGAGAAGAAAAGAAAATAAATGGACTTAATGGCAAAACACATACTCTGTCTGCTCAGGCCATTAGTTCATCAAGTGCTGCTATCTTATATAATAATACAAGTGTCCAATTTTTCATGGTCCAGAGGTTCAAGTAAAACATTAGTATACTTGTATTTTACATAAAACTTATTCAATTCAATAACCCTTTTGAAACACACTATAAACCACACATTTAAGCAAATCATTTTGGAATACTACATTAGAGTGAATACATTTAAGCTTTTGAATTCCAAAGCCAAATCCAAAAGACATTGATTGAATTATGTTTTCCGTTATGAAAACTTCTCTTTAACACTGCTAGTTCTCAAGCCACTACTCCATGTTTCTCCTTTCTCCCAGGACTAACATTGTAAAAAGAATGGGTTATGTTTATTGTCTTTGCTTCTGTGACCCATGTTAAATTCTACTTGCTGACTTCTGTCCCACACACTACCATTTCCACCCCAGAAAGTTATCAGCATCCTCATTAATGGCACTCAGCTTTTGGTACTATTGACTCTCCTCTCCTGGTCCCATGACACTTTACCAAGGCTCCAGATGGCTGCTCATCCTCATCTCCTTGTCACCAGAATAGAGAGACTCCTCATGTTTCTGCCCTTGATCTTCTCCCTCTGCACCCTCTTCCAGGGCTGCTGCTCTTATGCCTATGTAGACCAGGGCTTACAAACAGGCTGTCCAGAGCTCTAGACCTCAATTTCCCTACCTGCTCTTCCTTTTATTTGGATGTCTTACAGGCACTGCACTTTCAACATGGCCAATAGATCTTCCTTTCCGTGACAACTATTTTGTCTTAATGTTAATAAATCTTTCTCTATTCATCTAGCATTGTCTTGACTCTTCTTGCTCCTTTGTTCCCTAAATTTTACTCACAAAGCTTGTTCATCTTCTCTCTGGAACATCAGTCAACCCATTCCATCCTTTTTCATTGTGAAACTATCATTGCCACTTACCTAAGCAAGAGCTGTAGAGTTCCAGCTGGTCTTTCCCACTTCCTGTCTCTTGAACTCCAAACCATTTCACATTACTACTGCAGAGTCAAATTTTCTAGTGCTCTGATGCCATGCTGCTTGCCCTGCACTGTAAACAACTGTCAGTTTCCCACTGCTGTCTTAGTAGAGTCTAAAACTCAGCTTGATCTGCATGGGCCATAGCACAGCCTCCCTATACTTGTCTGTACTTAGAGCACTCCCTTTTTGTGAGCTTCCAGCCCTCCTTGGCAGCCATGGTCATCCAATTCCCCCCACTTTACTTCCTCCCTCTTTCTTTCCCTGAGCCGTTACCGGTTGAAGGAATGCTCAAAGACTAGTTCAGTTTTACTTCCTTCCTCTAACAGCCATGTCACCTCTATCTCCATTATGTGCCTGCTGTTCTGCATAGTTATTTGTGTCAGTGCTTCACCACTTCATTTGAATTGCATTGTTATCTCTTTAATTTCATATGCGTTCCTTGGCCATTAGAATCTTATTTATCCAGTGACTTGCACATCATTAGTAATCAGAAAACATTTTTAATTGGATGAATATTTTAATTAGATGAGTAAATGAAGTCATGAGATAGTTATGATTTTTTTTAAATGACTGCCAGAATATAAATTGATAAAAATAAAATACAAAATACTTTGAGAATCATTCCATGTGTTATCATTTTTACTCCAAATTGACCACTCGATTTTTTTCTAATGTATAAATTCTACTATATGTGCAAAACAAGATCACGGTAATCATTTTTAAGCCTTTAGCTTTAGCAATGAATTGTCTTTCCTCTCTATCCATAATTAACTGTTCAGTGATTCTGGAATCTACCCTGCTACCTTATCCCATATCTGAGCCTCTGCACACATGTTTCCCACTGCCTAGGATGACCTGTACCCCCATACCCACAAAAAAAAACAAACGCTTTTCTTATAAATAATGTATCCATTAGTGCCCAGACAAAATTACAATTTCTATATAAAGTTTCTGGTTTTGTTTTTGTTTTTCCTGTCAGTCAATTAGAATTACATAGAAGTTAAGAGAGTGGGTACTGTGGTCAGAGAACACAGGCCAAAATTCTGTTTCTTACATTTCCTTGGCGATTTAAGGTAAGACACAGTTTCATTATCTATGATATGGGAATAATCATGCTATCTTCCTCATAAGTTGTCATCACGTTTAAAATAACTTCATAAATGATAGCTATTTTATTACCATCTTTCTCACCCCTTGGTGGTAACAAAGCATTTATTTAGTACCCCTATGGTCATACAGTTTTCATATTCTTCCTTATATTATCTTTCTATAATGTAAATTCATATCTGTCTCAACCAATACATTGTAAAGTGTTCAAAGCCACTACCTGGTCTGTTTCATCTTTTCAGGCTCCACGTTGTCCAGCTCAGGTGCTAAGTATATACTATTAATACTTGTTATGTCTTAGGATTTGAGCTCATAAATTTTGGAGACATAAAACTGTATCACAATGTCCACTCTGCTACATACTGGCATTCATTTTGGGGGAAAGTTGCTCAACATTTCTGCATCTCAGTTATTCCTTTCATAAACATGGAGTAACAATAGTCTCTACGTAATGGGATTGTTGTTAATTAATGTAGTGATGCCTGATCCAGGAAGATGTGTAGGATAATCTGCATGCTCAAAAGAATAACTCTATGTTAGATAGCCTGTGAATCTTTCTTGAAATGAATTCAAGTATTTGCATGGGAGAGCCTTTCCATAATTGTAAAGGTGGGTCATGACAAGGAAAAAGGAGAGACGGGGGTTGGGGAGTGCTCTCAACAGGACCTTCTCTGGTCCAAAAGCTCATCTGTACCTGCAGGCTGACCCCATGCCTCCGAGCATAAGAATCACTTTGATCAAACCCCCTGACACTTGATTTTATTCTTCTCTTTGTGAAACAATCTCATTAGAGAAATTGTGCTGCTGAGAAAGCAGGTCACTCAGCTGGGGGCTGGCAGAGAAAGTCTTGCGCGGCGTAGTCATGACCTTCATGAGAAGTGAAGTGCTATTGATGGGCCATGAGATTTGCAGCGTGCTATGGCCAAGGTTTTCACCAGAGGCTGCTGGGAGTTTGGGGAGAAGGAAGAGTAATGACGGGGTTGAGTGAACTGCTGCTGTGGGTGTTAGCATCAGTCCTCCCCTCCTGGTTAGTAATGAGCTCTCTCCCCATCTGGTGGGAAATTCCGGATGGTAGGAGGAAGCAAGGAGCTGCCAAGGGTGATGCCTGTGTGATATATTTAGAATAAACACCCAACTGGGTTGCTCATCATCGGCAGCCAACACTGACCTTATCACATTTTCTTCAAGAACAAAAGTGCTCATTAAAGAACCTAGGACTCACTTCCATTTAAGACCATTTCTTTTCAACTAATGTTTATGATTTTTTTGGTCTTGTTTTCCTTATATAATGTAATAGCAAATAAAAAAATTAAATGCAACAGAATATGTCATTAAGATTTCCATGTAACCAGACACAGAGGACCAGATGGCCTCCCAAAACAAGCCAGGAAAAGCCCTGTAGCATCAGAGTGTTTAAGGGGAGAAACTCCCAAAAGTTCCAGAAAAGTCACTGTTAATCTCCTCTCATCTCTCAAAGTGGAAAATGGCCACCAGTGAAAAATGTGTTCGTTAAAGCCATTCAAACGAAAAGATTCACAAAGGTTCACTGGATATGGGCTGCACAGTGATACAAAGTTAAGAAGTAAAGATGATAAGTGCTAGTGCCATTTCATTGGAGAGGGGTTTCTTCCTTCATATATCTCTCCTATTACTTACTGTAGACTGGGTTTCCCAACCTGGTTTTCCTAGGAATGTACCAAGGAATGTTTTTCCTAGGAGATGATCCCGACTAACAAAACTTTTCTCCTTTTCCTGGTAGCAAATTAGTCTTATCGTAGCCATATGTTATTCTGGAATCACCCAGAATCCCTCCAAAAGTAGGTGCTCAAAAGTAAGTGAAAATAAAACCCCTAACCCTGTACCTGGCACAAACTAGATGCTTATTAAGTGTTTATTCTTTTCTTTTAGGTGTAGAGCCACAGGTTAAAAGGCTATATTTGAACTCTCAAAAAAATAAATCTGTAATTTGAACTGTCTTCTTAACATGCATCAGACTCAATAGAAAATTAGATGGAGCTGACATGGGATTCACACCCCAAGCTGCTGATTATGTAGTTGACTACATAACTAACCCCTTCCTCCATTCTCAATTCTGTACCCATAGATCCCAGTACTTCACAAGTCCCATCTTACACGTTACTCAGTAAAGGATCTGGTAAATATATAGATCTGCTATATAAACATTTATTGTGTGTGCCTATTATGTGTCACCGTGCCTTCCAGAAATGCTGGTATTTTAAAGATGACCAATGAAATAGAACTATACTTAATCACCAAAGACTGAAATCAAGAGTAGACTTTCAAGACACTACAGGATGTAGGAGTGGAAGGGAAACACTTGCCCTTTCAAGTTACCTTGAAGTTTGCCACTTTTACTGCTAAGTAGCACTTTTGCTACCAAGTCGTAGACAAGAGCCCTGTTTATTGCAAGAGCTTTTTTCTGCCTTCTTAACATTATTTCTCTTTATAAAACAAGTTTAGAATTTCATAACATACTTTAGTAGGAAAGGAATTTATAATCAACCTAGTCAACAGGTGAAATGTATCTAAGATTACACACCTGGTTGATGGCTAAGCTTCTGCAGAATACTGCCAAGGTATTTTATAAAGTATACCATGCTCCCAGTTCTGTGTGTTTTAACCTACCTGCTCAGTAGATCTAGATTGTTTTTCTCTTCAGAGCCACCACCAAGAAACTAAAAGAGGGGCTTTCTTCAAAGTCTCACTTACCCACGTCTGTGCAGAATATATACACAATTTGATCAAACACCACCTATTGGAGTATTGAGTCCTGAGGTTTGAGATAATGTCAAAAGTAGGGTGCATGTGAGCCCAGATTTATCTCTCTCAGCAGTCTTTCCCATCTCTTTTCCAGACTGTATCTCTTTTTCTTTTCAGGATTAAGTGGTTTGTTTTGTTTTGTTTTGTTTTGTTTTGTTTTGTTTTGTTATGACTCTGCCATGCTTTCTACTCTCTATTTCTGAGTTAATCAGTTATCTTCATTTCTCCAATTGGGACACTAAAAGATTAAGATGCTTTCCTAGTAGGGTCTAGGAATACCCATTTATCCAGTTATAATTAGGGTCCCCATTAATCAGCCACAGATTCCCATAGAATATGATTACAGCTAAGAGGTACCTAAGTGTTCAGCTCCCTGTAGTGTACTAACACAGATATCAAAAAACCTGCCCAATAAACCACAAGTCCAATAGGGAACAGAAGGCACAGTAATATCCCAACATTTATGACGCCAGTCTTCTCCCATGGAAGTCTTTACCTCTGTATTCCTCTGTCTGCCCTTAGCATTTGAAAATATCTTAGCATTCCCTTAGGATTCTCACTTTGTCTCCATTTCCTTTTACTGGCTTATGACCTGAGATGCATGGTGACAGAGTGTAATTTCTACATTTTGGGGCCCGATTTCCTGAATATTCTGAACTCATGCTCTTCTTTCTCTCACCCTTTTCCTGTATGATCCCTTCTCAACAACACTGTCTCCAACCCCTCTCTGCCCCCAAAAATCACTCAGTTGCATTGTCTTTCCTACCAAGGGTCATCTCACTTGGATATAATTGAACAAATCCTGTCAAACAAATCCTGCAATGCAAAATATTCGCTTAACATTTTAAAGGCAGTTCCTTATCTTCCCCTCAAATCCATGATTTCCGTTAAGCAATTAAAGCTATTACATTTCTCACATTTACATGTTAGCAAAGGAAATGTGGTGTAAGCCTTTTTCATAACGGAGAGTCTTTGGACAGGGGACACTTTTATCAATGTGTTCTCTTCATATCTGCATTGTGAGCTGCTTAGGACTGGCTTAGTTTGCTTTTGCCTCCTTCGAGAGCTCAGTGAGGTGTTCTACGCACGGTGATATTAAATAAGTGCTTTTTGAATAAATTAATCTCTGAAGAAGAGAAGCAAATATGAGTGCAAAGTGGGCTCTAAAGTCAAGAGGACCAGAGATTCCCAAGTTCCTTTATTGGGATGAGAAATGTTTAGTGAACTCTTTCCTGGATTTTATTTAATTTTAATGTATCATTTATCCATTTATGTTGTGAATCATTTGTTGTTATGATATATGTTTATTGAGTAGGTACTAAATGCTATTCTGCTCATAAGGAATATAATTTAACACAAAACAAAAATTCTTCATTGCCCCCATGAGTGCACTATTGTGAGGAGGTGTTGGGAGAAGGCAGATAATCAAGTAGACATAATATATAACATTGGAAAGCATATTATCAAATAGTAAGTACATGGAACAGTGAGAAACATGGAGCAGGGCAATGGTCTCAGGAGTATGTGGAGAGGGCAAGTTACTGTTTTAAATAGGGTTGTCAAAGCCAGACTCACTCAGAAGGTGAGATCTGAGGAAAGACTTGAAGCAGGGGAGGGAAGACATCCAGTGGCCTTCTGGAAAATGACCTATCCAGGCAGAGGACAGCCAGTGCAGAGCCCTGAGGTGGGGGCATGCCCAACATGTTTAAAGGAGAGCAGGAAGGCCAGTGTGGCTGCAGTGGAGTGTGCAAGGGCAGGGGGAGCAGGCGAGGGAAGAGAGGAGGACAAAGAGTTAAGGGAGGGAGGAATGCAGCTCTTTTTCTTCAGGAATGAAATCACATATAACAATGGTTAGGTGGGCTGGGGCTAGTCCTCTGTTGGGGAAAGAGACAGGCTTTCTGGGAATGGATGACCAGGCAGTGAGACACTGCATATGGGAGGCAGATAAGAGGAGAAAGGCATAGAAAGCAGCAGATTACAAATGTTCACACAGCTCCCTCAATGCACATCTGTTATTTCAAAGTGCGGTGAACATTTCAACAAGTCAGCTGCCATAGCCAGCTTCTCAGCAAGCTGTTTCACTCCAGTGCGCTCTAGTTCCTTTTTTAGTTCTGCTGCCTTTTGTGCTAGCTTTTTCCTCTTCTTCTTCACCATCCCCCTATCTAATCTTTGTGGCTAGGAAGAGACTTTTGAGATCAACCTTCCATATGATGCATGATTTACCCTAAAGCATCTTCGAAAAATGTGGTTGGCCAACCTCCGCTTCAACATCTTCCCTCTACAGGGGCGTGCCATTGAATCTGTGAATCAAACTGTAAACCAATCAATAAGCAGTCATTCATACATTTACCTTTTCATTAGTTTAACAAACACTTGTTGAGGGCTTATGGTTTCCCAGGTTTTTTTCTAAGGAATGTGTGTGCAGCCAGGAATAAGACAGAGTCCCTGTCCTCATGAAACATATATGCTAGGGGCAAAGAGACCAATACACAGATAAACAGAATTTCATACAAGGAGTAAGTACAAAGAAGAGAAAGAAAGAAAGGCAAAGAGAAGTGATGGGAGATGGGCCTATTTTAGATCTGAGAGAGGAAGCAAAACTTTCAGAAGCCTCAAGAATAATGTCAGAGAGAAAAGCGAGAGCAAATGTCCAGAGTCAAGGCATTAGTATATGGTCTTAGCACGTGCTGGGCCTGCTATTTCACAGTAGGACAATGGTTCTCACCTCCGGATGCACATCAGCTCCCCTCAGGAACAGCACAGGGCTCCAGAGAAGCATAACACTGTCAGGCCTTCTGAATCCAAATGCCTGGTGATGGGAGCCAAGTACGCTATTTTTTTCAAAAGCCTCCACTGGACATTCAGCCATATTTGAGAAGAACAACTGCACTAGCTATCCAGCTGTGAACACAGCAAACGTTTTCTCTGTCCTCATCGGACTCTGTAGGTGAGCTCACAATGCTAGAAGCTTGTTTATGTATATGTTTGTTCAAACCCTATTTCCCTGGGACTTCCTGTCCTTTGCCCTTAAGTTCTCTGGGACTCTAAGGAAGTTCAGTTTCACTTGCATGTGACTGTCCTTCAGGTATTTCAAGACAGCACTTTTATTCTCGATCCCTCTCTATGAGAGATATCAGACCCTTTCCATTCCGGTCACCCTCAGCTAGACGTGCTCCCAATGCCAACGTTTCTTTTTTAAGCGCAGTGCCCAGAAGTAACACAGCATTGCCCGTGATCATGGAGGCAGCCTCTGTTCATCTCCAGGCACCTGTTTCCCTCATCTCCTCATACATCTCACACAGTCGTTCAACATACTCTCTTGTAAGTTTTCTTTTTAATGCATTCTAGGCTGTATTGTGATTCTACTCAGTTATTTTCTTTGTATCTTATGGGTTTAACATTTATGTTGTTTAGATCTCTGTCACCATTTTGCCCTTTGGACCTAAAGTTCTCCTCAAATAGCAGGGTTAAATGCACCTTTTTTTGGCTTGTAAAATGCCTCTCATTGATTTAGCCTCTTCTCTTCCTGTCTTCCTGCACTATGCATGTCAATATCTTCTATCCATTCATAAATAATATTCAGGAAAATGTTGATTGACCCAATTAAATGGAATACTCAATCAGTGACATTCCATTTTTAGAATAAAAAGGGAAATTTTAAATAAGTGAGTCAATAATTAAGAGTTTAATTAAAAACTTTCAAGGTATGATTCAGGGTCACTTCCTATTAGCTACAGCCCAAAAATGTTTGCAATGTCTCTGATCCATATTATGTACAGATTGCAAGTATCAAAGTAAATCTACTCTTTTTCTTGAAACCTGATACTTACCAAGGCAGGTGGGGCCCTCCACTAATGTTTGTGGGTCCCAGAGCAAAAGTGTAAACGGAAGCCCAGGTCCTAATTGATATATGTTTTAAAGTTACACATCAAGTTTTTAAAGAAATTCTATCCTCTCGCTTATAAAGTTATTTTAAAATGGCATGAAAACCAAGTTTGAATTAGAATTCTTGAATACCTCAGAATTCTGTGCCAGAATGTGGCAGTGTTGAGAGCTGGATCCTGGATCCTGACTCATAGCCCATCCATCTCCTCTTTCCAGGCTTAGTTTTGTCTCATAACACATACCGTTTTCTGAACACATGTGTAGACACCCTGGCACATGTGTCCAAGCTCCAGAAACTTTCCCCATAAACAGTAGTCCCTAGTCCACCCCTTGAACCTAGGAATGCACACACCTGAGACATGGCCCACCCTCCAATGAATGGACTGAGAAAGAAGCCCACGCAAAGCCTGGAAGCCAAGTAGGAGCTTTTTGCTACTTGGGCAGGAGATTTTGGGGTCTCATATGCCTATGGTATGGTCTAGAAGGTTGTGGGGTGCATACTGGCTGTGACAGGGCATGTTGGACTGGTACCAGGAATTCCTTATTTCATGAGGTGGATTATGGCACTGGAAAGGCCAGGAGAGGGCCTGCTAAAGTATAAGACCCCCATCAAGGGACTCCCTCGGCTGGGTCTAAGTGA
Source organism: Aselliscus stoliczkanus (assembly GCA_033961575.1). Classification (NCBI taxonomy): domain Eukaryota; kingdom Metazoa; phylum Chordata; class Mammalia; order Chiroptera; family Hipposideridae; genus Aselliscus; species Aselliscus stoliczkanus. Next base: position 69,153,825 of record CM066729.1, read on the forward strand.
AGTGCAGAACTAACAGAGAAAAAGTAAAGCTCTATGTTTTAGAAGGATTTTTGTTGCAAAGACTAAGGAAAATGGGGTTTAGTTAACATCAGATTGACCCAACATTTATTTATGCATCATTCTAACATTTTCTAAAAGAGTATTATTATATCCCCCTATAGTACCTTCCTAAGAGACCCAATAAAGAATTCTGCAGGACAACAAAAATAATTTTGTCCTGCTTCTAACAGTTTAGGTAATATTCAGTGAAATAGTTTTTCAAAATTGCCTTCTACCCACACCCAAAATGAGCAATGTCTTCACTGTTTCCAAAAGGCTAAGTCACTTTAGATAAGTTGCTTTACCCCTTTAATAAATGAGAGGGCAATGTTTGGGCAATCTATAAAGTCCCATTCAATTTCACCATTGTCTCTGCAATGCTTATGCATTCACTGTTTTACAGCCATACAGAAAAAGCCTATTGGCATTTCATTTTGCCTGAGAATTTTAGTCAAGGCCGAAAAATTCAAATTAGGAAAAAGCAAAACTTTATCATCTCTTAGGTTTCAGAGAAAGCAACATGACGGCCCTATACAATTCAACTGGTAAACATTTAATAAGCACCTCATTTGGGTCACCTTGCTTGGCACTAGACAGAAAACAGAGAAGATAAGTGTCAGCAATAGAAATAGATCAGTTTAGGTATCACCCGTCTTTTGAAGACATTTGGAGACAGATAACACTGAAACCTATTATAATACAATATGATATGGGTTCTAATGTAAAAATGAAAAAAAAAAGTGCTATAAATATTTTAGAAGAAGGAGAAGGGTTTCTCTGGTGACTCACAATCAACGTGACATTCAGGCTTCTTCTAGAAAGGAGTTCACTAAGTAGAAAAGGAAGGACAGACCCTTCAGATTAGAAGAGATAACGTAAGACAAGGAAGAATGCTGTATTAAGGAAATAGTATAAATTTTCAGTAAATTACAAGAAGATGAGTGTGATAATACTAATAGCCAATAAGATATATCGAGCTTATACTGTATAACAGAAAACATTTCTAGCACTTCACATAGATTATCTCAAGACTTTCAGAGGAGTGATATCAGCAAGATGTTGGAATAAGAATTCCCAGTCCTTGTAGTCCTACATAAACACCAATTTGACAATGATTTATGGACCAAAATACCTTTATGAGGATGCCATAATCCAGTTAGGAAGTTTTAGTACCCCAAGAGAGCACAAGGCCAAGAACACTTGCATTAAAACAAGAAGAGCAATTTCACTTTATCTACCAAATCCCTTTCCCCAAGCTGACACAGCTCAGTACTGGGAAAGAATGCACCACCTTGCAACTTCTTCCTCAGGGAAATGAGAAGAGTAGAGTGGATAACCAGTATACCAGCTTTTTGCTGAGGGACTGGTTACTGTCTTGTTCACTGGAGTGGTGATGGAACAGCTGTAGTTTGGAGCCTTGGGGCCACTCCCGCAAAGTGCAGGGTGAGGGAGTGATTGCTTACTGTGACTAGCACGGTTCATCATGAATGGAAGAAGTCACACAACTGGAAGCTTCTCCTTTGGGAGAGAAGGAGGGGAGTAGAGTGTATGTTCAGCATTCCAGCATTTCAGACAGCTGCTCATGGGACTAATCTCTGTCTGTCTGCATTCTGAGCACTGATGGGGAACCAGCAGACTTTAGATGCCTGGTGGCCACTGAAACAAGGGAGAGCAGGACAACTTGCTGCTGTAGAATTAGAGAATTTGTAGTGCCACAGACAGACACCAGAGGGAGTAAAAGATTATCAGCTCCTGAAAAATAAAAAAAGTAATAAAAAAATTAAAAAACAGGATTCCTTTCTGAGAAACTGAATGCACAAACTCAGAAAATGGCATTCTCCTTCCAAAAAAGGTTTCAGCGGCCCCCAGGATCTCTATCTGGGCAAACTGGCAAGGGTATTCCCTTAAAGACTGAGAGAGGTGGCTGTTTTTTCAAATGTGCAGATCCTAACACAAAGTTTTGAGATAAAGAAGCAAGGAAACATGTACCAAAGGAAAGAATATAATAAATCCCCATAAATTAATTCTAAAGAAATGGGGATATATTAATTACCTGACAAATGATTAAAAATAACAACCATAAAGTTTCTCTACAAGCTTAAGAAAACAATGCATAAATGAGATGAGAATATCAACAAAGAGATAGAAAACATAAAAAAGAAACAAACAGAAATTTTGGAGCTAAAGAATAATTGAACTGAAAGATTCACCAGAAGATTTCAATGTCTAACTTGATCAAGCAGAAGAAAGAATCAACAAATTCAGATAGGTCATTTGAAATTATCCAATCAGAGGAACAAAAAGAAAAAAATAAATAAATTAGTCCCTAAGGGACTTGTAGGATCTCATAAAATAGACCACTATAGCCATTATGGGAATCCTAGAAGGAGAAGAGAAAAAGGAACAGAAAGCTTATTTAAAGAACTAATGTCTGAAAACTTACCAAATCTGGGGAAGGAAATGGACATCCAGGTTCAAGAAACCTAATAGACTTTACCAAGGAGGAAGTAAAAATAAAATAAAATAAAATAAAATAAAATAAAATAAAATAAAATAAAATAAAATAAAATAAAATAAAATCTACACCAAGACACATTACAATCAAATTGCCAAAAGTCCAAGGCAAAGAGAGAATTTTGAAAGAAGCAAGAGAAAAACAACTTGTTGTGTACAAGGGAACTCCCATAAAACTACAGACTATTTGTCAGCATAAACCTCATAGACCCAAAAGGGAATGGGATGATGTACTCAAAATACAGGGGAAAAAAACCCAAAAACCTGTCAACCAAAAAACGTTATGCCTGTCAAGACTACCCTTCAAAGATGAAGGAGATCTAAAAACTTTTCCAGAAAAACAAAACCTGAATGAGTTCTTCACCACTAAACTTATAAGAAATGCTAAAGGGATTTCCTCAAGTTGAAATGAAAAGATGCTAAACAGGAACCTAAAAGTAAATAAAAGTATTAAGTTTGCTGGTAAAGGTAAATGTATGAATACATAAGAATATTGTAATATTGAAGTGGTGATGCATAAATTACTTTTACTTCTGGTACAGAAGCTAAAAGGCAAAAATATAAAAAATAACTATAACTATAAAAAAGTTGATGGACACATAATATAAAAGATGTAATTTGTGATACAATAACATAAAGTGTGTATGGAGGGGGAGAAGCAAAAATTTAGAGAATTTATATGCAATTAAAATTATATCGTTATCATCTAAAAAAGATTGTTATAACTTTAAGAAGTTTTATGTAGGGCCGGCCGAGTGGCGCATTGGTTAAGCGCTGGTTTTGGGATGCCAGCGGCCCCGGTTCGGATCCCACATGAGGGCCAGTGACACTGCCCTCTACAGCTAACAGCTCCACCTGGAGCTGGGCTGTGCGAGCTCCGGTGATGGTGTGGGCTGCAGCCCCTGCTGCAGTGGGCTGCCATAGGCTACAGTGAGTGGCCCACAGCCAGCGTGAGTGGCTGGCAGCCAAGAGTGAGCTGCCAATAGCCGCGGTGAGCGACATCCAGAGGCCAGCGACTGATCTGCCTCATCCGGGAAGAGCGCAATGATGATACCAACAGTGAAGCAACATCCTCCGCAACTAAACTGAAGAACAAAAAGACAGCAACTTGTCTGTTCCCCTTCCCCAATTCCCCAATGCTGTTCCCCTCTGCCAGTTCCCCAATAAAATCTTAAAAAAAAAAAAAAAAAAGTTTTATGTAAGCCCAGTGGTAACCACAAAGAAAATACCTATAGAAGATACACAAAACATAATGAGAAAGAAATCAAAGGATATCACTACTCAAAAAAAAAAAAAAATCAATGATTACCACCAATGAAGACAGCAAAAGAGTAAAAGTAGAACAAAAAAGCTACCAGACAGACAGAAAACAATTGTTTAAATGGCAAAAGTTCTTCCCTATCAGTAATTACTTTAAATGTAAATGGATTAAATTTTCTGATCAAAAGTCACAAGGTGATTGAATGGATAAAAAGCAATATCCAACTCTATGAGAGACTCACTTTATTTTTTTTAGTTTTTATTTTTTTTAGCTGAGCCATCCTGCCACCTGTTGGCAGCTCAATGGCAACTCAGCTCGGGCTGGCCTCGAACAGCTGTTGCTCAGAGCTCAGCTCGCACTCTTGAGCGAGCTCTTAACCAACTGAGCCACTCGGCCGGCCCGAGAGACTCACTTTAAATTTGAGAACATACATACATATGCTGAAAGTGAAAGAATGGAAAGACTTTTTTTTTTTAATGGTAACCAGAAGAGAGCAGGGGTAGCTATACGTATATTTTTGAAAATAAACTTTAAATGAAAACTATCAAAAGAGACAAAGAAAAACATTATGTAATGAGAAAAGGGCCAATTCAGCAGGAAGAAATGATAATTATAAACATGTAAGCACCTAACACAAGAGCACCCAAATATATGAAGCAAACATTGATAGAACTAAATGGAGAAATAGACAACAACACAATAAGAGTAGAGGATTTCAGTACCTCTCTTTCTATAATAGACAAAACATCCAGACAGGAGATCAACAGAGAAACAGAAGAGTTGAACAACTTTATACACCAAATGACATAACAGACATATACAGAATATTTCACCCAACAGAAGCAGAATATGCATTCTTCTCATGTGCACAAGCAACATTCTACAGGATAGATTACGTTAGATTACAAAATAAGTGTTAACAAATTTAAGAAGCCTGAATTAAATAGCAAAAAATAAATAAATAATCCAATTAAAAATGGAGCTATTTCCAAAGAAGATATACACATGGACAAGAGGTATATGAAAATATGCGCAACATTATTGTCAGGGAAATGCAAATCAAAACTGCAATGAGGTATCACTTCATACCTGTTATGATGACTATTATAAACAAAGCAAATCAAAAAATAACAAGTGTTAGAGAGGATGTGGAGAAATTAGAATCCTTATGCACTGTTGTTAATAGTGTAAAATAGTGTAGACATTATGGAAAATAGTAGGGATGTTTCTCGAAAAATTAAAGATACTAGTACCATATGATCCAATAATCCCACTTCTGGATATTTATCCCAAAGAATTGAAATCAAGTTCTCTTAGAGATATTTGCATTTCCATGTTTATTGCAGCAATACCTATACTAGACAAGAGGTATAAACAATCTAAATGTCCCTCAGTGGAAGAATGGATAAAGAAAATGTGGTATATACACCCAATGGAATATTATTCAGCCATAAAAAAGAAGGAAACCCTGTCATATGCCACAATATGATTGAAACTTGAGGACGTTATGCAAAGTGAAATCAGCCAGTTACAGAGAGATAACTACTGTATGACTCCACTTATATAAGGTATCTAAAATAGTCAAATACATAGAAACAAAAGTAGAATAATGGTTGCCAGGGCCTGGGGAAAGGAAGAAACAGGATTTCTGTTCAAAGAGCATAGAATTTCAGTAGTGCAAGATGAAAATGTTCTAGAGATCTGCTATACAGTGTGCTTGCTTATATTTAACAACACACTACTGTACACATAAACATTTAAGAGTGTAGATCTCATATTATGTGTTTTATACCACAATAGTTTTTGATTTGTTTTGTTTTTTTGAGGGCAGTGTCACTGGCCCTCACATGTGGGACCCAAACTGGGGCCGCTGGCTTCCCAAGCCAGCACTTAACCACCGCGCCACTCGGTGGGCCCCACAATAGGTTTTTTAAAAGGAGATTTACAATGACTCAGGAAAAAACTATTAGTATCTCTAATTTTGCAGATAAGAATTTTGAGGCTTAGACCAAATTAGTCAAGTTCTCATAGCTAGCAAGTGATAAAGTTGGGATCTAAACCCAGTTAATCTCCAGCATGCTTTACACCACTATGCTATTCTCTTCTCTTTCCCTAAAATGAGTTGAAAGCATATGTTATAAAACATCTCATATATATTGCTAAGGAGTTTGCATTTTTCAAGAACCATTGAATCTTGAATCTTCAGGTTGAAGCAAATTTAACCAAGATTAGATAGATGGATAGGTATGTAGATAGATTATATAGATGATAGATTAGATAGATACATATTTAGATAGATAGATAGATAGATAGATAGATAGATAGATAGATAGATAGATAGATAGATGATAGATAGATTCCAATATAGACTGAAGTACAGAAGTACAGTATGTTGTACCTAATATATATATGAAAGATTTTTTTCAGGAATAAATGATTATAGTACACAATTTTTTTTTTAATTCCACATTTGATCACTCCAGGGGACTCACCAATTTCAATCTATATCAAAGCCTACCTCTTGCAATCTGGGATTTCTGTAGAAATTGAACAATTGAAAAAAAGTAACAAAAACTGATTTGCAGCATTTTCAGATGCAGTGAAAAAAGAAGTAAATAAAGGAGATGCCAATAATTCACATCGCAGACACCCATTCACTCTCATTCAGAGGTAATCACACCGCGCACACACACACACCCCTCTAAAATTTACACACATGCCCTTCATATGCACACCCTACCCCAAATGGTGCTGTAAAATTGAAGTGGAAAACAAAGTGTTGGCCAGCAGGATTCTGGCCTGTTACGGGACAGTTATAGCCTCCTTTCTCAGCTGGTCTGGTCAAGCTACTTTAACTACATGTATTTTTGAGTCTAATAAGCACAACAATAAGGTCACCAGTAACCTTTCCCTCAGGGCTAAACAAACCCAGGTGTATAGAAATAGGACTCTGAATGGATCGAGTGGGCATTGAATGTTTAGATTCAGGAAGCTAAATTTAGAATGTCCTATTGACAGCCCAGCATAGCGCAGGACATTGGGGATTGGCGTGGGGGGTGGGGGAAGCAGAATTTTCCAAGTGCTGTGTAGTTTGTCCTACAGAAAGTAGGGAAGCATCAACTCTTCTGAAGTGGATAACTCACCTCTCTTTATCTATCCTGGCAGCCAGTGTAGATCCTGTTAAGATTATGAGATTAAATAAGGCAATGCGGGTAAGAAGTTTAGCACAATGGTTGGCATGTAGAAAGCACTAAATAATTGGTAGCTATTATCGAATCTCGTCCAATTTAACTCATTCCAAACTGTTTTCAAGGCAGTTAAGAGTACCCCCCCATCTCATTGAGCAATAAGTACCATGAAAATAGAGACAAAATGCTATCTTTTCAGATCTTGTCCCTCGTCTAAAACTAAAGCCATCTTGGAGATTGACTCAGCAATGCAGCCACTGAGAGCGGCAGTTCATCACTACCTCGCCAAAACCACAGTCAGGGCTAGTGTAATTGAGCTGGCTGCGGTGCCATTCCTATGTCTTTCATCACAGCTGTGCCAGCAGCAGACTGATGCAGGTAGGAATCTCAATCAGAGACAAAATAAGATGCTCTCCCCCCACCTTAAAACTTAAGAGGCTATCCTAAGAGGTTATCATGATCTCAGGAAGTGTTGCTTGAATGATTGAATCTGGATTTGTTTTACTGCAGGAACATGTAATGTCAGACCAGATAGCATCACTCATTTCTCAACTTCAGGAGAAATGTTTGAGCATTTGATTTCACTTGGCGATAGTTTACCAGAACCAGGGAGAATAATCCCTAACCTTTGCATGGCTTGGAAGATTGTGATTTTAGCCTGGACCTGTGCTGGTAAATCTCCCTACATAAGAATCCACCCATATACCTGGGGTCTTAAATGGAACTTGAACAATAAAACCACTTCTTTGTCCCCCAAGAGTCAGTGCCCACTGACCTGAATGATCAGAGGCCTGGAGAGGTCAGCAGATAGAGATGTGCAGCCAGACCTGAATGCACCCCGCAAGCCCCAGCACTGACCCAGGTGCAGCTTTCACTGAACCACGCTCGCATTTTGAAGACTTGCTTCAATTTGGGACAGAAGGTGCTCTCAGAAAACAATAATATATAATTAAAATCTCTCTGATGAACAGAGATCATTTTTATATGCAGGGAAGTTGCCAATGCAGCTAATGATTTTTCAGCCATTAGTATATTTGCAAGGTTAATGTACTGTACTTAATAAAGTAAATAAAGTGTTTTATAATTTCTCAGGCAAATTGTAAAAATGGGAAACATGAAGAAAGTTTCATTCCATTTTGAATATTTGATAGACACCAAGTGGACCCTTCTTCCCACCCGGGATACTTTTCTTTATCCAAAGCAAGCTTTCAGATCTCTAGTAGTAATAAACTTGAGAAGGTGTCCAATAACTTAAAAGAGTATTTGATAGAATTAGGAGGAATGGAATAAGTGGATAAGAGAATATGAAAAATATATACTGGCCTTTATGGATGGTGCAAAACACAGAGACATGGAGTACGCAGTTTTTGAGAATGGGAAAAACAAACGGAAATATGTTTTAGAAGTATCAGGAAGGAAGAGAGGGTGATAATGATACTTTGGAAGCTACCTCTCTAGCAAAGTGATAAAGAAGAAATCACCGAGACAAGTCCTATTGCTATAGAGGTTCTGTGATCCCTGGACTGAAACATTTTATTTCAGAAGGCAGCAACAATATATGAGCAAAGGCAAGTAATAAACAATCAGCTAAGTGGTGGAACCAAAGGGTTGGTTGCAGGTTAGAAGCATGGAAGCAAGTGTCCAGGGATTGCCCAAGGCTATTGAGCATTTTTTAATGTCGTAGTTCAACACTCACCTTACTATTTTATTTTTCCTTTAACTTTCCCAACCTAGAAAACATCTGAAACCATCCACAGTAAGTTACTCTGTGCCTTGGGATGCAATCATTTCCTTTTTCCCAGCTGCAAGCCTGAGGCGAGTTTCAGAAAATCATTAGCGGAGGCCCTTGTTCCTCTACCTAATATTTTGCAGAACCAAGGGGCTCTAACTTACAGTTTTTAATAATATACATGTTGGGGATCTCAGTTATAGAAGAGTGAAGTTACCCTTTGTAAGGAGGGTATTATGATTTCTGTCCCTCAATTTTCTAGCCTTATCCCCCTCAGATCTCCAGAAATATAAAGGCATACATGGAGTGTAGATAATGATTTGATAACAGGTAGACTTGGATGTAATTTCTGACCTTGGGTGAGTGACTTACAATCTCAGAGCTTGAGTTTTCTGTCTGCAATATGAGAGTCATATTTATTTCATCAGATTGTTGTCATGAGAAATAAATGAAATTACATCCATCCATTTCCTCATCCTAGAAATATTTTCAAGCCCGTACTATCAACAGAAGTGCCTGGAAAGTTGGGTTTTAAAAGAATGAATGAATGAATGGGAGAAATTAGTGTAAGGAAATGCAAGTTGCTAAGTAGATCTTCAATGTTCTCACCATAACAATAACAACACAATGATAATTATGTGAGGGAAAGGATGTGTGAATTAACCTTATTGTGGTAATCATTTTACAATATATGTGTGTATCGAATCGTCACAATGTATAATTTAAACTTACACAGTGTTATATGCCAATTATATCTCCATAAAGCTACAGGGAGAGAGAATACATGCAAAAAAGTAATTAGTGTAAGAGAAGGTAAAGAAGACTACCACTAAACACTATAGGGATTTTCCTTAGTTTGATACATCTTATACACCAATATTATAAATGCCCTTTATACTCTTGACTTGAGCTGTACATAACAATTAAGATCTGTTAGATGATGGGGATTTACACTTGAGGGGAAGAGGTGACATTTGTCCAACAGTTACAGAAAGTTAAATTTCTGCTTGCTTATCATACATTTCAGCTGTTTCTCCTTTCATGTCCCATTGTGTAAACATCTGTTTACTTTGTCTCTTGGCTAGCTACTGAGCTCCATTCTGAATCCCTCACAGCTCACAACCCAGCTAATTAAGCAGTGGGCTCTGAAAAGAAGAGGCAGGTGGGAGGCATACCCCTGAGTACTCTCTGTAGAGTCCTGTATCTACTTGCATCTTCTTCTTTATGGAATGATTGATGTTGTACCTTAAGCGTTAATGTTCAACATTTTGACATTTCAGATGTGTTTCATTCATCTATAAAGTAAAAAAAAAACAACGAAAAAACATCTTTCATCCTCTGCCAAATGAGAATGGCTGGAAACAGGGTAGCCTTTCCAAGGTATCTCTGGTGACTTGTATGGTGACCACCCTCCCTTCTGGGCTACAGTTAGCATAATATTCTAGGGGCTGAATCTAGTAAAAGGTATTATTATCCCCAGATGACTTGCCAAAACCAACATTTACGTGCTGCAGCAAGGTGAACTCAGGGGTGATGGAGAAGAAAATGCTGGAGGTAAAACTAAGATCCAGCCCAGCCATTAATTAGTGGGTAATCTAAGTCATATTGTTTCACCTTTCTAAAATTCTTTGTTCTCGTCTGTAAAATAAGGGAGGAGTTGACCTAGTTGATCTCAAAGGCCTTTTACAAGCAGGAGAATTCTGTAGTCAGCAAAACCTCTTACAACTAGGCAAGCAGAGATTGGAGAAACCTCATCTCCTTTTTCCACTTCTAAATGTATCAATTCAGTCATCAACAAAGCATTGCCCAATATATGGGAGCTGAGTTGGCCATTATTTGATAGCATGGGAGTTGTCTCAGCCAAGTTGGGGATGTCAAACTTTCACTCAGGTGTTTGATCACAGCTGAAGAAAACCAAAGAGAATGGAAACTTGGGTGTTTGCATTCCAGCTTAACTTACATAACAGCCAGGAAAGGGTAAGAGGACAGCCCTTTTCAGAGAGTTTCTATATCACAGCAAGGCTCCAGCCTCTCACTGCCTTTTGGCTTCCTGGTAAATAAAAGAAGTAAACAGTCCCCACTTTCTGTACCCCGCTCTTTTCAAGGTGATTGTTCTCTCACCCCCTTTGGAGCCCAGTCTAGGATACAGGCCTTTCAAGTATAAAAATGTACTTCACAGTTCTGACCTCCCAGCAAAGCAGAAGACTCCTAAGAGGTTCAGGAGAATGAAGAAGCTTCTAAAACCTATGTGTCTGGAAATACTTAGTGACCCATTCTTCCAGACACAATAGGTCAGGTTTCCTGTGACATGCAGCTAAAAAAGACAGATCTGGGGGTTGCAATGAGCAGGCCTGTCTACCTCTAAGAGAGATACTTATCTCTTCATTTTTATCTCCCTAACTCTTAGAGGTAATAGAAATATAACAAGGAGAGAAGGAAAAAAGCTGCCTCTGTAGTCCTCCTCTTGATTTAGACTGCGTTAAAGAAAAAATTATTCTGACACTTGGGAAAATGTTAAGGAGGACATTATTCAGAATTATTACAATAGATGTCAAGACTATTCCAATAGGGGAGAGAGATTGAGCTCAACTCCCAATATAACAAGAACAAGTTGGGATTTATAGCCAAGGACCAGGGAGATGGTCAACAGCTTGAAATTACTAAGAGGAGACATCTAGGGTTAAGAGGGATTTCCTGCTAACCTGACCCAATAGGATTCTAGCTAAAGGCAGGCTAGGGTGATAAGGTATCAAGGATGGGTTGGTGGGGCATAAGGAATTTGATCAGATACTGAAGGTGATCAGGGTAGAAGGATTCTCTCTTTGACTTAGCAAGATTCTCTCTAAAACTGGGCTCTGCAGTCCCAGCAAGCACATAGGCCAAGGCTGAGGTCAAGTTGAGAATATGGCTCAGAGAACCCTGATTAAGTCTAGTCAAGAAGACAGTAACCAGTGTTCTTTCCTTGACCAAACTTTGTTCATGCTCTTTGGAGCTCTTTTTGACGAAGCCCTGACTTTTGGGCTTCCATGTTCATCTCTGCATTGTTCCATTTTAGCAAGAACCTTGCTAAATCAGTTTGGCCAGAATCCCGCACTCTCAATAACTGAGAGACTGGGGTCTTCATTCTCTCCCATCCTGTAGGTGATGTCTGATCACCCTGGCCTGCCTTCAGCAAGAAACTTGTTAGATCTGTTAGCCAGAATTCCTCCTTACCGCTTATTAGTTTTCCATCCACTGATCCTCCCACCCTGCTCCCTGGCTATAAATTCTCATTTTTCCTTGTTGGATTCAGAGCTGAGCCCAGTCTCTCCCCCTCACTGCAAAACCCCATTGCAATGGTCCCTACACCTGTCTCATTGGCCTTGAATAAACTCAGCCTTACTGTAATAAGCGTCATAAATAATTTTTTCCTTAACAAGAGTCTTTGTCAGTCCTCTCACTCTCCTATGTCTTTAAAGGCCTTCGTGTTTTTTTTTTAACAGCCCTCTGTTGTATTTGCACAGCTGCCACTCTCATAGTGATCTTAGGAAACCTATTGGTTTAATGGTCCTCTATCTCTGTATCTTTTCTTTCTTCCTTCTGTTGAACTATTTAATTATGCTTCTGGATGTGTGGAGTTCAGTTTCCTGGACCTTCTGAACTCGGGGTACACTCGGGATTCACACACAACTGTGGCTCAGCATGACAGAGATGGAGTTTAGCCTTTACTCTGTGTTAGACACCATGCTAGGAGACATAAATGAAGAAGACACAGCTCCTATCCTTATGGAGAAACCTTGTGGAAAAACTGATGTTTTGTGACAAAGCCCACATAAATAATGTATTACTCTCTTTTCTCTTCCCATTTCCATGTCAAAGATTCCTCAATCAATGGAAAAGAGAGTTTACTTATTTCTTTTTTCCCTTTCTTAAAATGATACTCAGATACCCAACTTCAAAAGAGCTTTGTTGAAGAAAGGTATTTCCAGGGCAGTTTTCTAAAAACCTAAAATACCTGTGTACCCTTCGGCTTCCTGACAGTCTTTGCCCTGGGGAGCCTGAAGACCAGAGGACACGGGCTGCTGCTCGCCTGCTAAGCATCCGCACAGGTCTGTGCCCCTGGGGCATTCAATAAATATCTGTAGACTTACTGACAGAAGCTGCAAGTCAGTAAGGATGTGGTTTTGTCATGCGGCCAGGTGAGCTGGAGGTGTCAGTACAACCATTGAGTGGGGTGGAGAGGAAGCATTAGAATACATGTTGCTATAAGTCTAGAGGAATATGAAATCAGAGAGAGATAAAAACGGTTATCAGTTATATTCTGTCCCCTGCAGGTCATTCAATAGGCAGATTACATAACTGATAAACATCAGTTTTTCTCTTTTTTTCATCATCAACATGAAAATCTAGTAACTTATTGAAACACCTGTCTTCTTGTGCTATGAACTTTGAAAAGCATATTAAAATAATATAGCTTGCCTGCCAGAAAACTATGATGTATTTTCTAGACCATCAAATTTTACTTAAAAATCAAATTGAGTAGCATCCACTTCTGGAAAGATAGAGCAGGCATATATCTTCCTACTCTTCCCAAAAAATACAATTACAAAATCCTACAAATTGCATATAAAATAAACATAGAAGACTCTAAAAGTTGGAGGGAAGAGGCAAACTGGGTCAGGACCTAGGGATGTGAGGAAAAATGTGGTCGTAAGTTCCCTGGTATTTTTTTCTGTTTTTGTTGTTTGTTTGTTTTATATATCCTAGACTTGGAGTTATAGAAACTAGCAACCTGGAAAAACCAATGGACATAGACAAAAGAAGCTCCAACAAAAGTCTGCTCTATCTTGAAAGTGGCAGAATAGCAAAGACAGAAAACTTTTAGACAATACACTCCTCTACTCTAACCAAATTCCACAGAAAAAGCTGGCTCCCACCCCACTCATGCCAGCAGAGGTCACGCACAGAGCCTAGACTTCTACACCCACGTGACTGTAATGGGCCATCACAGTACCCCTGCCAGGGTTGTGTCAGAGAAAGCCAAGCAGGGAGATGAGATTTTCATCCCCAGTGGCCAGCAATGAGTCCTCAGCGCACGTCCTGCATTTCAGTAGAGTCCATATGGAAAGTCTGAACTTCTGCACCCACTCAGAAGTAACAGCACCTCCTACCCCCATCTCCACAGCTAGGCTGGTGTCAGACAAATGGGCAAATGGTGCTGGAGCAGTTGGACATCCATCCACAGGCCAAAAACAAAAACTGAACATCAGCCTAAGTCTAAAAGTCTAACACCTTTAAAAAATATAACTCAAATGGACCATAGACTTACATAATCATGATCTAAGGGCTAGGCAAGTATTCTTAGACTTGACACCAAAAGTATGATCCATAAAAAGAAAAAAAAGTCAATGAATTAGACTTCATCAAAATTAAAAACTTCTGCTCTGCCGAAGACCCTGTGAAAAGACAAATTGGAGAGTAGGAGAAACTACTTATTTGATATAGGACTGGTATCTAGAAAAGACTCTCAATACTCAACAGTAAAAAACAAACAAATCAGCAAAAATGAAACAAACAAAAAAACTGAATTAGAAAATGAGCAGAGGAAATCACCAGACATTTCACTGAAGAGGATATATAGAGGGCAAACAAATTAAAGCCACGATGAATTACCACTACACACCTTTGAAGCCGGCTATAATAAAAAATACTGCATCACCAAATGATAGAGAGGATTTGAAGAAACTGAATCGTTCATGCATTGCTGATGGGACCATAATATGGAAAACAGTTTGGCAGTTTCTTAAAAAAAAATTAAACATACAAATACCATATGTTCCAGTGATTGTACTCAGAGAAATGAAAAATTATGTTCTCACCAAAACCTGTACTCAGATGTGTCTAACAACTTTATTTGTGACAGCCAAACACCAGAAACAACCCAGATGTCCTCCAATGGGAGCATAGTTAAACTGTGCAATATCCATTCCATGGAATACTGCTCAGCAATAATAAGGAATAAACTATTGATACGTGCAGCAACCTGTATGATTCTCCAGTGACTTACACTGAGTGAAAATGTCAATACCAAAAGTTGTGTCCTCTAGAATTCAATTTATATAACACTGAAAAGAACAAAATTATAGAGACAAACAACATACTAGTGGTTTCCAGGGCTAAGGAAGGGGAGGGGCCAGGAGGGCAGAGTTGTGGCTATAAAAGAGCAACCTGGGGAATCTGTGTGGTGATGGAAAGGTTCCGGGTCATAACTCTATCAATGCCAATATCCTGATTGTGACATTGTGCTATAGTTTTACCACTGGCGGAAACTATATAGAATGTTCACAGGGATAGCAGGAAGTTAAGAGGTGATAAAGTCTACAACTGAATAAATTTGTTACAACATGATTTTGTGAAGTATGGAGTGAACTGAAGCATTCAATTGGATATTTGGGGGTTAGGTGATTTTTTTCCTAAGAAAATATGAAGAAAGTTTTCTTGTCTTCCCCTCTGGTTAACACCAGGATTTCACATGCTTGCCTCAAATCTTTCCATGAATTACGTGTAGGTCACTAGCACTCTTTTAATATAAAATGTCCATCTGTAGGTGGTTGAAGTCAGTAGTGACATGAGACAAGGCTATGTTGTCAGATTGGAAACTGCCCAGCAAATGTCACAGTGATCTTCAGGATGAGAAGGCTTTGTGGAGCCCCACACAGTCTCATGTCGTACTCAGCAGGACCTAGGACACAGGCCTTTCTTTTTTTTTTCTTCAGAAAAATGCTTCAGATACAAATCTATGATTTTGCTTTGATTACATGCTAAACCATTTCTTTGGAAAACTTTTTACTCTTGAGTTTCTATTCTCACAAACCAGTTCCGAATAATTTTCTCTCATGTGGAGTCAGGCACATCTGACTGGGAAAGTAGGCAGCAGTGAGCGTGAGGGAGAGCAAACAGTCAGAAGGTGGAGAAGCCAGATCAGGAGCCAATGTCAGAAACCAAACAGGAACTACATCCAAGGTCCTTGTTGGAAGTAAGCAACAACACTTGAAGGGGACAGTCACAACAGCATTGGGTGTGTTGTTGGAGTAGAAAGACTGAGGTGGGAAACCAACACATTGCAGCAATTTTTGAAGGAAAGGGGATTTGTTTATTCATTTTCAAAGTATTCTGATTTGGTGCTAACATTAAATTATTAGGATTATTGTTTACGTCTCTACTTGGGTTTTTCTATATGTGGAACCTGATTAAAAATGCAAATTACCTTCAAAACTTATTTTGCTCATTCTTTGAACTCAAACTAGCAAAAATATTGTTAACCTCCTCTAATTCAGTTTAATATGTAATACCTGATCATTGAACACATCTCATCTCTGTGCTCTCTTGGAAAACCACATCTAAAATAAAGAACTGGACTTACCCTGCAATGTGCATATGCCGTGTGTGAAAAACTGTGCCAAACTCTTCATATATAGTAGTTTATTGAAAGCCTTCAGCAAACAAATATTAGCTTTACTTTACAGATGAATAAATTAAGGCTTTGATGGTTGAAGTAACTTGCTCATGGATAGGAGTATGCAGCCAGTAGGAGAGAGAAGTGGGATTCCAAAGTTAATGTTTCTTCTGCCCTTCCAAGCTGCCTCCCTTTTGGATTACAGAGCTGTGAACAGCCTGTTCTTGGAAGTTGACTCTGCAGATAGCTACATGTTGCAATAACTATGATAACAACTAATAATAAAGTTGGTCTCGTAGCAATACCTACACCCAGACACCATCTGATTCATTTAAGTCATTAGCTCTCCAGAGCAATATTATTTTCCCCAAGACTTACATGCGAAAACAATAAAAGAAAACTGAGGGGAAATCAAATGTAATCTTAGCGCCATGCTTAATAAATGCTGGTCTCAGATAGATGAAATGGAATAAATAAAAGCAACTTCACTTAGTTACCTCTGCACTCTGAAAGGCAAAGTGACACATGTTATAAATGGCAGCACTCCATCACGGAATGCATTTCTGGCAGAGTGCTAGAGGAAGGGGCTGCAGAGCAGAATTCCCTGGGCTGATGACCTCATCAGCTCTTTCTTCCCTTTGACATTAGCAAAAGTCTGTAGTCTGAATGAGAGTTCTAATTGTTTTCTATAAGGTTTGAGTACCTATTTTCAGGGTCCAGTGGTCACATGAACAGACTGAATGCCTAAAGTCGTGTTTGCTATTTCCAGCTCTGCTATGGCCTCATGACCTGGGAATTCTGGGTCTCACTGACCTCATCCCATCTCCCCGAATTGTGCAAAACAGGAATGCTCAGTGTTTTTCTACTCCCAGAGTCCTCTCACAAATCTTGTACAGGTTTTTGACTCCCTCATACCCTCAAATGGGAGATGCTGGTGAGGGGCAGCCAGGATGAAACCTCATCTTGCATTGGGAACTACCAAGGCCAGGGCAGCTGAGTGGGAATGAACATCTTGGTAAGAGTTCTGCTGGGTCCTCAGACTGGGCCTCCAGGGTACTGGAAGTGTGTGACTTCCCTCTGTAGGGCTGTATTTTCTACAGCACATGTTCCCAAGCATGCCCTGGACAGCTGCAGAGCTTGTGACTTTAATTATTCTCAAAGCCTTTTCCTGGTTTGGTGTTACTGACTCAATAGCAAAGGATCAATTTATATTAAAGGCCAAATATTAAAAATTCTAAGGAGGACTCTGGGGTATCTATTTTGGAATTTAATTGAAATCAGTGTAATGTTGTTGACAGATGAAAAAAAACCGAACAGGTATATTTTGGAGTCTTATAATGATAGCTCTGTATTGTGAAATGAAACCCAGCAGGGAGGAAAGTCAGACATTGATTTTTTTTCAGCATGCCAAATGTCTGTGCAGGAGAGAATGCTTCCCAATATCATCAGTATCTCCTATTAGAGCAACTGCGAGCTTCCTGTTTTTTGAAATTCCTAGGAAAGAAATATGATGCTTTTATTGTCTCCCCATATCCCAAACTGTTGAGAAACTTTTCATAGCTAAAAGAGACAGATGTCAACCTACGAATGTGTTATATTCCAAAAGTACAATTTTTATTGTTCTCTTTACCCTGGAATGTACTTTCCCACAGAAATAAGATTCAACTTGATGATTAAGGTACTAGACAAGCTATACAAAACAGCATTTTATCCATGATATGGCTGTACCCACCATGGGCTGATGCCTGAAGACCCACAGATAAATTTCCTCAAGGAATTCACATTATCGTGAGAAAGGCAAACTATTACAGTAAGCACAGTTCAATATGGCAGGATCCGTGTTACAAAGAAGATATGCAAAAGTGCTCGGGGAGTCAAGAAGAAGGACCAACTAAACATAGTTTTGAAAGACAAAAATATGAAGTCAGAGAGTGTCTGAGTAAAGCAGCAGAGAAGTGCGAAAGCATGGTGTCTTTGTAAGAGAGCAACAATGACACATGGGGTAGGTAATGATGAGGTTGTAAAGTCAGGAAAGAGATGATTTGAATGAGGACACGGGATGCTAGAGGAAGAAGAAGCTTTGACATTCTGTCTCTGTGGTAATGAGGAACCACTGAGTGCCCCAATGGGACTGGCATGATCAGATTAGCATTTTAGAAAGGTCACCCTGCCAGTGAATGGTAGATCTGGGAGAAGTGAGGAGGATACTAGAACACAGATTAGGAAATAATTTCAAAGTTTGGCTCACTTAATAAAATGAATTGGAAAGGATTTCTGTGCTTATATATATAGGACTATTATGGTAAATTTAGGTAGATTTTATTAATTTTTTTCTTAAATATTGAGTAGAACTTTCAGTTTTATCTGAGCTTTGAGTTTTATTTGTGGGAGGATTTAAAACTACTAGTTATATATTTCTAAAATGTTTATAAAACTATAAATATTTTCTATTTCTTCTTGAATCAGTTTCCCTAATTATATTTTGGGAATTTCAAATTTTCATTTAAATTTTTAAAGGACTTGACATAAATTTTTCTAATTTCTCAATAATTTATTCTGAAAATATGTATAATAGTTCCTCGTGTTTTTAATCTATAATGACGTACAATTTTTTGACTGGCATCTGTAGTCATATCTACTTTTTTATTCATAATATTTATTCATTTTATTTGTCTCTTGACAGAGACTTGACAGTTTTTAATCTTTTTAAAGAACAAACTTTTTTTGTTGTTGATGTTTTCTATTGTTCTTGTCCTGTTGTTCCCTGTTCCAATAACTTAAGCTCTTGTCTGTATTACTTCCTTCCTATTTTCTATTAGTTTACTATATTGTTCTTTTTTGTAACTTCTAAAAAATACATGCTGAGCTCATTAATCTTCCATGTTTATTTCTTTATAACATAAACACTTAATGTTATAGGTTACCCTGTAAGAATAGAAATGAAACCCACAGGAGTTGGTTTGTGATATTTTTATTATTATTCATTCTGATTTTTTTTTTTTTTTTTTTGAGGACAGTTTCACTGGCCCTCACATGTGGGACCGAACCGGGGCCTCTGGCTTAACCAAGCCAGCGCTTAGCCACCGCGCCACTCGGCCAGCCCTCTTTCTGATTTTATTATGATGTATACTCTTGCCCTTGAGTTATTTAGAATTTCTAAATGTACAGGGGTTTTGTTGTTGTGTTGTTTTGTTTTTTGTTAAATTTTGTTACTGATTTTTAATTTAATTGCATTTGGCCAGAGATTATGATCTGTACATACAGTCCTATTTATTGAGACTTACTTTTTAATTCCTGAATGTGGTCAATTTTTTGTAAATCATTCATATGTATTGAGGACGATTCATATTCCCAATTCTTAGGTAAGATATTCTGTATATGCCCAGGAATTAGTTTTAGTTGCCTCTATGAGGTAAGATAGTGGTGTTGAACCAAGGCCATGATAATGGACAAAGGAAGGTTTATTGGAGATAAATATATTTAGAAGATTGTATGTGGTAATTAATTGGATGTTGATGCTATGGAAATTGAAAGTGATTTAACAATATGCTGATTTAGATGCTGTACCTTGAGATAGGAAATATAGAGAGATAAGCTGGTTTGTGAGAATGGGATGAAAAGTTAAGTTTTGACATGTTGCTTTTGAAATGCTGGTGTGACCTCCAGGTTAATATGTGTAGATGATAGTTGGAAATAGGTTCCTATAGCTCAGCAGAGAGACCTGGCCTTGAAACATTATTTTGGGAGCGGTGAAGAGGGTAACTGTAGCCCAAGTAAAGTAAGTAGAATGAGAAGAGAAGGCAGCCAGGGACACACTTTGAAACCTAGAAAAATGTATTATGCATATGCTTTCCTCACATGCCGATCTAGCAGTTTGCTGTTAAATTGGCAAAAAGGCAGTGATTATGTAAGTTGCTCTTGGCTGCTTTTTCTGACAGTTTAAACCCAGACTCCCAGCCCCGGAATGTTACTAGTGGCAGAGCCTCCAAGGGTTTGTCCAAGCAGCTAACAGCAATGAATGCATCCGTAAATGAGTTACTGCTGCCTTAGATACTCTTCTAAGCAAGTATAGAGGAGCCCCCCACTCATGACTGAAACAAAGCTGAACACAGAGGGGTGGGGAGAATACATGTGGGTGGGAGAAATCGAAATTTTTGGCTCTGTCAAATTGGGAGAGGAGAAAGTAAAACTCTCAGCAAAGAAGAATTCTTCCAAATAAATAAGGAAATTGTTTATACTACACTGGACATTTTTGACTCCAGGATCTATGACCATAAGCCAAAATCAGTTGTTCTCATCTTGATGTAGAATCCACTATGTTAGTGTCATGGGCCCAGGAAGGCACCTAACAAGAGAATATTTTTCTCCAGTTCACTTCAGCTTTTCCCTTGAAGCTGAAAATAAAAGACAGGAATCAAATCAATGGGGTAGCCAACTTCTCTCCATCCGTTGCATACCTGCTTATTTATTTACCCTTCCATCCTATCACCATGCAGAAGATGAGCAAATGTAGATGATCCTCAAAACTCTGGTCTTTAAGCTTTAGCGTCAAAGTTTGTGGGAAATGCTGGCTCTGATATCAAATAGCAAATTGAGCTTTGATGAAGCTCATATTCTTATCCTGCTTCAGTTTCCTCAGCTGTAGCATTTGGGCTTAGAAAGTGGCATCTCTAAGGTCGCAGCCCACACTGAAAGTCTCTAATCTGTTGGGTGGAAGAATGGCTGCTGATGACAGAGATCCTAAGAGTAAATGGTTAAGTGGAATTCTACCTCCAAGTTATTTATCATGCTTAGAGCACCACTGTGAGGAAGGAAGAGATTTTATTTATAGAAGCCCTTCATCTGCTTTCTGCTTCTCACATCTTAAGAAAGCAGGACATTCCTAATCATCAGGGAGACCATATTTCAGTTTGGAAACTGGGTCTGCACCTCTGAAATAAATTAGATGTGAACAAATATAGACTCCAGTGCCATTTTTAGAGAATTCTGGTATGAATAGTAAGCACAATTTAAAGTGGAGCCAGATGCCATGTCTCCTTCTCAGAGTGTTTAAGAGTCTAGATTGTTGCTGACCATACAAAGTGATGTTTGGACTATGTATAGAGATAGATACCGAATCCTTCTAAGCCACAGAATAAAAGAGCATCACATTTAGATTTCATGGCAATTTGACAAATCAGATTTAGTGAATGTGCAGGATTGAGTTATTGAAATAGTTCAGTCTACACCTTTTATTGAATACTCATTGTGTTCCAAGGACATGGTTTAAAAATAGGTGTCGTGCAATTATGCATGCAAGGGTAATCACAGCTCTCCTAATACGTTTTTTTTTTTTTAAGCACCTTTCTTTTATTCGCCAAGGAAAGTACACTCGGTGATTTATAGGAGCTGTGAATGCTCTGTTCAGCCTCATCTTTCCAAAGAAAGGCATCCTTCCATTATGTAATTCTTTTTCTGGAGTGTTTCCTAGGAAGGCAGTGCCCTCTGATGCAAACAAGTGTTAAAGTAAATCTGATGCAAATAAGGACTCCTGCTGTCACAGAAACACATGCTTTGTACCTATATGAATGCATTTCCCAGAAAGCTTGCACTGTTGAGAAAAACTGAAAGGAAGCCTAGTAGCTAAAAATGTTATTCTTTATACCCTGAATACATCTGCTGGCTGCCTTACTTGTGTGTGTGTGTGTGTGTGTGTGTGTGTGTGTGTGTGTGTGTGTTCAACATACTAAAATGAGTCTTCTTTTACTCTTTTCCATGATTTCAGCACAATTCTCTCCCTTGGGTTCTAGATGCTGAACTAATTTGTCTATTATTTATACTGTGGTACCACCTGAGACACCCATGGCTGTATGTGTTGATGCATGGCTTCAAATGACCATTACCTGGCAGCCCCTTGGCCTCTGCAGCCCACACTCAAAGTGCACTTAGAGTGGACAAAGAGAACTTCACACACACTAGTTCCTCTCTTCTTTGCTCAAGCTTCCTTTATGGCTATTTAGAGGGGTGGTCACCACTGTAGATTTCCTACCTTCAACATGGAAGCACTGTGTCCCTTATGCCGTGAGCTTTCTGCTAAGTGAGGACTGCCTAAGTCAGGCCCAGCAAGGGAGGAGGGACCATTGCTTGGTCACTAGGTGAGTCTTGATCTGATTGTATCTTGCTAAGCTCCAAGAACTCTCTTGAGTGCATGAATGTATACATCAATCTGCAGACTGTCAGACAAATTTACAGAATTATCTGTTGGCAGTAAAGAGGTCTGAGATACAACCTAGATAGTTTGTTCAGACTTCAGTGAAATCCTCAGGTCCACTTTCTGGGCTTTTCTGGGAATTTAGCTCTCTCTAGAAAATCTTTAGGAAGTGCAAGTCAAAAAGAAAACTCCAGGCCAGCCGAGTGGCTCAGTTGGTTAAGAGTTAGCTTAAGGGCCGGCCAAGTGGCGCAGTGGTTAAGCTCTGGCTTGGGAACCCAGCGGCCCCGGTTCAGGTCCCACATATGAGGGCCAGTGACACTGCCCTCAAAAAAAAAAAAAAAAAAAAAAAAAGAGCTTAAGAGCATGAGCTCTGAGCAACAGGGCCACCTGTTCAATTCCCACATGGACCAGTGAACCCTGAGCCCTGAGCTGAGCTGTCGCTGAGCTGCCAACAGGTGACAGGATGGCTCAGCTGGTGAGAGCATATGCTCCTAACAACAGGGCTGCCTGTTCGATGGTGGGCTACACCCACCTGCAACTAAGATTGAACACAGCACCTTGAGCTTAGAGGCTACAAGCTGCCAATGGGCAGCCAGATGGCAACTGGCGCCCTCCACAACTAAGACTGAAGAACAATAATTTGGCTAGTCCCCTTCCCCAATTCCCCAACACTGTTCCCCTCCCCCAATTCCCCAATTTTAAAAAAAAAAAAAAAGAAAAGAAAGAAAAAGAAAAATCCGTAGGTATCCCCAGAACAGTATTTCTCGAAGTGCCAAAGTGTGCCTCATGGCTTGTCCTGGTAAACACACTGGAAAACAGTTCCATGGTCAAATAAATTGGGGGAACATACTGCCTTTATCTTTTGAAAATTTGCAATATACATTAACATATTAAATGTTTTAGGAACTCCTACAGTTAAAAATAATGTTATTATTATTATTTTTTTTGAATCCAGTGTTTCCCAAACTTATTTTGCCAGAGAAACTTTTTTGCATAACATTTATCATCATTCAAAATTTGGGGCCATCCTCCCCCAGAACAGCCCTAAACGCTCACAGGAAGAGCCTGGAGCTCCCCCTTGGCCTAGTTCCTGAATGTACGTCCTTGAGCTGGTCTACACCCCTCAGGAGGACTGCCTGAACCAGAGATTTGGATCCCGAGTGAGGTATGAATCCAGAGTAGAAAGCTGAGCTGCTCAGAGCTGGCCACTCACAAAGTGCTGTTACAGGAAGTGGCACTTTGTCTGCCAGCATGGCTGCCTGACATTGTCCCCTCATAAGCCAAATGTGCCCTTCCAATTTAATTAACATAAGAAATTAGAGGTGGGAGAGCCAGTGATTTTTGCCAGAGGCATTTCTGAAACTATTTTATCAGGCTGTGAGTCGTCGGTGCTCATTTTTTTTTCCTTTTTAAGAAAGTCCAGACACTCTTAAAACGTGTTCTATTTTTAACAAAACACTATTAAACTGTCACATAGTCTTTTTGTTTTCTTCTTCTACTGCTGCTGATGGTGACCAAGATATTTGTGTGGGAATAAAAACTGCCTCTTTTATATTCAACTGACATTCTACTCCCCTGATATTATTAGTTTGCATTTCTATAGACTTTATCTTTCCAAAAGGCATTATAATCATCCATTAGTTATTCCTCACAGCCTCCCTCTTAGGTAGAACACTATGATTTACCGCTTTCACCATTTCATCCTCCTCGGCTCAGTCCCTCCCTTCTTCTCTTCATGGAGGAAAAAGAGAGTCAAGAACTCAGGGCCTACTGTGTGTCAAACTTTTTTTGTTTTTAATGATGTAATCACCATAATCCTCTCAGAGTAATGTGATTTCTGGATGGGATTTAGTATGATCCATGCTGTTCTGCCCTGCACCCTCCAAGTTTGCTATAGAGAAAATTATATGCAACAATAACACTGGCCAAATGAGGGGACAAATTGTTGCCTTTCTTTATAGCTGCACAAACATCCAAGGACACACACACACACACACCTCCCCACTCTAGTCCAACTCTACCCTGTTCAGTGTTTCTCTAGTAAGAGGCACCATTGGGAAGCTTAAGCTAGGAATCATAAGTGAGGCTTCTTATCATCTCCCCATCCTACCCTCTTCATCTAAAAGTCTAAGTCCACACTACCCACCCCGGGGAAGGAGCCAGGGGTGGGAATAGAAGCAGACATGGAGGTCTCACCCCAGCCCTTGCTCAGGATATGATCTCAGGGAATGCAAGAGGTCCCCCATGGGTGAACACAGAAGTGCCAGGTGGAACTTAGAAACCTATCTTCAAGGCACTGAAACTCTGCACTTGTAAATCATGACCGTAAAGGACAGAGGTTCTGTTTGATCAAATTAGAAAGTCCTTCCATTGAAGCTAATGGGGTGTGGATCACATGGAAAACTAGTGGCTGCTGCACTCATATGACCAGTTCTGAAAAATGAGGAGAGCAGCAGAAATATCCCTCCCTTCCCAAAGGTGACATTAATTATCAACATCATTTTACAAATGAGAAAACCAAGGCACAAGGTGATTAAATGAATAGTACAAGGTCATATAATCTAGTGAGAAGCAAGCCAGATGATCTCTCCATACTTGTTTGTGACAGGGAAGGGTGATCCCAGTGTTCACTGTCTCCTGGACCCTGATGACCTGCCTTGCAGTCACTGACCCTATCTTTTTCTACCATTAAGATAATTTTTCTCAGGCACCACTGTGTATATCCAGAGGGAGTATATTACATCTTATTTATCTACCCAAGATAGAAAAGTGCCCATATTACAGCCACACCTTCCTGGAACTAGCTAGCAGCCAATTTGAGTGGAATATCTATGTGGCAATTATTTTGACAGCTTATGGTCCTCTTTTTTTTTTATTTTTAGCTCCTAATGCACATTCTTCATAGGGTACCCCATTAGAACCTTAATATGGTGCTCTTTCAAATTTCACAAAGTCCTGAAAACTAAATTTCATGCCTTGCTGTCTTTCTTTTTAAACCTTAGGAGATAAGGAGAAACAAATTCAAAGGAGAAAGAATTTAGGAAAAATTAGAAAAGAGCAAGAATAACAGTTAATAGCCTGACCAGGAGAAAACAGAGAAACAACAAAAGCAGAGATGAACATTTAAAACTCAGAGCAGAAAAGGTACATTTAGTTAAAAGACAAAGCCCAACAGATCCTTCAACGAATTTTAAAGATAGAAAAATCTATTGCAATAATAGATGCTCATAATTATAACCCTGGCTCTTCATGGAAAGAAGTTGAATTAATAGCAGTGTTTTCTGTTTAAAATGGCAGGAATAAATGTGTGACACATTTAAGAAAGTTTCCCATCCAAAGAATTTAAAATGTAAAATGTCTTACTGCTTAAAGATGGAACCCCTCAGCTACTAAGAAACAAACAAACAAAAAACTTGGCTTTTCAGAGTGAATAATTTCCAAAGAGTACTGGATAAATATGGTCTTACAGATACATTTTTATTCTGCCAGGAATAAATACACTGAAAGAGAATTACAAATTTGTCACATGTCCTCATTATGTATTAAACACAGGCATCCCTCCTCATACTACTTTTATCCACCTGACCCTCCCACATACCACTGATCCATTCAAAGAAATGCATCCCCTCCTGATACACTCCCAGAAAAGGGGTTTTATATTAAAACATGGTTTGTTGCTTATCTGAAATTGAAATTTAGCTGGGTATCCTGTATTTTTCTTTGCTGAATCTGGAAACTGCATTCAGCAAGTTCTACTGATCAGCCAGTTTGTGGAACCAAAGGCATTTCTGCTGTCCCTGCACAGCCATCTTGCTCCCAGTCCCTGGAACTTGCTAGGAGTCATCTGACCCATTTGCATGATCCCTTCATGGGTATTTGTTATCTCTACTGTCAGTAGCAGAGTTTTGACCAATAGCATTAAAATATATCCCTCAAGTTCTGAGGGATGGTCCTACCCAGCCTCTAGGACTTGGTAATTCACAGTCATGAGATTAAATTGTTGTGATGTCAAGAGCTGTGCCTTATGAAATAGCAAAAAGAACCATAGAACAGGGGTCAGCACACTTTTGAGAAGGAAGAGCCTCCAGGAGTCAGCAAACTGCGGCTCTAGAGCCACATGTGGCTCTTTGGGTAGGTGCATGTGTCTCCAAAGTAAAATTGACAAAGAAAATAAAACTATCATAGTTTCATTTGTAACATTTTTAAAGGATATTATTCACATAATGGTGATTATGTAAAAATATATTTATTGCTCTCGAATAATTTTTAAATTGTTGTGAGGGCCAGAATTGGTTCTTCCAGGAGTTGGCAAACTTTTGAGATGGAAAGTACCCAAATAGACACCTGTGGCTCTGCGAACCACAGTTTGCAGACCCCTCCCATAGAAGAACAATCAGGTAATTAAAGAACAAAAGCCTGTATGTATGCCTGATGATTCTGGTTAATTGTCATTGGAAAGGAAGCATAGCACAAATTTTTTTAAAGACCATGAATAAGACACAGTTCTCCGTTTGTTTGTTTGTTTTGTTGTTGTTGTTGTTACATTTCCCTGAATATAACAAGGTGTTTTAACCCTTAATTTGCCTTCCTATTCATTCTCTTTTTTTTAAATTCATCTGCATTTGGTTCTCTTGAGAATAGTGAAAGGAAATCAAAGCTCCTTTGTGATTTTTGACAGCCAAGTGCAAATAGATTGATTAAAAACATGGTGTTTCATTTTTTAATTTAAATAGAGGAAAGATTTGTGGGTAATAAGCATAATATGTGTTCACTGGTACAAGCTAGCAGAGGGAAGAGAGAGAAAATATGGTGGCACCATCAGTGTTATTCTGCTTTTAAGCACAAGATTGATTTTAAATTTTTCCTGCATGTCACTTTCATTACAGGCAAATTAATCCTTCTTTCAGTGGCTTGAGACTGTTTTCTGAACTCCTTGTAGAAAAAAAATATGTTATCAGTGGTTTTCATATTTTATGAATAGTGAATGAAATCTGGATATTAGTGATCCTAACTCAGAAGATGGTGGTTTGAAATAAGATGGTCTGCAAAGGAAACCCTTTTTTATACCTAATGATGTTCTCGGTATCCCTCACATTCCAGCATAAAGGTAGAAAGCACAGAATGAACTTATTCTCCCACCTTACTCATAGAATTCCAATGTGAGGATTTTCTTTCATCCAGACAGCCCTGAGTGTCTTGGACGAGCTCGTGGATGGTTACCACATACTTCATTTCCCAGCTTCTCCCTGGCCCTTAGGTGGGTGCTGCGTGCAACTAATGACAAAGTGGGAGTAGAGAAGGGAGTATTCGGGTATAGACAGTGGCCAGGGGCAAAGAATTGTAGGTGGTAAAGAAAATGTTAGGGCTCTGCTTGATGAATCACAGATTTGGGCAGGATTGCCCTAGATGAAGTAGATGCATCATAGACCTTCGTCCAATTACAGGAGAAGGGAGATGTCTAAATTCTAAGTTCTTGGGCTAAGGTTGGTGCAACTAAGAGGTATCCATACGTACTGCTTAAATTCAGATTATGGTACAGAAAGGGACTGTCTAAATTAAGAGTAAGAAAGAAAAGGGAAAGTGGAAGTAGGAAAGGAAAAAAAAAGGCCTAACCTACAGTATAGGAGGTGTCAAAGGTGGAAGGGGGTTTGAAGGGATGGTGACCTGCCTGGCAAGAGACAGCCCAGCGATTGGAGCACACGGCTGTAGAGTATGTGTGGTGATTCCCAGCAGGGGCATCTTCCAGAATTGGGGAGTCCTCTTGAAACAAAGAATATAATTTGGGTATAAAAGTCCATTTGTATTTAAAATAATAAAAGAAGTTGCAATAAATTATAGCTTTAAAAACTGGTACCATAAACATAACAAAATCGAGAGAATATCATTTATGACTTCACTGCCTGATATGCATCTAGTAATTTTAGCCCCACTTATTTTTTTTTGATTGTATATATTTTTATTTCTTTTTTATAAGAATACAGTTTTATAATATTTTCTATAGATTATGCAGAAAGATAATTGAAGTTTTTCTCTACTATGGATGATCAATTTTGTATTATAGTATTATTTATCATTTTAAAAGTTCTTTTAACAGTTTCACAACTGTTATTGACAATCTCATCCAAATGTTTAGGGATGTTGCCAATTTGGAGAAAAGGAAATTCTACTGGGATTCTCTCAGCTATGAGCTATCTAGAGACTATAATGTTGAGTGAAATAAGTCAGTCAGAGAAGGACAAATACCATATGATCTCACTTATATGTGGAATATGAAAAACTGTATGAATGAGCAAAGTAAACAGAAACTGTCTCATAGATATAGAGGAAAAATCAGGGTTGCTAATTTGGAGAGGAATGGGAATGAGAGAGAAGGGGAAGGGATTAGACAGCAAAAATAGGCAACTACAATATTGCTACTGGGATAGGAAAAACAGTTTGGGGAATATAATTAATAATGTTGTAAATATTCTGTGGAATGTCAGATGATCATAGGTCTTGTTAGGGAGACCATTTCATGGATGGAGTAGAGGTTTGATCACTGCACTGTATTACTAAAGTGGAGGTGGTATACCTACTGTAATTGAATATATATAGATAGTCACGGGATGTGGATTATACTGTGGAAGAGAGTCAGAGGAAGAGTAATAGATATATATGATATGGGGGGGTGTGTGGGGGTGTATTGGGGGTGGGGGGTTTGTCACTTTGAGGGGTAAAATGTATAACTATTGCACTGTGTTGTACACCTGAAACTACTGGGGGTGGGGGGGTTGTCACTTTGAGGGGTAAAATGTATAACTATTGCACTGTGTTGTACACCTGAAACTAATTAAAAATAAAATAAAATAAAAAAAAAAAAAAAAAAAAAGCTGCAAAAAAAAAAAAAAAAAAAAAAAAAAAAAAAAGAGATAAGGATGTTCCAAGGTTTCTTCCACAGGGACTACTCTTAAATATTTTTCGAATTAACAACAGGTTTTAACCAGCGTGTTGCCAGTGTCCTCATTCCAATGGCAAACTAAGAGTTTTGTAGTATCCTTGTTGATTTTAATGTTTTGTGTAAAATCAACCAGAAATTTAAGTATTTCTTGATTCAGTGATATGATGGGATTTTACATACAATTACCCATGCCACCATACCCAATATTTGTAGAAATATGACACTGTACTCCCCTAAAAAAAAGGGATGCTGATAACTGCCATTTCACAAAGTTTACATAAAAATAATATGTATGGTATATAATTTATATACATAATATTCATAATTATGTAAACTGCATCATCCAATTCCTGAAAGGAAAGGTTTTCATTTTGATAGTGGAACCTGCTGTTTACAATTTTATATTTGATTCAAGAATATGCATATTGAAAAGTGCCCATACCATATTGTATGGCTCATTGAACTTTCATGAATATACTTTCATTAAATAGGTAGTCAGACAAGAAATAAAACACTATTAGCACCCCTCTTGCCTTCTTTCAGTCACAACCCCCTACAAGAGCAGTTGATATTTGCCTGCTTTTGTACTTTTACATACATGGAATACCTATACTACATTTTTTGTGTTTGGCTTCTTTCCCTTAGTGGGTCTTTGACATACTCTTAGTTTAGATGGCTTATTCTTACTCTGTAGAGTTTAGAGTTTTCCAATGTGTACCTATACCACAATTTTTAAAAATTTGTTCTACTATTGATGGACATTAGGCAGTTTCCAGTTTGGGTGTACTGTAAATAGTACCTCTTGAGAACATCCTCATATATGTCATTTAATAAACATATGAACCCATTTCTGTTGCTAATATTTTTAGGAGTGGGATTACCAATCATAGGGTAGGCAAATATTCCACTTCAGTAGAATTTGCTAAATATTGGGTTGTCAGAAAAGTCATGACACATTTTTGCAATGAAAATCATAGAAAAAAATACATCATGACTTTGCCAACAACCCAATAGCTTTCATAAGTGGCTGAACCACTCTGCTTAAATTTTACAGGTCTGATGTTTGGAAGAATTTTCCATTGATTAGCTTCTACCTTTGAACATTTCAAACATTGTCCTCCACTACTCATGTGATTCTGGTGCTGGGTGTTATACAGGATATGTTCATATCATGTTACAACCTTTGTCCCTGCAATATTGAATGAGATGTAACAGTGCGATATTGATACATTCCTACACTAGGGTGCTGATAATAACTTACCTATTCAAGGAATTAACTGTGAACCTCATAAACATATCCCATTCATCCTAACTATAGGCAGTACCAATTCAATTTCCACTTAGTAGGATTCTCAAGATAACTGAAGCTACCATAGTGCCACCTATAACTAGGAGAACAATGATGGAGGAGAAGAGGAGTAGAAGGAGGCACCAGTTTTAATCATCCATTGTGATTAAAATATCACATTTTTACAAATTTTACAAAACATGTGACAAAGCTGAACAAACTGCTAAAGCCTCTCTCGGGGCTTAGAAAAGGGCCTTGGCAAGTGAGGGACTCTGAAACTTAAACTTCATTAGACTATCCATTATCTGTTGCTTGGTAACAATCATAAAACTCAGTGGCATTCAACAGGAAGCATATTTTGCTCATAAATCAGAGGTAGCTGGCCACATGGCTCTACTGATCTTAGCTGAGATCACTCGCGTGTTGCCGGTAGCAGCTGATCTAAGAAGATTTTGACCTGGATGAGTTGTAATGACTCAGCTCTTCTCATGCCCCTCATCTTCCATCAGGTCAACCCAATTTCTTTTCATGGCAGGAACAGAGAGCATGAGCAGAACAAGCCCTAGTGTGCAAGCTCATTTTAAGCCTCTATATCATGTTTATTAATACCTTGATGCTCAAAGCAAATCATATGGCGGACCCCAGGGTTAGAGATTGGAGAAGCCTGCAAAATTCCATAGCAACGAGGGTGGATAAATGGAAGGAGAAAGATTGGGGCCACTCCTACCACCTTTCTGCAACAATTAGGTATCCAGGAAATCCACCTCTGCTTCCTGTCCTTCCCTCTACATGCAACTGGGAGTATCTTTAGGAGTTATCTAAGGTTGGGTGAAAAGTGTGCAGAGGGCACACTTGTGGAATAGTTTGTGTCACAGGGGAAACATGGCCTTCCTCACGCAAAAAGTCTACCTTCTTTTTAACTGAGCCTCCCATGAATTCTTTTCACATCAAGGCATGCATAGAAAATGATGACATCTTTAGAGTATACCAGACTGGGCTGCTTATGATGAGGGGTTAATTGGGTGGATCCTCTGAGGGCTGAGGGGCTCAATATCTCTGCATACCCAGAAGCAACTCCTGTCACATCTGTGTGATCCAGATCACTAGCTGGGAAGGTCTTCTAGGAAGACTGATACTGCTCAGGCTTTCCCCACTAGATCTTATCCCTCTTGGTGTGCAACGCTTTCCATAAGGAAGCATCGCTGGAGGGATATGATACAATAAGACTCATCAGTCATTAACACATGAGTACATAGAGGCTTAGTCATACTTCTTTTACCGAGATTTTATTTTTATCTGTTTTGTTTTCTAGGGGAAGGAAACGATAGATACGTGAAAGGCTTTTGCACCAAGGAGCAGGAAATGTGCTTTGGCAGTGTAGAAAAACAGTAGACAGGTAAAGAGAAGGCTTAGAAAGCAAACTGCCCTCATAATTTGGGCTCAACCTGTTCTACCTGCTCTGTTTGTAACAACAACTTCTTGACTGGAAAGGTGAAGAGTTTCCTCATGCCAAACCACTAATGTGCACTAAAATCTGAACTATTGGTGCCACATTTTTTCTTAGAGAGTTTAGATAGAATAAGGAAGTCAACCGTTCTTGTTGGGTTATCACATAGAGTTATATAGCCATTAATCTGTAAAATTATTAATAAATTTAGCTGGTTGATGCTCCAGTACCCTCTCCACAAGTTCAGGCAGTCATTTGTGAAATGTCCCAGAGAGAACACACATGAACATTTCCTGCATTAAACCAGCCTATAGAGCTATGGATGCTTTGGAGATTTAGGAATTCAGGTAGAATCTTATTTTAAACAACTTTGAAAAGAATCAAAATTGTTGTATTGAATCCAAATCTCATTAAAATGGAAATTTAGTGCTATGGAGTATGAAGGGATATACTGTTTATTGAGTTTTTTATTTGTTTACATAAAAAAGTGTTAGGTCTACAAACAATAACAAATGGGAGACAGACAAAAAAGGATGTTCTTGCCAGATCTGAGGGAGTACCTAAAATTATCTCTTCCTATGTAACTATATTTAAATGCAATATAAGATTCTCGTAATGTGATTTGTAAGTTTCTCACATTGTTTTAGTAGTATGCAGGCATGGACAGGGTATCTTTCATAGTGTTCAATTTTTAGAATTATGTCTTATATAATAACCTGGAAGAGATGCCTGAACAGAATTATTAGCATGATATTGTATAGAGAGAGTTCAGATATAATAAGGAAGTAAATCATTTTTATTGGATTATCATATAGAGTCATAGAATATTAATCTCTGGGGCCAATGCCACTTTTCACTCTCTTGTTTTACTCTCCAAGGCCATTTTGTTGATATTCTAATTCTACTTTCTTTATTTACAAGTTACACCTAATTTGGGGACAAACCGGAGCTGAAAACCAGACCTTTTTGAGACTTAACTCAATAATGTGTTTGTATTAGAAATATCAGTTTTTCTTGTACTTGAATCTATGTCCAGGCTTCATAATTTGACTGCCTCCATCTGGCACTAAGTGTATTTATATTAAACAGATATTCAGCATCAGATTTTACACTGAATTTTAAAAGAGCAATATTTCCATTAAGTAGAATGACAGCTAACTGCGTTTCAGTTTTCAACATAAAGAACCTGGTCCATCTTCAGGCTCAGGGTTTTAATTTCAGGTTGCTGTACCTGGAGTGGAATGGGGGACCTGACAAAACCCAACCGGAACACATGGACTGTCAAGAGCACTTTAGGGGGACTGAAGACATTCACCGTCCCAAAGAGGATGAAAACAAAGCGCAGTCCTGCTATGTAGCCCTTGCGTTTTCCCTCTTTGTTTATTCTTGCTGTGTGGTGGAGGTCAGAGCGCAGCCCTGCGAGGGGCTGAAATCTTTAGTACCCGGAAGGCTGGGATGGGTGACTGTCTCTTCTTCAGAATTCACTTTTTCCAGTCCTAGGCCTAGAATAGACAGGGTTTCCATTCTAAATAATCACAACAATCCTATTCAGCTTATATAGTTGACTTTCCTCTTTTCTAAATTCATCAATTTCCAAACAGTCTGAGGTGAGGGTGTTAGAGGCAAAAGGGAGTATGAAGAACTAGACATATGTACAACATATGCATTGTTTGTCTGAATTTTCCAAAACACCAAAAAGAAAAAATTGTGAGCTTCGAGAGACCAGGCAGAAAGCATGGAAGTCTGGCTCTCAAGAAGGGCAGGGTTTCAGTGTAATGGTGGACCATGGAATGGAATGGACTAGGGTCAGTCTGAGTATATTCCCTGCTTCTCTTTAAATGTATTAAGAAGATACTTGATTTGAGAGAGAAAATGGGAGACCTGGAACTCTGAACAATAGAAGAGATGATTTATACCAAAATCAGTGAGTATGACATGCTGTGTATAGTAGCAGAGAGGTGTTAAACAGGTAATTAACAACTATATTCTAAATAAAAACTAAATAAAGATTTTGTAACAGATGGGATGAGAAGCAACTGAAAAGTCTGGGGT
This sequence comes from Aselliscus stoliczkanus, assembly GCA_033961575.1. NCBI lineage: Eukaryota > Metazoa > Chordata > Mammalia > Chiroptera > Hipposideridae > Aselliscus > Aselliscus stoliczkanus. Next base: position 69,187,905 of record CM066729.1, read on the forward strand.
GGTAATAGGAAGATTAACATAAATGTATAGGAGAAGTAGCCTTTACTACAGCTAATACAATGACAAGATAATTAATTGACACTTAAGAGATTTTATTTTATTTTTTGAGTCTTGCTGTGGCATTTCATGATTTATGAGGAAAAGATGGAATAATGATCTTTTATGCTGCTTTCTAAATCAACATAATTATATGTATAAATAGCCAGACACACATCTCCACAAACGTATGTATGTTGAATAAGAAAATGACAGGACAAGATTTTCCTTCTTATTCATCAATGCCTGATATAAATCCAATCAAATGACAAGCTGAATGTCACTATACTGTTTATTATTAATTTTTAGCCAATTGCTTTAGGAGATTCAGGCTTAATACTCGTATCAACGAGTTCTTGCCACAATATTTCAGTGTAATAAACCACCTTCGAACTGTGCTTTCAAAGAAGCATTCACTCTTTTATTTATAGATTTTCAAGTTAACAGTGTCTTGACTGATCTAGGCTAGTCTCAGCTGTGTAACTGTGCATCAGGCTAAAAGTCAGGTGGACTTGGCTTCGGGTTGTGGTTTGGGTTCAGGTTGGCTCCACATGTGTTTCTGCTGGAGCCCGGCTTCAGGGGCAAGACATGTTATTCTCATGGCAAGTGGAAGGATCCACCCAGGAGAGTGGGCTGAAACATGAATAAATGTTCTTAGAGGACTATGCAGCATAGATTAAGCAGAGCAAGGACTCTTTATCAGTATACTCTTTCTAAGTATCAGTAATAACAATTTGCTACTTAATAGGATTGACTGCATGTTTTTCATAGTTACATTTTTCAATCTAAATATAGGAGTATAGAATTTCTTTGACCCGGCAAACTGCCTAATAATCACTGTTCAAATTTCCACCATGCTATTATGATTTTCTCCGTGTTGGTAGAGTCAGCTTGGGGATTCATGGTTCTTCCTCTCAGATAAAACTTTCAACAACAATGAAAAGCAGTCAGTATCTTTTACCTCACCATAGCCCCGTTAGCATCAGATGGCTGTCGCCATAAGCAAAAAGGCTACCTGAAAAATCCGGATCTATGGGGCCTTGAGGCCTCAGGTATTTCCCCCTTGTGAAGTGAAGGCTCTTGAGACATGGGAGATGTGGCTTCTCTTACTGCCCATGAAATAGGTCATTTTAGATTTAGTGGCAAAAGTGTATCTTAAGGTATTTATTACTGAGAAATATCAGTCGGTATTTCACTCTGTGGTTTCTGAGCATGCTTACACTCACTGAAGCCAGGTGAAGCAGACCCTAGTTTGTCTGCAATTCACAAAGCAGAGTACATAGTTTACCCATCTCCCCGAAGTCGCCTGCTCTAAATCCCTACCTGTTTTCTATCCCCTCTCTCTTGTCATTTAACACATTGAGGGCGGGGCATTTAAATATATAGATGCAAATCTGCATCACTGGTCCACAACGTATTAAAATATTATAGGTATGTATAGATACCAAATGCTTGCTAAGTTGATCATTCATTGAATGACAAACAGGGAGGCCTCAGCTTCTGCCAATGGCCCTGAAAAACATAATACATCCTACCCCTGCCCCAAAAATAGACTGCAATTTGGAAAAATGGGTTAAACATATTTGAAATATCATCTCAATATGTGGATTCATTTAATATAATTGTTCAACTTAATGAAAAAACAAAAGAACAACATCTGAGTTAAATGAAATTATTAAATGGAAGATACTTGTTAAAACATCGTTCATTTTATCAAGAGCAATGAAGCGGTCTTAATATAGCAGAACTTTGTTTTTGACTATTTATTAAAATAAAATCTATACTTTGATTTATATTCTAATATAAAAATCAGCGAGCTGTTCTTATAGTATCTGATACTTGCATGAATGTATGGACATAATAAAATTATACAAATAATATGTCTAATGGAAAAAGAGAAAGACAACTGTCATATAGTCCCCCTCTAACATAATCAGCTCTATCATAGATTGCTGATTTAATATTAGAAAGTATTAACAGCCACATAAAAACTAACTTAGTTTGCAGAAAATTTGATAAAACAATGATTTGGGTTCTTATGAAAGCTACTTCTGTTTATGGAGGCTATTACTTTACCGTGTGTTTTAAAGTCAAGATGGTTCAAAGAAAACTTGTTGTTCTAATATCAAGACCGTATAAAATTCCTTGTATATTAATTATTGCTGATGCGGGCATGACATTTGTATTAGGCCCCTGTCACAGGAGAATGGTTTTTCAAAAATGATTAAAGTTGAGCATATTTATCCAAGGGAACATTATTGCTGAATTCTGTTTACATAGGCAGCAATAAAACATTCAGCAATTTCAACAAAAAAGTTGACTTACTTTCTAAAGGCAGTTTCCAATTTCCAAAATACACAGGAGAATATAACACATCGGTTAACCTGCAAACAACATCCTGTCCTAAGAGACAGCTGCTCCAATTCATCTTGGGTCACAAATGAAGTGGGTTTGTGAAGATGAAGCTTTAGCCTGTTCAGTTAGCCCCATTTACCCACTTTCTTCCTGGCAACCACTGAAAAGGGGACTAGATTAGCCAGCGATGCTAAAGATCAGAACTGAAAGGAGCCTAACAATTTTGGTTAGGGAACATCTAGAAACAAAATGAAACTAGTATTTCAAATCAGAGGCAAGAAAATGCAGAATTTAGAGTTGAATTTTGGACCTTCGTTTACTTGGATATAACGTCTTTATAACCATCTTTGGCTGTTCTGATTTCAAATGGTATATGTGGTCCATGGACCAATACCAGTGGGTACAATGTTAACAGTCCACAATGAGATAAAAATATAGAAATTGAGAGTAACTGTTTATATAGGCACACTTACCTGGTGAACCAGTAAAAAAGTTTACAGACCACAGTTTGAGTAGTAGTTAATTAGCATGTAATTTATGAAAAATTCTGCAGAGCAGTAGGTGTCAGAAGATTTAAATTTTAATTAGAGCGACTGTTAACTATGCACTTCACCTTTCTGGTCTCAGTTACCTCAAATGTAAAATGAGAACTTAAATCTCTAAGGTCCATTCCATAATTAACATTCTATGATTCCGTTGAATATACTTTTGACTTTTGAATATACTTTTATAATATTTTACCTTAACTTTTCTGCATTCATTTATCCTTATTAACCTCTAAAATGGAAGCCTGCAAGATATCATAAAACACATCATGAAGAGCAAACATCTGAATTATCAATATTTTGCTTAGTGTTTGTTAAAATCAGACTTCCCCTTAACTTTTATTTTCTGCCACAGGGTAGAAATTAACAAGTTACCTTATAATTTCCATTTTAATACTTTAATGTATGGTGTATGGATGTAGTAAAATTATAAAATCGTCAATAAAAATAAGGGAGGAATAGCAGATCTTATATATTCCCCCATCATTCATGTTCAGCAGTAACTTCTTTGTGCTCTTTTAAATACAGAGGGTAAAATGTATACACATATTTAAAAAAAGAAAAAGCTGCATTAAAATTAAAATACTCAATATATACTGATAACAAAAGACAAATAGAAGTCATGTGTATACATTTTTTGGCACTTCTGGGAGTTCCTCTGCTGAGAGACTGAGTCAAAACAGAAGACTTAGAATCTGTGCTCTCAAAGAATAAATCTCTGCCAAAGACTAAAGAAATCTTGGACCGGTCGAGTGGCGCGGTGGTTAAGTTCTGACTTGGGAAGCCAGCGGCCCCGGTTCGGATCCCACATGTGAGAGCCAGTGACACTGCCCTCAAAAAAAAAAAAAAAAAAAAAGAAAAGAAAAAAAAGAAATTCTTCATTAAAAGCCATATTTAGGGCTAGCCGAGTGGCTCTCTGGTTAAAAGTTGGCTTGGGAGTGTGAGCTCTGAGCAGCACGGGGCCGCCGGTTTGGATCCCACATGTGTCACTGGCCCTCTAAGAAGGTGAACAACAGCACTACCGGGAGCTGAGCTGCCGTGAGTCGCCCGCGACAGTTTAGGCTGCAGTGGGGCTGCAGTGGGCTGCCATAAGCTACCTTGAGTGGCCTGCAGACGGCGTGAGCCACCGTGAGCAGCTGTGCAATGACCAGCGACTGACTGACTCACCCGGAAGAGCGCAATGATAATACTAAGGGCCGGGCCAGTGAAGCGATATCCTCCACAACCAGACTGAAGAACAAAAGGACAGCAACTTGTCTGTTCCCCTTCCCCGATTCCCCAACACTGTTCCCCTCCCCCAATTCCCCAATGAAATCTTTACAAATAATGATAAAGAAAAAGCCCATATTTTGGCTAACAAAGCCCTGTTATAAATGAAAGATTCAAAGTTACCCTTGATTGGGTCCTTTAAGAACTCAAGTCCTCCCTTTCTAGTGTCTGGGAAAACTATATGAGGTGACAGGGCAACCTTGTCTTCAGGCCCTCTGGCATCCTGGTACTGCTACATATCCTGACAGTATTATCTGATTTTTGGTTCTAATTTGAGCCTTCCCTTACTAAGTTGTTACCACAATTGTGTTTAATAAAAAGGATCTAAATGAGACAAAGGAATATCTTGCATTGTGTGGCAGATAGTCCCCACAGAACAACATGTTTTACCTTCCAAATTTGACCCTGCCAATCACAGCATGATTCCTTTATGAGCCCAGCCTTGATTTTGACCCACTACTAATGCCCATAGCTGATATTAAATCTATCTCCTTCAATCTGCCCTTATTCTTTCCTCAGTTAATGTAGCCTGGCTTCCCCTGTATTCCTCTAGTCCAGGGATTGGCAAACTGTGGCTCACAAGCCACATGTGGCTCTTTGGGTACATACATTTGAGCAATTTTTTTGTGTGAATTTTTCTTGTTTTAATAGATATAATTAATACTATTGTTATAATATTACTTTAAATTTTCCTTAGTTGTAAAAATATATTTATGGCTCTCGAATAATTTTTAAATTGTTGTGAGGGACAGGATTGGCTCTTCCATCTCAAAAGTTTGCCGACCCCTTCTCTAATCTTTTCTTCAGAACTGAAAACCATGGAATTGAAACATAAAGAAGGGAATTGAGATCATCTTGCCCAATCACTTGATCTCATAATTATAATGGATCTCTGCTCATTCCACTCTCCTTTCCACTATGCCATGTTTACCACTCTTAAGATTCTTGAATCCAAGCAGGTTCTGTTGTATATAAATCTCTTTCCCAAAGAAGAATAAAACACTGGAGGACAGAAATAAACAAATGCAAATTATGCTTTTTTTTTTCTCCCAGAACACTAAGCACACTGCACTGTACATTGTAGGTGCTAAATTTGAGTACTCATTGAGTTGAGTTTGCATCATTCTTACTGCTTCTCCATCTTATTAGTTTTTGTCCTATTCTTCTATAAATATCCTCATTTTTGTATTTAGGTGATAAAGATATTCAATTCAACTTTGCATGTTTAATATACTTTGTGAGAGACTTGCTTAGTATTTTAACACATACTAATAGGGGCCTGCAGAGTGGCGCGGTGCTTAAGCGCTGGCTTGGGAAGCCAGCGGCCCCGATTCGGGTCCCACATATGAAGGCCAGTGACACTGCCCTCAAAAAAAAAAAAATAATAATAATAATAACACATACTAAGCGTTAAATGACATTTCTTTTTTTAATTCTATTTGCCTGTGTTGTATCTACAGCTACCTCTCTAACCTTGGAAGCTTTCTTACACTCAGCATCTAAAAGAACAACTTTTTTGTTTATATATGTTGTACTCAGAATATACTTGCATTTCTTATAATCATTCATGCTTATTCTTTTTTCAATGTTTCTGATTTCCAGGTTCATCTTATTGAATATGTGTGTCTGTTAGGTTGTTTTCTCCTTTGCTAGAGTAATTATTTTTTCTAAGCTCAATCTTATTTTAGGTGCTTTCTGTTCATATTTGTAAATGTGTTGGCATTCCTAGCATGATTTTCTATTGACTGACATTTGCAATCTTTAAATCTGGTGCTATCTACAACTTCTCCATAATAATTCTTATGTATGGTGATAAACCTTGTGATACCCCCACTAAAGAGATCACCAGAACTAGATTTCTAGTCAGTCATAATAAATCTTTACTCATTGACACACCAATAGCATTCATTTCAGATTCAATTTGAATCAAATTAGAATCTTTAATATCTATTTCATATTTATTGAAACTCAATATGAGTTGCACTATGTTGACTTTTTTACTTGCTTCCAATTCTTTCTACCATAAAGCTATCAGAAATTATATCCACCATTGGTTCTTTTCAAGATAATATTGCTTACCTGTCATCTTGATGTTTAAGATTGTTCTCAATGAACATCTGTTTCCTTTGAAAACTGCTTAAGTCAGCCTCCAAAATCATCCTCTTTACCTATTATGGAGATTAGTTCCATTCACCCGTTATTACTACATCTTTTGGATATACACAGAGTTCTCTTTTTTTCTTCATACCTATACAAAAATCAAATTCAACCACTGTGACACCCAACCATCAAGTCAATTATAGTCATCATATACCCAGAGTCACTGCTTTGTTAATGTCCGAATTTTCCAATTACTCTATTCTCTGCTTTTAGGAGCTGTTTTTGCAGAAACTAATTATATCCTAATTATACATAGTAATTGTTTTCATATTAAAATAAAATTTAAGAAATTAGTTGAGTCTCTCAGCCATTTGGACTTATCATTAATGTCATATCCCTCATTTATTGTTTTACTCCATTCGCTGAGTTATTTTCTTTCTCCTCATATACCCTCATGAGATTTTAAAAATACTTATTTTTGATGTTTACCATTTGTGACAACCCTTCTTTTTTGTGGAATTTTTTTTCTTCTAAGTTATAATAACCTACCATTGCTTTATATACATAGTGACTTAGTAGTGAATAAATAGAGAATAGCCAGGATTACTACCCCATTCTAGATTCAGATCCAGGATTCCTACTGAACCCCAGATGTGGACTCAGTGCTTGATCAGGGATCTAATCAACTACACTTTGGACCTTATTTCTGTGCCTATATTGTCTGCATACACTGCCTATGCCATTTATGCTGTAGGCCCAATCATATACTCTTCCCTTCCAGCCTATGGAGTACCCACAGTGCTGTTATTGAGTACTTCCCAGCCTAGTTCCATCCAAATACCATCACACCAAGACTGTCTTCTCCCAACCATTTTTCCTTCTTTTTCCCCTTCTTGTTATCCTCTCACCTCCTAACCTTCACTTGTCTCATCCTTTAAAATCACCTCTCTGTTTTCTTACCCAAATATGTTCTACCAGACTACAGTGTAACAAAATCTTCTGTTTAATCAAGATATTTCCTGGGCCAGCCAAGTGGCACATTGGTTAAGAGCTGGTTTTGGGATGCCAGCGGCCCCAGTTCGGAACCACATGAGGGCCAGTGGCACTGCCCTCTACAGCTAACAACAGCTCCACCTGGAGCTGGGCTGTATGAGCCCCGGCGATGGTGTAGGCTGCAGCCCCTGCTGCAGTGGGCTGCCATAGGCTACAGTGAGTGGTCCGCAGCCAGTGTGAGCTGCCAATAGCCGCTGTGAGCGACATCCAGAGGCCGGCAACCGATCTGCCTCACCCAAGAAGAGCGCAATGATGATACCAAAATGGGCCAGTGAAGCAACGTCCTCCACAACTAGACTGAAGGACAAAAGGAGAGTAACTTGTCTGCTCCTCTTCCCTGATTCCTCAATAAAAATCTTTAAAAAAAAAAAAAAATATATATATATATATATATATATATATATATATATATATATATATATGTATTCCCTGGTCCTAGCCAGTGGTCTACTTGTTTTCAGTGGCAAATGATAAAAGAGGGTTTTAGGAACTGAAAATATGTAAATAATCCCTTACATTTTTAGTGTGTAGGAGTTGACGTCCAGTTCTAGTTTTCAATCAGTCTCTCTGCCTTATTCTCCCTATATCATGCACAAATTCTTGCTTATAGCCATCTACCCACATGCTCAGCATAAGGAAAGAAAGAACAAAGAGCTTGTTTGATCAGCATAAGGTAAACTCAGCAGGATGGGAGCATTGGGGCCATATCACAAACATAACAGCAGGAATGGTAGTCTAAAATAAGAATGGGGAGAAGAGGAGGGGTAGAGGGAGAGAAGCCACCAGTAAATTCCTTTGGTATTAATATATTACCCAGTAAAGCATATCACCATTTTTATATTAATGTTATATATGGGAATTCAAATTTCAAAGTAGAGTAATTTTATGATTATTCAGTTTATGAAAGGATTAGCAATAATGCTTTTAATAGCATATTCCCCTATGCTATTTTAAATATGACTCCATTTACAGAAACTGCATTACATAACTTTTTAGGAACATGGGCCTTGAATAAAGTAAGGTGTATAAGAATGTATTGATTCAATAGTGTGGGGATGGAGTCAATGGAATTGTAATACATATGTATGATATTGGGTGTGGGGGGTGGGGGGAGGGGGAGTCACTTTGTAAGGGGTGAAAAAATAACTATTGCATTGTTTTGTACATCTGTAACTAATAGTAATAATAATAAAACAGTTAAAAAAAAAGAATGTATTGATTCAGAGGAACAGGAAATTGTGAATCAACAAAATCATTTAGTGGGCCGGCCAGGTGACTCATTGGTGAAGAGCTGGCTTGGGATGCCAGCGGCCCTGGTTCGGATCCCACATGAGGGCCAGTAACACTGCCCTCTACAGCTAACAACAGCTCCACCTGGAGCTGGGCTGCGAGCCCCAGTGACATTGTAGGCCAGCAGCCAGCGTGAGTGGCTGGCAGCCAACATGAGCTGCCAATAGCCACAGTGAGTGACCATCTAGAGTCCAGTGACCGATCTGCCTCATCCAGGAAGAGCACAATGACGATACCAACATGGGCCAGTGAAACAACCAACATGGGCCACTGAAGAACAAAAAGACAGGAACTTGTCTGTTCCCCTTCCCCAATTCTGAAAAAAAAAAAAAAGAAAATCATTTAGTGAACCAGCAATGATTGAACCAAAATGTGTATGAAGAAATCCAGAAAAGAAATAAACCTCAAGCACTTACGGGGAAGAGACAATGTCGTTTTCAAATTTTTAGCCCTAGTACTTGGCATAAAGTAGGTAATTATCTTAGGGTCAGTTCTTTGGGTACAGGGCTTGAGACTGGGATTTAAGGATATGTGATTTATTGAGAAGTGTTCCTCAGGAAAAACCTGTAAGCAGAAGAGAAGCAGGATAGGGAGGGGAAAGGGCCAAAAACAGTCTTGCCTCAAGAAAACTCTTTCCTGCCTTGTCCTGGTCCATGAGACCTGGACTGTAAATAGCACTGCAGCATGGTGCCACCTTGAGACTGAAAGGCTAAGCTTTCTAAATCCTGAATCAGTCTGTCGTTAATCACCTGGGATCTCGTGAGTTGTAACCCAAGATTTTCTGGACATCTTAGTTCCCATCCACCAAAATTTCTCCAGAGGAGGCCACAGCTATAAACTGCAAACCATAGTTCTCACAGCAGCTGGGAGAGAGGTGCCCCCTCTGGAAAGGAAATCTAGACTAGCTATGGAAAACATCGACTGCAGTATCCGATAAGCATTTATTAAGTGAGCAAAGTTATGAGCATGACCCAATCTGACTCTAAACCAACTTCGCATTTTATAAGAATTGGATATTTCCCAATTGTTCTTCATGGCCATGAATCTCATTCAGGAAACTACACATGTCCCATCTAGCCAGATAGCTTAATCACTGTCGTTTGAGAACCCACATTTAAGTAGCAAGTGAATTTAAACAACTACCAAGTCCAAGAACACAACCAGCAAGAAGCGATAAAAGAATGTTTGCTCTTAATACTGGCAGGGTAAGATTTATAAGGCAATAAGATTTATAAACAGCTGGATGGGTGAGTCCATAAACAAGGTGAGCAGAAGACATACTAACAGAGCACATTAAACCAAGATCTCAAATACTACAGAATGGTTCTATAAACCTGGCAAAAGAATAGTTGGGAATGCAAGGTATGCACCTGATACCCAAATATGGATCTCTCTTTCAAAATAGGCCTAATGTAGGGCTTTGAATAATAAAAGGTACAGAGGTGACAACTGACCTTACTGAAGTTTTCAAGGATGCTCAGGCTGACAAAGAGCGATGGTTATGTGTTAATTCTTTACCTGAACACAGGTTTACAGCCACCTTTAGCAGCAACATCTGTGAATGCAAATGGTAGGACTATTAAAATGCTACTTGTTCAAGTATGACATTTATAACTTTGGGTGTAAGGATGATACAATCTCATTGGAAATGTCATATAAAGCACTATGTACATTATTTTAACACTGTAGATTTCATATGTTTAGGCTTCAATCTAGCCATATTTTTTAAATCTGATTTTCTAACTCATTAAAGATATTCTCTATATGCTACTAAGTGATTACATAAATTTAACTCATAATGCTTACCTTAGGTTTCCCCATTGATTTAGAAGTTTTGGTAAGTATTACTTGGCCACAAGAAACAATGAAATACTGCCATTTGCGAAAACATGGATGGATTTTGAGATTATCATGCTAATGAAATAAGTCGGACAGAAAAAGTCGAAAACTATCTGATTTCACTGATATGTGGGATATAAAACCGAAAGCAACAAATGAACAAGACAAACAAACAAGCGAAATCCCATAGACACAGAGAATAGTTCAGTGGCTACCAGAGGGGAAGGGGTGCGGTAGAAGAGGAAAAAAGGGATCAAATATATGGTGATGGAAGGAGAACTGACCCTGGGTGGTGAGCACACAATGCAATATATAGATGATGTATTGTAGAATTCTATACTTGAAACCTATGTAATTTTGCTATCCAATGTCACCCCAATAAATTCAATTTAGAAAAAAAAAACCTTAACTGTGGCCCTTAATTTTGTAGAGACTATCTCAAGAGGAAATGTTGGTTGTCAAGTAGTTATCTCTGTTAATGTCCTTCAGTGGTAAGCAACAGAAACTAACTGATCTAACATAGCTTAAAAAAGAGAACTTATTTGAAATTTGTGGGAATAAATCATAGACTAGAAGGAAAAGTTAAGCACTATTTCCTTGGTAAGTCAAAAATGAGGTAAATCTTAAGCAGGAGATATTTGGGGACTTTCTCTGTAGCATGATGCCACTGGGAAACTCATTTCTGACTCTCCATTCCGGTTTCACGTTTCCAGGACAGTTTTATTAGTCTGACTTTAAATTGTTTTTCCCCTTGGATCAGTCAGCCTGTCCAGATACTAATGCCACAGAAATGGTCACCAGAGAAATCACTGATATCCAGGCAGTCATCCTAGTTTATGTTGGCTTAATCATTAGACTTTTTCTCTGGGATATCTGTGGTCATCAGTGTGTTCAAATCCATACAGGCTTTTAAATCTATTTTTATGTGTTTCTTTAATGGATCACATAATGTTTACACATAATTAGAACTTTTAAAAAAAAAACTGTGGAATTAAATGAATTTATAGTTACAGGTACTAAATTTATGTTTTATGCCGGCATTTTAAAGCCAAATTAAGCATTTTTATCTGTGATATGAGGTCTGACAATTAAGTTTGCGAACTTGTTGCAACAAGGTTGTTAACCTTTTTTTTTTATATCAGAGGGATTATTCATTATGAATTTGTACCAACTAGACAAACAGTTAACCGAGATTAGTATTTGAAAGTCCTGAAAAGGCTGCATGAAAAAGTTAGCAACAATGACCTCAACTTTTCGCCAACAATTCATGTCCCTTGCATCACGATAATGCACCAGCTCACACGGCACTGTCTGGGAGGGAGTTTTTAGCTAGTAAACAAATAACTGTATTGGAACACCCTCCCTACTCACCTGATCTAGCTCCCAATGACTTCTTTCTTTACCTGAAGATAAAGGAAATATCAAAAGGAAGACATTTTGATGACATTCAGGACATCAAGGGTAAAACGATGATAGCTCTAATGGCCATTCCAAAAACAGAGTTCCAGAATTCCTTTGAAGGTTAGACTAGGCGTGCCTGTGTCAGTGCATAGCTTCCCAAGGAGAGTACTTTGAAGGTGACCGTAATGATATTCAGCAATGAGGAATATAGCACTTTTTCTAGGATTAGTTCACGTACTTAATTGTCAGACCTCGTATATGGGGTTGCCATAAAATCCTTTTCAATGAAGGATCAGAAAACACTGTATTTGTATTTTCTAATCCCTTCACCTTCTCCCCCACCTCCCAACCAATAGTCACAGGGAAGTGAAATACAGTATGGGGAATATAATCAATAATTTTGTAAAGATTATGTTGGGTGTCAGATGGGTACTGGGCTTATCGAGGCATCACTTCATAGATGGTGTAGATACCTGACCACTGCACTGTATACCTGAAGCTGACGTAGACTAATATTGAATGTCAACTATAATTAAATATATATATACTGGGGTGCCAAAAAACTGTATACACATTTTAAGAGATGTTGACTCTTTGGTCATCGTTGCTCAAACAGTAGTTCACTGTAATCAGGAGTGTCTGGACACTAATGGTAACCACTTTGAGTACCTGTTGAAATTGCAGAAGTCAAATGTGTCTTGTATTCATCTTTTGTTATCGGTATATATTAATACAGTTTTTTCCTTTCTTGAAATATGTATACATTTTTTTGGCACCGTGTGTGTGTGTGTGTGTGTGTGTGTGTGTGTGTGTGTATCATCACAAGATGTGAAGTAGAGCATAGGGAATATCGTCAATGGTATTTTAATAGTTATGCATGATGTCAGAGGGATAGTAGACTTGGGAAGATACCATTTTGTGAGAGGTGTAAATGTCTTATTTACACCTAAAACTAATTTTTGTACACCTAAAACTAATTTTTTAAAAAACACTGTATTTGTGCCTCATATGCCATTATTTTTAGCTCTTGGTTTTGCTTGGGCTTTCTTCTAGATAAGTTGGCCTCTTTCTAAATGATCTGTCATTATTTCTCATCCACACATTGGCTTAGCTAATCAGCCAGTTCTCACTGTTCAGGACTTGCTGTCTAGTCTTAAAATTTTCACTCAAATGTGAGCCCCTTCAGGGCAAGAACCCTGCCCTCCATTTGGAGAGTCCCATGCTGAGTGGAGCATATCATAGGCACCAATGACATATTTGTTGAATGGGTGAGTGAAGAAATTGTGACTTCTCCTCTTCCTACTTCTAATATCAGCTTTTAAATTCACTATTCACAATATTACTAGTGTATGCAAGCTCTAAGGAGACATATAAACCCAGGTTAGTTAGTGCTGCCACCTAACAGTAACTAATAAGTGCGTCAGTGATGAAGGTGGAATTTGAAGTTTCTCAAGCACTGTAAAGTCTGAGTTTTATATTTGGGTTTCATTTACTCATTTATGATACTGTAAGCATCCAATGACTTGGATAATTTGAAATTGACGATTTTCATTAATTTCGTTAAATGCACACATTTGTGGCCCTGTGTCATAGGCAGCAGAAATGGGTAGAATAGTGCATCTTCACAATAAATCTGAATGCATTTACCTGCTTGGCTGGACTTGTACTTCTTGGATCGTAAAATTTGCCCTCTGTGAGCCCAAGGAATAGTAAGAATGATGCAAACTTGACTGACCTTGCAGCTCCAAAGGTATGAGAGTGGTTATTTAGGCCTATCATAAATTCATTGTCATGTAACTTTCATCCAAAATTGGAGATATAGGTACTGCACATTTGGAGTAATGTATTCAACTTGTGGATGGTGCAAATAGCAAGACCTCAGAAGCATCAGTCTCGACTACTCAATTTGACCCCATAATTCACCAAAACTAACTGGATTCACCAAATCCTTTTTAACTGCCACACATATATTCATTCCCAAGTCATTCTTAATTACTTCTGGAGCTGGCGACATGTACCATCATCGTTATTATTATTATTACACTTCAATTTAGAATAGCATGTCCTCAAAGTACTAAGTACATCTTTTATTAGCTAACAGTGTCTGAGGCAGATGCATTCTTTTGCCTTTCCCTTGTTTGTCACCTTTATAATCAGAACGAAAATGCTACATCATTGTGTTTTTTTAACACAAAATTGTACCCCATGGCCAGTGGTAATAGGCTTGGTACAGATTCCTCCATCAACTTTTCCTTGCTCCCCTTCTAGCTAGACTGTCTCATGCTGAGACACACTGTTGTTCTAAGAGGACACTCACTTCCTTGTGAGATCCTCCCTTCTAAATCCAGACTGTCTCTCCATGACTCTGTGGATGTTGAGAATCATCATTTTTGTACATCAGCATTGGCAGCTACACACCTTATACATATGGTAGAACAACTGTGCCTCTGGGTGTGGCTCAGGGCAATGGATCCCATTGGTCCGATGGCACACATCCTATCTCATTGAGGTTAAAAGCCTGAACTATAGTAGAAGGTCAAAACACCTTAGTTTCAGCCCTTATTTCTACACGTCATCATCATTTGTTTGCTTAGCCATCTCTCCAAGAGCCTGTGATCTACCTAAGCGTGGGAGCCAAATTTTATTTATTTTTTGCAACCCCCTCCCTGAAATAGCACAACAGTAATAGTGACTGTTGCTTCAATGGACCAAAAAATTCCCTTCCTGAGGTACACACAGAGCATGGCCTTATAATTGGAAGCCTTAGCCACAGAGTCACATGGTTGTGGCAGCAAAATGAAAATAAAAGCAAAGCTTCAAAATGGAAGGAAGGAGAAGGCTGTAATAAAAATCTAGTCTTCCCTCAGCTGCCAGTTGGAAAGTGATGCCTTTTATAGAACAAAACACTGCACTCTGGGCTTGTGTTCTTGATGAGATCTGCACATAATACTGATACGATCTCAGCTACATTGTCATTCCTGTCCTATTTTTCATAGACATTGCAGTCATATATAAATGTTTGAAAAAGAAAAAAAAACTACTCATGTTGAAATGTTATGTCTGTGAATAAAATATGTACATGTATTTGAGACTTGGTTTGACACTACACAGCATATTTAAGATAAACTATTTATCTTCCACAAACACATTTCACTGTTTTAACACATCCATTTGTTCCTGGAATGAAGGCAGAGTCATGAGGTTGGGAGGAAGGGTAGGAAGGAGGGTGGCAGGAAGGAGAGGCAAACAGAGAGCTTTGTGTTGTGATATTTCAGCTTTTTTCTTGATGGCAAAATCCTAACTGGAATATGGTTTTGTTATCCTGGATGTCAGTTCACAAATCATGAATTAAACAGCTCAAGCCAAGTGGCACCTAGCAATAAAACTGGCATTTCTCAAAATATTGGCAGATCGAGCGAGCAACTGTTGATTTTAAATGTTTAATGAGCAATATGTTACTTATTCCAGTAATATTGTTGTGTTTGCCTAACCTTTCTCAGACTGCCTCCTTCTGCTTTGTTGCTGGAAGGATTCCAAAAAAGGAAGTGGTGACTTACAGAGGGAAAGGAGTGTGGACAGAATGAGGGAGAACTATAAGAAAAAAAAAGCTAATTAAAATGCTCTCCTGTTAATGGGGAACTGTCCATGTCTTCTCAGAATCCTTAGTCAGTGACTTACGCAGTGTTATGGAATCCCAGCATGTGGCTCTGCACATGTTTATGATCACAATGAAGGAATAAAAAATAAAGCAAGAGGGCCCACCAAATGGCACGTTGGTTAAGAGTTGGCTTGGGATGCCAGCTCTGAGCAGCAGGGCCCCAGTTCAGATCCCACAAGCGGACCAGTGATGCTGCGCCCTCTACAACTAAGATGGTGAACAACATCTCAACTTGGAGCTAGGCTCCCGTTAGTCATCAGCGACAGCATAGGTTGCAGCCCCTGCTGCAGTGGGCTGCCATAAGGTACCGTGAGTGGCCGGCAGCTGGTGTGAGCTGCCAAGAGCCGTCACGAGTGACTGTCCAGTGGCCGGCAACCAAACTGCTTCACCCGGGAAGAACGCAATGATAATACCAACACCGGCCAGTGAAGTGACGTCCTCCAAAACTAGACTGAAGAACAAAAGGACAGCAACTTTCCTGTTCCTCTTCCCCGATTCCCCAACGCTGTTCCCCTCCCCCAATTTCCCAATAAAAATATTTTAAAAATAAATAAATAAAATAAAGGAAAAAAAATACAATGGGAGAGAGACAAGTAAAACTGTTGGTGGGTGGTTAAAATGAGAAGCATGGGGTAATTGGAAGTCCTGGGTGAGATTTTTTTTTTTTTTTAAGATTTTTATTGGGGAATTGTGGGAGGGGAACAGCGTTGGGAAATCGGGGAAGGGAACACACAAGTTGCTGTCTTTTTGTTCTTCAGTCTAGTTGCAGAGGACGTTGCTTCACTGGCCCATGTTGGTATCATCATTGCGCTCTTCCCAGATGAGGCAGATCGGTTGCCGGCCTCTGGATGGTCGCTCACCGCGGCTATTGGCAGCTCACGCTGGCTGCCAGCCACTCACACTGGCTTCCGGCCACTCACTGTAGCCTATGGCAGCCCACTGCAGCAGGGGCTGCAGCCTACACCATCACCAGGGCTCGCACAGCCCAGCTCCAGGTGGAGCTGTTGTTAGCTGTAGAAGACAGTGTCACTGGCCCTCATATGTGGGATCTGAACCAGGGCAACTGGCATCCCTAAACCAGCTCTTAACCAATGCGCCACTCCGCCGGCCCCTGGGTGAGATTTTAAGAGTGAGATCATGATGATAGAAATCTGGGTGAAGTCACTCTACACACAATTGTGATGAAGGATTCTTGGTCCAGAGAATAAACCTGGGACAGGACTGGGACAGAAATCAAATCAACGGAGCAAAGGAGTAAGAGAGAAATTGATAGTAACTTCAGACTCTATTGCAGAAAGCACTTGGCCTCCTGGTCCCCCTTACAGTTAAACACTACCAACACATGCTCCTTTTCTTAGCAGTACTGATTAGTGAGCCTGAATGCATTATTGGTTAGTATGTGTAAAATATCCGATGGAAATGACCTTCATCAAGGTACAGTTCATAAGCGCTATTCAAGCTATGAGTATCATTTGTTGCCGCAAAAAACAATTTGCTTTCTTTATCAGAACCATTCTTTTTAGTGGAAGTAAATGAGGGACTCAGGCATTACTGAGTACATTTGAAATCCTCTATAGGGCTGATGCAGATAATTCATGCAAAAGACCTGAATCAGTAGGGGTGTTAAAAAGGAGAGAACCATATGACTGATTAACATTAAAAATTAGCTACAGAGACAGATCTTCTGAACCGACCCCTCACCTCATTACAGATTGGAACAGAAAGGAATTCCTCAGCACTCTAAGAACTAAAATGAAAAGGGGGAAAATAAAATCAATTCTTAGTTTGTGAAAGTGAGGGGAAGATTTTAACTGTAAGTAAATACACCATCAGCCTGCTGTTATGCTACGTAGGGAACTAGGGATATTATTCCTAAACTTCAGAAGAAAAACACTGTTGTATAACACTCACCCAGGGTCACATCTTTGTAAAGTGACTTCAAAATTTATGCATATTTGCACTCTTTTGTGCGCCTGTAGAGAGGAACTGTGATTTTCCTTAATGCAGTCATAAGGCCTATTTTTGGTATTGAGTACAGGAACCCTGGGAATGATGCTAATGAGGTCAGAACAACAAGGACAGTCTTCATAATGTAGGGAGCTTCACTGTATTCTCTGACCATAGCCTTCAACTCTGCCAGTGACCCCCTCAAATGAATATTCAATCACAACAGCAATGACTTGTCAAAGAAAAATTATTTTAGATTCATCATTAAGAAGTCATCATTTATTGACTATCTACTATGTGACAGGCATAGTGCATAGTGATATTTGGAATAATATTATAATTATTCTGTACCCTCTTGTAATGGGTTTCTGTTTATAGGCATATGGCTGCAGTGCAGTAATTTTGATAACCTATCACATTAGTTAAAATGAAATACAGCAACCACCTGTAAGACCCCTACTCTAATCTCTCAATTAAATATTTCAGTACAGAAATGAGTGAGGACATGAAGAAAATCTTATTTGGGAAGTGAAGATAAAGAATACAATTGGAACAAATAAATTCAATGATAAATAAAAGTCACTTGGCTTGCTTCCTCTGATAGAAAGGAAAAAGATAACATCTCTTTGGAGAAAACTATTTGGGAGAGGATCTCTGGAATAATTTGTGTTTTGGACTGAAAGTAGACAGTTGTGTTACATTTCACTCACTGTCTAATTTCTAATTTATCTTTTGAAGTGGTTATAAAAAATAACAGAAATAATATTCTCTCATATGGTTGTTAGGAGAATTACCTGAAATAATAATAGATGTGTATAGAAAGCTTTACATGAATAATAGCTATTTCTATTAAACTTTTCTGTTTCATTTGAGGAGGCTCCTTTTTTTTTTTTTAAGATTTTTTTAAATTGGGGAATTGGGGGAGGGGAACCGCATTGGGGAATCTGGGAAGGGGAACAGACAGGTTGCTGTCCTTTTCTTCTTCAGTCTAGTTGTGGAGGACATTGCTTCACTGGCGCATGTTGGTATCATCAATGCGCTCTTCTAGGGTAAGGCAGATTGGTCTCCGGCCTCTGGACGGCCTCTCACAGCTCTTGGAAACTCACACCAGTTGCCAGCTGCTCACGCAGGCTGCCGGCCACTCATTGTAGCCTATGGCAGCCCACTGCAGTAGGGACTGCAGCTATGCCGTCTCGGGGACTCACAGCAGCCCAATTCCAGGTGAAGCTGTTGTTCACCATCTTAGCTGTAGAGGGCAGTGTCACTGGCCCTCATATGTGGGATCCAAACTGGGGCCACTGGCATTCCAAGCCAACGCACCACTTGGCTGACCCAATATTATTTATTTATTTATTTATTTATTTATTTATTTATTTATTTTAACTGAGCCATCCTGCCACCTGTTGGCAGCTCAGCGGCAGCTCAGCTCGGGCTGGGCATCAAACTGCTGTTGCTCAGAGCTCCGCTCGCACTCTTGAGCGAGCTCTTAACCAACTGAGCCACTCGGCCGACCCATGTTTTAAAGGACCTACTGCATTCTGTGGGCTGCTTACTTGGTAATAAAATACCCTTGAGATCTAAACTGAAGTGGCTTTTTCTTAAGTGATTTTTCCCAACCTCCCTCACACTTAACAGGTTGTAATTTAGGCTTAATCAAATATCTCTTGGAGGACTGGTTAGCTTAGGTGGTTAGAGCGCAAACTCATAACACCAGGGTTCCCAGTTCAATTCCCACATGGGCCAGTGAACTACGCCCTCCACAACTAGATTGAAACAACAACTTAGAGCTGATGGGTCCTAGAAAAACATACTGTTATCCAATAAAGTTTTTTTTTTTTTTTTGAGGGCCGTGTCACTGGCCCTCATCATATGTGGGACCCGAACCGGGGCCACTGGCTTCCCAAGCCAGCGCTTAACCACCACGCCACTCAGCCGGCCTTAAAGTTTTAAATAATAATAATATCTCTCTCTCTCTCTGTCTCACACACACACAATTAAGATATCAAGCTTCATGAAAGTGAAAGCAGGCTGGTTTTATTCACTGCTGTATCCTCAGCCCTTAACACAATGTCTGGTATGTAGTAGGCATTCAGTATATTTAGCTGAATGTATAAATAAATGCACAAGTCAATTAATTAATGTGGGGGGGTATAAAGATAAATAGGCCTGGAGCACGAGCCTCATGAATCTCATAGTCTAGTTCAGGGGTTGGCAGACTTTTGAGACGGAAGAGCCACCAGTGGTCAGCAAACTGTGGCTCGCGAGTCACATGCGGCTCTTTGGGTACATACATGTAACTCTGAAGTAAAATTGAAAATGAAAATAAAACTATCATAGTTTCATTTATAAAATTTTTAAATGGTTTTATTCACATAACAGTGATTATGTAAAAAATATATTATGGCTCTCGAATAATTTTTAAATTGTTGTGAGGGACAGGATTGACTCTTCCAAGGGTTGGAAAACTTTTGAGACAGAACATACCCAAAAAACCGCATGTGGCTTGCAAGCTGCAGTTTGCCAACCCCTGTTCCAAGAGACAACATTGTATAAAAGTGATGTCAGTGCAGCCCAATGGAGGCTGCCATAACTGCATAAACAAAATCCTTAGAGGGTATAGGGAAACCAAAAAGAAATGGGACTTGGGAATAGAGATCTTTTAAGCAGGGGTGAGGAGGAGGAGGCATGAGAAGGAAAGATGCTAAGAAGACTTCATAAGGGAGCTGTCACTTGCATTGGTTCTTGAAAGCTGAGTAGAAAAAGTCCAGACAGTGGGGAGGAATGTTTTTCTGGAGGATAAGGAGAGCATGTATTGTTTGCATTAATCTGTACACCAGAATCTAAAAGCTCCAACTCCATTATGTTAAAGAAAACTAACTGAGGTTTTGCAATATTCGGAGGCAATATTCAATGCTTGATTAGATTTAAATATACAATAAAACTTTGGGAAAGGCTTCGAGAGGAAGGAATAACTTCTAAGATAGCAGAAACTCAGAGTGTAAAATATGTCTAAGTGCATTGGGGCTCTGGTACCCTGCAAATGAGTCCCTACTCTCAGTTCCTTGGAGCCTGCACCTTGATGGACTGATTCTTCTGTGGAAGGTTGAGTGGAGACTGGTCTGTACAGGAGACAAAGGGAGAAGCTTGACCCCCTCTGACAGCCTAAGACAAGAATGCTATGAAATTGACTGTGCATTTCCTGACAAATAGTACTTGGTAATTTGCATATATTACCTATTTTGAACTCCTTAGCCATTGTATAAGGTCATCAAGAAAAGTATTGTCACCTCTATTTTATACCAGGGGAAAGTGAATTTCAGAGATATTTAATGACTTGCACAAAGTTAATGGCAAAACTATAAACCCAGGTTCCCTAAATTCATCTTTGAGGTTCTGTTGTACCACACAAGGTTGTTTATTTTGTAAAACAAAAACAAAAACAGTAAAATAGTTACAATAACCAGAAAAATCAAATGTAAACACTAAAATAAATTTTGTGAATCTTTTGCTAGATCAAAAAGGTTTTAAATCGAATTAGTTTTTAACCTAATTACCAAATATTTCATTTTAGGATGCATACTTCTTTTTTTTCCTTTATTTTCTTGATATCTTCTATCTCGAGCCATAGATCTTCTTTCAGTCTAGTCCCTTTTCTTTATTTTTGAAATAGCATTTCTGCTCTTGTTTAAAAAACGTGGACTTCAGAACTAGACACAGCTGAATTCAAATCCTGATTGTGCCACTTATTAGCTTTATGATCTTGGAAAACTAATTCAGATTCCTGAGCCTCACCCACATCTATAAATAGTAATGATGTGTGTGTATGTGATGTATATGTATACATATATATATGTATACATATATATGTGTGTGTGTGTGTATATATATATACAGATATCTATATACATATATATGTATATATATATATACACATATATATCATAACATTCTATTTTTCTGAATTAAACAAGGTAATATGTGTGGAATTGCTTAGCACAGGAGCTGATTTACAATACGCTCTCAATAAATACTTATTTGGTGAACCAACATTCTCAACTCCTTCCACACACTGTGTTATCTTAGGCCAGATACATAACTCTGAGCCTCTGTTTCCTCTGCTGTAGGGATAATAAAACTTGTATCGCAGAGTTTTCAAGAAGGTTAAATAATATAATTCATGTTCTTAGCACATAGTTTTTACTCAGTAAATGCTTGAGATTCTTCTTTCTTTTCTTACTTTTATTCTGTACACCGTTTAAACTTTTTTCCCCCCATTCGTCCATCCTCAAGAATATGAGTTCTGTTTTCTATCCCACCTCCTGTCACTGTCCTTCTGGTCCTCACCTCTCTTCTTTCACAGACTTCTACTTCCTGTTTTCTCCTAAACTGCCCTCTGTAGTTCCCCCTCCTTAATCCCTGATGCCTTTCCTCTTGCCCATGCCAAATTTTGGAGACCTAGAGTAGAAAGCAGGTAATGTCCCAAGTGGCAGATGGGGAAATCCCACCTGTCCAGAGGATTCTTCAGGCTGTTCCAAGCAATGAAGGATAAATGACTTAGACATCTTTGATTTGGGAGACAACAACATACAGTAAAACACTGGATTGTAACTAACATGGTTTGCGAGTATTCTGCAAGAGGAGCAAATATTTCTGATACTTTTTAACGTGGTAAACAAGCCATATCTTGCAATATGAGTCATTTGTTTCTGGAACGAATTATGCTCACAAACCAAGGTATTACTGTATATTGAACAGTAGAGATCCCTTGATGCCTCATCTTCTCCATTTGTGTACACACATGCTCACCCACATATGCACACAAACCTACCCAGATTTATGCATGTGATCACTTCTTCCCTCATTTTGGTGGGACCTTTGATCTTTGTATGTGTATTTAATTTTTTACTCATTTTCAGTACTTCAGAAATAACTGAAGATGTAAATCACTAAAAAGCTAAAGAAAAAAAGGATGTAAAAATGGAGATGCTGAGATGTAAATGACAACTAGACATGAACATTTTAATACTTTCACAACCAGCATTTTCTTAACTATACCAGCCAAACTGTACAATTGTTCCAAGCAGCTTGTAACTCTCTCTGGTTTCCCACGAGGTCCTCTGCTACATGGAAAAGGGATGTTTCTGAGTCCAACTGGTGATCACTTTATATCCTGAGGCAAAAGGACTGATGCTGTGTGCCGTTCTTCTTCTGGCTTGTATAATACAGATGCTATTCCTGCTCTGCTCATTCACATAAATGTTTAATTCTTCTTAACTCTTACAAAGCTTCAACATTACCCTAGGAAAGTTAGGTGACAGGGCACTCTCAGGTAAGGTATACAGAGAAAAACTTAAAGTAGTAGGAAGTTGAAGCTATGTGTCTCTTGCCCCCCTCCCTCTACACACACACACACACACACACACACACACACACACACACACACACACCACTTTTACAATGTCTTTCTTTGGGTGGAGTTGTTCTCTGTTCACTGAAACAATTTTAACAGGGATACACTGTCTTTTCACTATGTTTTATTTCAGCATTGCACTGCTATCATTTGCTTTTTTACTTTAACTCTCTGCCTTTCCAGAGACCTTCTAGGGCCTTTGGGATCTTCGATGGTAAGGTTCATTTCCCAGGGCTACACCTTTCTAAGGATCATTGTCTTTTGATTCCCTATAGCTGTTTTCCCTCTGTCCCTGCTGAACAGACTTAATCTTAGTTTTGAGCCTTGACTCAGGACAAAGAGAAAAATTTGAAAGGGGGAAGGGAAGACTATCTCTATGCTTCAAGATCTAAACCATGTCGTCATTTCAGGCAGTCAGTCCCTATGAGAATGTCATGCCAGTTCTTCTATGGTCCATCAATTTAAAGAACTCCCAGCCAGCATAAAAATAAGAAAGAGGTTTATTGTGAATTTGGGATAATACTACTCTCAGAGGGGAAAACTTTTCATCTCTTGGAAATAAAATTTCTAGTTTTATTATTTGAAAGCTCCATGACTGCTTTGTTTACTTTTCTCTCCCATCTTGTTGTTGGGCATCCGCATGTGATTTCACATAATGGCTTTTCTTTGCCATGGAACCCAAATGCTGTGCACCTTACTTGTGTGTGATCACCATCTCTCCAGCAGGCAAAAAGAAATGCCTGGGGCCTTTTCAGCTTTTTTTTTTTTTTTTGTAGAAAGAAACGAGTATAAGGCTGTTAATCTGATTCTAACTTTGGCTGCATTTCTCCTGGGAGCTACTCCACAGAAAGTGCAGCCATCTCTTCTGTAGGAAGGCTCAGGATGCAAGCTCAAATAGCTCAGTTTATCCTACAGCCAGAGCTCTCACAAATTTCCTTACATGGTGGGTATTTTGTTGAGGCGAGGGCAAAGGAGCCCATGAATCTGGCCTTTGGAAAGCTTTTACAGTGAAAGTGGACATCTGAATCACCACCCTAGTGTTAAAATTCACATTTCTGGGGCTCCCCGCAGACCTATGAGACTAGAACTGCTGGAATGGAGCCTAAGAACTTCGTTTTTAAGGAGTTCCCTAGGTGCCTTCCTAGCTTGGGAACAGCTGCTTGAGAACGGTATTTAGGATGACCTAAAAATGGAAGTGGACTGATAGATACAGATAGCATAATTATTTGAAAATGCAATTCTGGTATCATCTACTGTATTCCCCAATTGAAGGAATGGGAAACAACAGCCCAGTGAAAAATGCAGTTCTTGCATATTAGTTTTCTCCTTTATACTAGGGGTTGCCAAATTTTTTTCCATAAAGGACCAAGTAGTAAATAATTTAAGTTACAACCAAATTCTGCAGTTGTACCTGTTAGCCGCTGGTTGACAATAAGTAAATACATGGGCATGGCTATGTCGCAATAAGAGTTTGCTTATGGATACCGAAATTTGAGTTTCTTATAGTTTACATTTGTACAACATATTGCTTCTGTTTTAATTTTTAATCATTTAAAAATGTAGAAACAAACAAAAAACCTTGACAGCAGATCAGATTTAGCCCATGGGCCATGGTTAGCCAACCCTCTCTCTGCAACTCTATTAATTCCAACTTAAATTTGGAAAAGAATAAACCACAATCTCAGGAAATATTGTTGTGTTTTTTTTTTCAAAAACATTTTTGGTTATCAATCAACAATAAGAGATTATCTATTGATCTATCTATTTCCTTATACATATACATATCCAACAATAAAAGATTTTTTTTAACTTACTTGATTTTAGTTTTTCTCTTGAACATAATTGCATTGATTATTCCTTTGGAAACTATTCCAGTGGTTTTCAGTCTATGTGCTAAGGAACATTGGTGTTCCATAAACTGAACTTTAATGGATCTGCTGATAAAAAGGAATATTGACATTCTTTTCCTGATTTGTTAGAAGGGGAATATTACTAAATAGAATTTTATTGATTGACGGTTGTCCCATGAAAATGTTCTTAATTTTTTTTAGTGTCTGTACCATTTTTTTCTGAATTAAAATTTTACAATCTAATATTGGGTTATCACATAATCAAATATTTTGCCTCTGGTATTTGGATTATTATTAGACAAAGAGTATTATCATTTTCAGGTGCTCTGCTATCTGAAAAACTCTGAGAACCTGTATCCTGAATTATAATTTGAAAAGTTACTAGTATCTTTTCTAGAAAATAGAGTTTAAATCTATATGATTTTGATTAAATTTAATGAAATTACTTTTAAACTTTCCTTTCCCCAAACTTCATTTTAAATATGTCTCAAGTTTCATATTTTTGACTCTTTAGTGTAAAATATATTTCTGCTACTTTAAGGAATAATTCCACAATTCTGCTAACCCAAATTCAGCCATTTATCTTTCTACACACACACACACACACACACACACACACACACACACACACACACACACACACACACACCCCTACACCTATTTTCTTCCAGCGAAGGATAGATTTCTCAATGGCCAGTGCTTGGATTGGGAAAGAGGGAGGTCAAGCATCTTACTGCTTTGGAATTGCATTATTTTTGATTATTGTCATCCAGCCAAGCCATGTTCTAGCCTAGGTTTAATTAATTAGGCCCAGCATAGCAAATGCAGTTTTTATGTAGCCAGCACTCTCTCATTCCCCATGCCAATGGCTGATAGCTCTCATACATGACAGCACTTGACAACTCTCTAGATAAACACTCCATTAGATAATAAGAGTTAAACATAGGGACAAAACTTTTCCTTATTTAGGCACTCAGGAAAATGGAAAGCCCAAACCACCTGAAACTTGGACCACCTGAAACTATATCCAGATCAGGGGTATTTGTTTAAAAAACATAGTTTGGGCCCTCCCGTACTAAAAGAAGACTAAAGTTTTCACTATATTGTCAGGAGTGACCACTCCAAACTTCTGTGACTCATGCTTTCCTATACCCAGCCAGCTTTACAATCATATGCTCATCTCTTCACTTAGATACGTAGAATGACAGGTCACCACTTCTTAGCATGGTTATTTTATATCGTATCCAAATGACGTCTTTTTTGTGAATAGGCTTAAGCTCAACCAACCAAAACAAACACCTGTCTGTCCTGACTGGCACCAACGCTGATTTCTTTTCTGGAGGTATCTGTGAGTTTACTCTAGGCTGGCAACATTTTCTTCCTGCTCTTATTCTTCCTGATGGTGTGCTTTACTTGATCTCTTCCTACGATCTCCATGTGCCCCACTCTGTTACTGTCCTGTTTGCTGCAGGACTTCCCCTTACAGTTCTCTGCCTTCCCATTTCATGTGGTCTCCTTTGTCCCCCGACACAGCAGGTCAGGCAGTGATGCCCAAGAGCCACTGCCTTGTTTGCCTTCAGGTGAAATCGTCATCCAAAGGAGGTGATCTGAGGTGCTTAACTTTTTCACCTTGAAATTGCAAGCTCTTTCAGACCAGGGACCTAAAATTGCTTCAGTCTATATTATATTGAGATAGATATAATCAGGCTTAGCCTTCTGAAAATCAACAATCTTTTATAATATGCAGGGAAGGGAAGGCTGAGGATATTTGAAAGCCTAGCAATTTATTGAAGACAATCCAAGATCTCCTGCTCAGAACTTAACCCAATTATCTTCCAAAAAACTGGAAATTATTTTTGTCATCACGAGTTCAAAAGACCACCAGCAAGTTTAAAAGACCACCTAGCATATCCTCAAACAGACCCAAAGACTTTTAGTGTATTCTAAGGCAGACTTATTTATTTTTTTGAGGGCAATGTCCCTGGCCCTCACTTGTGGGATCCGAACTGGGGCCACTGGCTTCCCACGCCAGCTCTCAACCACCCCACCACTCGTCCAGCCCCAAGGCAGACTTATTTAAATATCAGAAGCCATGATCTTTTTATCCATATCCGCCAGTAATTTTACATCAAGCCTTAGATATTGGCGAGAATGAGTTTCTGTTTCAGCATTTACTATCTACCTCTTAGTGACCTTATATGTTTGACACACTAAGCCAGAATTTTGTAATATGTGCCATCTGAACTTCTGACCACCTCTTCTTCCATTCTAGTCCCTCCAGTTCCCCAGAACCTATTCCCACAGGTAGCTATCCTGATTGCCTACAGGCTAACAAGTCCCTTAGGTGTTAATTGAGAATTAAGACATTAGCTGATAAAAGGTATAACCACTTGCATTAATATTTGAATTGCAAAAGAAATCTTAATGGGAAAACAATTAAGCTTTAAAGTTTGATGTCTTTGAGGCAATTTATCTGGCCTCGAAACCTGTCAAAGCTCACCACACAGGCAGCCCCGGCTTTGCATCACCTTATCTACGTACACCTCATGCTGGCCACGCGTAAGTTCAATGTAATTCCACAACCAGAATACTAGGATGTGAGGTGGGATAGCCCAAAGAAATTATCTCTCATCTCTTTACAAATTAATTTACTCTTAAAGGATCTTCCAATGCCTGGGAAAGTCAAAAGCCATCCATTTGTCATTCTCCAAGATTACAGTTTATCCACTGATAAAAATGCTTTTGTGACAAAATTCATTTCATAATTGGGGTAGGAAAGACAATTTGTGTTTTCTCATTTAGCTTTGCATGTAAGTGATCTATTCTTGGTGATTTTTACAATAGGGAAATCTAATGACCATGCCAGGTAAAACACAGTGAACTGCAGGACAGAAAGGAAAGTAAAGGATAGCAGATCACTGGGAATCGGGACCCAAGCTTTATGTAGAGTTCCAGGCAGTCAACCTTGGCTTTTGTCAGGAATTGAGTGTCTAGAAATGGGTAGGCAAAGTGGAGATGAGTCCCAAGAATAGAGCTAAGACTTTTAAAATGGTATAATAGTTAAAAACACCAGAGTTACATATATATCTTGGTTCTGCCATTTATCTGTGTGATGTTGAGAAAGTTCCTCAACTTTGCTAAACATAAATAGATTCATTTGTAAAGAAAGAGAAAATAATATACCTATATAGATAAATAAACTAGCATATGTAAGCAGTCTGTGACACAAGTGGTACCAACAAATGGAGCCTGAATTGTTAGCTTAGAAATGGGAATTGAGTGTCAAATTCAATGCAGAATGTTGATTCTTATCATAATTTAACTTTTCTCCTCCATTTCCCCTGACCGGAA
The DNA here is from genome assembly GCA_033961575.1 of Aselliscus stoliczkanus. Classification (NCBI taxonomy): domain Eukaryota; kingdom Metazoa; phylum Chordata; class Mammalia; order Chiroptera; family Hipposideridae; genus Aselliscus; species Aselliscus stoliczkanus. Next base: position 69,216,009 of record CM066729.1, read on the forward strand.
AACTAGATTGATCCCTAATCTCAGGCCAATGTTAAGCCCATCAGCTGGGCTTAATTGAAGTCCGCTGAGAGAAAAAAAGGAATGTGCCCCTGAATGTCAGACTACTAAGAACACATATGTGGTTTCCAAAGGTAGTGATGCCTGAGAGTCACCTAGGTAGCTTTATGAGCACATGGATTTCTGAGCCTCACCTTAAAGGTTCCTATTCAGTAATTTTATGAAAGGGATCAGCGATGTGCATGGAAAATAAGCTCCCCAAATCATTCTTATATAGGTGGTCCATGGTCACACTTTGAGAAACACTGAAATAGACGCTGACAGGAATCTGAGATAACCTGATCACTATGTCTGGGCACAATATTTGCATATTTTTTTTAAAGAGAAAGCAAAAGGGAAAATACATTGATTCACATACTTTTTAAATTTTGAATACCATCTGAGGAGACATTTTCCACAAATATCTGATGCATAGAGTTGACTTATAAAGGATAATGAATAATGTACTAGACAATATATTCGACTGAAGTCTATGAAATACATAAAAAATGTGTTCAAAAGGATAATTTTTTATAGTCTTTATAGAAAGCCTGTGGTCTCACTTCAGTGAAGACATTTCTAGGAAGTGCATAAATAATTACGGTCCAAGTGGCTTACTTTCTAAATACGTGGTCTTTGGTTAGACTCCAGAGACTCTTAAATAGATATATAATAGCGTACTAAGTAGATATGCTGTCTTAATCAGTTTGGGCTGCTATAACAAAGTACCATAGACTGGGTGAATTAAACAACAATTTATATCTCACAGTCCTGGGGGCGGAGAAGTCCAAGATCAAGGCACCAGCCGATTCAGTGTCTGGTAAGAGCCCATTTCCCGGATCATAGACAGCCATCTTTGCCCTGTATCCTCACATGGCAAAAGGGGTGAGAGAGCTCCCTGGGGTCCCTTTTATAAGGGCACTACTCCCATTCATGAGGGCTCTACCCTCATAACCTAATCACTTTCCAAAGACTCCTGTCTCGTAATATTATATGGGTGTAAGATTTCAACATAGGAATTTTGGTGGGACACAAACATTCAGTCAATAACAATATGCTTTTTATTTATTAGTTGTCTTAAACAAGCATTTGACAAGTCCTAGGTTGAAATCTCTGGACAGTTATTCTGTGAGATTGCAGTGAGATCTGTATACAGTAGGTATGGGAAGTGATGGGTAGACTTTCTATAGACTGATCAGCTGCCTAGAGCAAGGCAAAATGGCTTCAACACATGGCTGGGAAGTTGCCTGATATATAACAAAAAAATGAAAGATTGAGTACATGTAAGTGCTTGGTGGAGATAAAAATTTCTGTTCTATATGATATGGAAAAATATACTGAGCCTGATATTTTTGTATGACGGGTATTAGTTATCACCTGCTCTCTCCATCCATAAAAGTTTTCCATGTAGACCCTATTAATTGTATACTTTTAAAGAAATAATTGTGTGGTTCTTGCTTGTTAGGCCCTGGGTGGGGGAGGGGGGAGTTGCGGGGAGATTAAGTTACTAACAAACTTACAAGTTCCCAGAAAGAAAGGAAGATAAGCAGAGTTTTGATTAGGCTGTAGGAGTATAAAAATAGAAACGAGCTAGGATAAAGGATGGGTTCTTTCTATGCCCACCTCAGGGTTCCTTCCCTTTGCTGTAAGACTCATTGTTCATGTCATTAAGGAAACTCAAGTTGGGATAAGTCTCAGAATATTCAGATCCAAAATGCTGTGACAATAGCAGGGCACAGAGATTTCTGGGTAATGGTGCTGCATCAAGGCTAGTCAGTGATAGAAATGCAGAAAAGAAGACCTCAGCCTTGGAGGAAAGGAGATGGTGACAACTAGATGATGGATCACATTCATGATGATTTATCCCAACCTTAGCCCCAGCTGGGGACTGGAGTGCAATCTGAGTGCCAGTGATAAGATCTGAGGAATAGCCAATCAAACTGGTGCCACAGGGTAGAGAGGAGGCAGGGAAAAGGCATCTGAGTGTGTGAATAGATGCCTTCCACCTTCAAGGTTAGTGCTCTGAGTTCAGACCCCTCTCCACAGTGGAGAAAAAACTTCTGACAATCAGCCAGGCTCAAGCATCACTGCTTCAGGGCAGAGTGGGCTGAGCCAGCAGGTCACAATTCTTTAATAGCCACAGTTGGATGGTATAGGAGGTATGGTGAAAGAGACAGTGCCCATGTACAGTCATTAAAATTCCATATTATTCAGCCAATTAGAGAATTGTTCAGATTTTATAGAATATCAACTTCCTTGCCACCATTCCTCCTGCCATTAAGTAATGGTATCTTATTTCCCTATTACTTCTCCTTTCCTTAAGCTAGAAACAGAAAAAAAAGGCAGAGATTTTCTTTTTCATTATGAAAAACCTGCCCTCAGGATACAGTCACAAGGATGAGTATGTCCTTCCCCTGAAATTATTAAATCCAATTTCACTTTTAAAAAACTGCCAATATAAAAGTGATATATGATCTATGTCAAAAATTCAAGCAGCATAAGAAGGCATAAAATGAAGGGAAATTTCCTCATTTCTGGCACTTCCAATTCTGTAATTCAGAAGATTGTTACTAACATTGTATAGACATTGTGTGTGTGTGTGTGTGTGTGTGTGTGTATACATATATGCAAATGCTTTAAAAAGCATGTTTGTGACTGTATGCATTTTTGTGTGTACACGACTTTTCAAACACAAAGGAGAATATACTATACATAGTATTCTATAGCCAATATATCTTTTTAATGAGTAGATTTCATTATATTACATGAATTAAATATTCTTGATTAAGTGAATACATTTATATAAAAAGTATGACACATAGTAAGCACTTAATAAATACTAGGTATAATGATGCTCAATATTTGGGGATAATTCTTTTCTTGCTTGGCTTTATCATTTTCCAACTATATAGCATTCCTGGAAAATATAGATTAGTTGTACTTGTCTGTAATTTTCAGATGAGGGGATTTATACTGTATTAATCTGTTTTATTTATTTCATGTGACTCTATGTTTGGGAGATTGTTCATGTTGCCACTTCTAGCTGTTACCTATTCATTTTCTTTGCTGTATGGTATTCCATTATATCAATATGCAACAATTTATTCACCCTCTACACAATGTGTGTGTGCTTCCAGTGCATCTGTGAACATCACTGCACTTAGCAGTGGGATTTCTGGGTCATATAGACATCCTCAGCTTTAATAGATGTTGTCAAACTCTTTCCCAAAATGGTCAGACCAGCCTTCTACATAAAATTCAACTTTTTAAGGATTTTGGCCTTTTCATGTCACACATATTATAAATACATTTTTCATCTCATCATGTATGCATTACCATTGTTGGTGAAAGTTTTTTTCTGTGAAGAAATTTTTGTTTTATGTAGTCAAACTAATAAATGTCTTTTTTTTTATGGCTTCTGAGTTTCGTGGCTTACTTAGAGAGGTATTCCCTTTTTCAATGTTATCAAACTATTGTCTTTTCTTTTAGTACTCTTATAGTTTTATTTTTAATTTTAAATCCCTTGATCCATCTGAATTTGTTTGGGTGAATAAAATGGGGGTATTTTTTTTTCAAAGTGGTATAGCCTGTTATTTCAACACCATTTTAGCAACAATAAGAGAAAAAGATAATTCAGTAGGTAGCTAGTTACAGTATTGACATACAAAATTGTTTTTTTCTAAATATTACTTATACCAGTTAGATAATGACTAAAAGTATTCTATTCACTAGAAATAAAAAATATATAAAATATATCAGAATAAGTTTAATGCATAATTATCAGAATTTAATAAGAAAAATAAAGAATTGATGGATGAATAAAGAAGGCTTAAATGTGATATTCTTGGTTAGAAAGAATCAAGATTATAAAGCTATATCTCTCCAAATTGACCTCTAAATCCAGTATAAACCTGATCATAGACTTAATATTTGTCTTTGTTTGATTTAGAAGATAATTCTAAAGTTCATCTGAAAAAAATGTTTCAATCAGGAGAATTCTGACATGACTATTCATATCCTTAATTGAAGTGTATTAAAAAGCTAATGTAATTAAAATAGTAAGAGACTAGCCCAGGAAGAAACAAATAGAATCAAGAAACACAATCAAGAAACAAACCAAGTTGTAAATAGGAGTAGCATTTAAAATCATTGAGGAAATACTATTAATAGTTTTTAATAGAAACTATTAGACAAAGTTCAAGTATGATTCCTGAATCCTTTAATCCATTTCCCACTCACGCAAAATAAAGTCAAGACCTTCCAGAGTTGTTTAGCTGTATTTATCTGTGATGAGAATGTAAGTTTTATAAGAATTAGGGATATCTTCTACTTCCTCTAATTCTTGTACTTCCTGTTTAAATTATTGTTTGTTACATGGTAGCAATTGATATTTGCTAAATTACTCTTTATAATGGTTCTGGGAAGGCATGCGGTACTGTTCAGATCACAATCGACTTGCATATATATTTTAAATACTTAGGCCTTTTTATACTAAAAAAAAATTATATTTTGAATTGTTAATCTTATATAGCATTCAGAGAGAGATACCCCATCTCTATGCCCTTTACCCTCCAGGTGGTTAATTTTGTCTTTTTGTCTATAATTATATTCTTTGGTTTATAAAGAACTCAGAAAATAAATGAATAGATAAGGAAATAAAGTTTAAAAAGTAGTTTTATTCTTCATTTAGATCCAGTTGTCTAAAAGGAATCTCCACTTCAATGTCCTTTAAGCATTCAATTTTTGTTTGTTTATTTGTTTGTTTGTTTGTTTTTTGAGGGCAGTATCACTGGCTCTCATCTCTGAGACCCCAACCGGGTCCGCTGGCTTCCCAAGCCAGCGCTTAACCACCGCGCCACTCGGCCCACCCAGTAAGCATTCATTTTCAACAGATATAAAAACTCGCTGTTTTACCCTAAAAATATCAGTCAGTCCACAAATCAGTTAAACCAAGAACTTTGGGGTATCCATTTCCCTCACTTGCCACTTCAGAGGGGAGTTTCTGAAAGTAGCAGCATCCTCCCATCAGGCTGACAGTTTGGGGGGCTTTCTTCATTTCAACCATTTAAACCTCTGTGGTGGCCTTTTTCTCCCCCTTTGTTTTTATTTAAAAAGAAGTGGAGGAAACATCCTCATGCAGTGCTTTTTAAATGAAATGACTTGTCAAGTCAAAGACTGTGGCAGTAATCTGAAAGGCAGTAAATTTAGCGGCCCTCACTTTGCACTGACAGCCTGTCACGCGCTTGAAACATAAATAGCAGTGGAGAAAAATCGCTGCTGTTTTCCTATTAAGCTTTGGCCCACTGGCCTCTCAGCCTTCCAGGAGTGCATCAGCCCAGCCTGGGAGAGCCACTGTTTTCAAGAGCGGACATGAGCTCGCTCCTGGTCTCCCACCCTGCCTTGATGTATATGCACTCCCAGCAGCAGCTGGGACCCCCACTCCCATGGCAATCCATCTGCTTGGGGATTGAGGAGTGCTGGTATGCAGAGGACTGTAAGCAAAACTGATTGAGGAGTGCTGGTATGCAGAGGACTGTAAGCAAAACTGAACGTCAATGGCAGTGATTCCTGTTTCATACATTTTGGTCTAAGAACAAGGAGCAAATTGCCGAACTCCTTACTATTATTTGTGTTGGCCCCTGAGCAACCAAAGGCTGCCCACCTTATGTTAAATGGGAACATTCTAAGAACATTGCTTTAGTTCATGCTTACACCATTTCGTTTTCTGGCCTATCCCCAGTTTTCTCTTCATTATTTATGTACTGACTTGAAGCAAGAACAATTTTCTAAATTGGAACAAACAGCACCTTCAGCAGTGAGACTAGCTGAAGAAGTCAGGCTGGGATTTTGGGGTGAGCCCAAACGAGGCCAGTGCAACATCAGGGCTTGTATTGAAAGGGCAGAGGGCCAGATGGGGTTATCGCCTGCTTTGTTTTAATTATTTTTCACAGGCTTCTGTGGCAGCCATAAAACTATGCCTAGCAAGCCTTCTTCTATGGTGCAATTGCCCTGCTGAGTTTAACACATTCGCTTGCAAAATGCCAATTGATTTATGTGACTCTTGAAAACAGCAACTGCTGCTTTCATATCTCTTGATATTTAGTCCTCAGCCATGGCAGAATCACTAATGGCTGAACACGTGATTCCCCTACCGCTCTGATGACAATGGGGAAAGATCTTGGTTGTTGGTCCCTCTGACCTTCTTTCTGCCTCGCCCCCTTCTTAGGATGTAGTCTAGAAAGTAATCAACACCAACTGGAGTTTTTACTTGTATTTTATTCTAAAGGACTCTTCTAAGTACTTTTTTTTTTTCTTTTCAGTTTTACCTCTTTGCCTCTTCTTCCCTAAACCCCTGGGATAATAAAAAGGAAATGCGACAGTGAGTCCTCGCTTTATGACATGCTACGTCACACAAATGCTCTGTAGTACCTACTAAAGTGATTTGGATTACCACCAACAGAGATACATTTAATCCACATTGAGCCCCAGCCCTAGTCTCTTATCAACTCCATATTTCTAAGTGCCTATGAAATGTACTCCCAGGATAGTCTCAGAAAACTTGATATCCACCATGTTAATAATCAAGCTCGTTATCTCCACTCTAAAATAAATATTCCCTCAGAGATAGAGATAGAAAAAACTGAGGGTTGCTATATGGGAGGGGGATGGGGATGAGGGAGAAGGTGAGGGGATTACAAAGCACAAATTGGTAACCACAAGATTGCCAAAGGGATACGAAAGACAGTTTGGGGAATATAATCAATAATGTAAAGATTTTGTAGGGTATCCAGTGGACACTTGTGTTACTAGGGAGACCGCTTCATGGACCGTGTAGATGCCTGACCACTGCAGTGTACACCTGAAGCTGAAGCTGAATAATAATGAATGTCAACTAATATATATATATATATATACATATATATATATATATATATGTATATATTCACAGGATGTGGAGTACAGCATAAGGAATGGAGTCAATGGAACTGTAACAGCTATATACGATGTCAGATGGGTAGATGTCAGTGGGGTAGTAGATTGGCAACGGGGGGTTATCACTTTGTGAGGGTGCAAATGTCTATTATATTGTCTTGTGCACCTGAAACTAATGGGGGAAAAAAGAATTTGAAGAAAAAATTTTAAAAAAATAAAATAAACATTCCTTCCTAATTTCCATTCAAGCCCAGCTTTCAATCCATGCACTGCATTTACAATGCATTTCTCCATATCCACAAAAACTCAAGTGGACTACAGGAGACCCCAGGGCAAGTGTGGGTCCAAATATGTCCCTTTTCCTGCCCTCACACACGTCGCCACTCTTTCCCACTGAGCCCAGACTCTGCTCCCGAATCCTTCTCAACATGACACGTCTGGCAGCTCCTGTCAGTTAGTTACTCAGGATTGATGATGGCTCTTTGACATCCTTGAAGAACCACCTTCACTCTCACAGCAGTTCACAGAGCAGCGTATAGCGATACCAAGATTGGTGCCAAGAAATTTGTACCCAGCATTAGTGGTGATACAGAAAAGACTAAACAAAAAGACTTTTCATGGGATTCCATGCTTTCCCACCATGTTTCCTCAAGAAAGGAAAGAAGGGAGGGAGGGAATGGGTTGCCACACCCTTTTACATTTGGTCAGCCCTGATTCCCTCCCCTTGTATTTTTCAACTTTCTGAAAACTCACTTCTCCCAGTAAGTCTTTCCTAACGTAATACCTTTCTACACTGTTCCTGCAGCTCCTTTGCTGGCTGTTGGCATTTATGTGCACCAATGGCTTTATATTGCTTTGGGGAGAGGAGCGTGCACTATACATGAGTGGGTGGAGCTAAACTTTTAAATACCAACTTCTTTCCATTTACTGCTTTATTTATTTCTCTCAGTAAAGAAGTTAAGTGAAGAGGACAAACCTTATTAAAAGCTGAAGGCTGTCTTTTTATTTTACTTATAACTGAACTGCTCTGCTTTGGAAATTCCCCAAGTGCCCCCATCCCCAGCTTCAGTGTTATACTCAGAAGCAGAAATAGAGCAGCTTCTGAGAGCTGAGAACTCAGCCTACTCTAGCACCTCCTGGCATCCTGATGATAAAAGTAGTTACGCCTGGTTGGGAACATGGGCTCCAAAGGTTCATAAACCTCAACTTCTTTTTAATAACATTATAAAAAGAGGCAACTTCCTTAAGTGTCCTCTCTAAACCTGGATTCTTATGTTTCCTCATCTGTAAGCAATCTTAACAGGATTGTGAATTAAATAAGAACTACCCAAGTCATCTAGCACAGTGCTTAGAACATGCTTATTGAGTAGTAGCTCATCAACAGTCACTCTGCAATATTTCTTGAACACTCCATTATCCATCATCATGCTACATGCACAGCAGGGTACAATGACGAGCAAAACCAGATGTGGTACCTACAATGGAATGATAGCTATTATGAATGCAGTTCTTCCTCAGAGAACTAAATACAGAGGATTCTGATTTCAACTCTAGCATTCAGAAGGGCAGAATGACTTCTACAAACTGAGACCAGGTAGGTGGTAATGGTTATGTGTTAGTACAATAACAGGATGTTATTGCCCAGGACTGAAAAGGATGTGTGGATGGCAGCTTCTGGTTGGATGCTGAACTCACACTATGTCAGCTAGCTGATTTTTGTATGTGAAAGGAAAAATGCAAACCATAATGAGTTGGATCTCTCTGGATGACAGGAAAAATAATGCCAGGGCCTTCTCCATTTGGCCCATGCTCATTCATAGAGCCAAAGCCAGCTGTGAATTTTTCCTGGCATTGTGCTTACCTCCAGTTTCTCAGTTCTAACTACACCCTTTGGGGCTGCAGAAGGCATGGGGCCAGTTTGCATAATCCACACTCTGTTGTGTCTGACTATTCAAATAAGGAACATTTCTACAGCAGAATAAACAACCCCTTCTCTTCCATGTAGCTCAAGTATCTTAGTCAAATGCCTCTTTCTCCGGAGTACTCTCTCTTCTTTCACTTCCGTTCCTCTGACTCCTCCTTAAAAATCATCATCGTTGTGTCACTTCTCTGCCCCGCCCCCATTCTCTTCAATGCATTGATCGTCCCTATGTTTTCTTATTTCCCATAAATGCTGCTTCAGTCAACTCTGTCTGCACCCCCCTCCCTTCTACACACACACACACACACACACACACAACACACACACACACACACACCTTCCTTCTTTCAATCATGGATCATTTGCCACTCTTCACCCCTTCCTTGATAGGTGATGAGAGGTAGCAATGAGAAATGATTTCAGCCTTCCGACAGAAACATTGTCAAGCACTAAAGGAGCTCTCAGGTGGGATGTGAAGCTGACAAACAAAAACTTCAAAGATTCTGAAAAGAGACATGGCAGGAAATATAAACAACCCCATCCCAGGCATTTTTTTTCTAGATTTCTTGTGTTCCTCTTTCTTCCTTTTTTTAGCATGTCTGTGTAGAACATGGTGTGCAAAGCAAAGTAGGGAAAGAAATAAAAACAGAAACAGGTGAGTTTGTCCCTAGCGGGGGAAAAAGGAAAACATGAAATGTACTGTAAGAACAGAAACTTATCACGCATTTGAAGTTAGTACAGGAAACTTCAAATAGCATCATTGATTTGCAGTCTTTTTTTTCTTTTCTTTTTAGAAGTAGAAGTTTATAAGCTGCTTTTTGCTTACCCTTTCACTCTCCTTTTCTATCACAGACCCACACAAACACACACATACCCTGTAACACAAGTTCAACTTCTTTGCTTTTCATTAATCTGTATATGTGTTTGTGTTTAGAATTAATGTGTTGATAGCCATGACTTGTTAATATTCAAATATAGGTATTTAAAGGGAATGTCAATCTCATTTCATATACATCTTATCTTTTGTGAAATAATGGTCTACAGAGATGTTATAAGACTTGTCTCAGAATAGTGAAAAGAATGATTCATCTATTTTTCATAGGTATATAAAGTTTATTTATAATAATTTTGGAGTTATTTATAGTAGGGATAATTTGGAAACATTCTAAAGCAATCCTGTCTAGAACTTTCTCTGATGAGGAAACTGTTCTATATCTGTGCTATCTAATACATTAGTCACTAGTTTCACGTGGTTATTGAGCACTGGAAATGCTGCTAGTACAGTGGTGGAATTTTAAGTTTTATTTACTGTTTATTTATTTTTATTTTTTAAATTATTTTTTTTCAGTTACAGTTGACATTCAATATTATTTTATGTTAGTTTCAAGTGTACAGCATAGTGGTTAGACATTTCTATAATTTATGCAGTGATCCCTTTGATTCATCTAGGATCCACCTGGCACTATACATAGTTGTTGCAAGATTATTGACTATATTCCCTATGCTGTACTTTAAGTCCCATGACAATTTTGTAACGACTTATTTGTATTTCTTAATCCCTTCACCTTATTCACCCAGCTCTCCAGTGCTCCCTCCCCCTCTTCTGGCAGCCATCAGTTTGTTCTCTGTATCTCTGAGTCTGTTTCTGTTTTTTTTTTCTTTTTTTGTTCATTTATTTTGTTCTTCAAGTGCCACATATAAATGAGATCATAGGTATCTGCCTTTCTCAGTCTGACTTATTTCACGTAGCATAACATGTTGCAAATGGTAAGATTTCATTCTTTTTTATGGCCAAGTAATATTCCGTTGTATATGTGTATATGTATACCACATCTTCTTTATTCAATCATCTATTGACAGGCACTTGGGTTGCTTCCATGTCTTGGCTATTGTAAATAATGCTACAGTGAGCATAGGGGTGCATATATCTTTTAGAATTCATGTTTTCGATTTCTTCAGATAAATACCCAGACATGGAATTGCTGAGATAGGCCTATATGCCTTTGAATTTCCTTCTTAGGACTCTTTTCGCTGTGCCCCATAGATTTGGGGTTATTGTGTTTTCATTTTCAGGTAGTATGACACCTCCAATTTTGTTCTTCTTTCTCGAGATTGCTATGGTTATTCCTATGGTTATTGCTATGGTTATATGGTGGTTCCATATAAAATTTAAGATTATTTATTCTACTTCTCTGAAAAATGTCTTTGGTATTTTGATAGGGATTGCATTGAATCTATAAACTGCTTTGGGTAGTTTGGACATTTCATCACTGTTAATTCTTCCTATGAATGAGCACAGTATATACGTCCATTTATTTCTATCTTTTTAAATTTTTTTCTTCAGTGTCTTATAGTTTTCTGAGTACAGGTCTTTTATCTCTGTGGTTAAAATTATTCCTCAGGTTTTTTTGTTTGTTTAGTTGGTTGGTTGGTTGGGGTTTTTTTTTTTTTTTTTTTGATGCAATGGTAAATAGAATTGTTTTCTTAGTTTCTCTTTCTGATAGTTCATAATTGTTCATTATAAGGATGTAGCTGATTTCTGAATGTTAATTTTGTATGCTACTTTACCCAATTCCTTTATCAGTTCTAACAGTTTTTTGGTGGAATCTTTAGTGTTCTCTATATTAAGTATCATGTCATCTGCAAATAATGACAGTTTTACTTCTTTCTTGCCAATTTGGATGCTTTTATTCCTTTTTCCTGTCTGACTTCTGTAGCTAAGACTTCCAGTATTATGTTGACTAAAAGTGGTGAAAATGGGCATCTTTGTCTTCTTGTTCCTAATGCTAAGGAGAGCTCTTAGCTTTCCTCCTTTGAGTATGATGTTAGCTGTGGGTTTGTCTCTGTTTTTTTATTTGTTATTTCTTCTTTTTCTCATTTTGGCTGCTTCTGTGTGTTTGTTTCTATGTATAAGGTAGATCAGCTATGTTCCCCAAATCTTGGCTAGGCAGTGTTATGTAATAGTTGCCCTGTAGGGCCCAGTGGCACAGTCTCCCTGGTCACCTGCACCGGGTGATCCAGGAGTGTTTGTTGTGTGGGTTGTGTGTGCCCTCCTATTATAGTTCAGCCTTTATTGCTACTGACATGTTAGTGAGTGGGATCAAACCTTCAGGCTGACTGGCTGTGGGGTTTGGCCACATCTAAAGCTTAAGAGCTAATATGCAGGGGGATGGAGCTTATCCCATGGAGTGGGATTTTCCTAGTAGGTTCTGTTGCCTGTTGAGACTGCTGTTTTGGTGTGCCACCTTTAGAGTTAATTGGGCAGTACTCTGCTGTGGCCTGATGCCGACCTCCAGGTATGTTGGTTCTGGAGCCTCTTGGGAGGGGCTCTGGTGCAGGCCAAGGCCAAGTCAGCCTCTTCCTGTGACTGGCAAGGGGCTACCTGGTAGGAGCTACAAAGTGATCTATAGTTGGCTGCTGCTTCTGCTGGACCTAGAAGCAAGTAGGAGAAACCACACTGTGAATTGAATATAGCTGCCACCAGTACCAGGCCTGGTGTGGTTCCACAAAAAGCCCAGGACACCCCAAGGTCTGCTGCTGCCTGCCAGCTCCTGTAAGGCTTAGCTACTGATAGAGCCTCACACAGTATGTCAGTTGTGTGCGGCAGGGTTCCAGGATGTCACCAGGATGGGATGAGTGGTGTTCACCAAGTTAATGTAGATTCTGGTTTGGTGCCAGTGCTGATCCTAGAACTATTCAGCAAAAGACTCAGGGCACACTAAACCCGCCACTGCCACCTGGGGCCTGCAGACCCCTGAGAGTTGTCCAAGAAAGAGTGCAACATGGGTGGGGCTGGCTGCTGACGAGGAAATTGCCTCTGGCATTGCGTGAGTTGTGTGAGGCAGGGTTTCAGGGAGTTCACCAGGCCAATGCAGATTCATATTTGCTGTGTCAGGGAGGGGTCAACACAGGAGAGATGGTGCCTGACTGCCAGCTGCATGATAGAATTCCACATAGGGAAAATGGTGACTGTCCTTCCAGTGTTCTCCATGAAGGCCTACAACTCAATGGCTCCGTGTAAGTGTCTGACACCTTCCAAGTTATCATCCCACCACTACTGTTTTTCACAGACAGATGTGAGGGCTCCTCTTCCCAGCACCAGTACTCCAGGCTGGGGAGCCTCATGAGGGTCTGGGAGCCCTCATTTCTTTAAGGGTGACCTCCACAGCTGAGATATTTCTACCCATGCTCAACCACCACACGTGGGTGTGGGGCCAGCCCATTCTGAATCTTCACCCCTCCTACCAGTCTTGATGTGACTTCTTTATATCCTTAGTTATAAAACTTCTGTTCAGCAAGACTTCAGATTGATTGTTCTACAATTTAGTTGTAATTTTGATGTGGTCATGGAAGAAGACAAGCACAGCATTTATTTACTCTGCCATTTTGGATCCTTCTCTGATTCATCCATTTCTTAACATATAACAATCCTTAGAATTCTACATTTTTAAAGTTATAAAACACTCAAATTTTACAAAATGTTCCTAAATTTTATTTTCTGTATTTCAGATAAAGAAAGTCAGATATGGTAATGATGATTGGAGTAGTAAGCCTTTTTTAATTCCAAATAAGAGGTTCGTTGCTATGTCCTAGGGCATCAAAGAATAGGCCTGCTCTATTTAGTGAGCAAGTATTTGGGTGTTAGTGAATGTGAATTTGTATGCTATTTCCTAAAAGGTAGAATGGAAGATTATACATAAATAGCTCTGTGTGTGTGTGTGTGTGTGTGTGTGTGTGTGTGTGAGAGAGAGAGAGAGAGAGAGAGAGAAAGAGAGAGAATGGGGTGGGAGGAAGAAGGAGAGAAAGGAAAGAAGTGAGGAAGAAAAGTGCAATGGAAATTACATTTCATTGTAAATGGCTGCTTGCTTATAAATGCCTGGTTGACCTTGGAAATCTAAATAAATTAGTATTTTGGATGTGATCTCTATAAATTTCACCAAAGTAGGGTCAGTACTCTGAAGGTACTTCACTTAGAAGGCAGCACCGGGCATACTTTAATTGGAGTATTTCTGGCTGATTTGCCACTACATTAGGAAGCACAGAAGAGAACATTTTCCTCTTGCCATTAGCTCTAGGCCCTTCTTTTTGACTTATGAAGAAATTTTAAAAGAACTAATATGTACAACTTAAGTAAACAGGGACTAAGAGGGGATATGCTAATGATGTTCCTGAGTTTGAAAGGTGCATACACTGAGGAGGATGAGAAATTATTTAGCCTGGTAACTACATATTGCCAGGAGGTACAAAATCACATTAATTTAAGCAAAGGGAGATTTAAACTAAACACCAGATCCTAGAATAAATATAACACTCAGCAATGTGAGCAAGCTTGTGGAAATAGGTTGAGATGTTTAAAATACCGAAATATTGAAATTTTCATTTCAGGTAAATATTTATACAAGGGAAGAAAATAATAGATAGGAACAAGAGAAGGGCCTGAATTTTAGCCATAGAATTTTATTCCACTAGAGAACTTAACAACAGGTTAAATGTCACATTCTGGCCTGTATCTTTTTGAGGTTGAGAGAGTAAAAAGAAATGGTGACAGGGCCCTTGGATTAAAAGCCCCTGGTCAGAGTGAACTGAAATACAGCGAGAACTCTGCCCTAATGGGGACAGGTACATTGGGGCAAAGGGTGAGGAGCAAGAGAATCTGAGTAAATTTTAGAATTTTGTGACTCAAGACTAATGCAGTGTATTCTATGCCTTGAAACAAGAAACCCCAGTTGCTCAGATGAAAGAAATGGCATTGTTCCTGTTTCCACCAGGGGCTCCGTTGTTTTCTCCACACCTTTTTCTGAAATAATAACTCCATCCAGCAGATACATCCTTAGGACATGGCCAGAGATGCCCCATCCAGCCTGTACAGCAGAGTACTAACCACAGCCTTTCTTCCCCAGTAAAAGGGTACTCTTATTAGGATCATTAAAAGGGAGTAGAGTTAGACACCAGCTTGTCTTGCAAAAATACTTGGCCACCTTTCATTACTTAGCTCCATTCTCTTAAGTTATATGATATGTTAACTCTGACTCTAGTTTCTGCTTGTATTTTTTAAATCAGTTTTTCTAATTCATCAGACTTTCATGGAGTAATTTATCTTGCCAAACCCTGCACTGGTTCATGGGGATATTGCGAGTAAGACATGGTCCCTGAGGAATTTACAATCTGGTTCTTTGGCTTTCTGGCAATAGAAAAGCTACCATTTCCTCTCAGATCCCTGTGGATTAATGAGAAATCCTCAAGTGAAATAGGAGAGATAATGAGTTGTGGGCAAAGTCTCCTGTGGATGCAAGGAAAAAAGTCTAGCAAGAAGTGCCAGGAAGTGCAAGAGTTTCAAACTGAGGCTCCAAGGGGTAAAGGAAGAATGACAGAAAGGAGGGTTCAGGGATGTTGTTTAATATTTGAAATTCTTGTCAGGCTGCCTATATGAAAGAAGATCATATTGTCTCTCTCTTACCTGCATTTAGCTTGCACCTCGAGTCTCTCCACTCTACTAAAACAGCTATGTACATTGTATGCTGGAAATAAAGGCAGCCATGAGAGTGGAAAACAGTTATCATGGGAGAAGCAAAAATGATCTTTCTGTCTTATGAGTGGGGCACTGAAGGGAAAACTCTTCTTTCATCCTCAAGTAGTAAAGGGGGAAATTCTTCCTAGAGATGTGGAATTGAAAATTCATCCCACAAGGATCTACTTTGTTAGCTGCTCATCAGGGAAAGAAATGAGATTATTAATACTTTGGTATGTAAGAATTCCAGGTCCAAAACCCAATAAGTATTATTTTATCTTCTCTAGTTCTTTTAATGTTCACTCTCATGGTGCCATATTCCCAAACCGGCAGAGCCTTAAATGCCAAAATAATCGTTTCCCCTCCTGGAACTATTTACATCTCTCAGAAATTCAAAATGCAAGATTGAGGTCCATTACTCACCATTTCTGATTATTTTATGGGAATTGGAAAGAATTCAGTAGTTAGATATCTGTAAGAAGACCATACTTGTTCTCTTTCATCTACTGACAGCTCTGTACCCACTTGGGAATAAGGCTGATGGGTGTGGGACAGGGCAGGGCAGAAATGCTAAAGCACTCTGACACCATCTTTAACTCTCTTCTCATTCAATCCATCATTATTTTCAAAATCAATAATTATGTCTCATTGTCAATCCCCCATCTACACACCAAATTTTTGATGAGCTGACACCTATTTTGGTCTGCAGTTGTCAGAGTTGCCATTAGTCTTTAGGGAATTTACATTTAGCTAGAAAATTCTTAGTATCAATGAGTTGGCATGACTCTCAGTCTATAGATAAAAATATGCAGGATCTTTTTTTTCCCCTAAGCCCAAATCTTGCCCAGCTAATCCTACAAGTGGACTATTACCCTTTCTGATATTTGTTTTCTATCAAGTTCCACTTCTATGACATTAGAAGTCAGGTCTGATTACTTGCTGGAATGTGGAGAATGAAAAATGGGAAAACACAGACAAGGGGAAAAAAATTAGCCTTTTATAAGTAATATGCACTTATATAAACTAATTTCTAAAACATTTTCAGTAGAAGCATGTGCTAGATAATGTTCAGGCCTTCAGAACCAAATAATTTTATATAAGTATTGCTTTTTGTTGTTGGGATTGCAAAGTTTCCTTCAAACTAGCGATAGAGACATTGACAGAAGACTTGAAGCTTGGAGTCTTCCTGACAGTTGGGTTACAGAATGTAATCAAATAGGCTCTGTGTTCTGTTGGGAGCCTAGTTAGCAGGCTTAACTGACATGTTTAGACAGTGAGTTTGTCTCTGTATTAGCTGTCTCTAATGTTGATTTGGCCATCAGGGAATTTCCAGAAACGGAAAACAGCTTGTGGCCTTCGAGCAGAGCTGTTAATTGGTACCACTTAGTGTAGGATGACCAGGAGCAAGGGTTTCTCCTTGATGGCAGGACTGTGCCCTTTAGCTCCCTTCCAGCTGCTCTAACCTAATCCAAGCTGCAGTGGGGTTTTGCAACCTGGCGGTGCAGGGGTTTCAATTTAGCTAGAGTTGAAATCCATAAGCCTTTCTGGCCAGGCTCTTCCTGCTCTGCCTCTTTTCCTCTTCACCTTCTCTTTTCCCTTTTCCTTCCTCTCCACTTCCTATTCATGATCTATATCTCTCCCCTCCCTTCATGAAGGAGGTCATTGAATCATTTATACTCCACGTGAGGGGAATTAAACAAGCCTGCCAATCTTGAGATTCCTTTACTAAAATGGAAACACCCAACTTGATAGAACTTTCCAAACAGGCCCTCCAGATGTCCCAGTCCCTAATACCATTTAATCCAATGGCACTTAACTCCCTACTCTCCTGTGCCACAGTCTATCACAAAATGCGCCATCAGCAGTGCATTCTCATGGATCTGGTCCATGGCCTGAAACTCTCTACAATGATATAGTTTATACTGAACAAAGAAGCTGTAATTGCAAGACAGGGTTTTGAACTGACCCTTGTGACTAGAATTCCACATAAAGTGGGAGAGGAAAATGACAGTTTCTCAAAAAGAAGGCATTTCGCCTTCTCATAAGAACTTTGGTTGAAAGAGTGATCTGCAGCACAGGGTGATTGATGATGTCAGTGCTTCACCCATACATAACCCCTCCAAGCCCTTTACAATTTGTCTGAGCCTCCCCTCTTCTCCCACGTTGTTCTAAGCCCTTAACCAGTGACTGAGGGGTGTGGATGTGTAAACACTCCAGCTTCTGAATGCCTCTTGGTCATGGAAATGAGACATGTGCTGTCCCCAGAGTTCCTTGAGAGCTTGAGCTGACTTGCCTTCTGTGGAACTTAGCACTGCACCCTGACTTGGCTTCTTTCTTGCCAGGTCCAATTTTTCCACTCCCCTGCCAGATTTCCTGAGAACAGTTCCTCTTTACCCACTTTCATGTGACTTTTCATCCTGGGGTTCTGCTTCTGTGGAACCTGACCTCAGACAAAGCACATTGTGAAATTATTGAAAAGCCATGTGGATGTATCGTTCCTCAAAAGAAAACAAATAGGCCATCTGCTCTGTCTTTGAAACTTAAAAAAAAAAAAAATCATGCCAACCTCTGTTTTTCAGGAAGAGAATTTGAAGGAGAAGAAGAATATCTGGAGATTCTCGGCATCACCAGGGAGCAGTCAGGCAAATACGAGTGCAAAGCTGCCAATGAGGTCTCCTCGGCGGATGTCAAACAAGTCAAGGTCACTGTGAACTGTGAGTATGGCAGCAGCCAGCAGGGTCTGTGTGCCCAGGGTCCACCTCCACCTCCAGCAAGCTCAACAGACCCCATTAGCAAAAGAACGCTGCATTTCAAGCAGATGTTCCTCCGGTCAGGGATGCACATTTATACATTTGACATATCCAAGGGCAGGACTTGGCCTTTGAGTTTGATAAATCAACACTACCTACTCTAAACATATCCCCTAATATATTTGACAATACACTCTGTGTTTTACTCAGACTGCAGAATTAAGAAAACATGACCAGACAGCATTAGCATTTCTCGCAATCACTCTTCTGGTCTTAGTGGAGACCAAAGTCATACCACTTTGGAAAAAGTGACAATTCATATCCGCTTCAACTGGAATTTTCATTTTAATGTATTGTTTGTCAGAAATGAATAACCAAGGTCATAGTTTATTCTCTGTTATTTATTTTAACTAATTGGCCTTGGGAACAAATTCAAGCCTCTGTGATCAGACCCATGTGTCCCTGAGGGCTACCAGGGACACCTAATAAGTTAGTTTTGGTTATCTGTTTGTCCCAAAGTGTGGATATTAGAAAGTAAGATTTCTCTAAGATGTATGGGTAAGTGGGCATATTTTGAACTTCTCAGATGAAAGGATCCTTAGATGTAGTTCAAAAAAGACAGAAGTTGGGGATCGATCCATATGATGTGTGTCACCCAACAAAGAAATAAAGAGAATGTGTTTACCTGTTCAGTTATGAGTGACTTTCCATCTCTTTCAAATTCAAGTTTCCACATCACACAATTGTGGCTAGTGACAGGGACAAAAGGATATCCTGACAGTTCTTCCCTCCTATGCATTTCATACACACACACACACACACACACACACACACACACACACACAAATATACATCCTATGTACCCACGTTTGCACATAACACACATGCACATGTACACGCACGTGCACACACATGCCTAGATAACCCCTATTCAAAAGTATGCTTTAGACTGTGGTGAGTTACTTTTCATCATCTTAAGTCCCCCATGCAGTTACCTGTGTGCCAATGATTCTGTATAAATTCTCTGGCACTATATGTATAATTGACTCCATTTAAGAGTTTGAAACACTGGAGCCCAAGGAGATAAAATTGCCTTTCCAAGGTGACACAAAAAGCAAGTGGAAGAAAGGAATTCAGACTCAGGCCCCTTTGATTCTAAAATTCATGCTCTCCGCAGAAAGAGGAGGAGAAGGAGGAGTTTTCAGTTGTTAGTACCTACTGTGTGCAGTGCTGGATTAAGGGAGTTTTACATCTGTCATTTAATCCTCACAGTAACCTCATGAAATAAACACTATTAGTCCAATTTTAAATAGGTGGAAACTGAGGCATAGAATGCTGAGGAAATTTGGCGGCTACTGTCTATCCCGGGGCCTTGCTCCAGCCCTGCAGTCTTCTGAAACAGGCAGTGAAGCTCCTTCTGACCACACCTAGAAGAATCCAGTCATTACACCTCTGCCATAGACATTTATGGCTCCCATGTCCAAGGCACAAGGGGCTGCGTTTGATGAGCTCTGAAGTGCTTTTATCCTCTTGCTGTCCACAATTTTTTTTTAGTTATAGGGTTTTGAAATGCCAGTATTACTATTCTTTCCCAGTACTGGGTGTGTTTCAAAGACACATTAATGATCTCAATGTTATAATATGCTTTAGGACCTTTTTTTTCTCATGAAAGGCAATTTCTCTGGGTGTTTATATAAGTTATAATTAGGTTAGTAACTCCTTTTATGTACACACAGCCATGCCATCATCGTCCACCTCTTAGCTGACTTTTGGAGTTTAGATTTTATTTTCTCTTAATTGACCTTCATCTTAATTAGGTTTTTGGAAGTCCAATCATGGAGTACATAGAAAATATTTATGCTTCCATTGTGTGAAACATCAAAGCGGGCTGCATTGCAGATGGTTCCCAAGATCAAAGCCAGCCGCCTGGGCCGTATTATTATTAGCGCAATTAGTCTGACATTGCTCCTTCTTGACTGTCCCCAAAGTGTAACTCAGAACAGGAGAAAATACTGCTAATTTTCAAGAAGAGGCTTTTATGAAAATGTGAGCTTGTGCTAGTGATGAGTGAACCACAGAATCTGGACAGAGTCTCAAGATTCTAAAAGAACACCTCACAACAAATTAATGAGCTTAGTCAGACACCCATTATGTCCCATCCAGCAGCACTTCGCACATGCCTGACCTTATAAAAAATTGCTCAGTAAATGTTTACTCGATGAGTAGGTGAAAAATGCACAGGTAAACTCTGCCTTCTTAACATTTCTTCAAATTTTGCAAATGGTGGTGGGCACAAATCAAGAATTATGCTAATATCAATTTCCTTTGGAATCACCTTTTTTACTCACACTTCGTAAACTGTATTTATAGTAGATTGCAACAACTAGCCATTGCTCTTTGTGCCCTGTTCAAACAATTTGTTTGACTTAAATGTATCTGTATTAAGTATATGTAGTCTCCAAGATGACACTACAGAGCCAGGTCTGGCTAGCAAAGCTCAGGAATACTGAGAAAGATCTAGTATCACCTTTGTCACTTCATCTAAGTCTGCCTACTGTGAACATGCCCCGTTATTGAAACTGATTCCTCTTCCTTTTCAAAACACAGGGTTTGGAATTCGGTCAGGATATCAAGATGGCTAAGATAATTAATGGCTGAATAGATTATTGTAATGAAACAAACCTTGAGCACCACTAAAAAAAAAAAAAAATTCCCAGTGCTGGTAATTTCTACCTACCAGCATTTTAGTGATTCCTTTCCTCAGTTGCCAACAGGTATCTGTTGCAGGGCACCTAGGAACTAGAGCAGTACACAAACTAAGAGACATAACAGTTTCTCTTGTTAGCTCACCAGCTGAACTCTCCAGTCTCTTCCTTTTTTTTCTCAACTGCTCCTAGGTAATTCTTCTCAACAAGTGGTCTTTGCATTGCATCTAGCCATCTGATATGCCAAATCTAATTTCTAAATGGGAGGAGGTCCTGGAGTTTACAGAAGCTACATTATTGACCTGAAATCTCTTCAACTAAAAAAGCTTGGTAAAATTTTGAACAATCGGCAGGCCTTTTGGTTTCTTGTGTCTTACTTACAATATAGCTGCTAGTTTCTTCCAGATCCCAGCCCTAGAAACAGTTGTCCTTTCATTACAGGTTCTATATGCAGTCCCTCAACTTCAGTTCTCATAGTGCATTAAAAGTGAATCTACTAGATGACCGGTTAGCTCAGTTGGTTAGAGGGTGGTGCTGATAACACCAAGGTTCGATCCCTGCATGGGCCACTGTGAGCTGCACCCTCCCTAAAAAAGAGTCAACTATGCCATTGTAGCATAAAAGCAATGTGTAACCAATCATCATGGCTGTTCCCCAATAAAGTTTTTTTAAAAAAGGAATCTACTTATGGGTTTGTCTCATCCTAGTGCCCAGAATACTGAGGATAATATCTAGTGCATAGTAAATGTCTAATAAATACAGCCTATTGATTTTATTTTGCCTCTTCCTACACTGGACTCTTTTCCTATTCCTGGAGAAATTTTCAAAAGCTGTCACTCTCAAGACTGCCCCTCACACCATTGACTAGCTATCCTACTTTCTGCCTTCCCACAGCTCTCTCTCCAACTTGGTTCATGTTGTTACTCTTTATAACCTCTTATCCTCTACTTATCTCCCTTTGAACTCAGCTCTGCCTTCACCCTGGTATCCAGAGCTAACCAACCCTACATAGTCATGGGGAGGCATGAGACACTGGCGTTTCTAAAGTTTGCCTTTATATTTGATAGGCCATTTATTTAGAGGAAGCAGAGGTTACTACCATACGCAGTTGGGACTGGAGACAGCTCTTGTCCCCAAAAAATAGATATTATTTCAACTAAACTTTTCAGTGCTTTGATTCAAAAATCACCTGATGAGAAAACTTTAGAAAAATAACTGCTCAATATGTAACCCGCTGGCTACCTTCACTAGATATTCATAGCTTCACCTATCCATTCTCCATGCCAACCTTTAGTTTATTCATTTATTTGGGAAGTATCAGTAAAGACACATCCTAATATTTATGATCTATTTTGGGATTTATTACGAGGAAATAGTAAGAATCCAGAGTTACTGTAATGTTCTACCATAACTTTGCAATGTGAACGAGAACCAGAACTTTCTGAGTACCTTCAGAGTACCAAGACTACTCTAAAGATATTGTATGATTCACTGCCATCATCACACTGACAGTGACCAGCCAAAGAGGAGCCATATTGGGCCCAGCCTGCCCCAGCAAGAAGGGATATTTACTTTATCATAGACAGACATTGTTTAGTATATGTAGTATTGCTAGCAGATAGTGATTTTTGAAAAAAGACAACTTTTAGTCACTTTCATTACTGTTTCTAAATTCTCCATACACAGTGCCCCAATTGGTCCAACATTGCATACTAACCCTGGAGCTAATTGAACCATCCCCATTCAGAGAGGACAAAAACAAAATTCAGAGCATTTTCAGCCAGAAAATCAAAGAACTTATAAGTGGTAGAATAGGACTCTAACGCGAGTCTAACTCTGAAGCCCTCTTTCCTCCTGTGACACCATGTGATAATAATAATAAAAATAATAAATGTAATCACTTTGGATGTTAAACATGTTCTCATATACATGATTTCATTTGTTCTTTACACCACACCTGAAAGCTAGGTAAGCAGGTGTCATCATCTACATTCATAAGTCAGGAGCTCCAGGACGTCAGCCTGTAGCCTCTGGGAGGTGACAATCTAAGTGACAGAAATGGAGCCCACATCTCCTGATTCCTAATGTGGGTTTATATCCACTGTGTCACTGCATGTTGTGCCCTGTAGTAGCAGAAATACAGGGTATTTCTGTAATACAGGGTACTGGTACCCTGTAATAACAGAAATATGTATAATAACATTTACCTTTCAAGCTATCAGCATGCTCCTCTAAATGGTCTCTTTCCTAATTAGGAATTCATTTTTCTCTAAAGGAGTTCATTCCAGTGGAAGCACAGAGGGGTACAGAACATGGGCTTCAGAAACATGGGTTCAAATCTAGACTCCATCAGATGCTGGCTATGTGAATTTGGACAAGTTACTAACCCTATGTAGGTCTGTCTTCTCATTTATAAAGTAGGTTAATAATCCTTACCTTCTAGGGCTATTATTTGGGTGAAAAGACTATCTAAAGCCAAGTAGAGTGCTGGCACATGGTAAATGACTATAAATCGAATTCTTTGTTAAGAATTGTGTTATTTTGGACCGGCCAAGTGATGCATTGGTTAAGTGCTGGCTTGGGATGTCAGTGACCCCGGTTCGGATCCCACATATGAGGGCCCATGACACTGCCCTCTAGAGCTAACAACAGCTCCTCCTGGAGCTGGGCTGCGCAAACCCCGGTGATGGTCTAGGCTGCAGCCCCTGTTGCAGTGGGCTGCCATAGGCTACTGTGAGTGGCCGGCAGCCAGTGTGAGCAGGTGGCAGCCGGTGTGATCTGCCAAGAGCCGCTATGAGCGGCTGTCCAGAGATCAGCGACCGATCTGCCTCACCCGAGAAGAGCGCAATGATGATACCAACATGAGCCAGTGAAGCAACGTCCTCCGCAACTAGACTGAAGAACAAAAGGACAGCAACTTGTCTGTTCCCCTTCCCCAGTTCCCCAGTGCTGTTCCTCTCCCCCTATTCCCCAATAAAATCTTTAAAAAAAAAAAAAAGAATTGTGTTATTTTATACTGTTACTCCAAATATTAGGAAGAATAAATGAATGATATTTTGTTTGCTAGTCCACTGTTATTCTTATCTTATTCATTCTAATTGAAAGAGTCCTGTTATTGGTGATATGAGAACCAAGCCCTTATTAATACTCAGAACCCAGAATTTTGAAGTAATAAAAACTGGAAGAGTCCTTTGACAATTGGCAAGCTATTTTAAAGTCACATAAAGAATACCAATGGATCTCCATGCAGCATTTTTATTAAGTCACATTTTTATTATAACCATATTTTGAGCAGGGACATCTATTATTTTAACTACAATAGTCATGCCACAATATGATTTGTAATAATTTTTCTTAGCCTCACCCATACAGAGTTCATTACAAATGAATTTTGAAATGTTCATTCCAATAAACCATGAGCAAATAGACCTGCACCATTGTGTCATTTGAGGGCTGGAAACAATGAGCCCTTCATACATTTATCATTACCTGTGAATTTACCAGAGTACAAGAAACTTTCTAGAATTTCAAGGAAGTCTTTGGCCTTCGTAATTGATTGGTGTCATCTTGTCCCAAGATTAGTGCACTTAATAGTGTTCAACCCTAGTTCACTGCCACCTTTCCCATGCTGGCGTCTCTGAGGTGTTAATAAATAGCTTACTACTTAGCTACTCTTGTTCTGAACACATTGAGAAATAAAAGAGTAGTATGGGAGGCCCATCTTGCCCCATTATTAGAGATCAAAGTGATTAGTGCTAGTAGCTTTTGTAGCCTACTTACCTCCCCCATCATGACAGCCTTGGACTGGGGCAGGCCTGCCCACTTGAGAAAGGGAAGGAAGTGGCCCCAAGTAAGACTTCATAAGGGAGAAGCAGAGGTTCTTCTCTTCTCCCCACCACAAGTTTGGTCCCCAAAGGAAGAAGGTGAAGACATGAGCCAAACAAACCTAGTTTATTCTTCCCAAAATTTTTAGTCAGAGAAACCATTCTTCCCCCTATGTCTCAGAGCAAGGATGTACACTAAATAATCTCCTGCCATGTGAAAGGAAACATCCAGAATGAGAAAGAATTCTCCCATAAAACTCCAGAGCCAGGACCTGTATTCCTGGTCCCCTGGAGGAAGGATTGGAAGGCAACCACGTTGTTATTATGTTAGGATGCCACAGCTAGGAGCACCAGAAGTAGAGGTAGTGGAAGGTGTAGAGCCTTGGCCCAAGTTTAGGGCTGGTTGAGTAAAACGATAGTCATTAAGGATTTGTCAGTTATAACCATGTGGCTCCTGAAAGTCAGAACTAGTTAAAATTCATTTTACAAATTGAGAAATTGAACAAAACAATAGAATCACAAGCAAGATTACTTCCCCAGCCAACATGCTACAGATTATGGAGTCATTGGCAGCTTTAGAACCTCATACAGGTGACCATTGAACAACATGGGGGTTAGAGGCACCAACCCCTGTGCAATCAAAAAATTTACACATAACTTTGGACTCGCCCCCACCTTAACTAATATCCTAGTGTTGACCAGAAGTCTTACCAATAACATAAACAGTCAATGAACACATATGTTGTATGTTGTGTGTATTTTATAATGTATTCTTACAATAAAGTAAGCTAGAGAAAAGAAAATGTTAATACATTTACAGTATTGAAAAGAATCCCCACATAGAAGTTTTACCACACAGTTCAAACCCATGTTGTTCTAAGGTCAACTGTACAGTGCAGAGGTGAGCATGGGAAACTAATATTCATTCAGCATTTTACTGCTGACCATCTGTTTCTCTTCTTATGTATCTTACCTCAGTCGATGGCATCACCTAGATGTTCAAGCCAGAAGCCTGGCTGTTATCTTTGACACTCCTCCTTCTTTTCTTCACCGTTCACATCTAATCTTGTCAGTTCTGAAGCTTTGTATCTCTGGATCTGAAATCTGTCCACTGCCTTCCAGACCCTTTATCACAAACCAAGTGCAGTCTCTCTCTGGAATCCTTCAGCAATCTTCAAATAGACTTCCTTGCCTCTGGTTCCAACAGTTTATAGATGAAGAAATTGAAGCAATGTGACTTCCGACAAGGTCTGAACTCTGTAATGAGGAAGAACAATGAGGGACAGAGCCTAGATTTGAGCTCAGGTCTATCAAACTTTAAATCCAAGCTTTTAACCTCTGTTTGATATTCCATCCCTATCCAAATACCTCCCCCACCAACACCACTACCCCCAGTTATTGCATTATTCTTTGACTATTGCGCACTAATGATCTATATAACCAATCATTGACTGAAAGAATTTTAAATGGAACCCCTTCATGATAGTTTTAAGCTAAATCCTTGTTTTAAAAGAGAAGAAAGAAAAGGCTCAAACTGGTAAGGATGCTTGCCTAGGCCACAGTTCTGGTTAAGGGAAGAGTCAAAATCAGACCTCAGGTGTCCTATTTCTGACTGCTAATCCTGACTCCTAACTTATAGAATAGATCAATAAGTTAATTTTGAAGGTTAGCAATGGAAGGGTTAAATGAGGTGTGGATATGAAAACACATTTGGATCATAATGATGCAAACTTCTCATTTGTAAAGAATGGGCAGTTTTGACTAGAATTGGGTTTTTTTTTAATAGCTGGAAGGGATGCTATCAATCATTAAAGTGTGATCTCCTCATTATATAGGTAGTAAAACCAAGGCTAAGAAAGATAAAGCGTATAATGGGAGGTCCACACAAAGCAAATTGAAATTAAATTCCAGGATTCCTAGTTTCCAACCCAGGGTTCTTTCCACTCATCACGTTGCCTTTTTGTGCCTGTACAAAATTGAGCAGATAAGTCAAAAGCAACAGCAACAACCACCACCACCACCCACTCTGGCATGCCTGTTTACACACTGGCCGGTGATGCTTATCCAAACCTGCTCTAATTCCCCTTCTCTAACAGTGATTTAAGGATATCCAAGCTGATGTGAAAATGAAATGGGGGAGAAAATTGCAGGCTAACTAGATGCTTTCACACATCTTTTCTAAGAACAGAGTCATCTATAGGCAGAAAACTCGGAAAATAGTTTGTGACTCTGAGGGAAAAAACTCCAGAAATAAGTGAGCTGCACCAGGCACTGAGCAGATTTAAATGAATTTTGTGTACTATAGATGCCTTTACTATTTTCCCTAAATAAGCATTTTCCTCTACAAAGTCTAGACAGATTGTTTGGGTGGATTTGTTCCATGTGCATGCAGCCACGTTGCCCATTTGCTGGCAAAAAGCCTTTGGACAGAAAATTCTTTTTCTCTTTGAAGGTCCATAACCTGAGCAAACACAGCATCATCAAGCGAGGACCTCACATCTACCATCCTGACTCAGTCATGTGGACCTGGAAACACTTGTTCCATTCTCCATAAGATTCTTTGAAAGAATCATATCAAATTAGAATGTCAGATGTGTTTTTTGTTACTGTTTTGTAGCCCAGTCCTAAGCAGAAAGAATCAAGTGCACAACTTCCAGAGAGAGTAGAAAACTGGTACACCAGGAAGGCATCTATGCACCAAGAAAGATTTCAAATTGTACCTTCATACATAAAAGCAAAATTACCTGGGTCATAGCAATAAGGGAACACATAGGAGAGAAAAGGTAAAGTAATTGTCTAACACTAGTTTGTTTGCTTGTTTTTCTGCATTCCTGAAACAATATCAGGCTCAGCTTCGGTTGGGAGCACTTATAGCCCTGTATTATTTTCATCTGACTTCTTACTGTCGTCTCAGACTGGAACAATCCTAATGATGATAATGAGAAAGAAAAATGCTCAAATTATACATTAAAATTCCAAGTCCTTTAGAATCACCACTTAATTTATGAACAGAAAAATAATCTATGCAAATATTACAATCTATGGTTGAAATAATCGATGGTTTATTGGAGGAGGGTAAAAAAATCCTAGATTCTATTTCCATAAAACCCTGCTAAGTATCCCATTTAACTAAACCAAGTCTATATTGTCATTAATTATCTCTTATTTTTATTTAGTTTTCTAGTGATCAGCCCCATTTAGCTGATCGCATAATTCATAGAAATGGAGCTTTAAGACTATTTTTTCCTGCCCCTCTTCAATCAGACTCCCTTTTCTAATTTCTTCTTACATGGAAATTCTGGAGTGTTCTCTGACTGTCATGTAAACTGTGTGCCTACTGTGTGCCTGTCTTTCCCACAGATCCTCCCACTATCACGGAATCCAAGAGCAACGAAGCCACCACAGGGCGACAAGCTTCACTCAAATGTGAGGCTTCTGCAGTGCCTGCACCTGACTTTGAGTGGTACCGGGATGATACCAGGTATGTATGTGCAAACCTGCTGTGCGCCCATCGCTCTGATAGGTGGTCCTCAGGACACCAGAAGCCCTAAGGACAAAAACAAGCCTAACTAATTATTTAGGCCTACACCATTATCCTTTTTCCCATGTCTCTTTATCAAGTGCTATGGGGCCTATAGGTCTTAAGCTGAAAAAGACTCCAAAGCTCTCAGGTTACATGCAGAGGCTGAGGTAGGTGCTTCAGTGGGCAGTGCCCCCTGCATGTCTTTCTCGCCTATAGCAGAAACCAAAGCCCAGTGAAACACGTCCATCCCTGAGTCTCCTCTGTGGATGGACATTGACTCAGATAATATGGAATTGCAAAATTAAATGAGGATTTGAGCAGGGAGTAACAAACTCCGATGACTTCCTTTCTCTCCTTTTCCTCCAATATCACGATGAAAAAGGAATTACTATGCCAAATCTTCATCAGTTTCTTTTCACTCTTCTGTCTTTGAACTCTTAGGATAAACAGTGCCAATGGCCTTGAGATTAAGAGCACGGAGGGCCAGTCCTCTCTGACGGTGACCAACGTCACTGAGGAGCACTATGGCAACTACACCTGCGTGGCTGCCAACAAGCTGGGGGTCACCAACGCCAGCCTAGTCCTTTTCAGTAAGTATGCCAAAGCAGACCCAGCTGGGAAGAACTAAGTGGTATGTATTCTCCCATGGAAAACTTAAAAATTATTATTATTTTTTTATTTATTAAAGGTGAATATACAAACATCAGAATATAGTCACTGAAACAGAAACACAGATTCCCAATCCCTATGCATAAGCCAAGGTTTACAAATGGAATAACTTCTCTCTCTTCCCTGGCTTACTTTTGATAGCTGATTTGGTTTTTTGTTTGTTTGCTTGCTTGTTTGCTTAATTTTGTTTTTTTTTCCTGGGTGGTTTAACTGAAAGACTATGCAGAGAACAAATATCTATTTGTTGGTGGTCTCTTTCAGGAGCAGAAGTGATGTAAGATCCTGAAAAATGGATGGCAGTGAAAATATGGCAGTGATGAGAGTGATTAAGGAAGAGATGTTCAGTGAGAAAGGATTAGATGCTGGGAGAAGGGAGAGGCTGAAACAAGAAAGTGTGTTACTAACAACACAAGAGGGAGGGTGGAACCAATGATTAAAACATAATATAAAACCTAACGGAGGAAAAAATGGTTGCAGAAAGGTTTCCATGTGACAGCAGGAAACATTGCTTGTCTGATATATTTTTGGAAGAGCAGTGGAATGATAGGAGAGAGGAGCATTTCTGAAGACCAAAGAGGATGCTAAAGGCAGACTAAGAAGGGATTGGTTGTGTCACTGATGTTAGCAGGAGAGCCCATCGTGGAGCCTTGCTTTTTAGCAGCATTTAATAGTCAGGTATCTAACACCCATGCCTTGTGGCCCAGTAGCTATCAGCATAGAAGCAAATGCTCCAGAGAAACAGAAGTATAATGGGTGAGATCAGGGAAAATGATAAATTTGGCCTTCAGTTTCCATTATAACTCCCATTGACTTCAGTCTCTAACAGCTTGATGGGATACACCTATACAAATGCTGTGTCAATATGAAGTGTAAAATTCATATCCCTGCTTACTTGTCTCCAAAGACCAAACATCACTGTTTGATCTTTGCTTCAGATAGAGACATCAATATCTTAAGACACTTGAGAAGACATTTGTTCAGAAATATAGTTACCAGTTTCACTCCTTACATTGGAATTCCATAAATAAAGGAGAAAAATCAGACTCAACTATGAATTTGAGATTCTGACAAGTTGAAGATGATCTGGTTAAGCAGAACAATCAATATACACTTAACAAGAGGTTTTATAGGGCTTGGAAAAGAGAAAATGGGTAATGGGATTAGAGAAAGGGGGCAGCTATAAATTTGCATTAAAGTATCTTTTCTTCCTGTTCCACCAAAAAGAAGTGTGCTAATGAGATATTTCAAATATTAAATAAAATAATACCAATGGACTGAGAGAGAAGAAGGGAAAGGAGGAAGAAAGGATGTAATACCTGAGGAGGACAGAGAGTGCATGGGCTGGGCCAAAAATAATGGAGATACTGCTAGTCTGAAAGGTAATATCAAGCCCTACAATAACATTGCCCTATTCACAAAAGTCCATTTAAAGGACTTTTAAAATTAATTAAAGTTAAGACAGGTCCAATAAAATGTCAAGAATCTTACAGAATTTCTTTTGTAAACTGAGAATCAAGGAGCTGGACAAGTGTATCATAATTATATTGCCCTCAATGATTTCACAGAAGTCGCTCTCAGTTACATACCTGAGAAGCCATGATGCTGTGATGAATGATGTACCACCATCCAGTGGGCTCACACTGCCCCCTGCAGGATGGCCCACACAGGCACGCAGAGGCAGCCATGCATCAGTCTTCGGTTTTGCACTGATTTCCCACCTTATGGGAAAGTTAGGAGGTATAATACTTGCAGAAGAATAGACTATGAAAGATCACTAGGCTTTGGGGTGAAAAGAAGCTATTAAGATTGCCAGAAATTAGTGATTCTATTGCCCTGTGTGTTAGACCCAAGGCCTAAGTGTGGACATTTTAAGGGGGAAGCTCCTCTTCTTCTGTAACAAGAATGGTACTTCCGCCACACCCTCCCCACCATCACCATTTAGGTTTCCAAAGTGCATTATTACAGCCTTCATAGTGGAACCCTTGGGAATGCAGCTCTATAGTAGCCTACGTCCCACAAGAAAGAAAAAGAGAGCGGGCGGGGGGGAAGAGAGGGAGGGAGGGAGGGAGGAAGGAAGGATAGGTGGCTGGGAAGGAGGGGTGGAAGAGGAAGGGGAAAAAAGAAAAAAGTGTATGTGTGAACAGAGTCCCCATCACTTAGATTCAAAGTAGAGGGGCAGTGCTTTCCCACAGAACAGGGTCTGGAGGGGAGCGATTCTTGGGAGGGGCCGCAGAGGCTGGCTGCTCCGACAGAGAGCACTGTGTGGGCAGCGGGGTGCTCTGCTGACCCAGCCAGGCCAGAGCAGATGAGGCAGCTGGTGAGCTGCTGCCAGCCAGACGCAGCAGCAGGTAGAAACCAGAGCCAGGGCCCCTGAAGAGTTCACAATTATCCATCTTCACTGGTGCATCAGCACATTTTTGGTGTTCACCGCCGTGACGTGTGCTGACTTTTTACACAGTGTCAGTTTGCGGTCACTGGTACCGATTGCCCTCCACCATATACATACATGTACTTTTGCACTCTCTAGGGAAATAGTGGTCTCCAATGGGGTCAAAATAATGGAATGAGAGTATAAGATACACTGTACTTATAGTAATTTTTTCTTCATTTAAGCCAGTGGAAACATTCCTTTCTTATTTATTGTTCTCCACACATTCTAGCATTCTGTTTGTCAAGGGTATGACTTCATCCTGGGCAAAGGGTTCCATTATATAACTTTTCTGAACACATTAATCCAATGGCACAATATGTAATGTGTATGGGCAAGGACTCAGCTCCTTTGTCCCTGTCAGATTGGGGCAACATGCATCCGATGGATAAAGACCTGGACTTCTGATGATGCTAAGAGAAGTTTCATTGTCACCATATGTAATGTAATAGATTCAATATTTCCACACTGATGACTGCAATGTACCCACAAAGGACACCAATCTTGTTTCTCTGCTTACGTTGAGTTACTTGTAAAGCAACAGATAGGAAGAATAAGGGTGATGATTTTAATGGCCTTACTTCTTATCAAATGAGTGCTTACAAGGTACTCTGCACATGTGCTAACACTTAACATACATGATCTCATTTAACCATCAGGACAACCCTATTGGGTACATATATGTCTCTACTGTACAAAGAGATTCAATAACTAAGTGAGGCTGCAGGGATTTAAATTTAGGTCATCTGTTTCCAGAGTTTAGGGTCTAGACCAAGGGTCAGGAAACTTGTGAGACGGAAGAGCTGCCAGGGGTCGGCAAACAGCAGCTCATGACCCACATGCAACTCTTTAGGTACATACATGTGGGTCTGAAGTAAAACTGAAAATGAAAGTAAAATTATCATAGTTTCATTTATAATACTACTTTAAATTTTCCTTATTTGTAAAAATATATTTTTGGCTCTCGAATAATTCTTAAATTGTTGTGAGGGACAAGATGGCTCTACCACGTGTTGACAAGCTTTTGAGATGGAACCTACCCAAACAGCCACATGTGGCTCGAGAGCCACAGTTTGCCAACCCCTGCTCTAGACCAACACATCATCTAGATTTGTTGATGCAGGAAAAGGTTAGGAGATGTATCTTTTGTTGTTTGGAGGTGAGGAGACATCTAATTTTTTTCTCTTGTTGTCAATTAATGAGGTCTTGCCACTGATTATTCCTGCCCACCCAAGAGCATTGCTTCTGTCACCTCCCACATCCAGTTCCATTAACTCTCACCAGCCTGGGTCTACTAGATTCCTTAGACTGCTGCTTCTCTTTGTCGCCTTGAGATTATGGATAATATTTCAGCTTAGTGGTCAGCATTTGACCCTTGAAGGGTCCCATAGGATGCTTAAAGGACGGATCAATATGTGGATTGGTAAGGTACATTACTCTGATGTTTGAGGCTATTGAGCACAAAAGAATAAAAATACAAAGAAGTCTGCACTGGTCCACACCGCATCAGTGTGTAGGCAGTTTTTACATTTTCTTTTTAATTTTAAAAGATTATTAACTTGTAAACCTATACTTGATTAAGTTTCAAGTACTATCTAAGCAACCCAGCTCTGGAGAGAGCCCTTAAAATGAGGGCCTCCCTGCATCGTTAGAAACCATTTTAAGTTATTGTCCTAGGGGCCCAGTGTTTAAATATGCACCACTTGATGAGGCCAGTGAAGACTTGGCAAGGCCTCATAAGCAGCTACTTCTGGATGCCACATAATAGAACAATTTGAGCAGCTCTTTGAATACTACCCACATGTAGTTTGAAAGACTGGCTGTAAACTATTCATAAGGGCTCTCTGTGGATACAAAAGGAAATAGATGGGAAACTAGTTTTAGTTTCAAGAAGAGGATATGCTGATTTCCAGAAGACCACTGAATATCTGCATTCCCACTGGAAATGAAAAGAAAATCATATTGGAGTTAATAAATTACCTCAACCCTCAACTCCAGCTTTGTCATTTAGATGCTTTTAATTCAGAGGGTTTTCTTGTGAGACATTAATGCCCATGTAAGTGCTTCTCAGGCTGTCCCAGCAGAATCAGCTAATAATAATAACTCATTCCTCCATTTTGCAGATAAGGAACTGAAGCTCAGAGTTAAGGGACTTGCAAAAGCCACAGAATGTAGTGCTGGAGTCAACCTTAGAGTTCTGTTCCTAAAACTTCCCAATCAGTTGCTAAGTTAGGTTGACCTACTCAAGCACAAGCATACATCAGAAATACTGTGGGTTCAATTACAGACCACCGCAATAAAGCAAGTATTGCAATACCGCAAATCATCATCTTTTTGCTGGTGGAGTGTCTTGCATTCACTTTGTAAAAAATGCAACATCTGTGAAGTGCAATAAAACAAAATGCAATAAAATGAAGTCTGCCTGTATTAGCAGCCAAAAGACAAAGCACATAGCACCAAGGTTCTTGCCCTCCCCTATTTTTGGATATCAAAAGTTGGAGAGTTTTCTTTTTCATTTTCAGTGGCATTTACTTCACTTTACACTCTTACAGGAGCCCACAGGCCCTAGCAAAAACTGTAAAATACAGCAGAATGATGGTGGAAGAGTAAAGATCAAAAGCTGGGATGGGATGCATCTAAGGAATGATGTGTCAGTAGGATGGAATTAAGAGAATGAAAAGAACTAATGGGGCGTGATAGGACTCAGATGATGATAAGAGGGTGGAGCTAAGATGATAATAACAAGCTGGGAAGCAGCTAAAAAGGCAGTGAAAGGAGGGTGGATGAGATGGTTTAGCAATACAAATGGTCTTGTGGAAATGAGGGCAGAGTGCATTTACCCAGCTGTGAACAGTGTGATGAAAAATTATTAAGCTAAATTATTTAAAGAGTCTGAATAATAATAATAATAATAAATACAGTAGATAGAATATAATATGGGACAGTGGTCTTCAACTGCTACATAAATGTTGAAAGCAGTTTAGCTATTTATTTTCAAAGCTGGAAACTTAACACCAAATAACCAATGGAGGTTTAAAGCGTTTTTTCTACTTGACACTTATGTAACCAAGACATAGTTGTTCACTGCACTGTTATTGACCTGTTCCATCTTAATGCGCTTAGGAAACTTTGGCATTTATGCTACAACTTTCAACCAAGCTAGAGTAAAAGCCCACTTGGTAAGATGAATGGGTTTTCTGTTTCCACAGGTCTTGAGTGCCCAAATTCCGGCAAAATCTATGCTTTCTAAGCTTATGGTACACAATGGCAAGCAGATCAAATTTGAATATGCACATATGCTTTTTTCATTGTGGTTTTCTGATTTTTGTTCTGTTTCATTTATCATTGGTCTTTATTTAATCAAGCTGCTAGAAAGAATGTAGAAAAGGGTGTACTAACTCTGTTACACTGCAGGGCTTGGGGGTAGCATCATCTCTTTGCCTCTCTGAAAAAGCCTCAGAGGAGGATTTAGAACGAAACCTGGGGTTTGGTTGAGATAAGTAGAGGATATCTTAAAGCCTGAACTCTGTCAGCATGTACAATTTATGGTAAGTAGCTTGGGGAACGGACTGTGAGGGACATATAACCCAAGACTCAAGTGTTCCAAAGAAAGGCATTTCTTGTGACTCTACAGGATGTATCTATCATCAGGCAAATTGGATTGGTTGATCCAATTTCAGGTGAGATTGTATTCCCACAAGAGGGTGGGGATTAAGGAAAAGACTAAAAATAAAATTATATCATGCCCAGAAACGTAGTACTTTGGCAGTACTCTTGCACTGATGTCAGTAATATGGAAGTAAAGACCTGAGGGAAAAGTTGAATTAGTATTTCCCAAAATAAAGTTTCCAGATGCTTGGCTAAAGCTGTTATGAGCTATCGTGCCTAGGGAGAGGAAAGGAATCCTTAGCTACCATAGGTCCATCTGTCATGAGTTAAAGAGCCCAGAACCAGGAACAAAATGTATAACCTGAATTTCATCACTACTAATTTAAACACCCTCAACCCCAATCCTCCAAAAAATCTCTAATTTTGGTAGTCGTTTTATCCACTGAAGGGTATGATCCTGTTTGTAGGATTACTAGCTCCAATAAGATGTTGTCCCCTACTGCAGTTAAATGTTTTTAAAAAGGATTTGGATTTTAAGTGTTACTAGTAGCTCTTGATACTTTAGTGTTGGCAGGAAGAACAGACAAACTCTCTATGGGAGAAATAATCCTATAGACATGGAAATTCATCTGTTTTATAATTGTCTGAAAGGCTAAACATGAGTAAGATATACATAGATATATAGATACATATCTCTCTATATATGAACTCTCCATGACGCTTACTATTTTTCCCCTTTAGAACGTGTTTTACCCACAAGCCCCCACCCCATTCAAGGTCAGTATGATTTTTATCACTGTAGTCTTATCACTGGGTCATTCTCCATCATCTATTAATGTGGTAAAAACACAAAGGGGGAAACACATTCACAAAATTAACATCCAATAGAAATCATTATTTTAAACCTTCAAAAGAAAGTCAGTCAGTTGCCCCACACCAGTTGACAGGCATGTAACTGATCCAACACCTAACTTAACTTCAAGTTGAGAAGAGGATGCTAAATTCAGAAAGCAATTTTTTCTTCATGTACTATATATTAAAGATGACTATGAACTCACATATTTGGAACAGAGCCAGTTAAATCCTATAGCTTATAAAAATACAAATCCTCTAGCTGACCACCCTCACATTGGGAGGCTTATGCAATCTGAATCTGAAGTCATTTGTATCACTTGTAAAAATGAATTTACCTACTGCCTGAGGCTCAGCTAAGCCCAATTACAAGGACATTACTTTTTCTTAAAATCTTGGCCAATTCAGGGATGTTTCCTTTTAAACATAACTATTTTAGAAAACACAAAAGGGAAAAACAAGGTAATCATGCTGTATTCCTTTTCATAAAACTTTCTACACATTCAAATTAAATTTTGCCTCCCACATCACATTTAGATGCAAGTTGCAGCCCCAACCTTCTAGCTTAAGGCTGTTTAAAGGCAAATTGGCAAATAAAATTAAAACATTACCAAAAAATCTGAAATGAAACCAACCTACCATTGAAATTAAATTCCAGAAAAGTGATTTGCAAATAACACACAAAGACTTGAGAAAAAATGGAAAGTAGGCCATGCGGGGGCTAATGTGGAAAAAATAAATCCAATTAAACAAAATTATAGTATACACTGTAAAGAAAATGTGCTCAGAATTAAAGGTAGAAAGCTGCTGTTTTATTAGTTTGAAGACAGATCATGTTTCATTACCACTTGTCCGAACTAAAAATTAGGCCAGGATTGGGTGTAGATATTCAGATCGTCAATAATGCAATGTTTTGCATATCTATGTACTCATAGATATACAGACTTATTTTAATTATATTTGAAAGGAGGACTGCAAGGTTTTAAGGATCAATTAGAATTCAATGAAAAGGTTACTCTTAAATTTGACGAAGGGTCCAAACTATTTTTAGAACTC
This sequence comes from Aselliscus stoliczkanus, assembly GCA_033961575.1. NCBI lineage: Eukaryota > Metazoa > Chordata > Mammalia > Chiroptera > Hipposideridae > Aselliscus > Aselliscus stoliczkanus. Next base: position 69,252,823 of record CM066729.1, read on the forward strand.
TGTTGAATAAAATCCTCCCCTAAAACATTAATGAAATCTGTTTCTTATGCCAGCCACTAAAAATAACACTGTTAAAATGTACCTGTTTGTTAGACTTGACATGAAACTTTGTGTCATGGAAAATATCCCATTTTGAATTCCTGACATGCCACAATTATTTTAAGACATCTTTTTGTGTTGCTGCAGAGATTGACACCATTTTATCATGTTGCCATCTTGCCAGTATCTTGATGTGACAAACACATACATACACATTGGTCCCAATGGATAACATTTTCAAAGAGATCTTGCTCTATCCAAGGGAACTTTGCACAGTGTCACTATGACTCTAGGTGTCCTTTGTGAGAGCAGTGGTGCAGCCACAAACTCAAATATTTTATCTGATCATGCTTTATGATATAGGTAATGTTGAACAAAATGAAGCCAGATGCAATTCACAAAGGACAGCTGTTGGATATTGAAAAACAGGGATGAATTATATGGGATTTTGTTCAACTCGATATTTTCCCACACACTGAACTGTTGATTGGAGAATGACCCTAGTTTGATTTTACATCGTAGATAGAGTGTAGATAGCTTTCGTAGACCCAGTAGTTTTAGAGAATATAGTTTATCTGACTACTAATATTTGGGGCTTCTGCTGATCAAAATTGAAAAGCTGTTCGTGGAGACTTGGGATAGCTGGTATGAGAAGTTGGTATAGAAAGATAGTGCCATCTTAAGTCCCTTGTTCCTTACAAAGACTTTATTTTTATAGAGATCAAAGCCCTTTTCTCCTCTCTTTTCCAATCAAAATGGGAAATGCAGTTTCTCATGGGGACAAGAAATACTAACATGAAGAATCTTTAACTTTTTTTTTATAGTGCTACTTAAGTATCAAAATATCTATGAAAGGCATGCCTGCCTCACTATGATCATAACTAGAGCACAAGATACCTTCACTAACTAAATATTGTATTTTGTCATCTATGTGGAATCCTACATTTTAGCCCTAAGTGTTAAGATGTCTATTAGCAGTTGGCTAATGCAAATGGCCTGAAGGATTTTGAACCAGTTAATTGCCTTAAGGTGTTTCTCGTAAGGAGGAGAAAGTCCCGAAGGTCCTTTTCTATCCTCCCATCATAAAAAAAAAAAAAAAAAAAGAGAGAATCTTTCCTCCTACTTTCTAGTAATAGAAAACACATGTGTATTTCCAACTGCTCCATTGTTAGTTAATGTCCCTCATCGGAGGGTCTCTCCTCCACCCCCACTCTACATGGCTCATCAAGCTGAGGGGATAAACAGCAGGGTCACAGCAGGAATGCAGTCCTAAACCCCTCCAACCTGTGATTAAACAAAAACAAGGCTCAATAAATCAAATGTATTTCCCTTGAGTTTCCTTCATCATATTGCTTGATTTTCTACAGTGATGATGATAATACTGGAATTACACCAAAGGATAATTTGTGTTGTTTGTGGCCAATCAAATTTTTTAAATATCCTTTTCTATTCTGCCAAAACCTAAACAAAAAAAAGCAGCGCTCTTCCCTGCTTTTTAATTTAAAAGATATAATATATATATATATATATATATATATATATATATATATATAAATTTTAAAAAGTAGTGTTCCATCTTTGATCTGTTTCTGATAGGTGTTTTTCTCATTATTTTTAATTTAGGTTCGTTTATTCTGAAATGAGTCCTGAACGGCATATATGTACATAACTACCCCTGAATATATCGCTGCAGAAACTCCACTGAATTGTAAAATGAGGGAAGAGTCTACATCTGAGGGAGCTTTTCTCACTTTGTTAGGCTCAAATCATTTCCTGAGGCCTCTGAGTACTGGGAAACGATAACATTTTTCTTCTCTCCCTCTATGAGCTTACTGTGCAGAGCCCTTCAGGATATAACTGCACCCACAGATGCCCTCACATTTACAAGGACTGCAGGTTCTAAACGAGATGACCAGACTGGTCTCAGAAAGTTAAAATGAAGTGAAAGAAAAGGACAAGGACATACCACCATTGTCTTGTTTTTATCACCCTCAAGTGAGGAATTCTCTGGAGCCTGAGGCTCTCTGGGCTCAATCAGCCCATCTTTCTCCAATCATTGCAACATTAAAAAAAAAAAAAAAAGTCAATAACCCTGGAATGTTTCACTTGTTTACCTCGCATCTGATTTTTTACCCCAAGTGAACAGCCTTTCCATTCACTAACCCCATGTGGCCAGTGGGTTTGGGGATGTTGAGGTTATCTCCCAGCTTCAGGCATTGCACTGAGTTTGTTCACAGCTGCTCGCCATTCAGTTCCTGTTTTTCCATTGATAAAACACATCGCACATGGCTGGGTTTGCATGATTAATACAGCCGTCTAAAGCTTTCTCTGAAAACAAAACAAAACCCTCCCAAATTAAAGTTTACAAAAATTAAAATCCAATCCACAAACAAACCAGGCTTGCAGACACCTGAAGTCTGCCTGGAACGTTTCCACCTGAGGGAGACTGGTGTTGCTATGGGCAGGCCTGGCATCAGAACAGCCAGATACTATCTACAACAGGAGGACGCGGTAGCCCAGCCCTCACCGGGCACTCCCAGGAATGGGCTCTCAAAACCAGATTCCACTGGGGTATGAAGAAAACTGGGAGAAAAATCCTAAAAATAGCTCAGGTTGCGATGCGAGGATGACTAGATAATCCCTACAGCTTTTTTTCTTTTCTGTAGGATATTATCCTAAATATCAATGAGAAAATGCCTCTGTTCAATTCTGTCTTATAACAGCACTTTCACCTTGTCTAATAATAATGATAATAATAATAATAATAGCTAACATCAATAATGGGCTTCTTATGTAGCAATAGAGTTCTAAGGCCTCTTGCATGTATTAACTCCATGAATTCCACAACCCTAAGAAACTAACATATACTTTTTAATCATTATAATGTACCCAAATTCCAGTTTACTCCCCACTGCACCCAAGCACATGTATAAATCCATAGTATATTTTAAATAAACATTATGTATTCATTAATTGTTCATTAGATACATAGCTGCTTAATGAATTTTAAAAATTCATCTAATTTACTTTATTATAATGCTTATAACACACAATACCTAATACCCACACTTTTACAAAGTCCATTTCCAAACATACTCAACTCACACATTATTTATATGAAAGCATTCATCTTTTTTTTTTTTTTTGAGGGCAGTGTTACTGACCCACACATGTGGGACCGAACCAGGGCCGCTGGTTTCCCAAGCCAGATCTCAACCACCGCACCACTCGGCCGGCCCTGAAAGCGTTCATCTTTTAAAACCATGAGCAGAGCTGTCTGGCATCGGCACATCTAATTTCACACACTTATTTAGGCTGATTTACATACACACCTCTATTAATCATGGATAATTACAAGCATTGTTCTCTTTAATTCAGTTTTTCCAACTGTGAAATGGGAAAGAAATTATATTTTTCATGCCTACAAGCTTACAGTGATGTATTAAATAATATATTAAGGAGAGTTTCAAGTTCCTAGGAAGAAAGTACTTAGAATTTAAAATAACCATATGCAGGGACACATATTTGTCAAAAATTTTAAAGTACTGCTATTCAGAGATGTATCATATTGTGTGGATATTAACTAGATATAAGTTTAGTGTGGCTTCATTGTATTTCGATGTATCATAGATTTTAGGGATGTCTAAAATGCCCATGGTGCTAACAAGTTTAAATAAAGAAGCATCCTAGGGCCAAATAAAATAAATTCATTATTTTTCACCAGCCTCATAATATTGCACTGAAGAAGAGTTGCAACTTGCACTGTTTCCTATTTTGTGGTCCACACACACTCACACATATCAGTGAATGCCTATATCATGCACATTACCATCGGTTACAACTAATCTAAACTCCTCAGTCTAAAGAACTTGCCATTTTTTGTGGTCAAAGGTGTAAAGTATGTCCTAGGAAAGGTTTCAGTTTTTAAACAAATGGCTTTTTTCCCACTTGCTGGTGGAAACAAGGGCCTTGTTTTTACTGATAGAGCTTCAGCAGCCCTGTCAACACAAATTTACAGCAATATCACAGACCCTGATTTATACACATGAAGAAAATTAAAAATTAACATTATTACTGGATAACCATCCCCTGATTCTTTTACAGGGAGTAACAGTCTGACTGCCTCCTGATTTTCTTTATTGGTGGAGAACCAAGTGAGATAGTTGTGTCAATATTTCACCTGGACTCAGTCAATCAAATCAGCCAATCTAGTGATTTAGACCCAACTGTAATAGTTGGCCCAACCCAATGATTTAGGACCCAGTTGTAGCAGGCACTTCTCTTTGTTGAATCCATTTCTGTGTCTAACTCTTCTCACCTCTCCATTCTTCCTTCTGCTCTGTTTCCCTAAATGTTCTTGTTCTCTCCCTGTTAAAATTTGCAAGCAAGAATAAATCTGAAATTTATTCACACTATTGTTTAAATGTCCAACAATGGCTTGGAAGCGTTACCTCTCTCAGAATTTACATTCGCTTCAAGCTAAATGGCTAAAAATCCTACAGGATCGATTTAAAGATAGGAGAATTTGTAGTGCTTGGGACTCTTTTCTAATGCCTTTCCCCATCTTCCTTGCCTGGATCTGCTTATACTAGTCGTCAGCCTTTGCTGGGGATCTCCCTGTGCTATTTAGATTTATAGAACCAGCAGGGATTTGAAGATGAATATATTTTTGAAAATCCAAGCTCCCACTAAATTTTAATTTGATGGAAATAGTTCTTTTCCATGAGCTTTATGGGAGAAAAAAATATCTTTCAAAGTAACAATTACCTTTGGGGATTAAGCTTAAGTAATTGACAGTCTTGTCTTTTTAATTAAAAGGAATAAAGCTGCCTAAGAAGAGCTCAGTGAGATTTGCAGCAGAAAATGTTGGCATGCTGCCCCAAAGGGTGAGAAGACCAGGATCCTGAACAGACAGAAAATGCTGATGCAGGTCCCCTGGTCTTTAGAGTGCACCCCCAGCAGAGCTGGCCTTGGTGTTTGCATCAGCGTTCCATTTAGCAAGAGGATAGCAGTCTACTGGGAGCACCTTTAATTTAGCCAAAAAGGGGGTCCTTTCTGTGGGAACTTCACTCTAGCCAGGTACATTGTATGGAACAAGAGTCTTTATAGGAAGTGGCACTATTTAGAGTAAAATAATAATAATAATAATAATAATATCTTGCAAGAATTTAATCATCCTGACAAATGTCACATCACAGCCCCCAAAATGTATAAACTTGAATTTCAGTCTGCCCCTTGGCTCTCTCTTTCTTTTTCACTTGAAATTCTTGTGCCTGATTTATATTTCTTGATTCTTTTTCTCTACATTTTCCACCATATTCACCTGGCATTACATATACACTTTTTCTTTGACATCTTTCAACTAAAACCAAATAAAAGTTTTTGATTGTATTAGCATTCACTTCTAAACTGATTACTAGCTGTGCAAGCATCACAAAGCCTTTATCCCTGTACCTGGAGGAAACATCTACTTCTGAAGAGGCAAGATACAAATTAACCTTAGTAGCAACTTCCCTTATGAAGTCACTCTGTACTCACAATGGTCTTTCATCATCACAAGTCATTTGTAGGTATTAAATTAAAGGAGCACCTCCATGGGGGAAAAATCAGCTTAAGTGATCCCACCTTACATCTTTCCTTGTATACTGCTGTGAAGAAACACGCCTACCACATAAGAACACAACATGACACAATGAGTTTGGAATTCCATTTGAAGATGTTCATGCCTGCCAGTTAAGTTCTCAAACTTGCCACCATGTGCTTATATTGGCAGCACTGTACAAACAGCTCGGTAAAGTTTCCTAACCTTGGTATACCAGTGTCTCACAGCTGTGTTCCTGTCGATATGTGGTGGTGTCTTGCTGAGTGCTGTTCATTATTGTTGTGTGTTTTTGTGTGCCATCACAAGAATGTCTGAGTTAGAATTAGAGCAACAAACAACCATTAAATGTCTTGTTAAACTTGGTAAGAGTAGAAGTGAAATCAGGGACATGTTAGTCCAAGTTTATGTGGGATAATGCCATGAAGACAATTGCAGTACAAATGGATTAAATGTTTTTTTCTGAGGGGAGAGAAAGCGTCACTGATGAAGAGAGGTAGGGCGGACAGTAACGAGCAGAACTGATGAAAACATTGCAAAAATTCATTGAATTGTGCGTCAAAAACTTCGGCTGACTGTGAGAAACATAGCAGACCAAGTAAACATTGAGAGAGAAACAGGAAAATCATAACTGAAAATTTTGGCATGAGAAAGGTGTGTGCAAAAATGGTCCCAAAGGAGCTCACCAATGAACTAAAGCAAAAGAGAGTTGAAGTTTGCCAAGACCTTTTGGAGAGGCAAGATGATGTTTTGGGCCATGTTATCACTGGTGATGAAACATGGGTGTACCAATACGACCCTGAGACAAAGTGTTAAAGTGCACAATGGAAGTCAGCCAATTCTCCACGATCAAAAAACTTCTGTCAGTTCAAATCAAGAGTCACAATGATGTTGATAACCTTTTTTGATATCAGAGGGATTATTCATTATGAATTTGTACCAACTAGACAAACGGTTAACCAAATTTACTATTTGGAAGTGCTAAAAACGCTGTGTGAAAAAGTTAGATAAAATCGACCTGAACTTTTCACCAACAATTCATCGCTCTTGCATTATGACAATGCACCAGCTCACACGGCACTGTCTGTGAGGGAGTTTTCAGCCAATAAACAAATAACTGTATTGGAACACGCTCCCTACTCACCTGATCTGGCCCCCAATTACTTCTTTCTTTACCCAAAGATAAAGGAAACATTGAAAGGAAGACATTTTGATGACATTCAGGATTATCAAGCATAATACAACAACAGCTCTGATGGCCATTCCAGAAACAGTTCCAAAGTTGCTTTGAAGGGTGGACTAGGCACTGGCATCAGTGCAAAGCTTCCCAAAGGGAGTACTTCAAAGGTGACCATAGTGATATTTAGCAATGAGGTATGTAGCACTTTTTCTAGAATAGAAAATTTCTAGAAAATTTCACTTTCACCTCGTATATACCCAGATGTATGATGGGAGTGGGTAGACCACTGGCTATAACTCCACTAAGAATTCTCAGCCTATATCCACCACAAATCAGTGAGAGGGAGACCTTACAAGTCATTTATCATGCTTCCTAATTGGACCCTGGAGAGCCAAGCACTGCCATCATTTATTATACTGTTTTGCTTATCACTGTACTGATTGTAAAAGAAAACATGTCCCACATCTCTGTAACACATATGTACATTTTAACACCTAGACATTTTCACTAACAGAGTATCTTTACTGTAAATCATAGCTACCAGTTCTTTCTACTTTATCTGCCCCATACAACACAGATTCAGACTTAACCACCCACCTTCTAAACAGTGCAGTTTCAGTATGACTTTTTCTACTTGCCTCTGAGAATATTGTTTGGGGCAACAATAGCATCTTGTAATTTAAAAAAAAACAAAACTGTGCCTTGACTGAGTGTCCATTCTGTGTACCATCTCATCCTCTTTAGCGCACACAGCAACATGCATTCCCAGCCATGTTCTATGTTGCAAAGTTACTTAGCCATTCTGAATTACTGTCTCAATGATACATGTGGATTTTGTATGACTAAGAAGTAAGGGATCTTTGGCAAGCAGAAGCAGTGTAAACAAAAGAAACCAAGCAATACCTTGTACTTCTCTTTGCTGAGTCGCACGTTAGAGAGTAACTTGGGAGATTTGTTCTGTTTTCCTCCCTGTAATTCCAGAACTCAGGTAAGTTCATCATTGAAATCTGCTTAGTGTTCAGTGCTGAAAAAGACGGAATCATGTCACTCATTGGAGGTTGGTCTTAGAGGATTCAACCTCCCTCTCTAAATCATTCAGTTAATAGAATGACTTCTTGTCCTGCATTCAGATGTACTCTCCACTTGCTTTTGCTTCGTAGAGTTTCTTTTAGAGTTTATGTGTCTTCTCCTTATTATTTCTAACCATTAGGAACATACACAAAAAAAGAGCCTTCATTCTTGATGGGCAGTGAAAAACTAGTTTCTGGCCCAGGTTAAGTGTATTTAACAATGCACAATATTTAGATTACACCATTCAATCACTCAGGAAAAAAACAACAAAATCTATCCTAATACTTTCTATGTGCCAAACTCAGAGCTGGGTCTTGGGAAGGACCGTGGAGAATGAGCCAGACAAGGCCTCGGCTCTCATAGAGTTTACAGACTAGATGGGGCAGTACATGTTGAACTAAGCAACCCAAGAAACTTTGCTAAGTTTAGGATACCTGTGTGCTATTTGAGGGGCACAGAACAAGGACACCGTAGCTAACTTGGACTACTCAGAGAAGGCTTCCAGGTGAAAGTGAAATTTTAAAAGCAGAAAAGACAGAAGGGAGAGAGGGGCAGACCAATCCAGTACATGCAGAGGTCTAGAATCCAAAGAGAGCTGAACAATATTAAGTCTAATTAATTTTAGAAATCTGAAAAAAAAAATCAATATTTGCCCTAAGTGTTTCTTACTGCTCTTCATTGGTATCTGGCCTGTTTAAAAACAAGAAAAGAGGGCCGGCCGAGTGGCGCGGTGGTTAGGTGCTGGCTTTGGAGGCCAGTGGCCCCGGTTCGGGCCCCACATATGGGAGCCGGTGACACTGCCCTCAAAAAAAAAAAAAAAAATAAATAAATAAATAAATAAAAACAAGAAAAGAAATAGGAGAAACAATGGAAGTGAAAGGAAAGGGGGTCAGCATTTCCATCTGTTACACTTTTAGGGCAAGAAAGACTACCTGTTGGCTTCATTGGACAGACAGGTCCCAACACTGTATGTCGTATGGCAGGTGGCACTCTTCAGGGTGAGTTTTCTGGAGGATACAGAGAGCCTATTATCTGGCAGAACCTCTAGAGAAAACTTCCAGCCTCTCAACAGGGAGGTTTAATAGCAGGATTTAATTTTATGTATAGGAATGGTCAAGTTGTAAAGAGCCATCAGTATTTTCCACGAGCTGCTCCGGAACCTGGTGGTGATACTATATTTGGAGTCAGTGACACAGCAGCAGTTATATTATAGATAAATCACCGAGGCACCCTGGCACTCTGAGTCATAAAGTCACTCAAAGGTCCAAAGCAGACCCACCACCACCAAGTTCTGTGCTGTGGTAATCAGTGCCATGCATGTACGTCTAAGCGTACCTAGGAGCATACCACCATGTTTAATCCCTTGTTTTCTTAATTCCAAGACCCTTAAAAACCCCAAGAAATCTCACAAATTCACTTGCTATTTCTGCATTCAAATTCCATAAGCCAGTTACCTTGTTTCATGGTATTTGAATGTTTTTGGTTTGAACCATACAAAATAAAACAAGACAATCTTGAATCCCTTAGAATTTAAATCTAAAGTGTATTCCAAAAAGATCTGTAACGCACCATTTAGGGCTAGGAAATAGAGAAGAGGCAAACCAGAAAGGATGGCAATCTCTAGAGACCTATCCAAGCTTATGTTTTTAATGCTTTTTAGCAAGTCAAAGAGATGAAGACATGAAAGGCTTTAAAATACACTTAATATGTATGTTTTTAAACATGGAAAAACAATCTACTTTATGCCAACAACTAAGTACATTTGGGGCTGGGAGGTAGTTTTCATAGAATCAGATAACCAGTCTTTACTCCCAACAAGGAGAAAAGGTCAGGATAGTGCCCACAGGTAAAATGGGCACATTCCAGTCACAAAGGTAGAAGCCCTTATTCTTTCTTTAAGACAGAAACTGCATTTCTAGCCCTAATCCCTTACTGACAGATGATTCAAATAAGTCTACTTCTGGAGTTTTTCTAACTTTATGCCTAGTTTTAGATGGAGTGGCCCAGGGAAACCCCTTTATTAAACTTAGCCTCTTGGGCATTCTCCAACATTTTAATTCGTGGATTATTAAAACTTAAACCTCTCAGGCTAAATAAGAAACCCGAAGGATTTGAGAAAGCTCACTTGCAGTAAGAGATGTGATGAAGCCCTCTGTTGGTGTTAGAAGTGTTAGCGAGGTGACACTGCATTTTCTGGAACAATGCATATCACCGCTGAGCAGAACCCAGAGCTATTAAAGTCAAATCATGCCCCTTTACTTACTCTACAAGGTAATTACACCAAGCCTACAGTCAGGAGGACCTCATAAACCCATGTCATACATGTTTTATTGCATTGTCATTTCATGCTGCTAAGACTATGTTTCTTACCGAAATTCGACCTCACCTATCTTAGCTTCTGCTTGGTTTTATGATACGGTACCAGCCAACTAAAAAGTGGAGGGGAACAATTCAGTCTTCTCATAATGATGTCAACCCAATGCCAAATAATCAGAAACTGATTACTTACTTTCCCCGGGATTTAGAGGGTGTTTTTAATGCATTGATTTGTTTTTATAAATAGTTTTCTATTCTGATAATAAATGTTATGCATTTTCATTATAGAAGAACTTGAAAATTTATGAAACCATAAAGAAGAAAATAAAGATCATATATAATCTCCCTCCTCAGAGATAACACCATTAATATGATATAAACAAATGTTTTGTCTGAATGTTTGAGCTGTCAGTGTACTATAAAATATTCAAGTTAAAACACTAAAACTGTTTTCTATTGTCTGCCCTCTCTGAGGCTGGGCGTGTTCCCGTGACTTGCTCAAGGTCATAGCAGAGGCAGGCCCAAGAGCAGCCAGCCCTCCTGCCCTACCTAGGCCAGGATTCTCGCCACAGTGACGGCACACTCTAAGCTCTCCCAGGACCTAAGTCAAACGGGACTCACTTTACAAGAGATTTCCTTTGACTGACAAGTGATTGTCCTTGTCACCCCCAGGATTGCAAGTAAGAATCCCCCTTTCAGATGTGGGAGCTCCTACATTCTCTCTCTAAATTGGTGTATTAGTATTTTCCCTTTTATAATTTTTTTTTAAATTAGATGGCCCTTTTATTAAAAACATTTTTTTTTCTGATTCTGTTTAGTATAGAATATTTTGTTTGTAGTGGGTTGGTCCACGAACTAATGGAAAAAAAAAGGAATGAGTCTAAAATATTTTATTCATATTATATAAGGAGAAATTATGTCAGCATCAGTGTTCATTTGATTTATTCATTCAGCAAGGAGTTATCACCATATGTCCAAGGTGACCAATATCCTGGTTAGCCATTCTTGTCCCTGATGCACCCCAAAAGAACATCAAATATCTGAAGTCCATTTCTGATCACAGTCAGTAATAAGAGAAAAAACCCTTAGAAATATTTACAGATAAAGTGTAGGATTCCTTTTTGACCCAAATCTAGTTTAGGGAGGCCAATGTTCTTTCTCAAATACTGATGACATGTTAAGACTTCTTCATTTTCCAAAACAGTTTGATAAATTCTCTTAATAGTTAGAATACTGATCTACGGATGAACTAACTAAGGAAACAGAACCTTAAGGTTGAGATTTAGATCTATTTCTCTATTTTGGCTTTTCCCCCCTGAACTACACCCAGAATGATTACTAAGAAATTACTATAGAAATATTAAGAGTTACGGTTTATATAATATGAATGTAGAATGTTGGAGAAAATCAAAACCTCTAATCATCCAAATAGAAATCACAGGCATATCTCTTCCTGTGTCAAAAGAAAAAAATAATGATACTTGTAAGTAGAAACCACTAATCCGTAAAACCTCTGAGCAGAGTGGAGAAACCTTCGAGAAGGTAATTAATAACTTTCAAAGTGTGGCTTTGAAAATTGAATTAATAAAAATGTTCCCCTTTTAAGCTGCTATAATTATAAAGGTTTATTTTTCAAAACCTTGGCAAAAAAATAAGTCAGAGCCCCCAAAACAATCAATCCCTGTGGAAGAACCTTACGAATGTTATTCTTCAGGTCCTCAGCATCAGTGAGGGAGGAAGAGGCAGCACGTTGAAACTTCTCCTTTGTTTCTTTTATTAAATTTCTTAATGCTTTAACCCCATCTCTCTCTCACTTTTTCCAGACAACTGATGGATAAAATCCCTATTGAATTTGGACCCTCCCTCTCCCCTGAACATGCACTCTTACTAATTCTGGGCTGGGTGTGTGTGTGAGGTGGGAAGAGAGAGGGCCATTAATTATTTTAGTTCTCTAACTAATATGTCATTTGTAAAACCTGTGGCACATCAGAAGACTGGCCTTATAGAAAGAGTTGTGCCATACACAGCAAGAGAGAATGTTTCCTTGGTCAGATGGCTGTGAGAGGTTAAAAAATGAGCTATTTATTTTCAAATAAACACCGTGGCCTTAGAAAAACCATGCAAACAACATAAACCCCCAAACGCTATATATCCTACAAGTGGATGGGAATGAATGCTTACAAGCAGAGAATTAGAGGGAAGTTGTCAAGAGTTAAAGAGCCAAAGTTCTGAAAATCAGTTATCTTCCTATGGGTTTGTTGCACCCTCATCTCCTCTCCCAGACAGAACTCAAAAAGGCAAAATGCCAAAATTGTTCATAAACATAGATGTGAAAATTTCCTCAGGTGATAAAGGGGTTACCAAACAGTAAACTCTAGAGTTTCTAATGAAGCATCTCTCATCTTCACAACACTCACTTTAAACCTTTAATTTTTGAAGAGATAGAAAAGGAGGGAGGGAGGGAAGGAGGGAGAGAGAGAGGGAGACACTTGATCGGACCACATAATAGGAAATGAGAGGTAGGAGAAAGAATAAATCTTCTGGCCTTTGAACAAAAAACAAAAGACGCTTTGATTTTTATTTTTTAAGGTTTAAATTTTCACTAGTCATGCAGATATTCTTAAATGAAGCTCAGCCCTCCTTCTACCTGCTGGGATTGGGGGATTGATAAAAGTGCTTCCTAGCTCCATATGGTTGTTCAAATGACTGAATTCCCAACAATAATTTCGTCTTGGCATTAAGACATGGTGGTTCCAAAATAGAATCTCCCCTTGCCTAGAATCTTAGCTAGGACAGCTCTTGCGTCTTTAATTAATTAATTCACTCACTCATTCATTAATGCACTCAGACATTTATTCAGCAAATCTATTGGACACTTACTCTGTGCTATAGAAATAGTGAGCTGAGAAATAGTAGTGAAGACACTGTGCCAATGAGAGAGGCTGACTCAGCTCTTTTTGATGCCGGTTAGTCAAACATGGCTGGGTGTAAAGACTCTGAAAGTCAAAAGTCAAAGACAGATTAGCGTAAATAAATTGCCTTTGGGGGTGACCAGTTAGCTCAGTTGGTTACAGTGTGGTGCTAATGACACCAAGGTTGCCGGTTTGAACCCCGCATGGGCTACAGTGAGCTGTGCCCTCCCTAAAAGAGTCAACTATGCCATTGTAGCATGAAAGCAATGTGTGACCAATGACCATGTCTGTTCCCCAATACAAATTTTAAAAATAAATAAACAAATCTGCCTTTTCCAGTATTAAATTCTTTTCCTTGTTACCTCCATGTGCTCCTTCATTAGGAGCTGAGATTCAGGCATGTGACAATAAGGCTTCCAGAGAATCCTCGAGCTTTCTCTGTACTAGACTCCTCCAAAGTTTTATCCATTGTATTGCTGCAGGAGACTTATCTTTTTATTTCATTTTTTTTTGGACCCGCACTGCCATGCTTACTTGCTAAGTGTATTTGCTAAAGCAAGATCAATATGTGGAGAGAAGTTTTCCTTAAAGGCATAACGACCATGCGTTTTACGTATATTCTAATGAGCGTGTTCAGAGAATGCCTACAGAAATAATATCACTGGCAAGGCAGTTTTTTCTCAAGAACTTGAGATAAGCTTCACACTAGAAAAGGAAGAATAATTTTTGGTTGTTAAAGATCAAAAGATTTTTTTTTTCTTGTCTATAAATATAGGAAAGACTCCTTTTTGGAGAGTAGCATTTCAGGCCTGCTCTGACTGAAAATTTTTTTTTATTATTCCCACTATTGCCACTTGGTGGACAAAGATGATTCCTTTAGACCGCACGTAAGACCATGTCTTAGAATGACCACAAGATGGCAGCACACACCAAGTTTTCAAAGAGCCAGGCTCAAATTAATTCAGGATTTTATTCCTCAAAAGAGAATGTTCTATTCCAACAGAAGAGGGAAAAATAGGAAATAATAGTACAAAATGAGAACTCACTTTTCTTTTCCTAAAGACAAATAGGATTCCAAGTCTTAAGATCATTTGTAGTTCACAAACCACTTCGTTTATTGCGATAGGGAGGGCTTCCTAAAATTCAAGTGGTAAGCTAGTTTGCTTTTTAAAGACATTCTAGGGCCAGCCGAGTGGCGCCGTGGTTAGCCCGGTTCGGTTCCACATATGAGGGCCAGAGACACTGCCCTCAAAAAAAACCAAAAAACAATAAAGATATTCTAAGTAAATGTGTATTTTATATGAATTTTTGTGATTTTTTTATTTATATAGTGTAATATTCTGGCAATACTTTTAAATCCTTTTAATGAGCTCTTTTTAATTGATTAGTAGGGGGGACCGTTCACTAAGGTTCAGAGCATAGAGACTATTACTCAAGCCTGTGCCAAGGGCTGGTTATCCCAGGCACATTTGCTGGTTTACGTCTCTTTTTTTTTTTTTTTTTTTTTTAGCTGAGCCATCCTGCCACCTATTGGCAGCTCAACGGCAACTCAGCTCAGGCTGGCCTCGAGCCGCTGTTGCTCAGAGCTCAGCTCGCACTCTTGAGTGAGCTCTTAACCAACTGAGCCACTTGGCCGGCCCTGCTGGTTTACTTCTAACCAAAATGCTGCCTAATCAATTTACTTCCCTGTCACTTCAATGTGCTAATGTCTCTCACTCTTTTGTTTACCTGTATTGTTGCAGTAGATTTTTTTTTTTAATTTTATTCTTTGGACCTGCATTGCCATGGCTTACTTGCTAAGATATATTTTTCTCTTTTTCCACCGAACTTTCCCTGATAGTCCCCTCTAGAAGGTATTTTACCACAAACTTGACAACAACTCTTATTTATTGAACACATACTATGTATCTGGCAACATTCTAAATACAGTATGATAATTAATCTAATTGAGAGTGCAGATTTACAAGAAACATGATAATTAAATCCATTTTACAGATGATGAAACTGAGGCAAAGAGAAGTTAAGTGATTTTTGTCCCAGTTTAAGCAGGACCATTGGTCTTCCTGCCTGCCTGGTTTTCTGAACAATTGCTTACAATTATTCCCATGAAGCCTATGGAGCAGAGGAAGCCAAGTGTTCTTTCCATGAAGATGGTCCCATCAGGGATCTACGCCCCTTTGGGTGAAGGGCGCCTCTCTATGACCTGAAAGGGTCCTTATAAATTCTAAATAACGATAAGCCAAAAGGCTTAACTGAAGAAAGAAGGGAAGTTGCACTTCACACAAGTACAGAGCCAAGCTCTCTGCAGTTGATACTGAATCATTTCAATATGCCAGCAATAACCATAGAGTTATATAGGCTATCGGCATATAACCTTGCTTTTGCAAAAATACCAGAGGTGTATTGGGGAATAATGGACAGGCTTCTACCTGGAGAACTGGGAACCCTGAATTTCAGTCTCTGCTCTGCCTCCCACTATCTCTGTGACCTTGGGTAACTGATTAGCCTCTTTGGGCCTCAGTTTCTTCATATTATGATAAGCACATTCTCTATAGTGCCTTTTCAACCACTTTTAAGGCAATATGTTGATTTCAAAAAAAGGGAAGGAGGCTAACTTCCCTGTGGAAGTGATAACTGAATCCTGAAGGATGAATGGAATTTCTAGTAGAGATATTGTTGAGCCACAGGCCCTATGGTACCCTGGAGAATAAAGGAAGGTCTCTGGGCTGGAATGCAGAGATGATAAACATTGATAAGGCTGGAGAAGTGAGGGGGCACAGTCACGGATGCCACACTGAGAATTTTGGTGTCTATCCTGGAAGCCATAAGAAAGCATGAACGAGTTTCACGCAAGACAGTGAGGTGACTAGAGGTCCAATTCAGAAGGCTGTCTTTGGCAGAGTCCAGTCACTTTCCTTTCTTAGTGAAAGCATGTTATCCAAGAATGCAAGGCTATGTACTTCAAGAAGAAAAAAAATCCATACCCAACAGCCATGGTTTGGGCTCCTATATCTGACCAACCATTCGGTTGGTCCTGAGATTCAAAGTGGTATCCTATGGAAATTTTCCATGTTTACTTCTAAAAATCGAACAGTATTGTGGTTTAGTTGATAAGGATACTTGAAAGGGAATACAGTATTTGACCAATATGAGCTCTTCTAATCCTGAGATTTATTTATATGTTCAACAAGTATTTATTGAATACCTTCTGCATGCCAGGCTCTGATCTAGGTACCAGGAATATAATGATGGATGAGACATATACACTGTTGCTAGCACCGAAGCACATATTCTAATATAGAAAAGAAACGAAACAAGCAAGTAAATGTGTAACATGATGGCAAGTAGTGGTAAGTACTATTAATATTAGTAAATCAGGGTAAAGGAATAGAAAGTAACAGAGGGTACCATTTTTGATAAGATGATGGGAAGTCCTTCCTGAGTTAGTAACATTTTAGCAGAAATCTGAATGAAGTGACTGAATGAGCCATTCAGCAATCTGGGGGAAGAGCGCTCCAAGCAGATGAAATGGCAAGTGCAACGGTTTTAAAGTTGGAATGGATTTAGCACGTTAGATGAAAAACAAGGTCAATTGGTTTGAGTGTAGCAAACCAGGGGCAAAATGGTAGGATGATGTTGGGAGCCAGACACAATCATTCCACTAAATCGCAGTCAAGAGTTCTTTTACACGCAATACTCAGAGTTCTTATACGTGTCTACACATATAACATGTAACATCAAGTATTTGTAGATGCAAATTGATTTTGCCACCTCCAGCTGCACAACGTTTGTTCCAACAAAACAATCTCTTTCCACGTGCCTTTCTTTCAATATCTACCGATACGTGTTCCTATTAGAATGTTCTTTCCTCTTTTTCTCTCATTCTCCTTTCAGTGGAGAGTACCAGGCTACCTTTGTGTATATTCTCAATTGATAAAGAAGTTTTTATCTGTTTTTATTTTGCTAAATGTTTCTTTTTTAGAAATTGGCACCACCGTGCACTTCAAGCAAAAAGGTATGGTTCTTATTTCTGATTCCCTTTTTATATGTTAAAATTAGAATTTCACAATGATGTATCAGGGTCTTATGCACTGGAGTTTATTTCATCTCAACAATTTGTGGTAATAATTTCCTTAATACACTTGCCACTATTTTTCCCAAATTGTGAACTTCCTTGTCTCAAAAATCTCCTGGCCCAACCCATGACTACTATATTGCTTTAGACAGTTACTTATTTTTAAATCTCTGGGACTGAGCAAGTTATCCCCCCCCACACACACATTCCTTATCTTAAGTGTCTCTGGTTAATTCTTACAAAGCTACACTTTTGGAAATATTCACTGCCCAGTGACAGGGCTCTCAGAAGAGACATACTTTACCACCCAGTGTTGGCTATTCAAGTACAGTAGATACATTGCTAAGGGAAATAGATCAGGGTCTCCTCAAATGAAACACTTGAGTATTTAATACTCCCACCTGCCTCAGCGTCCCCCCAGCTCTTCATATAACCTCTACCTGCCGCAGTACACCCAGGCCGTTGGGATCTCCCAGAAATTGTCCTTTTGTGCCAGCCATGTATTAATGGCACATAATTCACATACTTTTCCCTACAAAGACAGTGAAATCAGGTCAAAGCTTCATGAAATGGATCCTAAGGTGCCAAGACCAATTCTAAGGTGCCCTCTTTGCAAGTCCAACAGAAATCCCTAACCGTGACTGTTCCCAGACCAGAGCCACAAAGGAACCTGGGCGGCCAGACACTATCCTCATGGCCACCCAGCTTGGATCGGTAATTGTCTCATAAGATGGCTTCTACGTTGAGCCTCAAAGGAGATGAGAAAATCAAGGTTATTATCCATAGTGAAAATCTATTCTTGTGGGATTTAGACCCCACAGTGACCAAGAGCCACAGAGATCATGGATACTTTGTTACTGACTCTCCGGAAAGAGCCAGCACTTTATCTCAGCTCTGGCAAGCCCTCACAGAGGGCTGCAGGGAAGAGGCAATCGGAAATATATACATAAGACCAAAATCTGGGGCAAGAAGGTATAAACCGCTCTTCTCTTCAGCCCTTCTTCTCTCCCCAGCACCATGAGTATCAATTATATTGGAATTTTAAATGGCTAGTATTAGTGGAGCATATGATATCTCAGAGCTTTGGTATGAAGGGAGAAACGGAGCATAGGGTCGTGTTTGTTTTTGTTTTGTTTTGTTTATTTCAAAGGCCATTGAAATAAATTCCTAGTGTTACCGAAAGGAATTGGCCTAAAATTTCAGAATTTTGCATGCCAAAATATTTGATGCTGTTTTAATGGAAAAATGGGGTAATTCCAACTTTACTGTGAGACTATTTCAGCCTTACCCAATACTTATTGTATAGAGAGGGGAGAGAATTATATAAGTAATTATGTAAGAGGAGCCCAAATTTAATTCTAAGACACACTGCTCAAAGAAAACATCAACATATTTCCTCTTGTAATCTACTCCAGCCTGGAAATTATAGTATAGGCAGGCTTTAATCCCTAATTCATTCACCCAGAGGAAACTGTAGTTGCTGAAAATGGACAGCAGGTGGTGCCAAAGTCAGTTTTATCAGGCTTCCCTTAAACATGGGTTCTCAGGACATGCATTAGTCTGGGCATCTAGATAATATCTAAGATTGGGTTGGAGATTATTTTTCTCCTTCATTTACCAATACTTTTGTATACTGTTTAGGTTTTTGTTTTATTTTCCGTCAGTCAGCCATTAGTAATTCTAAAAAGAATTCAAACTTAAACTTGCCTGGCCTTTCTTCTTTTCTAGTATTGCTGAATAAAATTACGATGGGCCTCGATTCCTTAGTATCTGAAAAGAACGCCCAAGAATAACTGAGGGTGCAACTAATGATTGTTTTGAATAAATTTAGTTCCCAATCCCGGAAATGGGCCCTAAGTACCCAGGAAAAGCAACAGAAACGTGTTGGCCAAGTTTGAATCACAAAGTGTCCCTAAGCGCATGCTCTCTAAAGCAGGTGTTGAAAATTACCTCTTTTCTTTGAGATTTTACTGAAAGGTAAATCAATTGGCTCAGCATCCTGCATCACATCTGTAGTGTAGAGACTCTGCCAAAAAATGATCGTATTGCACAATTTCAGAATGTGTTTATTAATCTTGTCCTTAATCACAAATCCCCATTTTAAGCATTGTCATGGCAAAGTGCAATCTAGCATTTACCGCGATACAGTCTCACTTATCATCCCATCCTGGGGTCAAGGACCTTGATCTGTTGTGTTGACTCAAGAGTCTCAATCTTGCTGCAGCTGAATTTTGCCCTTTCAGGTCAAACATGAAAAACCTTGACCCAATTCACAAATTGATTGAGGTATTTTGTGCCTTTCTGTACGTTAGCCATCTGTAGTTAATAACAATAATGATGATGCTACCATTTATCAATACTAGATACCACACATATAAGTATGTGTACGCACACATATAGAATGTGGCTAAAGACCAAGATTGCATTTTTGTCTGTTATATGAAAGACATCTAGCAAATTTTGAGTTGTGGTTCTATTTGCCCATCTATTCTTAAGGCTAATTTATGTTTGCAGATTCTTGCTTTCATTATATCTGTCGGTATATAAAAGCACTTGCTGAGCCTGGCCATCTGCTGTGGAAAATAAGATTTATCATTTGCATTTCCACAAATAAGCAGAAATTTCAGAACTATGAACTAAAATATAATCAATGATTTTGCTGATTATTTTTCCCTGAAACGGCCATTAACTGAAGTAATCTCTATGGAGTCATGTATATGTAACTATAATTGTATGCACACTTGTCATCATTTCCCAACTATCACCCTTTACCCTTGCATTTTTGTTTTTGAGAGGGCAGTATCACTGGCCCTTCATGTGGGATCTGAACCAGGGCCGCTGGCTTCCCAAGCCAGCTCTTAACCACTGTGCCACTAGGCTGGCCCTTACCCTTGCATTTTTTCAAGACTATTTATTCTCAGAACCAATTGTGAAAAGAGCAAGTCCTATAAGTATATCAAATAGCTTATGTGAGATCACTTAATAAATAATAATTCATAGAGATGAAGATATCTTTAACAGAGCCACAAAATGCACTTCAAATATGTAATAATAATTCTATTAGGGATAAAATTAAAGATTATTAACATAATTATATACTGGGATTCCTTATATATAAAACAGACTAGTATGAGAAAGTAATAGAAAGTAATTCTCAATTATGTGTATGAAAAGACCAAGAATGCCTGTGTAATCATGTGTTTAAGAGTATGCATATAACACTTATTCTTCTCGTTGTATCTATGTATATATGTGTATACATACATTAGCAAGAATGTTATATAGAACATGGTTATCTAGCTTCACATGTATGAATTTTTCGATGATGGGATTTTTGCTTTCTCATTATTTACTGCCCTTCAAAGAAAATAATAAGACTGGGCTTTTTAGACTTCCCCAGGTACCACTCAACTCCAAGATGTCTGAAAGATAATCTAGCCTGTCCCAGCACTAAATATGAGATTAAGGAAACAGGTAGAATTAGACTCTTTCAGAAAACCTTCTGTTTCAGAGCATCCCTAGAGCAAAACAAAAATCAATTTTGCTTAACACTGTATGGCCTCAATTTGTGGTAGTCTTTCTCTATTTTGGAAGCTTCACTGACTCACTAATTCAAAAAAAGCTCATGCCGTCTAAAGCACACAGAGGAACTACAGTGATAAGGAATCACATGGCCATCAGGCCAAAAGCCCTGGGAAGCTGCCATTAAAAGAACTTAAAGGTCCCAAAAAGCCAAAAAAACGTAGGGGTGGGGAAAAAGGAGGGGGTGGATTAGAAGGGCCATTGAGCTACACTCAGAACACCTGGATTCTAGCATCTGGTCCATAATCACTAATCAGGTGCTTTATGAAGGATACATCATCTTGAACCTTAATTCTTCATGAAAGGCATGAACCTGAAGGTAGCTAAATTGTCTTTTTATTAATATGATCCAATAGCCATTCAGGAATTCAAAGAATTGATTGAATATTTAAATTCTTAATCTGTATTTCCAGAGCTTTACATATAATAAAGCTCATTTTACATTATACCTATTCTGTTTAAAGTTTGTATATATTTTTATATTAAATACTATTTTTAATATCCTCAAGAAGGCATCTAATCAAAATATACTATGGAGAAACTTTTTTTTTTAAGATAATGAATGCCTTCAAGTTGTTTTGTTTGTTCTCACGGTTGTTTTAAACAAACCCAAATTTCTTTTGCCCAATGTTTGACAAGAGAGTCATTAGCACCCCTTCAGTGGGTAACTTCACTGTGTAGTGATTACAGGCAAAAACTCTGGAGCCAGCACCTTGGGTAAAAACCCCAGTTCTTCTATCTACTAGTTGTATAAACTTGTACAATCAATTTCACCTCTCTCTACCTCTGTTACCTTCCTGTAAAACAGGGCCCATTACAGTACCTGCCGTGTAACGTGGTTGTTTATCTGCTTCTATTCGTAAAGTGTTTCTAACAGTACACTGTGGTAACTGCTACATCATTGTTGGTTTTGCTTGGTTGTTGATATTATTATATACATAAAACATAGTTTAGGGAACATTCTTGAATTTGACATTTTTCCTGTTATTTTACCTCTGACATGGTATGTTTGTTGATTATTTTGGCAACATTCACATATCAGAGGAAGCTTCCATTGTACTGACAAACTATCATAGGTTTACACACACACACACACACACACACTCTCTCTCTCACACACACACACACTCATTCACACACAATGATCTGCATACGTGCCCCCAAAACTTCAAAGTGACCCATAATTACAATCACCCTGATCTATCTTTTGAAGGTCATCATCTAATAATTCAGCCTTAAATCACAACGTTTTTATTGTGAAAAATACTAATTATTTTTTTCTTTTAACGGATTTATATGAATAGAATTATACAAAAGGAGAAAATGGAACAAGGAAAGGCATAGGAGACAAGCTCTTCAGACCTACAATTTCTGCCCCAATCCTCCTCTTTCTGTCAACACACAGATCCCTTCTCCACTCTCCTCTCCATTTCGACCCCCCTCCTGGATCTGTACCCCTATACCTCAAATCGTGTCCACATGGGGAAAACTAGGGTGGCAGTGGGCAACACACAGACAGCCACTCCAGGTTGAATTCTGGGCAAGGTCAAGTCTCAGCTTGGACCTGCTTTTTAACCTCTCTAAGTTGGTTTGTTTGTCTTCTATTGTTATTGTTGCCCTTACTTTTGATGTTTAATGTGTAAAATAAAGAGTTTGCACCAGATGATCCCCTGCTGCCTCTTAAGACTCTACAACGAGTTGACTTATTTTCCAGCTTGCAACCAAGGTGCCACCCAGTCATACATATTACTTTGAAACAATTTCTCTCCCCATAGCCAATAAATAATTACTGCTTCCCCCCTGAGAAACAAGAGAGTCACAGATTGGTTCCATGTTTTATTGATGGAGACACTGTGATGAATCGGCTGGAGGAGCCCGTGTCTGTCTGCTGAAGGACCCTTGCCAATGCTTGGAATCTTAATGAGTACGGGCATCGCTGTGCAGAGCAGAGCATGCAAGAGGAGGCTGGTCCTCCCTCAGACGCATCAGTGACAACCAGTTCTGGGCCTTCTCTGAGGAGAGCACTTTGTATTTAGAGAAGCTTCAACCAGTGGTACCCCTTGAGATACTTATAGCTCAAGGAGAAGGATGCACGAAAGATGTTGAGCCCTTTTGGGGCCGTACGTAAGCACACTGACTTTGAGGCACTGATACCTGGCCTGGTCGTACCTCTGATACTGTCAGCAGTCAGCTGTAACAGAGTGAGCGAGATGTAACTATTCTCTTTTCTCTCTCTCTCTTTTGTGCTGCAGGACCTGGGTCGGTGAGAGGAATAAATGGATCCATCAGTCTGGCCGTACCACTGTGGCTGCTGGCAGCATCTCTGCTCTGCCTTCTCAGCAAATGTTAATAGAATAAAAATTTTAAAATAATTAAAAAAAAAACACACAAAAATGCGTCACACAGGATACAGAGAGAGAAAGGGAGAGAGAGAGAGCGAGATGTGGGGGGAGATGTTTATTTCACAATTTTGTGTGTTTATAAATAAAGGGGGAAATAAGAAAATGAAGAAGAAAATACAACATTTAAAATACTTTTAAAGTCCTTCAATAAACATTTGAGTATAATTCGGGGTGGGAAAATTTCCACCATGATATGTGTATATCTGAGCAAATTTATGTTGTATAAAGACTACATCATGGTAAGGACATCCAGATGTTGTAAAAATAAGACAAGAGAAGAAGTACCAGATGGATATTAACCCCACACACACACACACACGCTTTATCCTTCCTTCATCCTTTTTCATCTATGAGGAAAGAAAAAATAAGGTCTTGCCTTTGGTGTTTATATTTCCATCACCTTTTTATTCTGTTTTTCATTTGAGCTGACTCGTGACCATTTCAGACTATCGATGGAATCCAAGTTGGAGTCCTGTGGTGAGCCTCTATCTGGCTTCCTTGCCTCCACTATCTCCCCAAGTTTTAAGACCATGTCCTCCCCTCTCCAGTGTGTTCTATCTCCCCTGCATCCATCCTAGATATTCCCTTTGGATTCCCATCCGCACTCCCTCCATTCCTTTTCACTCCCACCAACCGTCTAAGCACTGGTCATGCCGCAAATGCTAGGAAGTGCCATTTTAATTTTCTCCACTGTGCGTGTGTGCTCACGTCTCTCGCTCTCATGTGGGTGTACATGTGTGTGAGCGTGTGTGTCTCTCTCTAAAGCATGCCAACGGAATGGTCCATGTGTACATAGACTCGTGCTGTAGATACTGTCCCGCATTGTAATTGTGAGACGCGGCTGTGACAAGTTGCTGGGGGGCATGGTGGGGAAGGAGGCAAGGAGCAGAGTCCCTCCCCCTATCCATCGCTGTCACATGACCTCAGTGTGTATTCCAACCAAGCTGTGCCCCATCTAAGGACAGAACCTCATATTCCTCCTACTCCAATCATCAGAACCCAGTCGAGAGTCACTCAGAATATCACTGTAAATGAAAGTGCCTACTATTGATGGGGTGAGCAAACAATTGAAAGAATCAATGATGTGGATGAGGTGACCTAGGAGGGAAGGTTTCTGAGTTCACTCTTGTTCCATGAGTCTGAGGGATTCATAGATTGTTCTGGCTTGTTGCAGGCTTGGTCCTGCTCTGCGGCAGGAGTGAGTAGCATGTGTTGAGTAAATCCCCGGAAGCAGGAAGGTCTCCATGTGTTCATTCCCAATGAAAGGAGGAGGAGCCACAAGGAGATCCTAAGCAGCCCTGTTTTGCCCCCTCCCTGATCTTCACATAACACTGCATTTGTCCGATGGATTCCCCTGAGCAGGGATTGTTTCCTATTTTAGATGAAATACAGTGAGAGGAAGAGAGGCAGGAAAATTGGACAGCTGCCCAGGTCGCTACTCGGATTGTAGCGATACTGTCCGAGCTCTAATACAAAGCACTGACCATAACAAAAAGGAATCCACCCCTGTGCTCCTTTGCAGATTTTTGTCCTAGTGTTTTAGGCCGATACTTTCTTTGGTTGCCCACATTATCTCCCTTCTGTTC
Organism: Aselliscus stoliczkanus; assembly: GCA_033961575.1. Lineage (NCBI taxonomy): Eukaryota > Metazoa > Chordata > Mammalia > Chiroptera > Hipposideridae > Aselliscus > Aselliscus stoliczkanus. Next base: position 69,277,585 of record CM066729.1, read on the forward strand.
CACTGATGATCTTTTCAGCACCATTATTCATAGTAGCCCATCATTATCCTAGGCCAGGCCACTTGGAATGGCATAATAATTCCACTTTCCCTGCTCACTTTTGGCTTCTAGTCTCCTGAAAAAGATACAGGGTGGGGGGGGATATAATGTTTACATGTATGAGAGTCATCTTTCCACTAACACTGAAATACGACTTACTTTCTTAACCAAGAGAGCTGGAAAACTCGTCATTATCTAGACAGAAGTTGTATGTGAACCACAAAGCTTGGCATCATCACACCAGAAGGATTTTCTTAGGAAAGGCCTTGCAGAGAGAGCTGGCTCTGTGTGTAGATATCTTTGTCAGGAAACCAACCATCGCTTTCACTTGGACTGTAGGAGGCATTGGAAGTGGCTCATTTTATGAAAGGACAGAGGATTATTTTTGAGGTCATAATTGAAAGTCTTTTAGCAGAGCCAAATATGGTACTTCACCTAGTTTTGGAGCCTGAAAAACAGTGGTCACGTGATATAAGCCAGGAAACATTATAAGTGCAAATAAAAATTTTTTAAAAAAAAGGAAGAGATGAAGCAAAGAAGGAAAGAAGGAAGGGAGGAATGAATGAATGAAGGAAGGAAGAGAGGGAGGGAAGGAGGAAGGGAGACAAAGAAAGAAAATCGGCAATTTCTCTTGATAGATTTTATTAACTGAGGGCTCTGCAATGAGTCTCATCTTTGAACGTAATGATCTCCTTGATGATCAGCACGTTTAAAATCTCTTCTAGGGTATTCTCTTGTTTGTTGTAGAAGCTCATCACCAGCCTTCTTTTATGATTTTGCAGTTTAGACAATTGAGTTTGGGGATTGGTTCTTTGTGGCAGATCCTGCGTAGAGCAGATAGCTCCTAAAATGTAGGGATGGTGAGCCATATTCCTATGCAGCATCAATTTTTGACAATCAGGGATTTCTCTAACAGTCTACTTTTCTTATACAGGATTAAAGTTGATCATCCTTGATGATAAATGTTCCCCATGCATCAAAGAACCAGCCACATCCTTTAGTGGAAGCTTTAGAGGAGTGCATCTAATTTAAAGATATACAAGAAGAGAAAAGTAACAGGAATTCATTCAGTTTAGTATATAAGTTTCAGGAACAGATCCTGGTGGCATGTTACAGATTTCAATCATATACCTAGATTTCTTACTGTCTCCACCCTATCGTAAGGACAAGGTCTTAGTTTTACTGAAGGTGATTCTCGGTTGAAAGGAATGTCTTTGCCATGTCAGCACTATTTGTTCTCTGAGTTTTAATACAATGGACTATATATTAAACAAAATTAGACATATATCGAATATTATGGTGTTTGCATATATCTCTGGCAGGATCTGGAAATGTTAAAAAATTGTCTGGGCTCCTGTTTCATCGCAAACATTGACCTCAGAAATCTCATAGGTTTGAGAATGTCTCTAAGCAATGCAAAGAATAGAGGAGACCATGGTTTGAAGAAAGGGCAGAAAAAAGGAAGGGCGAGAGGACTATAACCAAGAGACTGAGTCTGAGCAAGGGACTTCTTAGAAGTTAGTTCATCATATTGCTATAAATCCCCTCAAGAATCTTGTCCACTGTTAATCAAAGCTGAAACCCTTCTCTGAAAAGCACTCATTGGTTGTCAGCAACACTCTGAGAGGCATGAAATTCATCAATTAATCTGAATGGCTAATATAGTTAATGTTCTTTGTACGCAAAATGAAACTTCACCCTTCCTGAAAGAAAATCCTTAGACTTCATGGACAGTTACAAAAAGCAGAAATGACCTTGGTCCCGGGCACTTCCTGAAGAATGAGACCTAATCCTAGGTTTTTCCACTGCAGAATTACGTCCTCTCTGCGATTGTTTACCGTAGGTTTTGCCTTGGAAGAACAGTCTTACCTGTGTTGAGACATAAATTCCCTCTTTCTCTAAAAGAACTGGGGCTTAGGGAAAAGTCGTTGTGTTTTCTGTTGGGAAGACTTGTCCCACTGACCATTGCCTTCTCTTCCGAGTCAGATAGGCTTCTCCCTTCGCCATGGGCATTTTTTCACCACATAGTCATACAACTGGGGCTATTCATAGAGACCTTGGAAAAGTACTCGTGATTTTCATGTTCTTGGAGGACAGAAACGAAACTCTGTTTCTCCTCCAAAAATGGACTTACCTCCTTTGCACACAAAAACTAAACTCCTCAGCATGAAATTGTACCTGAGTTATCACCTACCGAGTAGTTGGCTTCTTAACTACTCCAGAGTCATAATTCCCATCCCCAGGCTGGTTGTGGTTGCACTGTTTCTATGGGCTTGTCTCCCTGAATTTTTTCATTTTGTTTTTTGCAGGCCTTGAATGACTTGTGGAAAAGTAATATCTATGTGTGTGTATGTATTATTTTTAATCTTATCTTTACAGATGCTATATTTACAATATCATATGTATTATAAGACAACTGTAGAGTAATGGTTTAAACTTAAAAGGAAGAAAGTACTGAATTTGGTTTAAAAAAAAAGAGCTATGCTTCATTTAGAAAGACATGGAGCCCCATTTTTTCCATTTTGTAATTATTTGTTTAAAAGAATTTGCTTATGGACCATTTTGCATGGGATTAACCATGGTCTTATTTTCTCTTCATCTTCATCAACTTTTAGCTTAGATTTAGTCTTGGTTCCCAATAACTATCGTTTTTATAGAAATATATGTGTAATGTTATATCTGAGCTATAAAAACTATTATTTTGAGACAGATATTAAACATCCCACAAAATAGTGAGATAAGACCCTGAGTTATGAAATGCAAATCCGTTTAAAAAGCCTCCTTCTTTCTTACATATTTCAACTATTCTTCCTTGAAAGACTGCATTTGCCCCAGTGATGTAAATTTTTCATCATGGTTGGCATAATATCTGTAAACTTCTCCCTAAATGCAAAATGGAGTTTACATTTATGTGGAGACTAGTGGAAGAAAAGTAAACTACCCTCGGTGGCATGTAGCTATGTTGTCAAATGTGGCCAACTGAAATTCAAGAAGAATTTTTCACCCGGCAACGGACATCCCTTTCCTCCTGGTAAGGAAGCTGGCGTTAACATTAGGCTTGGGTTTAACATTTACACCAGTGCAAATGTTTATGGATATTATGGGAAACTTACTTTAAAATCTTGATTTCTGTTCAGCGCATTTACATATTGTGTGCTGATTAATAAATTAGGCACCAATCTTGTAAATCAATGTAAATCACTAGTTTATGTACATAATATAAACTATGTAAACTTCAGTTTTCAAGCAGAGCCCAAGTTCAGCTAACCCTATGAATCATAAAGAAAAAAATAGAGTAAAAATAAATAAAAACTAAAGCATTTCACAGGTCAGAATGGGAAAAAGTATCACTAATGGCCCAGATTTTAGGTGGCTTCAACAGAAGGAATCAGACCCACAGAAACACTTAGAGATTCATATCCTGCTACCTGTCAGAGGTAGCCACCTCTTTGTTCCTTCAGATCCTAAGTGGAGATTCTCCCAACTGCTTCCACAGTTGGGGTCTCACCTGACCCCAAAACAAGGGAAATGACGAGATAGGGAGAAAGGAGTTTTCAGGGCTCACGTGTCAGGTGCATCAACCCCCAAGTGTCTTCTTGTTACTTGTTACCAATAGCTCCAAGGAAGTCACCTACACCTGGATGAGCAAAATATTACCTAATTTGTATTTTCCATCCAACAAAGACTTTGGGAAAGCTTCACCATCATCTTAATCCTAAGAAATTGTGGGATATAAGAAATAGGTTATATCTTTGAGAAATATTTTGCTAAGTCACCCTAGGAAATAGCTACTTTTACTTAATCTGAAAGACCTATATTTCTACATATCTATCCTGAATATTGCAAATGAGGACAGAATCATTTTAATTAGAAGTGTCTTTTTCAGGCATGTTCTCTTGGAACCTTTTTGAAATGTCTGATATGTTTACTAGAATGACATATAGAAGTATTTTCTACAATCTGAACAACTGCTACATAAAGAGTCATCAAAGAGATGACTTCAGGGGCTACATGAATTTTCTGCAAAGCCTGTTACAGAAAGAAATTTAAGTCAAATTAACAGTGCACATAAAATATACTCCTCTAACCAAGACCAATGACAACTTTAAAAGCGTACTGGATTGGGAGTCAGGAGAATTGGGTTCTAGTCCTGGGTCTGGCCACAGACAAGCTATGTCACCTCAGGCAAGTCATTTAACCTTCCTGACTCTCAGTTTTCTCATCCTGAAAAGGAGGGATTTGGGTGACCTCTCTAAAACCTCTGTCAATGCTAATCTCTCTGATTCTGAATAAGAATTTAATACTCAACATAGTTCTATGCCCAGATAATCATTCCAAGCAGCTGTTAGTCATCTCTCTTTTGGTCTCTGTACTATCTTCACTTCTCAGAACCATCATTCCATCATCCCCATTTCAAAAGCCAAAACTTAAAATACAGGGTTCCTGGACTGGATCTATAATTTTCTTGTGATTGAAACTTCTTAGCAATGTAGAGAAGGGACATAGACTAAACTGAGGGCATTGAAATAGCTAGAGATGTTTCCTTGTTTATAATATGAAATCTAACTGTTGAACTACATTCTAATAACTTTTCATTGGAAGGAAAATAACCAGATTGGGTATTATGCATGTAACAAGAGAGGAAGTTATGCAAATGGAAAGAAACATCCATTTTCTCTCATCCTGGGCCATGTGCCTCACTATATAGTAAATGTGTGGCCTTGAAAACTCTTTGCTTGTGCTGATAGCAGTAAGCATGTGGCCCCAGGCAGTCAAAAGGCAGCTCTGTGAGAAACAAGCAAGGTAATATATTTTGTTCTGGAAGGAGTTCCTTTTGACATAAGTTTCTCCAAACTTGAGTTATAGGCTATGAAGTCAAGTAAGTGGATGGAGGGAAAACAAACCTCATTTTCAAAAAGTACGAATCAATACCACTCAACGAATTGAAAATAGGACAAAAACACATTTTAGGAGGTTCCAGAGCTGAATGTAGTAAGAGTTGTTGTGAAGGCCAAAATCAAATGTGAAAGTCAAGTTCTCTGAGAAGAGGGTAAGCAGAATGGTTTCTCTGGTGGTTAATGAGGAATTACTTTCTTGTGTCATGTTCTGGATGGATGGAGCTCGAGCCCATTTGTCTTGAACCATCAAAGTACAGCCCCACGCTATCCTAGAGGCTCTACTTAGCATCTGTCCAGTGGTAGCTTTTCAGTGCTTTGCCTGAAAGAACAGAAGGAATCTGAGTCTCCTGTACACTGAAGAGCAGGGAGTACACATAACTTCCAAGCATTACTATCACCTTTTGTAGATAAGGATATATAATGTGCTTAGAGTATTTACAAAGCTCTCTTTAGGTAGGAGAATGACCTGCCCATAGGACAACTCCCCATTTCCATGGTTATTTCAGAGGCACCTCTTTTTGAGCAGTGCTCCTGGATGTCCTCCTACAGCTACATTCCTCTCTGCACAAGCCCTCTCTATGTAAAGCCAGGCACAGAGATAAAATCTGCTTTTTTTGCAAATGAAGAAAACATGGAACTATTAGCTTCACAGCACACAGCAGTAATTCTAAGCTTTCTGGAGCCTTTTTGAACCCACTTCCCTAAGTCTTTGCTCTTCACCAGAGAATGGGAACGGTTCATCCTGGTGAATTATGGCCAAGTTCTGCTCCCTAAGTATTTACTGGGAGTGGGGGAAGGTTAAAGGGAGGGAATTACAGGGGGAGAGGAGCATGGGAGAAAACCTCCAACTTCCTCTCACCCCCTACTCCCAATGCTTCACCACTTCTTTCTCACTGCTCTACTGAATGGTGTATAAATCCTGCTCTTGGTTAGAATTCTCCTTATTAACAGTGTTATATACATATAAATATATATATAAATATATAAATATATTCCCTTTTTTTCAGCCCTGTAGACATAAACAACTTTTCTTGATACAAACACATGGCCATTTTTCTGTTTGTTTTTTGTTGTTGTTGTTCAAGGTTATTTTTATTTTTGTTAATCGGGTGGATTGTTTTCCCTGGATACTAGCTCTGTAAAGGAAAATAAAAAGCGCAGTGTGTGTTAAAAAAAAAAAAATTAAAATTGAAAAAAAAAGCTTTTTTTCTTTTCTTTTTCAATGTATTTAAATTCTGTTTCTCTCTTCTGTTACTTTACACGTATGAATGCTCTGCTCTTCTGTGATCTTAAAACAAAATGAAATAAACGTGAAAAGGAGATGTGTCTCATTGACCTGAGTCAGTGATCTTGTGGTTGATTGCACTGCTTCATGTAAGTTTTTCATGAATACGATAGGAAATATTGCCATTGAAAATGAAAATCATGTGAGGAAAGGATGGACAAAATCCTGAAGAATCACTTGAAGCCTGAAGGTTTTCTATCAATGTCTCTTCTCTCACAGAAGGGAACTATGGTATTTACAATAGCTGTTTTTACTTAAGCAAAGAGATTCTTGTTTTCAAAAAGAAAGTTTTTCTTTTTCTGCCTTACGGGTGCATAAGAAATAAACACAAATTACCATGGGAAACTATAAATAAAGTATTAAGAAGTTCTTGATTGTTAGATTGGAGTAAGACCTTAGGAAATGATACCAACCACATGAGAGGATACACTCTTTATTTAAATTCACCATAATAGGGGTTATCTTTAAGGGCTAGTTTTAATAAGATCTTACGTTAACAACAGAAGGAACTAAGTTACCTTACTAAGGCCACCTACTTTTTCTACTTATGAAAAAAGCAGTTTGTTTTTATATTCTTGCTGAGAGCTATTCCCGACATGAAATGTTGCCAGAATCTCTATAGGATCCCTATATATTGCATAAGACAGATAGGAGATGGCAAGGGGAAATGAGAAATAAGCAATCCACACTCCAAAGAGGTGACATTGACTAACTGTACATCAGCAGTAATCATTTCTGAGGGAGGAGCTGAAGTTTGACTCTTAGGAACCCAACTGGATTGAAAAACTAAGAGTACAGATACCATATCTAGGTGGCTGGCTAGGGGAATAGGTGAGGGAGTGAACAGTCATAATCACCCTCAATAATCAAAAAGGGTCTCAGACAGAAGCAAAATTCCGGCTCCCCTCTGATTAAAAAAGACAGCTTTAAGGGCCGGCCGAGTGGCGCATTGGTTAAGAGCTGGTTTGGGGATGCCAGCGGCCCCGGTTCGGATCCCACATGAGGGCCAGTGACACTGCCCTCTACAGCTAACAACAGCTCCACTGGAGCTGGGCTGTGCGAGCCCCGATGATGGTGTGGGCTGCAGCCCCTGCTGCAGTGGGCTGCCATAGGCTACAGTGAGTGGCCCGCAGCCAGTATGAGCGGCTGGCAGCCAGCGTGAGCTGCCAATAGCCGCGGTGAGCGACATCCAGAGGCCAGCGACCGATCTGCCTCATCCGGGAAGAGCGCAATGACGATACCAACAGTGAAGCAACATCCTCCGCAACTAAACTGAAGAACAAAAAGACAGCAACTTGTCTGTTCCCCTTCCCCGATTCCCCAACGCTGTTCCCCTCCGCCAATTCCCCAATAAAATCTGTAAAAGAAAAAAAAAAAAAAAAGACAGCTTTAAGAACCCAATCTCCCCAAATTTGAATTTTTTTATAAAACTCTAGAAATGCTCTTCATTAATGAGTTTGCAAAACTCAAGTTTAAAGACACAGTTCTCAAACGAGACAGCCCTCACATTAGACACCACCACAAATTCAGGGTCCTCAGGCCACCCTCTTTTCTGATCAGCTACACTATCCTCTCTGATTTTATAATTTCCAGAATGACTCACAGAACTCAGGAAAGTATTATACTTGTGATTAATGACAGTTTTATTATAGCAAAAGGAAGCAAATCAGAGCCAGCCGAAGGGAGAGACACATAGGGCGAGATGTGAGAGTCCCAAATGTGAAGTTTCCACTGCCCTGTCCCCATGGAGTCAGGACACATTACCCTCCCAACACATTGAATGGTGGCAATGCACAGGGTGTTGCCAACCAGGAAAATTCACCCAAGCTTCCTTGCCCAGAGTTTATAATGGAGTTTTATTACATAGGCATGATTGATGGAATGATTCTTGATTTCAACCTCCAGGTCCTCTCCCCTGCCAGGAGGTCAAGCTGATATCACTATCACATGACTCAAAGTGACTTTAACTACATGGCTGCTCTTTCTGGAAAGGCCAGCCCCATCCTGAGTCATTTCATTAGCATACTCTTTCTAGGGGCCCACAAGAGTCACCTCATTAGCATAAAGTTCAGCTGTGGCCCAAGGGGGGCCAACATGAATAACAAAGAAACTCCTACTACAGATGCTCCTATCCTTACCATGGGGTTATGTCCTAATAAACCCATTCTGAGTAGAAAATATAAATCAAACATGCATTTCATACACCTAACCTACTGAACATCAAAACTTAGCCTAGCCTACCTTCAATATGCTCAACACATTTACATTATTGAGTTGTAACCCCATCGTAAGTGGAGCAGCATCTGTAATTGCCTTCCTCTTCTTCTCCTCAGAAGCAGGAGACACAGGGCATTTTGTAGACATTATGAAATACGAAAACAAATAAGAAATATCCAAGAAATGCAACACAGCAAACTGTAGTGTGTCTGCTGTTTACTCTCGTGATTGCATGGCTGACTGGAAGCTGCAGCCACAGCTACTGCCCAGCATCAGGAGAGACTGCATATCACTACCCATGGGGAAAATGTCGAAATTCAAAATTCTACAGAATGGTTTCTAATGAATGCATATCCCATTGTCACCATCATAAAGTCGAAAAGTTGTAAGTCAAACCATAGTAAAATAAATCAGGGACCATTTGAACTTGGAAAATTCCAAGATCCTAGAGGCTACCCCCCAAGAACCAGGACAAAGGCTAGCTAAAGTCTTTATTATATACCTCCAATTACCAATTTAAAAAAAAACACTTGGAGTCTCTAATAGCATTGTCACCCCGCTGGCTTGAGATTTTATTTCCTTGAAGCCACAGAAGCTTCAGGGTTAGAAAGATAACACTACCTGAAGTTTTGCTATCATTAGTGCTTCAGAAGAAATTCCTCCTAGTGTACCCCATTTTTTTATGTCCACCCATTATAAAGTATGTCCAAAACAGCATGTGAAAACTGGGAAGATGGTGAGCCTAGGATTCTAACCTCTTAAGGAAAGGGTCGTGTTTTTTTCACCCTTGTGATCCTCATAAACATGCTCCCAGGTCTGGTGGACCCCCTCCCCACTTGACCCTTCCCCAGCCCAGACCAGCCACACTGCCCTGAATGGACTTCACCAGGCCTAGAGAGTTATGTAGCCCATCCAGAAAGAAATGAGGAAGAGGAGGCCTGGGTCATACCCATTCAATACATGGGCTCTCCCAAGACACAGACCTTCCCCTGACCTACCCTCACTCACTATGCAGCCTCGTTGTAGGACTCTGTCTCGGGGCATGACTGCTGACATAATGTGGGAAGATACAGAGCAGTTCCTGTGCATCTGATCATCCTTTGCTTTACAAGCTCCATCTTCTAGTGAGAAAGCCCAAACCAGGCTTCTTGTTGTTCTAGAAGGATGAGATCCTTATTCTTAAGGAGTAAGAGCCTGGTATTTTTCCCTCTTTAATCCTATTGTTTGAGACAATTATAGGGTACTTTCAGGAAAACAAGATAGTTGGACATCAACCTGTTTGACTACCAAGGACCCCATGTAGCCAATTCTGCCTCACATCCTAAATGAAGATTGAGAAGAAACAAGTGATGAACACAGGCGAGTTAGTTTCTACAGACGGTTAGTGCTCACAATACAGGCTACAGTGCCTGGGCTGCTGTGAACACAAGTCATATTGGCTTTCCCCGGGAGTCCCCTTTTCTTGCTCTTGCCTATACATACCCGATCTTCTTTTCTTTTCTTTTTCTTTTTTACCTTGTTTAAAGCACCCTACATAGATAGGCACTAGGCTCCTGGCCTTCCCAAAGTACTTTTGAAAATAAAAAGTAATAAAGCAGAAGTTAAAACAAAAATTCCTGATGGAAGCAATCACTGTTTTCATTAACATTTTAAATGGTTATTTTTAATGGTACATTTAACTAAAGCTAACGTATCCGTGGGAAGAGAATGTGGCCATTAAGATCGGCATCTGTTGAACAAACTGAGGCTCCACATTTGGTGAATCATGATAATAACACCAAGAATAGTACATGGAAACAGCAGTCTCATTAGCGCTAATTGCTGCACTCAGTCCAACTTAAAGCCTCCTGTATACATAACATTTGCTAAATACATTATTCTTTTTGAAATAAATACACCCTAAAATATTATCACATAAATAACAATGGAACTAATTCAAGACCTGCCTGTGTGATGTCACCATGAGAAGAAAGGAGAGCTAATGATGACATCCACAGCCTTAAAATATGGCAATAGAAAACCACCATTTGTCAACATGGTGCAAAATTCAACCGAAAAGGGAGGTGCACATAGAAGGGTGTGGCTGCTGCCAATATGAGGTTACTTCTCAGTGCTTAATAATTTGTTCAGTGGGAGCAGTAGAAAAAACTGAAGAGGTGTGAATACACAGATGCCAATTACCATGCAATGCAGTCATTCCTTTGTTCATTCACAAATCCTCATTTGGACTAATGTAAGCCAAGCACCAGGTTTAATTATTCATTTGCTCCCTGAGGACAAGCTCCTGTCCTCTGGAGTTTAAGTCTGGCTGCAAAGTCAGATACTTATTTATAAGTTAATCTTTTCCTGATGCCAATAAGGTATTTTAATGACCCTTTCATAGTCCTGCCATTTTGTTCAAACAGACTGTGCCTAGAACTGGGTCTAGCTGAAACTGGGATCACTAAAAGATGGGCCTGTGAGCACTGTCTGGAACCAGTTACCGTGTGCAATGTCTCAATTTCTCCTTTTCCTTTTAAACTAGTTGACTCTGAACTGTGTTTGTCTCTGTATCAGCATTTCCTCAACTTGAAGCTTCACACTGACCTCTATCGTTATCTCCTCTGGAATTTTCCCCATTTTTTAATCTGTCACTGAAAAACAGGTTTAACGTTTTGACTACTCTCTTGTCAACACATCTTTGGTTTACTCATTCATTACCCAAATATTTGTGGGTCCTTCCTGTTCATCAGGCACTGTACTAGGTGTTGGGATGCCCTGGTGAATAAAGGTGAACACTGTTTTTTGATACCCATCTCTACCTTGCTTACTCAAGCTTCAGGTTGAGAAGAATGTTTTGAAAGAGTGTGACATGAAATGATATTGTGGCAGCAAGTGAGCAGTGCTTATTGAAAGGAATGGTTACTATACTGCTGTGTGATATGTCCAGGGATTGCTCTAATGGAGAGGAGAGGGTGGGTTTGAAAGGACAATACATGAATGCTTTTTCCATCTTCACTAAGGTACAGAGCTACACACCTTGAAAGCTGGTTTGGGGAAAGGAGGAAGAGGAGAGAGAAAGCATTGAAGAATAAATATCTGTCATTGGCACAAAAGAACATCACAAGGATTATTCAGGAAACCCAAATCAGGAGTACAGTTGAACTCCATTTAGAGGTTAAGGAAGTGTGGGAAAAGGCAAGGGAAAGATTTTACAGAAATAAATTATTGATGAGGATGAAAAATAAACTATTTTCAATGCTCATCTTGGATGAGCATTAATTTCTTTAATTTTCACATGAATTTTGTGTGGTTCTTTTTTTTATTTATTTTTATTTATTTGTTTTTTTGAGGGTAGTGTTACTGGCCCTCATATGTGGGATCCGAACTGGGGCCGCTGGCGTCCCAAGCCAGCACTTAACCACCGCGCCACTCAGCCGGCCCTTGTGTGGTTCTTTATATTATTTGCCCCATTTTTCCATAGGAAGAAACTGGCTCTTTCAAAGTTGAAGGGTGGCATAAAGGAAGTGAGTACACGGGAAGTGAGTACATTCAGATCTGAGTGCCCTCACAGCCATTGCTCTTAGCCACACTACACTGTCTCTCAGCACAGAGAAAAGTCACCAGTCTGAACGTTCACTATGAAAATACTACATATTGAAGCAGCGCCTATCATTTCATAGAAATTCTTTACACAGGTATCCTGGGGCATCAAATAGTAATAATAAATGCAGAAATAATTAATGGTGGAACACTGACAGTCTGCATTTCATAGACATGGAAGTTGAGCCTCAGGAAATTGTTTGACTCAAGGTCACACAGCCAGCTGGATAATGGGACCCCAGCACCTGATCTGTTGGCCTTCTAGGTTTCATATTAGTGTTGTTTCCACTATAGAGACCTCTCCCTGTGCAACCTGGAAGAGGACTCTCAGTTGCTGGCTTCACTAGCCCAGATGAATATGCTTGGAGAAGGTTATGGGATAAATTGTGTCCCCTCAAAATTCATCATTGAAGTTCAAATGCCCTAGTACCTTAGAATGTGACTGTGTTTGGAGATAGGGACTTTAAAGAGATAATTAAGGTTAAATGAGGTCATAAAGATGGGACCCTAATCCAACAGGACCGGTGTCTTTAGAAGAAGAGGAAGAGACACCAGGGACATTTGTGCACAAGTAAAGGCCATGTGAGAACACAGCAAGAAAGTGGCCATCTGCCAGCCAAGGAGAGAGGCCTCAGGAGAAACCAACCCTGTCATCATCTCGATCTTGGTCTTCTAGCCTCCAGACCTGTGAGACAATAAATTTCTGTTGATTAAGCCAACCAGTTTATGATATTTTGTTATGGCAGTCTCAGCAATGTAATACAGAGAGTAAGTTTGTTAGTTCATGAGAGGTTTTGCTAAATATCCTTTCTTTTCAACCCTAGGATGACAGTTACTACAGACCAAATATTTCTATTATCACCCCAAATCTGAAGGTAAACCACTGAGTTCTGTACCACAAGTGGTAAATCTTGTGGGTAGGGGTAAATCTTGTGGGAAGGGGTAAGAAACATTAGTAGGTGTGTGTGTGTGTGTGTGTGTGTGTGTGCGCGCGCATGCGTGCTAATGTACGTACTGCGAGATTTCATACACACACATAATACATATATATATATATATATATATATATATATATACACATAGCACTGCACTTTAATCAATTTCTATCAACAGAAAATACAGTTAGAGTGGTTCCTACCCCCACTCCACCAACGGCCTAGATTCACAGATTCATCTGAATTCTTAGTGATGAGCTCTCTTTAAGATACAGCAGCAGGGCCGGCCGAGTGGCACGGTGGTTAAGTGCTGGCTTGGGAAGCCAGCGGCCCCGGTTCGGTCCCACATATGAGGGCCAGTGACACTGCCCTAAAAAAAAAAAAAAAAAATTAAAAAAAAAAAAAAAGATACAGCAGCAGAGCATGGAGCTGGGCGGCACTCCCTGACCACTACGGCAGACTAACCTCACCGCAGCTTCAGTGAAACCCAAGTAAGGTCTGGGTTCCCTGCCAAAAACCTGATGAAGGACAGTAAGAAAATGCACTAAACAGATTCAACAGAAAGATATAAAAAAGGAGTGAAATGGAACCTCAGGAAATAAAATGTAAATGTTCAAATGCTAGGGGAACAATTAAACCATTAATGATTTGGGCTGGCAAAGTGGCGCATTGGTTAAGTGCTGGCTTGGAAGGCCAGAGGCCCCGGTTGGGATCCCACAGATGAGGGCCAGTGACACTGCCCTCTACAGCTAAGATGGTCAACAAAGCTCCACCTGGAGCTGGGCTGCTGTGAGTCCCATGGACGGCATAGCTGCAGCCCCTGCTGCAGTGGGCTGCCATAGGCTACAGTGAGTGGCCAGCAGCCAGCATGAGCTGCCAATAGCCATGGTGAGCAACCATCCAGAGGGCGGCGACTGATCTGCCTCACCCAAGAAGAGCACAATGACGATACCAATATGGGCCAGTGAAATAACGTCCTCCACAACTAGACTGAAAAACAAAAGGACAGCAACTTGTCTGTTCCCCTTCCCCAGTTCCCTAACACTGTGCCCCTCCCCCAATTCCCCAATAAAATCTTTAAGAAAACAAACAAACCATTAATGATTTGAAGATACATCATTGATTAGTTCTGAAACACCTGTGGAAAACACAGTTTTCCCTACAACATTGTCTTACCTTAGCTCTAAGGAGCGTCTTCTGAGTTTCAAAGAATGTCCACATATATTTTCGCTTTTGAACCTCCTAACAATTTGTTGACACAAGAATAACATAACTCTCTGCATTTTATAATAACCATGTTACAGAAAGGTTTTGTATTTTGACGGCCTATTGCACTTTTCTCTTCCTATTGCTTGTCTGCATAGCAATCCATTAACCACAATGAGAAATTATGTAACTCCAAACTGCATCCCTGGAACATCCCAGAATAAGGGTCACACACCCAGGATGACCACTCCCCATAGAACTCCTTCCGAAGACCCATAATATGCTCATCCCCTCCATTCCATCATTCAGATAGGCAACCCCTCCTCCTATGGCAAAAGAAGCTGTATTGACTAAAACATTTTCATGAAACCATTTGTTCTGGTAACTGAGCTTGGGCATTACTTCCCACGCCCATATGCATTGATTTATCTCCTGCCAAAACAGTTTTCATCATCCTGTCCACACTTTCTAAATGTGACCCTCTCCCACCCTGAACCTGGAACAAGACTGGATAATGTTGGCAAAATAATAACTGAGACTGGGATACGGAAAATCCCTTTCTACCTTTTCACTGCATGTACCCAGCCATAGCTAGCATAGAACTTGCAAAATCTCTCTCCTTTTGTTCTTCTAGAAGATGAAAGGGATTTGATCAGCTGTTACAGATGTAATTCAAAAGAACCCATTATTGAGGCTATTTGTTGCTGTTGGGCTTTCTTTTGTTTGTTTGTTGATGAGTGGATGGCAGAAATCATTGTAAGTGTTTGTCAAATACATTGGGATTCTGAAAAGCTACTGGTCTATTTCCCAAAGCACAAGCTAGCCCACAGAGAGAGCGCCAGCATAAACCCTAGATCAGATAACAAAAGCAGATGTGGCTGATGTACATACTGCAAGGTGTCATATGCACACACATATCATATACACATTGTGGCTGGGCAAGGTGGGAGTTAATAAGACCACATGCACCCCTGGCTCTGTCAGACACAGGGAATGTATGGAATAATTGTTTCTGCCTCTGAGGATCTAGTGATATGGGAGACATGAGAATATTAATACAAGGCAGAAAAATGGAAACTCATTTCTAGCAGCTGCCAAACAAAATAGGATGTAAAATAGCAGAGAGGTCTATTGAAATGTTCACAGGGTTCACTTCACCAAAATGAAACTTTACCTCTCACAGATGTCAAATGCTCCCCCTCTGTCTCATGCCTGTAAGTCCCCTCCAGTTACCCATCAAACTGTTGCTCCCTGCGTTCTTTCTGCATCCTTGGCTGTCACTCTATTCCTTCATCACTGTCACTTTGCGGCTCTAGCTTCTTAATTTCCTTCATTTTTCCTATTCCTTTCTCTCCTCTCCATTATCCTGTCACAAACATTTCTTAGTTTCTTTTCCCCCACGCTCTCCTTCTCCCCTTCCCCCCCCCCACGCTTTCTCGTTCTCATTCATTAGTAATTAACCTGTGAAGTACATCTCCTAACCCCAGCAGTTTAATGGAGCTGTAAAAAAATGCTCCCTCTGCAAAAGAGTGACGCTGGGAGGGCTGCAGGTGGGCGGTGGTGTGGGCGCGATGTTCGCACCAGCCACGAGGGGGCAGGGGTGCGCACCGACGCACCCCTGGAATGCACACCCTGGCGAGCTCGCGAGACGCGCAGGAAGGCTGCTCATCCAGTGTCCCCCATCACAGTGGCTGACAGCCCTCCTAAGGATTCTGTCCGCGTCTCGGGCCGCACTGCTGGGCGCAGCGAATAAGCAAGCCATTCCTGATGAGTTCGGGAGGGGTGGATTCCGCCTCGGGCTAGGACAGATATAGCTTCCAGAAACAAAGGAGTGAGTCCTGCTGCCTCTGATGAGGGAAGGAAAGGGGGCAAAGCTGGGCGAGCCTGCTAGGACCCCGCGCCCGCTCGCTCTCCTCCTAGTCTCCCTCCCCTAGTAGCTGGACCTGTCACCCCTGTCGCCAGGTCAGGAGGAACCTATCAGGCAGCGTTGTTTGGCCCCCTGGGCGACAGGCAGTGATGGAGCGGGCCCGCAGTGTGTGTGTGTGTGTGTGTGTGTGTGTGTGTGTGTGTGTGTGTGCGCGCGCGCGCTGGGGGGAGAGGATTCATTTGCAGCCCAGAAAGGGCAGGGCAGCGAGCCTTCCTCGCCTGTGAGAGCAGCTGTGAGCCGTGACAGTTTGGCGAGCTGGGCGGCAGGTGGCGGTAACGCTGTCCACCTGCAGACGCCCTCTGGCTGGAATTGGAAATCTACCAATGTTGTTTGTCTCAGTCAGCCCCCCACCCCAACCCTCGCCACTGTCCTGGTGTCCCTCTGGGTTTCTCCCTAACGTATTCCAAAATAGGATAAAGGGGTACCAACATTAATAATAATAGTAATAATACACATTTAATGAGTGCTAAGTATGTGCCAGTCATATACTGTTTTGACATGATAGGTAGTACAACAATAATACTGGCAATATTCCAAAATAACATTAGTAGAGAAGTTAACTGTATATTATTGCCCTGGTTTCAGGTTGAGAACGTAAGTGGATTTTTTTTTTTTCCCCTTCCAACGAGGTAGCTAGGGTTAGGTCTTTCTAGTTCCAGAGGAGCAAGAAGCCTATTCATTTATTTATTGTTTAAAAAGCTAGAGTGATTTGGCTACCTTTGGGCAGGATTCAGCCTCCAGAGTGTTTTCCTCAGCAATGTATTTTTTTTAATCGAAAGTTTCATGTAACTCTCCAGATTTACAGCTTCCCTTGAATAAGCAGAACATCTGGATATACTGGACCTAAATGGCAACCATCCCTGGGAGCTGAGGAGCTGTTACCACCATTAGAAGGGGCAAGTTTGCCACAGTACCCACCTCGCCCTATTCTCTTACCTTCAGCCTTTCCACCTGCATGGCCTTCTGGGGCATCTGAGCATGAGATACCTGGTGTACTAGGGGCTGGTGGAGATGGACGACTGAACTATAGTGGAGAAGTAGGAGGCACCGGGATTGAAGAGGCAGCAGGGACAGGGAAATCTCAGGAAAGAGTTGGATTCAAGAGCCTGGAAAGAATAGCCTCATAAAGGATGTCACCAATAGGATGTGCACTCTGCTTCCACACAGTGCCCCAGGGGTGCCCAAACCTTGGGGGGAAAGAATGTTGTGATGCCTGGGGCCCCAGGCGTGGGAGCTGTGGTGAAGGTTTCATGGCCTCTTGTGAAGGCAACGGTGGGGGAGGAGTGGTGCAAAGGGTGGGAGGGGGAATCAGGAGCAAAGCTCCCTGCCTTAGGGAAGGCCCTGAGGGCTTGATCAAGGAGACAGGGCTCACCTACAAGAAACCTCTTTAGGGATGTTCTTGAGCCCCTGGGATTCTTGTATGGTTCCAACAGGGTTCTGTGAAAAGGAACCCCCCCACACACACACACACACATAAATGACCATGATAAGTTTCCCTGCCAACCCTGATATGTGGGAGCTGAGCCATCATTCAGTTTGTCTTAGGCAAATAAAGAAATGCGTTTTTTTCCAGCATCCAAATATTTGTAACATTAACATTTACAGAGGGCTTCTTATGCAAAATTTTGTATTAACCCATTGAAGTGGACATCACTCTTATCCCCACTTAATATCTGAGGAAAATAAGACTTAGAGGCTTAGAAAAAAATGCTCCTAACCATACAGCTAGTAAATGGGAGAGCCAAGGTTCAAATACAAGTGAGTGTGTGAGTCCAGTTTAGGAGTTGGCAAACTTTTCCTGGAAAGGGCCAGATTAAGTAAATATATTTTAGGCTTTGTGGGCCATGCAGTCTCTGCTACAACTTCTAACTCTGTATTATTGCATAAAACAATATATACATGAATGAGCATATCAGTATCCCAATAAAACTTTATTTATGGACATGAAATGTGAATTTCGTGTCATTTCTACTTGTCACAAAATATTCTGAAAAATTTTTTTTCAACCATTAAAAAATGTAAAAGCCATTCTTAGCTTAGCTTGCAGGCTGTACAAAAACTGGCAGGAAATCAAACAAAAACAAAACAGGCAGTGGGCCAGATTTGGCTTGTGGGCTGCAGTTAGTCTACTCCTCCTCTAGTGACGACACTAATCTGTATACTTTGTAGGCATTTCCTGTCTCTATAACTAAACCAGCCAAGTCATAGTGGAGAAAAAAAATCAAAGACATTTTGCCATTCACATTTTAACAAGAATAAAAAAAATGCTCTGCTCCCTAAAGAAGTAGCTTTTCAACCCCAAGCCATCATTACATCAAGGTTATAGTCCATGAGGGAGTATGATATATTAGAAAGAGCAGTGGACTTGACATTAGAAAAACTGGTTTCAAATTCCAAGCTGTGAGATTTTGAGCAAATTACTTAGGTTGTCAGAGGTTCAGTGTCTTCATTTATCAATCACAATACTTGCCTCAAAAGTTAACTATTGGCATTAGATAAGACAATGCACATAAAATATATAGTATAGACAGGAAAATCCAGAATTTGGGGTACCTAAATGTTGTTTGATTTAGAGAACCCAAAAAAGAATGTAAAATGTTTATTAAAGAGCTAGCTGCTGAAAGTAAATATTTATTTAGAATGAGAAAAAGCACCCCAGCAAGTAATAGGAGACTTGGAGGCTCAGGTCATTTTCTTCTGAGATTTCTTCAAGCAATTTACCAAAAATACTTACATGAACAATTGTCCTGAATTATTATGACTTGGCTTTCACTCCCCATCAAGAACATGCTAGAACTCCCCCACACACACCCCTCAGAAACTCACAGCATTCATAGGGGTCCATGCAAGTGAGAAGCCCTGAAGCTTAGTGTCACAGTATGGCAGCAGCAGTGGGAAAGCAGTAATGCAAAAAGGAACAGATCAAATAAATGAATTAATTAAAGATATTGGGCCCCAAGTTTCTCATTGTCAAAGAAGGGAGGTAGAAATTCTGAAAATAGAATGAACTCTATAATGTTAAGATGGAATCAGAGGTATTGGCATGAACCCATAATTTTCAATATAGACAGACAAAACAGAGCTGATAGATGACAGATGATCAGAGAGAGAGAGACAGACAGACAGAGAGAGACAGAGAGAGACAGAGATGATAGATGAATATAGATGTATTATAAATGTATGCACATAGACATGTGGGTACACATACAGAATCCTAGCACTATCCACTAAGAGTAGTAATACCCCAAAAGTAATAAGCTCACTTAATTCCCAGATATTGCTTTCTAAATACCATTCTCCAACAGAAAGAATCAGGGTCCTTGGAGAAATGGTTGATTTCAGGGTTGAGGATAGAAAGTATAAAATAAACCTGGAATGCTTTATTGTGTCAAAAAGTAGAAGAAAAACATATAATCCTAAAATTTATATGGAAACATAAAAGGCCTCAAATAGCCTCGGCAATCCTGAGAAATAAGAACAAAGTCGGGGGTATCATGCTACCAGACATCAAAACATACTACAAGACTACAGTGATCAAAACAGTATGGTACTGGAATAAAAACAGGCACATAGACCAGTGGAACAGAACAGAGACCCCAGAAATAAATCCATGTATATATGGACAGTTAATCTATGACAATGGAAGCAAGAATTTACACTGGGGTAAAGATAGTATATTTAATAAATGGTGCTGGGAAAACTGGACTGACACATGCAAAAAAATGAAACTGGACCACCTCCTTATGCCATATACAAGAACAAATTCCAAATGGATTAAAGACTTAAATGTAAGACCTGAAACCATAAAACTCCTAGAAGAAAATACAGGGAGTAAATTTGCAGATATTACTCTGAGCAATATTTTTACTGATACATCCCCATGGGCAAGGGAAGTAAAAGAAAAAATGAACATATGGGATTATATCAAACTAAAAAGTTTTTTCACAACAAGGGAAATCAACAATGGAAACCAACAATAAGGAAGCCTACTGAATGGGAGAATATATTTGTGAACGATATATCTGATAAGGGGTTAATATCCAAAATTTATAAAACACTCATGCAACTCAACACCAAAAAAAACAAACAACCCAATTAAAAACTGGGCAGAGGAAATGAAGAGGCATTTCTCTAAAGAAGACATACAGATGGCCAACAGGCGGAATATGAAAAAATGTTCAACCTCACTGATCATTAGGGAAATGCAAATAAAAATCACAATGAGATACCACCTCACTCCGGTCAGAATGGCTATCATCAATAAATCAACAAACAACAAGTGCTGGCTGGGCTGTAGGGAAAAGGGAACCCTGCTGCACTGTTGGTGGGATTGTAGATTGGTGCAGCCACTATGGAAGTCAGTATGGAGGTATCTCAAAAAACTGGAAATGGAACTACCTTTTGACCCAGCAATTCCACTCCTAGGTATTTATCCTGAAAAACTCAGGACACTAATTCAAAAAAATATATGCACCCCTATGTTCATTGCAGTGCTATTTACAATAGCCAAGACTTGGAAACAATCGAAATGCCCATGGGTAGACAACTGGATTAAGAAACTATGGTACATTTACACAATGGAATATTACACAGCTATAAAGAAGAAAGAAATCGTACCATTTGCAACGATATGGATGGACCTAGAGAATATTATGTTAAGTGAAATAAGTCAGTCAGAGAAAGACAAATACCATATGATTTCAATTATATGTGGAATCTAAAGAACTGAATAAACGAGCAATGTAAACGGAAATAGTCTTAGAGACACAAAGAAAAAACTGATGAGGGCTAGATGGGATGGGGATGGGCATGAGGGAGAAGGGGAAGGGACGAGCCAACATAAACTAACTACAATACTACTGCAGAGACAGAAGAGACAGTTTAGGGAATATAATTAATAAGGCTGTAAATATTTTTTTTTAGGGGAACAGAAGGATGCGTGTCCTTTTAGGGAGACCACTTCATGGATGGTGTAGTGGCCTGACCACTGCATTGTACATCTGAAGCTGCCGCTGAACAATATTATATGTCAACTATAATTTAACACATATATAGTCATGAGATGTGGAATATAGTGTGGGGATGGAATCAATGGAATTGTAATAGATATGTATGATATCGGGTGTGGGGGAGCAGGGGAGGGGAGAGGAGAGAGGCACTTTGTAAGGGGTGAAAAAAATAACTATTGCTTTGTTTTGTACATCTGTAACTACTACTACTAATAATAATTAAAAAAATAAAAATAAAATAATAAGGTGTACAACATGAAAAACAAAAAGTAGAAGAAAATAAAAGCTCCCAGAATGAGAGACATATGAAAGACATATGAAAAGGACTCAGAAGCCAGCTTGAAAGTGCTATCACTGACCAAATCTGGGATAATTTGAACATTAGAATTAATCATGTTAACACCAGGTTACAAATCAATGAATAAAATAGCTCAGTCCATACTGGTATAAATAAATAAATGAATAAATTGAAAGTTTAATGAGGAAGAAAATATTTACATAGTTTCAGAGTAACCCTTACCTCACCCCCATCACACACGCACACACACACACACACACACACACACACACACACACACACACGCAGTAAGTACTCATTAATTACAAAGGGAATGAAGAAGTATGCAGTGGAGAAGTTGGGAAGATACTACTTTAATCAAAGGATCAATGCCCAAATTGAGGGGCATTCTACAAAATATTTGGCCTGTAATCTTCAGAATTGTCAAGGTCATGAACAAGGAAAGACTGAGGAACTATTCCAGACTGAAGGAAATTTGAAGAGACATGACCGCTAAATGCAGCTCATGTTCCATTTGCTATAAAAACCATTATTGGGGAATTTGTGAAAACTGAGTGGGATCTGTAAATAGGATAGAAGTAACGTATCAATGTTAATTCTTGACTTTGGTGATTGTAGTGTGGTTATGTAGAAGGTATTTTTAAAAATTCACAACTTTATAGAAAATTTTAGGCCTAACAATAGAAGTAAAAGAGATGTGATCTGAAACATAAATCAAAACGATAATATAAAATTAATACTCTTTTATGCTGTACAGAAACTCTAACTCTGCAATACTGCATTGTGTATTTATAGGTTATATTTCTTTTCTTTTTTTAGATTTTTATTGGGGAATTGGGGGAGGAGAACAGCATTGGGGAATCGGGGAAGGGGAACAGAAAGTTGCTGTCTTTTTGTTCTTCAATCTAGTTGTGCAGGACATTGCTTCACTGGCCCATGTTGGTATCGTCATTGCGCTCTTCCTGGGTGAGGCAGATAGGTGCCAGCCCCTGAATGGCTGGTCACAGTGGCTCTTGGCAGCTCACTCAGGCTGCCAGCGCTCATGCTGGCTGCTGGCCACTCACCGTAGCTCACGGCAGCCCACTGCAGCCCCGCTGCAGCCCATGCTGTCTCCTGCCACTCACGGCAGCTCAGCTCCAGGTCAAGCTGTTGCTCACCATCTTAGCTGTAGAGGCCAGTGTCACTGGCCCTCATGTGGGATCGGAATCCCGGGCCCTGCTGCTTAACCCACGTGCCACTCAGCCGGCCTTATAAGTTATATTTCTATTGCAGAAGCAGAACTACTGCACTGTGGAAAACACTCACCTAAATATCAGCGCCCTTCCCTCTTCCCATATCCTTCAAACCCTCTACTCTCCATTCCCCCTAACCTCTGGAAGAGTCATCCTTGCATCTTCTTTGATCTCCAGTCTCACCCAGTTCAACAATCGTTGACCATCTGCCTACATTAGAAACTGTAATACATGTGGAGGACTATAATACAGTCCCAGGGCATAAAGTACATATTACCTACTGGAATGGTCATAAGCATCCCAGGAAACTTTGTAAGCTGGTATAAACTGATACTCAGAGGCTGGTGCATACCCTATGGTGATTAGGAACTTGTTGTTTCAAATTTTCTGATTCAAAATTAAACACATAAATAAATTACCATACTCCAATCTATCTCCTAGCATTTCATACTCAATGAATATTTAAATAAAAGGGGTGCGTGGTTTGAAAGCATAATGTGCTGAATAATGTAATGTGCTATGGGACCAGGTTCTTATGAGAAAGTTAGAGTCAGAATTGGCCTCCACACCCCCAAATGGGAACTGTTAATCCTTCTATAGGTATAATAACTATAATGCCCATTCACTGAGACTTCAATACCAGTAGACTCCAAATTTTATATCACATACCCAATCTAGAAAAAATAATTTGAGAATGTATCCCCAAACATGTATATTTATTTGCAAAGTATGCCGTTGCATTTTTATATTAATGTGTTATGTATAATTAAAAATGGACACAAATAATAAATATTTTAAAAAGATGAAATAAAATATACAAATAGAAATTCTAATATTGTCTTCTTTTGGCACTCTTGGATCAGCTTACACATACCCTACTTTAGAAACCACTGATTATATGAATAGACCTATTTAGTTTTAAATATTTTAACAGATAGAAAGGTTAATTGTAAATGTTACAAAATGAGCAATTACACAAGTAAATTGTGTAATTTTGATATGACCAAGGAGGTGGCATGAAAAAGGAATGGTGGATGGGTGACCTTTCTCCCCACCCCCACAGTTATTAATCACCCAATTAATACAGAAAGTATAGCAAAAAGATAAAATGAACAAAAACTGCAACAAATTCCCTTCAGACAGAAGGCACTCTCTCTTCACATAATTAGACAATGGAAAGGGGGTCTAGTTGGACAAATGGGCTAAGGATTGAGTTATGATAAAAATTTTTATCTGTTAGGACTGTGGTTACTCCCTTGGCCTTGGTGCTTAACTGGAAACTGCTGAGCATGGGATCTGGCTTCCAGCAGCTGCACCAAGCACATAGGTGACATGAATTGGGGTAATTAATATGGGGCTAACTTTGACTAAGGACAGACACAGAGAGAAAGGAGCCACCAGGTAAAGGTCTCTCTTCTTCCCCCTAAGAGACTATCCTGGATTAATTTGGACCAACATGCCCTGACTAGGAGACATCCTGCATGACCTAGGCTGTTTTTAAAGAAGTATAGCTAGCTCAGTAAAGTGCCACATTCAGAGCGATGGTCTGGTCACATTTGGAACCTCCCCTCCCTTATACCTTTTATGCTGAAGTGTCACACCGAAGGTCTGTACTAAGTGTCCCCATACCTCTAGCCACACTCTTTGGACCGAAGGACATTTGATTCAAAGACTATTTCTCTAACAATGGGTAGCCGCCTATGGCTGGTCAAAAAGGAGAGCTGGGTCAAGTTCCTTTCCTGGGAATGTGGGTTTGGTCAATTCAGATGAAAGACATTAATTATATGTGGGTTGCTGAGTTGTTAATTCTGAGGACTGGCGTGGCTGCTTTAGATCATGGTTGGCAAAGCCTCTCTAAAGAGAAGAAAATAGCAGAGAAAAGTGAGAAGGAGGTAGAAATGGCAGGGTAAGCCCGGGGAGAGAGACAAATAGACATATCCCCAATACATCTCCCATGAAAACCAGCTGTTCTTCATTTCTCATATTTAAAGTATGGGAATTCTCTCTGTATCCCTACATCCTTTTCTTATACCAATGTATGAGTCTGTTCCTTCCAGTGAACTAAAGCATTGTTGCTACTCAGTATCTGACATAAGCTTAGCTGAGAGTGCAAGTAAATCTGTAAAGTTTGATGGTTTGCAATACATTCCTTTCTCCAGATACTCTAAAAAATGCATCTGGATTATGTCAAGGCAGCAGAGAGCTACTAACTGGATAGATTTTGTATTGCCAACCCTTTTCCAAGTCCCATAGAACAGCTTTTTCTATATTGTGTCTACTGTGATACCACCAGCCTTTATTTGAGGAATTCTTTAAGTAGCAGCCCAATAAAATGCATTGCCTCAAACATAAGAATGTTGTTGAGGAATCTCTTCATGACACTGTGGTGTCCATTTTATAAATATACTCAAGAGAAATATCCTTATAGTCTAAGAAATAAACCTATTCCTCTCTGAGAAAAACTTGTTTACCAAGACCTTATTGTCTTAGCATTTATATAAATGGATGCTAAAAATCTTAAAACAGGAATCTATTTTTGCATTAGTTTCATTTTTTATTCTAATTTAGGTCCTGACTCACTGTTTAGCTTTTTTTCTTTCTCATTTGTTTCCTAATGTTTTTTATTTTGATGTATGGCATGTGTCCTTGAAATTATTTTAAATGTTTTATGGAGTAATGCAGATGTAAAATAAAATTTCCCCAATACTGATAACTCAGAAAGCAAAAACTGTATCATTATATATGATAATGCACTTGAAAAATGTAGAATGGCTAAACTTACACAGACTATTAACTGCTTTTTTTTTAATTTTACTGGGGAATGGGGGAGGGGAACAGTGTTGGGGAATCGGGGAAGGGGAACAGACAAGTTGCTGTCCTTTTGTTCTTCAGTCTAGTTGTGAAGGACGTCGTTTCACTGGCCCATGTTGGTATTGTGATCATTGCACTCTTCCCAGCTGAGGCAGTTGCTCGCCGGCAATTGGGCGGCCACTCACAGCAGCTTAGGGCAGCTCATGCCAGCTGCCGGCTAGCCCCACTGCAGCCTATGCCATCGCCAGCGACTCATGGCAGCCCAGCTATAGGTCAAGCTGTTGTTCACCATATTAGTTGTAGCGAGCACAGCATCACTGGCCCTCATGTGGGATCTGAAGCAGGGCCCTGTTGCTCAGAGCTGGCGTCCCTAGCCAACTCTTAACCAACGCCCTACTTGGCTAGCCCTATTAACTGGCTTTTAATATGAGATAAGCATTCTAAGGTAACAAGTCTAGTGAATTGAGTAGGTGTCAAAATTGTATATTTTCTATGAGGGGGCCATCAAAGGCACCACCCAGTACATGGAGAGTCATTATAGGATAAGCTCATGGAGACCAACAAGAACCTGATGACAATATATCAAGTATGTCTCTCATTGATCATGGAATTTTAACATCAGTCTGGGATTCTCATAAAAAGTAGTGGCATTCAGTAATAAAAAGAAGGCCATGTAAAATTATTTTTATCAATATGGCTGAGCAAGCTACATTTGCTAATAGAATGAGTGCATTTAGGAATCCCTGTTAACTGCGGATCTGAGCACCTATTTATTTTTCTTTCCATTGCCTAAGGGAAGGATCAAGGTGACCTTTTGGCTGTCTCTGTAAATTCACAGCAGAACCAATGCTTTTTATATTTCCTGTCAATTTGCTGACATCCCTCCCTGCTTTTCCAACATTCATCTATGAATTTATCTCTGTTCTGTCTACCACCATTTTCAAATTATTTAAATTCATGGCACAAGGAGAAGGAAGCTCCTCCTGATCTCTAGCTTTATTGCTACCTACCTGTGGCAGACTGTACAATAAAGTGATGGAGTCCTGACAGTCAATCCTATATTTTGAATCTGATTAAAGAACAAACCCCGTTGTCTCTTTAATTCAGCCATGTCCAAATTTGAGTCCATCATTCTCCCTGATAAACCAACTTCATCCCCTCTCTTCTCCTGTTTTTGTTTGGAGACAATGGGGGAATGGAACAGAGATCCTGGTCGATAAATTCTTGAGTCCCCTTCAGCTGAAGCAGCTCAGATTATGAGCATGACTTCATGAGAGGAAAAGAGAAAGGGGCCTCATGGGATAGATTTTTGCAAACTACTAAGCTATGAACTCTGGAGTCTTCTATGTACAATGGCATGGTAAGAATCAATATGTTACCAACTCACAGAATCATAAAGTTTCATGAGTGAGAGGGACCTTAGAGGCTACCTAATCTCATTTTACACATGAAGACACCAGCTCTAAGCAGTATGACTCCCTCCCCGCTATACCCCACACTCCTAAAATCGCAATTTGTTGGAAACTGAAAAATATAAGGCATGTGGGAAAAGGGCCAAACTCTTCAACAGAGAATTTAATACATGGATGATCAAAGCCCCATTTCTCACTTTCTCCCCACATGCAGCCTACACGCTAGTTTCACTGAATGCAACGTGCATATTCAGACCTCTGAACCTTTGCTGATTCTGTTCCTTCAGCCAGGAAAACTCTTCCCCCTCATTTCTGTCTATTAAAATCTAGATTCTGATTCAGATCAAATGCTTTCTTTTTTATGACTATTTCCCTGATTCCCCAATAAAATTATTCTGATTAGGGGGAGGTATAGGTTGGTACCTAAGAGCAGACCTTTTTTGAAAAGAAACAGAATATTTGCATAGTTTCAAAGTTTATCTCCAAAATATTTATTAATTACAAAGGAAAAAATGGTCATTTTATGGTAGAGAAATCTAGCAGACACTACCTTAATCACATGCTTAAAATTAACATCACCAGTAAAAAGATATATTGATATTATAGAACCCCTGAAATGATGGCCTGAGAAGGACACACCATCACTTTTGTGATATTCATGTTCAAAATGCATGACCTCCATCTAATTGTGAGAAAACTCCAGACAGTCTAAAATTGAGAGACATTTTACAAAGTAACTGGGGATGAGTGAGAAGGTGAGGGGATTAGAAAGCACAAATTGGTAACCACAAGATTAACATGGGGATATGAAAAACAATTTGGGGAATATAATCAATAATGTTGTAAAGATTTTGTAGGGTATCCAGTGGACACTTGTGTTATTAGGGAGAACACTTCACGGACAGTGTAGGTGCCTGACCCCTGCAGTGTACACCTGAAGCTTAAGCTCAATAATAATGAATGTCAACTATAATTTAATACATATATATAGTCACAGGATATGGAGTACAGCATAGGGAATTCAATTGGAATTGTAACAGCTATATACAATGTCAGAGGGGTATTAGATTGAGGAAGAAGTATAAGTGTCTTTGTGAGGAGTATAAATGTCTAACTATTACATTGTTTGGTACACCTGAAGCTAATAAAAAAACATAACTAGGCAGTACTTTTCAAATGTGTCAAGGTCATGAAAGAAAAGGAAAGAAGGAATATCTATTACAGATTGGAGGCGGCTAAGGAGACACAATAGCTAAGGGCCATATGTGATCCTGGATTCAATTCTGGGCCAGAAAAAGGACACTGGTAAAATTCTAATAAAGCCTGTAGTTTAGTTAATATTGTACCAATATTTATGTCCTATTTTTCATAAATCCACTATGGTTATGCAAGATGTTAACATAAGAGTAAGCCAAGTGAAAGGAGTATGGGAACGCTGTACTATTTTTGCATCTTTTCTGTGAGTCTAAAAGTATTTATAAATGAAAAGGTTTTTTAAAAAAACTTTAAGAAAAAGAAAAGCACATCCCCTGGGGCTAGTCTGCCTGGATCTAAATCCTGGCTCATCACTTGTTAATTGTATGACCTTGATTGAGCAAGTTATACTTCTGTGTCTCGATTTCCTTATTCTTAAAACAGAGGTTTTTACCTCATTGAATGTTCATGAGGATTAAATGAGTTAAAATATATTAGTGCCTTAAAACAATGCCTTGCACTTAATTAGCTCAATAAGCATTGGTTATTTTTTAAAATAATTTTTCCTCTATTATTTCTGCCTTCCTCCATCCTTCCATAATACTTTCTGTTTTTATCAGATTATTTAACACAGAGTGGGGCCTTATGTTGCTATTCCTAGGTTTTGAAGACAAGCTTACCTGAGTTCAGATTTGTGCTTGAACATGAGTTTAGGCAAGTGACATATAAAAATGAATATTAATATAACATCTATATAACTTTGTGAGATTAAGTGTCTTATTCATCTTGGTAGGCTCCATTCACCCTAGAACCTTCGCTTCCAATACACAGAAACATGCCATACCTCATATGAATCACACACACACACACACACACACACACACACACACACACACACTGACTAGCACAACACTGTGCACATAGTAAATGTTAAATTGGTGCTTTAGAAAAATAAATAGGCGGGCTGGCCGAGTGGCTCAGTTGGTTAAGAGCTCTCTCAAGAGTGAGAGCTGAGCTCTGAGCAATGGCGGTTCGATGCCAGCCCAAGCTGAGTTGCCAATGAGCTACCAACAGGTGGCAGGATGGCTCAGCTAAAAAAAAAAAAAATAGGTATATTAAAAGTTGTATTTGCTCCCTAATCCTACACATTTTCTTTTTTTAGGATGTGCACCCCTTTATACTACTGAAATGGGCTGATCAGACAAGCTCTTCCAATAACTTACAATATGGAAACAAAGATTGAGCCAAGTAACTCTAGAAGCTGGATCTGGAGTATACTGTTACTCAGAGATTGAGAACATTTTAGAACAGTGATTATGAGTCATAAGTGGAACAGAGAAAAGCCAGTCTACAGGGAACAGAAGAGTGCAGTAAAAGTTAGAGACTGAGCCCCTTAAGGAGAGAAAGGCAGATAGTAGGTATAACTTTTTGGCTTCTGATGATTTTATAGTTCTTGCTACACATCCACTGGAAGACCTGGCAGCACATCATGCCTCTGGAAGGATATACGTAAATACATATAATGAAATCCAAAGCATTTTCCCCTTTTGCTTAAACTAATTTGGGTGAGCTTCAGTTCTTTCTAACATAATATCTCAGACTAAGAGAAAAGCAAGAGTAAACACTATTTCTATATATCCAAACTTCAGTTTAGTATAAAATGCATTTATTTATTTCTAGATCTGTTTCACCTTTACTTCATTGCAGGAAGATCATAAGCTATTTCTATAAAAATCAAATAAAGATTGACAAATTCCAATTTAAAAATGTTACAGTAAGTGCTTTTATAATTCACATATGAGTTAGGGCTGCAAGTAATCCAGTCTTACACCGAGTGGTATTCAAAGGAACCATAAATATAACTCTACAAAGCCTATAAAATGATGCAGATTTTTATTGTGGGTTTTCACGTAAGGCCCATTGGAGGGGTTTTACATAATAAGTGATCATATAAACTACTGTTTAGCGCTGACCGAGTGGCGCATTGGTTAAGAGTTGGCTTGGGATGCCAGCTCTAAGCAGCAGGGCCCCGGTTCCAATTCCACATATGGGCCAGTGATGCGGCGCCCTCTACAGCTAAGATGGTGAACAACAGCTCTACCTGGATGAGTCGCCAACGATGACGTAAGCTGCAGTGGGGCTGGCCGGCAGCTGATGTCCGCTTTCATGAGCTGCGTGAGTGAGTGGCCGTCCAATGGCCAGCGAGTGACTGCCTCACCCAGGAAGAGTGCAATGATAATACCAACATGGGCCAATGAAGCGATGTCCCCCACAACTAGACAGCAACTTGTCTGTTCCCCTCCCCCAATTCCCCAATAAAATCTTTAAAAATAAAAAAATAATAAATAAACAAATAAATAAATGAACAAACTACTGTTCAAACTGGGATGCTTTTGACAGAGAGAAATTTCTTTTTAAAAATATGCTAGGTCAATAGGCATAAACCAAGACTAATCCAGGCATAGCTAGATATATGGTCATTCTATAATAGTTTTATGTCATCCAACACAGAGGCCCTCTCAAATACTCTATTTAGTCATTGTTTCCTCTTCCCAAATTTCCAAACTCACATCAAACTCTAAGCATCGCTCCCTCTTAACCCAGTCCAGGTTGCCTCTCCACATGTTGCTCCTTTTATCCTTTTTCTGTCCCCTGCACTCTGCTGCCTCATCTCCCAGAGACTTATCCCACCTATACCAAGCCAGTCTAGGAAGTCCAGAGGGCACAATCATTCCAAGTCCTCATTCCTCCCTGGCTTTTTGAGGAGAAAGGCAACTGATATCCTTGATACATTTATTTTTTCTAGGTGACTTTTTTTACAAGATATGTCTAACTAAATTCTCAACTTTATTATATTTTCTCCTATTTAACATTTATACTTCCCTACAAAGAGAAGTAGAATATATGTTTGAATGCGCCAAGAGTCTTAGATCAAATAACATACTTTCAAAGAGTCTTTTCTTGACTACTCTTTGATTAGCAAATCAACTTATTTCACTTACTTCATAGTTTTAAAAACTATCTGAGATTTTAAGAAAATTATGCTTTATTTGTTTATTTCCTATCTCCGTCCACTAAAATGTAAGCTTCCTGAGGTCAGGGATCTTACTTTATTCTCCTGGCACTTGGAACAGTAGCCTTGCAACAAGTCTGAGACCATGACTTCCCTGGTCTTCACCCCAGTCACGGAAGGAGGAGAAAAGTTTCATGCCCTTGGTGTTACACTCGACTTCCACAGAATTCCTCCAGCCCATCAGCAGGGCTCATGACTGGCCATGACACTCAGAAAGATCATGTCTCTACCAACAAGGGATCAAAAGCTAATATGAACAGTAGGTCTGCATTCAAACTTTTCCTAAGCCTTCCATCCCAGCATCTGGGATCAAGACTAATGTGAACTGAGACTATGCTCATGACCCCTGCAGGCCTTCTCCTTGGGTGAAGCGTGAGCCTCAGAAACATATTCTTCCACACTCCACAAACACAGAGCCTTGTTGCCTCTGGGGTTAACTTCATCACGCCCTTCATCTCTCTTTATGCCTGTGAACTAGATATCCAGGTCACCTCTCATCTCTCACACACTAATCTATATAAGGCTCTCTATGCTCCCTAATCTCCCGCTCCATCCAATCATCACCTATATTAGCCAAGTTTCTCCAGAAATTTTTATATAGAGGTCGGACACTTAAGTTTGCGAACTCATCCTAGAAAACGTGCTACATGCCTCATTGCTGACTATCACTCCAGTCACCTTCGAAATACTCCCCTTGGGAAGCTATGCCAGTGCCTAGTCCACCCTTCCAAGCAATTTTGGAACTCTTTTTCTGGAATGGCCATCAGAGCTGTCGTTGTATTACCCTTGATGTCCTGAATGTCATCAAAATGTCTTCCTTTCAGTATTTCCTTTATCTTTGGGTAATAAAAAAGTCATTAGGGGCCAGGTCAGGTGAGTAGGGAGGGCATTCCAATAGAGTTATTTGTTTACTGGCTAAAAACTCCCTCACAGACAGTGCCATGTGACCTGGTACATTGCCATGATGCAAGAGGTATGAATTGTTGGTAAAAAGTCTAGATCGTCTAACTTTTTCAGGCAGCTTTTTCAGCACTTGCAAATAGTAAACTCCATTCACTCTTTGTCCAGTTGGTACAAATTCATAATGAATGATTCCTCTGATATCAAAAAAGGTTAGCAACATCATTGCAACAAGTATGCAAACTTAATTATCAGGCCTCGTGTGTGTGTGTGTGTGTGTGTGTGTGTGTGTGTGTGTGTGTGTGTGTGTATTGGCTCATATACTTATGGAGGCTGACAAGTACAAACTCCACAGTGTAGACCCCAGGCTGGAGACCCAGAAGAGTCAATGGCCCAGATGAAGTCTAAAGGCAATCTGTTAGTGGATTCCCAGTTGCTCGGGTCAGCTAGTTTTGTCTTTCTGTTCAGGCCTTCAGCTGATTGGATGAAGCCCACCCACATTATGGAGGGTAATCAGTTCCCTGATTTAAATGTTAATTTCATCTAAAAACACCCTCTAAATTGACACATAAAATTAATGACCACACTAGCCCTCCAACTTCTGAAATTCTTTCCCTGGGTCCTCTAGAATTCATGGTTATTGTTAGCAAGAGTCCCTTTACCATCAGTCTACTCTATGAATGCCTCCTTCCCTTTTTCTCAGGTGGAAACCTTATCGTCTTTTGAGGATTCTGCTTCCTCTGCTGCAGTCTCAAATGGGGAATGTTTTTTTCTCTCAAAGCTCGTACCACTGAGCCTAGAGTTTGAGTAGCTGCTCCCCATTGCTACTTTTTTTTTTTCCCGTTGTTACTTTTAGACCATTCTCCCTTTCTTTTCCCTGAAATTTTCCCAACTTTGAATCTCATGATATTAGGTTATATCCCTTTACATCTACCAACACCTAGCCCATTCTCCCTCATTTCTTGAGGATGTATACTTTTGGATCATTGTAATTTTCTCTGAAAATGTGATTGCCTTTATTCTTCATGATTTTTATATACACCTAGATGATTTTTCTAATACCCTCACCTCTCAGTTTTCTTTAATTCCTTCCCTCCATATATCTTGTTCTTTCCCAACCTCAGTCACTCACTCCCACATTATCTTTCATTACCAATAACCAAACAGCCTCTATAATCTTATCTCTTTTTTTAAAAGATTTTATTGGGGAATTGGGGGAGGGAACAGCTTTGGGAAATCGGGGAAGGGGAACAGACAAGTTGCTGTTCTTTTGTTCTTCAGTCTAGTTGTGGAGGACGTCGCTTCACTGGTCCATGTTGATATTATCATTGCGCTCTTCCCGGGTGAGGGAGTCACTTGCTGGCCATTGGACGGCCGTTTGCAGCAGCTCACAGTAGCTCACACCAGCTGCCTGCCAGCCCCACTGCAGCCTACGCCATCGCCAGCTCACAGCAGCCCAGCTCCAGGTCGAGCTGTTGTTCAACATCTTAGCTGTAGAGGGCGCAGCATCACTGGCCCCTCATGTGGGATCTGAACTAGGGTCCTGCATCTCAGAGCTGTGTCCCAAGCCAACCTTTAACCAACACACTTTTCAGCCAGCCCATAACCTTATCTTCTTGTCGCCCACACTCTGACCATCACTTTCTAAGTTTTTGGCTCATTCCCTCTAGTATTCTAATAAGCACTAAGCTTTGACTCTAGGAAGATCTCCAGACTTTTGATCCTACCACCCTGCTATTATTTCTTACCCTCTTGATGTCTTTACTCCTCTCCTATCCAGCTGAGTTCTTTAGTCTGTTATTAAAATCACTCTTTTAACTCTTCACACTTTTGCTTCCTTGTACATGCTTAGTAGCTAAATTCCACATTGGAATATAACTCTTTGGTCACTCCAAGCTGCACCTGTGCTATTGAACATAATTGAAGGAAAATATACAACCACACTAACTTTAAATTTATGATCTTGAATCCCATGTGGGCCCTTACTATTTACAGGAAATGATTCACTTCACTCTTCCAATCTCATGTACAGCTATTCAGATTTTTCTTCTTTTATCTTTCATCATCTCCTTACCAATCCTTATCTTCAACTGAAGACTTATTTCCCACTTCCTTGAGAAAGTTGAAACAATTAGCAGAGATTATCCAAACACTCCCAATATGTTATCACATATACCCATCTACCACCCTCTGTACCCACATGCACGGCTTCCCTCTTTGTTACAATAGATGGCATTTCCATACTCTTATCCAAAGCTAATTTCTCCATGTGTGAGTTGGATTCTATTCATTCTTTCCTACTCAAGGGAATTGATCCAGCAATACCTTGTCTCTCCTAATTCATCAAATATTTGCTCTTCACTGAATTTTTCCCATAGACATATAAACATGATATATTCTTATATCTGTCTGTTCAAATTCCTAAAAGGAAAAGGATGAATAGTTGAAGCTTGGATTGACTCTCCAGCTATGGTGAAGGGAGTAAGGTCACAGAATACAAATCTGGCTCCCAAAAGAATAGAGAAAAAGATTGTTTAAATACCACTAAAATATATATATATATATATATATATATATATATATATATATATATATATATATATATAATGGCTTTTTTTTTAATTGGTCATAACAGAGCATGGGGAAGTTTCAGAAACAGGATGATTACAAATAAGCAGAAAGGGGAGCTTTGATAAAGAGGAGTGTCTGGCAGATACCACAAGATGAGAAATCAGGTTTTCAATTCCAGGAAGTCAAGGAGAAGTATTTAAGTATGATATTATATTTCAACTCTGGACAAATCAGCAAGGGTCAGGATCTATGAGGACTAGAAATAGCCACCAGCAGAACAAGTGGTGGGATCATATCAGAAATCCTTAATAGAATTTTCACTGAATTAAAGACTTATCTGGAAGAGAAAGATAAAACTAAAACTTGAATTAACAAATGTATAAGTGATTTTGAAAAGTAAGTTCCAAATATAGTGAATCTTAGAATAATGTCTTCAATCAAATGAGACTTCTTCAACAGAAGCCTCTGATGAAGAAGAAATTACTACAATAACCAGCTTCAAAACTGATTGTACTGTCCAGATTGTACTGCAAAGCTGTCAGGGCAAAGCCAGGGCCAAACAATTGAAGTACATAATTTATCAGGGCTTCTCTAACACTCAAGGTAAGAGAGAGAGAGAGAAAACAAATTGTTCTGCAGCACAAAACAGGATCTATAAAAATGGAAGGAAAATTAGTTTCAGCATGAATCAATGCCGACTAAATCATTTGGGGGAAATATCCAAAGCACCATATATTCAATGAGCAGGGAACAATAATGATAATGAAAGAGACCTTGAAGTGACAGTGGGCAGAAAACTGAGTGTGAGCTGGCAGTCAGAAGTAACCAGTTTGGGCTTCATAAGAGAAGAGGTAACAATGTGTTCCTTCCAGTCCACCCAGGGAGGTTATGTCTGGGACAGGGTGTTCTACTTTGGATGTGTAGCACCAATAATGGCGTCATGGAAGGGAATCATTCAAATAATTCAAAAATCAGGTATTGATAGAGAGGCAGGGGTAGATGCAAGGCATTGGCCAAATGAGGACTGAAGATTTAGTTCATTGTCCCCAAACCTCTCTTACTGTGGCTTTGTCCCTTTGAATTGGCTTGTCCCTTAGTATGAGTGAGAGAAAGATTTTTTCTTCTTCTGGAACAAAACAGAGATTTATCCTCTTTTTTGTTTTGTTTTGTTTTGTTTTGTTTGTTTGTTTGTGTTATCTCCTGAACAATTTATGTAAAGATCCAATAAATCAGAAGTCAATTTCTGAAATTCTCTGGGTGCTTTCAGATTGCAGAATTGCTAAAAGTTATTTTGTCTTTTGGAGGAGGGCAATTATGGAAGTGTAGATAAAAAAAATGGCATTGGAGTGAATATTGAAGAATGCAAGAAAATGCAAGTTGAGGGCCTTTCTGACATGTGGTATGAAAAATGGCAAGATGTATTTCAGATCTGGCAGGAAGGCCCATCTGTCTGTCCCTAAGGAATATTTATTAGCCAGGGGCTCTTCAGTTGCAAGAAACAGAAATTAGGATTTATTCTAAAAACTAGAGTACCCAACAGAAAGACCAGCTAAGCCACGCATTTGTATAGAACTAAGAGCAGATGTGCCTTCAAGAATCAAGGCATCTACTTTCCATCTTCTCTTTCTTTCCAAGCCTGTAGTTTTTGCCCTTTCCTGGATTTTTGGTTCCATTTACCCACTTCTCTCATCAGAGTGCTTCTTTTGTCCAACTCTCAACATCCATCTGTCCCAGATGTCTGTGGTGAGATGACAGCTAAACACTTGAGCATTAACATGACCAGTAATATTAGAAAACCAACTGAGTGTTGTGTCCCAAATCCAAATTCCTTGGACAGAGGATATGATTGGTCCATCTGGATCAGTTGTCTACCCCTTGCCCAATCATCTTTGGTCAGATGG
Source organism: Aselliscus stoliczkanus (assembly GCA_033961575.1). Lineage (NCBI taxonomy): Eukaryota > Metazoa > Chordata > Mammalia > Chiroptera > Hipposideridae > Aselliscus > Aselliscus stoliczkanus. The sequence continues at coordinate 69,314,075 of CM066729.1, forward strand.
GTGGGGCCTCAGGGCTATGCAGGAAGATCTGGCACAGTGAACTCCTCAAAGACACTTCACAGAAGGAATACAGAGGCGGGTGGGAAGTAATAGCAAAATAAAGGTATATATATATATATATATATTTTTTTTTTTTTTTTTTTTAGGGCAGTGTCACTGCCTCTCATATGTGGGACCTGAACCGGGGCCACTGGCTTCCCAAGCCAGCACTTAACCACTGCACACTCGGTCGGCCCTAAGTTGGGCCATTTTAATTGAAGACCTTAAATGCTAGGCCAAATGACTTTTATTTTTATATGGTAAATAATTTAATCCATTTATTTAAGCCAATAATTTAAGTGATTTAAACAAAAGAGAGCTAAACAATGGATTGCTATTATAAGATTACTCTAGCAGCAGGAGAAATTGAAGAAGGGGGTGATTGAAGACACAAAGCCCAGAATAAAGATGGCAATAACCTTTGCTTGGCAGATAAGATTTTAAGCTGGGTGACAGCAATGAGAAGAGAAACAGAAAGATCTGATAGAATTTGTTACTCCCTGATGGTAGGAATCAAGATAATGTACATGAATCCATATTAAGAACAGAGAAGAACTATATAAATGTACCCATAAATGTGTCCCAAAATAAAGGATGAGGTCCATGATGATGATATTTTGATACCAGATGTTGTACCTGAAGGAAGTCCATGTGATAAAATCCCACAAACTATTGGAAAAGCAAGTCAAGAGCTGAGGAGAGTGCACAGGCTGAAGATGGGGACGAAGGACAGACAGTCCTCCTGGACTTGATAATAAAAGGGAAGGAGGGAGAGTTTCCTTTAAAAAGGTGGGTAGGGAGCCAACAGTGTCATGCAGGGGAAGTGTGCTGGGCCCATCAAAGGTGGGTAGGTAACACAGGAATGTCGAAGGGGGATAAAATTGTTTTCACTTATTTATAAAATAATCATAATAATAATAATATTCCTTCCTGTTATGTTCTCCTCCCAAAGCACATAGGATATCTTTGCTGGCCTGATCATAAGAATTTAGCAAACACCTATCTTGCTGTCCTGGAAGTGGTTCCTCTCCTCTGCACAAAAGAATGGATGGGCATGACCTCACACAGCTGCCTTTTATAGTCCTTCGCTACATATTTGATTGTGTAATTTCTCCATTGCCAGATGATTATGCATGGCAGGCTGATGCAGAGGCCATTGTCTGTTTTGAAATGAACCCCTAGAGTGCACTAATGGGATTTTATGCCATTAATGCTGAATAGAGTGGGATGAGAAATCGCTTTTCTGATCTGTCTGTTCCTTGGTCTCGGGGCTCAGTGAGAACACAAGTGGCTACTGTGAGAAACAGAATTCCCTGAGATCCTGGCCCCTTCCATCATCCTCCTTAAACCCCCGCAATGAATTTAAGTGGCCTTACCTTCTCCATCTTTTTATCTTTTCTGGTTTATGTCAAGATATCAAGTCATCAGCTCCAATTCGTCAGGGTGGGTGAGTCATCTGTTACCTTCTCTACAGCCCACTTCATCCAGAATAAAAAAGCCTTGTGCTATGGGGGCATTTTAAACCAGGGACAATCAGCTTTGTAAATCAGGCCCTATACCAAATTCCGTTTCGAAGGCTTTCCTTCCCAGACTTGCCTTCACAGGATCTTCTAACTCTTTGAATAATCTACTGGTGGTGTGCCCTGTGGGGCAAGGAGGAAACATGGACTAAGCTTAGACAAAGCTTAGTGAGCTTTGGTCTCACTGCATGGAAATCACACACACACACACACGCACGCACGCACACACACACACCAGCTCTATTCAACAATGAGAGAGGTTGAAGCTGAGAGCTAGGTCTGGATGCCTCCTTCCCTGCAGGACAGCTTTTCAGTTATTAACTTACAACGTGGGCTGAACTTGTTGTTCCCTCTTTTCTTGCTAGAGTCTAAGAGTGTGTTTGCTTTCAATGTACATTAACAAAATTCCTTTGCAACAAAACAATCCACTGCTTTGGCAAGTTCCTTACACGTTAATTTTATTTATATCATCTTTCCTTCCTGCTGTGGGGGGTCAGTGATTCTGCATTGTCTAGGTAGCCAATCGTGGAAACAAGTACCCTGTTGGGATCAGAGAGGAGTGGAGGATTGCAATGCCAGAGGGCTCAGCCAACGTGCAAGCTTAACACAAAGATTAACACAAAGATTTTGAGCAAGCTAGGACCTGACAAATCGAGGGTAAATAAGGCAAATAACTATTGCTATCATTAGCAGACCTTCTGCTGCACCCCCACAAAAGCCATCTCTTCTCCTTGGGCTCTAAGTTCCTGCTTCTAGCATCCAGTCCAGCCATGCTAAATCGGATGAAAATTCACTTCACCTTTTCTCCCACGTCTTACAGGGAGTAAGGCTCTGAACTAACATCTAGAAGTTGTTTACTTTAATCCAAGAAACAATCTGAGATGCACGCATTGTTATTATCAATTTACAGATAAGAAAACTCAACCTGAAACATAGACAGTAACTGCCAGTCACACAGTTACTACATGCAAAAGAAGTTTAAAATTCCAAGTGTTCAACTATGCTACACTGATTTTAAGCTTTTAAAAGGAACATAAAACTTTATATGAAAAATTAAAAACCTGATGAAGCAGTAAGTTTTAATTATATGCATGTAACAAATGCAAATTCGTGGAGATCTTCAGTTATAGAATTTATACCTGCAGTTTTCTGATTTTTATAAAATAATACCACTAATTAAGTACTCAATTGTATAGGCAATGATCCATGTTCAGGGGTAATTTAAAATAGTACCAATATTAAAACAATTTTATTTTAGGGTAAAAAAGTTGGTCAATGAATTGAGGTGAGAGGTAGCAGTGAAAAGTGTTTCACTCCTTTATATGCTATTTCCATATCTAGAGTAGGGTAAAACAAAGATAATATATTTTGTGCCTATAGGAAATTGAATTTAGGCGTGTGCACCACCACAGAGTGAAAATGAAAAGCTGACTCAGAAATGATAGCCTCATAAAATATAAAACGAAATCTGTGTGTTAAAGGCCAAAAGTGGGGGCATTTCCATCCCCATGGACTCGGGCCCTGCAGAGGTGGTGGGAGCTTAACTGGCCTTCACCAGGAAAGTGCATCTGTCTGCCTGCTTTTCCCTCCCTCTGGATAACTGCTTCAGGGACTTGGCTTCCAAGGGCTCTGTCTGTGGTAGGCAGGGGAGAGAAACAAGATGCCTCACTCAGTGATATGCGCCTGTGGAAAAATCTGTGGGAGGCAGATGAAGACCTGGTAATTGACATGATTCTGGGCACATTAGGATGATTTTGTGGCAGCATGGCACCTTCTGTGAACACTTTGATAAACATTTCACTCTTGGAGAGTGTGTGGGCAGTCGGATGAATATTTTCATGCTACAAATAAATATGTGAGTGTTGTGGACTCCACCCCCACCTCACTCCACTACCTTTCAATCATACTATGAGAAAAAGAGGGGTGAAATGTGTATATATTTATGCATATATATATATATATATATACATGTATGTTTGTATATGTATATAAAGTATATGTGTGGCTATAGGTATGCATGTATATATGTATGTATAAATACACACACATCCATATATAGAGATATGTGTGTGTGTGTTTATATATATATATATATATATATATATATATATATATATATATAGTTGTGCCTAGAAAAAATTTAAAAAAAAAGAAAAGAGTTTTATATTCTAAAATAGACAGAGGCTTTAAAATAAATCTTTGAAATGATGGGATCTGGACTCAAGATGCGAGCAGGGCAGGCTAACACCTAGGCATCTCTGTAGACGTGAAATACTCTGCTTTGCTGATAAATGTCCAGAGGGCAGGTGATTCATTTCAGACAACTGGGTTGAAATTTTAGTTATCCCCCAAAACACCTACCACTACCACCACCTCTTCAAATGCTCTGTATTGAATCATATTGTCCCTAAACCTTGGAAAGGATGACATCTAGGTATATAGCAGACAGTTTAAGCAATAAAACTGTAGCTCAAGAGAGATATCTAACCTCAAGATACAGGCTTTGAACACATTGGCAAACAAGAAGTAGGTGAGGTAACAGAGGAGGAGGAGATTGTCTAGAGAGGACGTACACACTGGGAGGAGATGAAAACTGAGGACAAAATCTAGAAACATTAGCATTAAGGAACAGGGAAACCTTGAAGAAAACTGAAAGTGATCTTTTCTGAGGTGGAAAGTAATCAAGAGAAGCCAAGAAGAGAGAGAGTTTTAAGAAGGGGCACTGGCTGGCTTGGGAAGCCAGCGGCCCCGGTTCGGGTCCCACATATAAGGGCCAGTGACACTGCCCCCGCAAAAAAACAAAAAAAAAAAAAACAAAAAAAAAAAGAAGGGGAGCTGGGTAGATATCAAGGACATGTTCTTATTTTTCTGAATAATAAAGACAGAAAGCATCTCAGTGAAAATGCCAAGTGAGGTACTAATATTTTTGAGTACACACTGTGTGCCAGTCACTGAGCTAACCATTTTGCATATATGTTGGTACATGAAAGCATTCCCTGAACTTAGGTTTCTATGGGTAATCATTTAAGATTTAAGAAATAGTTTTAAAAAGATAAAACATGTGTTACCTTGAAAAAAAAAGAAATAGTTTTAAAATGGGGAGCTGTAAGTATATTTTCTGTGGAATCATGAATTCTAATTTTATCACTGCTGGAGGCTTACACAGTGACTTGGAACAAATCACTTATCTTTCTGGGGTTTTCTTTCCTTGTCCATACGATAAAATAGAGGGTTTGGAAATATCTCTAAGTTTCTACCCAAGTCTACATATACCAATTCTGGAAAGTGCCATTACAGCAACTTGCATGCTGCATATAGCAATATGGTCCAGTGATTAATGAGTCCATCAGCCAAAGATGGAACTCTGACTCCGCCGCATTTCTTTACTTATTTTTTGAGGGACCTTATAGAGATAAACTTTTCTGTGTTTTAGTTTCTTTGTATTAAACTGCAAATAATAATAATAGCTCCAGCCTTACAAGGCCATTGCAAGAAGTAAATAAGCTAACGCTTATAAAGACCTCAGCTTAGCAGAACCCCTGAAACTTAGCAAGTGCTCAACAATTGCTTTATATTTTTTTGGTGGTTATATTATTATAACCATCACAGATAAGACAATTATGAGCATTGCTATCTTTAAATTGCTATTTCACAATCAGGACCCAGCAGGACAGAACCAGGCCAGTACAAGAGCTGTGTCAGACTGTGCTTGAGTGAGTAATTAAATCACAGCTTTACAAGTGCTTAGTTCACAGTCAATGAGTAAGCAAAAATGTCAAGCATCAACTTTTGTGCCATGTTCTTTCTTCTCTTATCCTTGCTTATGTTGAGAAATTAATCTGAATATCAGATAATAAGGGAAGGGAGTGGTTAGGGCCTGTGCATCACATCAACAGACTGCATTAGTGATAGTGTTGACATTTCAATCAAGACATCAACCCATGACGATGTTTGTAAAACTGGACAATTGTTAACCTAGACTAAAACACCACCCAAGGCCATGGCAGGGTCACTCTGTTCAGTCCAACTAAGACTGTTCGTCAAATATGTACTGCAGTCATGGTTATTGACAGTAAACTTCAGGTTAAGCACCTGTACTGTGAAAAATACTCCTAGAATAAGTTCATAAAATACTCATAGAATAAGTTCATAAAAAAATATATGTGTGGAATATCCAACTGCTAAATTGGTCAACCCTATGGACAAATTTAATGCGTTAGCAATTTAAGAAGGACGTGGCCAGATTTCTGTGTCCCATGATTCCTTCCATTCTAAATCTATACTAGGACAGACATGCTGCTGATAAATGTCAACTGAGATGCAAGGCTTCCAGAAGAGTAGGTAATTGGGACCATCGCAGGGAATCTTAATGACCACGCCACAAACACCTGTTGTTTATTTTTTTATTTTTTCCTATTTTACTGGAAATGGTGCTGCACTCAAAAATTTCAAGTTGTGGTTCTCAAACTTGGCTGCACATTAGGATCACCTGGGGATGTTTTAAAAATCCCATTGCCCAGGCCATACTATATACCATTAAATAAGAGTTTCTGGGGCTTCCTCTCAAGCTCAGTAGTTTTTAAGGTTCTCCCAGTGATTCCAATCTGCGGCTAAGTTTCAGAACCAGGGCCTTGGAACCTTGCCACTCAGTCTTGCCAAACCTCTGATTGGTGAATTATGTGTAAAGGTATGTGTTTGTCAACAATTGCAGAGTTTTATCGGTAAAGTTTTTTCTTCCTAATTCAATGGAAAGGAACAGTATTTTCAAGTTGGATGTTCTATGTTCTATGACCCTGGTTAGATAGAGAGGAGTTTATTCAGTGTGGTGTGTCCCTTGCCTTAGATCATCAATTTTTTGTTTGTTTGTTTTAATTGGGGAATTGGGGGGAGGGGAACAGTGTTGGGGAATTAGGGAAGGGGAACAGCCAAGCTGTTGTCCTTCAATCTTAGTTATGGAGGGCACAGCAAGCTCAGCTCCAAGTCCAGTCAAGCCGCTGAGCTCAAGGTGCTATGTTCAATTAGTTGCGGGTGGGTGTAGCCACCATCCTATGCGGGAGTCGAACTGGCAGCCTTGTTGTTAAGAGCGTACTCTATCCACTGAGCCACCCCAGTGGCAGCTCAGCTCAGTATGCCGAGTTTAGTCTTTAGTTGCAGGCTCCTATTGTTAGGAGCATGTGCTCTCACCAGCTGAGCCATCCAGCCACCTGTTGACAGCTAAACTCAGGCGCAGCTTACTGGCCCATGTAGGAATCAAACTCTGGACCTGTTGCTCAGAGCTCGTGCTCTTGAGCAAGCTCTTAACCAACTGAGCCACTCAGCCGGCCCTGATCATCAGTTCTTATCAGCAATTAAGAATCACCTGAGGAGCTTGTGAAACATGCAAATTTCAGGTCCCTTTACCCCTAGTTTCTGATTTATACCTGAGATATATATCCTAGATATGTGCATTTTCTAATCAACAGCCCAGATGTGGGGTTGGGACATTATCATGTTGCAGAAGCCTGAGCTGTACCCCTGCGTCCTCTGCTCTAGAGGATCAAGGTGAAGTTTAATATATCAATAAGCTCTTGCTTCATAACAAGTCATCCCAAAGCTTCATGGCTTCAAACCATTTAACATTGCTCAGAAGTCGGTGGGTGCTGATTCTGCTCCCAGCTGGCTTCATCTGCCAGCCGCAGTCCCCTGGGTACTGGCCTTACTGAAGTTGCCTGTATTCCCTCACATGCTGGGGGGCTGGCTGGATATCGCTTGACTGTTGCCTGGTGTAACAGCCTTGGTTTTTCCCCACATCCCTCTCGCAGGCTAGCCCAGGTGTATTCATGGCAAAAGCAGCAGAGCAATAGGGAAAACAAAAGAATACAAGACACATCATGTCTTCCACCACATTCTATTGGCCAAAGCAAGTACAAGGCCAGTCTATATCCCCAGATTGGGAAATACACCCCACCTCTTAAGAGGAGGAGCTCCAAAGTCATATTACAAAGGACATGGACACAAAGAGGAGTCAAAAACAACAGCCATTTTTGCAATAGACCAACCACATCCAGGTATCTATTTCTTCAACAGTTTAACAAATATTATTTCATGTAATTGTCAGCATAATCTGATGCAGTATGATTTATTAGCTACATTTTCCTGAAAACAGAGGACTGAAGGGATCCCAGAGGGTGGCAAAATGGTTGCTAATGATGTGCAGGGACAGGTTTCAGGTACAATTTACAGATAAATATTTTAACTTAAAGTGAGCAGCAGAAGATAAGGTCATTACCAGTTGGGCAGTGAAAGCGTATTAAATTGCAAATGAACTGATTTTGTGAGATGGAGGTATCTTATGAAAGAAGACATGGCATTCAGGATTCTCTTTCATTTAGATCTCACAGTCCTTTCTTGGACCCCAATCCTGATTTATTTTATCAGATTCTGACACAGTGCTTATGTTCAGCTCTACCTCACCTTAGAGATGGGAAACTGAAAGATTATATTCATTTGACCTTTGGGGAGAAATTGCCTGGTGATCTCGTTAATTGAAGTTGCAAGGAAGACTATCAAGCCTTTATCCCAGCTGGCATTATTATGTAATATTGTTTTGCACTTTTAAAGCCTCTACAAGAAAAGTTAACTTTCATAGCGGGGGGAAAATACATAGCAATGAGGGACAGGAAGTATGCCTTTGGCCCTGCACCAGCCCCATTTAGCCTGCTGTGTCATTTCTCATCTCTGCTTCTCTTATCTCTGTAGTTAAAGCTGGAGTCCTACCCCTCCTTATAGAACTGAGTGGGGAAAGCTCTATTTTTATATGGCCAGACAGGACTGCCTTTTCAGCATATGAGGACAAGTGAGCCAAATAGTTTCTCAGATAAAATTAGAGCTCATTTTTAGATGTAATATCAGTTTTTGCTTTTCTACCTTAGGGGGTATGTTATAGGAGAATGGTGTAAAATACTTTAATGCTCTTTTGTACTTATTTGACATCTCTTACACAATGAGTTCTATACAATTCAATGTTAGCTTCTAATTGGGGAGTGAATTTATTTTGTTTCTGGGCTCCTGGGGCCTGACTTCACTGAGAACTCAACAGAGTGCTGGATATTTGGGGGGCTCAGGTCAGGAGTCATAGGTGGAAGGCCTGACCCCAGGCTTTATTGCCTATGAGACTGTGAGATCCTTAGGAGAGTGCTGCATGCACCTTTGTCATCCCATAACCCAGTTCAGTACCTGACACTTAGTGAGAGGTAGTTTAGGATAGGGGATCAAAGATAGTGGTCTGGAAATGGACCTCCCATAAAAGATACGTCTGTGATGTAGGCAAGAATGTTGAGATGCATCTTTTATAGGATGGAGATGAACTTTCTGAGTTGGCTTTCTCTTTCTGCCATATGCTGATTGACCTTGGGCAAGTTGCATAACCTCCCTGTGCCTTTGTGTGCTTGCCTATAAATGGGAATAAAAATAAGTCTACTTCATAACATTGTGAGGATTAAATGTGGTAATATATATAAAATACTTAGATCAGTGCCAGGAACATAATAAGTACTTAATAAATATTAGTTATTATTTCTTAATAAATATATATTCAATGAATAGAAAGAGATGTTATATTAATATAATATATCTGACTATAGATTACGTTAAATGAAAAAATCCCTAGGAGAAGGCAGGATAAATTTTTAGGGCCTAAAGAAACAGTATTAATAAATAATCTATTTTTTTTCCAGACACTGTTTTTTGTTTTTTTTACCTTGCCTGCTTCTTTCGTCTCTATTATCTAGCATTTCCTTTGGGCACATAAATGTAGTTTCATAGTTCCTTCTCATAGGAATTTCTCCATTTAGTATGATTTATAGTCTGATTACATAATATTTACTCATATGTAGGCTTACAATGAGCAATTATTATGGTTTTTATTTAATTTATGCCCTTAATTTATTTTGAACTTACTCATTTAATTGGAGTTCTTCATGGATCCCCCAAGCTTAAAATTAGAGTATCTATATTCTGCTTGAAAAACATTTTTGGTTTAGTTTTTTAACATGGTCACAAGAGTAGGAACTCTCAAACTACCTTTATCAAGACAGGCAGAAAAGAGAAGGGGGCTTGGACTTTGAAATTAGAGTGGGGTCCAATGCTCAGCTCTTCCAAGACAGCCTTAAAGTTACTTGATTTATCTGAGCCTCAATTTCTTTCTCTCTCAAGAGGATTGGGTTTACTCAACAAGATTGTACCTGGCACCCAGTAGGTACTCTGTGAAGGATAGCTAATAAAGAATCTAGGCTTTGCCCTAGAAAGTAGATAGGCAGTAGTTGTTAAACGCAGGCATTATATATATATATATTCCCTTCCCCCTTCCCCCGCCATTTCACTTTAGTAAACCAGGATTAAAATCACTGAGGGGTCCTGCCGTGCTATCATGTGATTGCTGTGTTACTCCTATGATGGAGATGGGGCAGACGGATGACAGCAGGGAAAGGAGCTGGGTGAGTGGGTCTGAAGGTGGAACAGGGGCCCAAAGGCAGCAGTATGAATGTGCTATTTTGAGAAGTGTGAAGTCAATTCATGCTTTATTCTTGTTTGCTGACCCTTTGCCAAGCCTTTCATTGAAGCAATTTCTCATTGTCCTTGTAAGCCTTGGTAGACTCCTATCTAGTGGAGAGGGTAGACACAGGGAGAGAAATGGCATGGCCACATCCCTTTTCCCAAAATGTGCCATTTCTATACTCCCTTTATTTCAGATCTGGGGAAAGCAGGCATGCTTCCTGGGGGGAAGAGCCCTTTCTTTCCCCTCCTAGAGAGAGGAGTGAGTACCTGCCATACTCACACACATCTCCTCCTGCAGCACTGCCTCTCCTTCAACTCCTCAAGGTCTCTCTGCTAATGGAGAAGGTGAGAGTGAATGAAACTGCTAAAGGCCCATGAATATTTCAAAGGGAAAAGACAAGGGACTCCATTAAACCCTGTACACTCTTCTGTAAATGGAGAAAGGGCAGAATGATGAAATGCTCAGAGGTACTAAGGCTATTTCAGAGCAAAACAGGCAGATCTAAAATGAAATGCTTCTCACCATGACCAAATCTTCATTTCCTCTCTATACTTCTTCACTCTGGGCCAGTTTTTCTCAGATCCCCAACATCTTGCGCTGTCACTGCAAAAAGGCAGGGGAGGTCACATGGCCCAATGGTTAAAGACAAACTTCCCTAGTCCAAGAGTCCTGATTGCAACCTGGTTTCTCAGATTGACTGCATTACCTTGGAAGGTATTTTATTTCCCTTGAGATGAAGTAATTCAGAATTGGGGAGATAATGGGGCACCACTCACTTTAGAATAGTATGATGAGAATTAAATATGACAACATACATAAATCTCAGCACACAGACTAATTGCTTATTACATGTATCCTCTTTTAATTGTGTATTTCTCTTCAATATTTTTTTTCTATATTCATAGAAACTATCTTATTCTCCCAACTTCTTTCCAAACCATAGCTGTGCAAGGCTGCTGCCCCGTCCATCGGTCAGGTCGGTGGCAGCCCAGGAATTTCCAGTGGCAAGTAGCCAGCCTGCCCGATAGACACATATGGTGTAGCAGACCCAGTTCTCTTTCTAATGGCCCTGGGGGAGCAGGGCTTTCAATGCATGCGACAGGCTAGAAAGCCCTTATTAATGGCCCCTGTGCTGTCAGGACTGGTTAAGTCAGTAGGTTAGTGTAACAGGTGATGCCTTCTGCTTTCTGGTCTGAGAATGAAATGTGCCTTCTTTTCTTTCCCTTTCTTTAGCTATCTTTTACAATATACAAAAATCACTTTTGAGTTGTCAGGTCATCCATGTTTGTCATTATCTACCCAGAGCCCAAGTGGGTATCTCTTAGAGATTCTGGTGTTAATGAAATAGCAGAAATAGGAGCTGTTTTCCCACTGATGATCTCGGTGTGAGTCCCTGAGGGCAGAGATGGCACTGACCAAGATGTTTTGGAGTCAGCTAATCTGTAAAGCATCCTCCAGATTACAAAATTTTCTGTGAGCCACTGAAAAATACTACAATTTCTACTCAAGATCTCTCTTCATTATTTCAGTTTGCTATAACATAATACCACAGACTGGGTGGCCTACAAACAATGGAAATTTATTTCTCACAGTTCTGAAGGCTAAAAGTCCAGGATCACGGTGCCAGCATAGTCAGGTCCTGCTGACTTCTCACTGTGCCCTCACACTGTGGAAAGGGGCCAGGAGCTCTGTGGGGCTTCTTTTGTAAAGGCACTGATCCCATTCATGAGGGTGCCACCCTCATGACCTGAGCACTTCCCAAAGGCCCCACCTCCTAATAGCGTCACATCAAGGGGCAGGATTTCAATATATTCATTTTGGGGGGACACAGATTTTCATTCCACAATGCAAACATTATTGCATGATTACTTAATTGTCAGCCTCAGTAGTAGATGCTGGCAGCACAAAGAACATTTGATCCTTACCCTTCGTGTCTTAGAGTCTAATAAACAACTGAATTGAGCATCAAATAGGCAATTAATGAGAGGACAATTAAATGGGTGATTATAATACAGTGGAGTGCCAGCACAGAAGTGCCATGGCAAGACATGTGGAAGGAGACCCAAAACAGATGGGAACAGCCAGGAAAGACCTCCTGGCAACATGTGAACTGACTCCTGACGTATGAGTAAGAATAAACCCATTGTTTGGTACAGCACACAATTTCTAGTTTCATTAGAGCAAATTCCTTCAACTGAAATGCTATGTACTTGATCTCGAATTTCATCTTTTTGTAAAGACTGCTGCCCAACTCTTCTATTGCAAATTGATTGCACTTGTTTTTTGATCTATAGCTCATTCGCTTATACCTGTAATTTAGAACTTAAACAGAACCAAACCTTTCATTGCTGTTTTACAACTATTTCAAGTCTTTTTACTTCCAGCAAAATTGTAGGCTTCTCAAGAGTAGGTTTTATCAATGTGAATTTTATATTTCTAATATTTTCTTTGTCAAAAGTCATCTATCGGAGAGGCAAAAACCATGGGTTCTACTCCTGACTCTGAAACTGTTGGCATGATTGGCTAAAGTTCTCAAATGGATAGCAACTGTCAATTTTAGTTGCCCCATGTATAAAATGGGACAATATTTCTTTTTTAGCCACCACATGGGACCGTATCACATTAATGATAGTCTACTTCTAAAATGCTTCTTAAATAGTAAAATATGTAAAATTGGTTTCTTCAATACACCTCCTGCTAATTACTTTTTCCTAAATATAATGCTAGACATTCTATCCATTGCTGCCTGTACCAATCAGAATAGGTGTGATTAGATTGTGATAATGAGCATGATCCAAGTTGCAGTGATTTAAAGCAAGTAAGGTACATTCTTGGTTATTTGACTTCTCGATCTTAGATTGTGGGTTGAAGATGAGAGCTCTGCTTTTGTAATCATTCAGGGACATAAGCAACTGGCCACCTACAATCTTGAGTATTCGCAGTTTCAGAGGGAGAAAGAGTTTGCGAGTCTCACATGGGCACCTAATACTTGCTTCTGCCAGGAAGTCTCTATTGCTTACAGCACAACGGCTAGAACTAGATACATGACACCCCAACACCACACACACACACACACACACACACACACACACACACACACACATACACACACAGCCATAAGGAGAGCCAGAAGTACTACCTTACAGGTAGACAGAAGGCTGAGAGCTATAAAGAACTGGTAAACAGCAGGGGTTTCCTGTGGTACAGGGTATTAGTGGTCTACTGCCTTTGAGTAGCTCACTGTGTAGTGAAGAAAATGGACAAATAACAGCTGCACAGTGACTGTGAGAAAAGGTGAGTTCACATAACTAAGGGACACAGAGAGTGGATAATGAATTTGGGCCATGTTCATAATCACATTTATTCAGGAAACATTTATGGAGCACCTACACTGTGCCAGGAACCAGGGACCCTCAAGAACGCAATAATCCCTGCCTTCAAGGAGCACATGGTTTCGATAAGATAAAGACAAGAAGAGCAGGAATTAAGTGCCAGCTTTGTACCAAGTTCTCTCTGGGGTATACTTCTGATTTAATCATCACCACAATCTTACAAAATTGCTAGTGTTTCCATGTTTCATGTAACCTAGTTATTTATAAAGTCCCTGTTAGGGTGACAGAGCTAGAATTGGAACCAGGTCTGTCAATTCCAAAAGCAGAGGTCTTTTCACCAGTCTGTGCTGTCTTATTGGTCAGAGAGAGAAAATGTATATGCAGCAAATTACAGCACGAGAAATACTATAGCAACATGAACAGTACATGTACTATGTACTCTGTGTGCCCTGGAGAGGCAATTAAATGCCTGGGGAGTGTCTGAAAAGCTTCTCCACAGAGGTGACACTTTGGTTGGGGCTTTTGAAAGATGAGTCAATATTTGCCATGCAGAAATCAATTCAGTCTAAGTAGTAATAAATGGGGCTTAAAGAGGCAAACAGCCAAGTTGTTTGTCTAATGTCAAATGTCCCTACAGATCGCCTATTTTCATCTGTCTTCCTGGCTACCAGCATCCTTCTAAATTCTCAGACTTATAACCCTACAGCCACCTTAGATGTCTCTCTTTTTTCACCCTTCATATCTCATTGGCAATCTATCTCCAACTTCTGATAAATTCTTCCTTGTATTATTTCTTGGGAGTCTACTACATGACCAGTTCCCAAAGAGGATGCTTGTCTGAAGGAGAGGAATGCTGCCTGATGTAACCATGGATTTCCCATCTGCTTATGTCGCTGAAGTAGACATGTTTCCCCATTGTCAGCAGAGCTAAAGTCAATATCGTGGGAGTAGGGCAAAGCTGTTTTTCTCACCCAACTTCAGCAATTGTCAGTTTAACTCTGACTGGTGCTGGCAAAGGAAGAAAGAATAAAACGTGATTGTTTATGAAGGTGTAAGCTGAAGCTGGAATAATAGTGAAGCAGCCCTACTTATAATAATAATGCTTCAGCATTTCCCTGCAGATGTTTCTTTCTTCGGGCTCTTTACAGGAATGTAAGGGAAGATTTTTATCTTTTTTTTTTTTTAATTTTCATGTTCATTTGCTAAATGTGTCAACTTAATATGGGAGAGATGAAGAAAGAATAGCTACGAAATGTTAATATATATTTAGAGGATTCTGGATTTATGCAGTTAACTATAGTACCTGGTTACACCAATAAGAACATGTTCTTTTCTTTTTCCCAGTGGTCAGCATTATAAATTTTATCATCAGCAGAAAATCCAGCTATTCTTTCTTTTGCTTATGATGAAGTATGAAATCAAGACCAATCGGATAGAAATGATGTGGAAATTTTGTCAGTGATGCATGATTCACCTTGCTATTACTACTTTGTATAACTTGCTCTCAGATAAAGATTTATTCATGTTAAAAAAAATTTAAGTGGCAGGATGCTAAAGACATGGAAGGCGGTGCTATTTTGCAGGTGGCATTATTTTTTACTCAAATTTTCTAAGCAATTTCATGTTATAGAGTAGGTATAATAAACCTGGAAGATGGCCTCCAAACTAAGTTTGAGACGTTTGAAAGATTCTCCAATATGAGATTGAGGGGAGTCGTGAGTAATGGGAGGAAAAATATCACTTCCGAATCTACAGAGAATGAGGGGAAAAGGGTCCTCTCTAATATACTTGTAGAAGATTTATGGAAGAAATGAGGACCAGGGACTCCCCAAGTGATAGGATGGGGGCAATCTGGAAGGTGGACAATTTGAAGATGGGCATGGACATTCATGTTTCCTGGATTCCTAAAATGTGAATTTTTCATATGATAATGTTTCTAAAATGAGATTTATTGTCAAGCAATTCATATACCTAATGTGATAATGTTCCTTTTTTATAATTTTTATTTTCAAAAACAAGCTTTTATTTAGAACAATTTTATTGGCAATTTGTGTAAAACGTTGGTAAAAATCTACTGGCCAGTGTTTAATTGGATCAATTTTTTCTTATTATTATTGAGTTGTAAGAATTCTTTGTATATTCTAGATACAATCATTTATTGGATCATATATATATATTCAAAATATATCAAAAAATTCTTATAATTCAACAGTAAGAGTATATACACATATATTGTAGTATATCAAAACATATAACATATTTCTCTCAATTTTTATCATTTTTTCCTTTATAAATTGTTTTTGTCTTCTGTATAAGTAATTTTTGCCTATCCCAAGATTACAAAGATTTTCTTCTATATTTTTTAGAAGTTTTATAGTTTTAGTTTTTACACGTAAGCCCATGATCTAGTTTGACTTAACTTTTGTATATGATTGGATGTAAAAGTTGAGATTTGGGTTCCGGTCAGAGATGGTGAAGTAGATACATGCTGTGCTTGCTTCTCTCACAACCACATCAAAATTACAACTAAATTACAGAACAACTATCATTGGGAATCACCTGAAATTTAGCTGAACAAAAGTCCTATAACTAAAGACATACAGAAGAAACCATTTTGATACTGGTAGACAGGGTGGAGATGCAGAACAGGCTGGTCCCACACCCACATATGGTAGGTAAAATTCAGGACAATATCTTGACTGTGGAGGGCCCATTAAGGATCTAGGGGTCCCAGCCCAGGGCTCCAGTGCCAGGACAAGAAGTCTCCACAACTTCTGGCTGTGAAAATCAGTGAAGATGGTGGCTGAGTGAGACAGAAGTCCCACTCAGTGAAGTCCCAGTTGTTTTTCTCAAAGGGCCCATGCATGAACTTACTGACAGGCTTACTCTAAGCTCCAGCTCTGGGGCAGCAGTACAAAAGGTACCAGGGACATAGGGAGAGGAACTGAATTGTCTGGCTTCAGCTTGAGAACTGCAGGGGCAGTTTTCTCCCAAGCAGAAGTGCTGGCAGAAGTCATTTTTCCTTTGTTGAGCCCTGCCCTCACCCAACACACAGATGTAGGTGTCTACCATACCATATCTGAGAAGCCATCATCCTGGCTAACACTGTTAGGCCTGCCCTGGTGATTCTCTGAGACCCCACCTCACCCAAATTTCAGGCCCATCCAAGACACTTTCAGTGGCTTTACTGTACAGGTAGCCTGTCCTGACTCACTCCATGTACTTTCCTAAAAACCCCAAACAAGCAGCATCTGCCTCTGCATGCCCCATACCTCTTGCTCAGCAGGCCCAAGCATGGAACTAATGGCAGCTGGCCTCACTTTGCTACCTCTCCACAGGTTGCCAGCACAAGTGGCAACCATCTGTACATCACTTTGTAGCTCAGACCAAGTGGCTTTGGGCAGAGCAAAGGCAGCAACTGAATTTTGCCTGCTACAAAGCCCCCTCTCAAGAGGCCCTGGAACCAATATATGTGGTGGCCAGCTTCAGACCACACCACAGCATCACCCAACCATCTCCAGAAAAGACACACCTAAAGCAGACTGGGAAGGCAGCAGAGCACTGCTAACATAAATCTTTTTTTTTTTTTTAAGATTTTATTGGGGAATTGGGGGAGGGAACAGACAAGCTGTTGTCCTTTTGTTCTTCAGTCTAGTTATGGAGGAAGTCACTTCAGGCCCATGTTGGTATTGTGATCATTGCGCTCTTCCCTGCTGAGGCAGATTGGTTGCTGGCCATTGGCCAGCCATTCACAGTGGCTCATGGCAACTCACGCCAGCCCCCGGCCACTCATGCTGGCTGCAGGCCACTCATGGTAGCTTACGGCAGCCCACTGCAGCTTATGCTGTCGCTGGGACTCACGCAGCCCTGCTCCAGGTAGAGCTGTTGTTCACCATCTTAGTTGTAGAGGGCGCAGTGTCACTGGCCCATGTGGGATCCGAACTTATGGCCCTGCTGCTCAGAGTTCACGCTCCCAAGCCAACTCTTAACCAACAAGCCACTCAGCTGGCCAAACATAATTTTTTTTCCATAGGGCCAGCCCCTACACAACCAATCAGCCTTAAGGTCAGCTCCTTCACTGTAGTCATGGCCAATCCTCACAATGAATCATCCCAAGAGTCAATTTCCTCCCATTGACATGCAAAGAGCAGCCAAGCTTCAACTACAATATGCAGGCATACATAGCCCACACAAGAGACACACTTGGAGCACCTGGCTCAAGTGATCAGGGAGACTGAGCCACTGAGTCCCACATGACACCTACTATATAGGGCTATTCTACTAACACCAGGAGACATAGCACTTCTACCTAATACATAAAAACAAACACATTTTGGAGGCAGCCAAAATGGGGAGAAAAAGAAACATGTCCCAAATGAAAGAAAAGAACAAAGCTCCAGAAAAAGAATGGCACAAAATGGAGACAAACAATCTACCAGATGCAGAGTTCAAAATGCTGGTTATAGGGATACTCAATGATCTCTGTGAGAAGTTGATTGAAGAGCTAGGAAACATAAATAAGGAGACAGAAAACATCAAAAAAGAATCAGTTAGAAATGAAGAATGCAATTGCTGAAATGAAGAATATATCAGAGGGAATCAAAACTAGATTAGATGAAGCAGAGAATCAAATCAGCAATTTAGAAATTAAGGTAGCAGAAAACACCCAATCAGAACAGCACAGAGAATCCCCGCAAATGAGGACATTGTAAGGGTCTTCTGGGACACATCAAGCATACCAACATTCGCATCATAGGGGTAACAGAAGGACAAGAGACAAAGGAATTAAAAACCTTTTTGAAGAAATAATGATGGATAACTCCCCTAACCTGGAGAAGGAAATAGATATACAAGCCCAGGAAGCACTATCAAGATGAACCCAAAAAGGCCCACACCACGACACATTATAATTAAGATGCTAAAGTTTAAAGACAAAGAGAGAATCTTAAAAGCAGCAAAAAGAAGGCAATTAGTTCCCTACAAGGGAGTTTTCATAACAATGTCAGCTGATTTCTCAACAGAAACTTCTGCAGGCCAGAAGGGATTGTCAGGAAATATTCAAAATGATGAAAAGCAATGACTAGCAGCCAAGATTACTCAACCCAACAAAGCTATCATTTAGAATCAAAGGACAGATAAAGAGCTTCCCAGAGAAGAAAAAGCTAAAGGAGTTCATTACCACCAAAGCAGTATTATAAGAAATGTTAAAGGCCGGCCCAGTGGCTCAGTTGGTTAAGAGCTCACTCAAGAGTGCGTGCTCTGAGCAGCAAGGTCGCTGGTTTGTTTCCCGACCAGTGCTGAGCTGCCAACAGGTGGCAGCATGGCTCAGCTAAAAAAAAAAAAAAAAAAAGTAATAGGGACTTCTTTATGAAGAAAAAAAGATAAAAATATGAATAAAATAGGAATAACTACACATCTATCAACAATTACTTGAGATATTAAGTGTAATAATGCTCTATTCAAAAGACCCAGGGTGGCTGAATGGAGAAGTAAACAAAACCCATATATATATGCTACTGATAAGAGTCCCACTTCAAATTAAAAGACATACACAGACTGGGCCAGCCGAGTGGTGCAGTGGTTAAGAGCTGGCTTGGGACACCAGTGACTCCAGTTCAGATCCCATATATGACGGCCAGTGACACTGCCCTCTAAAAAAAAAAAAAAAAAAAAAAAAAGACACAGACTGAAAGTAAAGAGATAAAAAAGATATTTCATAAAAATGGAAACAAACAAACAAAGCTGGGGTAGCAATAGTTACACCAGACAAAATAGACTTTAAAACACAGGCTATAATAAGAGACAAAGAAGGATCCAATAATCCTAAGAAACCCAAAACACCACTTTGAGGAGACTTGTGTATCCATATGATTACTGCAGCATTACCTACAATAGACAAGATGTGGAGGCAACCTGGGTGTCCATCAGAGGATGAATGAATAAAGAAGAGGTGGTACATATATACAATGGAATATTACTCAGCCATAAAAAAATGAAATCTTGCCATCTGCAACAACATAGATGGACTTAGAAGGTATTGTGCTGAGTAGAGTAAGTCAGACAGAGCAAAACATATGATATATGATTTCACTTACATGTAGAATTTAGAGAACAAGATAAATGAACAAACAAAACAGAAACAAACTCATAGATATAGAGAGTATTTTGATGGTTGCTGGATCAGGGGTGGGGAATGGGTGAAGGGGGAAGGGGATTAAGAGGTACAAATTGTTAGTTACAAAACAATCATAAGGATGTAGAATACAGCATGGAAAATATAGTCAGTAGTATTGTAATAACTATGTGTGGTATCAGATAGGTACTGGATTTATCAGGGTGATCACTTTGTAAATTATGTAAATGTCTAATCACTGTGTTGTACACCTGAAGCTGATATAATAGGGTATGTCAACTGTAATTGAAAAATAAATAAATATATATCTATATATAATATAGATATGTGTATATATATATATATATATATATATATATATATTGCAAAAAGAATGAAAAACAGAGTTGAGATTTATTTTATTTCATATAGATATCCATTGTTCTAGTGCTTTTTATTGAAACAACTATCCTTGCCCCATTGATTACCTTGGCTCTTTATCAAAAATCAACTGAATCTATAACTGTGGGACTATTTCTGAACTCCCTATTCTGTTCTTTTGAGATCTGGCAATATCATAGTGTCTTGATTACCATAGCTTTATAGCAAATTTTAAAGTCAGGTAGTACAGACTAGTTCTGTTTAAATTTAAGTTGCCTGTTTTTAGGTCCTTTGCATTTCCTAATAAATTTTATTTTATTTTATTTTATTTTTTTTTTTTTTTTAAAGATTTTATTGGGAAATTGGCGGAGGGGAACAGCGTTGGGGAATCGGGGAAGGGGAACAGACAAGTTGCCGTCTTCTTGTTCTTCAGTTTTTAGTTGCGGAGGATGTTGCTTCACTGTTGGTATCGTCATTGCGCTCTTCCCGGATGAGGCAGATCGGTCGCTGGCCTCTGGATGTCGCTCATCGCGGCTATTGGCAGCTCACGCTTGGCTGCCAGCTGCTCACGCTGGCTGCGGGCCACTCACTGCAGCCTATGGCAGCCCACTGCAGCAGGGGCTGCAGCCCACACCATCACCGGGGCTCGCACAGCCCAGCTCCAGGTGGAGCTGTTGTTAGCTGTAGAGGGCAGTGTCACTGGCCCTCATGTGGGATCCGAACCGGGGCCGCTGGCATCCCAAAACCAGCGCTTAACCAATGCGCCACTCGGCCGGCCCCCTAATAAATTTTAAATTCAGCTTGTTAATATTTCCCAAAAAAATCTTGCTGGGATTTTGACCATTAATCATTAATGAAAGGAAAATTAAAAGCACAATGAGATACCTCTATACACCCACTAAAATTATAAAGACTGACAATATCAGGCATTGGTGAGAGAGGATTTGGAACAAGTGGAACTCTGCTACATTGCTGATTAGACTGAAAATTTTCCATTTTGGAAAACAGTTTGTGAACTTCTGGTATTATTTTTCTTTTTTAAGATTTTATTGGGGAATTGGGGGAGGGAAACAGACAAGTTGCTGTCCTTTTGTTCTTCAGTCTAGTTGTGGAGGGCGTCGCTTCACTGGCCCATGTTGGTATCATCATTGTGCTCTTCCTGGGTGAGGCAGATCAGTCGCCGGCCTCTGGATAGTTGCTCATGGTGGCTCTTGACAGCTCACACCAGCTGTCAGCTGCTCACGCTGGCTGTGGGCCAGCCACTGTAGCTTATGGCAGCCCACTGCAACAGGGGCTACAGCTACGCCATCGCCCGGTGACTCACAGCAGCCCAGCTCCAGGTGGAGCTGTTGTTCACCATCTTAGCTGTAGAGGGCAGTGTCACTGGCCCTCATATGTGGGATCCGAAACGGGGCCCTGCTGCTCAGAGCCAGCGTCCCACGTCAGTTCTTAACCTGTGCGCCACACGGCTGGCCCTGCAAACTTCTTAAAAAATTAAATATTCATTTACTACCTAATCCAGCAATTTTACTTAGTTATTTACCCAAGAGAAATGAAAACACATGTTAACACCAAAACTTGTACATAAATGTTAATAGCAATTTCATTCACAATAATCTCAAATTGGAAACAATCCAAAAATCCAACAATAGGTGAGTAAATTTACAAATTATAGTGTATCCATAGAATAGAATGATATTCAGCAATAGAAAGGCATGAGCCATTGATACATTAAACAACCTGGATAAATCTCAAAACAATGCTGCTTGAAAGAAGCAGACACAAAAATGTACATACCATATGATTCTGTTTATATGAAAATCAGGAAAAGATTATTCAAAAATATAGTGATTGAAAGGAATTGGTGATATGTTTAGAAATGGACTAGGAAAGAGCAAAAAAGAGAACCTTTTGAGGCTAATGGAAATGTTCTATATCTTGATTTTGATGAGGTCTACACAGGTATATACATTTGTCAAAGCTTGTTGAACAGTGCAGTTAAAATACATGCACTTAGGGCCGGCCGAGTGGCTCATTGGTTAAGAGCTGGTTTTGGGACGCCAGCGGCCCTGGTTTGGATCCCACATGAGGGCCAGTAACACTGCCCTCTACAGCTAACAACAGCTCAGCCTGGAGCTGGGCTGTGCGAGCCCCAGCGACGGTGTAGGCTGCAGCCCCTGCCGCAGTGGGCTGCCATAGGCTACAGTGAGTGGCCGGCTGTCAGTGTGAGCTGCAATAGCCGCGGTGAGCGACCATCCAGAGGCCTGCGACTGATCAGCCTCACCCGGGAAGAGCACAATGACGATACCAACATGGGCCAGTGAAGCAACGTCCTCCGCAACTAAACTGAAGAACATAAAGACAGCAACTTGTCTGTTCCCCTCCCCTGATTCCCCAGCGCTGTTCCCCTCCCCCAATTCCCCAATTTAAAAAAAAAAATCTTTAAAAAGAAAATACATGCACTTAGTTATACGTGTATTATACATCAATAAAGTAGATTTTATATTTAATATGATTAACCCCTATATCCTTCTTGAAATACTCTTCTTTCTCAATAATTTTGCACTTTCATGGTTTTTCTTCTATCTTTCCGGTTGCTGTCTCTTGGTTGTCTTTATTCCAATCCACGAGTGCCCCAGATCTTGGTCCTAAGGCCCTTCTCTCTCCTCTATATAGGTCCATTGAAACACTATCTATCATATTTAACTTTTTAAGCTCCAGCTCAGCTTTTTCTTCTATGTTAGAGACCCACAAATTCATCTTCCTACTGGATATCTCCAATTAAATGTAGCATAGACATCTCAAAAGTGACATATCTACGGTCAGCCTATTTAACCTGTCAAACCTGTTCCTCACTCTTTGCTTCCCCACTACATAGCACCCTTGTATAACCAGGCTATTCATGAAAAGAGTTTGAGAAATATCCTTCATACCTCTCGTTTCCTCACTCTCCAGATACAGTCTATCAGCAAGCTTTGTTGAGTCAACTCTTAATGACACCATATATATTAAGCAGTGTTCTCCAGAGAAATTGAACGCATAGGATATGTACATATAAAAATTTCTTATAAGGAATTGACTTACATGATAATGGAGGCTGACAAGTTCACAATCTGCAGGGTGGACTGGCTGGAGACACAGATGGGCCAATGGTCCAGCCTGAGTTTGAAAACCATCAGGCCGGAGAACGAGGAGAAGCTAATGGTCCAGTTTGTACAGTCTGTCTAGTGGAGAATTTTTGATTACTTGTGGAAGGATCAATCTTTTTTATTCTAGTCAGGCCTTCAACTGATTGGATGAGGCCAAACCACATTATTAAGGGTTGTTGCTTTACTCAAAGTCCTCTGATTTAAATGATAATCTCATCCAAACATACCCTCACAGAAATCCTAGAATAATGTTTGATCAATTATCTGGACACCATGGCCCAGCCAAGTTGATACATAAAATGTTTATTTTATGTTTAACTGTACTTAGCCTCTTCTCTTCTTACCTACCACCATTTCTCTTGCCCCAACCACCCACTCTTTCTTACTTGGCCTGAAACTTCCATTCTTTTTTTTTTTTTTGCCCCCAACCCTCACTTTATACAACATGGTTAAAGTCAACTTATGTTGCCACTCTTGCTTAAAGTACTTAAGCACCATTCTATATGGGAAGATACAACCTTCTTATCAAGGCTATGATGACCTAATGACTTTGTCCATTCTACCCTGACAGTCTCATACTGTCCCACCCTCCCCTTTACTCACCACCTTCTAGCCACACTCCTCTACTTTTTGTTCCTAGAGCACAGACAGCTCTTGCCCACTTCAGAGCTTCGTACTTGTTGTTTCCACTGCTTCATCATCCCCTCATCACTCCTTTTCACAGCTTCCTGTGTCTCAACTCTTATTTCCAGTGCTTTCATTCATACTTCATCATCCCTCATCTCAACAATAAAAACCTCCTAATCAGAGCCTTCATTTTCAGATCTTCTTTGGATTCTGCAGTACTGCCAGTTTTCTTTTTAAGCCACATATCCAGTTTCTAAAATATCTTTAATACAAAGTTCTTAAACATTTTTTTCCATAGATCCCTTGACAGCTGACTAAACATATGCATTCATTATCGCCTTCTCAAAATGTTGTGTGAAAATCATAAAATAATATGCATACATTTATGACACAAATTACTGCAAAATACAGTTACTAATTTTTTTTCAAAATTTGTTATCAATATGCTTCCTTGTTAATAATAAGATGCAGCAGGTAGTTCTTGAAAGGTTTGCCGAGTAGAGAGGGAGTGAGACACCAGTATTCAAGCAAGCAAGTTTATTAACCTGCCAGGCTGAGGCTGTGAGGGGCATTAGCACAGACTAAGGGAAGGGTCTAGTTTTTATAGGGTGGAGTAAGTAACCGGTGGCAATGGCTGGTGGTGGCAATGGCTAGTGCAATGTCTGGGGGCAATGGCTGGGGACAATGGAAGATTTCTACTCGGGCCAAGCAAGATATAGATGATGTATTGCCCGCTGGGTATCACTCCAAGAAGGATGTGGGGTGTGCAACTCTTACTGCATGGCTGAGCTGGCCTTCAGGGCAAACAGTACCTTACAGTTCTCATTATCCAAATTTTGAAGTGATTAACATGGACATCATTTCAAGGTATCTGTAACAACTGTAGTATGAAATGAGAATACCTGATTTTTTGTGTGTGACAAAGTCACAAATACTGCTATGTAGTACCACTGTGGTTTGTTAGCTACAATTATAATTGAAAGTGTTATGATTGAATGTTTGTTTTCCCCAAAAAATATATGCGGAAGCCCAAATTCTCAACATTATGGTATTAGGTAGGAGGTGGGGCCTTTGGGAGGCAAATAGGTTTAGATGAGTTGATGGGGGTGGAGCCCCCATGATGGGATTAGTGCTCTTTTAAAAAGAGAGATACCAGAGCTCTCTCTCTCTCTCTCTCTCTGTCTGCCATGTGAGGATACAGCTAGGGGGTGGCCAACTGTAAGCCAGGAAGGGAGCCCTCATCAAGAACCAAATCTGTTGTCACCTTGATCTTGGACTTCCCAGCCTCCAGATCTATGTGTGTTGTTTAAGCCACCCAGTCTATAGCATTTTGTTATACAAGATGTCCAAGCAGACTAAGAAGAAACATTACATGTTACGTACAATCATTAAAAATAGAGATGCATTTTATTTTCCATCCAAGTTTTCAAACCTCTTTGAATTCTATCCCAGATGGATTCTAGTAGTTGCGTCCCTATACACCATTGTTTATGGAATAAAATCCAAACTCCTTAGTTAGCTTTCAAAACTCTACAAATATCATCAACACTGTTTCCAGCCTCTTCACTGTACAAAATCATGCTTCCCCTCCTACTCTGACCTCCAGGTACAAGACCTCTTGCCATTTCCATTTCATATCAAGCTCATTTGTATCTTTAGACCTGCATAAGGGTGGTCTCTCTGGCTAGAATATCTTTCTCCTACTTCTTTGCCCAGCAAACTTCCACATCACTTAAGACTAAACTTTTCTGACTTTTCCTCCTCCTCCAGGAAGCCCTCCTTATTCTCTGTACAGTTTAGGTGCTTCTCTCCCTGGTTCTGATAGCATTGTTCATTCCTCTATAGCAATCATCACAACATCACACTGCCCTTGTTTCATATCAGTGCACCTTAGTTGTATGGACTTTGTCTTATTTCCTGTGCTAGCTCCTGTGTCTAGGACAGTACAAGTGTTTAATAAATTTCTGTGAAATCAATTGATGGGGTCTTGAACCTGTAGCTTCTAGACAAAGATTGAGCCTGTACACATAGAAGATGTGAGTCCATCAGAGTTGCCCTAGTAATGATTTTAAAGCAGCAGATGAAGACTTAAACTTAATAATATGCAGTAGCTCCAACATAGGGTTTCCAAAGCTATTTAGAGAAAA
This sequence comes from Aselliscus stoliczkanus, assembly GCA_033961575.1. Lineage (NCBI taxonomy): Eukaryota > Metazoa > Chordata > Mammalia > Chiroptera > Hipposideridae > Aselliscus > Aselliscus stoliczkanus. Next base: position 69,339,918 of record CM066729.1, read on the forward strand.
GGCAAGCAAAGAGGAGAGAAAAAAAAACAACATGACTTTGCCTGTTCAGGAATATAATAAATCCCCTTTCAAGGGCAGGCTTTGGGTGCTAGCTAATCATCTCTATTTTATGTGATACCCTGGCAAAATGAGCTCTTTCTATCTCCTAATTCCTTTGGAAAAGATCCAGGAGAGACACAAGCGACAATTGATTCGGTATTACAGCTGTTTAGGTGTGGCTCCAATGTTTTTGTTTTTATTTTGTTTTCAATTTTTAATTTCTTATCTCATTTCGTACATCTGATCAAATTATATACATATATATATATATATATATATATACGTATGTGTGCATGCATATATATGATGTTTTCTTACTACAGGCATCAAAGCTACTCCAATTTTTATTTCAATAAACACCCACTCATAACAGTAATATACTCAGAGTAAATATTTAAAAATATTTGTTCAACATAGTTTGCTAATAGGAAAGGATTCATGTTCATTAAGATGTATAATTACTTTCATACCATATGCTGTTCTGATGTAAAATAAGTTTCAAGTTTTGAAGGAGACACCTATGATTTCAAGATTAAATCATATCCAACACCCTGTTCTTCTAAGCAAAAGATGTGCTTTAGGACTTCTACTCAGAATTTGGGGATGGGGGAAATCTCATTGGCATCACTGAACCTCACTTCCAAACTCAGCTATATGTTATGTTTTCCTCCTATATAGGCCCTCAGCATTTTCAGTTTGTACGTTAAATCTTGAAAATATTTGATCAACATGTGGGGGCAAAATGATAATGCCATACATATTGGACAACAAATCACCATGCTTATGCCACAGATATTGTGAAAATGTCCAGGGGCTTGAAAACCAAGAACATCATGCAAGGGTTTGCTTATGTGTAGGGGTTACTGAGGTTGGAGAAATATGCATGGGCTGATGTGTCAGGAATCCTTTAAGTTGTACATGACAGAAATGCAATTCACATATACTTATGCAAAAAAAGGGGGGGTATGAAAATACATGACTGAAAAGTTCAAGAGCAATACTTGCTTCAGGAATTGTTAGAACTGGAAGATATTTTGTCACTGGGACTCTGTATCTTTCCATTTTGTGGACAGAGCCCGTCCACATGATGAGCTAACAGCCATTATCTGTGGAAGACTTGCATACACTTGTCTAGAAATCCTTCCAGGAAGAAAATTTTGTGGTTTTTTTTTACCTGCTAGCTCTGGCAGAAAATTCCAGGGGAGGACTTAGCATAAGTCACATGCCAATGCTTAAACCAATCACTTTGGCCAGGAGATGTGATGGTCTGATTGGCCAGGCCTGGTCCTTGTATATATTCAATGTTGAGAATGAGAGGAAAAGACTCAGGTCAGCTCCTGAATGGAATAGACTTAATGGAATAGATCTAACATAGGAAAGATGTTGCCTATTATGAGAGAAATGTGAAAAGATGTGAGTAGGCAAGAATAATGGATGTCTATTGCTAAGTACAATTACATAACAGTGACCCATGGATGAATGCTATAGTTAGGAGGAACCAGTTTTAAAAGTGAGAAGTCAAAAAATATGTACCAAATTCAAGGAGCAATTAAAAGACTTAAAGTAAAATTTGTGTTTGCAATTTTGAAAGATTCACTTGCCATTTACTAAGATAGTGCTCCATGCCAGGCAGTGTCTTAAGATCCGAAGACAGAAACAAAGGGAAAGTTCTTGCATTTGTGTTTATATTCTAATGAGTAAAGACAGGTAAATAAAATGAGTAAAGGATATAGTATTTTAAATGGAAATAAGACTTATCTCTACTTGAAATGCTTTAAAAAAATTTTTTTTTTAATTGGGGAACAGCCATGATCATTTGTTACATATTGATTTCATGCTACAATGGCATAGTTGACTCTTTTAGGGAGGTTGCAACTCACAGTGGCTCATGTGGGGATCGAACCAGTAACCTTGGTGTTATCAGCACCACACTCTAACCAACTGAGCTAACCAGTCACCCCTGAAATGCTTTAATAGGAAAGGGTGATAAAAAGTATTGCGTGATCTGGTCATGGAAAGCTTCAATGAAAAGCTGATATTTGATTGAGGGCCAGCCCAGTGGCACGGTGGTTAAGAGCTGGGTTGGGATGCTGGCGGCCCGGGTTCGGATCCCACATGTGGGGGCCAGTGACACCACCCTCTTAAAAACAAACAAACAAAAAAGAACTGCAAGGGCCGGCCGTGTGGCGTGGTGGTTAAGCGCTGGCTTAGGAAGCCAGTGGCCCCGGTTCGGATCCCACATATGAGGGCCGGTGACACTCCCTCAAAAAAAAAAACAAAAACAAAAACCTGAAAGAGCCATATACATATCTGGAGGGAGAATATTTCAAGCAGAGGGAACCACAAATGCAAAGGGAGCGATGAATTCATGAAAATCCACCCCTGCAAAGTTAGGAATGGGGCAAGCAGGGACTATGAGGAGGCTGTTGTGGCTTGAATCTCTCAAACTAAGAAGCTTCTTCACAGCAAAGGAAACCATCAACAAACAAAGAGGCAACCAACCAAATAGGAGAAGATATTTGCAAACAACACGTCCAATAAGGGGCTAATACCCAAAATATATAAAGAACTCGTACAACTCACAAAAAAAAAAGAACACTCTATTTAAAAAATGGGCAGAGGACCTGAACAGGCACTTCCCTAAAGAAGACATACAAATATATGTCAACATATTTATGATATATGAAAAACAGATATATGAAAAAAATGTTTAACTTCACTAGCTATTAGGGAAATTCAAATGAAAACAACAATGAAATACCACCTCACACCTGTTAGAATGCTATTATCAACAAGATAAGTAGTAACAAGTGTTGGAGAGGCTGTGGAGAAAAAGGAACCCTCATAAACTGCTGGTGGGAATGTAAATTGGTACAGCTGCTATGGAAAACTGTATGGAGGTTCCTCAAAAAATTAAGAATAGTATTACCATACGACCCAGCAATCCCTCTTCTGGGTATCACCCTGCAAAATGGAAAACATTTATCAGTCAAAATATACGTACCCTGATGTTCAGTGGCGAAGACACGGCAACAACCAAAATGTTCTTCGACAGATGATTGGATAAAGAAAAGGTGGATAAAGAAAATGGAATATTAGTTGGCCATAAGAAAAGATGAAATACTGCCATTTGTGACAATATGGATGGATCTTGAGATTATAATGCTAAGTGAAATAAGTTAGACAGTAAAAGTCAAGAACCATATGACTTCACTCATATGTGGGATATAAAACTGAAAGCAATAAAGAAACAAAGAAAAATTCATAGACACAGACAATAGTTGGTGGTTACCAGAAGGTCAGCGGGGAGGAGGGTGGTAGAAGTGGAAAAGGGAGTTGAATATATAGTGATGGAAGGAGAACTGATTTGGGTGGTGAACACACAATGCAAATATATAGATGATGTATTACAGAAATGTACACTTGAAACCTATATAATTTTACTAACCAATGTCACCCAATACATTTAATAATAAGAAGAAAAAAGAATCTAAACACATTCATTCATTCATTCATTCATTCATTCATTCATACATTCATGCATTCATGAAGCATTTATTTAATATCCAACTGTTATTTTCAGGCACTCAAGTAACCAAAGTACAAAACTAAGCAGCAGGACAAAAATCCCACACCTTAGCAGCTTACCATCTAGCAGAAATCATGTCTGCAGACAGGGTGGGCTCCATCAAGAAAAGGAAGGCAGGATTCGCAGGTTCAGGCTGCCAGGAAGTCAGAAAGTCAGCAAGGGGTGGGGCACCACAGAGCACTGCTGGTCACCTCCCGGGCCAGCTAAGGCAGGGGCTGCCATCTCCTCTCCAGGGGGAGGAGATAGGGCCTTCAGCTACTTGTAGAAGCCAGGCACAGGGGCCACCCCTCTGCCTTCCCCTTGGCTTAATGAACACTTCAGGGTCTCCAGGCTCTTTCCTTCCTCCACTTACTAAAGGAAGAAGGGGGAATTAAAACAGCAGGTAGGGAAACAAAGAAAGAAATGAATGGTCCTCCATTTCTTTCAATGTGTGTCTTTTTTCCCAACAGGGTGGAAGAGAAATGTTTAAAAAGCATAATTCTTCCTCCCATGCTTAAAAAAAAAAAAAAAAAAGAATTCCAAGAGAGAGCAATACCTTCTTTTTACTTGTATGTATAAAATGAAATAGATCTGCAGTTTAAACAAAAATTTGCACTCAGGGTGCGTTAATAAATGAGTGCTTAGTTTCCACAACACTTAGTAATAGCTTCAGTTTCTAAGAGGCCCTAATTGATCAGTTTCATGAACACCCAAGTCCAGATTTATAACCCTGCTCTTCCCAGATGAACGCAGCCGTGAAGAGTGGTGGAAGCCCACTAGGCATCACAAACTGGTGGTTTTATTTGGTAGCCCCGGTGTTATTCTTGTGTACTTTTTAATTTATGTTGGGCGTGTTTAGGTAGTCATGAATTCTTCGTTCACCACAGCCTGAACCAGCTTGGAATCATTCCAGGGTTTTTATATCCAGCTGTTTCATAGTCTATATCTTCTCTGGAAAACAAGGAAATGTCTCAAAGCAATCCTATTCACTTTCTAGGAATATTAGACATTTAATTCCCAGCCCCTCATGGCCCAATTCACTCCACCCACTCTCAAGCCTTACAGTCCTTGGATATTTACTAAGACCTCACATACTCACAGAGGTCTAATTGTCATCAGAAAATGATTCTGATGCTAGAAAACAATGATTCTAGCCTAGCATTCCCTCAGTGCCCAGAGTAGGGTGAGGTTTGCCTCAAATGTGAAATTTAAGATCACATCAAAAAAATTGGTAACCAAGATAAAATTTTGATGCACTATTTTAAAAATCAAAATTAATTCAACAATATCTATGATAAACAAAATATTAAAATGTCAAATAAAGACAAGTTTGTTGTTTGCTTTATTGCATTATTGCACAATGGTATCTGTCCTTTCCAATCAGCCCTCAGGCTCCTGGCTCAGAATCGGAAAGCAGTTCTTGTCCACCAGCAGGCAGCTTTCTGAGTGCTGACAACAGGTGGGGCAACGTGGAGCTTTCTATGGAGCCATGTTTTTTATTATAGAGCTTTTATTAACCTTCCCGCTTGGTTCAGATAAGGATAACATTTTAATAAGTGTCTATAAAATTGCACATTTTTCCCCCCTTTTGTCTCAGGCATAAATAAAGCACTAGAAAGCAATGAGAACCACAAATTTTAAAGTTCTCTGTCTCTAATTGGGCAATCTATATGAAAATCTCTGCAATATGTAAAGCAGTTTACAAAATAATATGTGCAGCAAGAGCCAATTCATGTCTTTTTTTTTTAAGATTTTATTGGGGAATTGGGGGAGGGGAACAGTGTTAGGGAATTGGGGAAGGGTACCAGCCAAGTTGTTGTTCTTCAATCTTCTTTGTGGAGGGCGCCAGTTGCCATCTGGCTTTCTGTCGGCAGCTCATGGCCTCTAAGCTCAAGGTGCTGAGTTCAGTCTTAGTTGTGGGTGGGCATAGCCACCATCCCATGCGGGAGTTGAACCAGCAGCGTTGTTGTTAAGAGCGCACACCTTATCCACTGAGCCATCCAGATGGCAGCTCAGCTCAAGGTGCCAAATTCAGCCTTAGTTGCAGGTGGGCATAGCCCACCATTGAGCAGGCAATCTTGTTGTTACACCAGCTGAGCCATCCTGCCACCTGTTGGCAGCTCAACAACAGCTCAGATTGGGCTCAGTGTCACTGGCCCATGTGGGAATCGAACCAGTGACCCTGTTGCTCAGAGCTTGCACTCTAAGCCAACTCTTAACCAACTGAGTCATTTGGCCACCCCCAATTCATGTCTTAAATGTACATATCTACAGATACATATGATTATAGATAAATTGATAAGTGAGTGCTGTATAGAAAGGTGGGAAGTCAGATAAGCAGGCAGGCAGACTATATAAAACTATATCTCTAATGTTAAAATGCTTAATTCTGGGTGGTAAACTGTGGATTCTTATATCTTTTCTTTTTCTTACTTTTATTTTCTACCTGTCTACAATGAGAGAGTATTATTTGGGTGATTAAACAATAAAATTATTTTAAGATTCATATGATAATCCCATGCATTTTCATAGCCTGATCATATATGTTGTGATGTTAACTGGAAATATTTTTTTGGTATAAAGGCATCTCGCTTCATCAAAAATATACTTAGTAAGGTACAATCTGTGACACTGAATATGTGGTAATTACCAACAATGACACATACCTATAAAAAAAAATCAGGTAACCAATCTGCTGGAAAAATGTACATTAAAAATATCCTTGCCACTTTAACAGAATTCTCCAAGAATGTTTAATGACTCCACATTCTCATAGCTATAATCTTGTCTTCATTCTCAATGACTGAATTTCTTTTGGGAAATAACGACAAAATTGCAATTATATAGGAGTACTTATGACAAAAAGAGATGGTGGGTGTGGATGCAGGCTTTACCTACATGATAGACAGGCATGAGATGTTAAGTGAGGGGCATTTGGTTTTATTAAATGAAGTAAGCCCATATTTCTAATACTCATTAGTTAACATTTAGCCAGAAGGGTCACCAATTATTAAATTAATTTTATAGCCAGCTTAGCAGAACCTGTGTTTCCATGACAACAGACAATGTATGGGAAGGTTAAAAAACAGTTAATGGAATCAGTGGTGATCTTAATAATGCTTTATGGAAATCATACATTAATCTGATTTTCCTGTTGCTCAGGCTTCCATGCCAATTGCAGAATTTGTCCCAGCCTTTCCTGGGACTAGCTGATGTTGGGAATGATGCATTTTCGACAGCGCAATGTAGTTTTTCCCTAGGGATTTGAGACAGATTTGGTAATCCTTCTTCAGTCTCCTTTATGAGCTGAATATGGGAAGGGACAACTGTAAAAGACCTTGAGATAATCTCAAACTGACCAAAGACAGGGAAGCTTTGGCCAGAGCAGCAGGCACAAGTGTATCCTTATTTTCTTCTGGAGTTCACATTGCCAGGTTTGCTCATGAATTAAATGTTTTTTTTGGGGGGCGGGGAGAGGAATTAGGCTGCTTTTAAGATTTCTGACAGGTTTGCTCATGAATTAAATGTTATATGAAAGAAAAAGAGGAATTAGGCTGCTTTCTGGATTTTTAAATTAACCCACTAGGTAGGCAGTGGTGGAAAAGATTGAAGGATGGGCAAAGCGTAACTAGAGTGATAGGAACAAAGGGTTCTATTTTAGAAATCCCTTCATCTTCAAAGGGACTCCAATAGTATTACAGCATGACAACATTTTACACTGAATCATACAGCTCAGTCAAAAGACTACTTCATGCAGACATGGACATGGTTTTCGGTCAATGGGATATTGGGTCTGGTGGCCAGAATGTGATCTTATTATCATTTGAAAGAATCATAAGATCATTTGTCAATGATGAGGCCTTTTTTACTTGCTCTCAACCTAGTTTGTATTTTTTAAAATGTAAACCAGGTGTAGATGTTTTAGAATCAACAAGTTATGATGCCTTCTGAACAGGTTTAGAATCTATTTATTTTTGTATCTTGAGTGATCTACATTTCCCAGTATCACCTGACTTTGTGTATGCTGTACACAAGCTTGAATAATATAGCTTTGTAGCAGTGTGAGAGCTGCAATTATTCTTGGTGTATCTTTTAAGATTATTATGAGCTTCTTTGATGTGTCTTCTTCTTTAAAATCTATTAAGGAGCCAAAACTTTATAAACCAGTTAAAAAAAGATATTCATAAGTAAAAACAAAATCTCAATCCTGACAAAACTGTTTAACATCACTAAACAATGTATATTAATATAGACTTAAAAGATCATGTGGGGGGGGCTAGTTAGCTCAGGTGGTTATAGCATAGGCTCATAACACCTAGGTTGGCCGTTCGATTCCCACATGGGCCACTGAGATGCGCCCTCCACAACTAGATTGAAGACAACTACTTAACTTAGAGCTGATGGGTCCTGGAAAAACACACTGTTCCCCAATAAAATTTCTTTAAAAAAAAAAATCATGTGCTATTGTTTTCAGTATAACTCTGTATTCAGTGGAAGAAGCTTAGAATTATATCCTTGAGAAGCTGAACTGCTCCAAGTCATAAGAACGTTGCTTTGAAGTGTAGATTTGAGAAAGAAATTACAGCATCTATCTTACCAAAAAAAGTTAAGAGTTAAAATAGAATTCCTAAAGAAATATACTGGAGCCAATATGGCTCCAACCCATGGATGACCTTTTCCATAACCTTGTCTCATGTCTGATTGAGACCCTAATCAGATCAAGATTGAGCCTGATACTTGCTCCAAAGTCTTCCTTGGAAATCACACCAAGTCAGAACGAATTCCAAACTCTTAAATTATTTTAATATATTATTGATGCTTTCTCACCTTTTTTCTTTATGGTTGCTTCTCCCAATGAAAATTCCATTTAGCATCAGTGACAAGAAATTATCGTTTGATCTAGCGAGAGGTGATCTTTCACCTGACATCAGCTTTCTTGAAAGCATTAACTAGGCACCAACTCCACATGCAGCTAAGTAGAGTTACCAAGGTGGTTGTACTTCCTAAGATCACTAATTTCTATGATCTTCATTATTTTGAATGTTTTGAAACAATTTTCACTTCCTCGCTGAAAAATTCTACATGCAGATAAGCATAAGCTGAAGGGTGTCCATTGCCCAAGTTTGTCTAAGGGAGGATACTGAGTCAGGCAGTGTATGATTTGTTAGGAATTTATACCAGGACTGATTTAGGAAATTTAGAGGGAAAAAAGAACAGCATTAAATACTTCAAGATTTAGGGACATTGCTGTTTGTTAGGGAAATTGTTTATTTTCTAATAGAAGATACTTAGAAAACAGGAACTGGAAGGAAATTTGAAAAGGATAGATAAGCTATCGTTGATGAACACCATTTCTTTATATACTATTACCATCAGAAGGAACAATGATTATAACTCAAGAATCTGACAGCTGCTTTGCGTGGGGATAAATCCAATAGATGTAAATAAGCAGAAAAGATATGATGGACTGTGTCAATACTTGGGTTAAAATAAATCATTTAAAAAAAAGTCTGGGGGTTTCTAACATATATCCATGACTATATTTAACTTAGCAAAACCTAGAATAAGCTTCCATTAGACACTTCTACTGAGAGATGAAAATACTGAGGTGATTTTAGTACAAGGACATCTCAGTGCCTATTGTGGGTTGAATTGTACCCCTCTTCCCCAAATTTATAACCTCAGTACCTCCAAGTATGACCTTATTTGGAGATAGGGTCTTGACAGGGGTAATAAAATTAAGGTAAGGTCGTTAGTATGGGCCATAATCAAATATAACTGGTGTCCTTACAAAAAGGGGAAATTTTGACATAGAAACACCCATTGACAATGAGAGACATAAAGTGAAGATGGCCATTTATATGCTGAAGAGAGAGGCCTGGAATAGGTCTTACCCTCATGGCCTTCAGAAAGAGCCAATACTGCCAACCCCTTGATTTCAGACTTTAGGTCTCCAGAGCTGTGAAAAAATAAATTTTTATTGTTTAAGCCATCCAGTCTGTGGTACTTTGTAGAGAAGCCTAGGAAACTAATATATACAGCCTCCAACAATCCCATCAGGGATCAAAGCCATTGGTCTGACCAGAGCCTTAGGCTTCATCGGCCTTTTCTTTATCAGGATTGTTGGTGTCAGACTGGGAGGCCAGAAAGAAGATAACCAACTATTGAGAAGGTGGAACAGAAACACAGAGCCACTGGAGTTTGATTACTCTCATGATTTATTAATATTCAGATTGAAAAAGGAGCCTTAGAGCCGCAAGTTACGCTAATTGGCACATTTGCTTTATTTATTTTCAAAACAAACTGGGTTTTTGAATTTTTTTTTCCTTTTTGTTCATTCCATCACATTGAAAAGGAGGAAAAGAAAAATGTTTTTGAATTCACTCAATATTTTGGACTCCTCGGATGAACGGAACATTGCACACACACTTGGAACAGAGAGAGAGAGAGAAAGAGGAAAGTGGACTCCCACAGGGCCACACGCACCAGATCAAAAAACTTGGATACAGTGCAAGAATTTCCCAAAATGATTGGATCATCATTACCAAAAACTCGCCATAACAACACCAAGAAACAAAAAATGTTTAAGCCACACTGTTTGACTTGGGATCTTTCCTGCTTTTTTTTTTTTTTAAACCGTTTGCCACATAGAGAGAAAGAGGGCTAGTGGGTGGGAGAGGACAGACTCACAGATGTGAGCAGGACAGGAAGGGAAACTTCAGAGTGGAGCTGAGAAGAGGGTGAGGAGAGACAGGGCCCAGGAGAGGGGAGGGTGGGGACATGGAAAGCCATTTCTTAGAGTTCAGGCATGTTCTTGGTCCGCCTCACGTTCTTCTCCTTTACCCTCATCCTGCCGGGCACTTTCCTTAGGTTTGGTTTCATCTACAGCTTCTGAGGAAGAAAACAAGATGGGGGCGGGGAGGAGAGTTAGTATTTTTGTCTCACCTGTTCATATGAAAGCACAATGTGTTTTTTTCTTTTCATACCATTTCATAAGAGCTTTAAAAAGAGATTACGGCTATTTTAGTAATATCATTTCCAAGTTCAGAAGAGTTGACCCCCAAAAGGTTGTTCAGTGACACCTATGGAGAGCTCAGGAACAAAGCTGTGATATTGGGGGGTAAGGAGTCCACATCAAAATGACCATAGTCTTTAATCTCTCAGCCTTACAATTAAGGTATCCACATATAGGCTCTTCACATAGGGAATCCACAGTAATCGTGTGTCACCTTTCCATCAGTGTCAGACTAATTGTGACAGATAGTTTATGTGGATCACTGAACAGCCATCCCAACTCCCTTATCCCTTTTCTTCAAGTATTATAAAGGCTGGAAAGTGAAATACTTGAATTTCCAGCTCCCTTTAAAGCTAAGGATGCCCATGGAACACAGTGGTGGCCAATTAGACAGAGACAGAATTCCCTGGAGAAGACTCCAGAGGAGGTGTCTGCCCTTTTCTTTCTCCTATTCCTAGTGACCAAGGCATCAAATGATACCTGTCAGTGTAGCAGCTATTTTGTGATCATGAAGACAAAAACTATACACCAAAGATGGTGGAATAGAAAAGTAGGGAAAAAAAAACTATTACTGAGTGGCTGAACCACTTCCATTATTAATTCATAAAGTACCAGCACACCAACAGCATTTTCCAGCAAAACATTTTGGATGAAACTAACTCATTTCTGACCATCGTTATCACTCTACGTACCAGCACTGTTCCTCATGGATTACAGAGCTTTGGAACACTAATGAATTGTTTCATTTTCTACCAGAAGAAAGCCTCCAGACTTCTTTTATTGAGGGCCTTCTATAGCAATTTGAAGTCCTTTCAGAGAATTTACTTAGTTCCACAGCCCTGCCCAAATCCTTGGATACTATAGGTAAGCCCAGGGTGGTTTACGAGCCTTATCAGCTCCAAGAAACAACATATCTAGTGCCCTCTTCAAACTGCAAAAGAACAGAATATTGATTTAAATTGTTTAGAAGCATATAGAAGGATTAGCTGTAGGAATAAGATAAGGCTTCAAAACACTCTTACTAAAATAAAAATTTGGGAGCTATTATGTATGATTTGATGGAGATTAGGACACTCAAAAGAAAAAATGGATGTAGGTTAAGGTGAGAAGAATTAAACATTTGTGGAATAAAGGGAACAAAATTCAAAAGGTGAAAACAGAAGAACAAAGATTCAGATAATTCTGAGAAACAGCCATACTTTCTGTCCCCTATTAGAGTGGAATCAGGTTAAATCCTCCCAAATCCCCCCACTTTCTCTTGTCATCCTTTGCCTGGGCCTAGGAGAAAAGGTGAAACTTGGCACTCATCTGTTCATTGTGATGGGAAGTTGCTGTTGTCTATTTCCTATTAAAAGAGCTTCAATATCTACACAAGTATATTTATTTATTTATACATTCATTCATTCATTGATTAAATTGTTATTAAGCACCTGCAATGTGGCAGACATTCTTTTAGGTACTGAGAAGCAGTGAAAAAAACAGCAAATATCCTTCCTCTTATTTAAACCTTTCATAATATACTTTCACAGACAATGTAATCTATAATCAGCAATGAGAGAGACCTTTAAGAACATCCAGTCATTAAACCATAACTCTTCAAAACAATATTTATTTTTGCTCTACTTTGAATATTAATCCTCCTCCCCTGTCCCTGTCATGTCTAGCATAGAACCTAGTGTATGGAAGGCCTTCAATAATATTTGTTGAATGCAAGAATGAATGTACATCCTCATATCACAGATGAGGAAACAAAAGTCCAGGTACATAAAGAAATTTTCTCTAAATCATAAGATTTGCTCATGACCAAGTCAGGACCAAAACCTAGGTCTTCTACTAACCCAGATTTTCTGATTTTACCAGTTGGCCAAACTCAACCAGAGGGGGTCCAGTTCTAATCTATCAATTCACCACTGGCAACTAAGTAGCTAGGGTCCACAGACTTTTAGTGACCTGCACAACTTCTGTGATTAAAAATGAATTGTTGAGGGCAGGCCAAGTGGCGCAGTGGTTGAGCGCCGGCCTGGGAGGCCAGCGGCCCCGGTTCAGATCCGCATGTGACGGCCAGTGACACTGCCCTCAAAAAAAAAAAAGAATTGTTGAGGGCCTGCCGATTGGCACATTGGTTAAGAGCTGATTTGGGGATGCCAGCGGCCTCCGGTCGGATCCCACATATGAGGGCCAGTGACACTGCCCTCCACAGCTAACAGCTCCACCTGGAGCTGGGCTGTGCGAGCCCCCGTGACGGTGTAGGCTGCAGCCCCTGCTGCAGTGGGCTGCCATAGGCTACAGTGAGTGGCCGGGAGCCAGCGTGAGCGGCTGGCAGCCAGCATGAGCTGCCAATAGCCGTGGTGAGCGACCATCCAGAGGCCGGCGACCGATCTGCCTCATCCAGGAAGAGCAGAATGATGATACTAACATGGGCCAGAGAAACAACGTCCTCCGCAACTAGACTGAAGAACAAAAGGACAGCAACTTGTTTGTTCCTCTTCCCCGATTCCCCAACGATGTTCCCCTCCCCCAATTCCCCAATAAAATCTTAAAAAAAAAAAAAAAATGAATTGTTGACTCCAAAATGTAAAATAAAAACCACAATATTGAAACTGGTAATGTTCAGTTAGGTGATTATAAAACGAAACATGTCATTCAGTTAGCTGGGACTCAAACTGAACACACACAATTTATATATATATATACATTATATTTTATATGAGATAAGAGTAATTTTATACTTGTCTGATTTTATCGAATATTAAACAAACAGGTCATCTTATGCTAGGTGCAGGAATAACTAGTTACTAAAACCAAAATGTGTCAAGTCAGTGGAGTCAGTAAAACTTTTATAGGCCACCAAGAAATTATGCAGAAGAAAAAACTTGTAGGAAACAATCTAGAGAAACAACCTTTAACAACCACAAAAGTGAGGCAAGCTAAGAACTCATAATAAAATATCTTTTTAAAATTAACCTTCATGCAAATGAAGGAAACAATAATCAGATATGGGCCACACACCTGCTCTAACTGCACATGAATTTGGAAAAGGTTTTAATCTCCACGGGAAATTTATTGTAAACAGAATCTGAGTTATATCTAACGGGGTCCATTTGAGCCTGAATGTCAGCAAAAACTTCTGAATATTGCTAACTTGCTCCTTCTCCCACTAATGCCGACTCTGAACATGTCAGTATAGTTCATTAATCATGTTGATCACAGAGTTGTATAGCTACATTTTCTTACCTTTCTATTATGACTTCCTTGGCTCCTTGTATAAAGCGTTTAGTTATAGCGCACATATTTGACCTCTTACTATGTACTCAGGACAGTTCTAAGTGTGCTTGTGTCATTTCATTTAATCCTCACAGGTACCTTCATCATTCATTTTATAGCTGGGAAACTGAGGCACAGTAAGATGAAATAACATACCTAAAGCCACACTGTTTTGTGAATTGCAGCAGTAAAATCCAACCTAGGACAGGGCTGTCTAGGCTTTACTTTAGATTGCTCTCCCTACCCTGAACTTTGCCTAAGAAGAATGGGTGGGTGTGTCTAGAGTGGGAGCTAGTGCAGGGAACCCACAGGTATATAAGCCTGGGGCCTATGAAGTCTAAAAACTGGTCTTGATAAAAGCAGCTCAGAATAGAGGGAAGAATCCTGATTAGTGTTGAATACTATGAAATCTTGTCGTGGTACTTTCTGGCACTAATACATAATTTGTAAATGCTAGAGATGAATTAATATACAATCTTTAGTATTTTGTGCCAAAAAATTTGATCATGATGGTGAGTGTCAAAGATAGATGAATTGCTGGGGCCAGCTGGTCACTCCAATTAACATGATCTAATTAGGGTAAATAATCATATTCCCCATCTAGAGGATCAACCTCCCTCTGAGATACTTATTGCTTAAGAAGAGGCTGTAAAAGCCAAAGATTGAATGAGATTTTCAGTACTAAGTGACACAGAACAAGTGAGTGGGAATAAATGGGCTTAGAGCTGGCAAATGAGAAAAGCCTGAAGTTGTTGATATGACAGCTGAAATCTAGCAAGTTTAAGAGTAAAAATGCTTTTTCTTTTCCACTTTGGTTCTGAATACACGTTTGTTTATATTAAATGTGAAAACCTAACGCTAATGAAGTTTAATTAGATGTTCTTTTAATATTAATACTATTATTTTAATTAAGACATTATAGGAAAACAGCAAGATTAAGTTAATCACAGACTACCTATTTCTTTCTATTATCTGTCTATCTATCATCTATCTCTATCATCTATCTCCATCATCTATCTGTCATCTCAGGTGACCAGTGAGCTGATCCTTGCTAAGAGTCATTACTGTTCTATCTAGTGATAGCTTCTCCCCCAAATCAGTCCTCTTGAGGGGAAATCAACCCTCAAATCAAGTTTTACTATAAAATGGAATATGTTCAAGAAAAAAAAACAAAAACTGATGATGCATTTTAGTGTTCTTGTCTAAAAGCAGAAATAAGGCTTTGGTTTTATTTTTAATGAAATAAGGTGATATTTATGATAGTTATTTATACTAAATAATATTTAAGTTCCCAAAAATTATATCCTATCAATTAAAACAGGTGCTGTTAGAATCTGATAAAGGGCTATAACCTTCCCCAGCCAAGGCATTTTAGCCATGACAAAAACATTACATTTTCTGGTCCAGAGACTTTCTAGAAATCACCATGTTCTCTAGCAGTCTCCATGAATTTTATCATTTCTATATTAAAAAGGGAAAGTGAACATCATAGACAGTGAAGTCATGTATTTTTAATGCCATAGACTTAAAGAATGCTTCAAAGGAGAAGACAGAATGTGTTAATTCATTTACTTATCCATTCAGTGAAAGAGCCTGGGCCTTACCATGTGCCATGCACGGTTCTACGCATTGCAAATGTAGTAGTGGTGATACAGCAATGCAAACACCGAGCAAAAATCTCTACCTTCTTGGAATCTATCCGTTAGTAATTACTGTCATGTGTCTTGTTTGTTGCAGGAGTGGTAAAGGAAAATGTAGTAACTAGACAATAACTCAGCCCAAAGGGACATCATTTCTCCTGGGCCACTTCTGGATTTGCAAAGTGGAGCATCTTGTTTTTCTTTTTTTGTAAAAGATTTTATTGGGGAATTGGGGGAGGGGAACAGTGTTGGGGAATTGGGGGAGGGGAACAGCCAAGTTGTTAACTTTCAAACTTAGTTGTGGAGGGCGCAGCTAGCTCAACACCAAGTCCAGTCTCCATCTGGCCACCCAATGGCAGCTTGAGGCCACTCAGCTCAAGGTGCTGTGTTCAATCTTAGTTGCAGGTGGGCGTAGCCCACCATCCCACACAGGAGTCAAACTGGAAACCTTGTTAGGAGCATGTGGTCTCACCAGCTGAGCCATCCTGCCAACTGTTGGCAACTCAGCAGCACTCAGCTTGGGGGCAGCTCACTGGCCCATGTGGGAATCCAACTGGGGACTCTGTTGCTCAGAGCTTGTGCTCTTAACCAACTGAACCACTAGGCTGGCCCCCCAAATTTGAGCATATTAAATGAAACCGTTAAGTTTTGAGATATGAAAAACCCTAGTAGTTTTCACATTTTGGATCCACAACCACCATTCCTAAAAAACAAAAGCAAGACCACATTAAGAAAGCCATAAACATGGAAGTCATTTCTGTACCCATTTAAAATACTGTGCTGGTGGCCTTATATGAGTAAGCAGACCCATGGATGCCTTCACCGTGGTCTTTGAAAAACGTATGGCAAACTGGGTCTGAGCCTTGTTGAAATAAATCCTGGAAGCAGCTCTTGCCCTTTGCATTCCATTCATTTCCTCGAAAGGGGGAGAATACCACGTCTGCATATTCTGTTGGTAGGCAAATACCAGGAGCATATGCAGCAGCGGCTGCTCCTGTGCTCAGCCAGGCAGCCGGGCCACAATGCTGCTGGAGGGATGGCGGTGTTCCCAGCTGCCGTCGCCTACACTGAGCACTAATGGCCCTGTTTACTGGCTCTGAGCCAAGCCCCTCCACAGCCCTACATTACTGAAATTAGGTTGAGTGGATTTCCGAGTAAAACATTACCTCTTGGGACATGCCCAGCTCTCCCCAGCCTTGTCAACATTGATTAAATAGAAGCTGCTATCATCCTGGGGCCATGCCCACAATTACTCTACCAGTCACCACTGGGCTGGGGTGTGTGCCCCCTTTCCTCTTTTATTTTCATTTTTCTTGAATATTAAGCATCATCATCTCAAAAGTTCAAAGGAAAGTAATAAAAAAAAAATTCCTTAGCTAACTCACATATGTCCCTCATTTCTTTCACTGTCTTCCTCTTGAGCTGTGTACCACATGTCAACATGGAGCCTGATCATGGCGTCTGTGATCACTGGGGCCACATTTTACTCTTTTTCTTTCATATTCTATATTTTAAGTTCCTTTCAAAGCCCTTAGCCAGTGCACACCATTTTGATGTCAACAGAATGGTACAAATATCACCTATGCCCCCTTCTTGCTTTCTGAGCTTTTGAAAGAGAGAATAATCCTGTTGCTTATAACACAACAAGCAAGAATTTAATTGAGAAGAAAACTCAGAGGCAGCATGGCAGGGTGGCTGTATATTTGAAACATACTATTTCTCCTCTCATAAATTTAGGTCTAGGACTAAGCTGATTTATATTCTAGCCTTGACTGTACAACCAATTAGTCATATTATGTCAGAGAAGTTACTTTTCCTTTTTTTGCCTCAGTTTCCTAGTCTCCAAAAAGTATTGTTAATAATGCCTGCCCCACCTTATTAAAGGTTGTTTGAAGGTTGAAGGAAGGGATTTGAGAGCACTTTCTAAAATTGAAATTGCAGAATGTAATATGTCGAGATTGTAATTCAACCTGTGGGATTTAGATTAAAAATCATCCATGGAGTTTAACATTTTCATCCTAGGAAGAAAAGAGCAATTTCCCAAAGGAAAAAAACAAAACAAAAAACTTCTTTCCCAGATAAATGATGAAGAGACCTTCTTCCCTAGAATGTTCCTGTAAAGTTTCTGACTCTGACCAGAAAATAAGAAGACAAGTGATTGATCAATTAGAGTTACTCAGTCATAGAAGTTGGAAAAGAATCTAGGATTTCTAACCTATGGAACAAAAATGAGTGGGTTTTTTTCTGAAAGGAGAAAAGACCTAGAGATTTTTTTAAAAATTAAAACAAAAATCAAGGTACAATTTGACAGGCATTGAAAACTTCTTATACATTCTCTGTTCAAAATGTCTACCAAACCATTAAAACTTAGTGTTATACCTTCTTCCCCATTAGAAACATGCAGAAAGATTTAAAAAAATATATATACTTGGGCCGGCCAAGTGGCTCAGTTGGTTAAGAGCTCGCTCAAGAGTGAGAGCTGAGCTCTGAGCAACGGCGGTTCGATGCCAGCCTGAGCTGAGTTGCCGTTGAGCTGCCCACAGGTGGCAGGATGGCTCAGCTAAAAAAAAAAAAAAAATTATACTTTATGCAGCTTGCATAGTTGTCTCAAATCAATTTTGGGACAAGATGGGATAAATACATAAAATTAAATGCTATTAACATAATTTCTTACCATTATCACGATGAATAAGTCAACTTTTAATGGTTAAAAATTAAAGCAAAACTTGGGGGTTATTATCATTCTAGCATAGCAGTCAAGTAAACTCATTTGTTTATTCCTCCCCCTAGCTAAATTACTAAACGATGTGCTGAGCTGGCAGTGAAATGTGCAGATTTATTGAGCCATTAATGTTAGTATGTGGGAGGAACAGAAGATGGTGAGTTAGCATGGACAATGATTGAAGGCTCCTCTGACACTGAGAAGTTTTGAGAAGGGCCATGTCAGGAATAGAGAAATAATATTATGATATTGAATGTTGCTAATAGATATGATCTAGGCTAATAATTTAGCCTAGAAATTAAGTTTGTTTTGTTTTGCTCTTTTTTATAAATCGTGTGTGTGTGTGTGTGTGTGTGTGTGTGTGTTTAAGTTCAAAATTCCATCTGACAGAAGTTCAACTCCCTTTTTCACTTCATAGCATCCCAGATGAGGAGAATCCTAGCCAAGAGAAAAATCTTAGTTGCATCTCTCTAGGCTTTATAAACTCAATTGTCTCAGGAGCCAGGCAGATAATAACATTAATGTGAAAACATGGCCATAGGTAAAACCAGTGATGGAGTCTCTGGGGAACTGGAAAGTGCAGGCATTTCCTAAAGGCATTCAAACATTTTAAAACCCTCTCACTGGAAAAATGAAGGGTACTGGAAAAATAAAAAGACAGGGTACTGGAGTAAGACTTTTAAATTGTACCAGGAAGATACAATGTAGACTCTGACTTCAAAATGAAAGAGGTTCCTTTTAATCAGAGTGAAATCTAGTTATATTTGTCTTTAAGGACAAACTTCAAATCAGAAGTCCTGAATAACAGTGGGACCTTTTCCATTTTGCTAAATATAAATCACTCACATTTCAAGAATTTTTTAGTCAATGGAGTAAAAAATAAATAATGACTATTTCAGATTTTACAAATAGCCTACCAAAGCAAAAAGAGACAGCAAAAAATCAGTTCCCAATATTCTCCCCTCTTTTGCCATTCAAATATTTTCAACATCTCTACAGCCATGCCTATGCCTTCCAGATGTCCTGCATTCCTTGTCAGATATTGTTGGTGGCCCTCTCAGATGCCCTTGCCCAAGTACCCATCTCCCAGCTACTGGAGGTGTGGGCTGCCAATGCCCACACCTGCCCCTTGGACAGGGGATATGGGAACCACCTCTACCTGAGGTGTCTAAGAGGTCTGCCTCCTTCACAGCCCATGACTCTAGAGCCCTTGCTTTTGGGCAAAACAATGTACTGAAATTTGTGTTTCAGAGCTCTCTGTGGGATCAGGCTGAGATTACACTATCCCTGAATCCACTTATGCCCCTGGCCTCTCCTCTGTCTTCACTTCCTTACAGATTTCCACCAATGAAGTATTTGCACAAGGTTCCCTTCTCAGGCTCTGATTCTAGAAAACAGGACTAAAGTTATTATTTTAACCAAAAATAAAGGACTAGAGTTGGGAGGCAGGCCAATGACCCTAGCCAATGTATCTAGCAAAGTGCTGCTTAATGATCCCTCATGACCCAGCTCAAATGCCCTTTCCACACTTCCAAACCTATTTTAGGCAGAATTAATCACTTCCTTCTCTTTATTTACATGGAAAATATATCCTTGGACCAGCTGAGTGGCTCAATTGGTTAAGAGCGCACGATCTGGGCAACAGGGTCACTGGTTCAAATCCCACAGGGGCCAGTGAGCTGCACCTGAACTGAGCTGCCGTTGAGCTGGTGAGAGTGGGTGCACTTAGCAGCAAGGTTGCCAGCTGGTCACCCATATGGGATAGTAGGCTGTGCCCCCGCTGCAACTAAGATTGAACACGGCACCTTGAGTTGAGCAGCCATGAACCCAGTTCGACTCCCACATGGGATGGTGTACTGTGCCCCCCTGCAGCTAGATTGAAAGCAGAGACTAGACTTGGAGCTGAGCTTGTGCCCTCTACAACTGAGACTGAGGGACAACTACTTGACTTGGAGCTGATGGGTCCTGGCAAAACACAATGTTCCCCTTCTCCAATTCCCCAACACTATTCCCCTCGCCAATAAAAATCTAAAAAAGAAAATATATCCTTAGCATTACACACTACTTCGTGGTATCCTTTCTAGTCGTCTGGACTAAGAACTAACTTCTCCAAGGAAAAGGATACATTTGCTAACATTTAAACTCTACAAAGGCAGGGCCAGCAGAGTGGCACATTGGTTCAAAGCTGGCTTGGGATGCCAGCGGCCCCGGTTCAGATCCCACATATGAGGGCCAGTGACACTGCCCTCTACAGCTAACAACAGCTCCACCTGGAGCTGGGCTGTGCAAGCCCTGGCGACAGTGTAGGGTGCAGCTCCTGCTACAGTGGGCTGCTATAGGCTATAGTGAGTGGCCGGCAGCCAGCGTGAGCGGCTGGCAGCTGGAGTGAGCTGCCAATAGCCACGGTGAGTGGCCGTCCAGAGGCCGGCGACCGATCTGCCTCATCCGGGAAGAGCGCAATGACAATACCAACATGGGCCAGTGAAGCAACATCCTCCGCAACTAGACTGAAGAGCAAAAGGACAGCACCTTGTCTGTTCCCCCTCCCCCAAATTCCCCAATGCTGTTCCCCTCCCCCAATTCCCCAATAAAATTTTTTAAAAAATTTAAAAATAAATAAATAAACTCTACAAAGGCAAAATTTTTTTATTTTGTTCATTGATAAATCCCAAATGCCTAGGAAAGTAAATGGCACATATATATCGGGGTGCCAAAAAAAAAAAAAAAAGTATACATATGACTTGTATTCATCTTTTGTTATTGGTATATATTGAGTATTACAATTTTAATACAGTTTTTTCCTTTCTTAAAATGTGCATACTTTTTTTGGCACCCTCTCCATATATTATTATGTATATATTATGTATATAATATGTATGTATTAATGAATCGATGTATTGATATTATCCCCAACTGCTAGTATCATGCTTATCACAAGGCAAGCAATCAATATTTATAGAAGGAAAGAAAGTAATCAAAAACAGGAGAAATCCCAAGAAGCTTGTGACATTTAAATAAAACCTCAATTACCTCAGGCAGAAAAAGTGTTGACCTGTAATGTTACCATGATCAAACAGCAGAGTTTTGTCTGACTTTCAAAATATTGGATTATAAAAAGGAACCCTAATATTATCCTGGTTTATAGCCATGGATAACATTATTCCATTATCTTCCATTTATTTTTTGCTAATTTTAATTTTAGATCTTCTAATTCATAACAAATTATTCAAATGAAAAAGCCCAAATGTGAAAAACAGGTAGCTACTGTAAGTATAACTAGTTTTAGATGGCACAGAGTAGTGGTTAAGAGAGCTGGTTCTAGGGCTAGACTATTTGTATTTAAATTCTATCTCTGACACTTACTATGATTTTGTGTAAGTTACTTAACCTCTTCTTGCCTCATTTTCCTTATCTGTAATTGATGATAATATTGGTCCGCATTTCATGGGGTTGTTATGAGATTTAAATGTGTTAATTATTTCAAGTACTTAATAGCGAATGGTGTGTTTTAGTAAGTGCTCAATATATGTTGGCTATTATTATTTAGTGACTGAAAGGGAACTGACACTGGTTAAGTGTTTGTTCTGTGCCAACCATTACGCTAAGGGGTTCCACATATAGGTAGGCAATATGTATTTCCTTGCTTTCCCATTTCTTCCTCCGTAAAGTGGGAATAATAATAGCTACTTCAAGATGTGTGATGAGCATTACATGAGAATAAAACCTCACATAGCACCACTACCTTGCTCACCCATGTGCCTAATGAATGGCAGTTATCTTCTCCCTCCCCATTAATTCATGCTTATCCCACAGCCAAGGAGAAACTTTCTTCAAATATCCTGAGAAAGGAAGAGAAAAAGTCTGTGACTTATGACATTTTTGCTTGTAGAGTGAAAAAAAAATCATTCTTTTGAATGATCCCAAGGGCAAAGGTGACCACTGACCAAACTTGAGGAGCCTGAGCTTATGATGCAAGAATCAAGGCTGCTAAACAGTAATGTCTCAAAAGGAAGAACTTCTCTGCTATTGCCTCTACTTCAGAACAGAACAATCTTCTGTTTCATTCCCAAAGAAGAGCAGCCAGTTGGTTTCAAAGGAAATAGCCTTATCCTGGGCCTTAATTTCATTTGCTTCCCTAAATTTTGTAGAAAAAATTTACCATATTGAATGAGCAAGAACCATCTCTCCCTGCTCCTAAAACTGTTTTCCTATGTATGAATATCTATTGCTTAGGTAACATTTAAATTTTAAAATAAAAGCACTATATTTATGAGTCATATTCAGCTCATGTCTTTCCATGATGTGTTGAGGTAGTATTTGTGATTAGCCAGATAATTATTTATCTTTGTTGTTTAATTTTCCCTTATGGCTGAATCTAACCATCTCTAAGAAAACTCAAGACTTGTTGGTTGTTTTGCTAATTTTAACAATGCAAATGGATAAACCACATAATTTAGGACAAAACTACAAAATCTGCATATATTGTCATAGAGTTGGCTTGTAATTATTTGTAAAATTACGACATAGTGGAAGCTGAAGATCTTAGAGATCATCTAATCTCATTCCCTCTGAGAAAAACTGAAGATGGAGAGTTTCTGTGGCTTGCCCAAAGTCACACAGCTAATTAGAATTCAGTGAATCCTCCCATAATACCCTAATACCTTTCTCAACCTTTGGGGATGAGTGGATTCTACTGCTTGATTTCAATTTGCCTCTCTCCAGCAGTCCTAAATGCACTGTATAAATCTATTCTTCCCTTCCCTCTCCCCCTTCTTCTCTTCCCTCTTTCCCTCCTTTTCCTTCTTACTGCACTCCCTCCCCTTATCCCTCTCTCCCATCCTCCTTCCCTCCTCCTTCCCTCCATTTCTTTTCCCCTTTGTGAAATAAAAGGTAAGTTCAATATAATTTTGCTTTAAGGGCTACCAGAAGTAATTTTAGATACTCTGGAGGCTTGCAGAAACAGGGCTGAAAATTATTGTTGTATCAAACATCAACATATTATGTACAGATTGTGACAGGTGAAGTGGATATTCTACGCAGGGAGGAAAAGAAATGGGAACCTCTAAAATAGTATCTTAGGCTGAATAGTTATCATCGATTATGGTTAGGTTTCATTAACTAAATGATTAGAGAATTACTAAACAATGAAAGTCCAGAAGGAGCTAAAATCACTACAAATTCTGTCATATCTGAGAATCCATAAGAGATTATGATTATGTCCTGAAGAAGAGAAAATAAAAATACATGTTATCCCCCCATCGACCACCACACTCACTTCCCAAGGAAAGCAGAGTGTTAAAAAACTGAGATTTAGCTCAGTGTTGAAATTAATTCAAAAACATTACTATACAAGAAATTGCTATAAAAGGCATTTGTGTTATATGCTTGCATGTAGGTTAATAAATGTATTCCCCATCTCTTACTGTGACAATATATTTTGCACTCATTGTGAGTTTTGGCTTCCTGGGGTCTGCCAAATTATGTCACTGCCTTTAAGTGAAAAATTGCTTTAAGAATCAATAGCAACACAACCAGAAATATCGAAAAATTAAGATTTGTTTTGTACTGATTTTTCTTTTTAGTTAAAGATCCCAAAGCTTTTTACTTATATTTAGTGCCAAAAAATATAATAGCTTTGGCTATTTGAGGACATGATGGTACAATAACCAGCTAAAGAATAAAGACTCCTGGTGAGTCTGAAGCTTATCTGGGATAAAACTCTAAAATCAAATATGTCTGCCCACCATATAATACTGCCGTTTGAAAAATCACACTGCTGAAGGCATTCTTTCTTTTCTCGACCCAGTGTTGTTGTTGTTTTTCCCTAACAAAATCATTTTCCAAGATACACCTTATGTCTAGAATCTACCTCCGATTGTCTTCTTTCTTTCAGAGCCTATTTATTTGAAAGTAAACAGACTACGTACAGAATCCCGTAGAATGCTCCTAGCTGGACAGCCTCTGCCTCAATAGGTCATTCCTGCTCCAACTGTAAGTTATTCCAGATATTGAGCTAATCTTTAACCACCCCCCCAAGCTTTTATGGAGTTGTTTCGTTTGAGATAACACAGAACACAGTATGTCCTCAATATATCTTTTTGCTACAAGACAGTCCAAAAATGCAAAGAAAGCAGCTTCTTTCTTCAAGTAGTTGACAAATCTGCTCTTTTCTTTTCAAGTTTCATAAAGAATAGATTGTAATTATGCCATCTTTTCTTCATCTCACCTTCCTTATTTCTCTATAAGCTGACTTTAACTTTACCATGCTTTTTTTTTTTTTTTTTTTTGAGGGCAGTGTCACTGGCCCTCATATGTGGGATCCGAACCGGGGCCGCTGGTTGCGCTTAACCACCGCGCCACTTGGCCGGCCCAATGTTACCATGTTTTTAACAGTGCTCTCCTCAAATTCACACACACACACACACACACACACACACACACACACACACACACACATTATATTCTAAATCGTAAGGCCTTTTCTCATTCTTGATTTTTTCTGACTACACCTTAGTTTGACATTGTTGACTTTTACTTGAGCTCTATGCCCCAGAAAACAGTGACAGTTAGGAAATTCCCCCAACCTTTTGTTTTCTGAAGTTTCCCCCATTCTTTGGTGCTCCAGGAAATGGCTTATGGAAAACACTGTTTGCCATATGATTTGATGTCTGCTCTTTCTCATGACTCCCAGAAGACTCATGGGTGACTCCCTTTTTTACATGAAACAAGGCCAAACATCTATCTTTCCCCAAAACTTGCTGACAACACCAGACACAGACCCTCCAACTTCCTATTCTTTGTCTCATGAATGAATAACTGAGATTAGAATTGTTGTCCCTTTAAAACAAGTTAGAGGCAGGGATAAATCCTGTTCAGCTAACGGACTAGACTCCTGATTGCAAAACAACCCCCAGATGTAAATCACCCCTCCTGTAACTGATCTGCTCCTCCCTATAAAAGTCTAAGGGAAAACCACCCCACCAAGACACCATGACCCAGGAAGCTGGGGTCCATATTGAAATAGCCTGAACAAAATCATCTTAACTATTGGTACATTTTTTTTTTTGACATCTTCAAAAACATTCTGTTTTTCTTAACTTCAGTGAAGACTACGTTCTGGATTTATTTCTACTGCTTTCTAGCTTTTCTTTTTGCCATTCTAGGTTTAGATTTTAGTCCCTGTCCCGAACATGACTACCTTCCAACATTCAACTCTACATTCTCTTTGTAGACTCTGCATCAAAAAACTCATTCTCTCTAATGACTTCAACCCATAACCATGTAACCACCAAATATATATTATCACTGTCATATTGTTAATCCCTATATATCACTATTACCATATCACTTTCGTTAACCCAAAACTTTAATGATTCCTGGCCTCATACACATCAAATTTCAATTTCTACTTCCAAATATTTCTCTACATCCTTGATCTACTTCTGGCTCTAATCTTACATCTCAGTCTATACTGGACATCACACAATCACTATCACTACAAATATACCCCGATTGGCCTTCTCATTCTCTCAGCGATCCAAGTTTAAATTATTTTTCTCCATATGCACTTATCTATATCTGTTTATTTTTCCTTCTCAACAACACATCTCTCCAATTGAGGACTTAAAAATAGAAAGAATCGCTCAAGAGTGCAAGCTGAGCTCTGAGCAACAGCGGTTCGATGCCCAGCCCGAGCTGAGCAGCCGCTGAGCTGCCAAAAGGTAGCAGGATGGCTCAGCTAAAAAAAAAAAAAAAAAAAAAAAAAAAAAAAAGAAAGACAAAATAAAAATAAGAACTGGACTGATACACTTGATGAAAAATATGCCAGACTCAAAGGGAATAGAGACTACCCATACTACTACTATTACTACTTCTACTACTATTACTTGGGTATGGAACCAGTAGCAAGCAATGGAAGGAAGTGCAAGTGGGTAAGGGCAACCCAGTATCTAAAGTACATGGTTAAGGAAAATAATCAGGTAAGAGGTCAAAAGCGGGGGATGTCAACAAGCATTGGAAGTGAGTAGAACATAGCAACTAGAAAGAGGCTGATGTAGATAGACCATGGACATGTGGGAAAGTCTGTCAGCCCCCTGTAGGGCTCCCTAATCATGGGTCCAAGAACAAGATTCCTATCTCTAAGAGGGTGACAAGAATATGGCAGGTCCTTAGTGTCAGAGAAACCAGAGTACAAATGAGATGAATGAGACAGGGACTTAGGTAAAGCCGACCAAGCCGAAGTCCAGTTAGTGGAACTGTTTCAGGTAAGAGATCAATTACTAGTGTTTAGGCACAAGTTGACTTGATGCTGAGCCAGTCGTGGGTAGAGCCTTTTACTTTTCCCAGCCTAGTAATGAGATGACATCAATTCCAGAACCAGGTATAGAACTCAACCTGAAAGAGTGATGGTGAGTGGCCTCATCAGTGGGTCCTGCAAGGACAGATGGCAGTACAGCAGGTTGGCATTCCAGGGGGTGGTGGAGACACTAATGTCTGAATGAACGCAATCATTTCTTAACACATCTTTGTGCATCCAAGGTGGCCCTCTTGAAAACTTCTGTCATTGATAGTGGTAGCTAAAATGGTTAATGTAAAGCCAACAGATGATAATATGAAAAGGGGGAGGCTTTTCACGTGGTGCTGCCCCAACAAATTTTTTTACATCATTGAGTTAAAAACAATGACTATGCTTGTCATATAAATGAACATGTACTAAATACAGATTTTTTTGGTCATAGTCTCACTATAATTTTGCTTAGATGTGTTTGTTAGATGTGTTTGCCAGCTGTCTGTTTAATCCACATGTCTTCACCATCACTGCTAACTCAGGTATTAGAATTCCCAAAGAGTAGTACAGAGGCTTTTACAACTCATCCAGGGGCCTAGCTATCTTGTCTAATTGTTGAGACCAAAACCAAGAAAATATACAGATAGGAAAAATAAACTAGGAGTTTTGTTTTTTTGAAGTGAGATTTTTATGAGATCTTGAAAGGAGAATTGGTGAACTAAGAGACATATAGTAATAAATTTGGGGATAAAGTTTGTATGGAAAACATTCAGAAGATGTGGGGGGAAATAAAAAAAAAATTTACTGAAAATAACTTGAGTATAAATTATAGTACAGGAAGAAATTCCCCAGAGAGTCAACTCCTTCTAGCCTAAGACCATGAGGAACACAACCCTAGGTGAACAAAGTGGGGTTTATTGACATGTTGCAGTTAGGGGGTACATACACCACAGGGAACCAAGAGGCATTACAGTGAGAAGGGGATCAGAAAGGACCTGGGCTTGTACGAGGGGATTTGGATTCAAGGAAGTAGAGCTTTGCTCTGGATTGGACGCTGTCATGAAATAGAGATCATTTTATGATTGGGCATCTCAATAAATATTATCTAGAAGGAGGGAGGAATGAGGCAAGCATCATCATTCATGTTAGCCAGGCTAGGGAAATACTTGGACATTTTATGCTTTAGACAATGTTCATACTTAGTCTGTGGTCACACAGGATTACGGTGGTTTGTTTTCTCTTGAACAATCACAAAAGCCTAATGTTGCTATTCTATGAAATTGTTTGTTAACGGGAGAGCTAAGGCCTGTCTGTGAGCAGCAGGCCAGCTCCTGGCTGTCAGAGGCTGCTTTTCTCTTTCTCAAGAGAAATGTGGGCGATTAAACTTGACTTTTCCATATCTGAGGCATCACTATTAGGGCCCATCCTCATATTTGCCTGTGTCCCACTCCAAAATTTTCCATCTAGTAATACTTATGGATGTGCGACTCCCTTGAGCATCATAAAAGAGAAATCACATTGATTGCAGAGACAGTAAAAAGATTCTACCTCTACCCAGTGCCATCAGCTGAAGCTCTATCCTGAAATGCTTTTACTGGCTCTTAAAGATGCTGATGGATCCCAATGGACTTGTGGCACTGTTTTCTAACTTAAAATATTTTAATTAAATAAAATCCTTCGTGAGGAAGAAAGAGCGAGCCAGATTGGAGTCTGTCACCTCCGTTGTTTTCTCACTTCACTGATATGACAAGACAGCAAGTTTGGGTTTTTCCCCTTCTCTCTCTTCCCCTCCTTCGTTTAATGGCCTGTCAAAAGGTAATTCCATCCTGTGTTGGCATTAATGCCTGCTGTAAATAAAGAGGAAATGGGAGGAAAAGGGAGGAGGGAAAAGAGGAATGTGTGTGATAGAAGCTAGATTTGCAGTTCAATTGCAAGGCATCTCTCAGAGTGTCTAGACACCAGCTGCCTGGTAACCATGGGAACCCACTAACTTTGGCTGATGGGTTGGGGAGTAATGACTCTCAGGAGATCTGGGTAGGAACATGGTGGTGGGGGCAGAGGAAGGAAGGTTGGGAGAGATAGCACGGAGCGTATTAGAGTAATATGGGAGAGAGCAAGAGAAAATAAAACTGTTTTTGTGAAAGGGTGGCCTTAACCTTGTTACCATTTTTTTCTCACGCACATTAGACACTTGGTGACAAGGTACAAATCTGCCATAGCAGGCAGGTGTCAAGGCACAGGTTGCTGAAGATGAATAGCTGAGCTGGAATGATTATATTCCCATCAACCTCCTGCCAGTGCAAAGTAGTTCCTCAGTAAACCGAAGCTTTCCATGGTAAACAGACACAATCAACAATTGACTGAAGCCTCAGGAATAGGAAATTTCCATCCCCAAGAATGGCTGTCACTTTGACAAACACTCAGCAATGAAGATTAATCGCAGCTCTTTATATCTAGTGTTCCCCCTTCTTGCTGCTCCCATTTTCTCTAGCCATATGCAAGGGCTGTGTACTGTTCAAATAAAGGAGGATGGTCGTAGGAAGGCTGAGGGAATGAGGAAGAAATGAAGAATTACCAGTGCTAGGCCAAATCATCAGTCATACAAACATATTTTGTTCTCTCATTCATATTAGATGTCTATCATGAGAGGTTTCCAATCCATCGATTTTGAAGCCTTGCAGCTGCTTGCTGTCACCCTTGTTCCTTCCTATCACACATTCCTTTCGATTGGGATTTTAGGTAGACCGGCACCCCACCCCACTCTTCTCATCACCTAATTTTGTGCCCATTCCCATCCCCTCCCCACATCTGCCCACCCCATTTCCTTGACTAAGTGCCACCACATACACACATACCCCCAAGGACCCCCAGGCTCTTTAATAATGCAGAGCAGCCCTTTCCCATCCAAGTTTGTCTACAACTATACAGACTGGATTTATTGTCTGTCTCGTAGTGTTTTACCTTTGGTCATGTGACCTTACCCACCACAGTTAGAATCTAATAAATCTGCTAGTTTTATTGGAGTTATCTGGATCACAAAACTGTTTCCAATTGTGCAAAGCTAACAGATGATATGAGCATTAATCCTTGGACTCTGACTGATAAAAGCCAAGAGATGCATGAATACACACACACACACACACACACACACACACACACACACACACACAAAGAGAGTGCCCCAAAAATGTATACATATGCATTTTAAGAAAGGAAAACTGTATCAAAATTGTAATACACAATATATACCAATAACAAAAGATGAATACAAGTCACGTTTGACTTCTGCAATTACAAAAGGAGCTCAAAGTGGTTACCATGAACTTCCAGGCAGTTCTGATTATGGTGAAATACCGCTTGAGCAACGTTGACCAAAGTGTCCACTTGTATACACTTTTTTGGCACTGTACCACACACACACACACACACATACATACTATAGGTTTTTATGCAATGGTTCCTCTCAAGAAATGCTCCCTTGTGAAGAAATGTCTTAATCATATTGAGCTATAATCAACAGGTAGACAAATTCAACATTGTAAAAAATGGCTACTAATACATAAATCCACATTTAACATAATTTATGTTATGTTATGTTATGTTAAGCAGAACATTTTAATCCACCAAAGATTAAGTCCAAACAAAGATTAGGTCATCAGATCAATCGATCAGATGACTTTGATCTGATGATCTAACATGAGAGAAAGGCAGCTTACTCCTAAGCAAAGTTTTGTTTTTGCCATCTATTCCCAGTCATGGTAGGATTCCAGTGGTTTTGAATTGCTAAAATGGTTCTCTGCTTTTGGAGACATATCTTTTGCATGGGGAGACGAAACTGATGCCATCCCTAAAACCTGTGCTCCCTGAAGGGAGTGACCGTGAAGCAATAGGACTAGGACAAGGATCTGGTGCCACTGACACAGCCCACTTATAGTCACTGTCAAGTTGCCACCATCTTCCAGTCATTGCGAGGGATAGCATTGCATGTGAGAACTATATGGGGCAAAGGAAGATGGGGGAGCATCTTCCCAGGTGGCAGAAGGGAAGTTTCTTTAGTGGCAATAAAGAGTAAAGCAATTGAATCTAAGAGTGATTGGGGGTCACCTTTGCCACCCATGCATTGACCATAAGGGTTGACTCAGCTACTGTAAAGTAGCTGTCTTCTTCCTCACTCATTGAATCAATCACACCTACTGGGCATTCACTATCTGTTCCAGTTGCTGGAGATAGAGCAGTTTCCAAAATAATAACAAAGCAAAAATATCCTGTTCTCATGAAACTTATACTATAAATAAAGAAGTAAAATGTATAGCATGTTAGGTGATGGAAGGGCTACAAAGAAACATAATGTTGGGAAGGAAAATAGACAGTGCTCGGATGAGACAGAGTGAGTGACAATATCAAACAGAGAGAAAGTCTCTTTAAGAGGTGACATGTGAACAGAGATCTGAAGAAGGTTAGGGAGTGAGCTAGAGGAGGGAGGCTTCTAGGCAGAGGAAACAGGAAGGGCAAACCCCTGGAGGGTCATTTTAGGGACTTGTCTTTGATTAAAGTGAGACAGGTGCTAGAAAAAGTGAGATGTGCTCAGGTTCTGGATATATTTTGACAGTAGAGCCAACAAGATTTGCTGACAGATTTAATGTTATTAAATTAAAAAAAAAAAAAAAAAAGGTCAGGGATCGTTCCAAGGTAGATGGCCTGAGCCTCAGGAAAAGGTAGACTTGCTATTTCCGGAGGTGAGGAAGACTTGAGAAGGAGCGTGTTCAGGGAGAAAAGACAGGCATTTGGTCTTCAAAATATTTAATTTGAGGTGCACACTAGATATATAGATTGAGATGTAGAGTAAGTAGTTGCTTGGAATGGGGAAAGAGGCCTGGGCTACAGATGAGGATTTATTGGGTCATAGACAATATTTCAAGCCATAGAGAAGAGAGAAGAGGAGGTACAAAACGGAGCCATGGGGATACTCCAACATCTGTAAACCAAGAGGTGAAGGAGAAGGGCAAGGAAACTGAAAAAGAGCAGCTACTATGTTAGGAGAAAAATGAGGAATAGGTAATATGCTGCATGAGCAGTAACAAAAATATTTCAAAGAGTAGCAAGTGACCAGCTATCAAATGCTGTTTGTGGGTCAAAGCAGATAAGGCCCTAAAACTATTAGATTTTAGCAATATGGAGGTTATTTGTGACTTTGGCAAAAGTTATTTCAGCGGAGGCTGAGAGGGAAGGTGGATTGTTATGGATGCAAGAGGGAACAGGAATAAATAAGTCAGAGACAGTGAGTATAGATAACTGTGGCTAAGAATACTGATTCAGGAGCTAGACTGTCTGAGTTTCAATCTGGAACCCGCCACTTCCCAAATGTGATACCTTGGGCAAGTTACATAACGTCCCTGTACCTTGATTTCTCCACATCTATATAAAATGGGGACATAATACCTACCTCACAGGGTTGTTGCTAAGTATGATACATATCAAATGCTTAAATGATATGCTCAGTCAGTATTAACTAAAACAGTACTTATTGTCACTTCTCTTAATCCTTAAAAAAGATAGAATCCTTGCGAATAAGTTCTATGATCAGCTCCGGAGATTAACATAATAAAAACTGTTGTTTGAGCAACTATGATGAAAGCTGCCAGACTTGCTCTACCCTCATAATGCCTTACACAGATTTGGATTGAACCACATTTCATTTTCCACATAGTGGAAGGTCCTGGTTTAATAAACACAAAGTTCAGTGATCTAGAGTGTCTGATGAATTTGAGGTTTTACAAGCGCTAATGTTCTTTAACACTGAAAGACCCCCAAAGATTATTTTCTGATCATATTGAACTTCAGAGGTAGTTCACATAAAGTACTTTAAAATATATAAAATTCAAAGTGTTAAGGCATTGATATTTCTATGCTACAAAAACAGTGCATCTGGCGTTCTGTCAGACAGACATCTTTATCAACTAACACTGCTGCATTACAATAAAAATTGGCATTTATGTAATGGTCTTGAAGCGTTTTATGATTATGATTACTATACTTCTAATGCTGTGCATATTTTATTATAGCCCAAATCTTTCCCAATTGTAACTTCAATAAGAACATAGATGGCAATTATTAATCAAAACACTCGATTAAAACATTAATCATCCTTTTCTCCAATCACATTGGCGAACACAGAATTTACTGTAAATGTGTTGTCCCTTTTTAATTTTGAGGGCACCCACATTAAATAATAACACAATAAAAGTAATTATATAGAGGGAGCAGAAATGAGACCCTAATGTAGTCACACTCACTTGTCATGTGGCCTGAGATAAGTTCTTTGCTTCCGTTTTCTCATCTGTAAAAATTGGACAATGATAGCCCTCATCATAGGGTCATTGTGAGGTTTAAACAAGAAACGCCATGTAGAGAATTTAGCAGAAAGCCTGGCACAAGACAAGTAAATGTTATTCATATTGTTATCATCATTAGTATTATTGTTACTATCGCACTTATTCTATGTTGGGGACCTAATAAGAGAACACCAGACTAAAGACTGAGTAATTCAAAGCTATCAAATATGCATTACGTTGGCTCCCAATGTTAATTAAAGCTTGAGTTAACATTAGAAATTTAGTCACCATCGTCTTTGTGAGACAGTCTCAACTAATTAGAAGAGCTCAATAAACATACATAGTATGTGATATATTCATATGGATTTATTCCAGAGAAATGGCTTTCAGGGTGGGGCTGGAAAAAACAATCTGGGCTGCCTGCAACAGTAGCCACAGGCACTCAAAGCTTCAAGGGATGTTCACACAGCCTCCCGAATGACTGCACCCTCCCGAAGTGACAGGGGGACAAATGGCTGCTGTCTCACTACACATCTTCCCTTCCCATCTCCTCCACCCTCCTGCCAGCCCAGCAGGCACGTGCCAGCAATGAGCAACCTTGCCTCGCTGGGGTCCTCAGCTCCATTAATAAGCCCTGCAAGGCTGATAATTGGGGATTTGTGGAGCCTGCAGGCTTTCAATAAGCTAGGTTGTTATGGAAACCAGAGGCAGACCTCCATGTCCATACTATTGATCCTGAAAAAAAATAAAAAAAGTGAGGTGTTGAAAAGGATCATTTCAATCCATCCTCTCTGCCCACCCATCATGTTATTTTAGAAGTTCACTTCCAATTTGAACACATGACAATTCACAACTATCCTCTCTTTTGGTTTCCTTCTCAGCACTCCCCTACTCCTTTCTTAACTACAATTGAATCTTTTTTCACCTCTAGCAAAAAAAAAAAAAAAAAAAAAAGAAAGAAAAAATCAGTTGAGCAGGGTATACTGTAGGAACACCAGAGTAGACACTTTAAATCTAATTTAACACCGTGGCATCAATTCTGATTATTTGAGCCAAGAAATTAGCAATGAGTGTCAATATGCTTTCCTCACCATTCAAACAAACAAACAAACAAACACAAACAAACAATAACTGAACAGGATAAAAAAAATGGCCTGAGTCTCTCACTGGTCTCTCAGGAGGTATTTGTTCTATAGCAAGATGGCCCCACCCACAATGAGTCATGTGTTCAGTGAAAGGATGTCCAGCTCTCAAGCTGTCAGAGTAAAAGGGGACAGTTTTCTTGAACTACTTTTAAAAAATTAACTGACAACCTCTTTACAATACAAATCCGATTACTCCATCTGGTTAATAAATTCAGGCATGATGCTAGAGCATAACTGACTGGGAAGCCTGTGAATAGCACTCAATGAGTCCAGCCTGAAGGCTGCTGTGGGCCAGTACCATGGACTCAGCCCCTATACTGCAGAGACCAGTACACCATTGTTTCCTGTTGAACTTCCCATGTCCTTCCAGCAGAGGGCACCAGCGTAATTCTGTTTCCAGCTGTGGAACCTGGGTGGCTGGCAAAAGCAGGAAGACGTGACTCTAGGCAAATGATAGAGAGAGGTAATAGGGTAAAAACAATCTCTTGTGACTGGGTCTTACTTTAAAGCTGTCCTGAAATTAAATTTTATTTTTCAGTTCTTCCAAAATGATTAAAAACTCAACTTAAATACGATTCATTCAAGCTGCTTTATCGAATAAACTAAAATTATGATTAGTCTGTGAACTGAATTACTAAGTGTGGATTATACTTTTGTGTCGACCTTGTAAAAACAAAAGAGTCACTCTTTGAGCAACAATAATATAATAAAGCAAGAACGTCAACCACCCTCTATTCGCTATGGCGCTGAGTCAAGTTCTCCGACCATTTGAAGGCTTTCACCTAAATGGACCCAGCATATCCCACCTTCCCCACACGGACACAAGTTACTGGAGCCAGTATCTTCACCAACACTCCAATACCTCATTTCTTTCCTTTGGACCCTACCCACCATCCTGACTTCTGAATTCCTTCTCTGCAATTACAGACTGCTGCTTGCAAGGAGTCACGCACTTCCGTTGTTCCTTATTGGTCTTGGATTATTTTTTTTTTAAGATATTACTGTTGATCCTCAACTAGATTGTAACTTCCATGACAATAGATATTCACTTTTGTATACCTATATCCTTCGGAGCGCCTAGAGCAGCATGAACATGACATACTAATAAATATAATTAATTGAATGGCAGGGAAATACAGTTGTTGGGATCCATGTATTTATCATCTCTATTCTGATACTAACTCGTTGTGTGACCATGGATGGACAAACCACGCAACCTGAATCCTTGAGTATGTTTCGCCTTTCATTAAAACACACAGCTATCCAACCTCTCCTAGAGATTGAGTACAGGGAGCTTATTCTTTCTGTGTCATGGTCCCATGTGTCATTTCATCAGTGGAGTATCTGATGAAATATAAGGACCCAAGGCTATCATCCATTTATACACACACACACACACACACACACACACACACACACACACAGTATATATCATGCTGCAAATAATCTCAGGGGATTAAAAGACCCTCCTGAAACCCATCCAGTCCGCAGATCTGTGATTATTAAGTTTTCTTTTAGGTTTATGACTAAGATTGAACCAAGATATGACAGTTGATACCTGGTATCTACGTAGAAAGAGTGTATTAGCTATTTCCCCTTAGGGGACCCCAATATTTTCTATTGAATCCCTGGATTGCAGTTTCTGAGGGACCAATTACCTGGAGCCTAGATTAATCCTAACATCACTAGCTGGTGGCCTTGGCTGACTTCCAGACTCAATCACTGCTGATAATGTAAGGACTTGGTTATCTTGCTGAGCTACAAGGTAAGCCAAATAGAATAGTCTCTGACTCCCAGAAGAGACTGCAAATCATTACGTATCTCTCTTGCTGGCCATAAAACACAGTCTATTTGCACATTAATTTCCTTCATAAAATCGGAAGTGTCGTGCCAAGCAAAAAATGTTTCTTAATAGCTTCGGGTAAAAGGATCCAGAAACAAGGGTGGCTTTCTATTAGGCACTGACTATGTGTTCAATAAAACAGCATAGTACCACTTTACATGTGGTCTATTTAATACTAACAATCACTAAGTTCAGCAATGAGAATATCATATTATTTCATAGATGACAAACTACGTTGAGCTAGCGGCATAGAGCTGGTTAGGGAGGAGGTCTCTGATTCAAACAGACAGGTTCACTTCCAACACCTGTGATCTTTCTCTTCCACTGCAGGCCTCCGAGGAAGGGAGTTGGCTAAATCCATGGCTGTTGCAATTCTGTCTACTGTTGCAGGATCCACTAAGTAATGCGGTTTGTTTGTTTTTTTGTAGTACTTTATACTCATTGGAATTCTTTACTTTGTACCACCAAGAAATAAAAATAAGTAAGGGTTCTCTTTATTTGCTGGATTAAAGATCCTCTTCCACTAACTATTTTACCTATGAAAAGATGACAGACCATCCTTGCTTTTACTATCTCCAGTGTGAAAATCAGCCCAGAGGATCTCCATATTGGGAGTGGGAAGTATGTGAACTAGTTATTTCAGACTATCAGAAGAAAGGTAAAGCAAAGTGATGTTCATTGGGGACTTACTCTGTGCCAGGTTCTTTAAATATGTTATGTTATTAAATTCTCACAACTGTTTGAGGTAGCATTATTATCTCCATCTTATGAATGAAGAGGTTGGGGGGTTAAACAAATCATAAAAGCCACACAGTGAGAAACCTGGAATTGAACCCAGGACTGTTCAGTTGCAATACTGCTTCCCTATGAGGCGTTCTAAGTAAAAGAGAGAGAGAAAGAAAAAGAAAGAAAAGAGAAAAAATGTTTCTGAAACACACCTTGGGATTCATAATGTGTTTGTATGAAAACAGTCCTATGTTTAAACTTGTAGGATAATGAAGCTCAGCTTCTCTTTCTTTCCCTGCCTGGATGCAAGCAGAGGCAGTGTCTCATCTCTTGGATTGCTGAGGCAGAGCTGATTGGTGCTGCAGAGGGCTTTAACAATAGTGAGCCTGGTGTGTGTTGGGAGGTGTCTCTCCTTGGGGAGCCAGGCCCCATCTGCCACTTAGGTCTGCTCAGAGACAGAAAATCCATTTGCCAGAGAGCCCTTCAGGGCCTGCTATTTGTGAAGTCAAGAACAGAGAATACTAGAGATGGAAGACACCTTTTATCAGAGAGGAAGGTAAATTTGTTCTGCCCGCGCCAGAGAGAGTGTTAGCAGCAGAGCTTACAGGGAGTCCAGTCTCCTGGGACCCAGCTCAGAGCCTTTCCTCTTCTCTGAACTGCCCCCCACCAGCCCTGTTTATCCGATGCTTCATGCTTTCTCCTCTAACTCCCCTCTTTCTCTTTTCTATTATACCTTCTCTTCTTTCTCTACTTCCTTCCTTATTCTTTCTGCCTCCTCTGATACTTTTGTTTCTGGTTCTCTTCTAATTTTCTTTGCCCTCTTTTTTTCCTCCCATTTTCTACCCCATTCTTCCTTTCTTCTACTTCCCCTTTCCTCTTCCTTCTGTGAGGAGTCCCTGCCCACACCCCACCTGGTTCTTCCTAGGAACCTGAACTCTTCACACTCCAACCACTTTTCCTTCTGAGCCAAACAACCTCATCCAGCCTAGGTGATTTTCAAAAGTAGGCCATGGAGAAGGGGTTGCTAATTTATAAATGCTAAAAGAGCTGGGCTGCAAGCCATGAAAATGGACTGTTGCCTGAAAAATTCTTAGCTTCTTTTGTGAGCTTTAAACTGGAAAAATGAAATAATTCTTTCCCTTTCTTCTTTTTTTTTGTTTTTTGAGGGCAGTGTCACTGGCCCTCATATGTGGGACCCGAACCAGGGCTGCTGGCGTCCCAAGCCAGCGCTTAACAACCATGCCACTCGGCCGGCCCTCTTTCCCTTTCTCAAACTGCTTATGAAGAGAAACCTCTCCCTAGGTGAAATTTGTATTGTTGGTCAACCAGTGGGCATCCCTGAGGGCTTTCTGTGTGATGGTCTCCATTCTGGGCACTGAGAATGCTGGGCTTAAGAGCCCATGCCCCTGCCTTTAAGGAATGGAAAGGCTGATGAGAGATATATAAAAAAGTCATTTTATATAGACGTATACAGTCATTTTAGGCATGGAGAGTGATATGGAAAAAAAAAAAGTAGAACTGATAGGGCTGGCAGAGGTGGCACCATTCTGGTCAAATGAGCAAGAAAGTCTCCGAGCACATGACATCCAAATAGCGACCTAAGTGCTAAGAGACCTAAGTGCTAAGTGCTAAGTGTGGAAGACCAAGGAAGAAAGCAAGTGCAAAGGCCCTGAGGTAGGAACAAGCTGAATGTGCTCAAAAGACATTAACAAAGATTTTTACGGTGGGGCGGCCGGTTAGCTGAGGTGGTTAGAGCACAGGCTCATACCACCAAGGTTCCAGTTTGATCCTCACATGGGCCACTCAGCTGCGCCTTCCACAACTAGACTGAAAACAACTACTTGACTTGGAGCTAATGGGTTCTGGAAAAACATACTGTTCCCCAATAATTCTCAATGGGGAGGCCAAAAAAAAAAAGAGAAGAAAACTAGCTCTTGGACTCTTAAGTTATTTAAAAAACATTGTAGGGCTAGAGAAGAGCAAAGAAGTTCAGAGCAGAAGAACATAAGATCAGAGAGCTCAGCAGAAGTCAGATCATATCTGGCCCCTAGGTCATGGTACTAATTTAGATTTCATTCAGGTTGCATTGGAAGGTTTTACGTGGGGTATATATAGGATACATATAAGTTTGTAGCTTTGTATGAGTGGCCTTCAGAGCAGTTTATTAGAAATTAAAAGAATTAGTTGCAAACTCTGAAACCCTAAGCCTGATTATCATGACAATATTGGATCTACTCCTTTGACCCAGCCAGAATGTTGCACTTGATTAACCATTCAAGTGACATTTAGGATGTTAATATCTGGAGTTAAATGAGAATTAGCCCCATTACTCATGGGTGTTTTCTTTCAGACATCCTTCAACAGGTATATATAGCTATCATCCACTGGGGCTGAGAAGCGGGAGAAAGAAAGGAAACAGATTTTTTAGAATTCTTGAGACAGATTTTGGGCTTTAACTTTCTAGAAATCTTATTTTTGTGGATATTTCAAAATTACATAGATGGAATTCCTTAAGTGGTATCTCATCAGAGAGAATGTTTTGTTTGTACAATTATGTTGCAAATTGGAGTCAAACTGAACAATATTATTCATTATTAGTGTTTCTTTTTCCTAAAAACCCAGAAGCTATGGACGTAGTAATTTTACTTAGCTTTGATTAGGTAGCCCTGGGTGAGTCATTTACCTTCCATTTGTTTATAATTTGTATTATACCCAAATTCTTAAAATTTGAATAATTCCTATAATAAATCTGGGAAAATTGTCTGTAAAATAGATATTTCAAGCTAAGTACAGAGTACACACCTGAATGAAAAGATGAGTTCTGAATTATTTTCAGTTAATTAGTAATCATGCCAAAATTCAAGGACTTTTGAAATTCGCCTTGGGTTTAGAACAATAATTTTCAATAATTATTAGTTAAAATGTCAAAGTTTTACCAAGATCCAGAAACAGTCAGTGGGCAAATAGAGAATTGTGGGATTGTGTTGGACCCAGATCTCTGCCAGCCTGGCCTCTGCAAAATAACCCAATACCCATAAGCCACTTCTGAGGCACTTGGAATTCCCGGGCTCCAAGTGCAAGAAATCCCAGGGTCCCAAGGGGTGTAATTCAAAATTCACTGATTCAGGGCTTTAAAGCAACAATTTATAGAAAATAAAATGTCCTTGGGTTTATTATTTATAAAGTGTTATTATAAAATAAATTTTTCATGGCTTTAATACTATATAGTACCAAAATAAAATAGAACATTACGTAATGTACCTAACACCACAGTTAGGGGTTACTCAGACTAATCCAATCTGTAACTGAACACCAGAACTATAATATGAGGAGGTGGTTCCTGTTGGCCTAAGTAATATACATAATTTACTTTGATCAATATGATCACAGTTATCCATACTCATTGTGAAGACCAGCTGCCATGAGTGAGAGTGACAACTTTGGACTTGACGTTAGCTATTTGCTGGCCATATGTACAAAGTCATTAACAGGGAAATTCCTTAAATTTGTACTTTTCAAACTGCACTTAACATCCCAAAGAAAACACATTTGGAGAGGAGGGATAGAAACAGTAACAGGAGCTCTGGGCCTCTCCAGCCATCTCCACTTTCCACTGCCATTCTCAACCAGATCAGCTCTCTTTCATGGGTTAGTGTATATGTATTTGAAAGTCACTTGACCAAATAGTGCTCTGGCTAAGATTTATGAAAACTTTCTATTCTACCCTCTATGAATTCATTGTTTCACAATGCTTCTCCTGGAATTAAAAACATAATTCTCACTAAAAATTATTAGAAGGAAAGAGACAACGCTTCCTCTACGGTAGAAATTAGAAAAGTCAGTTGTGATTGCAATTCAATCCAATCCTGAATTCATCTCTGAAAAGATAAAAAAAGACTTTTGGGGCTGGCCAAGTGGCACGTTGGTTAAGAGTTGGCTTGGGACGCCTGTTCTGAGCAGCAGGGCCCTGGTTCGGATCCCACATGAGGGCCAGTGATGCTGCGCCCTCTGCAGCTAAGAAGGTGAACAACAGCTCCACCTGGACCTGGGCTGCCGTGAGTCGCCAGCGATGGTATAGGCTGCAGCCTCTGCTGCAGTGGGCTGCTGTAAGCTGCTGGCCAGGGGCCGGCAACCGATCTGCCTTACCCAGGAAGAGCGCAATGATAGTGCCAACATGGGCCAGTAAAGCGACGTCCTCCATAAGTAGGCCGAGGAGCAAAAGGACAACAACTTGTCTGTTCCCCTTCCCCCATTCCCCAATGCTGTTCCCCTCCTCTAATTCCCCAATTAAAAACAAACAAACAAACAAAAAAACAAAAACAAACTTTCGATTCATTCAAAAGGTGGAGCTCAGATCACTTTCGAGCGCAATATAGTCATCCCTTCAGTACAGGTTATTTTCTTAATTGAATAGCAGGTATAATTCTAAATTCTGCCCTTTTCCTTAACCTTTAATAACTGCCCAACACATAACAAATCATCACATACATGTGTATATAAGTTGGTGAGTGTTACATATTTATGTGCTTCTATACTGATACATCATTTGGGAGCTGATGATTTCTGTTCCAGTATTTTAGTTACCAAAAGTAAAATTCACTAAATTATTAAAATATATTGATTTGGGGTATGATGGAGCTGGCTCACACTGGCTCTTGCGAGGAAGTTGTTAGCATCACTTACCAACTGTGTGTTCAGTGACAACTCATCGGTAGGTTGAAATCAGCCATGATGGGAATATTTGTACCATAGAGATTGGCAAACACTATAAATCAGGGATTTTTGAATGTGGGGTATTCTTTCTTTCTTTCTTTCTTTCTTTCTTTCTTTCTTTCTTTCTTTCTTTCTTTCTTTCTTTCTTTCTTTCTTTCTTTCTTTCTTTCTTTCTTTCTTTCTTTCTTTCTTTCTTCTTCTTCTTCTTCTTCTTCTTCTTCTTCTTCTTCTTCTTCTTCTTCTTCTTCTTCTTCTTCTTCTTCTTCTTCTTCTTCTTCTTCTTCTTCTTCTTCTTCTTCTTCTTCTCTCTCTCTCTCTCTCTCTCTCAGCCAATTTACCAACACACCACTGCCCCATTGCAGATATCTGATAAAACCATCAATCATGAATGATTTATGTCCTGTCTTGTGTGTGTGTGTGTGTGTTTTGTTTTGTTTTACATTGTAACATATATCTGTGTGCAATTATCATGTACCTCAGGGAAAATAGCCAATGACTAAAATGAATATAGGGAAAGACTGAGGAAGAGAAATATTATTTT
This sequence comes from Aselliscus stoliczkanus, assembly GCA_033961575.1. Lineage (NCBI taxonomy): Eukaryota > Metazoa > Chordata > Mammalia > Chiroptera > Hipposideridae > Aselliscus > Aselliscus stoliczkanus. The sequence goes on from CM066729.1 coordinate 69,381,753, forward strand.
ATGATACCTGAAAATGTGATAAATGCTCTTTCTAGCTCATATTTCAAATTAACCCTATCATGGAGACTTCTGATGTGATAAACATGTAATCAGAGTCACAGCCTAATCTTGAATATGAAAAACAATTTCTTCATTTGTTGATTGATAGATACTTTTACAAAACTCACTTTATCAGTATATTAGGAAAACAGAAGTGTTTCTCCTCATAAAAGTTCAAAAGCAATATGTAATTTGACAACTGCACCAACCTTGTATCCAGACCACTATCAATGTCCTATAAATATAGTGGTACATCTTAAGCTAACCCCAGCTTTTCTGTTGGGGTAAAAAAGCATAAATAGTTAATCAGAAAGTAGAAGAGTTTTGCTTCATTTTTAGCCTTTTTTCTCCTTTTTTAAAAACTGGCAAGAAAAAGGAGACTGATTTGTATCTTCCAATAAAAGCCCAGTGCTCCTATCAACCTAATATAGTTAAGCCATCCATATTAAAGGAGAAGGAAGAAGGGAAAAAGAAATCTTCCACTGCTGCTATTCTTTTTAAAAAGATCTGATTACACCAACGGGGAGAATGCTACAATGACATTGCTCAACTCTCGCTTTCTTTAAATTGGACTAGAGACAGTTTCACAAAGTGGGGCCCTGTCTGTCTTTTTATCAAATAAATGAGAGTTGCTTCAAGTTACAGTATATATATGTGGGGGAAAAAAAATCTGTCCAACCTCCCACTCCAATGTCCCCTGTGGTCTGTAGTATGAATGGTTCATAAGCTGTACACAAATTTGTTTATGCTACTGTGGGAACGGAGACTAGACAACAGAAATGGGAAAGCCTATTTTCTGGTCTCTGTCCCAAAACTGTGGGTTGAGAAACATATTAACAATTCATCCTATAGTGGGGCACAGCATGTTCAGAAGACTCTTAACACCGTGCAAAGATTACTTAGAACATGGCAGATGGGGAAAAGGAGCCAAGGAACCTGGCAGCCCATTCCTTCCCTGGGTGTACCTGTCACATGCTGGCAAGAGCCACACACACAGGTCATTCATGGAGCTGGAATGAAATGAATCACCTGCTTTCAGAAGGGAGCAGCCTTGGTTTCCTCCAGTTCTCAATATGTTTCTAAACATAATGCAAAATGCTCACATGGGGCTATGAAACTCTAAGTGATTTGAAATCTGGCTGCCTGAAGCATGATGAACACCCCCGAGTAACAACACAACTTTCCAGTGAGCTTCTATATATTCAGGTTCTGAAAGAGCACAAGGTTGACAGCAGCACAACTTTCTGTGTGTGCAAGTGCCTGTCTCCCCTTGCCACTTAGAATCTGCATAGAAGGTTAGAATGTATCAGAACACGGGCATTGTCGAAACTGTGGTGATTTTGAGATACTCTGTTCAACAGTTTTGTATTATAAAAGGAAAAACTCATACCCACAGAACTCAAGGAATGGGTCTGCCCAAAGTTTCAATTTAATTTCCTGCGTCAGTTTTGGACTTCCTTTACTGTAGTAACATTGGTCATTCATTCTTAACTCATTTATCAAAGATTTACTGTCTTTTATTTCCCAATCATTATTAGGAGGGTAAAAGACTCAGCAACAAACACAACATAGCATGAAGCTACTTTTTTGACTGAGGGTTAATCTTTAATAGCAGCTGCTGACTTATGATGAATTAAATTTTATTTGGATTTTTGTGTAAATTTGAATGCAAGTTAGCTTTCTGAGTTGTACATTTGTTTTTAAAATAAAAGGTATTCCTTTTCATTTGATACATCTTGTCCTTCAAGACTCAGCTGAGGTAACATCAACATTAAGAAGTCTTCCTATACTATTTTCCCTTTCATTAGCCTAAGCAAGGTTTTAATTTTCAGACATTATAAATTTTATCATAGATAGTCTAGTCTCAACTTCGAATTCTCCCCATCTCATTGTAGAATTACAAGCGCATCCTGGTAATTTAACCAGCAGAGAAAGGAGCATTGCTTTCCACACATGCCCTCAGAGAAACAGAGAGAGTGTCTTGGAGCTATTCTCCACTTCTAGTTCTCCTGAAGAGTGGAGAAAATGTGCAGCTCATTGTTCTTACAGATTTTCTGTGACAGCCCGAACTCTTGGGCAGGCCTGTCCCTATATATCGAATCCGTGTGCGTGTGTGTGTGTGTGTGTGTGTGTGTGTGTGTGTGTACATACATGTTTGTGAGTTGGCAGAAGGGTAGCCTACAGGCATGGATACAGTGCTTAAGCATATCTAACGTGTATGACTCACTTTTTCATACCCAAGGCAAGGAGAAGATTCTTGAAGAGTATACAAATGTTCATCTCCATTCTATCTGAGAGAAACATTCACCATGCACTAACAAGAAGGGACCATTTTACTAAATGGTTTCTGGTCTCCATTCCCAAATCCAAAAGATTCCACTAACTCACATTAGAATTTATTTATTTTTGTTTAAACTAGACTCAGGATTTACTTGACTATACATATGCTACCAGGAAAGAATACCAATATTGAGCATGATTTAGAAGGAAAGGCAAATAGCCTTCCTGGGTACTTTTTTCCCCTCTGAAGATACCTGAAGAATTCTAGTTTCCCTTATAAATAGAATGGTATGAGATGATCAAATTGAAATACTTTATCTTCCACAATCCCATATTTTGTTATTTGAAGACTGAAAATATCTTCAAATATGAGAATCACATCTAACTTGCTCATCATTTACACCATCTTTTCTAAGGATGTTTATAGCCCAGTTCCAAACACTTAGGTCAATTTCACTGATGGTCAGAGATCAATTACCGTAACTGTAGAGTGAATAAAAGAATTGGAGGAAAGTTGTCCTAGGCCTATTTATATAATTATTATGTTTTAATGACAGTCTACTGACAAAATCCTTAAAAGCTATTAATCACAATTGTCTGTTAGATGCTGCCTTTGTTCTATACAGGAATCCAAGGCTTTATGTAGTCTCAAAGCTGTTTTAGTTACTTTAATGAAATAAGATGGGTATAAAGATAAATTATGAATGAAGTCTAAAATTAAAGTGAAACTATTGACAGCAAATTATGGCCATTATAGCTGTAGTTTTCCAACTCAGAAACAAGGTTAGAAGGTCTATAAGCAAGGCTCCAAACCATATAAGAAAATACCACTGTCAGCTCTTTATTTTCAATCTCAAGTGTAAGGTAGGTTAGAAATTTTTATTGAGATTTCCTTGCAGTCTCTTGGGCCTCTTGTGTAACCATAAACTTTCTTAGAGCTGATTTATTCCTGGATTCTTTGCCCCTCTATTCAGACTTATTTACTCTCAGCCCTATCCCCTAAACCCACTATTTAATAGTTTAGAAAACAAGGGAACACAAGAAAGTGAGGGTGATAGATTAAGACGCCATTTGCCCACAATTCAAAGATGCCTCTTTAATGTACCATTGGGTACTTGCATTTTGGAGCTAGAAAGCAGAGAAGACCTAGTTGAACATGCTTACTTTACAGATGTTGGAACTAAGCCCAGAGGGTAGAAAGGCTGGTCTGAAATCATCAGCAGAATCTGAATGAGAGCACAGGCTTCTTGATTTTAGGTGGTGTTTCGTCTATTGTGCTGAAAATACAGAGCCATCTGCACTACACACTTCCTATAAGATATTGGACCTATTAAAACATGATACTATTCATTATTTCTATGAAAATGATTTATGGACAGTTCTTTAAAGAAGCCTAGAAATAAATTATTTGCTAAGAGAGTCAAGCTGTATTGCTGTGGGATCAATAACTGGCTAAAATGGGGTCGGCCGAGTGGCTCAGTTGGTTAAGAGCTCACTCAAGAGTGTGAGCTGAGCCCTGAGCAATGGCAGTTCAATGCCCAGCCCAGCTGAGTTGCCACTGAGCTGCCAACAGGTGGCAGGATGGCTCAGCTAAAAAATAATAATAATAATAATAACTGGCTAAAGGTTTTTTGAAGAAGGAATTTTCTTCAAATTTTCTTAATTATATGAATTGGTCTGAGGTTCAGCACCTTATTCAATCATTTTCTTATGGCACAAAATTCAAACGTGACTAAGAGGGCTGGCAGAACTTTCATACACATCTCTTTCAAACTTTTTCCTCCTCTTTATACATGCTATAAACCATATGATGTTGGAAGATCTTCAAGGGCTCAGGTCTTATAGCTTTAAACAGCACCATTGGCTTCCTTCTTCCCTTGCTTTTATGTCTGGTTATAGAAACCTTTTCATTCTTTATTTAATGAAGCTATGATTATGAGAACAGAATAAGAGTGATGACCACCCAGTGCTTTTAGTCCATTAGATTGAGTGCTCTGCTCTCTCTCCATGCTCAGCCAAATGGACTGATGATGTAACACTTGATGCTCTTGGTTCTTCCTCCTCTTCCTTTTAATCCTTCAGAGAGAAAGAGAGAGAGAGAGAGACTGTGTGTGTGTGTGTGTGTGTGTGTGTGTAGAAAAAAGAAAAAAAAATTGATGAATATATTAGTATCTGAAATATATTCTATATTTTAAGATACATTGTTTGATTTTCAGTTCCAAATATAGTTTCACTGCCTTAAAATTTGGGAAGCTATTTACACGTCTTTCTGTTTATTCATTGCTTTATAAGGTGATAGTAGTTATTTAATATGAGCTATGAAAGAAATGAATCAAAGGCCTCACAATATGAGTTTCTTGACTGACTCTAAAACACATTTCTTCTTATCTTTTGGCCGCTTACGTTTTTTTAATTGAAGAGATAGTGATTGTTCGCCAATCTGCCCAAAGTTCTTCATTTTAGTTATAAATATAAAGGTATCAGGGCCTTTGCCAAAAGAGGGTGAAATACAAATAAGAATTTTAAAAGATGCTAATTCTTATAAGCCAATTTTAGAGTAGGAATCACCTAGAATACATGAAATTACTTTCATCTGATTGAGATCTGAACATTTCAATTTCTAATTTTTAGTTCTTCCAGAACATTTAATGAAGTCAGTATTACTCCTGGTAAGAACAATCAATTTCAGCTGATCTTTACAGCTCTCTTAGGACTAATAAAACATGAAGGTCTTAGGACTAAGAACACTCAGAACTACTTTACTATTCCCAATAATTTTGGGGTGATGGGCCTATGAAGGAATTATGACCGGGGACTATGGTTAGTTACCGGATACTCATCTGTAATGTATGTCTGGCGTATCCAATTATACAAATGAGGGGGATGTTCTGAAATTAAGACACGATGTCTGGGTTTTTAGACATCTCTCTTGATTCTTGTTTTTTCCAGAATAGTACTTGTGGGTATCAGGGTTCAATGCAGATAGCTCTGTAATCAGGCCATCAGGGTCAGGCTCCTGGTTCAGCTACTTGCTAGCTGTCAACAATGACTAGGGGCCATGATCTCTCTAAACCTTAGATTCCTCATCGGCAAAAGGGGAAGAAGGAATTATAGCACACTACAGTGTGGTTATGATGATGAAATGTGATAATCCCCACAGAGCACTTAGCACAGGGCCTGCCACTTAATAAATGCTCCGTCAGTGCAATTATAGAAACTTTGTATTTTAAATCTTGAAAAAAATAAAAGCATCTTAAAAGCCAACTCTCTTGTCTCCTCCTCTTGAAGATAAGACAACTGAGGACCAGAGAAAAGCAGTGGCCTGCCTAAGCTCCCACAGCTGGTTGGTAGAAATATTTAGACTAGAATCCTGGTCTCCTTTTTCAAGTCCAGGGTTCTTTCCCCTGTGTTATCTTACTGCACATGCAGGCCAGGGAATGCCTGAGGAAAGTCCTGGGTGAGCTTTCCCAACAATAATCAAAAAGTGTCATAACTGCTAGAATAAAGAGGAAAATGCAAGAATTGAGATAAAACATAGCACCTTAAAAGAGCGGTAAAGAATTGCAGGGCTGAAGTTAAGGGGAGGTTTTTAGAGGTCTATCAATTTGATCCATTTTGTCACTGACTATGCCTGTGGGCACAATACCTATTTACTTAGCCCCTATTCTCAGAATGTAAAAGTAGAAATGAAAATATTATCAAATGCCACTGGACTGTTGTCAAGAAACACCAATAAAAATGATGACTTTAGAAATATAAAAGAGCACCATAAAAGCTTAATAATCAACAGTATTTAAGCAGCATGCCACTGAGTATCTGACAGGGTGCCCATGTTTTATAGACAGCATTTATGGACTTTCACAGTCCAAATTTTCACTCTTTATGAGTGGTGTATAAATTTGGGAAGTGGTTGAAACCACATTTCAAATCAAAACCGCCTATGAGGCACTCTGCCAAATAAGTGTAAATATCCTCGGGAAATCTCACATCTAACAGAGCTTGGTGGAAGTGGATCTAGCTTTTGGAGAGATAAAAATATTATGGATGGTTACCTTGGGCCTTAGGCAAACATTTTTCTGGGGAACATAAATAATTTCTCCAATTTCAGAAATGGGGCAGAGTATTTCACTTTCTTACACATAATTATCATTCCAGAAACTATCCTTTTTGCATCTATTCTTTTTGCTAGTAACTTAACTATAGAGATACACATTATATAAAAACTTATTTATGGCCTGTATCAAACTGCAAGAAGCACCATCTCCGTCTCATTCATATTATGTCCCACAGTGCCTTGGCACAGGGAAGCACTCCATACCTATTTGCAGAATTTGAGTTAAAATTACTGCTGTGATTGTTTTCAACGCCTCTCCCTGAATTCCATCTCACTCTCACTACCAAGTGAGAACTCTTTTAAGCTTAGCAACCATATCCTTTTCATCTTTGTGATGATGTTTAGCAGAGTAGAAAGTTAATACACATGGAAGGGAAAAAAAAGAAGAAAGGAAGAAAGGGAGAGGAAAAGAAGAAGGGAGGGAAGGATAAACAAAGCACACAAGGGAGGAGAAAGAGAGGTAGGGAGACACTAAATTAATTTTTCTAGTCAGAGAGTGACCAATAAAGCTCTCTCCTTTCCCAGATTATTATTAATGACCCCAATTCAAGAGAAGTAATAAGACCATGAAAAGAATATGCTGCCAAGTTCAACATACAGAAAATCTAGGGTAACTGAGTTACACTTCCTACTAGTATCAGTCAAGTACCCCGTAGCAGCCACCCAGTCACCCTGTCTGATTTTTAGCCACCTGGATGTGTTACCTTGATAATATTGTGTCACGGAATATGGCCACAGCTGAAATTTTGGAGTCCTCTACTAGGGAAAGTCAATAGGGTATCATGGAGAAGCAGAGACATAGCAGAGAATTTCTTCACTGAGAGCCCAGTGGAATACTGTCCAGGAGGAGACACCAATGACACAGTCATTAAAGGAGGCTTGCCAGCTCTCTCTTCATGGCTGAAGGACGGCAGTGTCCTAGAGAGGCTTTCAACACTCATCTTCCTACAAAGGAATCTTCATGAGAAACACTGAAATCTTTTGATCATAGGCATGTCGAGAGATGGGCAGGCAGGGTGGCAAAGCAAAGGGAGGGGAGGCATAGTTGGAGGATTTTAAAAAAACAACTCCAAAAGTCCTAATGCAAATGCCATCCACCTATAACAAGTCCATAAATGGTAAACGAAGTAAATAAAATACACAACAGGTTTATAACTTACAAAGCATTTCCATATGTATTAAAGCAGTGATCAGATATGATACTAAATTTTTGACCCTCTCAACTGACAGAAATTGTCTTGAATTCACTCTTTTGACTTTTTCTGCCCTAACACTGCTCTACCGTCTCAGATGATCCCTCTAGGCAGTTATAGAATCCTAAAGCAACCCAAGGTAACCATCCATTTCCACACAATAGAGCCCAGTTGGAAATACTGTTATTTTAACCCAGATTATAAATCCCGGTTAAACATATCCAATGGGAGATAGAGGAAAATGGTATACAGGGCCCCTGGGAATTTGGACCAGAGATGCTATAATAGATCTCGTCACCTTTAGTTTTCGTGAGTCTGTAAAATTCACCATATCTGGGTAATTTGTGCTTGTCACATACAGCAGACAAGGCTAATAGATACATCAGTCCAGAAAGAAACTACAGGCAACATTTCAGGACCTAACTCAGAGGACGACGCTTAGCCAAAGCTCAGAAACAATGTAAAATAAATTGCCCACTGTGATTACCTGAAAGTTGAACTTGACCTACACCCTTCAATTACCTTTCAATGCACATAATAAAATCAGACTAAATGAGGTGTTTTTCAGGGGAATTTGTAAAATTTGGAATAGAGCATGATCTCTATTTGTTTTCAATGACCAGACATATTTTTAGTCAAATAAACATTTGAGCAAGCAAAGTTGCAGGAGGGTTATATGAATGAGTGAACAAATCATCTATAAATTAAGTCTAGTCAATTTTCATTCATTCGATATTTGACATTTATTGAGTGTGTACTAAATAAAATACTTTATTCATTTGGATTATCATAACTTAAAAAGTAATAAAACCAAATGTTCTTAAAAATATATTATACTTTAGACTTTTCATTGACTCAAGCGGTCTGTTTTTCTATTAAACCAAAACATGACTGTACACCTAAAACCACATCATGTCTTTCTGTCTGTACTCACAACTTTAGAAGTTCCAGTTAAAAAATATGGTCTAGGGGATGACCAGCTAGCTCAGTTGTTTAGAGTTTGGTGCTTATAACACCAAGGTTGCTGGTTCAATCCCGGCATGGGCCGCTGTGAACTGCGCCCTCCTTAAAAGAGTCAACTATGCCATTGTAGCATGAAAACAATATGTAACCAATGATCATGGCTGTTCCCCAATAAAAAAAAGAAATTAAAAAAAAAATGGTCAGGCTGGCCAAGTGTCTCAGTTGGTTAAGAGTGTGAGCTCTAGCAACAGGGTCTATGGTTTGATTCCCACATGGGCCAGTGAGCTGTGCCCAAGCTCAGCTGCCACTGAGCTGCCAACAGGTGGTAGGATGGCTCAGCTGGTGAGAGCACGTGCTCCTAACAACAAGGTTGCTGGTTTGACTCCCGCATGTGATGGTGGGCTACACCCACCCACAACTAAGATTGAACATGGCACCTTGAGCTGAGGGGCCGCAAGCTGCTGGATGGCGACCGGACTTGGAACTGAGCTAGCTGCACCCTCCACAACTAAGATTGAAGGACAACAACTTGGCTGTTCCCTTTCCCCAATTCCCCAATAAAATCTTTAAAAAAAAAAAGTGATCTAAGCAATGTCAAACATTTTCTATATTTTAAAAGCATGATTAATTTCTAAGATTTATGAAAATGACACAATAGGTAGTCTGTCATATGCAAACTGATTTCCAGCCATCTTATCTGAGGCTAGAATCTTCAACCTAAAGAAAAGTTGCTAACAAGGTTTGATTTGCTGAGTAAATTAAAATCAACACCCCATTCTTGACAACATACCTTATCTTTTTCAGGAAAAAATTCTTATCTTCTTAACCCCAAGATCTGGCCCCTGGGGCAGGTATATAGTTAGAATAAAGATTTAAAATGAGTCACTGATAGAAAGTTGTGTGATTTATCTGGAGCTAGAGAATGCTAACAACAATAATATATAATCTGGCTTTTTACTCACAGAATTTGGGGTAAAATGAAGAGATAGACCTGGAAATATCTAGAATAATCATCTGCCATTCTCTAGTATCTGGTTTGGAGAAATGGAAATGAAGGCTCATGTCCAATAACTACTTTCTTAATCTAGTGGTCAGATGTGAAAATATTTCCCAGAGCATCCTTATGCAGTGGATTCTTTCCCTAGGGCACAGTGTGGTGCAGTCCAAATTTGGGTCCTTGGACACATGATGGACTAAGTCCATGAAGTTCTAAAGGATTAAACCCAACCTTTCAAATTGGCACAGAAGCAACTTTATCTTTAAAGTCTTTGGGGCTGAAAGACATTCATGGGTCGTATGAGACTGGGGAAAGACTCTGCAAACTGTTGGCCTCCCTCAGAAGTATGGGTGAGTGGGCTGAGGGACGGCGGGTCTAGTCCCGGAGGTAAAGGTCTGTTGAATTTATCTTGCTCTGGGAATGCTCCCTTTCCATACTGCACAGGCTCCTTGGTCAATAATAGTGAAAACACTCCAATTTTAAAGTAAGAGCTCCAAACTAAAGAGAATCCAGAGCTTTTCTGTAATCATAGTCAATGCTCTGTTATTTATGCATATGGTAGGAAGTAGTGTCTTCAATAATAAAATGATAATTTATGTTGGATTTCATAATATGTTCTATATTTGGGGGTTTTCTTTTGTTTTTGGCAACTTCAACAGACTTATTTTCCTAATTAGTTTGACCCCAATTAATGTTACAATTAACATTTTCTGAGTATACACACACATACGCACACTACTCACCAATTTGATGGTGGGGAAAATGCCCAGTAACATATTGTCAGATAAGGAAAAGGTGGTCTGAGATTATGTTTTTGCTGCCGGCAATTCACAAACTAGATCATCTGAATCAATAAGGAGTTGGCTGTATTTATAACAGGCACTTCCTAGAGCCAAATCATCACATTAGCTAATTCCCATCCAGAAAATATATGTGGTGTCAGAAATTACTTATTAAACTAAGTCTAACCAGCACAAAAAAATATTTTTTTTTGAAACCAGGATTGCCTAGTGTTAGTGTTTATGCCAATCCAGTTAACAAGATAATTGCCAGGTCTTTTTAGTACTGGCGGCTACACAAACCTGCCTGAGTTCTCTCTCAGGCTTGGAGATATTTGGGAATATAAGTGGCCAGCGTTAGTTCTTAGTCTTGCCACTTTGGGGAATTCAGCACAATGTTCCTTGATTTCCTGAAAATGCTTTCTAGACTTTTCCCCCTCCTTTGATGGCCCAAGTGGCCTGGCCTTCCAAATTGGCTCTAGAAGGCTACCCATCCATGACCTCTGACCCTCACAGTTGCTCACCTATCTTCTCCTCGGCTTGGCTGCTCTCTGAAGTCTCCGTTGGAGGCTGGGCTGTTGCCTTGGTGGCAGCATCCTCTGCAGCAGGGGTAGTGGCAGCAGCAGCAGCAGCAGTGACAGCAGCAGGCACGTCGGCTTGTTTAGGCTCCTCCTTGGCTGGGGCGTCTTCTGCCTTAGAGGACAGCGAGTTGTCAGTGGATGCTTTAGTGGCACTTTCTGTCTCAGCAGAGCCAGCCTTCTCCTCTGAGGGGGCAGGAGCCTGGGGGGCTGCCTGCTCGGCAGCAGCAGCAGGGGTGCTCTCCCCTTTCTTCTCCTCTGAAGGAGTTTCTCCTGCTTTGCCGGCCTCCTCAGACTTGGGGCCAGTGGCTGGGGCTGCTTCAGTAGTGGTGGGGCCTTCTCCCCCCTTCTTTTCTACACCATCAGCAACAGGGGTTTCATCCTTCTTCTCACTCACTTCAGCCTCAGCAGCGTGGGCATCACCTTTCTTCTCTCCTTTGAGCTTTTTCCTTGTTATGTGTCCACGGAAGCTAGCCTGAATTTTGGTCGCAGCCTTATGAGCTTTATCTTCTGGTTTGATGCCATCTTGTTCGATCTTTTGGTCCTCATCATTTTTTTCAACCTTTGTGGAGAAAGTGGGGGGGAAAAGGAGAGATGGAGTGATGTTTTTCCCTGCATATCACAGCATTCGACAAATATTTATCAAACGATTTATTCTGTGCCAGGTATAGAAATCAACAATATGGTAGAAATTCAAATCAAGCCTTCTCTGTCTCCATGGTGGGGATCTGAATAGAGAACACATTATTTTAAGGAAAAACTCATATCCCTTTGGCCTTCCAGAATCACTGGCATTATTTGATATGTATTTCTTTCCCCAGCTCAATGTCTCTCTATTGGCAAACTTAAACCAGCCTTTCTGCAGATGCACTTTGATGATTCAAATCACATTCACCCTAGGTTGTAATCAAACAGCTTGGAAAGATGATGCCTTTTCAGGGTTTCTGAGTAGAATTCTGTTTGAACTTCATGATTAAAAAAATATATTATGGAAAAATCTGATTATTTTGCCCAAGATTTCAGGTCTGGTTATGAAATCAATAGATCTGGGACAAAGTATATGGTAAAGGTTTAGATAACAAATTCTATCAGGGTTTTATGCAACATGCAAATGAATTTCAGGACTTCAACGGTTTTGTTCAGGGAATGCTGGCCACAAAATTATGTCTAATGTCCCCTGTGTATGGTCCAACACCAATAATCAACATACCAGACCTTCCAAATCTGAAGACAGAAAATGGCCATTATTCTTGAGTTTAAAAAAAAAGAATGAAAAACACCATTTCCACTTTTAAAAGAGCAGCATATATATACCAAACCCCAATTTCTTATTCCCAAAGCAATTTAAACCTAAAATTAGTTCTATATTATTATCGATAAAGCCATCCTAGTACTGAAAGCAAGAGACTAGAATACAAAATTTTTACCATTTGGTTTCAATATTTAAAATATTTACAACATGCTATAAATAATTTTTTCTACAAGGAAATTAAATCAGAAGATAGGAATAGAAGGTATAGTTATGGAAAGCAACATATAGGCAAGTACATAAAATTCTATATCACTCCATTGCTCACCATGGTTCCCCAATGTGGTTACTGATAGTCTCCATTCATTCCTTCCTTCAACTTTGGAGCACATAACTTTTCTTCACTTTTGTGAACATTGTTCTAAACAATGGGGAAATACAACAGTGAACAATGCAGCAACTTTCCTTCAAAAGACCAATAATAAAAAGAGTGCTTATGTAACAAGTCCTGTGCTTGGCCCCCATCTTAACCTTTGCCTGACCTTGGCCTTTGCTCCAGTTTAGGTAAGCCACAGCAGGCCAACACAATAGTATGCTTTCCACCTGTCACCCCAGCTCTGCCCCAGTGACCTAGACCCACTCATCATGATGCAGGCCTGTCTGACATAATTTGGACAAGCACATGAACCTGCTGTTATGTAGGTCCATCCACATGCTAGTGGCTATACAAAGGCATTTTTGAAAATAAGCTACATGTGAGAATAAAAAAGCAGGACTGACAATTTTCCAATAAAATTTAAGAAAAGTTTTCCTTCTTCCTCAGTTAACTGTGCATGTCTCCATACAAAGGAAGGAGTGGGTGAAAAGCACTTTGCAGAGGCCCCGCCAGCTCCCTGCTCCGGGTGCCATGCTGCCTTACTGCTGAGTTCTCTGATGCACCCCCACCTTCTCGCTGTCCTGCTGCTCTTGATGGTTCCTACTGGGACATACACAGCACAATCTGGGGTACAGGAGCAGCTGTCCCTGCCAGGAGCTCTCTGCTCAGAGATGGAAGCATAACCCTGTTAAATTAACAGTTGTGAATGGAGCATGGAGCCAAGATGTGGTTAATTTATGTTACTCTAGCTTGAGTTTTCTGAATGAGGCACCATCTTATGTGACAGGACATCTGCACTTGGGTGTTGATGCCAAGTGGTTCTTCAATACAAATACTGCTCCTTGAGAAATAGACAAACCAATTACTTCAGAGTGGGCCAGTGTGCAGAAAAGACCCTCTGGTGACTCAAGAAAGCTATAACTTCTTGTAACTGTCCCCTCCGCCTACAAGAACATAAAGCAAAGCTGATGAAACTTTTTAAAAGCTGGAAAATATAAAGAGAAAGAAGCTGAGAATCTGCATGAGATTAAGAAACTTTATATTGATAAAGAAAGAGCTCCTCTCAATTCTCCCCTCGCTGCCTCAATTTCTCAGATCATCTGCCACTTTACCTTCCAAATGCTCAGGACTTAAGCTTCTGTACACAGCATTTAGACTAAAATGACTATTTAAAAAGGCTCAGACTAGACTTGAGTGCCAAGATTGTTGGACCAGGCTTATCTGAAAAATCCAAGAGTGTAACGGATACAAGAGAGGCAGGGGTGGGCAAGAAGAGAGAAAATTATGAAAGAGCAGAGTCAGGAGTGAGAGGGGAAGTGTGGTCCTGTGTGAGCGAGGTACCCAGATGGGTGGATACACCCAGAGAAGTGATCAAAGTACTCCTTAGGCTTGTAGCTCATCCTGGAGGAATTGCTGGACCACTTAACATCATTAGAGATTTAGGGAAGCTGGATTCTAGAGGTTGGTTGAAAAACAGACAGCTATTACAAATTTTTCAGATAATCAGAGGGACAGAGACAGAGAGAGAAGGTGAAGGGAAGGGAGGAAAAAAGAAGGAAGGGGAGGGGAGGAAGGAGAGAATGAGAAGGAAGGGAGAAGAAATCCGCCTAAGATGAGGCCAGACTTAAATGGTTGAACAGAGGCATACAGGCACAAAAATATTTAAGAAAAAACTGAATCTTAACCTACACAGTCCAGATTGTATGTATGTGTGTGCTTGTGTGTGTTTCTTTTGTACCTATAATTGATTCTATTAATATGGTTCAAACTACTGGTTATCTGGTATAATTGGTTTCCCACTACTAGAGGTAATTGGACTGAAAGTGTATTTTTTTGAGAGATGAGACAAGGAGGGAGACATTTCCCAAAACTTGTTTCCATACCATTAACCCCAAGATGTCAGGCCACATAGACTTTCTCCCAACTAGAACTAGAAGAGCTTACCTAAAACAAAGGATTTTTGAACCCAGGGAAACCAGAGCACTCAGCACAACCCTTTTAGTTTCTAAAAGACAAAGCCATGGTGGCCCGGAAACGTGACTTGCCAAAATTCATAGAATGAGTGAGTCAGAGGCTCAACTTGTATTAGAACTCATGTCCTCTCCCCTCCCACCCCATCCCAAGTCAATGTTATTGCATCAATGACATGGAATCATTTGGTCTTTCTTGTTGCAGACAATCCATAAAGCATCCTGTCAACATTCTCATTCATCTATTCATTTAACGATACTGAGTGTCTATTCTAGGCACTTTAGTGAGCGTGGATACTATATCTACCCACACAGGACACACAGAATTCTTTTTTAAATATGATCTTTAAAAATAGCCTCATAGTACTTTAACAATCAGTAACTTACCAGGAATTCACAATAGACACCTGATCTTATAACCATCCCGAAGAGTAAGGCAAATAGACTAAATATATGAGTTATATAAGGAGGAGGTCCATCAAAAGTAGATCCTGGTATTTCGTGGCTAAAAGATGGGTTCACAAGTTTCATTAAAATAGATTTAATTATTTATTTATTTATTTATTAGCTGAGCCATCCTGCCACCTGTTAGCAGCTTAATGGCAGCTCCGCTCGGGTTAGGCATCGAACTGCTGTTGCTCAGAGCTCAGGTAGCACTCTTGCGCTAGCTCTTAACCAACTGAGCCACTCGGCTGACCCTAAAATAGGTTATTTTTTAAACCTAGCCTTGCCACCAACAAGCTTTGTGCTTGTTGGTGTCTTGTGGGGAAATTTCCAATTTCTTTCATTTTTCCGTAGGGTTGTTGCTATCTGTGAATTCAGTGGAGGGCAGTCCAGCGCAGTGTATTATATGTAGGAAGATTATCATTACAAGTAGCAATAACTTTTTCAGGAATCTTCATTGCTGTGGCTTAGTATTTTTACAAACCAATATATTTGGGAGCTCTGTAATTTAAGAAGCCTTAAAGGAAACCAAGGTCTGTGAAATCTTTACTTTTCAACCAAGGCTAAAACACCTTGGATGAATATTAGTCTGAAAAAGCTGGAGGGTATCATTACATTAACTCGTTGAGATCTAGTCAAATGTCTAAATACATTAGATGAAAGAGCTATAAAATTCATCAGTACTTAAGAATCATTGATAAGAAAGCCAAAAATAAGAAGTGATTACTTAAGGGGCGGCCAGTTAGCTCAGGTGGTTAGAGCACATTGCTCATAACACCAAGGTTGCCGGTTCAATTCCCACATGGGCCGGTTTGATTCCCACATGAACTGTGCCCTCCACAACTAGATTGAAGACAACTCCTTGATTTGAAGCTGATGGGTCCTGGAAAAACACACTGTTCCCCAATTAAAAAAAAATTTTTTTAAATAAAAAGATTTTTAATACCCGTTGTTGTTCTGGTGAATAGTTTCCTTTCCCTTTGAGGAAAGAGGGAGCAGACAACTTAGGATTCATTCTAAGATGTCTAAACATTTGCATTCTTTATGTTACAAAAGAACTTTGGTCAAAAATCCATGAACGCCTGACTTTTAGAACTAAAATAACATCACCCCCATTCAACTGGGACACCTTACTTCATTTAACGTTTTCCAATTATCACAGGGATATCTCAACCTTCTGAGCACAGAAAAACTTGGCCCTGTATCTATTTCTGCCAGCTATAAATACTGCTGTTATAGTACTTCTCATTTTCTCTAAAGCAGGGTTGAATTGTAAATGTTTTTGAAAATCATTGATGTACACAAGTTCATCTTTCTGAGAATATCTTTAGTCAATGAAAAGATTTCCATTTGATTGAACAAAAGATATTTCTGTGAAACAAAATCGAAAGGCCAGGGATATCCTAAGCAAAGTTTTCTTTAACACACTCTAGTTTTCATGCCTATCACAATCTTATGCAGCCTTCAAAAGAAGCAGAATAAAGTGCTTGTAGATATATATGAAATCAGGAAAATATCTACTTATGACTCAGTCTGTTTTTATTAATAATTTATTGAGGTGAAATTCATATCCGAAAAGGTCACTCTTATTTTTATTTTTATTTTTATTTTTTAGAGGGCAGTGTCACTGGCCCTCACATGTGGAACAGAACCGGGGCCGCTGGCTTCCGAAGCCAGCGCTTAACCACCGCGCCACTTGGCTGGCCCAAGTCACGTTTATTTTTAAGCATAGTTGATAGCATATACTTTAGAGAAAATGTTCAAATATTGAAGGAGTTTACAGTGGAGCTTCTGTGCTTTCTTTGAATCTAGTGAAAGATCAGAAACCCAGTGAAATGCCCCTATGGAGGAGAAAAAGGAGGATGGGCCAACCTTCTCCAGTTCTGTAGGTGAATTGCTTTCATGCTTCTGGGAGTTGTAGGGAAGAAGCGGCCATTTAAAAGATGAATGCACACCGCTGGGATACATGGGGTTCCCTCGCTCTCAGTCTATTTAAAAGATCTAACTACAGTGGTGAGGGGGTGGGGAGTAGGAAGCAATGAAACTGCTGTGCTTTTGCCAAGAATTGTCATTCCTTTTTGAAACTCTGATTTTCAGTCCAGTGAAAAGTCCTTTTTTAGTTTCTGGGCAGTGGGGAGCACAAATATATGATGACTAAGCAATTCTCCAGGGGAATGTGAAACATCAAGAGTGATCTTGCAAATTCTGGCAGAATGGTCGTAAGGGAACTTGGTTTTCCCCTTCAATTGAAGGGTACCGTGTATTGCTGCAGCAACAGAGTTATAATAAGCAGGAAAGAAATGCTCATTGGTTGGCTTACTACATAAGAAAACCAAATAACCTATTCTGAAAATTTGAATAGTATTATTAGCTTTTTAAATAATAGCTAGTGATCAAGACATAGGTCTTCAGTTTACGTTCATATATTATTTATTTAACATGTACAGCCCACCTGCTTCCAAAAGAATATAATGTGGCATAAAGTACTATTGGAGAACTCATTTTCCATTCAAAAGAGTTATTTTGAATATTTATTTTATTTTGTATATTTGTAACTCTATTTGTCCTACAAGACAGATAGAGAAAAAGCAAAGGGTATTATTGTATTATAATTTGCACCTTCTAACAGACAAAAGTCAGCATAGGAAAGCTCTTGTCTGTTTTGTTCACAGCTGAATCTCCAGTTTGTAGAATGGTGTCTGGCACATAGTAGATATTCATTAATATTTCTTGAACGAATCCAAATTTAAACACCTCAATTAGTGTCATTTTAGAAAAATGATTATAGACAAAGAAGTCAGGGATTTCATTTTGTCAACTTTTGTTAAAATCCTTTATTTCCCAGTGATGGACTTCACGAATATCTGACTAAGACAAGCATATGTTTCCCCAACACCTAACTGAATAACTGACTTCATTTGGTGAGGTTGATCACAAAAACTAATTATGGAAATGAATGAGCAGGGGTCAGACAAGGACGGAAGTCACTAAACTATAGAAATGGCATTATGATAATAGTAATTTCAAAAGCATGTAGAGGGCCGGCCGAGTGGCACATTGGTTAAGAGCTGGTTTTGGGACGCCAGCAGCCCCGGTTCGGATCCCACGTATGAGGGCCAGTGACATTGCCCTCTACAGCTAACAACAGCTCCACCTGGAGCTGGGTTGTGTGAGCCCCAGCCATGGTGTTGGCTGCAGCCCCTGCTGCAGTGGGCTGCCATAGGCTACAGTGAGCGGCTGCCATATGCTACAGTGAGCCGCCGGCAGCCAGCATGAGCTGCCAATAGCCGCGGTGAGCTACCATCCGATCTGCCTCACCCGGGAAGAGCGCAATGATGATACCAACATGGGCCAGTGAAGCAACATCCTCCGTAACTAGACTGAAGAACAAAAAGGCGGCAACTTGTCTGTTCCCCTTCCCCGATTCCTCAACGCTGTTCCCCTCCCCCAATTCCCCAATAAAATCTTTTTTTAAAATATTTAAAAAAATAAAAGCATGTAGAAATTCAATAAATCTAAGATAAAAATAACTGACTTATATTTATCTTATCTATGGATTGGCTACAGTCATGTTAATAAAGTGATTTTATTTATTTATTTATTTATTTATTTATTTTTTTGAGGGCAGCATCACTGGCCCTCATATGTGGGACTGAACAGGGGCCACTAAAGTTATTTTTAAAATACATATTTCTGCTTCTCTGTTAGTAAAAGAGGTGAAAATATTCCTGGGGATTATTGGAGTCTCTCCTCTTCCCTCTATTAATACTTCATCTGTATAATGGGCCCCAGGGCCTAAAGTTGTAGGTTAGGATGACTAGTTCCTTCATTATTTAAGGAAGGAAGCCCCCTTCCTCAAACTGGGTCTTGCAAGAGCCCAGGGTTGAGATAAGACACATACATATGTATGCTGGCCCATCTGTCAGGGCACATGCTGGACAGAATAATGTGACTAAACTCTTTCAGAAAGCCTTTGGGTATGGTACACATAGGTAGACTGAATCAAGGTCAAAGTCATTAATTTCCAAGCAAATACCAGCTGAGAGTCAGCTCTGGGGGAAAGGGGCTCCACCCTTGAGCAGTGGGTGCAGATCCTCTGATGAGCACTGCCTGTTCACTACCTCTCCAAGTGGAATGTTCAAAGAAGGAAAAGGTGGGCAAGGTGAGAGAGACACTAAATCCTGCCCTTGGACAGGTCTCTGTGCCTATAGGTGCCACTGAGCTGGGATCAAAAAGGTGGGACTCCCCATCAGGCTGCTGAAAAGGCTGAAATCACACACCAAGACATGAGAGGGACCAGGCGGCTTCTTCCGCTAACAACTGGAGAAAAAGATAGACCAGCAGGCAGCTAATACATCTGGGAAAAGATAGAAAAGCAGTCTACCGGCAGACAACCCCTTGTATGACCATGAGAGGGGAATTCCTCTCAGTTAAGAGTTTGCAAGAGGAAACCACAGATTGAGCTGCTGGAGAAGGTAGTCAGGGCCAACCAGCAGGAAGAAACGCTGGAGCCCAGAGAACCAGGCAGAAAACTGTCCCCTCCCTCCCTCCCTCCCTCCCTCCGTTCCTTCCTTCCTTCCTTCCTTCCTTCCTTCCTTCCTTCCTTCCTTCCTTCCTTCCTTCCTTCCTTCCAGATACCACAAATTGTCTCTTGTTGGACACTCAGGAATACAGGACACGATTCGGAAGCCAGCGGCCCCGGTTCAGATCCCACATATGAGGAGGGCCAGTGACACTGCCCTCAAAAAAAAAAAAAAAAAAAAAGGAATACAGGACACGGTAAGTATTGTATTTCACTTACTATACTCTTCCTACTATACTGAATAGTGATTAGTAATTTATTTTATTTTTTTTTGAGGACAGTGTCACTGGCCCTCATATGTGGGACCCGAACCGAGGCCCCTGGCTTCTCAAACCAGCGCTCAACCAATGCGCCACTCGGCGAGCCCAGTAATTTATTTTTTAAATTCAACCACATTCATGAATTATATTCTAAGTCAGTAGCACTCGATATATTTTGTTCAGTGAATAAATGATTGAGAAAAACCTTCTTCATCTACTTTAATAAGTGCTCTTCCCCAAATATTGTCACCCTTGGCCTATTTACCTTGTTTTTCCATCACCTGACACGTATTTTTATTTCATTAACTGAGTCTTCCTTTGGACTACAAACTTTCTGATAGCAGAACCTTGTCACTTTTGTACAATCCTCAAAGTCTTGGTAGCTAAAATAGTGCTGGCACATAGTTGATGCTCCAAAAATATTTATTTGTAATTAAGTGACTAAATGTCACACTATGTTAGTGATCAGAGAGCATGTAAATGGGCTGCACCCAGCTCACTGGCTGGGTAGCCCTGCTTTGCTCTGAGAAAATAATGCTTGGAGTCTGCATCAAGCCACTCTCCAGCAGTCATATTCCTCTGTCCCCTTACATTTATGAGTGGACAGCATACACAGTTAATATGTCAATTCAAACATCATCATAACCATGTGAGAAACACATCACTGTGCCTGTTTTATAACTGAGACAATTGAGAAAACATAAAGGGGTCCAGTTTATCCAGCTTCTAAATGACAGTGCCCACCCTCAACCCCACTCCTCATCCAGTGCTTTTCAATATAGAGTGTGGGAAGCCAATATTCCCTGGTGTATAAGCAAGGGCTGTAGAGTTAGAGGTGTGGAGGTCTGAATCTCTGCTCTGCCACTTCATTAATCATCAGCTCTTGACTTTAGGCAAATCAGCCTCAGTTTCCTTACGTATAAAATGGGGGGAATATTAGGTCTATCTCATTGTGTTGTTGTAATAATTAAACAAATTAATATATATGAAGTTCTTAGCAAAGTCCCTGACATATTGTAGATGCTCAGAAAAAAGGGTAGCTCTACTACTTTTCTCATCCAAATCATTTTCATCATCAATATCATCTCAGAGTAATTTCTACATTATTGTTAGATTAAGTGAAGACATATTAATAAGATAAATATCAAAGAAGGTTTGGCTGTGAGACCTTATTTATCTCCACAATTGCTGGTATCCCCACACTGAGAGGGGAAGAGTCCAGTTCCTTAAATCTATAGCACTACTGAGCAATCTGTCCTCAAAAAGATAAGCAGAAAACTGTCTCAAATGTGCCATAATACTTACTCTGGTTCTTTCTTATCCTTCGGAAGGGGGCAGATCTGTCTACACTGTCAACGATAAATCATAATGCCACTCCTCTACCACCTAACATACACTAATTCTATCTCTTATCCATCCCGAAACCTCCACATGGTCCAGCATCTTGTTGAAGGAAATCCACTTAAACTAGAAGTCTATTCATTCTCAAAATATATACTCTTCACCTGACAACCCCCATCCCACAAAAAATCTCATTTGGCTACTATTTCATATATCTTTCTCACTGATTTCACTGTATCTTAGAAACATCCAGTAAAACAATTGCCTGTGCAGATTCGGAGATCTACTCTATGTACTCATGTCTGATAAAAGCTGTGAATACAACTGCCAAACATTTCGTGGGGGATTAGATTAGGAGCATCTGTTCCTGAGGAAAGAGAGGCATCATGATTTGGGATTTCCACCTCTATCCAATGTACCCCCCACTAGAGAGTTAGTAAAGCTCTTTTGAATGTCATTGTACTTAATATATAGTGAGAATACATAATATGTCATCAGAGTGTATGTCTTTATAAGACCTAGCTGAATGGAAAAGAACTCAGAACACCAGAAAGACCTACAAATGGTAGAATGGGTCTTAAACCTAGGCCTCCAGTCTCCCACATTTTAAGAAAACAAACAGAGAATTCAATATAAGAATTCAATACTCGACACTCAGAAAATATTACTATGTAATAAATAATCCTAATATCAGCACTAAGACTATTTGAAGGACTTTTTAATTAACAGAATTAGTCTGCATTTTAGATCTTCTGATTGGGTGGCTCTAGAACCCCTATGTAGGAGGCAGGAATGTGTTTGGAGGAGGAGGAGCCAGGTGATTTTTCTTGAAACCACACTTGTACAACAAATGTATTGCCTTTACAATATGCTTATTTATATTAGGTGGTTAGTGGGATGATTTTGCAGAGACACTGCTATCTATCAACATTAATTTGCACATGCCTGAATGTTCTACATCAATCACGAAGTAAGCAATTGCCCATTACAACAGTACTTGAGAAATCTAAAAAAAGTACAAGTATGTTTTCTCTTTGATTTTAGAAGACATGTTGTTGTATTCTTCCACATGTGGAAAAAACAACTGAATTTTTTTGTCAGGGAGGGTGGGTGCCAGATAAAGGGCATACAGTTTGAGGACAAATAGACTTCTATTTTAACTATATTTCTATTCCTGTACTGCTAAACAGTTTAAGGGCAAAATATACAAGACTAGAAAACTCTGGGATCATAGTTAAGTCTAAATTTGCTTATGATGTTATTATCCTTGTCATCCTTCCTTTCTTGCCACTCCCTTTGTTTTTGGCATCCATTTCTCTGTTGGTTATCAGTCACTGGCACTCATTGATTACACATTCCCTGGCATGGCTTTGGGGTCAAATGATTTGAGTTCAAATCCTGGCTCAGCCACTATTTAAATGTATGACCTGGGGCAAACTACTTAATTTCTTTAGAGTTCAATTTCTTCATCCCTCATTGGGATACTTACACCTACTGTGCAGAATTTTCTTGAAAATGAAAAATGGTATTGGTAAAGTGCCTTGTACTTAAGAACTCAGTAAGTAATTGCTTATAAGAAGACAGTATAACTGAAGTGAAAATTGCTACTTTTTGGAGACCAGGGATTAGGCACATTATTGGATAAATATTTTATGTTTTTCTATCTTTGATAGATCATAGAGGAATTTTTTCAGGGCTATGCACATTTCATAAAATAAATGCCCCCCTTCAAAAAAACAAAACTCTTTAAAAATTATTTAAAAAATACCTTCAGATCCTTAGTGAATGTAATACTAATAATACATTGAAAAATTATATAGTACTCTGTACCAAGCACTTTATTATGTTTTTATATATATGTACACAAAAATATATTATATATATATATATATATATATATAAACTAATTTAATTCTAAGAAGGCTATGCAGTGGGTATTATTATTTTATAACTAAAGGGACAACTTACTTGCTCCAAGTCACACAGCTAGTAAGGGGCAGAGCTGAATTTGAACTCAAAATACTTGAACAGGTTGCATATGAGGTAAAATCACCCTAGGAAAACAGGGCTGATCTACATACACAGGTTTTTCCCTCAAGCCTCCCAGACAAGGTGTAAAGTGGAGTGGAGGGTGGAAGAATCCAGAGCATGCCTTTGTCATAGCCAGTGCCTGCCCATGCTGGGCTAGTTCCGAATGTCTAAAGGACCAGGCTTCCAACCTGTCACTGCCATTGCATCTTCCTCTTTCAAAATCTCTCTATGACAGAAAAGTACAAATAAAACTCCAAAGCAAGGGCTGAGGTATCAGAACCTCATCACCCAGGTGATGCTATGACTCATTTCCCTTGTGAAGATTTTGACAGGGAAGATTCACACTTGAAATGTTGACAACAACCCAGAGACCAAGTTTCCCATTAATTCTGAAAGGAGAGAGAAAATATCAGAGAGCAGAGAAAGCAACACTGGAGGAAATGGGAGGGATGGGGTCTCAGGTCAGGCATTATGGCTATTTAATTAAATAAGAAAAGCAGATGAATAAACTAGAGTCATCCTTATGCATTCTTATCAGAAAGAAGGGGGTAGAGCAGGTGGTCAAGGGCAGGTTCTGTGATTTAATCCCGAGTCTGTGAGTTTAAATCTAACCAGAGTTCCTGAATTAAACATTGCCTTTTCCTTGAAACACCTATGGCTGTTATTTTCCTGACAATTGTCGAGCAGCAGATAGAGAAATCCATCTAGAACTATTCCATGGATATCAATCATACTTCTTGTTCTGATTATATTCTCCAGAAATGTCATATTGTTTATGCCACATAGCTTATTGGAGGAATTCAGAGATCACGCGCAGCATGACACAGAGAACCAGCACACCTCCCACTTTATGGCTCTACAGGGAGAAACGCTGCACCCTTCGGAGCTATCAGAGAGAGAAAATTACTTCTTATCTGTTTTTAAAAGTAGGCAGGCAAATTCTACAATGTCTGAATGAGTCCATAGGAACCCGCTATCCAGGGATTTAAAATAACCTGATCTTTGAGTCAGAATAATTCAGCTAAATTAGGTAAAAATTGTAAAATATGTTAAGTCTGATTCTGAGGTCTTGAGGCCAATGAAAATTACCTTTCTTCTTGATGCATAGACAACTATGAGATGTGCCACAACTCTCTCATCAGCGATGTCGCATGACCCAAAGTGTCACAGAGAGCCAAATCTGTGCCCAGCACTGTGACACTGCAAAAAAATGAGAATCTTTACAGATGTGTCCTAACCTGGGAGCTTTGGAAACTGTCCTGAGCTCGAACGTTCCAGGAAAGTAGCAATCACTCTTTCCACACTTCTGATTCATTCATCAGAAGTGATTGATTCCCTATATTCCTGTCAGCTCAGGACTAGACCCAAGACTAGGAATAAAGGATTCCCCAGGCAATCCAAAAACCATTTGTCCCTGTGGTTTGGGCAATGCAGCAGCTCCAGGCTACAACAGGGGTCTGCAAACTGCAGCTCGCAAGACACATGCAGCTCTTTGGGTAGGTTCCATCTCAAAAGTTTGCCAACCCCTGGAACAGCCAATCCTGTCCCTCACAACAATTTAAAAATTATTCAAGAGCCGTAAATATGTTTTTACCTAATCACCATTATGTGAATAATACCCTTTAAAATTTTTATAAATGAAACTATGATAGTTTTATTTTCATTTTCAAGTTTATTTCAGAGCCAGTTCGCAAGCTGCAGTTTGCTGACCCCTGGCGGCTCTTCCATCTCAAAAGTTTGCCGACCCCTGAGCTAGAATAATTCCCTAGTTTTCGAAGTCATATCAAAGCCCAGTGAGCTTAACAAAATAAAACTGCCTAGGACCTATATAGCTTTTGTTATATCAGTCCAACTCTGCCACCCAGAAACATACCACAGAAGGTTTAAATCACTATGGAGAATCAAGGTAATAATGGGAGTGGCTGGCAATGATGGGAGAGAGGGTGTGCAGGAAAGACTAGACAAAGATTCTCCTTTTACCAAAATTCTGAAATTCTACCTTGGAACATCATTCCCTTATTTTGTGGTTTAAAACAGACACTGAAAGCTAATACTATAGATGCTCTCTTAATTGGTCTATCTTCTCTATGCTACACATTTTATCAGATTGAGCTAAAATAGAATTATGGTTTTATAACATGCCCACTCCCAACCACCCCAATCCCATCCCTCCCCCCAAAAAAACTTTAAATATTCCCATTGCTTATCAAGCTAAGAAGATACTCATTTTAGTATTTGAGAAATTCATGGAATGGACCCAGCCTGCCCTTTGTACTTCTCTTGGGAGCACACCCCTTACTTTAGCCAAGAAATCCACATCCTCACTTCACGCTCTCACTTCATGAGTTCTCTGACTTCACTTCCACTGTGGCCCCTCTCAAACATTTCTCTTTCCTATGTGTCTGATGAAGCCCTACATACCTTTTACAGCTCATCCCAATTCTCACATCCTTGATTGGAAAGTTTTCTTGCATCACCCTAAATGAACAATCCAGGGGCCAGCAAACTTTTTCTGCAAAGGGCCAGACAGTAAGTATTATGGTTTTCTAAGCCATATATATGGTCTCTGTTGCAACTACTCTGTCATTGTGAAACAAGGCCCGGTTGAGACCCCAACAAAAGAGGCCTTGCATGTCCCTGGCCTCGCCTCTCCCTGCCTTAGAGCTTTACAATTGATCAACCCCCTCCCTGCAGTTAGAGTTTGGAATATCCCCTGTCCCAGTTCTCTGCTTTAGATAATTATCCTGAAACTTATGTTTGCTTATGATCACAATACCACATGCTTACTGATCACAATCTCTGTGGCCTAGCATTCTTTCCAGGTTACTGTCATCACTGCTCCTGGGTTGATGACTATGTTGGAAAGCCACATCGCCAGAAGGAGGAACCATCATGTGGCCTCTGGAGGAATGTCCAGGTTTTCCCTTAAATATCTCAGGCTGATCTGAGACTGTTAAGGCAGTTTTTGGAGGTGTTGACCCTCTGCCTTCCCAGACCACTGGTGCCCTGATAATAAACACTTATTCTATGACCCAACTCATGTATCAGTCTATTGGCTGACAGGCACAAGCAGCATGAGCCCAGGACTCGTTTGGCCTACAGTTTCAATTGTAGTGTGAAATAAGCTATAGATACTACATAAATGAATGAGCATGGTTGTCTTCCATAAACTTTATTTATTTATTTATTTTAAAGATTTTTTTGGGGGGAATTGGGGGAGGGGAACAGCGTTGGGGAACCGGGGAAGGGGAACAGACAAGTTGCTGTCCTTTTGTTCTTCAGTCTAGTTGAGGAGGACATTGCTTCACTGGCCCATGTTGGTATCGTCACTGCGCTCTTCCCGGATGAGGCAGATCGGTTGCTGGCCTCTGGATGGTCGCTCACCATGGCTATTGGCAGCTCACGCTGGCTGCCGGCCACTCACTGTAGCCTATGGCAGCCCACTGCAGCAGGGGCTGCAGCCTACACCGTCGCCAGGGCTAGCAGCCCAGCTCCAGGTGGAGTTGCTGTTAGCTGTAGAGGGCAGTGTCGCTGGCCCTCATATGTGGGATCCGAACCAGGGCTGCTGGCTTCCCAAAACCAGCTCTTAACCAATGCGCCACTCGGCCAGCCCTTCCATAAACTTTATTTATGAACACTAAATTTGAATTTCATATCATTTTAAAGTATCACAAAATATCATTCCTTTTGATTTTCTGTCAAATACATTATAATGTAAAAACCATTCTCAGCCTACAGGCTGTAGATTGTCAATATCTGGGGCAGGGGATACCTTTATGTTAAAATCTCACTGCATCCTTGGTTTGTTTTTGTTTGTTTGGTTTGGTCTTCATTATAGTTATTAGTGTACTTATTCCCCAAACTTTCCATTACTCTGTAAACTATTTGAGGACAAGAATATTCTCATTAATAATAGAGTCTATGATATTACAATTTATATTAAGAATACATACTTGGTCCTTGTTCCCATTTCTGTGACAGAGATCCTAAAACCCTTGGAATTTCCTGTGATGAAGGTATCTTTTTGTTATGTTGAGGTAACTTTTGGACCTCACCTAAAGATAGGTTGGGGTTCCTTGCCAGAACTAACCCAGTGCTTAGAGGGTTGGAACTTGCAGTTTCCCTTCTGACCTTTTGGGAGGGGAGAGGGGCTGGAGGTTGAATCAAAATACCAATGGCCGATGATTTCATCAATCATTCCTATGTTATGAAGCCTCCATAAAAACCCAAAAAGGGGGCTGGCCAAGTGGCTCAGTTAAGAGCTCACTCAAGAATGTGAGCTCTGAGCAACAGGGTTGCCAGTTCAATTCCCGAACTGAGCTGCCAACAGGTGGCAGGATGGCTCAGCTAAAAAAAAAAAAAAAAAAAAAAAATCAAAAAACCCAAAAAGGTAAGGTTTGGAGAGCTTCCAGGTGAACAAGTATAGTTAGTTACAGGCGGAGGGGCAGGTTCAGAGAAGGCACGGAAACTCCTCACCATTTCTTCATTATCTTGCCCCCTGCAACTCTTCCATCTGACTGTTCCTGAATTATTTATATATATATATAAATCAGTAATCTAGTGAGTAAACAGGTTGCCAAGTTGTGTGAGCCGCTCTAGCAAATTAATTGAATCCAAGGAGGGGGTTGTGGGAACCTCTGATTTATAGCTAGTCAGTCAGAAGTAAATATAGGTAACAACCTGGACTTGCAATGGGCATCCTGAGTTCGAGGGCACCAGGAAAATCTCCAATTCGTAGCTGGTCATCAGGAGCAAATGTTAACAACCTGGGCTTGTGGTTGTCGTAGTAAGTTGAGGGTAGTCTTATGGGGTTAAGCCCAGATACCTATGAAATCTGATGCCATCTTCGCGTAGATAGTGTCAGTACTGAGTTGAATGGTAGGACACCTAACTGGTATCTGGAGAATTGTTGTTAGTGTGGGAAGCCCCTCTCTCCACACTGGAAACTGGAATTGAGTTCAAGATCTTTTTAGAGGATAACATTAATTAATCATTATGTGCCAGGCATGGAGTTAAGTGCTTTGCATGGTGTGGGGTTCAGAACAAGCCACCCCAAGAGGTGCTCCTGTAGTATGCAGGCTATTTTGAGCTAACAGCAATTTTAGCCTCAGGCTGGAGAGAAACTTCTGCCTCTCCCTTTAACTACCTAAAATAACTTGAACTAGTGACTTTACCCATAATAACTGATTATCAGCGATAACCTAGACCCACCTATATGTCAGGGCAAACTTTTATTTACTAAATTTACTAAATATCTGCTCTTCTTATCACCTGCTCTTCTTATGAACCTCTAAGGTGTATTACCTAATCTCTAGCTCAGAATGTCATATATACCCATGTTCCCTTTCTATCTCTGAACCTCTCCTGCATGTGGGGTCTCTGGCTCTCTCATATATGAAGGGGTTCTCATACATATACATATGTATTAAATTTGGTTATTGTCTCTTGCTAATTTGTCTCATGTCTATTTGATTATTATATTAGACCAGGCAGAAAAAACTTGAGGTTAAAGGAAAGTTTGTTCCTCCCCCACAATGGAAAATCTCATAACAAATGTATAAGTAGTGGTTGTATTATAATTATAATGTATGAGGTATTATTATTTTTACACATGAGGAAATTAATACTAGGGGAGGTACCATATTTAATAAGTATAGATATAGGATTTTACAATTTAGGTAGTCTGACTATAGTGCCCACCCTCTCTACCCCCCTATTACTAGGCCTCTCTACCACTGCTCCATATAGTAAGGCCTCAATAAATGCCTGGCGAATGCATATTATAGTTTAGATTAAATTCTGTTACTTCCCTGAGAACAGCTTATGGTAAGAAAGAGGCACCTCTGAGTCAGGCAAGCTTCAGAGAACGAAGAAATGGTCGCCACTGAAGCTTTCTTGCTGCAGGTCCTCTGCCCTGTTATCACCTAGCTAACTGCTGAACTCAGATGCTGCACAAAGGCACTCAACACCTGAATTGACTCATAGGTATTGCGTGCAGCTTGAGAAGCGCAGGACAGAAGTGAGTGGTGGGAAATGCACAGAGCCTTGCTGAGGCCCAGATGAAAGGCCATGCCTATGAGCTAGCAGCATGCCAGCTGCACTCCCAGAAGGAGAGAAAGCAGCTGCAGCTGGGAGGACACTTGAGTGAGAGGAAAAAAAAAAAAGACTTTCTTTTGAATCATCAGAGTTGAGCAAGTTGCTTATGTGTGAAAGGTTTTGTGAAATCAAGGGAGATGGTGCTATCTCACTAGACATAAGATCATACCCTCCAGCTCAAGATACCTATCTCTGGGGGCTATTTCTAATTGTCTCAGGGCTGGGTGAGGAGAAGGCAGTGAAAGGCATCTGGATTAGCTGAGGGAGCACAGTGACCTTGTAACAGGGTAAAAAAGGCAGGGTGTCTCTGAATCCCCAGGGCTGTTCTATCAGTGAGAAAGAAAAGGAAAGGCAAGGAGAAAAGATGCTGTTTACAATTTTTCTGCTCCACACCCGCAGCAGCAGCATCTGGACCCACGAGAGCTGGGTGACAATGCATCTCACTCCGCCCCAGATCTGCTCCTCAGGCTCTTTATTTTAACAAATCACAGTGTGAAATGTACTGGCCTATAACACTCAGACTAAACACACCTGTCCTGGGCAGGCCACAGATCCTCATGACTATCTAAACGAAAGTACAATTTCAGAGGTGCCTCTGTTATGAAATTCAGAAAATAAGCAGCAGGTAAAGTATTGTAGCAAAAGCCCTGAATTAGAAATGAGGAGGCCAGGACTGCAGATCTGACATGTTCCTACCTGACTGGACCATAGTGGAAGTCTCTTCACTTCTCTGGGCCTTGGTTACTGTGTCTGTGCGTGAAGGGGGCTAAGACTCCCTTAGACTTAAGACTCAAACATTCTAAGTCTGAAAGTCCTAATTGTGTGCAAATTCTGTCTATATATGTTCTGCTTTCCTATTTCCCGTCAAACAAACAAACAAACAAAAACAATAAAAGGAAGAAAGCCTCAGAGAAGTTGGCTGTGATCTCTAATCTTACTCTGTAATGACAGAGTACCCCTATGCCCTTTGGCCTCTACTGTCACTTAATGTCTAAAATTAGTTATATACATTGATCATATCATGAGATAAAGATCTCTCTCAAATGTGCCAGTTTCCAGAGAAAATCACCAAACTGATATATCCAATATATCACTGTAAAGCACAGAATGTATCCATTGGCCAGCCTCCCATGCACTGAGACTCTTGACTCTGCACAGCCCAGGATGACTTCATTCATATGCTCCCGTGAACTAGTAAATGACCCACCTCATCCGGAAAGCAGGCAGCACTTTCCTTTAGGCACCTAATTCCAGCCCTCGAAGAATGCAGGAACAAGTCATTCATCAGTCAGCAAAAAGCTGCACTTTCCCCACTTTCCCCAAAGCCTTTACATGAGAGAGTGACGTATTCTAATTATCTGACAATTTTGAAAGCCAAATTGTCAGTGTGTGTGAAAAACTCTGAATGAAATCTACTGTCCTAGTTGAAGGGGAGAAAAAACTGAGACTGCTAAAAATAAATAAATAAGATATGCAAACCACTCACTCGCTGCCACAGTTGGTTTCAACCTATTTTAGCAAGAAAAAGAGGTCAGAACACAGGGAGAGGAAGTTCCACCCCCCAATCAACTTCCTACCCTGGACACTTGCAAGTCTGGCTGGTCTCCTCCATTCTCCCAGCTCTCTTCACGGTCTTTCCCCCTCCAGGGCTGGGGACCCGCCTAGGCCCTAAGTAGCTCAATGACT
This sequence comes from Aselliscus stoliczkanus, assembly GCA_033961575.1. Taxonomy (NCBI): domain Eukaryota; kingdom Metazoa; phylum Chordata; class Mammalia; order Chiroptera; family Hipposideridae; genus Aselliscus; species Aselliscus stoliczkanus. The sequence continues at coordinate 69,412,731 of CM066729.1, forward strand.
TGACACCTAGGCTTTCTCCTTTTCTTCCTTCAGCTATCCTCTCAAGTGGACTCGAGGTTATTTTACAGTCAGAAACAAAGTCCATCACAGCGTTAAGTGTTCAATACATAGTGTTGAAATAAATTTCTTTCTAGGGCCAAGATGGAGCTACTCCTCCCCAGGCATTCCATGTCAGCAAACGAAAATGTAAGTAATTTTTATGTCCTTGTAAATACCCCTCTTGACCAGATATGTAGTATATCCACTTAGCCAATCCCAAATGTCAAGCCAACTCTAGACTCTATACTTACTTCTTTGTTCCTGTAGACGAAAAGTGGGTCATCTATTAAACCTGACAAGGTCAGGGGAGGCCTGCATGGTGGGTCTGGAGGCACACAGGATGGTCTGAAGTAAAAATTCCTAACTAAAAGCGGGTCATGGCAGGTAGTCCTGTCATAGGATTGTAGCTTCCTTGCAACGACCTTGACAACGATCAATCTTTACCTTAAGTGAGCCTGTCTATTGTCTTTTTGCGATAACATAACCTTTGAAATGTCAGCATAATCTTTTCCAGACCCCCTTGAAGGCACAACTGCCAGCACAGTACCCCTCATTGTTATTTTGCTGCCTTCATACCATCTCTATATGCTGTAAATGTTTACTATCCTGAACCCACCAAGATAAAAGAAATGTCTCCCCATTTTGCTTTTTATCCAATCCCAGAGATTTCCCAGCTTTGCTTTTTCCTGCCCCCTTAGTCTACTACCAATAGATTTCATGCAACCATCCTTATGTATGCTCCTTTAATTCTAATGTATAAAAAAGGGGGCAAAACTGCCATTCTCAATCCATTGAGATTTGCTTACCGGCAATTGTCATCAATTTTGACTCAAATAAACTAAAAAAAATCTCTACATGTTTGGAAGTTTCTTACATGGCCATTATTTATTCCTTTTTTTTTTTTTAAGATTTTATTGGGGAATTGGGGGAGGGGAAACAGACAAGTTGCTGTCCTTTTTGTTCTTCAGTCTAGCTGTGAAGGACGTCGCTTCACTGGCCTATGTTCGTATTGTGATTATTATGCTCTTCCTGGGTGAAGCAGTCGCTTGCTGGCCATTAGCCGCTCACGAAAGCGCATGCCAGCCCCACTGCAGTCTACGCCGTCGCAGGCAACTCACGGCAGCCCAGCTCCAGGTCAAGCTGTTGTTCACCATCTTAGCTGTAGAGGGCAGTGTCACTGGCCCTCATGTGGGATCCGAACCAGGGCCCTGCTGCTCAGAGCTGGCATCCCAAGCCAACTCTTAACCAGTGTGCCACTCGGCCGGCCCAATCACTTATTCTTTATCCTATAAAAGCTTCCACCTTCTGCTCCATTTTGCAGTTCTCTGAACCCTTGGGAAGGGAGACTGTGGGTTTCATGAAGCGTTAAATAAAGTCTGTTTGTACCATCTAAATTGTCTTTTTAAAATCATTTTTAAACAATATTATTGAATGAATGAACCAATAAGTGCTGGTGTCACACGTTTCCAAGCTAAGAAAAAAATCTCACACCAATTCTAAATTTAGCCACACCTGCAGAAGTCACCTAACCTCTCCCCACCTGCTTCATTTACCTTACCCCCAACATTGAAAGAAGGAAGGAAGGAAGGAAGAAAGGAAGGAAGGAAAGAAGGAAGAAAGGCTCATTGCAATTGTCTCTGGAAACTGCATTCCATTGTGGGAAACAGAAAGCTCACATGAAGATTAGAAAACTTTTAATAATAAAGAATCATTATCTATGGGCGCAGCTCTTAGCTGATTTTTTTCTCTTCTGCTATATTCTTAATGACAGGGGATTCCTGTTTTGTTTCCAAAGGTCTTTTCTTGCAGACATAAAGGCACCTCCCTGCCAACCCCTTTGCCTCTTTCCTTCCCGGTGCTAGAGAAACTGGTGCCAACAGCCATAGGAATGCTAATGTGTTCCTTGCAGCCCCTAGCAAAGAAAAACTGGGAGGGACAAGAATGCAACTTCCAATTGACCCAGCTTTCTCTCCTCTTCCCTCCCCGGCCACTGTGAAACCTTGACCTGACGGAGGGCTCCGTTTCTGGAGGCTGGTTGCAGCTGCTATAGCAGGAGGTGAAGGTCAACAGACTAATGAAAGGCTGAGGGAGCTCGCAACGCCCCTCGCAACCGTGGCGAGGCCTGGCGCACCGGCTGATGCTTTTGTTGTCCCAGCCACTCAAAGAAGCAATTATCTCCCAAACAAGAGTCTGTGGAAGTTGGTTAAATTAAAACTCCTCCCCAAGGTTTAAGGCATTGGAGGAGGGGCTCCACCGGCGACTCCCTCCGGGTGGCCGGCAGAGGCCACGCCTCGCGCGGCGTCCGAGCCACGCCCTGCGGTCCCTGCAGCCCTAAGGGTCCAGGAGGCCAGGCTCGGCCCGCCACGCCCGCAGCCCGGCCTGGAGCAGGGATGGGGCGCGGGGAAGGGCTGACTGGTAGCAGCCGCACAGAAACAAAGGGATGAGGTCACCCTGAGAGGCTGCATGGAACGCTGAAAGGAGGCAGAGAATGAGAAAGTGGGGACGGAGACCAGGGGGAGGAGGGGGCCGGGAGGCAAAGGTTGAGGAAAGAAGACCAGACTTGGGGAAGGGAAACCAAGCCGATTTCTGCGCAGGAGAGAAACCGTGGAGAGACACAACCAGCCCTGCTTAGGAAAAATTAAAAAGTTTGCTTAAACCCTCTTCTTGGCTCCTCATCATATTGTTCCACAAACTCCCATCATTTGGGTCAATTCTTTGCATTATTTATATGTAATCCGAAGTCTTATGCAGTGTACCTCATACGGTTATTTTTCTGTTAAATATCCATAACTTTACCATTTTTGGGTAATGAACACCTCTGACATTCCTAGAAAAGCTATGGATTACATAATACTTTAGATTCACAGACACCCTGAAGACAATCCTTAGGCCACTCCAAATAAAAAAAAAAAAACAAATTGTTTACAATGAGGACTGGATTCTGAAAGACCATGAGGTAGGGTGAGAAGTAGGGGAGGCATAGTCAAGAAGTATGTGGGCAGGTCAGTGAAGAAAATAAACTACTGGTCCTATTGTTTTGGTTTTGTCTGGGCTGATATCGAGGCAAATCAGGCAAAGGAGCGAGCCTATACCTCACTATATATTATTAATATATATATAATAAGAAAAATGTTTACTAGTATCCTAGGGCCACTCTTGTGACTGATGAGCCCTCCACCCGACTGTAAGTTCATTGAGGGCAGGAGTTTGTCCCATTGACCATTTCAGCATCAGTTCCTAGCATAGCTCATGGAACATAGTGAGGATAATTGTGTAATAAATGAATGAATTGCCAAATGATACATATATTCTCCCCTCTTCCCTATAAACTGACCGGTTCCCCAGAGGCCTTGGATTAATTTCGCCATCTGGTGGTAAATATGGGTAATTGACAAAAATCGCACCACCGTTCCTTTCTTTGGCCTGGAGATGAACATGTATACATCCAATAAGGTTTTTTTCCTGTAGACTTAAGAAACTCATGTCTCCTACACTTCCGCTCATCACCTGCTCACCATTCATTTCCTCTTTAATCCTCTTTTTCTCTGTTTTCTTCCTGCTCTGATAGCAAAACTCCCTCCACCTATGCCCCCATTCTAACTTTTGCCCAATAAGCATTGGAAATTTCCTTTCCAATCTCTCTTTTCATTCCACATGACAATTCTATTATGACACAAAAGTACCTAATTAACTAGAGTTTTGCTATAATTTTCATTCTCACTACTGTTCAATGGGACTAGCATAACACTTGACCAGTAAAAGGAAGTTGTGTGTGCGCGCGTGCACAGAACGTACGTGCATCCGTGTATATTTTTTTCAATTGAAATTAGATATAAAGAACTAGTTTTATTATGCTTCAAAACCCAGTAACATTATTGTTTCCTCCTGTGTCCCTATTACAACTGTACAGAATTTCAAGTACATTTCAGATCAACCTAAATTTCATGGACAGGTCTGGAAATCTTAAGACTGACTACTTTACATTATTTCGGTGGGGAAGGCATTTTAAGTTTCAAGTTTAACAATTTGTTTTTGAAAAAAAATCCATTTGTAACTAGGAAATTGCTCGCTTTTCTAAGAAACTGTTGTCTAAAATGCTATTCCACTAACACTTTTACTTTCTGGAAAATGAGAAAAGGCAGATAATGTTTCCCTTATTCTAAAAATAAAGTTTAGGTAGATTAAATTATTTTTTCTCCCCAACAAAATTGCAGATTAGCAGAAAAAGTACTCTGCTGCCTAAATTAGGGTTTTTATACTTCAGCATATGTATTTACAGCCAGAGGTGCTTGTGTAAATCAGATGCATGGTCCCACCTCCTATGCTGACTGAGGAAGCCTGGTGTAGAGCTATAGACCACCTTGAGGCCTGAGCCACAGTCCTATTTGGAAGTACAATAACTTCCTTGATTTTGTTGAAAATGTTTATATCAAACAAGTCAGAATTTTCTATTTGTATCCCATTGCCTCCTGAGTTGAGACACAATTGGAGCTATCCCACACATATGACCATGCATCTCTGTTCTAAATTCCAACATGCATAGACATACTGGACATAGGCATGAGCCCTAGAAGAGATCATCAAACCACATCATTTCATAGTCATGAAAAGTGAGGCCTAGAAAGTGAGGCAATCAGGGATAGAGATAGGGCTAGACTTCATTCCTTTTTGTGTTTTCATTTGAGTCTCCTGGTCACAGAGAAAGAGGCTGAATTTGGGACAAAGCAGATAGCTGAATTAGATCCTTAATGTCAAAAGGCATGCATTGGCCTAAGACAATTCACAGGTTTCTTTATTCTGGTCCTGAAAGATCCAGATTAGCAGACTAGATTGTTCTTCTGTTATATTTCAATCATAGAGACTTGGTTTGGTGCTGAATAGTTTGTATGGAATCATGAAAGCAGAAAAGCATAGCCTGAAAAAAAATTATGCTTTTCTGCCGAGAGACAAAATTCCCAAGTTAGACATAATGTCATTGCATATTATAGTATGCAATGTAAATGCAAATTAGCGTCCGATGTTTTATCACATTTACTAAGTTATAGGATACATATTTGTCTTCTGTAAAGTTTGGATGCCTGTGAAGGTAGAGATCCCCAGTCCAGGAGAAATCTCATCCTTTAGGCATGCGTTGGACCACTCTAAAACATTCGCACACAAATATTTGACATAGTTTAAGAGGAAAAGGGAATTTATACAGAGAGAAGCTTATAATGATATACATACTTGTGATAACAGACCTGTCAATAAGCTGTTTTAAGACTATAAGCTTACCTTGGTTAGTGAGTTTTAATATTCACAGATAATACTGATTTCCATATATTTATATAAATACACACCCTGAAGGAGAACAAGTATTTTCAATGGAATAAATTCACTAGGAGAAATTATTTCATCTAATATTTCCTGTTATATCCAAGGTAACATAGAGTTTTAAAGTAAGGAACCATTGAATTCTAGTTTTCAGAAGAGGACCTGGAGGCACTTGATCCCTGCCAGACCCTGCAGTGGTCAGTTTAGGAATATTCTAGTGTTCACGTGTCAAAAGTATAATCACCTTGGTACAACCTGGCCTCCCTGAAGTCTTGTTTATATCTAACATGCAAAGACCTCAGACAGGTGTGGAGCACCAGAGGTTTCCTAATTCCATTCTCTACTCAATACATATTTCTTGTCTAGAAAAATTTAGAATCAAAGATTTGTTATTACCTTCTTTGGATATGAAGATTTGTCCATTATCGCCAGAAAGTTTTAAACACACCAAACTGAATCATTTTCTAGATTCCCTCTGGACTTCCTGCCAGGTGCCCTACTGAACTTCCATGTTCTTTAAATATAAGCACATTTGGTTATAGACACTAAAGAGACCTTGGCACAGAATGTTACAGTTGCACTGCACTGTGTACATTTCTGAAAAGTGGACTTGGTATTCTTTTCCCCCAAGAAACCACCAATTTACACATCTGTTCTTTGCAGCAATGGATATAATTACCACGATGCTGTTTGTAGGCACATGACCCTCTGAAAGGGCACTGGTTAAACATCTGTAAACAGGGATAAACATCATATTGTGTCTCTTTCTCAAGCAATTTGAACAATTTTTGCTGGAGGGAAAAACAACAACAACCAAAAAACATCTTTTGTCCAGTCAATGTTCAGTTGTATCCGCTTTTCTGAGACCGCTTTTCTGTGAGAGATGCTTTTGCCCCCACGAAGGCAGATTTTATTGAAGCACTCTTTTGACTCAGGAAAGTAGTGTTCAAACAAAACAGAGCTTTTGAAAAAAGACGGTGAAAAGTGTGCTGAAGTAGTATTGGGTTTGCTCACCATTTCCTCAGCTCTCCCTCGGAAGAGCTGGGTCCTTCAGTGAAGAGAGTTTGTATTTGCCTATGTCTCTTTTTCCAAAGAAGAACTTTTCAGATAAACTCTTGTAATTTTCTGTGGCATCCATTGTAGGTGGTTAGTGGACAAGTACATGACTAGCTTAAGGTCATACTAAAAACTAATATAACAGTCAATATTTGAATTGCTTGGGACTTTGTTCTGAGTACCAATTCTATTTTACACATATAGTGAACAACTGAAAATTAAATTAAACTAAATTAAACTGAAAACAATGGAGTACTTTGAAATATACACTATTTTACACCCGAAGAGAAAACTTCAAGCCAATGAGATTCAGTTGAGCTGAATTTTCCAGACTTAAAAATGGCAGAATTATCTTATTGCAAAAGCAATGCTTCAGGGCTCATATACAGTGGATTTGGGCTAAAGGAAGGACTAGACAGAGGAGAAATGGGAGTAATATTTTGTCCTATTGTTATATTTATATATATAGTTATATATATATATTTTGGAAAATGTTCTTTAGAACTAATTTTTAAATTCCAAATGTTAAGTGTCTGAAAAGTAAGAAGGGAATCTACTTTTTTTTTTTTTTTGAGGGCAGTATCACTGGCCCTCATGTGTGGGACCGAACCGGGGCCGCTGGCTTCCCAAGCCAGCGCTTAACCACCGCGCCACTCAGCCGCTCCCGGGAATCTACTTTTTTTGTGTGGGAAAATCCACTAAACATAAACAGTACAAAAATGTTATTTTTAATAAAACAGCAATATTTTCATTTGGATGGAATTATCCGAACGTTAGGGCCAGGACAAAATTGGGGCTTCAGAGATAAGGCCCAGAGGAGCAAGTCACATATCTCTAAGCAGGCGATTTGAACTAGATAGTCAAGTCCCTTCCAGCTCATTAATTCTAAGAATCTGTAAACCTAGTCCTGGGAGAAATAGGAGTTTAAGGGATAGAGGTTACTGTTGGTAAACTAACAGCGTAAAACACAAAGTAAGCAGCAAACCATTCCTCCAACATTTTCCTACCCTCCCTTGACACTGGAAAATCTGCACCATATTTTGTCCAAGAAGTAGAAAAATGTATATCCCTTGATATTCTCCCAAATGAGGTGTACAAGTCCAGTCTCTGATTTTTAGCTCAGCCTTACTTCTCATTTGGGGGTCTGCTTAACCTAACCTAACTCTAGATCCTTCAACTTGCCTTCTAAGTTTTTTGACTGGTAACTTGCTCCATCAGAGGTTCTGAATAACAGGACATATTCAGTGCAAATATGTATGAAATTGTACAGAATCCACTGTTAATAATGTTATAGAAATTCTATCAGTAAATTTAGTATCTCCCATTTTGTCTCAAGATGATGGTCTGAACCACAATTAAATCTTCACATCTATTAATTTTCATCACAATCTCAACTCTTTCAAAAACAACCACAATGAGGGTTGACTGAGTGGCTCAGTTGGTTAAGAGTGTGAGCTCTGAGCAACATGGTCGCTGGCTCAATTCCCACATGGGCCAGTGAGCTGCACCTAAGCCAAGCTGCTGCTGAGCTGCCAACAGGTGGCAGGATGGCTCATCTGGTGAGAGCACATGTTCCTAACAACAAGGTTGTCGGTTGGACTCTCGCACGGGATGGTGGGCTATGCCCACCCCCAACTAAGACTGAACACAGCATCTTGAGCTGAGCTACCATGAGCTGCCCAGAGGCGGCCGGATGGTGACTGGACTTGGAGCTGACTAACTGCATCCTCCGCAGCTAAGATTAAAAGACAACAACTTGGCTGTTCCCCTTCCCCAATTCCCCAATTCAATATATATATATATATATATATATATATATATATATATATATATATATATATTTAAATGACCACAGTGAGAGAAATATATGCAAAATATTGGTAACTTAGTTGAAACATCTTAATAATAAAAATCATTTCTTGAACCTGGAGAGGAATCAGGAATATAGAGAGGTAGAAAATGTAAGTCTTGCCCTCAAAATATTTATTATTTAGGTATGGTAACAAAAAATAAAATGAAAGCATTAAATAAATAACATATAGTAGCATATATTTGGAATTAAATGGGTGGGGCAGTTAATGTGTTCTTTAAAAATTCAGATGAGAAAATCATCTCTGGGACTGGAAGAATGATGGGAAGGTGGGAATTCAAAGGACAAGATGGGTTTGGAGAAAGATTATGGACTCAGTTTCAATTATAAACATTTGTAAGGGGGACTCTAACTGGAGATATCTAGTAAGAAGCACGTTAGTATGGGAAATATAATCTTGAGAGTCATTTATGGGAAGGTGATAGTTGAAGCTATGAAGGTGGATGAGATTTCTGATGGAGAAAATTAGAGATAATAGGTCTTGTTTGGGGGATACCTGTATTTAGAAGACAAAAGGAGAAAGGTGATCCAGTGAAATGCAGCCTAGACAAGGAGAGTTGAAAAGGTTCGGAATAGGAGCCAAGAGAAGAGAGAATCAATCCCAAGAAGGGGTGTACAACAGAGTTCAGTGCAGTGAAATGCTAAGTGAAGACTGAGAAAAGGTCTTTGGAAATGGAAATGAAGAGGCCACTGGGGACCTCGGAGGGCACAATTTTAGAACAGTGAGGGATGGCAGGAAGGACAGATTACATGTGTTTAAGAAAAGCATGGGGCAGATAAAAACGGAGGAAATTATTATTCTATTTTGAGCATATTGGCAAATTGACAGAAGAAAATTGAGAAACTAAAACCTCCCATTTCTGCATTGGTAAATCAAATGGAATGCAGAGAAAAGAAAGAAAAATATAGAATTTACATATGAAATGAGTTTAGGATATGTTTACTCTTGACGACAGGGTCCAATTCAATGTTGTGACATTCAGTGTGGACGCCTTTTCACCTTAAATAACTAGTAGTAATTTTTTTTTCCAAACCAACGAAAAACCCCAATCAACCAATAAAACTAAAAACAAATAAGATAATTTTCAAACATCAAGCCAAACTTTGCAAACAAAACAACAGCTCCTGTGTGTATGTGTGTGTGTGTGTGTGTGTGTGTGTGTGTGTGAGAGAGAGAGAGAGAGAGAGAGAGAGAGAGAGAGAGAGAGAGAGAAGTTAAGTCATAATGCTATAGCTTACAGAATTTCACTACTAATGCCTATGGGGGGCCACCTGGCTAATAGGTTTCCAAATAATAAAAGCTATCTCACTGTAGCAAAATTGGGCTTCACATTTTTCCACACACTTTTTCTCTTCCTTTTACTCTTTATGAGGAGTAATACTAGATTAAGAAAGAGTGACTTTTTAATATACAGTAATATATCAAAGGTATGTGAGAGAGGGGCTCAGGGTTAGCAAGTAAATGTATTTTTCATCTTCTACAAGTGCAGCTTTGAAAGCTCTAGGGACCACATGTCTGAAGCTGCTAATGGTGATTCTCTAGGATAGAACATGGAACAATGCACAGAACTCTAAAGATCTAATCATGTCCCACCTGAAGTCTAGGATGAAACCGGGGCGGAGGAAGAGGAAGGACAAAGAGAAAGAAAATGGGGTGTGAGAAAAGAGTAAAAAAATAAAAGGGAGACCAGAGAGAGAAGAGACTCCCAGGTACCCATCTGAAGTAAATTCTTAATGGACTGAAAGAAAAATTCAGTGAAAAAAAGAAAGTGGTTTACATCATCTAAATTTCATGTGTGTGCGTGATCATCAGTATTGATGATTTCTTCTTGGTTATAGGTATCTCTTAATGCTTTCCTGGATGGTATGGATCTAACCAAGAGCTCACGCCAGTGTACTCTGGGATGAGCTTCATTCTTGCCCATGGAAATATACTTAGCAAAGGGAACACCATGAGGGGTGTGAAGATCTAAATGGACACAGGATGAGATAATGGAGTGTCTTGTTAGGTTCCTAAACTAGATGGTGTTTCCAGGATGGCTTTCCCTACTAATAAAGCACTGATGCTTGAATCTGTATGCATAAGAATCATCTGAAGCGCTTGTAAAGGAAGTCTCTCCTTCAGAAACCTTCATTTGAAAAACCTGCTCCAGGTGATATGAAGTCAGGTGACCCATAAACCACTTGAAAGCATGCTCCTTAACTCATTCTTCTTGCTTAGTGAACTCCCCTGAAGACTTGTGTTTCCTCTTTTCTACTGGGAGCTGCTAACCAAAGTGTTTCACTGAGAAATAAAAAAGAGTGGAGCGCTCAGAATTTTGACAGGATCCCCTGAAGATACACCATCTCAATCCAACAAATCTCTGGTCCTCATCTATTTCCTTTCTGAGTGATATACTTTCTTCACAAGGAACCATCTTGAAAGCTAAGAACCTGAACCCATCCCTTCACTGATATCACATTTACTTGTTTCTTTAGCCTATCAGTCTCCCCTTCTCTACTCTCTCCTTTGCTTTGGTACAGGTCTCTCCCTAGTTTGAAAAATACATAGTACCCTTTTACTAGAATTTCACTTCTCTTCCTCCATTCAGTGCCACATTTCTTGAATGTGCAGTCTCTCCCACTTGTCTGTATTTCTTTCACCGCAATCCCCTTCCAAGCTCCTACAATCTGGCTCTCATTCCAACCACTTTAATAAATTGCCCAGTTGGAGGTTATCAATGGTCTTCCTACAATCAATGGTCTATTCTCCATTCTCATCCTTCTTGATCACTGATTTTATAGTGTTGCCCATTCTATTTTGGAACTTTCTCCTTTACTGACTTCTGTTATTCCCTGTGCTGGTTCTTTTACTGACTGGTCTGTTTCTTTAATGAAATATCTTCTACCCTTGAAGGGAGAGTAAGCCTTTCCCTCAGCTCTTCTCTTTCTAACTCTCCTTTGAAGATGAATAAGCTTTCAATAAGCCTTTGAATCACTTGCACCTGTCTCCTCTCTTTCCATTTCTGAATCTTCAATTAGGCATTACTCTCTGGACGCCTCACTCATACTTACCATGCTGGAAATGAAAACCATTGTCTTCCTTACAAAACCAGCTCTTCTTTTCAAGTTTATCAGTTCTGCCAATGGCATTTCCACTCCACTATCTAAGCTGGAAATCTTACAATTATATTTCATTTCTGTACCTATCACAGGAAAAGTTAAGGGGATTGGCATGCTTTGCAGAGTTCAGTGGATTTAAAATGGGGTGATGGGGTTCAATGCCATAGATGGTGCCCAAGGGTAGAGAAGAAAGCAGGACTCAGAGCCCTGTGGGCAGAGTATCCCAACCCTCCAAGAAGGAATGCTTGATAGGGTCCACCTGAAGGGGTCAGAAGCAGGAAATGAGGGTGGGATATAGAGCCAGCAATCCAAGAACTAGGGAAATGAAAATGAAAAACAAGTAGATCTACAGGAGGGCCTGGAATAATTGCCTAAAACAAGCACTACTTCTGTGACTTGCTTTGTAACACTGCCTATACCTCATGTCACTTGATTGGACAAATCGGAAGGGTCCCAGACCACATGTATGGACAGAGACTTTTCTTCATACCCCAGAAGCACTGAAAATGGTTCATTTTTCTCAAAAGGTCTGCAATTAGCTTTACATTTTAATTCCAGTTGTGAACATTCTAGTCCAAGCTTTCATTTCCTCATTGATACTTAAATAAATAATAATCTCTTAACTTGCTTTTCCATCTCTAGTCTCCCCACACAATCCTGCATGCATGTATATTACCCCAGAGGCACTGAAAATGGTTCATTTTTCTCAAAAGGTCTGCAATTAGCTTTACATTTTAATTCCAGTTGTGAACATTCTAGTCCAAGGTTTCATTTCCTCATTGATACTTAAATAAACAAATAATCTCTTAACTTGCTTTCCCATCTCTAGTCTCCCCACACAATCCTGCATGCATGTATATTACAGTATACACACATATCACATAACACCTTCATCGCATCACTCACTCCGTTAGCCAAAAGCTGCTAATGGCACAGATGCCTTACCACAGCAGGCCAAATTAGTTGACTAGGCTTCACCTACATGCCTATTTTCCCCCATAATCCTTATTATTCAACACTCTTTTTTCAGAATGATCCCCTCAAAGGTCTGCAAGCATACCCTGGGTCATTCCACCTAGCTGGAATACCACCTCTTCTCCCTCATCCCAAACACTTTCCTGCTTTTCCCATCCTTAAAGCTTTTGTGTTCCCTCACTGATCTTTCACAGCATCTGTATCCTTTAATTATAGGCTGCCTTGTTTTATTTTCATGTTTCATTCCTCATTTTATACATATTTCTTAAATATCAGCATTTTTCCCCCTCCTTGATGGTGAGGTTTATATTCCCCAGCCCTATCACAACATGTCCCATAGTACCTAACAGAGTTAGGTCCATAGTAGGGGCTCAGGAATCACAAATTGATTGTTTAGTTTCCCAGAAAGAGATACTAAATTAATATATAAAACAGGGTGAGAAGGGGGTTTCTGACATAATATGGCATCAAATTGCAAATGAGCCTCAATGGAGAGGTATCTTATGGTTGGGGTCTTTCCTGATCATATCTTCTCCATAAGAAATTGCAACCTACTAATTTAGGGCCTTGCAAATATTCCTGAAGGCTTATGTTTAATTCAGGATACCTATTGTGCTCTCCCTCCTTTGTCTTGGATTATTTCTACTTGTTCCCATTTCTTCAGAATTATTTGCAGGTCTCTCTCTCTCTCTCTCTCTCTCTCTCTCTCTTATTAGACCCTTTTGGATCTTCACCTATAGCAGCCATCCCTGAGTCCTTGCAATATCACCAAGACATACTGTACAAAGCTTGAACACTATAATCTTGAAATCTTCTCCTTCAACTTCTATCCTTGACCAAAAAACATGAGTTAATTAAGCCTTTCTTGGCTCCAACAAATAGGGAAGGAAGGAAGGAAGGAAGGAAGGAAGGAAGGAAGGAAGGAAGGAAGGAAGGAAGGAAAGAAGGAAGGAGAGAAAGAGAGAGAGAGAGAGAGAGGAGGGAGGAAGGGAAAGGAAGGGAGGGGAGGAGAGGGAAAGGGAGAAGAGGGGAGGGAGGGAGGAGGAAAGAAAGAAAGACACAGCACAGCAATAATTAGTTGTATAAGCAAAGCAAACCTGGGAAATGACAGCTTTGGAAGTTTCCACTGTGCATATAAACAGTTGGCATAAGCAGAGATGCTTGCAGGAAAAATCTTTATAGGTCACAAATGTTGGACAGATTGGTGGCCTAGGCCAGACAATCTGTTTATCTAAGGCTGACTTACCCTTGGCCCTGAGTTTCTGGACCCTGACAGTGAGGGAATATTAGGAGAATCTGAGATCATGGTTTAAGAATAATCTTATTAGCAGGCATAATATAATATGCTTTGGTTTTATTATCATATTTTAAAATTTAAAAGTCCAATGCTTATTTTTTTAAAATTATTATTAAACCAAAGTTCTGATAAAGGAGAATTGACCATTACCTTAGACCCAAACTAGAAATATCAAAAATCCCTAAAATTTCACAGTTTAGGTTTTGTGTGTATATGTATGTGTTTACATGCCATGTGATTTTTCATTTTGTGAGAACCCCTAATGCCTTAATTCTTGCCAAAGCTAATGCAGAAAAGCTTCAAGAAATGTTTTTCTTGGGATAATTCTAAGCATTTTACAAATGTAGGAATTTCATTTTAACATTTTAGGTTTATTCCAAAGCTTGATTTTTTTCTATGCAAATAAAGCTAAACTGAGTTGATGAGGCTTCATTCAAAAGAAGGGAAGGTGTTCTGAAATACTTTAAAAGGTTTGGGGATATTTTTTGTAGCAATGAGACCAATACTCACTGATATACAAATATCCAAATTTAGTATTTAGCGCCCGTCTCTGGGTGAACATGGGGAATTGTCGGGTACAGTGAAGTTTGACAGGCACCAAGACAAGAAGACAAAGGTGAAAACGTTCAGTAAATTAACTGTTCAAAGTTTCAAAGATTCTACTTGGATCTCTGCATCTGACTTTTTGAATGATGAGGGGTAAGCAAAGTTTTGGTTGGGCCCCTCTACCCTTTTAAGTAAGGCTAACCTACTTCTCATTTGAAGAGTGTGTAGATGAACAACACCAACAACACATGAAATGTTGGAGATATTCCAGCAAAGGCTGAACCCCAACCTAACAAGGATGTCCTGAAGAGGGATGAATGAATCCTGTAGATGGGATCACCATATTTGAGTCACATGATTGGTATATCCTTTATTTTATAGTAGGCACTCAGTAAATGTTTCCTGATGAATAAATGAATGACTCATAGACCAGGTGACTTCCAAAATCTCTTCTAACTCTGAGATACTATGAAAGCAATAGGTGCTCTATGAATAATCCAAAATATAAAAATGTACTGCATAATGACATTTTGGTCAAAGATGGACCACATATACAAGGGGCCGGTGGTTCTCAAAAGATTATAATGTAGCTGAAAAATTCCTATTGCCTAGTAATGTTCTAGCCATTGTAACATCATAGCTCAATGCATCACTCATGTTTGTGGTGATGCTGGTGTAAACAAATGTACTATGCTGCCAGTCGTATAAAAGTATAGCACATATAATTATGTACAGTACATAATACTTAATAATGACAATAAACAACTATGTTACTAGTTTATGTCATTACTATACTATATTTTTATTGTTATTTTAGAGTGTACTCTTTCTACCTATAAACAATAAAGTTTGCTGTATTTTACTATTTTAGTATGCCATGTTATGCTGGCAGCAGCTTCATACATCTCTTGTCTATCTCATCTTTTGATGGCATCATTTCCTTTTATGCTTGATTTAATCTCATGTTTTGTATAGCATCATGCTGTACTGACTTGTAGTCTAGGAGCAGTAGGCTCTACCATATAACCTAGCATGTAGTAGGCTATACCATTTAGGTTTGTGTAAGTGTCCTCTATTGTCTTCCCACAAAGACAAATTGCCTAGCAATGTATTTCTCAGTGCGTCTTTCTCTCATTAAGTGGTGCATGACTATAATATAGGGGTCAGCCACGCCTGTGCCTTAAAGATGTCTTTCTCTGGGGAAAAGTGGAAGATTGAATAGTAGCTTCCTTAGGCTCCCTGACTTAATAAGACTGTCAGATGGACCCAGATATACTGCAGATGCCCTATAGTAGCAGAACTATCACCACTCCTGTCTGAAATAAAGCCTCTGATGAAGATCAGACTTCAAGAATGCCGAGGTGGGGGGGTGCGGCCGAGTGGCGCAGTGGTCAAGCACTGGCTTGGGAAGCTAGCGGCTCCGGTTCGGTCCCACATATGAGGGTCAGTGACACTACCCTCAAAAAAAAAAAATAGAATGCTAGGGGGGCTAGGTTTGCATTTGAGGAAAGGTTAGAACCACAGAACCTAGTGTCTGACATTGTCCCATTACACATTTTAATTTTTAAGTTCCACAAATCAAATGTTCTCTTAGAATGTCTTTCAATGTCTTGGGAAGCTTCAACTTTTAAAAAAATCTCCATGTTTGAGGCACTGATGCTGAGAAAAGGTATACACAGAATTCCAACTGCAACCAGAAATATGTGGAATCATGGCACTCTCAGTAACCATAAAGGATTTTTCTTTTTGCCCTGCAACTTAAGTCTTCTCTAGAAGATCTTGCTATTTTTATCTTGGAATGTTTTTGCCATGTTGGCTCTTTGAAGATTAAACTGGAATGCAAATAGGATGTACGATGGATGTTCTATCTTATTCAGTGTTTAGAATACCTCATGGAGTCTGACTTATTGCTACAGGTTTGTTATCCTTTCTCAACCAGTGTTTGAACTCCTCCCACTCTTACCCATTCATCACCCTGATAGTCCTGTCCAGAGACTATCAGGTAAAAATACAATAATCAGTCAAAGCCAGATGGTGCCAGTGGCAAAAGCAAGCATTTCCCCTCACGGTGCCTGCAGTAAATAAATAAATAATACAGTCACATTTGACAATTTAATGAGTATAAATTTTCCACAGCAGGAAATTCCTCCCCAAATATTTAAACAATTAAAATGTAAAAGGAGAAATAAATAAGCATTTTATAGTGGTAGGCAGGACCCAATTTCTCTTTCTTTAATCTTAGAAAATACACTGCATCACGTACCCTGACATTGGTAGAAAGAAGTCTATGGGACATTACTGGTCAAGATTAAGGGACAGAAGTCATGAATGACATGGAGGAAGGTGGAATAGATGTATTAGCTATAGCACATTTTTAGCTTATTTCTATTATTACATCTGAGCAGAATTTAAATTTATTCATTTATTCAAGGAACTTTTATTGAGCCATTTAATATGTGCCAGGCACTGTTCTAGATGCCAGGAAATATCAGTGAATAAAAGAGTCAGGAAGCACTCATGAAGTTTGCATGCAACTGGTGGGAGCAGGTAATAGTAATAAATAACTATCTTGGGTGGATGGATATAAGGACTAGAAAGAAAAATGCAAGAGAAGAAAAGGGGACAGGAAGGGAGTGTAAGGGTAAGGCGCCGCTTTACATAGGGTGGGGAGAGACAACCTCCTTGGGGCGCTCTACGTAGGTGAGATTTGAGCAGAGCCCTGAGAAAGTAAGCAAGCAAGTCATGAGAATGAGGCTCAAAATCTATCCTGGAACCAAGGAAAGCAAGCTGGACCTAGGAAACTCAGACCAGGTGAGACCACTGATGGGACCATGGGCACCAGACCCCAGATGCTACCACAACTGAGGATAACTTATATCTTTGCATCATTCCGTGAAGATTCAAAAGGGCTGAGTCTAGGTCTTGAGATGCTCACATTCCAGCTACTTGGAAAGGATGGGCTTCTCTAGCTTTTAAGTGTGAGGTAGCTGAAATTTCTATTTCTATTATATTGACCGTGTCTATCAGATAGGCTAATTATATTTCAGTTCCAGAGTCAAGAACCAATATATATTAGACCTAAAGAGCACTGAATGTTATTAAACCTCAGACATGTATACACACACACACACACACACACACACACACACACACACTACCCAAGTCCAGAAAGTAGTCCCTGAAGAATTCCTACCAAAAATACATAGACATATGATTCATTTAATGTATATACAACATCACTATCATCAATGTAAACAATCATAAGCAATAGCTAACATTAAGTGCTTGCTATATGCCAGGTACAGTTCCCAGTACTTATAGATATTAACACATTTAATTCTTAAAAATTAAGAATTCGGGTTTTCAGATTGTGGTCTTTAAACCTTAACACCTACCAATATCCTCTTATTCACAAAATTTACCCTTCAGGTTTCCAAGGCAGGTTGGATACTCACATCTACGTGAAAACGAAACAAAACGCTAATGTATTCCTATAATGGGAAACATCTCTAAGCAATTAGGAAAATACACCTGGTTAATAAAATTATCTAAGAGCACATTCTTGAATACAGACTTTTAAATGGACCCAAATGGGTCTACCACATTATACTGTGAGCTACTTGTTGGTAGAGAGTGTTTCTTTCTTTCTTTTTTTAGGTATTTCTATATTTCCAGTACTCAGCATAGTTTCTGGCTCAGTAGATGATGAATAAATGGTTGTTGAATGAATAAATGACTTTCATATAACATTTGAGGAAAATATTGTCTCTCAAAATTAGCGCTGAAGAAAAAGATTAATTGGAAAATAAGAGGAGCCAAAAGGTGGCAAATAGAAAAATAACTTCTAATCTTTATTTGTAAATATTGATGAAACACATAAATGCTGACTTCACAAATTTGGAATATTTAGGGATATGTACATCCAGAAATTGAGAATGCAAATCTCTTTCGCCCCTCAGAAAGAAGCAGTATTGATATAGGAAGGAATTCCAGTTCAACTCTTTCTGAGGGAATAACCTTGAGCACAGAACTTCCCAACATCTGCACCAGGAAGACTGGATGCAGTTCAGCGTTTCCATTACTCTGCGCCCTAAGCTTTGTCAGAGGGGCTTCCAGGGAGATGACGGCACAAGCCAAACAGAGCTCTGGGCCACCAAACTCTGCTGTAGCCAACATGGCAATTTTTGTCTGTTTTGTACATTTGGATTTTGAAGACTATCTGGGACAAAAGTTTCCGTGGCTAAAAAGAAGTTAAG
The DNA here is from genome assembly GCA_033961575.1 of Aselliscus stoliczkanus. Classification (NCBI taxonomy): domain Eukaryota; kingdom Metazoa; phylum Chordata; class Mammalia; order Chiroptera; family Hipposideridae; genus Aselliscus; species Aselliscus stoliczkanus. The sequence goes on from CM066729.1 coordinate 69,431,185, forward strand.
AAACAAAACTAAATAATCTCTAAGATTCCTTTAAGTCTACTAATCAATGATCATTATCACCATTGAGCATACAGTGAAAGAGATGACAACTTTTCCCTGGGAGATTAAATAAGATACTTCATAGCTTACACTGTAGACTCAGTATGTGCAAGCATTGTATAGTCTTTTGTGAAATCTAAAGAGAGGAAAACTGAGGAATGAAACTTAAACAGTATCTAGGAAATAGCAAAGGTTAATACACGTAAATATATATATTTAGTAGGAATGACTAGGAAGGTTACTATTGTAATTGCAGTGTGGATCCAGATGTGGAATAAAGAAATGTCTGGAGGGCCGGCTGAGTGGCACGTTGGTTAAGATCTGGCTTGGGACTGCCAGTGGCCCCAGTTCGGATCCCACATATGAGGGCCAGTGATACTGCCCTCTACAGCTAAGATAGTGAACAACAGCTCCACCTGGAGCTGGGCTGCTGTGAGTCCCCAGGTCGACATAGCTGCAGCCCCTGCTGCAGTGGGCTGCCATAGGCTACAGTGAGTGGCTGGCAACTGGTGTGAGATGCTGGCAGCCGGTGTGAGCTGCCAAGAGCCGCTGAGAGCGGCTGTCCAGAGGCCAGCGACCGATCTGCCTTACCGGAGAAGAGCGCAATGATGATGATACCAACATGGGAAAGTTAAGCACTGTCCTCCACAACTAGACTGAAGAACAAAAGGACAGCAACTTGTCTGTTCCCCAATGTTTTTCCCTTCCCCCAATTCCCCAATAAAATCTTTAAAAAAAAATGTTTGGAATAATTTTATAAATTAGGTAATTTTTTAACAGTTTTTGGAGGCAGAACATGATTTGGCAGATTGGAAGAAGAAAGCATTTCAGGTGGCAATAACAGCATCACTTAATGTTAGGAGGTAATAAAAGCTTATATGTATAGAGAGTGCGTAGAAGATTTTTGTTACTCCCTAGTAACGAAATTGGTCTATTCTCTAACCTTCTTGTACCAACACAGGCCTGATCTGTTGATCCAAAGAAAACTCTTCTTAGTTCCAGAGATTTTGGCTGAAATTTAGTTTAATCAGAACAACGCAGATTTATTGGCTATTGCGGAGTATGATAAGATTATTGGCAACTTAAAATTTACAGTGGTCTGACACTGCACTGTCTCCAAGTATACATCAACTGAGAATAAGTCCAGAGCCTTGTGAAAATGGTTCTCCACTCTCTAAAGGGTTCTTTTGAGAAAACAGCCTATGGGAAAGTCTGGGAAAGTAAAAACAAAGGAATGTATAGCCAGATTGGTAGGATGGAAAATGAATTCTCTTCTAGAAATGGCTCGAAGGGTTCCACCCATGTCTGCTGAATCTTTCAAAGTCCCACTGTATCCCACCAAACCAAGCTCTCCAATGTTGAATATTTGCTTTGCTCATGTATTTTCATGCATCTTCTCCACTTCCCACATAATTACCAAAATAAAAAATGTACAACTGAGGAAAGTGACTCATTTTTTTTTTCCAACTGTAGTCTGCTTCATCTTGCCTTCCTTATGCTCATCTGTTCCTTAAACAGGAAAATTATATTCTGTAGGTCCTTCTAGAGTTTGATTTGAGAGTGAACATTACCCCAATCTAAAAATGAGATGTGTTTCCAAAGTTTGCTTTTACAAGTTAGCGGTTAGAAACTTAGAATATCATTTCCTGAAGCCAAAAACCTAAAGAAGTGTTTAACTTTCTCATCCAAACCAAAAAAAGTATATTTAATCTCTGGTTTTTAGCTTTAGTTCAAAGGGACCTAGCTACCTAATGACCACGAGCCACTCTTCTCCCTTCTTGATTCTCATATATATTTTAAAAAGGAAATAAGAGTACATTGGGGGAATATTTTTCCCTCCTCAGAATTCCAAAGTGGGGGAGGGGGCATTCCTTCTCAGCTACACTCCCCAAAAGGAATAATTTTTGTTGTAAGAAACATAAGTCAGATGTTGATAAGTAAATGATTACCTGGCCATTTGTTTCTTCACTTCCCTGTAGGGAAATCTACTAGTATCTTTCCTTTTGTTTATAAATTTGGAAGTAGGTACAACAACATCAGACAGATGGATGCTTTCATAGCACATATAGAGGGACCAGGAAAAATAACAAGAACAATTAAACACCATAATGTATAATTTTTCTAACTGGAAATGAAAAAGAGTGAGAGGAGGGAGAGTGTGTGTACATGTAACTACAAGTGAGGTCATTAACAAAGCGGAAGGATCTGAAGCCTCACCAGGATTCCGGTGGGATCCATATAGGAGACACCAGGTTGAGATGTTAGGAAAGGGCTGAATGTTTAGCACCAGCAGGCTTACAAGGCAGACTAAAGGGCTAAGGAAACTACTGTAGCTATATATTTTAAACTGCTATTCATCCTTAGCTTAGATCAAAAGTTAATCGTGTTAAATATGGCTATGTTTTTGTCTGTGTTAACGTATCTTTCTACAAAATGCTTCTTGTTATTTGCTTAAGCAACCAGCTGGTACCACTTGGGTGAAATCCAAGTCTGTATGGTCTTAGCTCTGTGTGAGCTATCTATTAGGTGCCCAGTTATAAACGGTGCCAAGGTGGGCAAGTTCCAAGATTGATCAGTGGGAATCGAGAAAACTTTGCTTTAGACCTAACCAAATTTTGTCATTACATACTATTCATCGGACATGGATATTTGTCCGTTTGTGTAGGCTCCATTTACTCAGCTCCTATTTAATGGGAGCCTATTATGTGCAAAGCATTGAACTAGAACTATACATAGGCAATAAATGAAACATGATTTCTTCCCTAAAGGAGCTCCTAGCATAGCAAAAGAGACAGACATGTAAATGAACACTTGTAATACAGTCTGTTAAATGTTATATACAGGTGCATACTAGACACAATGATGGCACAAAGGAGAGGATAGTCATACCTGCCTGGGAAGTTAAGGAGTCTCCCCAAAAAAGAAAACAACTCCAGCCACATTGTGGAAATAAATTGGAAATGTGTTACATAGAAAAGGCAAGAAAGCATGTTCCAGGCAAAAGGAACAGTGTTTGGAAAAGGAGGAAGGATGGAATAACCCATATTCCATGAAATTATTCAATTTCAATGGAGTATGTGATGTGAAGGGGAGTGGATTTTGAAGTTTTAAGAGATAGACAGGAACCAAAACATTAAAAATATACATAGAGAGGATGCCAAAAAAAACCCCATATACACATTTTAAGAAAGGAAAACTGTATTAAAATTGTAATAATATATATTGATAACAAAAGATGAACACAAGTCACGTTTGACTTCTGCAATTATAAGAGGTGCTCAAAGTGGTTACCATCAGCATCCAGGCACTTCTGATTATAACAAACTATTGCTTAAGCAATGTTGGCCAAACTGTCCACTTTATACATTTTTTGGGCATACGTGTGTGTGTGTGTACATTTATGTATTCAGTATTTATATTACATATATAAATATATATATAAATATATATATATATATATATATATATATTTAAAGTCAGATTGAATGCAATCCTAAAAAGAAAATGAAAGAAATGGGGCAATGTGTTAGAAAGTGATTTGGATACCATTCAGATCGATTTGTCACAGAAGGCCTCTCAAAGAGCCAGAGAAAGAGCATTCTGTGTAGAGGGAGCAACACATGCAAAAGATTTCAAAAAGAAATGTGTGTGGTGTGTTTCTAGAACCAAAAGGAAATCAGCAGATTTGGTCATCAAGAAGGGTAACTATAAGAAATCAGACAAGGAGACAAGGCCTAAATCATATGTAGGATTTTATAGGCCTTGGTAATAGTGAATTTGGTTTCAGTTCTAAGTGGAATGGGAAGCTATTTAAGATTTTTAAGTGGGGAAGACACATGATCTAATAAACCCTTTAAAAAATATTACTTTGGCTACTGAGGGGAGAAATGATATAAGGGATTGAGGGTAAAAGAAGGAATACAAGAAGAGAGGCTATTGCATTAGTCTTCAAAAAGGCTGACTGGGTTAGAGTTGACAGTGGAGGTGGAGAAAAGTAAAGAGATCAAGATATAATTTTGAGGTAGAGAGTGTGGAAAAAAGGAGGAATGAAAGGATTTTTTGTTCGTTTTTTACTTACAGAAACTAGAAAAAGTAGCAGCATCTAATGATAAAAGGAAGATTGGGGGAATAAATGAGGGTTCCATTTCCATTTAGACGACTGGATGAAAAAGGGGAAGAGATTTGGGAACAAGAGATGATGACTTATTTTTAGGATCTGCTGAGGTTGGGGCCCCTGGGGGTCATCAAAAAAAGATTTCCAGTAGACAATTAGTTAGAAGGCTCTAGAGCCCAGGAATTAGAGAACCTGGAGAATTTGAGACCCACTAGTCCATGTGAGTTATGGGCAAGAATTAAATTATCCATGGAGCTTCTGCTGAGTAAGAACATGCAAGAATAAGTACAAAAGCCCACCTGTGTAACACCAACTTTCCAGACAGCAGGAGAGAAAGAGGAGCCAAGAATAAAGAAAAAAGAAACCAAAACATACGCAACCAAAGATGTAGGAGAAAAGAACCAGCAGAAAAAGGTGTCTACGGATGCCAAGAAAGTAAAGCGATTCAAGAAAGAAATCATGATTCATGGTTTCAAGTGACCCAGAAATGTCACAACTCTACTTGTCTTTCTGAAAGTTTACAGAGCTGTTTATTTGTCTTGTACACCCCACCAGAGTCTAATACAGAACTATCACAAAGTAGATATCAATATATCAATCAGTATGTGTTTTTTCAGCCAGGCACTGACCTGGATATCTTACCTTCAGAGGTTTTGCTAACTGGTGGGGAAAACTAGGTACCTACAAATACAAATGTATAATCAAGTAAGGCTGTGTTTAATGAACGCCAAAGAAATGGGACAGGTAATATGTACTACTGAAGGACTAAGAGGGGAAGAATTCACAGAGAAATGCGGTAGTCAGGAAAGTCTTCACAAATGAAATGACTCTTGATTCAGGCCTCAAGGGTTGAATGAGCTTGAGCTAGGCAGAAAAGGGGTCTTTCCAAGTAGTGGAAATGACCATGAAAAAAAGTACAGGGAAAGACTTAAATTAATACTAAGTCTGTCTGGGTCAGAATGCCAAAGTGGAAGAGGAGCTTTGCTATTGAACATGCTATTTTGTAAGCTGGAAAGCCTTAGAGACAACTTAGTTCAATACTTTTGTTTATATACAAATGACAACCCAGAGAGATTACATTTGTTTAAATCCACAAGCCTTGTCAATGGCAGAGGCAGTAGGAGGTAAGGCAAGAATACAAGATTGGTATCAGATTCAGAGAAGCCTTGGAAAACAATCATAAATAAATTTAATGGACCCTGTAAACAAAGAAAAGCCATTGAAATTTTGAGGGAAAAAGGAAGTAAAATGTAAGATTAACCAGCAGGAAGTGTGCAAAGGTGGTGCCAAAAGCAGCGAATTTTGGTGACTACTCAGCCTTTTTCACCTAGGGTTTCTCATCTGAACAACAGAACACAAAACAGAACAACAGAAAGAGTGAATGCTTTCTCCATTCTCACAAGCAATGGTATGTACCTACTACCAGTCCTGTCTAGATGTACAGGCCAGCAGTTAATTCTGGGTTTTAGGGCCTTAGGGCATTAGGGCTTGATTCTTTTTTAGAATGCTGGTTGAGAAAGACTGACAGAACAAGAAAAGGACAGATATGAGAGACATTGCAAATAGAATTTGGCAACTGATAAGATAACATGTATGCTTTCATGAAGGAATGAAGAGTAACCAGTTATTCCATGTAATGATCTGGGTAACTGGGAATGCTGGGAATGTGCTGGTCTGCAAAAGACATTGTTAAAAGTAGAGGAGACAGAGGTCTAATCTAGGGAGAAAATAATTAGTTTAACATGACACTTTCTGAGTTGACAACAACAAATAAAAGGAAAAATAATATTTTTAATATCTGTAGATATTCAATTATAAAAAAGTTAATTTTTCTATTGGTTTTCCTATTGGTTTTCTATTGGTTCTTGAGGGATGGATTTTTACAATATACTCAAGTTCAGTAAAAGTAACATTTTTGATAAGATACACTTAATAAAATAAACTTCAGTTTGTACACAGGCCAATCAGTTTCCAGTGATACTAGAATGATAACATAAGAGAGTTACAGAAGCTTGCAGGAAAACCCTTAATCACTGAAATACAATTTAGCATAAAATATGACAATGTCCATGATGACAAATTTGGAGTGTCTTTTTTTAGCCAAGAATCAATAGTTTCTTCCCACATAAGTGAGGATAAAATTGATTTTGGTCCTAAGTATACTTAAGTATACTGGTGCCCAAACTTCTTGGATTCTTTCCTGAATACTCTTGTTCTTGGGCTTATTGTATCTTCCAGATGACGTTCAGAAGTGAAGTCTGAACCATCTGTGGTCATTAATGTTCTCATACAGTTTTCATTCAAGGGTAATGGCTAATTCCAAATTCTATTGGAGTAATTCTATTTTATAACTCTGCCCCCCTTTTCAATTATAATCTTCATTTCCTCTTCTATACTGGTTTTACCCCAAAGATGTAAAGTATGAAGTTCAAGATGGAAGAAAGAATATGCAAGAAACTAGGTCTTGTTGATGTTTTCTATACAGCTCTCCAGTTAACTGTCCTGTTATCACCCTGGTCTTTCAATGAGAGACAATCAAAGCCATGAGGAACACTGAATTTAGATTAACACCAAAGATGTTCAAATGAGTACTAAATACCAACTTGATTTCTTCAGAGTAGCTTTCCCAAGTGATAGAGAAAACAGAATCATCTTTTCTTTCATTGGAATAAACAAATCCTTGAGAATCAAAGGTTAAGGGGGGCCGGCTGAATGGCGCGGTGGTTAAGCGCTGGCTTGGGAAGCCAGTGGCCCCAGTTCGGGTCCCACATATGAGGTCCAGTGACACTGCCCTCAGAAAAAAAAAAAATTAGACAAAGGTTAAGGGTAAGATTCTGAAGGTCTTACTCTTTAGAAAAAAAATGTATTTGAATAAACCAAACCACTAAGTGAGATTTGACTAAAGAAAGAGCCAATATTTTTTAAATGAGATAATACCATTCTCTCCATCCTTTTGAATAAAAAATTTCAGAAATTGTTAGAACTATTAACCCAATAAAACTCTGGAAGAAAAATTCTCCAAATGCCTAGGTGAAGATGAAGTGAGGGAAGTTTATGATGTATCACTTATGAGGCCTCACTATTCCTTTACATCTCTCAAATACAATAAAGTAAGTTCCAGACTTACAAACATTCGAATTGCGATCTTTCACAGATACCAATGGACTTCACGTTACGAACATTCTTAAGTGTGAACAAATCACAGAATTAGCTCCCGTGTCTGCCGGACATTGTCACAGCTGTGCTGCTGTGTGCTTACTGTGCAGTGCAATAGTGGACAGCAGTGCAGGGCTCAGTCAGAGCCCAGGATGTCCGGAAGCAAGAGGAAAAGCAGCAGTGATGTGGAGGTGACTGCTAGGAAGCACAAAGCAATAACCATGGAAACAAAAGTGAAAATAATGGAGATTGGACCGAGGCTAAAAGATGGTAGATGTCACTCATTCTTATAACATGAATCGTTCAACCATTGGCTTTACATTGTATATTTGTGTCAAAGGTGTAGAAGACTCACTTTGTCGGACTTAAGAAAGAATTTGACTTATGAACATTCTCCTGGAACAGAACTCGTTCGTAAGTCGGGGACTTGCTGTACTACCTTTTTTTTCCATTGATTTAAAGAAAAAGGATTTTGAAATGCAATGTCCACCCTAAATATATTCAATGCCTATTTCCCTTCCCCCATTAGAACCCTGTAAGAGTCTGGATAACCAAAGTAGCTGCCCTCAACACAACTTTTTATAGAAATCTAACTGCAAGTTAATTATTTAGAAACCAAGAATTTTCTCTTCAAAAAAATTCTGCCTTGATTTTTTCTTTCCTTCTTCTTTAATAATGGAAACAGTTGCCTCTCCTGGAGTTTGAGTACAACTGTGGAATGCATCCTTTGCAACAAGCGTTAAGGATCTAATTTGGCAATGAATTTTACTTCTCAGAATATACTCCAAGCAGATAAATTAGTTTCTGAACCAAAGCAAAGTAGGAGTGGGGAGAGGAGTTGCATTCTAGCAGCTCCTAATCTAGGTTAGTTCCTAGGCTAATTGTGCTGACTAAGAGATTCTGAAGCCATTTAGAAAACCAGCCAATCCTTGAGTTTGCTTAACCTTTGGAGATAATTTCATTTATTTTCTGTTTGCCGCATCTAGCTCCTTTATATAGTCATTAATAATGGGAAGATATGAGGGTCTTTCAAATTTTCACTTAAAAACAACATTTTTGAATAGTTATTAGAACTGGGATTACAAATAACGGATATAAGGCTAATTGCCAAAGTTCTGCATTTAGAGCAAACTGGTGCATATGGAGACAACAGCTCAATACTTTAGAAAGTGCCAATTTGCTAAAAATAGATAAATATGATGATTATTGTTGGAATTAATTCAAGAACATGCAAAATGAGATGACTAATATCGAGGAGTAGAATTTCTTTGATATAAATCCAAGGGAGATGTTTTATACCCATTATTGACAAATACTTTCACAGAAACAGATCCCACAAACTAAAAAATGAAAAGAGAGAGAAGCTACACCATGACAAATTAGCAAAAATATATGGTAGCTAGTATTGCACTTAGACAAGTGGTACCTGCCAGAGTGCAGCTTCTGAAAGATGGTGAAAAACCTGTGCCTGTCAACTCCAAGTGTAGAGATTTGCCCTAACCTTTCTTTTTTTAGGTATAAAAGCTCATGAGATCAGTTATCTGTGTGGTCACTGCTTCTTTACAGAATCATTAGTGATGATTACCTACCAACAATAATATATGCAATACAGGTCAAAATGAAAACAACCAAAGGGAAAATTTAGTGATCTACCACATTTGAGCTAAGTCCCTCCTGATCTGGGTAGCTACCATATTATAGGTATATATGCAAGACACTCTTTCTCAATCAAATTACTGTCTCATAGGTGTGGCCGTCAGAATTGTGTCTAAACCATGTGACCTGGCCCTTCCTCTAGTGAGATTTCAGAAACGATTGGTCCATTGGTTACTAGCTGAACAAAAAAATACCAATCAGATTCATTAATCTTCATCCTTTCTCTAATTCCTCACCTTCTCTCTCTCTCTCTCTCTCTCTCTCTCTCTCTCTCTCTCTCTCTCTCTCTCTCTTTCTATCTCTCATTTAAAATTTTGAATGGAGAGACAAAGAGGCTAGGGCTACTAGTTACTAAGTCTTTTAAATGCAGGGCTCTGGAAAGAAACTCTATGAATTCCTGTTGTTGAGGTTGGTTCCCAGATCTACTACTTTGGTTCCCCTAAGTTTGAAAAGTATTTTTCAAAATATGCATGATATTAATTGTTCTATTTTAGACTTTTGGCTTCTAAGAAAAACAGAATCTTTTTAGACAAACTTGATCTGATTATTATACTTAAAACTATTTTCAAATATACATATATTTGAAACTATTTTCAAATATACATATAGGGGTCTTTAGTTTGCAAAATCCCATTGCTTATATGAGATTTTGATAAATTTAGTTTTGTTACATTGGTACCTTATTCCAGTCAACTAGGGACAAAGGAGAATGGAGGTGTGCTTTGTAGAGATCCTGAGAGTTTAGAAAATTATTCATGGCATTCAGAATTAAGTTGGAAAAGGTTCAGGATTACATATCACTTCTGATCAAGGTTAATTTCTGATGTATTGAGGAACCCTAAAGTTTTGTGAAAATCTTTGAACTTCCCCAACTATGCTTCACCTCATTTCCAGTCGTCCAACCAGTCCCACATTCTGTCTCTACTCTTCTGCCCGACTGGGCCCTCATGTGATGGATGTGAGCACAGCATGCCTGGTAATATTAATGCTGAGAACCCAGTTTGGAAGTGAAGTGGGGATGAGGATGGGGATAAAGGAGAAGCAGTCAATGTAACAAATGGAGAAGAGAAATATAAATATGAAGAAAAGAATAAAATATAAAAAGATAAAAAGAAATACAGTACGTTTTTCTATGCATTTGAACTGATCCTTCGGGTCTTGTGACAAAGATATACTATGCTCCCATTCATCAGCGTGGTTAATATTTACTCTGTAAAGAAGAGATGAGAATGGAAGATCTATATCTATACTCTATACAGAGAACAAGGACACTTCTTTGCATAGAACCATGAATACTTTAGGTTTCAATATGTGGAATTCCTCAATTAATAATATCCTACACTTGAAAAACACATATTTGAAAAACACTTTTATTTTTATAACTTTATTTGAGCCTCAAACCAACCTAGTAAAAAAGTCTGGAATTGGAGTGTTCTTTTTATGTGTCCACTACATAGATGAATAAACTGAGTCTCAGGACAGTTAAGTTACTTACCCAAGAACACATGACAAGCAATAGGCAGAGCCAGATCTAGAACTCAAAGGAAAGGTTTATTCCACTACAAAGACATGAAACAGGACATTAAACAAACAACGTCTAAGAAAATAAGATCTGTAAATCATTAAGGATAGGAAATCTGGAGGCTCAGACTCCCATACTACAATGAAAACTCACTGCAAGTGTGCTGCTCTGATCTAAGCGGACAGGAGAGGGAACTGTAACCTGGACCACATCACCTTGTGAGGAAGACCAATGGTTGAGTGTGCATCTACAGCCAGCTTTGAGTAGGTACATGAGAATAGTCTTCTGTCCCAATGGCCCATCATGATGACCCTTCCCTTCTTGCATTTATTATCTCAGTAAATGTTCATTTATAGAGACATTAGTGTGTGCCAGACATAGCTTAAAATGCAAGTTTTGTCTAAAAAGTCCATTTGGAAAGTTGGACCGGACACCTTTTTTCTGAAAGTTTTTTTTCATAGCCTCGCCTACTAAACACTAGCATGAGGTAGTATTACTTAATCAGGTCAACTCCACTTGGATCTGAGGAGGAGAAGAAAAATAGAAAAACTCAAAAGAGATTGAAAGAGATTGAGAGCAATGCGCCAGATATAGAATAAGAATGTGGAGACTGGGAAACACTACTCAACTTTAGCAGCTGAAGACAAATTTCACCTATAAATCATTTTATCTTACTGCTCTTCTAAAGGCCATGCCAACTCAGTCAGAGAAAAACATACTATCTGGGGTCTGGCAGGGAGCATTTTCATGGAACACTGTGGTTGCCATTTGTCCCACATTAGCCACAACAAGCCTACTTCAGAATCCAAATCCCCTGAGTTTAATTGTATCTTTCAAACCTAAGAAAGGTAAAATTGACCTGGTTTTCCTTCATTTAACAGACACTTGAAGAATTGTTTACCATTCAACCTTCCTTTACCTCCATGCAAGACTTTTCTTTGAGGAGTATTATTATGTGGCTATTTCAGTGGAAAGGAAAGAAACCCAAATGAAAATAAAATTCTTGAACACAGGGCCCCTGAGCACGGACCAGCATATTTTGAACTTTGTGTGATCAATGACTAAACCAACTAAGAATAGCAACAGATTGAATCAAGATTTATTTGGGAAAGTTGTGGACCAAAGCAACAAGCATAAGCACTTGGGGCCAAAAAGAAGTGCACCAGGAGACCCAAGACTAGAGTTACTATGTGTCTTTCCTGGGACCCAGAGGGCGGGGCTATCTGTTGATTGGTAGTTTGGAGAAACATAATATTAATGGGCTCATTTTGTACCTGCTTTCATTAAAAACTGATGGTTATCATCCTATGTCAATAATAAGAATCAATGATGATCAGCTCTACTTCAAAATTTGATGCCAATAAATTAAAGGAAAAAAAATATTAGTGGTTCCACCTATTCAGATATGCTACAACTTCTAGAAAGCCTGTAAACCTAGTTCCATATTCATTTAGTAAACAGATTATCTATAGTTAAAACTAGTTACTGTATTTGGAAAGTATTGTAGTAGGCACTGGAGATAGAAAAATAATTAAGATTCTGCCCTTTCCCTTAAGCAGCTCACAGTCTGGACACCAGTATGTTGAGGGAGAAATGCTATATAGTGCAACAAGTGATTCAATAGTGGTATTACAAAATATGGCATAGTCACAAAGAGGGTACAAGAAAACAGGGAGGTCAAGAATGGCTTCAAAGATCTAACTCTTAGAGAGAAAGGGGAATTTTTCCAGGCTGAGAAGGAGTATAATGTGGGGAGAAAGTCCACTATGAGGTAGGCACCAAGACCTGAAAAATTGATGTGTGTCATAATGTGAAAGATGTTTAAAGATGGCATTGGAAAGGTAGAGAAGACTAGATCATGTTATCTATGATGAGCTATATCTATTTTAGCTTACAGTTAACAGGGAACAATTAGAGGGTTTTAAGGAGGAAAATCATATGACTAAATTTGTCTTAGGTAAAGGTAAGTGCAGTGTCATTTGCAAGAAGAATTGAAAGAGGGCAAGACGGAGGTAGGAAGTCCATATAAGAAGCTATTGCAGATGAGAGGTAATGAAAGTCTGTGGCATTGAAAAGCAGACGATGGATTCAAAATCTTTTTAACTAGAATACAAGAATTTAGTAACTGGATGCAGGGATTGAAAAAAGGACTACATTTAGGATTACTCCCAGGTCCCTAGAAAGCTGAATAGACAGTATGATATATAGGGTGGGAATTTGGAAGAAGACTAAGTGGCACAAAATCCAAGACACTGAGTATGATTTTAAATACTTAAACAGAGATACCTATGAATTGGGAGCTCAGAAGAGATATATAGTATACAGAGTTGGAAATCACACAGGTGGTTAAAACTCCAGCAATGAATGAGATCACTTAGAACTGGTGTGTAAAATGAAAAGAGAAATGGATCAAGCTCATGAACCAGAAGATAAATTAGTATTTTGGGGAGAAGAGAGTGAAATAAGCCAGCAAAGAAGACTGAGATGGACCTATTTGAGAGGGAGGAGAATGAGGAGAGTTATCATGGGGGTCAAAGGAGGAGAGAGTTTCAGGAAGAAGGATAGATAATACAAAATGCCAAAGAGACATCAAATAATACATAAACTGAAGAAGAGTCAGAGGATGTGGTGTCTTTTTCAATACAATGGAATTATGGAAACAGAAGCCTTATTAATGTAAATGGAATAGTGAATGGGAAGTGATGAAGAGGGGAAAGTGAGTGTGGAGAGTGCTTTCAGGGACTTTGTTCTGAAAGAAGGGTGAAACAGAGCACTATAGAGATGGGGACAGGAGAGTTAGGAGAGGATCCTTTAAGATGGAGGAGACAAGAAGCTGGCCGAGTGGCTCAGTTGGTTAAGAGCTTGCTCAAGAGTGCGAGCTCTGAGAAATAGGGCCACCAGTTGGATTCCCACACTGGCCAGTGAGCTGCGCCCAAGCTGAGCTGCCACTGAGCTGTTAACAGGTGGCAGTATGGCTCAGCTGGTGAGAGCACGTGCTCTTAACAACAAGGTTGCCTGTTCCAGATGGTGGCTACGCCAACCTGCAACTAAGGACTGAACTCAGCACCTTGAGCTGAGCTGCCGCCAGGGTGGCTCAGGGGATAGAGCGCACACTCTTAACAACAAGGCTACCATTTTGACTCCCACATGGTATGGTGGCTATGCCCACCCATAACTAAGACTGAACACAGCACTTTGAGCTGAGCAGCAGGACTGGACTTGGAGCTGAGCTAGCTGCGCTCTCCACAAGTAAGATTGAAGGACAACAGCTTGGCTGTTCCCCTCCCCCAATTCCCCAACACTGTTCCCCTCCCCCAATTTCCCCAATAAAATCTAAAAAAAAAAAATGTTGGAGACAAGAGCATGTTCATAGGCTATGAGGAAAGGAGTTAAAACAGCAGAAGAGGAAACCTCAAGAGGCAGTAGGACATGATGGAATGAGATTCTGCAGAAAAAAGTAGGAGAAGCAAGAGCACAAGCAGAGGAACCATGTGACCAGAAGAAACTACTCGCTAACAGAAAAAGGCAATATATTGGGTTGTTGAAAAGTCATGCATTTTTGCAATGAAAAACAGAAAAAATGCATCATGACTTTTTCGACAACCCAACAGTAGGCACTGAACTATCCTGAAAAACTGGTAGTTCTAAGCCAAGCCTCACATTGCAAAACTTGGACAGAAAACTTTTCTTACATTTTCCTTGCTCTTTTTTTCACATTAATTTTGTGTAATACCTACAAAAAATCCTTTAAGGCAAGCAGAGTGGGGTTTTTGCTTGCTTTTTATTTTGTTTTTGCTTTTTAGTCTCCATCTTACAGGAGGAAACCGAAGCCCAAGGTTATGCCATTCATTTAAGATCACAGAATCAGTAAGCTGCATAAACTAAGAACTCTCCACACAGTGCACTTCCCAACACCTCAGAAAGTGTTACAAAGATTTCAATGGCAACCTGTCCACACTTAAGAAGTTCAGAAGGGAGAATCCCTACCTACAATCACTCCCTTGATTGACAACAGACATTCTTGGTTGCTTGACTGCCTCTATGGAAGCTAATAGAGAGGTGAATGCTATATCTTCTTTTGAGATGAGCATCCTTTGATATGTTCCTTTAGTATTAGAGGCGATTTTAAACATTTGATTAATACATATGCTCTACTCTTGCCTGAAAGGAAATCCCGTTCCTTATGGGGCCAGGTAAAACTGTAGTATGTGGAAGCATCAGGCCCAGGCATAACACTAACAATTTCACTAGAAGGGAAGCAAAGGAGACCACTTGTCACTCTTCTTCTCAGTGAAAAGGAGTAGTGTCCTTTAGCATGAAACATGAAAGCAGGTTTCTATAGCTTTGCCAGCTCAGCAAGAGAAAAAAAATTAACCCTACATGTTCTTATCCCAGTTTCCTCAGCATGGGCGGGGAGGGAGGGACTGAGTTACAGACTATCAGCAAAAGAGAGCAGAGCTCATTGTGTATGAGTTAGAAGGAATTTCAGTCACCAGATAGGAACACATTTCTAGATTTGCCATGCATTTTCTAAGGTTCCCTGCAAATCCAGACAATCTGACAGGAAAAAAAAAAAGCTCTTTAAATGATTTCTTCTGCTTAAATTTGGAAATGTGTAATAGAAATCAGCATTTTAAAAAATGAACAGTTTCAATTATATTAAGTTCAATGCCTCTATTTAATTAATTCATTCAGTCCCTGGGAGACACTGGGTGTGGCTCAGCAAGATTTAGGAGGAATCCAATCTACCATTAGGAGGAATGGTCTGCACCAGGCAGCAAGGCTGCATTGTATCCTTCCACACCTTTCCCACACTGCTAGGGAAAGGAGAGGCTGGAATTCTAAACCACAGACCACAGTCTCTAAGATAAGAATGGTTTGTTGTAGGAGGAAAAAGGCAGATGTCCGTGGCCTTGAAGGTGGGGGTAGAGGGGCTACTTGCTTGCATTGCTATTCTTTACACTTCAGTTACAAATTAAAGCCCTTATTTTTAAACAAAGGAAATACCTCACAGTTTTCTTCCTTTTGTGGATGCAGATCCTATCTTGCAAGTTTTTCATCATCTGCAATACACATGGTAATTAAGCTATTGAAAGTTAGCCCCAAGATATTTGAAAATCATAAGCCAATACAATCTCAGGGATTCCTTTATTTTATTCCTCCTTTGCCCACTCCTTTATCATCTTCTCATCTCCACCCCACTCCCATTCTTTTCTTCCTGCTGTAATAATCAATAGTGGTGGGTAATTAATGACCAATAAAGATCATTTATGCTTTCTTCTCACCCATGGGCAACATATTACAACTCAGAAATCCAAGACTGCTTCTTTATGCCGCTCAAGTGGAAGAGGAAGGAAGTGCAGTCTCTCCAGCCCCCTCCCACGTTTCTGCTGGATCTCATGGGTGTGGCAGAGTTTAGACCTTTGCAGGGTTTTGCCCTTGTTTAGTCCCTGTTAAGGACGTGGATGGTGAATAGATGCCAGAAGAAAGAGAAACACAATCGGGTTCTGCCATGAATAATATAGGATCATTTCATCCACAAACAGGAAACCCGGTGTGAGACTTAAGTACTCACACTATGTAAATGCCAGTCAGTGTAGTGTGGAGCCCACGCCCTGAACACACCATTTCCTTCAGTCTGATTTAATGCTACCCTAAATGCTGACTACTTATGTGGCTGACACACAACAGTGGTAAGTAGGGAACATGGCCATTTCACACAGAAGGACACATTTATAAAATTCATGGGCAAAATAGGACAATTGCTATACCTTTCCTTCTCTCTCTTGAATATAAATTATTCTAAAACACAGGAAAGCATGTGGAAGCCATACAGAGCACATGCATGACTACTATATATGAAGTGTGCAGATGTTATACACATTTACATGCCAATTTCCACAACTCTCTAAATACAAGATTTTTGCTTCCTCACTTTGCACATCCCAGTGAACACTTGGGGCTGTCACTGAGATAGAACCCTCCCTGGTGAAAGCAGTTGTCCCCTTTTGGGGAAGGGAATTCCTTTAGCCTCAATTCCCTTTCTAAAAATCATGCCTGGTTTCCTTTGTGGAAGGAAAGGTGTGTGCGTATACTTGTAGGTGTATACATAGAGTGGCAAAAAGTTGCAAACCCGCGTCTTTTCCTTTTCAAAATTAAAGCTTTTTTAATGAATAGCACTGGCTTCCTTAGGGCTCCGCCTTTCTAAATTTTATTTCCCCAGCTCGCCGGTGGGGCAACCTCAGGACATTTCCTTGACAGTGTGCTTAACCCAGCCACCTGTATCTACAGCATTTATGTATTAGAATGAAGGAAGACAAGGAGAGGAAGTGTCTTGGTTTGAAAAATGAGAGCCAATGGAAGCATCAATCTCTAGAACCACAGAGCAATCAGTTTAGGGAAGTACAGCATGAAAGACTCTCATGCTGTTCCCCAAACACCCCTACACAAACCCCACACAAAATTTCACGTATCTGGTAGTTATTTATTTATTTATGCTATGCCTCTCCACCCTCTCCACCCACTGCTATGACACTCTGTTTCAGTCCCTCTTCCCCTTCCTCTTCCTTCTCCTTCATCCTCACTCCCCACCCCTCCTTTCAGGGCGCTGGCTAAATGTGCAAAGCTGGCAGGCTGTTTCTTCTCCACTCCCCCACCCCACCCCCTTCGGATTCAGCGAATGTATTACGAATTGCCCAATATCCAATACCTGCACAGGAATAATGCCCAATTCCTATCTCTTGCACCCCATCCCTAAGGCAGTCAATCTGCAAAGGGCTTCTTTGACCAAGGCTGCCTCCCCTCCCACGGGCACACACATACACACACGCACATACACACTCACCCATACCCCACACCCATTTTTCTCCTTCACCTTCGCCAAAATCTCCAAACGTGTTCCAACAAATGTTTGAAAGCTTCGTTTGGCGAACGCCACGGAGCCGTGGGTTCCTGCGGAACACCATGCCCGTCATTCCTCCCCCACTCTCACACCAATCAAGTTTCTAAAATGTCTTTTAAGAAATAAGTGAGCAATTTGAAATGGAAGAAAAACCTGGGCAATGGGGGAAGGAGGAAGGGAGGGGGCTCGGATTCTCACTAATCTTGTATGTGTCCCTCTCCCTGATGAAAATGAGTCACCATGCTTATTATCCAGAATGTTAGCCCATCTCTAGTCACTGACAATTCCAGGAGAGATGCAAGGGAAGGGGAGAAAAAAACCTGATTTCCAACAGGTAATAACTCGGCTCGTCTTTCCCATCGGAGCTCTAAGCTCCTAGGGGCGTGGTCCACCCTCTCCTCCGACCAGCTGGTGCACAATCGGCTTACGGGGGTTTTCCCTTTCCACACGGCCAATTTCTCCCAAAGCCCCAGTTGTCTTTAGATTTTCTTGTTGAAAAAAAAAAATCCTAAATCGGTTTCATTCATTCATTGAAAAATAAATAAATAAATAAATAAATAAATAAATAAATAAATAAATAAAACCTTCACATGTTCTTCCATTAACACCTGCGCCCATTTGAGGCGCAGACATGTAGGAAATAAGGCTTCTTCCGCAGCACATGTGACAAAATTGTAGGACAGAACAAGCAATACTTATGACTGAATATTATTCCTTCAATCCTGCTTTTTGCAAATTATAATATAAAAGGTTGCCTCCCTATCTTATAGGTAGCGCCTACATCTTTCCCCCCACACCCCTTTTTATATCCACACCCGCAAAACCGGAGACCTGAAATGCTGACCATTTACTAATAGACCGCCCTCCCCCTTCAAAAAAAAATCTTTCTTATTTCTAGCCCAACAGACGTATTTTTCCCTAACCTCATCCTAATTAATAGCAGCTTCCAAAACCAGAGCATGAGAGACAGACTAGAATAAAAGCTGAGATGCAACCCTCACTTCCCATATGCTAAGGAAACGCAAGCACCATGGCCAGAGCAGAAGCAGTTAAAAAAAAATTTTTTTTCTTCCTTTACAGGGAAATACTGTACTCTGGTAATTTCACATCAGCAAGAAGTAAAAATCTTAGCTCTACCTGTTTGGTTCTTCTCATACAGCACAGCATGGTTGTATCGTCCCTTGCCTTCTTCCTGCCTTCTCTCCTTTCCTCCTCTCTTTCTTATTCCCCCCCTCTCCACCTCTTTTCTGCTCGCTAGCTCACTCGCTCTCTCGCGCTAGCGCGCTCTCTCCCTCCCTCCCTCTCTCTCTCTCTCTCCCTCACACACACCAGGGCAGTTAGCAGCAACTGTAAGGTCCACAGCTATTGCTCATCGCACATGCTCTCTCTCTCTCTCTCTCTCTCTCTCTCTCTCTCTCTCGCTCGCTCTCTCTCTCTCGCTCTCTCGCTCTCGCTCTCACCACCCCCACTTCCTCACTTCCCCTCTTTCTGAACCCCCGCAACCTACTCTGTCTTTTTCGCTGTCTCTCCGTCTTTCTCAGAATTATTCACTAGCTTTCAATGACTAATCACTTCCCCAGCCCCCACCCCCATTCTAGACTGTCGCCCCCTCCCAGTCCCCTGCCAGCCTCATGAATATTTAAACATCTCCAATCTGGACCCAATTACCCACCGACTTTCCCGCTGCATTGAGAGTGTGTGTGGGGGCGGTGGTGAGTGGGGGTGGGGGGACGGGGGTGCAAAGAAGGATATTCCTGCTGGTTCTGGAAACTGGATGGAATGTGTTTTAGGGAAGAGGGGCTTGAGGGATGCTTGTATTTCGTTACTCTTTTCTTTTCCAATATCATACAAGTAAAGAACAGCTATTCCAAATGAGTCGTAAGTAAGACCTAAACATGTTATATCTGCTATTTAGGTTTTATGCACAGTTAGTAATTGCGAGGGTTAAGTTCTCTCAAAAAAATTAAATAATGTGTAAATATTATACATTGTATACATACTGTACTCAGTATTCATATCACCTAAAATAAATACATACATATAAGCTTAGATATATGTAAACATTTCTCATATATACTCCAATATCCTCAAAAAATCCACATGAATATATTGCATTTTAAACATTCTAAGCACTTGAGTTTGGAAATAATAAATAATTAATAAAATGTTTAGGAATGAGCATCCACATATAAAATCACAGGGTTGTTTTTTTTTCTTAATGCACATCCACCTGTTTGAAAATTGGGGTTTCTTCTAATTTTACTGAAACAGCTGAGCACATTTGAATGTCTCTAATATTATTGGTGCCCCAAATGATATTTTACAGTTTGGGCGAGAAGAATACAAGTAAACTCATCTGTTATAAGAAGAAAATGTATATCACAAAACCTATATCTTCAATTCCTTCTATGGTGTTTTGTAATTTCGATGGAGGAAAAATCTGTGTTTAAAAAACATATAGATAGGGCTGGCTGAGTGGCGCGGTGGTTAAGCGCTGGCTTGGGAAGCCAGCGGCCCCGGTTCTGGTCCCACATATGAGAGCCAGTGACACTGCCCTCAAAAAAAAAAACAACACATACACACAAAAAAACAAAAAACCACATATATATAGATATATATATATATATAGATATATATATATATATATATATATATAGTACTGTGTGATTTGAGGGATGTTACTGAAACTTTTTGCACCTAATTTTCTACTCTGTGAACTAGGGGTAATAATAATGCCAACCTAAGGTTGGTGAGGACCAAATAATATTATGTATGTAAAGCACAATGAAGCCATTCTCAGTACGTACTAGATTTACCTCACAGACTACTTTTCCAAACTTTTGGTGACATTTTTAAGTGAATATCTCAAAGAACTTTTCAAACTATTTCTTGCTGTTCCCTAGTCACGATCAGCATCCCCAATTAACTCATATTCTTTCCAGTGCTTTCTAGAAACGAGGCTAGTTAATAGATGTCACCAGGCAGCTTATTATCATCTATATATCATCAGGATCACTGAACTTAATATGTGCTTAATACATTTTAACAAAATTCAAGGTCCACCCATCTCAGAATGGACGATAGCAGAGAGACGCCCAGCGGGTAATGGTAATAAATTATCCCCAGAGGTCTTCCTGAGCACCACTGCTTTAGATTCAGCCTTAGTTGGTCTTTTATTCCTCTCAATTTGCTTCTTAGTTTTCAGATTTTATGATTAAAATACAGAGTTAGGTTCTGAGTTTAGTATTTTTTAATGTTATAATGAGCCCAGTCAGAGCCAACCTTTCCCAAACAGCCTTCTCTTGACCTACATGATAAAAGAGGGCAAAGAATGAGTAAGAAATGGCTTCAGAGACCTTCCAGCTGTGGATTAGGATCACCCCACCTAGCCTGCTAGGGGTGGGGAGTGATAAAGGGAGGGAGCAGAGGGGTTGAGACCTGGGGGCAAGGGAGAAGAAATTGCTTCTTTTGGTGAGTAAACAGACTCAGAGATAAAATCCTTTTGTCAACTATGTGGCCAAATATAAGGCCATCTACTTGGCCATAGAAAAAGGCCAAATCCTTTCCCTTTTAATGCGCTCCCCTCAGACCTCCCATTTATAGCTTCTTTCCCCTTTTACTTAATGAAAGAAAACTTGGAAACAAAGTGGCATAATGAAATCAGACAGAGTCAAACTCAAAACTAGGCAGAGGCCCAGATGAACTTTGTGGCTAAGTATGTTAAACCAACCCTCTAAGCATCACTTTCCTCAGCAGGGTACATGCATTATTTCATCTGATACTCAAAATGAGGTAGGTGCAACCATTAATCCCATTTTCATGGAGACACTAAAGCTAAGTAAATTAAGTGCCTAGACTACATCACACAACTTCCCAGTATAAGAGGTAAAGAAAGCTACAACTCCAAAACCCCATTAGCCACTAAAATACATTGCCACTCAATGGGCCTCTGTACCTCAGTACTTCTGGTCCTTAGGAAATTAGACTATGTAGTGGAAGCTTTTGTGTTAAAATGAAATTAGCATTCTGAAAGGTCCACTTATTAAGCCCAGCCCTTACCTCAAGAACCATGGAGAGCAAGCTGATACCCTCATCTAATAGTGAGCCCTCTGTATATTTCTGACCAAACATCAGCCTACCTCAATCACCTGCAGGTCCCTCAGTGTTCAGAATCCTCCCCATTTTGGGTGTCTCCTCTGGACATAGTACATTCGGTCAACAAGCCTCTAAAAATTATTTCCTCGAAGGAAAGTTAAGATTCCAAATTTAATTTGAATGATCTTGGCAATATGTATATATAAAAAATAAAGTAACCAGTGTTATTTTGATCCCCACCAACCAACTATTCAACAGATCCACTAATCTGTATGCCCTTATAACCAATCCCAGAAAATGCCTAGGCTTAATCCCCATGATTGAGCCTTATATAATTTTAGATTAGCAGATTAACTCAGGAGACTGTCAGGCAACCTCCCAACTATATAAGCTGGACAATAGCATCATTCTAAAAGAAGGTGAAGAGTGGTGGAGGCCAGATTGCAGTTCTACTATTATATCTTTTTGAACTTCACCAAAAGTGATATTGTTTTCACAATAAACCCAAAAGTCACTGAGCTTTAACTAAGGGCTCTGTCAGATAATCTGCTATGTTACAACTGACATTTGAGAGAAGCTTATCAGGGAGAAAATATGTTTGTCTTTTCACTCCCCCTTCTAGGAGTTTATTTTTTTTAAATTTTAGTCTTAGCCTTTTACCTGTTGTATCAGTGTGCTAGGGCTGCCATAACAAAATACCACAGACTGTGTGGCTTAACAAAACAGAAATGTATTTTCTCATAGTGCTGGAGGCTAAAAGACCAAGATCAGGGTGCTGGCAGGTTTGGTTCCTCTGAGGAGCCGTAAGGAAAATACAGTAAGACCCCAACTTACAAATGAGTTCCATTCCAGGAGAACATTCGTATGTTGGATTCGTTTGTAAGTCTGAGAAAGTGAGTCTTCTACACCTTTGACACTTCCTAGCAGTCCCCTCCACATCACCACTGCTTTTCCTCTTGTTTCCGGACATCCTGGGCTCTGACTGAGCCCTGTACTGCTGTACACTATCGCACTGTACAGTAAGCACACAGCAGCACAGCTGTGACAATGTCCGGCAGACACGTGAGCTACATCCGCCATTTGCTCACATCTATGAATGTTCATAATGTGAGGTCCGTTCGTATCTGTGAAAGTTCGCAACTCGAATGTTCATAAATCTGGGACTTACTGTATCTTTTCCAGACCTCTCTGCTTGGCCTGCTGACAGCTGCCCTCTCACTGCCCCTTCATATGCTGGTCCCTCTGTACATGTGCACCTCTGGTGTTTCTCTGAGTCCAAATTTCCTCATATTAAAGGATATCAGTCTGATTGGAGTAGAGCCCACCCATATGACCTCATTTAACCTTAATTATCTCTTTAAAGGCCCTATTTCCAAATATTGTCACATTCTGAGGGACTGGGGGTTGGGGCTGCAACATAAGACTTTTGTGGGGATACAATTCAGTCAATGACACCTGCATTCTCTATCAGTACTTTCTGACTTCATTCATTTATTCAAAATTGTCTATGTTGCAAAAACATCCTTCTCTCAAGGAGACACATATATGAAAAGCAAAATAATGCTGTTTGAACAAAACAGGATTCAATGTCAAATGTGTGTTATAAGAATTCAGAATAGGAAAGAAATTACTGTGGACTAGGGTAGGTCTTTCATTTCGTGATTAGGATTGAAACAAGTATCTTTACTTGTTTTAGAGAGTTTTAGAGAAGGGAAAGGCATCATGTTAAAAAAGACCAAATGCACAAATAATCACTACATGATCAAGGGACTGTTGAAATGCAAAAGAGTGGAAGTTGTAAAGGAGAGTAGTAAGAGATAACCTTGGAAGGGTAGGCTACACACCCCAGTTAAGAAGGATTTTAACCTAAGGTTAGGATCAGGCTAAGGGGGTGTATTAATATCCTAGGGCTGCCAGAAGAAATTCCCACAAATGTGAGGGCTTAAAACAGCAGAAATTTATCCCCTCATATTTCTGTAAGTCCGAACTCAAAGTGTTGGCAGGATTAGTTCCTTTTGGAGGCTCTGAGGGATTATCCATTGCATAACTTTCTCCTACCTTCTGTGGGCAATCCTCACTATTCCTTGGTTTGAAGATGCATCACTCCAATCTCCGCCTTCGTCTTCAGATGGTCTTCCCCTCTTCTTATAAAGACACCTGTCATTGACTCTAGGTCCCACTGAAAATCCAGGATGATCTCATCTCCAGATTCCTAACTTAATTGTATCTGCAAAGACCCTTTTCTCAAGTAAGGTCACATTGACAGTTACTGGGATTTAGGACTTGGATACAAGACAACCCATTAATTATGCATTAATTATGAACACAAAATGAACTCTAATAATTCTGATAGCTATGTCATTCACAAAGTGACAGTCATGGTAGAGCATCATGAGAAAGACATACCCAGTGAACTCCTTAACCAGATAACTCCAGAGCAGGGTGGATTGTGACCATCTGAACAGCTCTATCTGACTGCAGACGGGCACCACACCCAGCCTTGAGCTTAAAATCAGAGCTCTCTGACGGCTCATCACTCAGGCCTCATCTGACGAGCAGACAGCCGTGCCTGCACTCGTCCCAGACGGAGAGCTTGAAGCCTCACCTCCTGACCATCGTCTCACCGGCTGGGTCTGATGCCCAACATTACGCATCCTAGCATTGAAGGGACTCTCACTGAACATCAGACTCACTCTCTCATCCTTCTTTCCTTCCTTCTTGTAAGACTATTCGTCTTGCCTAACCCTACTGCTTGCAAACCTTTTGTGACCGTCTTGACTATTGGAGACTATCTTCTGGCCAGAGCGTTGGTTAATGCCCATAGTATACCAAGTCAGTAGGACTAGATCCATGGCTTTATTCTAACAAAGTCTGACATTGTGGGAAGACAGAAACGTGTGTGAGACTGCTACTTCGATAGCCACACCCTGCTCACGACAATAGCAAATTAGACATAAGACTTGTGAGGAAGAACATCTTCGAGAATGCTTATGGTGATGTTGTACAGTATGGAATGGAGAAAAGGATTCAATAGGGCCCAGTGAGAGGAACATGGAATTGTTTTAATGCCTAGATTAGGAAGGGAAGGTAGAAGAGACGTGAACTGTCACTTGTTGAGTGCCTAGCACATTCTAGCCATATTCTCACTTTACATATTCTGTCTCCTTTACCTCACAGAAGAATATCTAGGAGGAAATGAAAAAATGGAAGAACCAAAAATGGTTTGGAGATTGAACCTGGGAAACTTGGAGAATGAGAATATAAAACTCAGATGTAAGGAGATCCAGAAAGAGACCTGGCATTGTGAGAAAGGCGATGAATCAGTTTTGAAAAGTGTTCACTTTATGAAAGCGCTGAAATGTTCAAGTGCACCACACGATCAGATTGTAAGACAGAAGACTCAGAAGGTGTCTGAGCCTGCCAAAGTCTTCCAGGCAGACATGGCTGAATCTGGTTCCAGGGAAAGGCAAGCCTCTCTGGTATGATGTCACCATATTAATTAGGCTGATAGCATTTCAGGATGGCCTTACTGCCAGCATTCATCCTGCTTCCCGCAGGCAGACAAGAGTCTGAAGCCAGAAACTGGAGGATTTTTAGGACCCTCTAAATCTCGTCCATCTTTCCAGATTTGCCTCAAATCCTCTCAGAATTTCTCCTTCCAGCATAGCCTGGGGGCCATCTGAATTTCTGAGTAGCCAATATTCCAGAACAAGGAAATCCTAGGGAGGGAACCATGAGCTGGTGGCACAGAGAGAGACCATGAAAAGCATGCAGCCTATAAACTAAGGCTCAACTGGCCACCAGCTCTCGAGAAAGTTCGTGATTGCCTGAGTGAACAAATCCAACTCAGTGGCTTGCTCATTAAGCTGCCGATGTTAAGAATTCCATCAGATTACAAAAACCTCTACCATCAACACACCATCAGAGTCTTAAAGTACAGCATTTCACTTAGTTTGGTCATAGAAGGAACCACAGAACTTTTCACACACCTCTTTTCTATTCCCCTTGAAGTATTGTAACAGTTTGTTTACCAGCCTATCTTCCCGGAATGCACGTTTCTGGATGGCCAGCACCATGTCTTAATTTTTTGTTGTTGTTTGTTTGTTTCTGCTATTTCTATCAGGGACATATATTATATGGGTTTTATGGGACCTAAAGTTTATATAATTTGGGGGACATTTCTTTAAGAAAAAGAATACAAGTTAACTATGAAAGTGGATATTTATTTGGAATGAGAAATCACAAGCTATGGCATTTTAAGAAATTATATATACCACAAAAGTGGATATATATCACAAAACTCAGAAAAATAAATGTAATATTTTAAAATAACTGCCTGACACTTCTCTATAATTCCAGGTTGTTTTGTGGTTTTTTTTTGGTGTGTGTGTGTGTGTGTGTGTGTGTGTGTGTGTGTGTGTTTGGCTACATGTTCTTTAATCATGTCTTTGTATGACAATCATTTTATAATACAGTATTCTAAAGGAGACTGGAAAAATAATCTAGCCTTTCTTCTAACATAGTTGACTGGATTTGTTTTTATTATTAATAGTTATGAGGCTTAAAATAAAAGACTTCATGTACAGGTGTATTTTTGGGTTAGGGAATTAGCAGTAATACAAAAACACAGTAATTCTGAGAAATTCTATTTCAAACAATTTCTATGGAAACAGAAAATATATGTTATATATTTGTAATTAAATTATGTGGCATTTTAAAATTTATTCCTGACAGAAAAGGACTTTGGTTTTGGTCAGGCTTTGGTGAGAACTCAATCTCCCCGTTAAAATTTTACACAGCTGATTATTGGAAGAATTTCAGACTATCTTCTGACTTCACACATTCCATATCTTGTTTCTCATCTTTACCACATGATCAAGTGCCATATTATGTAGGCCAGGTGATGTTTGTATTGTAATTTAACCTCTGGTCCTATACTTCAGGTTGCCATGCCGGGTGGGCTGGCATACTGTAATCCTCAAAGCCATGGATGACTAGCAATAATTTAACTCTACACAAAAGCTTCTAGAACAACATAGATATATCCCATAAACCCATTCTAAATGTAAAACCATTACAACCTCATCTTACCTGGTTCCCAAAACTGCCTAAAGCTATTCAACACAATCTTACCTGAGGGGAGGTGTTGCAGAGGGGAAGTTTGAAGGCAAAGTGATAGGAGTCTCACTGGGTTGCTATTAAAATATCTTACTATTTCAAATTTTATACAAATGTACAGACCTGTGGCATATGGCCCATGTAAGTGAGGAGCCCTGAAGCTTAAGCTGAATTCACTTCCTGGTAACTTTACTTCTGGTTTTTAGTATTGAACTCAGAGCTATTAAGTCTTGAACAAGTAATTGTTAAAATTGAATAGGAAGGTGGTTAAAAAAAAAAAAAGAAAGAAGAGAAAAAAGGAGGGAAGAAGGGAAAAGGAAAGTGAAAAAGGCTCTTTGAACTAAATTTCAAACATTAACTTTTAGGATCCCCAATTGTTTTACTCTGCAACTGTTATTTTGTTCTATGTAGATGGCTATGTTTCTCACCATGTCCACTCACATATTGAATTTGTCCTATTCTACATTTCCTTCTGGAATGCACATGGCTGGGAGAAATGACAAAATGCAGCCTTCCTGGTAGGCTCCAAACATGCAATTCCCACTTGGGTTCCATTAAATGCTAACAGCTATCACATGGAGAATCAGAGAGGTGTCCTTCTCCAAAAATGATTTCCCTAAATTCATCACCTTTCATCTTCTTCTGTTTCATGATAACTGTTACTATTTTCTATGGACTGGGGCAGTATGAAGAGGTTTTATATACTATATAATTTATAGTTGAATAGCAAAATAAATTTCAGATGTATAGTTTCTTATTACTTAATTTGCTCACCTTGGCTTGAAGCATTGATAGATTTCACTAAACATTATTGATTTCAACTCTCATTTTAAGAGGGCAGCTCATTCTGTCATCCAATCCTTTGGCTTATTTTCCCCTTTGGTTCCTTATCCCCACTTCACCATGATTCTGTCAAGTCTAGAACTTTGTGCTTAACAGCCTTGGCCCTTTTCTGTCTGAAATCCAAGACTATTCTTTACATTAAAATTTTTCACAGTGAAGCCATCAGAACACACCTAGGGTGTCTAATGTACTCTATTCACAGAATTTTCTTGGACAGGCTTCCCTGTTCTCTGTTCTCACGGCTCTGGGGTATGTATGTATTCCCAATAAAACTTTTCTAATCTTCCTTTAAATCCCTTCTAGTACATACAAGATCCTCCAAATTTCCTCTGTTGATTATTTAGCTTTCTACTTCCAAATTCTCTATTCCTCCCTTCATCTTAAAATCCCAAACTTCTTTATAATTCAACAAAAACCTCCACCCTTCAAACCTTGCAAGATTCTTTGTTGACTAAAATAACCCTCTGAATCTCTCAGACAAAATTAGCATGTAATCATTTTTCCAAGCTCCACTATACATCACTCCACACCATAACCACTCTAACCCACATACAAATGTAGAGTATTAGAAGGTGATATTATATTTTATTAATTTATATATTTTTAATCAATTTCTTTAAGACTATACATTATTGAAAAGTTAGAATTATTGAAATTGAAGCTCAAAAATGTCACCTTGTCTATCTTTCTGCTACTAATGACTCCAAAGTTTTGTTTACTTGTTTCTTTTTAAGTTGACAGAGTCTCTCATTAAAATTTGTCATCCTCATTCCTAATATATGATATATTAGGAGACTTTCCCTCATGTTAGCAAATTGTCACCTTTGGGGCCTTCATCAGAGTGAATGTGTTTAATGGTCTGATGGACAATGAGGAGATGAGCTCCCTCTTAAATAGTCTTCAAATAACCAGCCTCACAGAAATTGGGCCCTGCACGCCTTCAGTCATTTGGGTCCTGTGTGTCTTCAGTCATGCTCTTGAACTTCAAAGATTCCAGGAGGTTGGATGACACCTATAAGGTCATCATCTGGCCCAGCTCCCCATCTGATGTTACCAAATGTTAAAACATTCCTGTGTTTGAAGTTTTTAAAGCATGTTACTTCCAAAGCTTTTCATTTTTAACTTTTGACAAGTTGGGATCTTCTTGTCTACAGGAACTGATATTTGTCTCCCTGTAAGGCCCACCTGTTTGTATGCCTTAGGGCCACCAAGGAAAGTATCTCTTGCATATATTATTTCAGCAAGTGTTTACATACAATTCATCCATCTTGCCTGAGTCTTCTGCATACTAGACATCTTTTGAGCTATTCTTTAATCAACAAGGTTTTGTGTCTTTTCATTCTGGTTACTCTTTCTGCTTTCAACACACTACAGTTTATCTATACTTCTTAAAATGTAGCATCCCTAACTAATAATTATACTTGAGATGAAAAAAGAATAAACCTCTGCCATAAATTTAGATGTTAAGTATCAATTAATACATCACAGAACTAAGATATGTGTGTGCATGCGTGAGCACGCCCGTGTGTGTGTATGTGTGTGTCCCACCACCATACTGATAATTGTGAACTATTCAGTGGTGTGCTGGTAAATGTTTAACAACTGGCTCTTCAGGAGCTAGAAGGGAGAAATGATTTGTAGCATTTGCTAATTTCTATGGCATAACTACTCCCACCAAGGTATTTTTAAGAAGTGATGTTTTTGAGTATTTATTATCTTCATTTTTAATATAATTGAAAAAATTTTTAGTTTATATAGTTTAATTTTTAATAATGGCTGTTTTAACAACTAGCTTGCAAAATTCCTGAAAGTTTACAAATTAATTTGCAAAGCTGTACAGCCATATATAGCATACCACTTATTTACTCCAACTAAAATTTTGAAACATTTGTTTATGTGTGATCCTGCTGTACTGAATACCCTGCGCACCTTCTCGAGATTATCTTATTCTATTGTTAATTTTTGTTTCATTTTTTTCATCTGTGTAAAATATTGTATATGTATTCTTATTTATTTTTGTCTTGTTAGATTCAATCAATCTTTTCACCCTGTCAATAACTCGTTAGATCCTAATTCTGTCATCCCGCATTTCTATCATCTTTATCCCTTCTTGCACAATTGATGAGCAAGCCTTATGTATCTCTATCCAAGGCATTGAATTTTTTAAAAAATGCCTGACAGGACAGGGCCAAGGACAAAATCCTTGGCCATGCAAATAGAATCTTTCCTTCACACAAGCATCAACCCATTAATCAGCATTGAATCAATGAGATATTTCTCTATTGAATTGCCTTTGCATCTACTCCTAATTTCTCTACCTTGTCCATGAGACTCTTGAGAGATTATTTATAAAGTACATAACTGAAGTTCAGAAACCATCACCTTCTTCCTTCTCCTAGCAGAAAAAAAGATTACACTCCCCCTATGTAAAGCTGATCACTTTCTCCAGGATTCATCAATTATGCCTCTTCTCTTTTGTCTTTTCAATCTGCATCTTCATCTACCTCCTCTACTCTCCTAGCATATAAACATAGCATATAATCAGTGCCTGAAAGTCTGTTTCTACACTCTGCTTTTTTTTTCGATTTGAAATATTGTGTATTACAATTTTTTCTACTTTCCTTGGGCTTACTATTCCACTTTCCCCTTTATTCTCAGCGTGACCACTACCGTGACCTTGTTCTCACTCAGAAAGTAGATGCATTCAAGCAGAGGGGTTTCTCTCATTTTCTGCTTTGTCACCTGCAGACTTATTGGGCTCGACCTGGCAAAGTGCAGGTGGAAATTTCTCCTGCATATTTGGAATCTCTTTTTGAAATTCCTCAGCGACCTTCGCCCTCCCATTTCTTTTATCATTATCTCCTTCCTCTCAACTGAATCTTTAGCCTCATCTTTTAAAAGACTGGTTTCTTTCATTTCTTCATAAATAAAATATTCTCCCTCAACCCTAGCTCTGCATCTTATTGTGTCCCTCTGCTCATCATCCTCACTTCTTCACCCCCTCTTCAATTCTCAGCTCTTGGCAAGTTGCCTTTTGTGTTCTCCAATCCATTGGCTTTAATTAAGTCACCAGAAACCTTCTGGTTGTCAGCATGAGTGCTCTCTCTCTCTCTCTCTCTCTCTCTCTCTCTCTCTCTCTCTCTCTCTCTCACACACACACACACACACACACACACACACTTTTTATTTCTTACCTTATAAGGCTTCTCTGCAGTTTCATGACTAACCACTCCTGTTTTGTTTTTTAATTTCCTTTTGTCTTTCTTTCAATGACACTTCATTCTCCTGCTTTTCCTTCTCCATCTCTGGATGCCTTCTCTTTCTCCTTTTCAGATTTCTCTCCCTCCATCGCCACTCTCCTGGGCATTCTCAGCCCTGCCCACAGCTTTCATCCCCACCACATCATTCTGCATGACTCCCAATTCTATTTTTTCAGCCCAGACCTTGTTGGGATCCTGTTTCAAATACAGATCTCCATATGCATGACTCATGCTCCCAAAATGAACATCTTAAATTCCCCTACATTCTCTCACCAAAATATTCCCTTCTTCCTATAATCCTTATTCTGGCTTAGAGGCCTGCCACCCATTCACTTGCTCAGGCCAAAAATTGTGCTGGAAACCTTTCTCTTCCTCTGCACCCACAATCAGTAAGTCATGAAATCCTCTAGATGCCAAGACTTTAGGTACTTATTTCTTGTATGATTTTTTTTCTTTTTTGTGATAGGTTTCTAATTACTTCCTTGTCTGAGGTCTCACACTTTTGTGTCTTCTTCCCACAGCCAGAATCATCTTCCTAAAACAACCCTACCAGGACACAGACCTCCTCTACTGAACATCCCACAGTAACTCCCAGTTAACTGCAGGAAAAAGTCCAAATGCCTCACCACTACAGAGCCTGCCTATGAACCTCTCCAATGAGATCCTTAAACACCTCATTCACCGCATTTTCCAAAGAGGTCTATACCAGAATTATCTCTATGCCTTTACACATACTGAATTCAATTCACAGGATACTTCCCCCATTGTTTAGTGATGAAATTCTCATTCTTCCAAGTAACAGCTAAAATAAACTCTCTTCCATGAATCGTGACCATACTCCTTATGCCACCATTTCTTAAGGTACTGTCTTTGTACAGGCCCCTGTCGAACACTTATCACACATCATTGATAATATTTATCCATCTGCTTAGTTCTGTCATTATATGGGAACCGAGAAAACTAACCAATGTCTTAAAGGAATGATTGAATTTTATTTATCCTTGCATCTCTAGTTCTTAATACATGGCCCAGCACATTCTAGGTAACTCAGTATATTTTCACTACATGAGAAACTTTCCCTTATTTAATGTTTTATACTTCAATCTAAGGAAGAAATGTGGAAACTAGCATGATTTACTCTTGATGAATTGATGTTGGCTCTTTGGGATCAGTACTTTTTCATATAGATTCTCCAACCAGAATTTCAATATTCAATTCTAGATAAATATACCAATATTAAATTCATTGGTTCATTAGATAAACTTTTTTCTCCTTATTTTAATTTTTGAAAACAGAAGTAAAATTTTTCCAAATCCAACTGTTCTGCCCCAGAAATGGTATGATAGATACAATTCTGCCATTTACATAAGAGCCATTACTGTTGGGCAAAAGCTTTTAGAGTGTATGTATGTGTGCTGGGACCAGGGACAAAGGGGATGTATCAGGAAAGTCTTAGAGGTATAAGTAACTAACTAAACTCAATTAATGATGACTTAAAAATATAAGTCATTATATATTTTATAACAAGAAAAATGGTGGTAGGTGATTACATTCATTCATCTTATAGAGGGAATCATTAGGGACCCAGGTTCTTTCCTCTTCTCTGCTATCTTTAGCTTTTTTCATTTGTTTGTTTCAATCCTGTGTGTTTTGCCTCTGGTGGTAAAGTGGTTGCTGCAGTTCCAAGAATTATGGGTGCTTCCAGGCAGGTACCAGAGGGGAAAGAGGCAGCACTGATACCTATCTGTCCCTTTTATAACAAAATAACAGCTCTCCCAGAATCCTCTGGGCACATTTTTCCCTATGTCATATTGGACAGAACTGAGCTGAATGTTCATAATTGGACAGCAGGGAGATTGGAAAAGTAAGCATATTACCTTTTTTTTTTTTTTTTTAAATCTCCATAATGGGAGAAAAGTAAGGGAAAAGGGATTGAAAACCAACTCCTGTCTGCCTTAGTGGATAAGATCTGGTTTGACTATCTGATCACTGCTCTATATTTCCCAACTCGTATTGGTTTTTATCTTACATTACTCCATTGCTTTCTTAATTCAAAAATTTTACCTAACTTGTCCCTGGATAGTTTGGAAAATGTTTCTACTGCCTTCCGACCTATATAGCATCTGTTTTGAATAATTTTTCTCCCCGGATGTATTTGTTGGCATTTTTATAGTAAAATATCATTATGTTTTCCATTCATCTTTCTAACTTCTTTAGACTCATTTATATTATTTTGTCTTTACCAGTGCTGATAAATATTTAATATAATGTTATATAATTTGCAAATTTCACTAGCTTTCTGCTTACTCCCTTTCCTAGATCATGAATATAATACTAAATAGAACCAAATCGAAATGTATAATATTGACCTGTGAGTCACTCCAATGGGAACATTTCTCACCAACTGTATACCTACTCATTTTATTTTGTTTGGAGTTTTTGTTTGTTTGTTTTTTTTTTTTTTTTTTTTTTAAAGATTTTATTGGGGAATTCGCGGAGGGGAACAGCGTTGGGAAATCGGGGAAGGGGAACAGACAAGTTGCTGTCTTTTTGTTCTTCAGTTTAGTTGCGGAGGATGTTGCTTCACTGTTGGTATCGTCGTTGCGCTCTTCCCGGATGAGGCAGATCGGTCGCTGGCCTCTGGATGTCGCTCACCGCGGCTATTGGCAGCTCACTCTTGGCTGCCAGCCGCTCACGCTGGCTGCGGGCCACTCACTGTAGCCTATGGCAGCCCACACCATCACCGGGGCTCGCACAGCCCAGCTCCAGGTGGAGCTGTTGTTAGCTGTAGAGGGCAGTGTCACTGGCCCTCGTGTGGGATCCGAACCGGGGCCGCTGGCATCCCAAAACCAGCACTTAACCAATGCGCCACTCGGCCGGCCCTGTTTGTTTGTTTTTTTTGAGGGCAGTGTCACTGGCCCTCCTATGTGGGACCAAACCGGGGCCGCTGACGTCCCAAGCCAGCGCTTAACCACCGCGCCACTCGGCCGGCCCCTACCTACTCATTTTATAATTTCGTCACATTTCTACACCAAATCCTAAGCCTATTCATAGATTTAAAGACGATCAGAACGTAAAGGAGTCCAGCATGTGCTTCAACACCCTTCATTTTATAGGTCAGATAACTGAAGCTGAGGAACTCAAAATGACTAGCTAGTGCTTGAGACAATGTTAGAAGCCCTGTTTTCCTGGGCCCCAGTTTGATGTTTCCTCTACTAGGCTGAGGTTTGAGACGGTTTTATATGAGAAACATGTTAGATATCATAAATATCAGGTTAATGGAATAAGAGCCAAGGAGATGGACTATGGAATTAGTCCCAGAAAGGGCAAGGACAAAGCCCAGCTGGGAATCATGGAGCAAGCTCCAGCATGGTTCAAGCAATCTTGGGCACAAAGTCCAATCCGGTAGGACAGGGCACAGCAGTGGGCGAGCCCTTGGGAGCCAGGCAGGTGGCAGTCATGGTTCTGGGATTTCTGTCCATATGTTGCAGAATCCTGGCCAGAAGGCTGTGTTTGGGCAAGAATCCAGTTCCTAGAGTGGAGAGCTGACAGGTGCCAAGTGGGGTCCAATATCTGGCCAGGAGGACTGCAGCTCAGAGTGGGGCTCTGGTCCCTGAAAAGGAACTAGTGTCTCTGGATGACTATGTGCAAACTAAGTAGTAGGAAGTTAGGCAGAAGTAAGAAAATATGGCTAGGGTCAATAATAAGGGTAGTACGATGAACGGGCTACCCAGGAGTCCAGCTCTCACCCTGAAATTCCAGTGCTTGGATCTGAGAGGTAGCAAAAGATACTTATAAGGCATGAAGAAAACCCAACAGCCATAGTTGAATTTTCAGACCTCAGGTCTAGGAGTTAGGATTTAAATCAAGGTTTCACCAGCCTCAGTCAGCACTGGCTCAGGATGGGAAAGGACCAAGCCTGTAGGTTTGTAGTGCTAATGAATTCAGGCAGGAGATCAGGGCACCACACCCTGCAGTTGCTAGAATCCAATTTACACTTAATGTTTGATCTAAAATTATATCGGGGTGGGGATGGAAGAGGGCATGTGAGGATCTACAAATCTTAATTTGATAAATTTCATAGGAAAAGTTTATCTTGCAGGTTTTTAAAAAAGCATTTCAGTAGTAGGTGGTGTTCATGAATTCATTATCTACAATATGTTTACAGATTTGTAGGTCTTAATATAGTTATGTTGTTGGTTTGTGTTAATTTTAAATCTTCTCTAGCAGTGCCTTAATTCTCTGAGACTTTCAAAAAATAGAGACAGCACGGAAACAGCTATAAGGACAGTATATGTATTATAAGAATATATCAACTGGAAATGGAGAGAAGGCATGGTTTCTGTACAGTCAATACAACTGGGTCATTAAGGTGACCAAGAGCACCAGACCATGAAACACTTGGTCCAATCATTTCATCCATCTTAATAACCAATCCAACCAACTGCACAATGATACAATCAATTGCTCAGTAACTATCCATTATGATGGCAGAAAACAAAACAAAACAAATTGGCCATGTTTTGGTCCGTTCAATAAAGCTACATGGAAAAGACTGCCAAGCAAATGCTGGCTCCTCATTTCTATGCCTTTTGTGGTCCAGATGCATTTCCCCTACTCTGATTACTTAGTAATACTCAACTTCCCAAATGTTTGTCTCCAGCTTGCTCCTTGCCATTGGTTTCTGTCTGCTTTACTTTCTTCAATTTATCCTGTTAGTGACAGATTTTTTAAAGAAACAATTGGTACTTCTCACTCATTTTATATCCCTACTTATTATGCCTTATTAGAAAAACCTATTTTCCTCTGGGTTTCATTTTTTTCTGCTACATTTATTTGAGCCTTCCAATTTGCCTTACTTCTGTTTGAAAGCATTAACTCAAACAGAATAGTGATATGAATTATATTTTAAATATAAGCAAAAAATATAACAGATTCATGTATATGTGTGTGTCTGTGTGTGTTTAACATTTACCTAGATATTAATTAACTTAGATATTCTCTGTCTTTGTAGTTTTGGATTAGCTATAACCCACATTCAAATGCTTACATTATTCTAGAAATATCACATTCATATCTTGCAAATGGATTGATTTATTATTTCCCTCTGTGGTTATACTTAACTATATATCCAGCTTTAATCCCATCTTTGACAGTAGTCAGATTCTACTAAGTTTTAGCATCGTTTTGTATGCCTTAGCTTTTCTAGGCTGGGTCTATACAACACTTCATCAAATAGAATTTAAATGTTTGGTAATCTGATAGTTAATTTGTATATGAGATCTGGGGAAAAAAAACCAGACTAACTTCTTTCCTTTACTGATTACTTTAATAAAATTATCAGAATTCGCTAAATGCTTTGGTAGATTAGGTGCGGAAAATAATTTTGTAAAACCTTTATTTTCTAGGAATTTGCTTTACACATAACAATCTGATGAGCTTTGAGTGCTGAGCTGTTGTGTGTATATGTATGATGTGTGCATGTTTTGTGTGCCTATGCACCCGAGTGCATGTATATGGATGCATGCCGCTTTTTCTTGGCCATTATCATAGTTAAATGGCAATGGTGGAGGACTCACTCTGATAACTGGATTACAGAGACAGTGTCCGTGTGCCTCAGGCTCTGCTCCAGGAACAGATGGTAGTAGAGGTCAGGTGAGGTCAGGTCCAACCAACTGAAGCAGGGAACTGATTTATAAGGATTAATGGTGGGCAGGTGAGGAGGTGAGAGGGGTCAGGATAGGCAGCTGCTATTGGGGGTACTTGAAATCATAGAGACAAAGTTCCAGGTGAGGAAGTCAGATGCAAGGGAGGGCTCTGGATATGTGAAGCAGAGAGCACTTCAGACAGAAACTACCCATGGTCTAGGCAGCTCTCCTGACATAGCTTTAACCAACTCAAGTGTCCTGAGAGGCCTTTTCCTTTCAAAGCCTCAGACTTCGGATGTTGCCTCTTCTAGATAGTAGAACTTCAGTTAGCATAACTGACTGAAACCTTTGTCCCATGTATAGATTTCCTCAAATCCTTAGTCTATATGAACCAAACAATCATCTCTTATAATATAAAGTGTGGTGATCTCCACATCAGAAAGAAATATTGGCTATGCAGAGACATCAAAGACTGAAAGTCTTGACAATTTAAGGAGAAGAATATTTTACTCTTCATAAATAAGATGATCCACCTTTCAGGGAATCCATCTCTCTGATAAGCTGACTCAGGTCAAGGGCCTTTACACTTTCCTTCATAAAAATGTTTTCCATCTGCCTGGAAAAAACCTGGACTTCATGGAGAGCTTGTGGTGGAAATGTCAGACAGGGAAGGTGTGACTTTAATCAACTAGTAATCCAGGATTATTTGCATACTTTTAAATTCACTACCATTGCTTCCTCTAACAGGTGTAAGAGTTGAAGATTTTGTGAAGTTCCTACTCAGTAACTGCTGGGGGAAATATTCTATAGAATTTGTGTATATGCCATTGGTATAGTAAGTTAGAGGGGGGAAAAAGGATGTGGTATAATAAGGAATACATTTGGTCTTTGTCCCCAGTTTCTGGCACAGAGCCCCTAACATCTTTGCAATTCCCTGAGTGATAGGAGTGTCATTTGCTATTCATAAAAAGCTCGTTTTGATCCCACCTGAATTTATGCTAATGAGTTGGCTTAAGGTGGGGCCCTTAGATAACCTAAAGATAGAGGCTAGTCACAAGAAAGACTAAAATGTGATTAGAGGATGGGAACACTCAGTTCCACCCCCCAAACTTGGGAAGAGAAGATGGGGCTGGAGGCTGGGTTATAAAAACCCTTGAGCAATAAAGTTTGGAGAGAGCTCCTGGGTTGGTGAGCACATTCACTTGCTTGGAGGGTGGTGAACCCAGAGAGTGCATGGAAACACTGTGCCCTTGCTCTGCATACCTTGCTCCGTGCATCTCTTTCATTTGGTTCTTCTGAATTTTGTCTTTTATAATACATTGGTAAATATAATCAAAGTTTTCCTGAGTTCTGTCATTCTAACAAATGATTGATCCCAAGGAAGAAACAGTGGGAACTTCAATTTATTGCTGGTGAGTTAATAGCACTGGTAGTCCAGGACTGGTGTCTGAAGTGGGGGCAGTCTTGTGAGGCTGAGCCCTTAACCTCCTGAGCTATCTCCTGATAGCTAATGTCATAATTGAATTGAATTGTTGGCTACCAAGTTGGTGTCAGAAAATTGGAAAATTGGTTGGTGTCAGAAAAAACACCTCAGAGGGGAAGATTAGTTTGTAGGTCATTGTAGTCAATTCATAGCTTTAAAAAAAAAAAAAAAAAGTAAAACAGACACAGGGTTTTCATTTTAATGGTACCATAGATTTTTCCATATTAAAACTTAAAAAATCTTCCATCTACCATATTAGTGAATTAAAAGGAATGTGCACTTTATGATACATTAATTTAAACAGTCTAATACAACTTTGCTAGTAATTAAATTTAATTTCTATTTCTCACTCCCAATACACCAAAATATCAGATGAATGCATTTATTCTTTATTATTTACGAAATGATAAAAGTAAGGGCTGCTTGATCAATACTAAATTATAGCTCAAGAAAAAAAGAGAGCAGCTCTCAAGTGGTAGCCTAATTCTTCACCCTTCGATCTGCCAACTGTTTGAAGATAGGGCTGGATTCCTAAGAAAAGGCAAGGATACGATCTATATTAGTTATGATTGATGCTATAAATAAAATCATGGCATGAAGAGAGAAGGGATTCATTTCTCTCACATAACAAAAAGTATGCAGGTAGGTAGTTCAAGGTTGATTTGGCCATTCAGAGATGCTCTTCAGGACCTAGGATCATTCTATCTTCCTGCCTCATGTTCCCTAGCTCAAGGCTTCCATCTTTGTGGTTACACAATGATAGTAGCAATTACACAAATCACATCTATGTTCCAGACAGGAGAATGAGTGAAATGACAAAAGTAAAGGGCAAAAGGAAGCAAAAAGCCAGTTGTCTGTCCTTTTAAAAGGCTTTATTTCCATGAAGTCCCTACCAGTGATTTCTACTTACATCTCATTGGCCAGAACTGAGTCACATGATGGTATAGATTGAATGTGTCCCCTGAAAATTCATATATTGAAAATCTAATGAAAATGTGATGATATTAGGAGGCAGAACCTTTGAAAGGTGATTAAGTCATGAGGGCAGAGCACTCATAAATGGAATTGATATCCTTATAAAAAGGTCTGGGAAAGCTCCTTTGCCCCTTTGCCATGGGATGTCACAGCTAGAAGGTGATTTCTCTGAACCAGAAAACAGGCTCTCACCAGCCACTGAATCTGCTAGTGCCTTGATATTGGGACTTCTCAGCCTTCAGAACCGTGAGAAATAAATTCTTATTTGTATGCTACCCAGTTTATGGTACTTTGTTATAGCAACCTGAAGAGACTGACCATGGCATGACCACTCCTTGCTGAAGGTAGTCTGGAGTCATTAGTAGTTTAGGTGAGCATATTGTACACTTACTAAAAAATTATAGCTCTAAGACACAAATCAACAAATTATAGGGAAATGAATATCGTGCTGACAACTAGCACTGATGCTTTATTAATTAATATAGTGATCAGCTACAAAACAAAAATATGACTTTATAGCTATTAACCAAAAATTCCCAGGTTCCAACACTACTCTTGATTATAATAACCATTCCTCAGGAAACCTAGTCTTTTTCCTCTATTCTTTTCTTTTTTTTTTTTTGAATCTCCTCCCTACATCTCATTTCCGTCTCTAGGCATTTTGGCCTTTCTTCTCTCCTAACTCCTCTTCCTCCATTCTCCTGTCTTGTTGTAACATGTACTTACTTTTAGTACAAGCTTACACTTTTCTCTAGCTTCATTAGGTAAAATACCTGTTTCTTAATCTACTGCTGTATAACAAACCACTGCTGACGTTAGTGGCTTAAAACAGGGGTCAAGGCTTTGTGTAAAGGCTGTATGGTAAACATTTGAGCTTTTTTTTGTTATTTAAAGATTTTATTGGGGAATTGGGGGAGGGGAACAGCGTTGAGGAATCGGGAATCGGGGAAGGACAAGTTGCTGTCCTTTTGTTCTTCAGTCTAGTTGTAGAGGACGTTGCTTCACTGGCCCGTGTCAATGTTATCATTGCACTCTTCCTGGGTGAGGTCACCAGCCACTGGTCACAGTGGCTCACACCAGCTGCCAGCCACTCATGGTAGCTTGTGGCAGCCCACTGTAGTTGCACTGCAGCCTAGGCCCTCATCGGTGACTCACCGCAGCCCAGCTCCAGGTGGAACTGTTGTTCACCATCTTAGCTGCAGAGGGCACAGTGTCACTGACCCTAATGTGGAATCCGAACTGGGGCCATGCTGCTCAAAGTTGGAGTCCCAAACCAGCTCTTAACCAACGTGCCATTCAGCTGGCCCTAAACATTTCAACTTTATGGGCCATATGGTCTCTGCCATTGTAATGTTTACAATGATATGTAAACATGATATGTTTATTGATATGTAAACAACTAGGCATGACAGTATCTCAATAAAACTTTATTTAGAAACATGTGGGCCAAATTTGGTTTGCAGACTTTATTTACCATTCCTTGGCTCAAAACAGCAATGATTTATCATTGCTCATGAGTCTGTGAGTTGAGTGACCCAGCAGGACAATTTTGCTGTTCCACATGTAACTGAGGTCACTCATGTGGCTATATTAAGCTGATAGTTCAACTGGAGATGGAACATTCAAAATGGCTTCTCATCCTCTACTATCCACATCATTTCTCATTATTCGATAGCCTAGTCTGAGCTCTTTTATAGTAGGGAATATGGCTTCCAAGACAGTGTACCAAGAGGTCAAGCTTCAGAGGGCGAATGCCTTTCAAGCCTCTGCCTGACCATTTTGCTAAAATCTCATTGGCCAACACAGGTCACATGGCCAATCCCAGAGATAATGTGGGACTGGGCAACACAGGAGTGTGAATACACAGCAGAATGGATCATTGGGGGCCACAGTCTGCCTTCTGGCCTTCAATGATTCATGTTTCTCCCACATTCAAAATATGTGCACTCTATTCCAGCACCCATGCATTAAAATCCCATTTCAGTGTCAGGTTCAGGCTTGGTATCCAGTATCTTGTCATATAAACCAGTTTCAGTTATAGATGAGGTCCCTTGCATGTGATTCCTTAGGTTAATAGAGCTATAAACTAAATCTAGTTATCTGCCCCACACATCCAACATTTACTGGTGAAAACAAGAAAGGATAACCTCAATAGAAATTTCCTGTCCAAAAACAGAAGTAGGGGAGGAGCCAGAGGGTATATAGTTATTGCTCCATAGCAATTCTGTAATCCAGGCATGTGTCACTTGGGGGAAGAGAATGTTTGCTGTTCTCCCTGGGAGTAGTTCCTTAAACCATTGCTCTCTTCCACTCTTTGATTATCTGGGTCTTTAGCTCCACTTTCTGAGATGGCCTTCCTTTCTATAAATAATGGCTTATGCTTCTAGGTGAGTAGTACTTTCAGACCCTTTCCAGCCAATAGTAATTGGTAGCTCAGAGACCTCTTTTCATTTTGACTTAGCCCTCTGAGTCCAAGCTGATACAGCTCCCTGAAAAATGCTGTGGACTTTCTAGATATCAAATTTAAAATCCATTCCATTTAACAAAACCTGACACCCACAAATATTGTGACATAGGTTTTTCCCTAGTTGGAGTTGAGAAAAAGTGTGTAGGTGTCGAATGCCTTTAGGATTCTCAGATGTGATTTTTTGTCTAGGTGAGAGGATCTATAAGCATTGCCTCAAATCTTTCAGAAGTCTAAATAAGGGATCAAACAGCTGCAATCTTAATCTGATATTTACCCTCAGGCCTCATTTTACTGGCAGCATATTGGAGTTGATCTTTATCCCTGACAAAAATTCTTACTTTAAAATGTTTTGCCTGTTGGAGAGATTGGAAATGAGAAATGGTTATACTACCTAGCCCCAAAAGTCCTGAGTTGGAAATATTTCCTCTAATTTCTGCTTGAAAACTGAACAGTGCTTTCTTTAGTTGCTCTCTATTGCTCTTGCAATATCTTACCATAAGTGACTCAAAGCACCAACTGGCACACTCAGTATTCTGCCAGGAAATCTCTTTAACTGAACTCTCAACTTTATTAGATATCTAATCTTTATGTCATCTAACCTACCACAAGTGGCAATTCCTTTCATTCTTCTAACAATATATAACACAGGTTCCTTTTTCTGTAGCCTTTGATAGAAACTTTAGTGTTCTTCCAGTCTTCACTCATAGTCTCCTCATTTTTCAGGCTTCCATCTTCCATCTAGACTCAAATCATTTAGTTATTTTTTTTTATTTTCTGAATTTTGTGATGATTTCACATCTTGGGGCCTTGCTGGCTCAGGAAAGACTACCCTTCCCAGGGCTCACTAATTCCTAGAGATAGCAAATGGTTACCCTCAAGTGTACCTTTCAAATACAGAACAACCAATTCAGAACCCATACCCCAAACTATCTCCTTTAACATGCTCTCACATATCACGCTCTGACCTGATAACTCCAGGGTCAGGTATGAGACAACTCAATACAGTCTCTGCAATCTAGAGCCTGCTGAAATTATTCAAATTAACCAATCCTAAACCCAGTTAGCCTGATGACCTGCCTTGCCCATTCCTTTCCATGAAAGCCACAGTAAAGGCTCTTGTCTATATTTTTCCCTCCCTGTTATTTCTTGACAGCCCCTGGTGGTTCCTTATATGGCCCTGCGTAATGTAGCATGCATCTTCCTCTTGAGAATTGTGAGGGAATAGATTACCTTTTCAATGGCAATCATCTTCTGATCTGTTCACCTCACCATACCTGAATAAAAACATAATCCTAGGTATATTTTAAAACAATCCAATGTCATATGCTTTAGGTTTTTTGTTATAGCAGTACCCTACGTCTAGGTACCAATTTCTGTGTTAATTATTTATTGCTATATAACAGTCACCCCCAAACCCAGTGGCTTAAAACATCAATTATCTTTTATTTCTTACAAATCTATGGGCTGACTGGCTCAGCTCAGCATTTTTCAGCTCCATGTGGTGGAGTTGAGGTCACTCAAGTATTTGCATTCAGTTGGGAGCTCAGCTGGGGGTGGAATGCCTGAGATGGTCCTCTAAGGCTTCTCTCTACTTGCCTTTTCATTTTTTAGTAGTTAAGACTGAGTTTTTTGTAACATAGCAGCTGGCTTCTAAAAGTGAACATTCCAAAAGACAATCCCTGTGTGCAAATATTTATCAAGCCTCTGCTTGAGTCATACTTGCTAATGTCTCACTGGCCAAACCATGGGCTAGCTCACGCTCTGTGGGAGAGGAATACCCAAAGGTTGAATTCCAAGAGGAATCGGTCTTCTGGTGCCACCAGTGGAATAGTCTACCACACCATTA
Source organism: Aselliscus stoliczkanus (assembly GCA_033961575.1). Taxonomy (NCBI): domain Eukaryota; kingdom Metazoa; phylum Chordata; class Mammalia; order Chiroptera; family Hipposideridae; genus Aselliscus; species Aselliscus stoliczkanus. The sequence goes on from CM066729.1 coordinate 69,474,308, forward strand.
TGATAATGCCATTCCAACTTTCTTTTTACTCAGGGAAAGCCCATGGAGTATAGCAGAAAATGTATTCATGTTGTGAAGTGGTGGAGACAAAAAGTCTGCAAAACATGAATGTAGACAGGACAATCCTGATGGGTTTTATTTTTTACTACTCAACTAGCCATGTTGGCATTCCAGAGATACAAACTTTCATTTTCTCAGAACACATCTTAATTTTTTAATTAAATGGATTTTTCTAGTCAAGATGGTGGAGTAGGTAAATGCTGTGTTCACCTCCTGTCAGGACCACATTAATTACAACTAAACTACAGAACAACCACCATTAAGAATTGCCTGAAGTCTAACTGAACCAAAGCCCTACAACTACAGACATACAGAAGAAGCCACCTCAAGACTGGTAGGAGGAGCAGAGACATGGAACAGGCTGGTCCAACACCTGTGTATGACCATTAAAAATTGGGAGGGATATCTCAGCAGTGGAGGTCCACCCCAGAGTAGCAAGGGGTCCCAGTCTCACCCCAGCACAGAGTTTCAGTGCCAGGAAGAGAAGTCCCCATAACTTCTGATTGTGAAAACCAGCAGAGATTGTGGCTGAGTGAGACAAAGGTGGCTGCAGAGCCCATGAGTGGGCTCACTCACTCTGAGCTCCAGCACTGGGGCAGCAGCTCAAAAGGCACCAGAGACTTATGGGGAGGAAGTGAATTGTCTAGCTTAAGGGTACAGGCTGGAGGGGCAGCTTTCTCCTGGAGGGAGGAGCTGGTGGAAGCCATTGTTTCTTTGTTGAGCCCTCTCCCTCCCTGCATGCAGATGCAAGCAGACACCATATCCAAGTCTCCATCAAATTGGCTATCACTTTTTAATTGGCCCGCCCTAGTGATTCCCTGAGACCACACCCCATCCTACTTTTGGGCAGACCTACGCTGCTTCCAGTGGCTTTTCCATACAAACTGTCTTAACTCATGCTGTAGACTTTCTTAGAATCTCTCAAAGGTTACCAAAACCCAAACAAGCAGCATCTGGTATTGGCATGTCCCATATCTCTGGCTGAGCAGCCCTAAGTGTGGTACTAGTGACGCCCAGTCTTGGTTTGCAGATTGGCCTCTTGAGGCACCTCCAAGACCCTTGCAGGTGGTGGCCATCTGCATATTGCTTTGTGGCTTATGCACAATGACCTCAGACAAGGCACAGGCTGCAACCAAACTTAGCCTGCAGTGGGTCATCTCTCAGGAGGCCCCAGGGCTGGGATGCAGGTGGCAGCTTCACACGAAGCTGGAGCATCATCAAGCTGCCTCTAAGGATGACACACCCAAAGGGCAGACAGGGCAGGCACCAGAACCCCACTAAAGTGAACCCTGCTCTGTAGGGTCAACTCTTGCTTCACAGCTCCTCCACTACAGTCAAGGCCAGTCCTCACAACCAATCAGCCTGAGGGTCAATCCCTCTCATTGATGGGCAAACAGCAACTGAGGCTCAATTACAACATGAGGGCACACACAACTCACACAAGGAACATACCTGGAGTACCCAGCTCTGGTGACCAGGGAGATTGCACCACTGTGTCTAAGGACACGTACTACATAAGGTCACTCTATTAAGACCAGAAGTCATAGCAGCCTTACCTAATACATAGAAACAAACACAAGGAGACAGGCAAAATGGGGAGACAAAGAAATATGTCCCAAATAAAAGAACAGAACAAAGCTCCAGAAAAATAAGAATCTACCAGATGCAAAGATCCAAACACTAGTTATTAGGATGCTCAGTGATCTCAGGAGAACTTCAACAAAGTGATATGAAACATAAAAATGGACACAGAACACATAAAACAAGAACTAGTCAGAAATAAAGAATAAAATAACTGAAATGAAGAATACATTAGAGCGAATCAACAGTAGATTAGATGAAGCAGAGCATCAAATCAATGATTTAGTTGAAAAGGTAGTAGAAAACACCCAATCAGAACAACAAAAAGAAAAAAAGAAGTGAAAAAAATGAGGATATTGTAATGATGTCTGGGACAACATCAAGTGTACCAACATTTGCAGCATAGGGATAGCAGAAGAAGAAAAGAGAGAATAAATAATTGAAAACCTATTTAAAGAAATAATGTTGGAAAACTTCCCTAACCTGGCAAAGGAAATAAGACATACAAGCCCAAGAAGCTCAGAGAGTCCCCCAAATAAATGAACCCAAAGAGGCCCACACCAAGATACATCATAATTAAAATGCCAAAGGTTAAAGACAAAGAGAGAATCTTGAAAGCAGCAAGAGAATAGTAGTTAGTTACCTACACTGAAGCCCCATAAGACTGTCAGCTGATTTCTCAATACAAACTTTGCAGTCCAGAAGAGATTGTCAGGAAATATTCAAAGTGATGAAAAACAAGGATCTATAACCAAGGTTACTCTACCCAGCAAAACTATCATTTAGAATCGGAGGATAGATAAAGAGCTTCCCAGATGAGGAAAAGCTGAAGGAGTTCATCACCACCAAACCAGTATTATAAGGAATCTTAGAGGCACTTCTTTAAAACAAAACAAAGCAAAAACAATAAAAAATATGAATAATAAAATGGCAATAACTACATATCTATCAATAATTACTTCAAATGTAAACGGATTAAATGCTCCAATCAAAAGATAGGGTGGCAGGGCCGGCCTAGTGGCTCAGTTGGTTAAGAGCTTGCTCAAGAGTGCGAGCTGAGCTCTGAACAATAGCAGTTCAATGCCCAGCCCGAGCTGAGCTGCTGCTGAGCTGACAACAGGTGGCAGGAAGTTTCAGCTAAAAAAAAAAAAAAAAAAAAGGATGGCTGAATGGATAAGAAAACAAGACCCTTACATATCCTACCTACAAGAAACTCACTTCAGACCGAAAGGCACACACAGACTGAAAGTAAAGTGATGGGGAAAAGATATTTCATGAAAATTGACCAAAGTAATAATAATAATAATAATAATAATAATAATATATAAAAAGAAAGAAAAAAGCAAGCAAGCTTTGGTAGCAATACTTATATCAGACAAAATAGACAAAAGAGACAAAGAAGGACCAGTAATCCTACTTCTGGGTATTTATCCAAAGAAACCCAAAATGCTACTTTGAGGGGACGAATATATCCATATGTTTATTGTAGCATTGTTTATAATGGCCAAAATGTGGAGGCAGCCTGGGTGTCTGTCGATGGATGAATTAATAAAGAGTAGGGGGCGGGCCAGCCAAGTGGTGAGATGGTTGGGAGCTGGCTTGGGATACCAGCGGCCCTGGTTTGGATCCCACATATGAGGGCAGTGACACTGCCTTCAAAAAAAAAATAAAATAAAAATAATAAAATAAAATAAAATAAAAATTGAGCGATTTGGTTAAAAAAAAAAAGAGTAGGGGGTACATACATACAATAAATATTGCCTGGCCTTGGAAGGGAATACGTTCTTGCCATCTGCAGGGGCATGGATAGACCTAGAGGTGTTGTGCTGAATGGAGCATGTCAGACAGAGAAGAACAGATGCAATATGATTTTGCTTATATGTGGAATCTAAAGAACAAAACAAATGAATAAACAAAACAGAAACACACTTATAAATACAGAGAACATTTTTTTTGTTTGTTTTGTTTTGATTTTTGTTTTTGAGGGCAGTGTCACTGGCCCTCATATGTGGGATCCAAACCAGGGCCGCTGGCATCCCAAGCCAGCTCTTAACCACCACGCCACTCAGCCGGCCCACAGAGAACATTTTGATGGTTGCCAGATGGGAGGATGTTTGAGGTGTGTGAAAAAGGGGAAGGGATTAAGAAGTACGAATTGTAGTCAAATACTCTCATAGATACAGACAATAGGTTACCAGAGGGAAAGGGCGGAGGGGGGTGGTAGATGAGGGTAAAGGGGATCAAATATATGGTGATGAAAGAGTTGACTCTGGGTGGCGAACAACACAATGTGATATATAGATGATGTATTACAGAATTGTACACCTGAAATCTATGTAACTTTGCTAACAGTTGTCACCCCAATAAACTTTCATTAGAAAAAAAAAAGAAGTACGAATTGGTTGTTACACAGTAGTCATGGGGATGTAGGGTATAGCATAGTCAGTAAGATTGTAATAACTACATATGTTGTCAGATGAGTACTAGATTTATCAGGGTGATAGATGGGAGGTGTTTAGGGAACAGGGTGAAAAAGGTGAAGGGATTAATAAGTACAAATTGATAGTTACAATATTCTCATGGGGATGTAAAGTATAGCATAGGGATTATAATCAATAATATAGTAATAACTATACATAGTGACCAGTGGGTACTAGACTAATCGGGGGGAACACTTCTTAAGTTATATAAATGTCTACCCACTACGCTGTACACCTGAAATTAATATAAAATAATATTGAATGTCAACAATTAAGAACATGAGGAAATGGTTCCTGGGCCTGAGCAGAAGAAGATAACATTTAAACACTACAAAGAATCTTTCTGTGCTCTGATTGGACAATTAACAAATACCTAAATTAAAAAAAAAGATTAAATGGCATTGCACTGCCAGGAAGCTTTTATTTAATTGAAATCCCCATCCTTATTAAAGAGGCCTACAGTGGCTAACTATCTTTGGGACTATGAGATTTTCTTTCTACTTAAAAAAAAAAAAAGTGTTTTCATTACTCTCATTGTTCCTGTTCTTTTTTCCGACATAGATTCCTTTGGTTACATTGACATTCTGAGAAGAAATAGTCCTCAGCAATTATCTGCATGGAAACAGTCTGCTCTTGCTTGTTTCCTATTTTGCAAATTTTGTGAAATTTGTTATTTGTGAATAGTTACTTGATTACAGAAATAACTCACCTAAGTCTAGAATTGTTATAAAGACTTTGACTATTAAGGTCATCTACACAAATCTGAATCATTGAGATAAAAAAGGGGATTTTCAGGCTACTATTTGACTACCAAATATGTTTGGGAATATCTCTAGGCTTTTAAATCATAAAGTCAAACTGATAGCTGTCTTATTAGGAGGCTGAAAAATTGCATGGCCTGTATCCATCAGACCACTCATTCCAGGTGTCATCCTGAGGTAGGCCTGTCCTGAATATAATTACTCCTCCCCTCTGCACATTAACCTCTGCTAACACCTTCTATTTATGATGCATTGCTGCTTCTGTGTCCCAGACTCATTTAGATAACCTCTGCCTTTCAGTCCTCTGCAGGTTTTTCAAAGTAGAATCTACTATAATATTCATGAAAATTACGTGAAGTGCCATTTAAAAATATAGATTCCCTGGGCCTACACCAGAGTTTCTCAGGTCTGAATCCAGATATCTGTACTGTTGACCAGTGTCCACGTGTACTTCATGTACTCTAGAGTTTAAGGGGGAGACAGAGACAGAGTGTGAGAGCCAATCTGAGTTAAGGAATATCCACGTTTGGCTTCTGAGAGGAGGGGCAGGATCTGAGGTTGGCAAAATTCAGCTCTGAGGTTTGTCTTTGGAGACCTCATCTCCCTTTCACTCTGCTTCCTCACATTCTTTAATAATTCAACAGTATTGTCATTTGTTCAGCGAACACTCTGAGTTAGGCACTGAGACTCATAAAATTCTATGGTGTAAGTAATAGCATCATCCTATCATTTTGCAAGTGGGGATATTGAGGTTTATTGAAGTTATGGAATTTGTCCAGACCAGTATCTATGGAAAGGTAGAGCTGGGATGTGAGCTCACATCTCTTGTCGTTTTCCAGAGGAACTAATTTACACCACTGGTGTTAGGAGCTTCAGGTTTCAGATACTGGAGCCCCTGCATCGGCCTCAGGCCAACCCTGTTTTTATAACCTTCAATGCCTGTGCCCCTCACTAGCACCTTTCTCTTTCCTTTTTAATCAACTTCCCAGTTTCCCTTTGGTGGATATTTCTCCCAGTTCTTTACACCAGAGAATGAAAGGCTGATGGCCAGTGTCCTCCCCACCTCAGTCATCTCTGGAATAGTCCATCTCCAGAATATTAGACAAAATGCAGCCTTTTTGGATTACACAACTAGCCAATGTCTTCCAGAAAAAATATGAGTAGCAGAGGTCTTACTGCAGAAGTCCTTTCTTCTTCATAAATGATCCCCCTACAGGATATGCTCCAAGTCTAGGGCTTGGTCACTCTTTGTATTCCAGCACCTAGAAGAGTGCTTGGTACCAGTACCCACGAAATGTTAACTGAATAAGTGAATGAGCCAATTGCATTGTAACATATGGGTCTCATCAGAAATGCAGAACGTGAGCTAAGACCTGGGTTAAAATTTCTGGGGAGGGAAAGCTGATCTCAGACCGTCAACCTGTGTCCTGTGCCTTGACCTGAGTAAGCAACATAGCCGGAGCTGTGTCCCAGTGCGTGGCCCAGGATTGTGAATTTCAAGTGTTTCACTAGAAATATTGGTCAAATGCTGATGGGTGTCTGTAAGCCATGGACTTTCTGGTAAGCTTATACATGCATTCTTTCCCTCATTAAACAAATGTTTACTGAGCACCTACTACATACAGGCACATTTCTAGGCACTGGGAATACAGTGGCTGACAAAACTATCAGTGTTCTAGTCCTTTACTATATTCTGTTTGGTGCGGGGGAGGGGGTGGTTGGTAAAGAGGAAAAAAACACCACGACAGGTCTGCTTAACAGAAAAGAACAGCAAACACAAACACTCAGACCAACATCAAAGGCATGTGTATGGGAGGAGGGGGGAGTGAAAAACTCAGCATGGTACATGAGAAAGTTGCACAGCACGTGGCCTCTGCAGAAGGCTATAGCTCTAAAAAAAGGCTGCATTAAGGAAGGGCTTAGACTGAGGAAAAAAATGATATCAGGAAGGATGTAACCATGGTGATACTCTGGTTCCCCCACACCACCACCACCACTTTCTCTCTGCCCACCCCCCTCTTCCTTTGGAGCCTGCATTTCTACACTAAAAATGAGAGCTCAGAAAGGGTGTTTCCTGTTCACTCTGAAGCTTGTAGTATTTGCTCTGCTGCTTTGGATGCCACAGGGACCCTGAGCTGCCAGCAGGACAGCCACGGATTGAGTGACACATGCAGAGAGAAGCCGCACTGCTCTACCCTGGGCTGGTGGGCAGCATGAGGCGGCGTTGCCAGAGCAGACCGCGTGTTTCACCCTGCTCACTCGCCTGGCACAGCCCTGCCAGGCTGGGGCCATGGTGACACGGGGAGATTCTTGCTCCTTAGGACCTAGAAGATATCCCCTTTCTGAGACCCTAAATGTACTTATTTGGGCAACCTCAAACAGAATCATGCTGGTCTCTCCTCCCTCCTCCAGTACACGTGCCTGAGAGATTTTGTGTTTGCCAATCCCGTGCCAGGGATGGGATTCATGGTCCCCTAAATATTGTTTTCCCTCCTCCCAGAAAGCATCTGGATCCCCTCTTGCTTGGATGGTTGGGACATTTTTATCAGTGTCTCCCTCTTTATTTCCTCTTAAATGCAAATATTCAAGGGAGGGTTAAATCACTAAGTTCCTAACACATATGTGTGAATTAATTTCCCAGGTAGGTGACAAAAGAACTGAGAATAAGAAAACTGTCAGGGTAGGTAAAAGGTGTGTATGGGTTGCAGAGGTGAAGCATGAGAGAAAGAGACAGAAAAGGGGAACAAAAACGGGCACGCATGCCTACATCTGCCACACACACAGGCACACACGTGCACACCCACACACAGCCTGAGATGACCAAATGCAAACTTTTCCTTCACCCTTCTGGCTTGGGATGTCGCCAAGGCATGGCAGTTCAGTAGGAAGTGGTAAGTGGTCAAGATCTGGAGTTGGACAAAATGGGATCTAACCCTGACTTCTGTGTGTCTGTATGACTGCGTGTACGTTTCTGAATCTCTCTGAGCTTTAATTTCCTTCTCTGTCAATAAAAAAGGGGGGTGGGGTTGGATAATAACACCTATTTCTTAGGGGTGTTGTGAGGATTACATAAGATGATATATGCTGAGTGACTGACACAATGCCAGACACACAGCAAGCTTCAGGACAGAGGACCCCAAATCACACCCAGCACCTTGGGTGTCTTATTCCTCTGGAGGGATTAGGAAGGGGGTTATGAGCAAGGCAGGGTAGCATAGGTAATACGCTTTTGCAGTTCATGCTGACCTGACCAGAATCTGCAGAGGTTTCTCTTCCAAACTGGATGGCATTTATCTGATTGCACAGTGACTTTCACCACTAGCTATTGCTCCTCCAGCCAGCACACAATTCCGCATGATTGTCAGTTCCTGTTGGGAACAGGAGGGGGTGTTACAGGTGAGGATGGAGGAGCAGTGTGTGGGAGAAGCTTCCTTGGTGCCAGCCAGGCTCTATCAGAGCAAGAAACACTACTACTCCAACGGATAGAAAGCCCCGGGCCTGACAGTCGGCCTCCAGTCTGTTCTCATCTTCTTCCTGCTTCTGTACAATACACAGGCACACACACATTTCCTTGGGGGTCCTGTTTGCAAGTCTCATTTCACCTTTTGCTGCCAGCTTGGGGCTTTAGCCAAGAAGCAGTGGAAAGCAAGAGCAGCATTGAAATTCATCTTAAACAGGAGCCAGGGTTCCCAGAATCAGCTGCTATCTTCCCAGCTTCTTCTTGCATGGGCCTCAACTGTATTCCTGAGTGGCCTTGTTCACTGACGTAGGAGCTTCCATTACACTCATGGCTATGAAGAGCATGTGGGGGCTACCCCATTGGGCTTCTGAGCAGAAAGAGAGCAGCTGAAGCAACAATTCCTCAGCTCTTTACCAAGCGCAGCTAATAGATTAATCAGTGCTTTCATTGCAAGCCTTGAATATTAGTTTGAAATTAGCTTGGTTAAATACCCAGGGCTGGAGTGTGCATGCCTGTGCATACGTGAGGCAATGGGATTCAGAGAGTCTCCTGAGAAATGCTCTTTTCCCCAAGATTTACACCTTCTCCACTCACCCCTGGCTTCCCCAGCAGGGTGCATGAGTTTATCCCCAGGCTGACCCCAAGCCTAAACCTGGGCTTCATTAGGAGAGAGAGAGCCAGATTCTCCTGCCCAGATGTAGACAATGGTCATGCATCCATTTTGGCTTTTCCCATAACAACCGAGAGCAGGTAAGAAGAGTGATTATGTGAGGGAATGGGGGTCTCTTGGATCAGGTCATGTGAGCCTGAAATCTCGCTGGGGCACTTACTCTCATGCAACCAATGAGTGTAAACCTCAGTTTCTTCCTCAGCGAAAAGTTGATAGTAGTATCTACCTGTGAGGGTTGGGGAAGGTTTAACTGAGGTAATGAATATAAAGTGGCAGCACAATGCCTGGCACATTATGAGTATTTAATGTCAGAGGTTATTAATAATCTTCTACATTTTTATAGCACTCAGTTGTTTTCAAAGTACTTTTACATAGTTGCACATGATTCTCCACACCAACCTACCTGGTCCAAGATGCAAAGCATGTAGTATTACCCTTACTTTTACAATTAGGAAATTTGCTTTGTAAATGATTAAGAATCATAGTTGTAATTAATGAGAACTCATTCTGGCAGCTTGTCCGCTTTCCAGCATGCCCCAGCTGCTTTAAGAAACAGACTAAAAAAATTTTCTATTCACATCAGAAAAAACAGGAGACTTGAATTATAACATGTGCTTCTTATCAAATAACAACCTTCATGAGTCTGGTTTTCCCATCTGTGATATTCAAGGGTTCCTTCCTGGGCTGATAATCTCTGGTCTTGGTTCTCCCTTAATAATGAGCTAGGTCGAGAGAGAGGCAGCAAGGCGAGCTGGACCACTGCTCACTGATCTGTACCCTCTATCACCCCATGACCCTTAAAATATATTGCCTGTATCATAGCTACAGTTGTGAATACATTATCTTCCAAGTAGAGCTCCAGGAGTGTAGAGGAACTATTTTAATTGTGTTTCCCCTTGGGCAGTTAGCACAATATTTCCCACATAGTCAGTACTCAATAACTACTTGTGGATTGGTGATTTTATAATTTTGGTTTCTCTAATTCAGGTCTAATTAATGCCTGTGTCAAGGTAAGCTTCAATGTCCTATTAAGTATTTTAATATTCTTATGAGTTTAGACATTCAATAAGGAAACTTTAAATGATTTTACCAAGAGGGTAGGAGTGGAATTACATTTCTGTAATCTTACATATTATTTAAAAAAGAAAAAAAAAAGCCAGTTGCTTCAAAGTTCCCAGAGACACCCATCATCATCATCATCAGTCATCAAGGAGAACCAAAAGGAAAGACCTCCTGTATATATCAGCATTGGTCTTTCAAGATCTTAGTTAAAAATAAGTGTGACCCTGAGACATGGACAATAAAGGGCAAGACATGTATCAGACATCAGTGGCATTCCCGCCATTTTGTAGATATGGATTCCAAAGCAAATCATTTTCCACCTTTCTTACAAATCAGGTCATTTTCTCTTAGTTAATCATGGTATCTGTACATAGCTCCATGGACGATGATCATGAATTATTGAGGGTCTAGACCATAATACAGGCTATAGCCAACTTTGCTTTTCCTTTAAAATTAAATTTTATCATGAGAGCAGAATTAAACAATGAACTAGCTAGAAGATAATATACACAAACACACACACACAAATACACACACACAGTATACAAAAAACTAACCAGAAGACAGTAGTGTAAAAAAATGATAGAGGGCCTGCCGAATGGCTCAGCTGGTTAAGTGTTTGCTTAAGAGCATGAGCTCTGAGCAACAGCATTGCTGGTTCGATTCCCACATGGGCTAGTGAGCTTTGCCTGAGCTGCGCCAGAGCTGAGCTGCCAACAGGTGGCAGGATGGCTCAGCTGGTGAGATCATGTGCTCCTAATGACAAGACTGCCTGATTGATGGTGAGTTACACCCACCCGCAGCTGGGGGACTGAACTCAGCACCTTGAGCTGAGCTGCTGCCTGGATGATTCAGTGGATAGAGCATGCACTCTTAACAGGAAGGTTGCTGGTTCAACTCCCACATGAAAAAAAAAAAAAGAGAGACTACTTGGAGGAATATAAGTGCACATATGTTAAAGAGATATAAATAGATGATATAATAAGATATCAGTGTGTAATTGTTAACAATGTATGTTTAATTTAATTGTGGTTCTTGCTTGGGAAGATTATAAAACAATTCATCCAGACATTTTTATTAGAGAAAAATACATTCCAGGATTTACATTCTGCCCTTCAATGTATTGGCTTATCATCAAATGCCCTCACAAGATACTTTAACCCATTTTGCTTAGTAACTATACCATCTAATATCTCAGTTATTCTGTTTACTATTTAAATTCTTTAAATTTCAAAATGGTTATTGTTATTTGTTTAATTCCAAATCAGTTAATAAGAATAGTCATACAACAAGACTTCAAGGTCCTCTGTGAAATCCTCTTTTCAAATAGATTTTTCTTTATCTAACAATTTTTCTTTACATAAGAACCTCTTGTGAAACCTAGAACATCAACTTACACATTAAGTTTACTTATTTTTTACTTTTTTACTAAGATTTCCAGCTTGGCCTCTAGCAAACACTCATTTATACAAACACTTCAAAATTTACTTTTAAAAATGCATTCAAACAGAAGACAAATAGATTTAAATTTTTTTAAGTTACTATTTTGAAATAATATTAAATTTACAGAAGAGTTTAAAGAATAATTTAAAAACTACTGCATTCTCTGAATCCAAATTTATCAATTGTTAACACATTTGCCTTATGTCTCTTTCTTCATATGATATATATTATTATCCCGAAAGATCTGAAAGTATGTTGTAGAAAATATGCCTCCCTAAATACTTCAGTTTTGACTTCCAGTAAAATGGCGCAATAGACAGACGCTGTGCTAACTGCCTCCCAGGATCACACCAAAATTACAAGCAAATTATACAGCATTCAACCCTGGAGGTCCCCGGAACACTGGAGGAACAGAACCACTAAACGAAGAACTTAAAGAGGAAGCTGCATCGGGTCTGGTAGGATGGGCGGAGACGAGAGAGGGCGAGCCCCATGAGGGAAGCCCCAGCCGTGGGAAGCTTGTCTGGTTTGGGGAGAGACCCTCCGGCTGCACACCAAGCTTACCAGCCCAGAGCTCCTTTGCCGGGAAGAGGAGTTCTAAGATAGCCGGCAGTAAATTAGTGAGGACTCTCTTTGCTCAGCTCGGTGAGGCTAAGAGCGGCTGGAGAATCAGTGGGGCCGGCGCCCAGGCTTGCTCTCCGGTGAGCTCTTATCTGGTTCCTGGTGGAGGGAGTGGCTGTGTGAGCCGGGAGCCTGCGGGGACTGAACTGAGCACCTTTGGTGCAAAGGCTGGAGGTTTTTGAACTGTTGTTCCCGTGGTGCGAAGCCTACACACGAGTGGTGTAGGGAGGGCGCCATTTTGTCGGGCTTGGGCCCTCCCATGAAGGATCAGGTCCAAGACCTAATTGTTCTGGTGGAATTGGCGCAGAAGTACGTGCGTGCGTGCGCGCCTGCGTCCTTGGATCCCCACCCTCTGCCCAGCTTATACTGTGTTGCCATGGAAACGCAGGGCGGGTGCCCTCCAGCTCCAACAGGCTGCTCACTGAGACCCGGGAGTGCGAGAGTCGCCTCGGATCCCCACCCTCCGCATGGCTTGTGCTGCGTTGCCAGGGAAACGCCTAGTAGGGGTGATCCGGCTCCAACAGGCTGCTCACTGAGACGCAGGAGTGCGCAAGCCACCTTGGGTCCCTGCTTTCCGCACTCCGCTTGCAGAGTTGCCAGGCTGGTGATTGGTTGTCGGGCTGCTCGGCCTGATCTGCGAGCGGCTGATTGGGACAGGCTGAGACTGGGAGTTTTCCTGGGAGTGTTGGGCCATGAGCTCTGTGCCTGCGTGATCCAGCCAGGGCTCTCCTGGTGATCTATCTAATACATCAAAGCAATCCCAGAGCGACAGCCAGAATGGGGAAACAAAGAAACATGTCACAAGTAAAAGATCAGAAGAAACCTCCAGAAATGGAACCAAATGAAACAGAGGAATCCAACCTTTCAGAGACAGAGTTTAGAACACTGATGATAAATAAAAATGTTTAAGGAACTTAGTGAGGACATAAAGAAGGATAGGGAAACCATAAAAAACAACCTGTTAGAACTAAAGAATACAATAACTGAAATGAAGAACACACTCGAAGGAATCACCAGTAGAGTAGATGAAGCAGAGGAGCGGAACAGCGATTTGGAAGACAAAATAGCAGAAATCAGCCAGTTGGCACAGTAAAAAGACCAAAGAATAAAAAACAATGAAAATAGTTTAAGAGCCCTATGGGACAAGGTGAAGCGCAACCACCTTCGAATCATAGGGATACCAGAAGGAGAAGAGAAGAAGCAAGGGGTCGAAAATGTATTTGAAAAAATAATGACTGAAAACTTCCCTACTCTGGTGAAGGAAATCAACATACATGCCCAGGAAGTGCAGAGGGTTCCAAACAAGCTGAACCCAAACAGGTCCACACCAAGACACATCATAGTTAAAATGGCAAAGGTTAAAAACAGAGACAGAATCCTAGAGGCTGCAAGAGAAAGACAGCAGGTTACATACAAAGGAACTCCTGTTAGGCTAACAGCTGACTTGTCTACAGAAACTCTGCAGGCCAGAAGGGAATGGCAGGAGATACTCAAAGTGACACAAAATAAAGGCCTACAACCAAGATTGCTCTACCCAGCACGGCTATCACTTAAAATTGAAGGAGAAATAAAGAACTTCTCAGAAAAGAATAAGCTTAAGGAATTCATTACCACCAAGCCAGCATTGCAAGAAATGTTAAAGGGGCTTTTTTAAACAAAAGAAAGGGGTAAACAAGCTAACCCAGAGAGACAATTTAAGAAGATTGAAGTCGTATCAAGCAGATATGAAGGAAAAACTGATGGTTGCTGGCTGGGAGGGAGTGGGGAAGAGGGAGAGGGGAAGGTTTTGGACAGTGTATGTGGGACTACAATGTTGCCTCAGGGATATGGGGGCAGTTCTGGGAATGTAATTGATAATGTTGTGAAGATACTATTATGTTGCGAGAAATAAGTCAGTTGGAGAAGGACAGGTACCATGTGATCTCACTTGTATGTGGAGTCTGAATAGCTGAGTGAATGATCAAAGTAAACAGACTCGTAGATGTAGAGGAAAAACTGAGGGTTGCTAGTTGGGAGGGGGGTGGGGTTAGTGGGGAAGGGGAAGGTATTAGACAGCATAAATAGACAACTACAATATTGCCACAGGGATATGAAACACAGTTCAGGGAATATAATAATGTTGTAAAAATGTTGTGGCATGTCAGATAGTCACATGTCTTGTTAGGAAGACCACTTCATGGATGGAGTAGAGGATTGATCACTGTACTCTACACATGAAGCTGATGTTGTATAGTATTGTATGTCAACTGCAACTGAATATGTGGATGGTCACGGGATGTGGAGTATACTGTGGAGGGGAGTCAGGGGAGTTGTGATGGATGTGTGTGATATGTGGGGGGAGTGGGGTGGCGAACTGGGGGAGGGGGGTTTTCACTTTGGGGGGTAAAGAGTATAACTATTGTATTGTGTTGTACACCTGAAACTAATAAATAAATAAAAATTAAAAAAAAATACTTCAGTTTTACTTAAGAATGAAGGTATGTTTCACATAAACATAGTATAATTATTTAATTGATGACATTTAATATTCACAATGCTATTAATAGAAGTTTCATTATCAAATTTTACCAATTATCCCAATAATGTTCATTACGGTAATCCTCCCAACCCCCATGCCTAATTCAGAATCCAATCCAAGATGACACATTTCATTTAGTTGTCATGTTTATTACTTTCCTTTAATCTAGAACAGTTTTTCAAGGTTCCATTGTCTTTTATGACATTGACATTTTTAAAAGACCTTATATGCACCCCACCTATGTCCATTGCAGCATTATTTACAATAGCCAAGATATGGAAGCAACCTAGGTGTCCATTGATAGGCAAATGGATAAAGAAGATGTGGTACATAAATACACATACATATACACACACTGGAATATTTCTCAACAATAAAAGGAATGAAATCATGCCATTTACAACACGGATAAACTTAGAGAGTATTATGCTAAGTGAAATAAGCCAGGCAGAGAAAGACCATTACGATTTCACTTATATATGGAATTAAACAAAACAAAACAAAAATAGACTCACAGAAATAAACTAACAAAGAGGAGGTGGGGTGGGAGATGGGTGAAAAATGTGAAGAGGAATATACTCAGTAATATTGTGACGACTTTGCACGGTGACAGATGGTTCCTAGACTTAGTGTGGTATTCACATCATACGAGTAAGATATGTAAATGTTAAATCACTATGTTGTACACCTGAAAGTAATATAATGTTGTATGGCAACTATATTTTAATAATAATAATAATAATAATAATAATAATAATAATAAACTACAGACCAATTGTTTGCATTTGTTTGATATCCCTCATGTTCCCATGTAAGTTTGTGTATTTGCAGCACCTGTGATATATAAGAAATGCTGTGTCCCTCCGTGTGCACCCCATCAGGAGGCTCAAGATGTCAGGCTGTCCCATTGTTGCTGATATTTACTGTGATTACTTGGCTGAGGTGCTCTGTGTCAGGTGTCTCCTTTGTAAGGTTACCGTTTTCCCCTTTGTATTAACAAGAAATCTGTGAGGAGATACTTTGAGACTATATATTGGGTTGTCAGAAAAGTCATGACATATTTTTTTCTGTTTTTTGTTGCAAAACTGCATCATGACTTTTCTGAAAACCTAATAAATATACTGTTTTACATTAAACTTTTACCAATCTTTATAGCATCCAATGATGAGTCTTACTTGATTACTATAGATGACTGCAAAAATGGTGATTTTTAAATTATATCATTCTTTCCACGTTTATGATGTAATATTCTATTGTAAGAAGAGGTTCCCAATCTTCCCTGTTTATTTATTTATTATCAATGTAGACTCATGGGTTCAGATTTTATTCAATGGATGGTTTATAATAAATTACTGTAATTATCCATTTCAAAGTACAGATTGTCACAGGTTTAATCAGGAGTGGCCCTTGTATCCAGGTGACATGTCCTTATCATTTTTTGATCATTTCTTTACTTTGTAGCATAGCAAGATGTTCTAAACTCATCTGGATTTTCTTTGCCCCAATACTGGAATCAGCTGTAGTCCCTTTTAGTAGAGGAATGGTTCCTAGAACCCTAAATGTAGGCATACAATTTGATTTTAAAACATAGGCTCTAAAAGATACTCAGTGTTTCCTCTGTTATGTCTAAAGGGGCAGTTTGAGCAAAGCCAACTGTGTTCTAAAGAAAAATAGTGGGCAATCTATACTGACTGACCCTCTGTTATAAATCTTAACAAGAATGCCAGGCACTGTGTATTTCTTCTAAGATTCTAAGATGCACCCTAGTTTTAATAACATCTTCTAGGAGAGTAGAAGGTGGGCAAAGAATTCTACATTAAATGTTCACATTGATTATAAGGCATCTACTAATTTCAAAAACATCAAAATGTGACAAAATTTGCATCTTAGAATCAAGAAAACAAGCAATTTGTCTCAAAGAAGAGCATATCATTATAACTTCATGCAGAATCATTCAAATGATTTAGGGAAGCATTAAATAATCTTACAAATTGCTTTGTTTATATTAGCTCTCTTCCTTGTTATCCTTAACTATATGTCCTTTTATTTTCACTAGGTTGCAATAGAAGTATTGGAGATAGGTCAGATGAGTCTATTTTATTTTTTATAGATACCTGAAAAATGAGAAGAAATCACAGCCAGATCATCGATCCCTCAATGACTGAGCTTAAAGAAAATAGATTATCACTAGAAATATGTTGATTTGTTCCACATTTTCTCATACATTTAAATTTTAATAGGTCTATTATATCATCTAATGAATCAGAGAGCTGAATGGATTTTAATAATAAGAATATTTTATGTATGGATATGACTTTATAGTTAATAAACACTTTGCAAAGGCAATCTCATCAAAGATAGCACAATGTATTACCTAATTAGGAGAACCTGCTGGGGATCTAACCGCCTCAGGTACAAGTCCTGTCTCTGCTACTTATATTTATACCCTTAGGCAAATGATTTAAACTCTCTAGGCCTCAGTTTTCTCTCTGTCAAGGGAAGATAATAGTACTGACCTCAAATAGTCATTGTGAAGATGAAATGAGAGAATTCAGGGCAAGTGCATGGACCAATGCTTCATACCCAGTCAACTGCTCAATAAGTGTTAGCTATAAAAAAGTAGATCAAAATCAGGAGTTGCCATGGTTCTAGTATCTCAAATGGATATATTTTCTTTTGTACATTTTCATAGTATTTTTCCCCTATCAAACAACCTAAATGGATTCAGAAAGAAGGATCTTCCTAAGTTCTAAGTCAGAAATATGAGTTAAGAAGCTGCACCGCAAGTGGACTTACCTATGATGATTCAGTTATTCAGCTCTTTATTTGACTCACTGACAGCACGTAATAGTTTGTTCAACCCATTACCCTTTTCTCATCTACTATCCTCCCATCTATAGCAAAGTCATGGTTCATGTGAGCTATTGGTTCAAAAGATAGAGGAAAGGGCCAGCTGAGTGGTGTGTTGGTTAAGAGCTGGCTTGGGAGTGCAAGCTCTGAGCATCAGGGCTATTGGTTTGAATCCCACATGGGCCAGTGACGCTGCACCCTCTACAGCTAAGATGGTGAATAACAGCTTGACCTGGAGCTGGGCTGTGTGAGTCCCAATGACAGTGTAGGCTGCAGTGAGGCTGCAGTGGGCTACCATAGGCTACAGTGAGTGGCCGGCAGCCAGCGTAAGCAGCCAGCAGCCAGTGTGAGCTGCTGTGAGCTGCTGTGAATGGCCGTCCAGAGGCCGGTGACCGATCTGCCTCACCAGGGAAGAGCACAATGACAATACCAACATGGGCCAGTGAAGCAACATCCTCCACAACTAGACTGAAGAACAAAAGGACAGCAACTTGTCTGTTCCCCTTCCCCGGTTCCCCAACGCTGTTCCCCTCCCCCAATTCCCCAATAAAATCTTTAAAAAAAAAAAAGATAGAGGAAAAAATTTTGAGCCATAGATAAGCAGAGCAAAGGAAGAAGAGCACACACGCAAAAGATTGGGTTGCTCTGTATCACTCAGGTTGTGTCAGCTCCTGGATGACTCACTCTCAGTCACAATGCTGCCACAAGTGGTCCTCACAGTACTTATCCTGGGACAATACCACACAGATGATTAACTGTTTTAGACACCTTTTATCTTCCATGATAAGTGATTCACCATTTCCCTCTGAGTTCTTTAATTGGCCTTTTTAATTAGAGGGGTTGTCTGCTTTATTGGGCAGTAGTTGGCTGTGATCTGTATGGTTTCTGCAGGTCTGGGCCAGATTGTCTGCATCTTAAAGGAATTCTGGGGAAGCCCTATACTTTCTTTACTTTCTCTCTTTTTTATTAGTTTCAGGCACACAAAGCAACATAATAGTTAGACATTTACACTCCTCACAAAGTGATAACGTCGCTTCCCCAAGCTGCTACCCCCCTGGCATCTTATATAGCTGTTATAATACCATGGACTATCTTCCTTATGCTATACTCCACCTCCCATAACAAATATATATATATAATTTTTTTTTCTTATAGTTGACATACAATATTATCCTACTTCAGCTTCAGGTGTCCAGTGCATTGGTCAGGCATCTACACAGTCTGTGAAGTGATCCTCCTGATAAGCCCAGTGCCCATTTGGTAACTTACATGATCTTTACAACATTGTTGATTATATATGGAATCTAAAGAACATAATAAATGAGCAAACAAAACAGGAATAGACTAAGAGGGCTGGCTGAGTGGCTCAGTTGATTAAGAGCACAAACTCTGAGCAACAGGGTCACCAGTTCAATTCCCACATGGTCCAGTGAGCTGTGCCCTAGCTGAGCTGCCAACAGGTGGCAGGATGTTTCAGCGGGTGAGAGCACTTGCTCCTAACAACAAGGTTGCTGGTTCGACTCCCACATGGGATGGTGGACTGTGCCCTCTGCAACTAAAATTGAACACAGCACCTTGAGCTGAGTGGCCGAAAGCTGCAGTCGGGCAGCTGGATGGTGATTGGATTTGGAGCTGAGCTAGCTGCATCCTCTACAACTAAGATTGAAGGACATCAACTTGGCTGTTCCCCTTCCCCAATTCCCCAACACTATTCCCCTTCCTTAATCCTCAATAAAATCTAAAAAAGAAAAGAAAAAAGGTAGACTCAGAGACACAGAAAAAAAAACAACTGTTGGATGCTAGATGGGAGCAGGGAGGGGATGAGGGAGAAGATGAAAAGATTAGGAAGAGCTAATTAGTAGACACAATGTAGTTATGGGGATGTGAAATACAGAATGGGGATATAGCCCTACCCTTTCTTGGGTTTCTGTCATGCTATTCAAGGGTTTCAGAGAACTGAGATCAAGGGCAATCCATTAGCATGCAGAGAAAGGAAGCTGGGGCTCCACCACTTATTCCAGAGTAATTACCTCACTCACCCTGGCTGGGCTCCTACAGTGTTGTCTGAAGGTATGGATGAAGCAATATGCCTGATGAGGCTGTCATACATCCCCTGCCATTTGCTCAGCTCTTCTCCTGTGAAGTTTTAGCATCTACACTACTAATATGGGAAAATCTAACTTCTTGCTAAATTGGTTGGTCTGAACATTCTACCCAACTAAAAGCTGAAAAATAAAGGTATTCTTTATTTGGAAAATATTGGAGCATGTGGGGAGATGTGGGATAACAGCATGGATACCTAGTTCACTAGGGGTTACACTACAATGTGTCTTAAATGTATAACATTTGAACAGAAAATATAACTATATAATCATCATAAGAAGCAATTTGTGGCAACCACCCCTTTAAGAAGGCCTGTTTCCTTCTTGCCCTGCAGAAGCCTCAGGTGTTTGTTCAAAGGAAACAAACCCACAAATTGTGAAAGTCCTTTTAAAACTAGGAAGCCAACAGCATTACATTTGCACTTTACCACTCAGGCAGCTTTTCCACTTCAGTAACACCCTCCCCTCTTCCCCACCCCCACCCCCCAAGGTTCACTTAAGGTAGACTCAGAAGTGCCTCAAGTTCCAATTTGCTCTCTGGCTCTGGGTAGAGAATGCTTTCTAGAAGAAGCTGGATGAATGGCTGCCTTGTCTCTTCTAGTTACCAATTTGCTGACCAAAATCTGTTGTCTGATCTTTTGCTATCAGCGTAAATCTCCCTAGCCTGGGGTTTTTCGTGGCTATTATTGGTCCACAGTTTTCGTCCTTGAGTTCAGTGATTTACCGAAGACATAATTCAGCAGCATGTGTGCCGCTGGCTCTTTAATTAGCTCCCCAGAGGCTTTTCTTAAACGTCCTTCTGTATCATTTTGAAAGGGGCATTTTCTGTGTATCAAGCCCTCTCCTCATCAGGAGGTATCGCTTAAAGCTTGCCTTGCCCACCCTGCACACAGCTACCCCAAGGCCTCTGATTATGAAAACATGCTCCAAGAGGGATCAAGGATGAAATCATTCCTTTCCTCCTGGCTTCATTTACTCAACAGATGTTATTGGACCACTTATTATATTGAATACACTGAAAAGACCACAATGATGAATGTGTTTCCATTTCTGCCTCAGAGCGTTTACAGCCCAGAGTAATAGTTCTTAAACTGCATGTGCATAACTACATCTTCTGGTGGAGCTTGTTAAGAACCCGATACCCAGGCCCTATAACTCAAAGATTATGATTTCACTGGTGTAGAGTAGGGCCTGAAATTCTGCATTTTTAAATAAGCACTTCCCCCACCCCCACTGCCTTCAGCAAATGGATACAGGGACCCTTTGGATACTCTAGGAAACACTACTTTGTGAGAAAGGTATCCCAAGTCGATATCACCCCTGCTCAGGTACACAGTCCAGAAACCAGTGAAAGTAGGTGAAGCATGGCCTGTATGTTTGGCTTACCTAAATAAAATGTGGAACTTGTGTTGTATCTGTATTGTTCATTCCTACTCAGATGGTCAAATTGCTTGTACCTCCCTTTCCTTTGTCATAAGAGTGAGCATTAGGTGTCTTGATTTCAGAGATGGAGAAGGCATTAAAAGCTGTCACTCAGTCTGCCACACATCACATAGCAAGCTGGTAGCAGGTTCAGGCCTCTGGCAAGTAGACCCACCACCTACACAACATAACAAGAGAGCATTTTTTTTTTCATATTTAGAAAACTCAATGGCTTCTCCAATCTCCTATACTATGTGCTCTGATAACTGAATGATGCAGAAATAGGAAACAACTTGACTTCTTCAGGTTCACCAAGCCATAGGTTTGGCCTAGGAATCTGAAAATTTTAAAAGGTCTCCAGATAATGATGCTGCTGGAACCACAGTTATGAGGCAGGAACGTGCAGAAGGTACAGACAAGGGTGGGGTGAATCTCCTCCCCCACCCCCACCCACTACTCTTTTCAACTTGCGTCCATTGATCCTTGTGCTCCTGTCTATGCTTATTCACCTCTGACTCCTCCTCGTCACCCCCATGTTTTTTCCTTTTCTTGTTCATATTTCCCTTTGGAAAAATACTTAGGGCACAATTCCATCAGTGTACTTGAACTGACAGGAGCTCTTTTTCCATATGTGTAAATCCATGCATCTCTAGAGTGAAGCCAGTGAATTCTTTGATGTGTTCAAATTATGCTGGTGTTTGAGGCCTACTTGGGAGCATAGAAAATTACATATAATTATATAAAACTTGATATATATATATATATATATATATATATATTGCACATTTCAAAAATTTGCCACTAGCCTTTTTCTTTTACCTCCACCTATTACCTTCAACTTCCAATATTGTATGAAAACATTGCTAATGGAAACTCCAAATATTGTATTTGCTGGCTCTTGGTCAGAGAAATGTTTTGCAGACAGTTATGTCAAAGTCATGTCAAATATCCTAGATCTATGGAGAAAAAGAAAATCCATAAGTATCCTAGTCTATATCATCTTAACCTGCAAAACTGATACACAGTAAAACCATGAAGAACAACAATAGCCAACAGGCTCCTGTTTCTCCTCTTTCTTTTAGCCCTGCAAATATTGGGTTGTCAGAAAAGTCATGATGTATTTTCTCTATGTTTTTTGTTGCAAAAAATGCATCATGACTTTTCCGAAAACCCAATATTTTCTTGTTAATTGTTCCTTGGGTCTAACTTGAACATTGTTATCCTGAACCCTGAAGAAAAGTATATTTTCTTAACCCTTAAATACTTTTGCATTTTTTTCCTAAAGTGAAAATGGCCACTTGGAAGAGAATTGGAAAGTTCCTGATGTAGTGTAACGAGCGGAATGTTGGAGTCTATAGACCTTCATCTGAACCCTGCTCTTCCCACTATGAGCTCTTTGACCTTGGACAAGTGGTGTGATCTCTCTGAATCTCAGTTTCCTAAACTATAAAATGGAGTTAGTAATAGCGCTTCTTTCAAAGCGGTGTTGTAATGAGTAAATAAGGCACACAAAATGCTTAGCACAACATGGGCCCATAATAAGCATTAAAGGTTAGATTTTATTCATAATTATTATAATTAGTCTTGGGAACATTAGTATTTTCATAGTTATCAGACCTTTGAGAAAAAGAAATAAAACTCTTTATTAAGAATAGCAGGAAGCAAATGGATGAGGATATGTGGGGAACTCAATAAACGTTCTTGCCTGAAGGAATGCCACTGGCTTTTGAATATACTTATCCATTCAGCAAAACCATATTGTGCATACGCTAAGTGAATTATATCTCAATTAAACACATACACAAATACACATACACACTCACAACTCTATTTTGCACTCTTCTCCATGCAGGGCACTGAGACAGGTGCAGGGGATACTAAGATAAAGAAACTCCAGTTGCTGCCCCTTGAGTGTGAATGGGAGCTAATCAGAGCTTAGCTCAGTGTCCTGATTCACCATCTTACAGATCCTTAGGGAAATCTTCAGCTCTGAAAAGAAAACGTGCTTGGATGAGTCAGTGTGGAGAATGGTACACAAGATTACCCCTCTGGATCACCTGATAGCCCTCCTAGCCACCTTCGGACCCAGGAGAAGTTCTTCCCCATTCCATGTTTTTTCCTTGCCCAGCCTGATTTCAGAGTGGCCCCTGTCAAGAGTCTCCTTACTAAGGGATTGGGAAGTGGTAATTCTGGCAATGGAGAGGATAAAGATCAAACAATTAAAATGCAATTTCTACATTTGCTATGGCAGGTTGGAGGAGCAGCATGAACAGCAGAGAAAAGTACATTTCCTGTCACTTTGGATTTGAAACTTTGCACCATAAAAGTATGTGTAACTGCAGGACTGCAGAAAGCTCTGGCTAACACCATCCCCTTCCCAGTGTAAATCTACCTCTGTGGGGTTTCTTTTTCCCCCCTGATGGCTTAGACGTGCAGAAGTGTTGATACAAATTCTCCATGTATTGCTTTACTTTTTTATTTTTGAAGAGAAAAGGAAAATGTTAATTTCCAAGGAAAGACCAAAGGATGTACAGTTTGGGCCAGCAAGATTACTTTTAGGCCAGATGTCATTCTCACTCCAATAAACTGAAACTTAAAGAAAAAAAAGTATAAGCCTTTAAACATAATTCTTTGGCTGGAGTAAATGTATATTTCAACAGCAGTGGTGGGGGAGTCCTGAGCCGGGAGTTGAGAAACATGGGTTCTCTTCCCAGTTCCTACTGGTCTCTGGGACTTCAGACAAGTTTCATAACCATTCTGGCCTCCAACTCATCATTTGAAAAATAAAACTATATGATGCTTAAGGCCTCTTCCATCTCAGACACACCATCAGTGTATGAACTGTTAGTATGTAACACCACAGGTCATGACTCCATCTGGATTATGGAGTGGGTTTTCTTCCCCAATTTCATCCAAGTTTTAGACACGCAGTTATTAGAGAATGTTGGGTCTGTCCTTCTAAATCTAGATCTTACTTTTTCAACCGCTGAGTCAAAATAACTTCTAAGACTGGTATTATATTTCTTCAAACCAGTCGTTGTGTTTGGGGGTTCACAGATCAATTTCTCATACATTTTTAGGCATTATCACCACCCTCTGAGATAAGTATTATTTTTCCATTTAACAGGCTAGAAAAATAAGGCTTAATGAAGTAAAATACCTAGGATTCCATAGCCGTTAGGTGGCCTAACTTAGACTAAAATATTTTTATTTAAATATTAGTTTTCTTATGTCTTTGTGGCAATCCTGATTAAAGTGGAAAGAGCTATGAAGCCTTGGTGAAAGTGTTGTCAGTTGGCATATTTTTGTTCTCTGTCACCTGAGGCCCTGCCTACACCTGTACCAATTAAACTGATTAGTTGCCACCCATCCATGTGAGACACTGACCATGGGAGACCTAGGGATGTTACTTACTTCAATAATACCACCGAGTCAAATTATGGCTAATTATTTTGTCCTTTTCTATTCCCTATTTGTAAATACAGCATCACGATTTGTGCATTACCGACTCCCAAACTCCAATCATCTGACTTTTTTTATCTTATCGCCCATATCTTATAGGTTACTATATCTTACACATTCTTCCTTGGAAGTGCCTTAAGTCCATATCCCCCACTCTACACCCACTGCCATTTCCCATGGTCAGCTTCTAGGGAGGGTCAGACCTCTCTGAAAAAAAACTCTGTTAGTACTAGACTATTTAAAACATACCACAAATTATTTCTCAGAATTAGAGCTTTTCTTGTGTGGCTTCTTTGTTTAATCCCATCATCCTCCCTTCAAAAAAGGAAATTCAGATTCTATAATATCCTTCCCCAATCTACTACCCAGCTTAACAACTTTGGCCTTATCTCTTCATTTCTCCCCACATTCACCCTACTCTTATGGCCCCAGTTCACCTGAGAAGAGTATATATATATATATATATATATATATATATATATATATATATATATATAAAATGAAAAGAGAGAAAAATAATGATCCTATTCTAGAACCATCAACAATTCAATATTAGTTGAAAAAAAGAGAAGACAACTGATAGGATTAAGAGAGAGCAACCTTAGAGGTAAAAGGTCCAGGATTAGTTAAGCAAGAATGTAGAGGGAGTTTTTTAGGAAAGTTCTGAGCATCACTGAAAAGTTCTTGGTAGCATAACAAGGGCACAAGGGGGTGAAGAATGGGAAAAGAATGGGTCAGAGAAGGGAGGGGCCCACCTGCATGGGAGCATCAAAGTGGATAGCTCAGTGGATCTCATGGGAAGAAAAGGAACAAAAGAAATGGGACTGAATCTCATCTTACCACCAAAAGCTTTTTGCAATCTGACTAATAAGATTTTCATACATAAGTTTTCCTGCACCTGTGATTCAGTGATTGATTCATTCAGTAAGTACTTCCTGAGTGCTTCATGTAAGTCAGGAACTCAGCTAAGTAATGGTGATCCAGAGATTAATATGCAAAACAACAACCACAAAAATGTTTAAAATCTGACAGTCTTTGTCCTCAAAAGCCCATAACTCCATGTTTGAAAATGACAAGTGAACAGTCATAAAATAGTATGAAGTAAATAGTGATGAAGGTAAATACAGAAAGTCGGGGGGTAGATAAAATCTTGAGAGATCAAAGAAGTTTCCTTCCTATGGAAAATGATGTGGGCTGACTTTGGAAGTCTTTGCCTTGATCCAGCTCTTGGGTTTTGGAATTTTGGCGATCTCACATGCAATAAATATCAGACTTCATAAACGTGAATGTGTGTGATTCCAGTAACATAAGAACCCCAGTTATAATGGTTCTAAGCCACACCTGCCATTGCATTAGGACATCAGTCCCTCACCTACCTCATCTAGCCCTCTCCAGGTAGTGTCAGGGCTCTTCAGTCAGTCTGGGCTTTGCCGTATCCCACTAATTTGTGCTCTGGATTTCCCCATCTGCACTCCATCAAAATGACCACTGGTTGCATCTCTGCGGATCTCCTCGCTCTGATCCTGTGAAGACTTCTGACCTCTCCAGTGAATTCTATAACCATTCCACTTGTCTTAAGGTGGGGTGGGGATAGGGATGGAGGCTGCTCTTTTTTGAAAATATGGAGTGCACCCTTTTCTTCAATCCCCATAGCCTGGATGAGTCCAGGCTGTGCCTTCTAATAGGACTTGATGAAGTTCCTGGTTGGCAGAAGGGAACCACAATCAATAGGGTTACCTACGATTGCCTCCGGATGTGGCTCAAGGGTCAGGTGAACATTCACAGGCTCCTTATAGCATTCCCTGACTTGTTACATGGTATCTTGCCTCCTTCCAACAGACTGACATAGCTCCATCACTAGGAATTTGCTCAAATCCACAACCCTAGAATTCTGATTCTCTGGACCACCATGATAGGCCCAGAGAGAAGAAGCTGGACCTTGGTGAGGTATTAAATCCTACTTTCCAAAATCATTACATATACAAAGATCAGTGATCTACCAGGATGACTGCCAATGGGAATAACTACTTCCTATAAATGAAATATCACGTCCTATCCACCACTGTATGACCTTGTCCTCAGGTCTCAACACAGCAATACAGTAAGGAAAATAATGATAATGATAATAAATGTTTATATTGTGCTAAGTGCCAGATACTAAGTGTCAGGTACTGCTCCAAGTACTTAGATTATAAATTCACCTAATCTTCAAGATGCTCTCACTATATATATATATATATATATATATATATATATATATATATATATATATATATATATATGATTAGTTTCCCCACTTTATAGATGAGGAAATTGAGGCACACAAAGTCGTTAATTTGTCTGAGGTCACGCAGTTGTTAAGTGGCAGAGCTGGTATTTGAATTGAGGCAGTCTGGTTTCAGAGGCCATGTTGATACCCAGTACATCATACAGGTTCATGTCCAAGAGAAGTACATTGCTTAAACTCTGAGTGATTTAGTGTTTGTGTTTTTTCTTTTTTAATCAAGATTTAATTCATATACCCTATAATTCATTCATATGAAGTGTGTGATTCAGTGTTTTTTTTCAGTATATTCTTTGTGTTGTATAACAATCACCACAATCTAATTCTAGAACATTTTTATCATCCACCCCCAAGAAAAAATTTCATATCTATTAGCAGTAATTGCCCATTTCTACTCTTTTCCCCCTACACTCCTGGCAACCACTGTCTCTATTCTGTCTCTACAGATTTGCTCATTCTGGACATCTCACATAAATGAAAACATAAGGCTTATCTCACTTAGCATAATATTTTCAAGGTTCATCCGTATTGTAGTGTGGATCAGAAATCCATTCTTTTTTATTACTAAGTTATATTCCAAAGTATAGCTATACCACATTTTGTTTATTCATTTATCAGCTGATGGACACTTGAATTGTTTCCACTTTGGGCTTCTTATGAATAGTGTGTCTATAGAGCTTCATGTACAAGATTTCATGTGTGGCCATGTGTTTTAATTTATCTTTGATATATATCCTAGTGGAATTACTGGTAACTCTGTTTATCAGTTTTAAATTATTCAAAATGTAGGTCATGAAGAAGACAATCTAGATAGAATTTCCACTGGTTTGCTATAATTAAGCTCCTTGAAATGGGCTGTGGGAAGGGAAAATTCAGCCTGAAGTTCTTAGGCTTCTAGGACTCAGCTCAATGACTGGAGAATCCAAGAAAACACACACACGCACACACACACACACACCCAAACACACACACACACACACACACACACACACACACTGACCAGAAATATAAGCAAGAAATTTATAGGCACAATGCAGTCTAAATCCCTATAGAGAAAATATATATCCTCCTTACCCCCATCCCAGCCTGACCTCCAAGCAGCCTCATTTGAAGCAATATTTTTTTCTGGCTCAGACCCACATTATAATTCACATCACCTAACCGAACTGTTGGTTTCTTTCTCACTGAGATCTGCTTCCTATGAAGATTTTTTTTTTTTAAAGAACAACGCATATATTCTTGCTTTGCATTTCTATACCTGCAGTGTTATTTAGGTGGCTTTTGTAGACCAAGGGAGCAGTTTGCCCAAAGAAGCAACTCCCTTCCTCTTATAAGACAGAAAACTACTTCAACTCTTTTAGTTCTATCAAGGTTTTTAAAAAAAAGTCATCGTTTGATTTTTTAGCTTGAGATAATGTAAAGATGTGGGAGACACATGTTATAAAGGGGAGTCCAGTCTCCCTCATCATCTACTGCTGGTTGCATCCATTTCTATCCCCTTGTATAATTATCCCTGCTTTTTTGGTCTGTTCACTAGACTGTGGGTTCTGCCAAAACACACACATTTTGCTGAATGAGTTCAAAGTCAAATGTAGTACCCCAAAGGACTAAAATGCACTAAAAGCATTACATAAAAGGTTGGGTATATATAATAACATAACAGAAAAATTCACATGCGATTAAACTATTCCAGGCACGCCCAAACCAAGCACTGTCTAGCTTTTTTCTCCACTATTTCCCATTAAGTGAGGGCTTAGTTAGAGTTTTGCCTTTGGGGCCATGCCCTATCCTTTACTTCCCTTCAGCTTCCTTCACAAAGTCCCTTCCACACAGATCATGCTCACCTAACCATTTGAAGTGCAAAGACAATGGGATAAAAAACAGTCTCTGTATTAATATGTAGCCCTGAGGGAGGATAATGATTTAGTCAAATGTTTACCAGGCTTTACAGCACATGCCTCCCACAGAATGGGTTCAGGTCTGCAAGCTTTCTTTCCTCCTCTTGCTTCCCCCAGCCCATTAGTGGTGGCCCAGTGCCCCCCTCTGCAGGCTTGTCAGGTTTCTCTCTCATCACTGCCACCTGCATGTGGCCCACATTGGCTCCCTGAAGTTCTGGGGAACCAGCATCTCTCCCTGCTGAGACTTCCCTTTAGAATGGAAAATACAAGCTTGAAAATACAGTGAACCTTTTAGGTAGTATTTTACCCAGAGGTAGACAGTTTCCTGGGGAACAAAATAAATAAAAATCCCTCCCACAGTAGTAATTTCTAAAGACAGGCTCTCTCTCTACTTTAGACATGCATTCCAAAGCTGCAGCCTCAGATTTCTTGAAAGTTTTTGGGTGGATGCCATTTGATCTTGGTCATTGATTGATCTGAACTGAGTTCATCGTACAAGTTTTGGGTTGGCATCTGTCTTGAGCTGTGGTCTCTTCTGTCTTTCCAGCCAGGTGATTGACCTCTTTCCTGGAACTTTTGAGTTCTGAACTGTCCACACTGGGGATTTCTTTCCCAACCAAAATTTTAAAGAAATTCCTAGGTGGGATAGAATCCTCTGCAGACCTGATGGACGAATGCTTCCCTGGTTGCTGGTTGTATTCTTGATGGTATTCCTTGTCCACTTGGCTTTCTAACCACTTCTGAGCTTGCTCCTGCCATGGGTTCCTCACATGTGCTTGTCTGCCTGGGTTTCTGGTTTTGATCCACGTAACTCATGTTTTCATGCTCCGCCCTTCCTTTCTGGTAAGGAGAGTCTAGTCTCTCTCCACATCCGCTGCTGGTTGTGTCCATTTCTATCCCCTTGTAGAGTCAGCACTACTGTTTTGGTCTGTTCATTACCTCATGGATTCTGCTTTACTCTCTTCATTCAAACATCCTGCCTTTTACTCTTGCTGTACTGAGGCTGATGCTGCCAGCATGACCTAGAATAGTTCCCCTTATTTTATGAAATACCTGACCTCTGCTCTGCATTAAAAGGCACTTTGCCAAGATGAATTTCATTCTATTCTCTACTCTTTTAAAAAAAATCCGTGTGAGAGCGAGAGAGAGAAATAGAAAAAGAATATCAGAGGCAGCATTTTTAAAATGATGATTTGAAAATTGTCAGTGAATCTGTGTAATGAATCATTTGATTAAAAGTTAGAGCTTCTCTACATCTAGCATAACTTGAATTCACTGAATCAAGTAAATCCAAATACTATTTTTAAAAGGCAAATATCCAAAGGAGGATAGAAGAAAAATAATTTGTCTATCATTGCATAACATTTTAATATTAACCTGAGTGATTTTGAAGGCATTAGCAAGCCCAGCTGTACATGTAAGAGGTACTATCAGATAAAGAACTGGAAACGAGACATTTACTCCATTTTGTTCAACATGGCTGATCAATCCAGATGTTAAACTCAATAGTGAATTTGGGTTTCACAATTAGTTCGATTAGTCAAGATGTCGATCATTATAAAGTAGCTAACATTTCTTTATGGGCCAATAACTGTGTTAAAAGTGTTACATGCATCTCTTTATTCTTTAATCCAAGAATAGCTTTATTAGATACGTATTGTTTTTATCATCACCATTTTAGAGATAGAAATGCTGATACCTGCATAAATTAGTGACCTCCCTCACTGTCACCCATATGCTAAAAGCTAAATTAGGGATTCCAACACAGGTGACCTGACTCCAAAGCCAGTACAATTACCCACCAAGTGCATCAGCAAGAGAATTCTTTGATCACCCTTTCCTTTTATTCTTCATATTCAATTATTTAAAGGAGAAATCAATTCCATTCTAAATGCTACTTCGTAATTCAATTCAACTGTAACTTTTCCCTTGTCACTTATCTGTTGCACTCACCTTATGGTTTTGTTACCTGGGTCTCCCTTTGTTTATCAAGTTTACATAAAGCCTTTGTTCACCAGTCCTGAGCATCTAGGACATCCTGTCTTTGGTAGTTAGTCCATCTACATCCCAGGTGCCTTGTCCATCTGTGATTCCAATAGCTGTGTCTGTCTGTCTCTCTAGCCATCTTATCTGCTTCCCCTAAGTGGTGTTTCCATCCAAGCTGATCTTTCTTCTCTAGTTGCTACCCTTCCCTTGTCTTCCTGAGGAGAACACTGACAGATGATATGCATTTACAGTCTCTCCACATTTTCTCTGCAGGTCACAGGTATGATTGATTTTAGAACATTCGAGGGATGGAGAGTGGCTATTGGATGTGGCTGCCCAAGGAGGACCATATGCCTGACATAAATCCAGAAGAAAGGGTCCTGACACCTGATCCCTTGCCCCTTCTCTCAGACTTTATATTAACACAGAACACTTTTTTAAAAATCTATTACTCTGACACTGAATTGATGTATACAATTACCTGAAGCTTCTACATTTCAAGACTCAGTATTAAGTTTTATGTGCAAAGGTAAGCTATTTTAAAAAGCAGGAGGAATACTTCCCTCACTCATGGTCATGCAAAAATTACATTGTAAAGCCATTCTTCTATTAGGTTGGCCTCTTTGTATAATGCACAGATAGGACTGGCATGAAAATATTTGGTCAAGTTCAGTGTCCATTGCAGGCACTATACCAGTGGTTTCTGACCTGCCTATACCAGTATCTCCAGGGAGACAGTTTCAGCTGCTGCATTGCCAACCTGTTGCCAAGGAAACAAGAGAGGGCAAAAAAAAACCCCCCAAAAAAACCCACACCACTCAGTGACATTCAGTTTTAAGGCAGTCAAGACACCCCTGAAAGGAATTTCAACAGTCCTATGAAGGAAGCTGAAATAGGCTTCTAATTATAAATTCTAAGTCATTTCTTCTTACACTAGGTTTTGCTGTATATAAGATCTCAATCTATTAGTCATTCTCTGTTTACCAAGACATACATTCCAGATGTTAGAATAGCAAGAGAGCTTTCCTGGTGGGAGGAAGAGGCAAGGGGAGAAAAGAGAGAGTGAGAATAGGGGTAAAAATGGATAATAGTGAGGTGGTTAAAGCATACAACATACTTCTGGGGAAGGTAAAGTAGTGAATCCTAACCTACTAGAGCTGCCATAAATTTCAGTCTAAATTTGTCAGATTTTAAATGCATTTATGTGTATTTGTGTCAACAAGTTAAGAAATTATATACACATATATAGATTAGAAAATATGAAATTTGGTCCAGTATTTATATTTTTTGATTTGACATTTAAGTACAAAATACGCAAGGCAGGACTTCTGAGTAACTGCTTTGCGGAGAGGGTTCCTCCCTTCCCCAATGTATAGAAAACAGTGTATTTAATCAATCAGTTTCATTCATGCTTCTTACTTTCAAGTATGTAAAGATTTAGCTACAATATGTTTGGGGACACATAGGTAATCATGGGTAAAAGTATAGGCATGTGTAACACAGATCTTTGTAAGACATTGGTGAGTCTGTCATGTGGAAGCTGGTGGATATTGGAAGCCACCCTGTCCAGAACACCCCATCAGCCTATCTGCAGTGATCTACCCTGGGCTTCCAATCAGTTCCTTTCTTCCCAGCAGCCTACCAGCCTCCATGCTTTCTTCCCTGTGGAATTTAAGGCTCTTTCAAATCTCTGCACCTCAGAACAATGTTCTCTGAGAGGAGTACCTATGACATGCCCTGGATCTGTGCTTCTCCACTTTTCATGTACATGTAAATCATCCAGGTTCTGATTCAGTAGGTCTGGATCTTCAGTAACCTCCTAGATAATGCTGAGGTTGCTGATCTAAAACCCTAGATTACAAATTCCCAGAAGGTAGCAGCTGATTCTGATTAATGTTTAACATTACAACTGGCAGGACGTAAGTAGTTACATCTTTTTTGAGTGAAATTAACCTTCTGATACTTTCCACCCCTGTTATACCTTTACCCTTGTTCTTGGCAAGGACTTTAAAAGCTTTATGCAATTCGAGAAAGTCATGCTCCAGTAGCATTCTGCCACCAATTGTGGCAGAGTCTGGCTGAGTATGACATCTGAGTCCTCTGTTCCTGAACACAGAACATGGCTACATTTCCCAGCTTCCCTTGTAGTAAGTGTGGCCATATGGCCAATGGAATGTGAGCAGAAGTGATGTGTATGTCTCTCCCAACTGTCTGTTTCCCCCTGTACTAGTAAGCACTAGACCAGTGAGATACTGTAGCCTAGGAAAAGGAAGGAACCTGGGTCCCTGAACCATCCCTTGAAGAAGGATTCACCCATTGATCAGTCAGACTTTATATAAATGAGAAATGGTTTATCATATTTGAAACATTATGGAAGTTTTTATTATAGCAGTTAGAATGAGCTTAATTACATATTTTTTATAGGTCTTATCACATTGTATTGTAGTCTGTCTCTCTCACTTAGGATTTTGTTTGAAGAGAATTTAAACTTCATTTGCATGGAATGTGAGCTTTCAAAGGTATTTAATTTTTTTTTCTTTTTTTTGCCACCATGGGCCTATTACAGTAATGGAAACACAGTAAGAGACCAAATTTGCTCTATGAATTAATCAATGAAGATGGTGTTATTATTTAGTCACTCACCTAATCCACTTTATAGAGCACCTGTCACAGATATATTTTTATTCTCATGCCCCATGAAAAAGAGAAGTAGAGAAAGAATAAAACTAATTTAATTATACTTAGACTTTAGTTTCTTTCTTTGGTGCACAAATGGTAATGGGCAGGGGAGGAGGAGACAGATACTGCTCTATAGGCTTTTTTAGTTTGATTCATGGCAGGTGTGGCCTTTACATGACAGATTTGATTTCCAAGGTAGATTTCACTGGTACAGGATGAAAAAGGGTGAAGAAAAGGGAATTAAAAAGTGAATAGAGGCTACAGCTGAGCACAACTGAATGGAAGATTATAACATAGATAAAGCAATTAAGAGGAGAAATATGTATGTATACAAGTATGTAGCTCGGTATGGCTACATAATCTACATCTTATTTGGACTTATTCCTTACGTAGTACTGTGCTAGGTTTTATACACATTGTGTATAATCTTTACAATAATTCCTATAAAGTAGATACTGTTATCTTCATTTTACCTACCAGGAGGTTAAGTCTTAAAGAGGATAGGTGAAATTGTCTGATGATTTGAACTCATCCTTCTGGTTTCAAAGATCAATTATTCCCCAGTTCATCACATTAAGCAAAGAAATGTATTTCAAAAGACTTTGTGAAAGAACGTTTCAAAACAGGATTATCCTGGACAATTCAGGACTTATGGTTGTAGGTACTTGGTGAGACTTTAAATGGAACCATACCAGAGGAACACATTGTCCTGATTTCCATCCCCTAGGAGAAGCAGCAATGCTGGATATATAAAATTCTTTGGGGATGGCATGGAGGGGTAAGGAACATTGCTTGGGGAACATCATATGCTTACTGAAGCAGAGGCTGAAATAAAATCATTTGTTCTCTTATCATTAAAAGAAGTGAGGACCCTGATGGCTGTTACCATATTATAATTTAGGTAAGGACATTGGAAAGCAAAACCTCAGGTCTTCTGACCTCTAAACTTCTGTCTTTCTCCACTAGACTACCTCTTCCTACACCGGCAGACATGAGTCAGACATCTTCAGAGCCCCTGTAAAAGATGGGGCTATTGGCCCTTTTATATTCCTTGGGGTTGATCTTCCAAACTATAATCTGGGAGCAAGTATCTCAGTTCCTAATAGAGCTAAGTGCACATATTCTTATGAAGAAACTTAATGGCTCCCACATTTCCAAACCTAGCTTTAACTTTTTCTCTTTATGTTCTAAATCATCCATTTAAAAATGCTTCCTTCCTGAAGTCCACCATCAATATCCCCTGCACTTTTCAACAGCCATCCCAGGTCTCATCCTGAAACCTAATCCAATTAGTTCTTCAAACACTATATTTTTCCTCTTCTA
The DNA here is from genome assembly GCA_033961575.1 of Aselliscus stoliczkanus. NCBI lineage: Eukaryota > Metazoa > Chordata > Mammalia > Chiroptera > Hipposideridae > Aselliscus > Aselliscus stoliczkanus. Next base: position 69,508,970 of record CM066729.1, read on the forward strand.
ATTGCAATGCCATTCATAATTCACATAACACAAGTTATTATATTTGCAGTATTTTCAAATTGTTTTGCATATGTAAATCTTATTGGTTTAATTAGATTGTAAGTGCTGGAAATGTGTCTTGCCACTATATGTAAACTTCCTGAGGGCTCCTACAGCACTGGCACATGTGTTAATTGCTTATAAATACTGGGCAAAATGAATTACAGTTCTTTTGCAGTCCTATATTACCTGGCACCATGCTGGGCCCATAGCAAAGTATCCATGAAACTGGAAACCTCCATACATACAGTGGCATAGTCTAATTATTCATAGAACTGTCCCTAGCTCCTAGCACAAGGAATGGCCCAGCCCATAGAAGGTACTCAAAGAATACATGTTGAATCAATGAATGAATGCTATTAATGTTCATCCCATGATTTTTCTGTATTTCTCTTTTACTTTTCCACATCTCAAAGAAAACCACATAGATCAACTCTTTTCAAATTCTAAAGTGCATATGAATCACCTGGAGATCCTGTCCAAATGCAGGTCCTGTTTCAGTAGATCTGTGATGGGGTCTTTAACATTAAGTGTGGGTGGGGCATCCCTAATTGGATCCCAGGGGATGCCCAGGTAGTCTACAGATCACATTTTCATCAGCAAAGATATAGACAAGCTCATAAAAGATGCCACATTTGAATTGAACCTTACCACTGAATATCAGACATGTCTTTCATAAAATGTGTTTAAAGATCCTGATTTCCTAGCCTTTTGGGAAAGAAGTCCTGGGGCACTAAATCTGTATGCACTAAGATGAGTATTGTATGGTTAGTAACACAACCACCAATGTCCAATCATCCAGACCTGCTAAATAAGTATTGATCAAGTCTAATTCTCCTTCAGTATTGTCTGATGAGAGAGTCTGTTGTTCAAAGATCAAACTAATGGTATAGTTTGTGTATAACAAAGAGGCTATTGTCTCTTTGTCTAGAGGAATTGTTCAGGAAGATTATCAATGAGAATAAAGATTCCTATTGGAAAAGAAATTTTAAAAAGCCCCCAAACCTTTCAGTGCTGTGTGAATGATTAGCTCATTATTTACTCTTGAATTTGTCTTAATGCTATTACCAAAGAATGTCAAATTAACTAACTGAGTTAAAGTCTTGAGATCAATGAGAAGTTGAATGTTTAGCTATAATCATGTTATGCAATAGATAATATTTAAAAAATACTATTTCTTGTTTTCCCCATATTTTATTTCATGTGCAAAGGTCTATAACCCACCATACCCAGTATTTAGAGAAGTACATTTGCTGTCATTTGACCACCTCTTAAGTCTTCTCATAAAATAACCTTTTGCAATTAGGGTCACTGTCTATACCCTAAATATTTAAAAATGCTAATTGGCAAGCTCCCATGGGTAAGGTAGATAATAATAGTTTTACTGATTATTAAGCAGTGTTGTTCTATAGTTATTTGACTAAGGGCTTAATTCAGTCGTGAAAGAAACTAATTTTTGATTTGTTGTTACTGCAATAGACGCCATAGTAATCATCATTATTGCTGCTATTCTGTAGAGAGGCATCCATTTTAGAAGCCCTGAGTACATTTGTAGAATGCGTAATCAAATTTACTCTACCCATTTGCACACATCATAGAGCATTTTGTATCTATTCAGGTAATGCTTTGCTATCGAGCTTCATGCATGCAACTTTACACCGTCTCGAAGATGTAAATACACCATGACTATGCCTGAAAAGAACTTAGTGGATATTTGAGTAGCATAAATTTTAGGAGATGATACAAATTAGATAGGTGAGCCCTATTTTTTTTCTCATATTCCTTATTTCTGTCCCTAATCTTCTTTCTGATTTTGATCTTCCCAAAATTCACTTTCCCATTAACGTGTCTTGAGATATGGATAGAGGAGAAGCAATAAGAACTTGACCTTAGAAAAGAAAGTTTTTTGTTTTGTTTTGTTTTGTTGGTGGTAGTGTTGTTTGTTTGTTTGTTTGTTTGTTTGTTTGGTAGGGAAACTAAGGATCAGAAAGAGGGACATCTTACCCCTTGAGAAGCAGAGTAGGGGGAAGAAAGGAACCTAGATAAGTTGAAGAAAGAAAGCCTGTCTTAGTATGCCTCAAACGTTTCAAGACAGATTTAGACATACAAGAAAAACAAACACAGAATGGCAGCTTTCATTCTCTTCCACCCATTTTAACCTCTGAAACAAGTTCTTTGGAGATTTTAGTGCTTGGATTACTGCCATTATCCTCCACACTACTCCTGTCCTAATTCTTGATAAATTACATACCCACATAGACAATCCTTATAATTCCCTCATCTTAGTTTCTTGATCGACTCCTTTTTACCTCACTCTCAGACCTGGTCACTATCACTTTTATCTTTTTAGTTCAATGCCTTTGGAACCCTAACTACAACAATTCTTGGCTGTCACTAGATCATACCCCTTTTTTACTTTCTCACTGCTCTTGAGTTCATACAGCCCTCCTTACATAGCTTAAATTCCATAGTTCATCATTAGAAGAGATACACTTGCATGCATTCACCACTCTTTTCTCTCTCTCTCTCTCTCTCTCTCTCTCTCTCTCTCTCTCTCTCTCTCTCTCTCTCTCTCTCTCTCTCTCTCTCTCTCTCTCTCTCTCTCTCTCTCAGTCATGACAGCAACCTAACAAACTTGAATGGTTGGTTAATTCTAACTCGCCATCTACCCCTTATCTGAACTCCTGCAGCTGAATTTGGCTGGAGAAAAATACACAAAATGCTTGGTCACTGTCCTCAAGCAGGTCTATAAATGTTTCTGCTCTGTTCACTCTCACACTCCCAAATGGCTATTTCAAACTTTCTTCTCTTCCTGAAACCTCTATCACTGTCTCCCCCATCCTCAGTCTCATCTCATGGCTTTGCTTCCCAGTTCACTGAAAAAATAGAAGTAACCAGTAGAGAACTTTCACAAGCTTCGGCCACCCTGTTTAACCAACCTCCTAAAATCTATGCTCATAGACTCTGCCTTTCTTTTTGTCACTGTAAACTATGTTCGTAAGTTAACTTTTTATTTGTACCTTAGCTACAGAATTTTTTTTTGTCTCTACTGGATGGTCAAATTTTCTCTTGCTATTGTTCCTACCAGTTTACAAAAATGATCTTATTCCTTCCATCTTAAAAATGAAACAAAACAAAACAAAACCCACTCCAAACATGTCTCTTGGTCCCATTTTCCTCTCTTTCTATCTTCTTGTAAAACTCATTCCATGCAGGTTTGAGCCCACCTTTGCTTAGAAATCACACTTAACAAGGTTGTCAGTGACTTCCATGTTCTTTGACCTCCTCCTTGAAACCCTTTTTTCATTTGATTATCAGAACACCACAGTTTTCTGGTTTTATTCTAATCTTAGTGGCCACACATTTTCTACTTCCTTTGCTTTCATCTCACATCAGCACAATATTAACTTTTGAGAGCCTCCAGGCTCCAGTCTCAGGTCACTTCACTTTTCCATCTACACTTACTCCCCTGTTGGTCATTTCATTTAGTCTCCTGACTTTAAATACTACCTACATACTGATGATTCCCAAAGTTCTATCTTCATCTTGGACCTATCCTTTGAACTCCAGACTTTGATGTCTAATTGCCTACTTAATATCTCCACTTGGATGTCTATTAGGAATTTCAAATGTAGTATGTCCAAAACCCAAACCCTAGTAATTTCCCCTAAACTTAATTACCTACAGAATTCTCCATCTGAGTAAATGACAAAACCATCCTTCCACCTACTCAGACTCAATTCCTTGGCACCATCCCATGACTTCTTTTCACTCCACAACAAAATCATCAGCAGTTGCTTTTAGCTCTACCTTTGGAATAGATTCAGCATCTGATCATTTCTCACCACTTCCCACTCCTGTCTATACCCCATTGATTCCATTTGGATTGCTGCAATAGTGTCTCAACTCTAATGCCCTGCTTCAGCCTTTTACCAACTATGGTCTATTGTCAACACAACAGCCAAGTGATTATTTAAAGATATAACTCAGATCATATTGATCTGCTCATAATCTTCCAATTGCCTCTTGTCTTACTTCAAATTAGAAAAAAATATAACTTTACATTGATTACAAGGCCTTTTGGTACCTCTTTGACCTTCTTTATTACTTACTTTCCCCATTATTTCACTCAATAATCCTTGAATACTCCAGTTGATCCTACCTTAGTGCATTTGTACTATTTGTTTTCTTGTCCTGGAATAGTTCCTCTAGATAACAACATGGTTGACTTCTTTACTTCCTTTTGCTTTTATCTTCATGCTACCTTTTTAGGTCCTCCCTGACCTCATTTAGATTGCAACCTTTAACCTACCCATTTCTTGCTCCTGCTTTATTTTTTAGCGCACTTATCATTACCTGATACTATTGATTATTGTTTGTTTTGTTTATTATCTGCTCACTAGAATGTAAGTTCCATCAGAGCTGGAAATTTTTTCTGTTGGTTCACTATTGCATCCCTAGGGCTATCATTCTAGGTCCCTCTATAAGTATTTACTGAATTAATAAATGAATCAAGTACAATTCTGGTGTTTTTCTTTGTGAGCAGTATATAGTATAAAGAAAACCTTAACCCCAGAATGTTTTTTCTAAAAGATTCTGAGGTCATTAATCTAATATAATACTGAGCAGTACTAATTAAATGGGGAACAGCCATGGTTCTCGAGAAGTTTTAATTGGCCACAATGTACCCAAGTCTTCTAATGTTTCTAATCTTTCCCTTTACTTACTAGAGTGATTTTAGGATAATTGGATTATAAGTGACCAAGTCTGGGTCACTATTCTACTATTCAGGCTGATAAGCCATTAGAACAAATCTTTGATTTCAAAATAAAAACCAGTGGAAAATGGGATCTAATATGAAAATTCACTTTTCAGTCAACTGTACAGGAATCAATCAATTCTATACCAGGAAATATACACAGCAGGAACTAAAAACACAAATTCTTTCAATTCTTCAGGATAAGAAATACCTATGTACTCATCTTCTTTAATAAATTTCACTGTATTTTACATAAATGTTAGAATGAAATATTCATGTTGCATTTTATGTAAAAATAACACATGGTTAGCTTAAGAGTATACCTAACATGTTACCAGGAATTTAGTTGGTTATTTTTCCTGTGTTCTTGGGCATTTTTATTTTTTTGCAATGGCTGTAATGCTATCTGTGGAGAAAAATTGTGTTTCTATTAAAGGAGTTTCAGGCAATACCATCAAGTAGGAGAGAATTTTTGGCTGGTGGTGTTTTCAGTGAGAGCTTTTTTTTCTTGCCTGTACACCTATAATTCTACTTTCATCTTAGTAGCAGGAGTAATAGTAGAAAATGAGTCAGACTGTACTAATTGTTTGCTTAAAATAAGTCAGTGACTTTCAAGTGTACTTCTTTTCATCCACAACACTTTTTTTTTTTTTCAGGACTTTAAGACCCTGCATCATCTGGCTACTGTGCTTCTCTCCAAACTAATCTCACATACTCATTCCTGTTTTCATTTTCAGTCAGTTGCAAAGGTCAGGAATATTTGTCTACCTCAAGCCTTAGCTCATGTCATCCCCTTCACCTGAAATGATCTCCCTCTAAAGATTCTCACCAGGTTTGTTCCTTTTCATCATTCTGTTTCTTCCTAAATATTATTTTTTGAGAGAGTACACCTCAATAATACTATCTAGTAGAAGGTCTTCTATAGTCTCATTCTCATCTCTTCATTTGTTTCATTCATGGAAAATGTCACAATTGTATGTTATTTTTATTCATTTGCTGCTTTACTTGTTCTTTCTTTTTTTTTTTGTCTGCCTTCTCCACTAGATTATAGTCTCCATAAGGGTAGAGACCATGTCCTTCGTATATATTCTTGAATTTTTAGCTCCTAGAGTAGTGCTTGGAAAATAGTAAATGCTCAATAAATACTGATTAAATGAATGAGTAAATAAATAAATAAATAAATAATTGTGGTATGTTAATAATAGCTGAAGGCTCAAAAGTCACCAAAAGAAGCATATGGATCAAGGAGAGGACTGTGGATAACACTCTGCTTTCCACAGAAGTAGAACCATGATATTTATGGAGCAGACAGAAGAGAAAGAGCCTGCTAAAGAGGAAGACAACGTGATCAGTGGCTTAAGAAAACAGAGAGAACTACTAGAAGAGAAGGGGACAGATAAAACATGCCCTGGGCTCTGTTGGGTCCCCAGCACCCAGCACAATGCCCAGTGTTTAGTAGGCACTCAAATAACAGTTGTCCATCTATGGGATGAAAGATGAAAGAAAAAGGACAACAGGATTAACAATACCAAATGTTCTGAGGAAATCAAGAAAGAGAAGGTTTTAATAATTAAGAGGCTACTGATCACCTTTACAGGAACATTCACTTCCTAACATTACATAATTAATTTGCTTAATATGTTTATTCTTATTGTTTGTCTCCTCTGGTAGAATACACACTCCATGAGGTCCGGAATTCTTTCTTTATTCGTTGATACATCCTGAGCTGTTAGAGCAGTTCCTGAACAAAATCAAAGAGGTGAGTACTGAAATATTTTAAAGCCTTGGTTTACACACAAAACAAATGGATTTTTTAGAATGCTTACTTCTTTAGTAAGCCCAAACAATAACAGCATTACTGTATTATCATCTCTGCCATTCTCTACCAGTGAATCAGTTGGACATTACTGTTTCTAAGACTTGTGCTTAATCGTCCCCACAGATTTACTCTGAGAACTGAAGATAGGTTTAAAAGCCAGCAACCATTACTTATTCTTCAATCTGCTCAGTGGAAGCAAGTCCTTTAAATCTCTTATGCAAGAACAATAGCAAAGACCAGAGGCCCTGATTTTGCCTTTACCATCATGGCACATGCCCCTTCTTGCTCACCAAAGCTATTGTAGAGAACATGTCACTCCAAGAGAGATTCACTTAAGGTTAGAGAGCCTGAACTTTTCTGCAGAGTGAGGGTTCACTACCTGAGAGTAATCACCTTTTGTAATCAACATCACTAATATCATAACTGGCAGATTATTGAAAAATATAATTTACTCATTTTTATAAATTGAACTATAACCTCAAAGGCTCTAACTTTTTTCTTCATTCATTTTTCTAAAGTTTTCGTGAGAAACAGATGTTTTTATTTCCTGAAACTGGTGCTTTCATGTTTTTGGTGGTTGGCCCTTTTGTAGTTATTTGGAATATTTTTCACTTGTTCTTATTAAGTCTAAAATTGAACAGTTTTAAATTGTCTCCGGTTTATATATTTCTTGATATTATGGAATTGTTCTATGCAAGGCTAAGTTGGTTTGAGATAGTAAAAGGGATGGAAGGCAAGTGAATAAAGTGAGAAAATATTGAATAAAATGATTGGGAGAAGAAAATGTGTGGGGAATTTAGGAAACATTTTGGAAGGGGAAATAACCACTTGTGTGGAGATATATATATATATATATAAAATTTTAAGCCTAAGAAATTAAACATCTAATTTTTTTTTAAATAGCAAGTGTGCGTCATGTATTTAGATGTCAAAAAGCTATCACTACCTGTGACATGAGAGCCAAAAGGAGTGCAATATCAGAACATCAATTCATCATCAAGGCCGTTGAGCAGACGAGGCATATGTTTTGAGTACTTGTCATTCATTGGTCAGCTGCTGTTTCCATAGCAATCCATGTACAGCTCAGACATTTTTTCTCTCCTATCTTACATTACCTCTATTACATAGCAAAGAGCACAAAGATGAATGAACAGACAAACTTGGTAAATGTAATGTAGTACTGTAGCTACTGAAGTTGAGGCTGATTATTCTAACTATAGAATAGTCACAGTCTATATCATACTCTCAAACTCTGGCAAAGCAGCAAAGAAACCTTACATTTTGTTCTATAGTTGGGAAAAACGCCTTTGTCTGGATAGTTTATTGAATATACCACATAGGTTTAGGAAAATAATATGTAGTTAAAGCTGGAAAGAGTGACTCACTAAGGTTTCTTTAAATTTGTGTTTGTACATATATTTGAATTTTGCATATAGAATGAGTACATTTATATTAGGTGTGTTTGGCATCCACACAGCTTTTTAAGACAAAAACTAGTCCTCTGTACTATAAATGTAAAAAATAATAATACTTTTCCTCAGAAACTGAAACCAGGAAGTTATTTTTGTTCCAGACAGTTTGTTGCTACTGTTTCCTTCTCTAGATGAAACAAAATTTCTGCGTCCTCATTGTAGTGGAATTTGCTTCTGTAGTGGAATTGACCATCTGCTCTCTATTCATTCTGCTTTGGATAACAGTACCTGGTTTGTCCTGGAAGGAATTATTCCATCCCCATTTCTGAGGCTATGTACTTCAATGTAGTCAACTCCATTCTCGGCTCCAGGGCTGGCAATCAGGACCTCACAGTCCTCTGGTGATTAGATCAGAGATGAGACTAGGGCCAAGGCCAAGGCACCAGTCAGATCTAAACAGTTAATGCTGAAACTTTTGCCTGTGCAACCAGAAAAGAGGCAAGATTCATTCTGTGAACATTGTCCAGGAGCATGTGACTCTGGAACGGGGAGATGGGGGTGGGGAGAGATGGGGGCAAGAGAGAGAGAGAGAGAACCTCACTGGAAATGAAGCCATACAGCAGACAGCAGAGACAGGAGACAGAGAGGGAGCTATAAAACAGGAATCATCATCATAGTGTTTTCCTTATTGAAAGCTGTGAGAGTTAAATGAATCTGTAATATAAAGTATTTAAACAGTGCCTAACACATGGAAAGTGCTCAATAAATGTTAGCTATTATTATTATTAGCATTGGTTAAACTCTCTTTTAAAGTAGTCTTTAATTAGTTTTCTGTCAGTTGGAAGTGAAAATATCTCTATATCTATTTCTATATCTATAATAATATCTGTATCTATACATATACATATATGTATGTAAAATCTCAAAAGTAGTATACATTAATGTAGAATTTGTACTCTTTATCAAGTTATTCTACTTATAAGTGTATATTTAAAATGGGGATGAAACTTATGCACCAGTACAATCATCATAGTGTTATTTATAACTAAAAAAAGTTTCAAACATCTGATTTGTCAAAAAAATCAAGAAAGATTAAGTACCTTAATGCCAATTTATGTAGTCATATATTATGATGTCATTAACATGATGTTCGTTAGATATTTTTTGGGGTTTTTTGTTTGTTTGTTTGTTTGTCTGTGTTTTTGAGGGCAGGGTCACTGGCCCTCATATGTGGGACTGAACTGGGACCGCTGGCTTCCCAAACCAGCGCTTAACCACCGCACCACTCGGCCAGCCCTAGTTAGGTATTTTTAATGTATTGGTTTATGATGTATATTAAATGAAAAAAAAAACCAATACAGAATCCATAGCATGCATTTATAGTATATGTACATAAAATATTATCTGAAGTGCATTAAATAATTATGTAAAAGGAAAAGTAAAAGGAAAGATAAAGACATTAGTAGATGTTTTCTCTGAGTCTTGGTACTATGAGTGACTTGAATTTTTTTTCACATTTCTATATTTTATAAATTATATATAATCAGCAATTAATATTTTAAATGTTATTTTTATTATCTGTACATTTATAGAATTTCATATACTCTAAAATACATTTGATATTGTTTTAGACGTATACTTAGAAAATGGTATTTGGAAAAATGCAGAAATATAAGGAATCTTAGAAATGTTCTCTAATTCCATCATTTTTATAGATTTTATAGAAAGCTCAGGCTGAGAAGTTGTAACTTACTCAACATTTGACAGTATTTGGCAGATAGTTTAAGACTCAGAAGACATGGATGTGAATCATATTTCAATTTTTTCATTTCTATTATAACACATTTTCTCCCATATGCTGTGAAGAGTGGACCTACAGATCTAAATTTGCATCTGGTTTCCATAGTAACTACTCTTCAGTTTTTCACATTCGGCACCACCTGTTGTTCTGTGGACAAACCATCCAATAACATCACAGATTATAGAGGGGGAAACAGGTGTAGATACTGTCTACAAATAGCACTTCCCTGAGACACTATTTCTCACCGATATCTAGCTGTACACTATCGTATACCTCAGATAACCTCCTTACTATGTCTAGTTCCTAAATTTAAAAATATTAAATCCATACTTGGATACACTCTTACAATAATATGGAATGCACAGCCAGGAATAGAATATTATTATGTAGAACTATAGAACTATGCCACACATTTCATGTGATAATAGAAGATTCTGAAAATTACAGCATAGTCAACACTCTCACACAAGATCTCTGGTTTTCTACATTTGCACAAGAACACACACACACACACACACTCACTCTTCTAAATATATCAAGTTATTTTAGAAATTGTGTAACCCCTTTTGCTCTGATTCATTTTTAGACTTTCTTACTTGCAAGCAAACCAGCTGTTGGGGAAGACATAGGGATTTTCCTTAATTAAAATGATCTCACATCGCTGTGATTTAAAGACCCTAAATAATGATAGCAGGAGTCTCACTCCCAGGCAAGATTTCCTTTGCTAAGGGCAAAAGAATTTTCAGAAACTGACTTACTTAGGTTTTATCATCCCTGGGGTTTGTGTGATTAAACCCTTAAGGTGAGTAAGGAAAAACTCAACTGCATTAAAAAAATATATGATCAGCTGCTCAAAATGGTTCATAGCATATATTGTGAGAAAATGTGGCTCACAGGCTACAATAATTCATTGAAACAGAAGCATTTCGGTTAGTCAGGAGTATTTGTACTATTTGTTTATCTGTCTGTTCGCTGCTCCACATCTAACATTTCCTATCAGTGAGTTAATCCAGGCTCCTGTCAACCCAGCATCTAAAGATTCTGAGCAATAGATCAAGTTCTGTCCATCAATCTCAACAACTGGGGTCCAAGCTGCTGTTGTTAAAGCATGATTCCCACTGTATTATACCTTTCTCTCCTCTTTCCTCTGTTCTTCATTGTGAGGCAGTGGAAAAAGGGTTAGCTTTGAAGGCTAGCAGGCCTAGTTAGAACCCTGTGCTCCATGTGTATTATTAGCCATGTGACCTTCTGAGCCCTAGGCTCCTGCAGAGAGGGAATGACACCCACCTCATATTGTAAAGTGAGGGTGAAATATAGTAAAGCAGATATGATTAAATATGATACTTAGTAGGCACTCACAAATTTTATTTCCCTGATCCTCCTCCACTTCTAAGGTTTTCCGAGATCCTCAATTGGAGGTTTGAGCGGTTGCCTCCTGGCAGCACTCAAAAGTTCAGTGCTTCCAGCTCCATTATAGCTGCCCCTGAGTCTCCTGCTTAGTCCCACCTTCTTACAAACCATAGGATTCACTGCTTCAGCAGCCAGAGTGACCCAAGATTTCAAGGAAGTGAAAAGCATCTTTTCCTCACAAATATTAGGGTCTGCTGGTCCAAAACCAAAGGAAAGCAGAATATAATTTCCAGATCCTTGAAAAGAAGCAATCAAAATAGGATTAAAGGAGATGAATACAGTCAAAGCTCAGTAAATATTATCTATTCCCATGAAGTACATATTATCCATTCCCATTTTGGGGATGAATGGCTGAATAGGTCAGTGAGGGTCCTACTAGATGCTTAGTGGAATGGAATTACATCAACTGATAATGATAGTGACCATGAACAACCCATTTTTGGTTAAATAAGAGTTTGTAGAGATGAAATTTCGGATGAAACATGAAGGTTAAGATATCTCTCGTCTCTCAAGATGGAATACTAGGTTAAGTAAAGTTGAGAAATAAACCACAATACAGACATTAATTTCACTCTCATCTGAAGTCAGCACAGAATGACTCCCCAAAATCTTTCACTGTGGATGTTAGAAATGTTATTCTGGGACATAATCATCTCTAATGTGAACAAGAGTGAGATATAAAGTTGTTCTGAACTTTTCATAATAGCTGCAAACTCTGTCAACGTTACCATTAAAATAGGAAAAGAAATAGATAAAAAAAAAAAAGTTACATTGCTGGTCTGAAAGCTACAAGATGAAAGTTGCTCATTCCACCCCCAAATCCTCCCACTGTCATCTGAAGGAATATTGGAGATGAGTAAAATGTCTTGTTTAGAGGGATAACATTTTAGAGGTCAAAAACATCAAAAATATCACCCAGATCAGAGACTTTTAATTTGGAGTCCCTGGGATGGGGATGGGGGATCTGTAAACCCTCTGAAATTATGGGCCAAATTATGTGTGTCTGGTGTGTGTGTATGCATGCACACTTTCTGGAATGCTGGTGATAGGAATCTCCTTAACTATGATATCTCCTTAGATAAGGATGTTACTGAGCTGATGCCATGTGACTCAAGAATAAAGAACCAGGGCTGGCGGAGTGGCTCAGTTGGTTAAGAGTTGGCTTAGAGCACGAGCTCTGCACAACAGGGCTGTCGGTTCGATTCCCACATGGGCCAGTGAATGCTGCACCCTACCTGAGCTGTTGCTGAGCTGCCAACAGGTGGCAGGACGGCTCAGCTGGTGTAACAGCAAGATTGCCTGTTCAATGGTGGGCTATGCCTACCCACAACTAAGACTGAACTCAGCACCTTGAGCTGAGCTGCTGCCCAGATGGCTCAGTGGATAGAGCGTGTGCTCTTAACAACAAGGCTGCTGGTTCAACTCCCATGTGGGATGGTGGCTATGCCCATTCACAATTAAGATTGAACTCAGCACCTTGAGCTTAGAGGCCACAAGCTGCCGATGGGAAGCCAGATGGCAACTGGCACCTTTCACAACAAAGACTGAAGAACAACAACTTGGCTGGTCCCCTCCCCAATTCCCCAACACTGTTCCCCTCCCCAAATTCCTCAATAAAAATCTTTAAAAAAAAGAATAAAGGAGCAGCTCTTTGTAAGAGTTTCTCTGACTGGAGCTCACTGGTATTCGTGTAAGTCCATCAATGGTGAAGCAAGCCCTGAGCATAAAAGGGAAGTGGCACAGAAAGCATTCCCCTTCTTGGATCAGGCTAGATGTTAATTTGCACAAATGGTGTCATCAGCCTCCTCTGAGGCACGCAAGCCCAAGAGAAACTATACTGGCTGGGATCAGCTGTAGCTGCTCCTGATCTGTGTGGTACCTAATTTCTCAAATATATTGTACTTTTGGAGAAATAAGTTAGAAATCCAATCTAGCTTTGTAGGGGATACCTTCATGTGTGTAGTTACTTCTTGTTAATCTGTAATACTGCAAGTTGCATGATTCTGAGGAGATGATCTGTGGCTTTTATCAGATTCTCAAAGGGTTCTTGTTCCAAAGGGCTTAAGAACCACCTAGTCATATGAATAAAATAATTTTACAGATATAGAAAATGAAGTCTTTCAGAAGTTAGGAGATAATGCCCAGGGACAGTTGGCAGAAATGTGACTAAGAAATTGTTGGATCTATGCCCAGTTTGCCACTTTTACCACTAAACTCCAGAAGAAACTAAGTACTTTAGATGCTGTTTCAGTCAGCTCAGCTGCTGGAACAGAATACCACAGACTTACAAACGTGTGTTTCTCACAGTCCTGGAGGCTGGCAGTCTGAGATCTGGGTGCCAGCATAGTCGGGCTCTTGGTGAAGTCTCTCTTCCTGGTTTAGAGGCATTCATCCTCTCCTTTTATCTTCACATGGCAAAGAGAAAGGTCTTTCTCATATCTCTTCTTATAGGGGCACTAATCCCATTCATGAGGGCTTCAAGCTCATGACCTAGTTACCTCCCAAAGGCCCCTAATACCATTGAATTAGGGGTTAGGATATCAATGTATGAATTTTGGAGAGACGCAAACATTCAGTCCATAACAGGGATCTTAGGAATGATCAGGTGAGCTAATGTCAGTATCACACCACTCTAAATCAGGAGTTAGAAGTAATTCTATGGTTGCATCTCTCCTTTCTCACAATCTTGGTTTCAGAGAAAATATGATAAACCAGGACAACCAGATTACTAGACCACATAATCAAGGCAGTAAATGGACCATAGGCATAAAAACTAACATTTGCTGTAAACAAGATGCTTTCCTAGAAAAACCATTGCTTTGGACACCATGGAGGTAGCAGCCAACAGTAGCTTATGTATCTCTCTCTTGATTTTAGCTGTAAATGGAATGGCCTTGCCAGTGAAAACTCTTCTGCCATGGATTTTTGCCTCCATCTCCAACAGCCTTCTTAATTTTATCTCTAATAAGATTGACATGAGACTGATTCTGGGAATATTCCAGGGAAGACCACTTCTCACACTAACAGAACCATTTCACTAAAACAGCATCTCAATCCAATGGTTCTTTCAGGTTTCTCCTTCTTTTCATTTTCTACCTTTGGTCTTGGTTCCCTCTACATCTGTTTTCCCTCCTCTGATCTCACCAGTTCTTTCTTGCTTGCTTCCTTTGGCTGCCCATCTTCCTTCACAGGTTCATGAGCATCTAACTAGGGGACTAAATCACACAGTTTGATCAAGAACTCCTGCTATTCATCAGCATGGCTACAAAAGGGCTTTTTGGAATACAGGAATATAAGACATGCTATTCTAAAATCAGACAAATGGACCATTTCCTGCAATGTTCTTCTCATGAAGTAACATCAGGACATTTATAGAAACACACAATAATTCTCTATGAAATCAGATTCTAGTAGGCTAAGTATTCTGAACATTGTCAGCTTCCCCTTAACAACCCATCCCATTAGTAATAACATGTTTACTGAGTACCTGCTGTATGTCAGACATTGTGCAAATTTTTTAAAGTGCATTTTCTCGCTTAAATATTACAAGTGCTATTTTCATCCTCATTTTGTGGATGTAAAAACAGGTTCAGAGAATTTAAGCAGGTAGTAAGGGATAGAGCCAAATTCTAACCCAGACCAGTCTGCCTCTATGGCCGATTAAACCACTATGCATAAGACATGCATATATTTAAAACCCTTAAAACATACATATCACCATTTCCAGTTTTAACCATCTTTTGGTAATAACAAACTCCATTATTACAATAGGACCCACTGTGTCTGTGTGCCTCTTATGAAAGGGGTACTTTCAAATGTAATAATGTAATTAATTCATCTAGGTTTGCATTTGGTAAATCAGTCCACATTAATTTTACCACACCAGGAGATCCAAAATATAATTATTAGGAGTCCCAGAAAAAGGAAAACAAAGATGATGAGGACCAAAGAAGTAATACAAGAAAGTTTTTTAGCACCAGAAGACATGAATCTCAAGCCCACCAAGTCCACAGCATAATAACTAAAAAACAAAACAAAAAAAACCACAAAAAGATACTCCCAGCATGGAAATTCAAACATTGGGAGTAAAAACAAGATCCTCAAAGCTTGCAGAGAATAAAACAGATCCATAGGAAAGAATAGTTTCAGACTTCTCCGCAGCCAGACACAAGAATCCGCAAGATAATAGAAACTTACTTTCAAAATTTTGAGTTAAACATGTTTGGCCTACAATTCTTTTCCAAGCCAAACTAGGCACCAAGTGTGAGGGGAGAACAAAAGTTCCCTTCATGAAGTTACTAGAGGCTATGCTTCAGCAAAAGGGAAGATAAAACCAAGAATGAGGAAGACATGGAATCCAGGAGACAGGGAAGCAGTAGTGTAGAGCCAAAGGCAATCTTCAGGGTAACAGGGAAGGGAAGGCCCGCAATGGTAGTTTTGCAGCAGAGAAACATATCTGGTTAGAGTATGAAGACAGAGGACTCTAGGAAACAGATTATCAGTGGGGATAAAAAAAGAATTGATATATCTGACAGGTTTGAACACGTGGAAAATTGAATTTTATAGAGCCATTGGAGAATGTGGGATGACTTAGCCAGAGGACAGCTTAGCATTATAGAAAAATATATGAGGCAATTGATTGCTCCAGAAAAAATGTTGTCTAAGGATAAAAATGTGATGAAAATTCATTACTTCCCTCAACAATGAGCCATATTCGTATAGTATAATAATAAAAACACTAAACATGAATGTAACTAAGGTAAATATAAGAGTGTGCAAGATTGGAATGATAAAGCAAAAGAAATTTATTGACAGGGTAAAAGAAGGTTTGAAAAAAGGAGAGGTATGTATATGCATATGCATCTTTTTTTTTTTTTAAGATTTTATTGGGGAATCGGGGAGGGGAACAGCATTGGGGAATCAGGGGAGGGGAACAGACAAGTTGCTGTGCTTTTGTTCTTCAGGCTAGTTGTGGAGGACATTGCTTCACTGGCCCATGTTGGTATTATCATTGCGCTCTTCTCGGGTGAGGCAGATGGGTCGCCAGCCTCTGGACAGCCGCTCACAGCAGCTCTTGGCAGCTCATGCTGGCTGCCTGCCACTCATGGCAGCCCACTGCAGCAAGGGCTGCAGCCTATGCTGTCACTGGAGACTCACAGCAGCCCAGCTCCAGGTGGAGCTGTTGTTCACCATCTTAGCTGTAGAGGGCAGTGTCACTGGCCCTCATGTGGGATCCAAACAGGGACCCGGCTGCTCAGAGCTTGTGTCCCAAGCCAGCTCTTAACCAACGCGCTACTTGGCCGGCCCTGCATATGCATCTTGATAAATATATTAGATTTTATAAAGATAAGAAATTTCCCAAATTTGTACCAAAATATAAAATGTAATATTTTAAATATAATGTGGTCTGTTGGTTCTAAAGTTCTAAAAAGTAAATAGTGAGAACTGCAAAGATGTTTAGGGTGACTTTTTCCGAGATAGAGAAATCTACCATAAAGTTTCAGTGATTCTGACTTCAGCCAAAAACAGATCCAGGTCACAAATGGTAATTAAATGTTTCATAATTAAATGAAACAAAATGTTTAAAAGCAGTGGAAACATAATAAATTATAAAAAAACCCAAAAGAGTTTTTGCAACAAACTACTCATGATGAATAAATAGTGAATACTAATGTGGAGAAATAGACACCCTCATACATTGCTAGTTGGAGTGCAAGGGGATTGAACTTTGGCAATATTTATTAAAATACCATATAATTACCCCTTGACCTTGTAATACTATTTCTTGGTATTATTGTTACAAAATGTAATATGTACAAAAATATTTGTAGCAAGATTTTTTATTAGAGCAAAAGATGGAAAGAGACATATATGTTATGGATGTGATTTCCAAGAAACACTTTTAAGTGCAACAAAGAAAATACAGAGCAGTATGTAAACCATACTTGTGTTTGTGGGGAAAAGGGAACACTGTGAGTATATGTGTGTATGTGCATATATATATGGATATGTATCATACATATACATATATTTACTTACCTGTAAAATATATATATATATATATATATATATATATATATATATATATATATATATATGTTTGTTTATTTTTGTATAAAGTATTCCTGGACACTGATGACATTAGATTTTCCAATGAAGGGAATGGATGGTTGGATAGCTGGGTGACAAGTACGAGATAGGGGCTTTTCTTGTATATCCTTATATAACTCTTAAATTTTGAACCATGCAGCCATAATGCTATCAATAAATCAGAAAACTTTAAATATTAATATAACCCAATCAGTATATGATGGATTTTTCATAATAGGTTTTGGGGCTGTGTGATTTGGCTAATTCTTTAATATCCGAGTTCAGTATTGCCAATATGAAGCATTTCCTAAAACAGCTGTCAGGCAGAACTAATATGTCTCCATCTTTGACTCTTCAGACATTATTCTGTTATAGCATTTATCACGTAGTATTATTGTTAGCTATGCATATTTCTGTCTTGCCTATGGGGCAGGAATGGATATATATCCATAGATTCATTTATTCATTCACTCATTAACTAACTGCTAGACAAAGTGTTTATTCAGCCATGTATCTTTTGTGCCCGACCTGCCAACTGACATATAAGAATTCAGTGCACTGCTTTTGAATAGATGCATGAATAAATGAATAAGGTGAATTCAGTCATTCATCATAAAATTCAGGATGATAGCTCCTTAAAGTCAGCATTGTCTATTATCCTGAAATCCATATTTTCTTACCACAAAACTTAAGCTGCATCATGATCAGGTTGGGTCCATTCCAGGGGTACAAGGATGGTTCAACATATGCAAATTGATCAGTGTGATAAACCACGTAAACAAAATAATGGGTAAAAATCATACAATAATGTCAATAGATGCAGAAAAAGCATCTGCATCTTTGATCAGATACAATATCCACTACTGATTAAGACAATTAACAAAATGGAATAGAAGGAAAGTACCTTACCATAATTAAGACCATATATGACACCCTCAGCTAAGATCATACTTAACGGTGAAAAACTGAAAGCTTTTCCTTTAAGATCAGGAACAAGACAACAATGTCCCCTCTCACCACTGTTATTTCACATAATATTAGGAGTCCTAGCCAAAGCAGTCAGGCAAAAGAAAGAAATAAAAGGCATCCAGATTGGGAATGAAGAAATCAAACTGTCACTTTTTGCAGATGATATGATTCTTCATATAGAAAACCCTAGAGACTACCAAAAAACTATTAGAAACAAGCAATAAATATAGTAAAGTTGCAGGAGACAAAATCAATGTACAAAAATCCATTGTGTTTCTATATACTACCAATGAAATTTTAGAAAAAGAAATTAAAAAACAATTCCTTTTCAATTGCAACAAAAAAAATAAAATACCTAGGAATAAATTTACAAAGGATGTAAAGGACCTATACACTGAAAATTATGAGGCATTATTAAAAAAAATTAAAGAAGACACAAAGAGGGCAGGCCGACAGAGTGGCGCGTTGGTTGGGAGCTGGTTTTGGGATGCCAGCGGCCCCGGTTCGGATCCCACGTATGAGGGCCAGTGACACTGCTCTCCGCAGCTAACGGCGGCTCCACCTGGTGCTGGGCTGTGTGAGCCCCGGTGACGGTGTAGGCTGCAGCCCCTGCTGCAGTGGGCTGCCATAGGCTACAGTGAGTGGCCGGCAGCCAGTGTGAGCTGCCAATAGCCGCAGTGAGCGACATCCAGAGGCCGGCGACCAGTCTGCCTCATGCGGGAGGAGAGGTTGATGATACCAATGTGGGCCAGTGGAGCGACGTCCTCCGTAACTGGACTGGAGAGCAAGGGGACAGCAACTTGTCTATTCCCCTTCCCTGATTCCCCAACGATGTTTCCCTCCCCCAATTCCCCAATAAAAATCTTAAAAAAAAAAAGAAGACACAAAGAAATGGAAAGATATTCCATGTTTATGGACTGAAAGAATCAACATAATTAAAATGTCCATATTACCCTAAGCAATATTTAAATTTAATGCAATCTCTATAAAAATCCCAATGGCATTTTTTAAAACAATAGAACAAAAATCATCAAATTTGTATAGAATCACAAAAGTCCCTGAATAACCAAAGCAAGCCTGAAAAAAAGAAGAAGGCTGGAGGTATCACACTCCCTAAGTTCAATTTATACTACAATGCAACAATAATCAAAACAGCACGGTATTGGCAGAAAAACAGATACATAGACCACTGTAATAGAATTGAGAACCCAAAAATAAACCCACATATATAGGCAGATAATTTTTGACAAAGGAGCCAGAAACATACAATGGAGAAAAGAAAGCCTCTTCAATAAATGGTGCTGTGAAAATTGGAAATTATGCGCGACAGAATGAAACTAGGTTACTATCTCTCACCCTATACCAAAATTAACTCAAAATAGATCAAAGATCTAAATATAAGACTTAAAATAATAAATTACATATAAGAAAGCATAGGTACTAAACTTATGTGCCTTGGGTTCAAAGAGGATTTTATGAATTTGACCTCAAAGCCAAGGGAAATAAAAGCAAAAATTAATGAATGGGATTATATCAAACGAAAAAGCTTCTGCACAGCAAAAGAAACCATCAACAAAACAAAGAAGCAACCAACTGAATGGGAGAAGATATTTGCAAATAACACCTCCAGTAAAGGGTTAAAGCCCAAAATGTATACAGAACTCATACAATTCAACAACAACAAGAAACAAACAATCCAATTAAAAAATGGGCAGAGGGCATGAACAGACACTTCTCCCAAGAAGACAAACAAAAGGCCAACAGATATATGACAAAATGCTCAACTTCACTAGCTATTACAGAAATGCAAGCCAAAACCACAACGAGATACCACCTCACACCTGTTAGAATGGCTATTATCAAGACAAGTAATAATGATTGGAGAGGCTGTAGAGGGAAAGGAACCCTCATACACTACTGGTGGGTATGTAAAATGCTACAACCACTATGGAACACAGTATGGAGATTCCTCAAAAAAGTAAGAATAGAATTACCATATAACCCAGCAGTCCTTCTTCTGGGTATCTATCCCCCAAAATCTGAAAACGTTTTCTGTAAAGATATATGTACCCCTATGTTCATTGCAGCATTATTCATGGTGACCAAGACATGGAAACAACCAAAGTGTCCGTCAACAGATGATTGTATAAAGATGTGACACATATATACAATGGAATATTACTTGGCCATAAGGAAAAATGAAATACTGCCATTTGTGAAAACATGGATGAATCTTGAGATCATGTTAAGAGAGATAAGTCAGGCAGAAAAAGTCAAGAACCATATGACTTGACTTATATGTGGGATATAAAACTGAAAGCAACAAACAAACAAACAAAAAGTCATAGACACAGACAACAGTTTAGTATGGTAACCAGAGGGGAGAAGGATGGTAGAAGAGGGTAAGGGGGTCAAATATATGCTGATGGAAGGAGAACTGTCTCTGGATGGTGAACACACAATGCAATACATAGATGATGTATTATGGAATTGTACACTTGAACCTATATAATTTTACTAACCAATGTCACCTCAATGAATTTAATAAAAACTATTTTTAAAAGTTAAGTTGTGGGGTAGCCAGTTAGCTCAGCTGATTAGAGCGCAGTGCTCATAACATCAAGGTTGCCGGTTCGATCTCTACATGGGCCACTGAGCTGTGGCCTCTACAACTAGATTGAAACAACTACTTGACTTGGAGCTGATGGGTCAAGTTAAGCTGCAATCATGTCAAATATACATTTCAAATTTTTTGTGAAGAAAACTTTTAATTCATCTACAGAAATATTAAACATATGCATTCACAAACAAAGGGAACTCTAAAGTTTCTTTGAATACTATTTTATTACCTTCCTCCCTGGTATATTTGCATATTTGCAAATATTATCAAATTGTATCAAACAGAACAGATAGACATAAGAAACTGGTATTTTTAATGCAAAATGTTTCATGATTACAAAATATCATGCATCACTGGGGCACAAGCTTTCCCACAACAATTCTGAGAAATAGGAAATTTCCATAGAGATAAGTAGATAAAAGCAGCATGAACAAATGATTCCTACCAAATTATACATGTCAGTAGCACAATTGAATTTCACCCAAACTAATCTATGCTTTCAAGTCATTATTTCATCTATTTCCTCTCTCAAATTAAAGACCATATGTAGTCTGAGAGCAAAGAGTTCATAGATACATATTGGAAAACTGACCTAAACCATTCTACTAACAGGGCGGATTGATATTGGAAGGGTTAAGTCCTAGCTGGGGACGGATGATCTGTGTGTCATTGGGGATTTTGTTTAAAACAGATGATTGTGGGTGTTTTTTCAAAGAACTCCTGGGATCTATGAGAAAAAGATTTGTCAAAACCCAGACTTTCTAAGGGAGTCAAATGGTCTCTCAGCTCCCCTTGCACACCTCTATAATAGCCACTGGAACTTACTGCATTTTAAAACAGATTTACACCTTCTTTCCTGTCTGTCCCCTGCCCTGCTCCTTGTGAGTACTTCTCAAGAAGGAGCTATAGCATCATTTTTTGTTTTTAATCCCCAGAGCTTAGCCTAGTGCTAGGCATGTAATCATACTTAAAAAATGTGCAGGCCAAAAGACACAGTTTATGTTCACAGTCAGTATGATGTAGTAGAAAGTGGGTCTATCCATGGCTGTCCCCCAGAGTCACAGATTCAACTAACACTTGCACCCATAAACCAAATTTCAGTTTATCCTTCTAAATAAGAGTGGGTCACTAGATGACTTGTAATAATATTGCCAGTTTTAAAGTTATATGATTTTATGTGATGTGTGAGGGAGGTAGGGTGACGACAGACAGAAAAGGAATAAAACATAAAATATAACAGCATTAAACCCTTACCATGCAACTGAACCCAGGCTAAGAAAGATCTTTATATTCATTTTCTCATTTAATCCTAGATCACCCTTATGATCTAGAAACTATTTCTAGCCCCATTTTATGCATGGAGAAGCTGAGGTTCAGGTTGGTAAAAAACTTGGATAAACTCACAGAGCTAGTCTAAGGAGTTTGTGTGTTTCAATCCCAAATCTGTTTGGACTCTACACTCTCAAAAAGGTGGCTGTGTTTAACAGCAACCTGAGAGTGGAGATTTAGCCATAGCATGTCCGTACTAATGATAGATTAATAATATGATTTATTCCTTATGAGAAAATCTAATTTGTGTAACCATATAACATCCTTCCCTTCCCTTTTTTTCTGGACTTTGGAAGGGCATAAATATTTAATCCTCTAGTTCTTTTTATCAGACGCACTGCATGCTGGGAGATGGGTGACTCAGGGTGGGTTTAGTCAGCAACTCTAAGTAGGTCTGCAGTCAGGGCAGACAAATTCAATGTACTTTTTTTGGACTAATGCACAGTTTTTACTTAAAATTGCCAAGAGCGTTTGACACAACATGGCTTTCCTAAACTTTGTTTGTGACTAAACTTTCTGGCACCTTCAAATCATCACAGCATTTATGGACTCTTCCTATCAATCCACTGCTATTGGGAGACCTTCCTAATTAAAGTGCTGCAAAAGATACCAAGAAGGACAAGGTCTCTGCCTTCAATAAACTTACTTCCTGCAATGGCGGGCACATGCATACGCAATCAACACACGCATGTTGGTTGAACAGGGAGATTATGCTATACAAAGACAGTGCTGGAATGCAAATATAGACCTCTCTGTGACTCAAGTGTGGCCCCTTAGCAGCTACCATATATACAGCTTCCTAGTTGGTAAGTTCCTTGACATCAAGGACTAGATTATGGGCTTATCATACTGCCCTACACAGAACTCAAACTCAGTGTCACTGATGGTAGTAAGAAATAAAGACTCAAATTAAACAAAGGTATTAATGAACATTCCCTAATGTGAGGCATTGAGGTATTCTGTGGTAGCCTTTCTGTGGTATTCTGGCAAACAAAGCATGACCTGAGACTGGCCATGTGGAAATAGCAGGGAGACCCAGGTTGACTGTCATTCTGAAGACCAGTGGAGTCTAATAGAACTTTTCGCAGTGACGGAAACATTCTATAGCTGTGCTGTCAGTTTGGTAGCCATGAGTTACATGACCTTAGTGAACACTTGAAATGTAAAATTATTTTTTTTTCAATTTTAATTAATTTAAATTTAAATAACCACATGGGGCAAGTGGCTACTATAATAAACAGCCCAGCTATAAACCCTCCACTATCTGTTGAGAACATGAAAGGCAGAGAAAAAATGAAGAAGTACAGAGATTGGAAGGGACTAAAGAGCCATGACAGTTAACTGACATCTAGAACCATAAGGCAAAAGAATCATTGTTAGGACAGTTAGCAAAAAAAGAATAGTCTGTGTTTTGGACAGAAGTGTGATATCATTATTGATTTTCTGATTTAGAGGCTTGTACAATGGTCATGTAGGAGAATGTCCTTGTTTCTGGTAAGTTAAACATTTAAGGGTGATGGGGAATACTATTTTCAACTTGCTCTCAAATGATTGAAAAAAGACTAATGATAATGGAAATATAATATACATGTGTATATACATGTGTAGATAATATAAATATACATGTATCTACACACACATGTATGTGGGTGTGTAGATACATGTATATGTACATATATACATATACTCACACATACATATACACACATATACAGAGAGGGAGAGAAAGAGCATGTAGGAAGGAGGGAGGAAGAAAAAGAGAGTTGAAGCAAATATAGTGGAATGGTAACAGTAAGAAATCTGGATAAAAGAAATATGGGTGCTCTTTGAACTGTGCTTCAAGTTTGAAATTATTTCAATATAATTTGAAGAAAAATTAATATTAATAAAATTATTTTGGGACTAGGACATTCATTCCTGGGTGAGAAAGACTTAGGTCACTAATGCCCAACTCTCTTGTTTTGAAATAGGATTAAACATGAACTTTCATATAGATACACATTTCTATATTTTAAAATAATTCCATAGAAGGAAATTTCACAGTCTTTCTTGGTTGTTCTTTGCATTGAATAGTCCTCACTGTTGGGACATTTTTTTATTCTAGCTAACTGAAATGCCTTGTGCCTCCATTTCAGGGCAATTCTTGTTTAGTTTTATGTTCTATCCTTTAATGAACCTCTTATAAAGAGTTGCCTAAATATACGTATGCTGTCATAGTAATACATTTCGTTTGAGGTTTGAGAACATCTGGATAAGGATTATTCAATCACAATAGTGACAGCATTAAATTGATTTTTTCCCCTAGAATTACCTTCTTGTTTAGATCTATTATTATTACTGTTTTCACTAACCTTTTCATGGATACAGTTACTCATCTGAGGTATTCTAAATACTGTGAAAATAACACAGAGCAGAGGTTTCACACTTTGTTCCCAATAATGAGAAACACAGCAGAACCTGGTGAAAACAGGACCCGTCTCAGAGACCCCATCAGCCCTTAAATCAAGGAGCCTCTGCCAATAATTTGCCCAAGCACTTCCCTCACCCCACTCCGATCCCAATTCTTCAGAATAAAAAATTTAAGATTCCAAAAAAAGAAAATCTTCTGGATGTTCCTTTGTATGTTTTTAATCAACAAAATTCACCCATTCATTCAGCAAACATTTATTAAGCATCTGGTTTATGTGAAGCACTTTAAGGGATACCCAGTGAATAAGATAGTTCTTTGCCTTAGGGAATGTATGGTCTCTCATATCTCCCACCATGACCCTATTGGTCCTACTTCTTCCCTTTAGGATATATAAAAAAAGTTTGACTTCTGCATGATAGTTCTTTGCATGTTTTGAAACAACTGAATTTTCTTTTCTCCAAACTAAGATCATAAATCCCCACTTTAAAAGAATCCCCTCATGATGCCAGTCATAGTACTATGAATACGCAAAGATTTTTCTATATCTTTCTTAAAGTGTGATGAGCCCAAATAAACCCAACATTCTTCATGTCACTGGATTAGTATCAAGACTGGTGGGACCATTGGCTCCTGCTTTTAAAACAGATGTATGTCCACTAATAAACCCTGTGACATAGTTGTTTTGGAATAAGGCCACAGCACGCTATGGGCTTACATTGAACTTACAGATAACTAAAAGCTCTCCTGGTTAGGCTATTTTCTATATTATTATCAGGTGTTTGGTTTTTTAGGACCCAAGTGTGGAACTTCCATTTCATCACTACTGTGTGGATTTTCTTAGAATTCAGTAATCACTCTAGTTTTTTGGGATCCTTTTTTTCCTGACTTGACATGCAAAATATTGTATATGCCTCCCAGCTTTATGTCATTTTTAATTGTAATGAGATTAATTGCTATGTGATTATTATTAAAATTTAATTGTAATAATTGCTGTAAAATAAATTAGAAATGATTTCTGTAAGAGATACATTATGAATGACATTAAAATATAGAATTATAAGAATGAAAAGATATGAGTGCGTTTGAAGAGAAACGGAGAAAGAGTGAGAAAGAGATGGAATATGTTGAAGAGAGAATCATAAACATACAGCAAACAGGAATTTTATCTATGTATCAAAATTGATTGTTCCAGAAAGAGGTGCAGGAATAATTACCCCCTGAATCTTAGTAACAACAGCTATTTTTAATAATTCCACTTAATTAAGATATTGGAATATGCCATCTAAAGTTGGTGTGCTTGAGCTAGTATAAATATGATCTTAAATTTTCTGCCTACTAATAATTTCTAATAATTCCTCTATCACCAAATACATCCATGGTATTTCAGAAAATAATCTCTTTATCTGGTCCATGCTTTAACATCTTGCCACCCTTCTCTGCATGGAGAAATCAAATATGGATACATTAGACTCCAAAAATAAGAAGTGACTTACAGTTCCCAGAACAGATCAAGCTTTACTTGCCTCCACACCTTTGCACATGTTCTCTCTGCCTGGACACCCTTCCTTCCTTCACCTGACAAAACCTTGGCTCAAGGCTCAGTTAAGGCATCATTTACTTTCAAAATACATGTTTCCTCCCTACAGCTCCACTTATGTGACATGTCTATCTTTTTTGCATGTATGTTTGACAGAGAATTTCTCTGATATTATAATTACCTCTTTGCTTCTCTTTACAAGCTCCTGCAGAGGCTAACAGAGTATCTGGCAGATAGTAGATGCTCAATCAATGTGTGCTGAATGAATGCAGGAACGAAAGAAGAGATGTAGAATATCAGTCTGAAATCAGGTTACTGTATTAGTTAGGACTCTTGGTTGCCAGTATGAGACACCAAATAGGAAGTAGAGCTATTGGGGTGTCTCTCAGAGAACCCAGAAAAAACATGGAGCCAGACCCCTGGAAGGTCTAAAACCAGAAACTCAAAAGGCATCAGAGTACTTTTATTCTCTTTTATTTCTGATTTTTCAGATCATCTGCTTTGTTTTTCTTTCTGGCTGCAGAATAGCTTTTTGCACTTCCTTAATAGCTGCTATTTACATCGGAGGCTCCTAGCTGCATACCATGCCTGGCTAACAATCTCTCTATCCAATTCCACATGTCTGGGTGGGGAGGAAATGTGATTGACCCAGGTTGCATCAAATCACTCACTGTCCAATCATGCAAGATCAGGAAGGAGAGGGTAGCATGGTGCAAATATGGCCACTGGTGGGTGTTCTACGCCTGTGTGTAGAGGCAGATAAGGCTGTTCTCAGAGAAGGGGAAGTGACTTCAGAACCGAGTGGACATGCAAACATTGTCTACTATAGGCTATCAAAGTTGTCACAGAATACAATGCATTGCTGCAAGTCGGGGAGCTTTGGTTAACAATCTTGGATGTTATAAAGAGGAATTCTATGAAGGTTTTGTGGTGAAATAGCAACAAAAGTTGACTTTTTCAAAACCATGGTTGGTCTGGGGCAGGCCTACCCTGAGCATCTACTCTCTCATTCATGTTATTATGAATTATGCATGGAGGAGTCTAGAGTACAAATCAATGTATAAGTGGGAGGAACATCTTGGAGTAAAACTTCATAATTAGTTTCTTGAAAATCTGCATTTTATGTCCACCGGTACTTTGCTCTGCATTTTTCCCTAATGTTTTACATTACAAAATACCCAATTAATTTTTTGATAGTACAGTAATACCTTGGTTTGCGAGCATAATTCATTCCGGAAATAAACTACTTGTATTGCAAGACATCACTCGTTTACCATGTTAAAATGTATTAGAAATGAGGGTTGGCCGAGTGGCTCAGTTGGTTAAGAGCTTGCTCAAGAGTGCGAGCTGAGCTCTGAGCAACAGCAGTTCAATGCCCAGCCCGAGCTGAGTTACCGCTGAGAAAAAAAATGTGTTAGAAATGTTTGCTCGTCTTGTGGAACACTCACAAAGCAAGTTACTCGCAATCCAAGGTTTTTAGTATATTCAAAGAATAATGAGCAACTGGTTTTACTGAAGCATTGAGTATGTAGAGGAAGCAGCAGAATATAAAAGTCCCACAGTTAGTCTAGAGAGCTAAGATAGGAATCTTATTTTATTTGAAAGAAATTTGGAAGTGTTGAAAGTTGTTGTTTGGAGAAATGGCATGATTAGAAGTCCATTTAAAGATAGTTATGACAGTAGTACAAAGAATGAAATAAATTCGAAGGTTATGACTTAGGAGGCCTTGTTCCCTACACGATATTAGATAGTTCTCAGGTTACTTAAAGCCCATTCATGACCCCACATTAAGAACCTATGATTAGAGAAACACTGAAAGTTAAAGAATAGAGAGAACTTTGAAACAGATTGGATGTGGAGGTGGGGGAGCTTCCGTAAAAGATAAGGTGGCAGGTTCAAGCCTGGATGACTAGAAAACGTGTGTCGGCCATTATCAGAAATGGAGAAGAAACTGCAAGTCAAGTGATTGAGCAAGACTTACCCTGTGGGAAAGTGTGGAGAAGACAGTGTGCCTGATTTTAAATACTTTGTCTCTGAGACTCTTGTGAGACAGCCATGTGGACATGGGGTGTGCATTTACTTGTTGAGAATCAACTGTTTCCCAGGTAGTTGTTGATTTAACTCACTGAAACCCCAGGGGAAAGCATTTTCTGCATGTGACACTTGAAACCTCTGAAGCCATGATATGAAGTAACCTGCTCAATGTCATGCAGTTCATTGAACAGCTGAGTTGACTTCAGCTCTAAGTGTGCTGGACTACAGACTGGTGTCCTCAACTCTCCCCTAGCTTCTCCTTGCATGTGGCTGCAAAAACTGGGCCAGAGCTTCCAATTGCCATTCTATTCAGTGCCACACACTTTAGAGTTGAATGGTTCTCAGAATGTTTTTTGTGTTCATCTGGCCTCCACATGGAGGTTATAAATTCTTTACGGGTAGAGATGGCATCATAAATTCCAGAGGACTTCATGCAGTTCTGGGCACAGAAGAAGCTTCACTGAATACTTAAGATTGATCAATGATTCGTATCCGGGTGATTATTGCATAGCATCTTTCTGTTAAGGTTGTAATTCTCATGAATCATTCATCTGGAGGCCTTTTCCTTGGGTCGAATACAAAGGATGACATAGGCAGGGAAGAAGGAACATGTAGAAATCATAGCAAAACAACCATTTTCCTTCTCCAGTCTTACCACCTCTCAGTCTCTGAACCCTCATCCTTTTCTGTGTTTGCCAACGTCATTATCGGGATTCTGAAGGGGCAGTGCCCAGCCATGCCTGCAGAGGCTGGCGGCATCCCTGTGCTATCCTATCAGTGCTCGCACTACAGATCTTCTTCATTCTTTCCTGTAAGATTCATTAAATATCCCAGCCATGACTTAGCTGTATTGTTACATTTGACCAACTCAAGTCTGCTGACCTAATACCTCTGCCCAGAAGTAATTGGTGACTACTATCTGAGGTAAGAAATTAGAGAAGTGATTTGCAGAGATCATCAGACACACAAGAGAATTACGGAGGCCCGAGCATGCTTTCCTAGGAATAAAAGCAATTTAAAATTGTCAGCTGGCCATTCCCCCCCCGCCCCCTTCCCCTGCCCCATGATTTCCTAAAGAGTATAATGCTACCATTAATAATATCTACCACTTAATTGTCTTACCTACTATTTTAGGAGCTTTCTAAGTGCTTTAAATATGTTGATTTATTTAAGACCAAAGCTAGTTTCCTCAGATAAATGATTCTCTGGGTTACTCTAAAATCTGTGCAACGAAGCACAGAAGGAAGGAAAAGAGGCTAGAGAAAACCTATGCAGCTTAGAGATGGAGCTGTTCAAAAGCCCCTGGATAATCCATACATCCCTGAATTGTTTTCTTTTATGGAGCCCTGGGCCCCCTATTAACAGCATCATACATAACTAGAACTCTATCTGTCTTGTTTACCATTATATCCCCAGTGCCTAAAACATAGTGGGGACTCAAAACAATGTGTTAAATGGAAAAATAAATGTATCATTGAATGAATGATTCCATGCAAGGCCTTCTTTATGGGTGGTATCCTAAGCTACTGATCTGAGCAGTAAAACACGTGACTTTTGCCCAAGTGTAGCATGCTATCCGTCTTTCACATGGCCTGCATCCCATCATTAGACAGCGTCTGTTTTTAAATAGTAAATGTCTCTGTACCAGCAAAGGCATATTAGGCTGTTGGCCATCATTCAGCACTTAGAGAGGATCTGATGATCAAATCCCTTTCTGACAAGACTGCTAGCTGAAGCATGACTATAGTTAGAGAGTTGAAGGGATGAAGAGGAGATAGACATGCATTTTATGATTCCAAGAAGAGTCAAGGACAGGTGTTCTGCCTGCATCTTTCTATTGTTAGCCACTAGAGTAAGGCCCCAAACTGTAGCTCATGTTGGAAGAATCTAAAGACCCTGAGGCCATGAGGTGGCTCTCAAGATGTAAAGCTGAAAGCATGACCCTGAGCAGTTCCACTGATGAAGGAGCTCAGGGCAAGAAGAGTTGAGCCAAAAGGAGCCTCTGCCAAGCACAGTAGCAGACAGCCACCATTTGGAGTTGACAGAGCAAAGAATGGCTGAGGACATTTTACAC
Organism: Aselliscus stoliczkanus; assembly: GCA_033961575.1. Taxonomy (NCBI): domain Eukaryota; kingdom Metazoa; phylum Chordata; class Mammalia; order Chiroptera; family Hipposideridae; genus Aselliscus; species Aselliscus stoliczkanus. The sequence continues at coordinate 69,539,273 of CM066729.1, forward strand.
CAGATACATCCATCCTCCCTTAACCTAACAAACTAGACAAAATTAGAAATGATTGATCAATTGCAACTCTCTTCCCAGATAAAAGACAATGACGATTACCTGCTGAATAACAGTGAGGCCTGATCGTATTTATAATGGCTTCTTTGCAACTCTACCCACTCCAGTATTGTTAGTGGGCAGCAAGAAGTAGGCAGAGGCTAAAAATACCTAACACAGAGATTTAAGCTAACTGTTGACCAAATTTCCATTTTCTTCTTGTCCCTGGCCTACAGATAGTTCTCACAAACAGAATAAGGATGGAAGGAATATGTGCTGGTTCAGGGCCAAGGCATTATAAGAAGCAGATGTGCTCCCTCCATGCTCTGTCTCCCATCTGTACTCAGTCAATAGAAGATGGCAAAGCCCTAGAGGATGGCAAAGCCATGGTATTGAAGGGGCCTCGATTCCTGAATTACCACATGGAAAATGCCAGGTGCTGACAAGTAATGCTGACCTTGAGTATAATTCAACTTGGATGGCTGGATAAACAAGAAATAGGCTTTTGCTGTGTGGAGCCATTATGTAATTTGGGTCTGTTTGTTACAATATCGTAGCTCATCTTAATTAATGCATGCCCCAAAATACATCCCCCAGACTTATGATGACAGACGATTGAACAAAGTTCAAGAAGAAGACAGAGCCCCTTGAAGAGGGAGGCCCAGCCTGTGATCACATTTAACAAGATCACACATGCTTTGGAAGGCAGTCCTCATCAGCAACAGACAGTTTCTAAAGTAACATGACCCCTTCCCAAGAGTGACATACAGACATCTTGCTGGTGTCATTAGGGTGCTGGGAGTAATTGCAATGAAGGAAACATTCACAGTAAGATAAGAACATATAACAGAGGGTGTGATGAAATGTACCAAAGCATAATTGCTCAAGGAAAAGCTGAAAAATGGTGTCCAAGTCTACAAACATGAAATTCAGCCCTAAGAGCATAAATGGAAAGCAAAAACATCGGGAGCTTTAATGTAGTCAAGCTTAATCTTTCTGCTCACCTCACTTCACCACCTCCTTGATCATATGGTAGGGAAGAAGATACCATATCTGAAAAATTCAGTGCTATTTGCATATCAATTTCCAGTCCACTAATATATATTATTAGGTAGGGGTGTCAAATACCTTTAAATATCCAAAATGATCAAATTCTAACTGTAAAACTCAGAAAGTTAATTTGCCTTTGACTTTTGAAAAATGGTATAATGGGCTGGGCTTCCAGGAATTAGGAAAGTTATCATGACAAAATTATTATAATATCATCTAAGGGGTTGTTCTCAACTTAGAATTATCCAAATAATAGTAATTCCTCAGAAGTAAACATAAAAATGGGGGCTAATTAGCTATTTTCAGAATTTTAGAAAGCTCAAATGGAATCCATATTTATCAGGGATGCTATTGCATTGACTACTTAAAACCCCTGTGTTCTTTGATTTGACTGGAAATATATTGACTAGCATGACAGCAATGCTTGTTATCTTCTGTTGATCAGAAACTCTGATCACCTGTTTAGATGTCTTAAATTAAAATAGACTGGAAAAACATTAATCATGTTAGACTAAGTCTTTTACAACATGGGGCCTGCTATTAAAAGAAAAACAACAAGCTTTTTTGTGGAGAATAAGTTTAACTTGAGTCAAAAGTAAGGATAGAATTGAGGCATTCAGCCCTCTCTTTAGATCCAAAAGAAATAAATGAATGTCATCAACATAGATGACCCTGAACACCTATTTCTACTCATCTCTGAAATGGTGATAATAGCTCCCTTGACATCTGTCTTTTTTATGGGCATTCTAAGAAAATTGGTAAGAAAGCCTATAAAAGTGTACATATCAGGAGGCAAGAAAAAAAGATGATAGGGAGAGAGAAATATATGTTGAGAGAGAGAGAGAGAGAGAGAGAGAGAGAGAGAGAGAGAGAGAGAGAGAGAGAGAAATGTATACACATTTTAAGAAAGGTAGGATGGCTGCTTAGCTCAGTTGGTTAGAGCATGGTGCTGATAACACCAAGGTTGCCGGTTCGATCCCCACATGGGCCACTGTGAACTGAACCCTTCTTAAAAACTATGCAATTGTAGTATGAAAACAATGGGTAACCAATGACCATTTCCTCAATAAAATTTTTTAAAAAAAGGAAAAAAATTGTATTAAAATTACGCTGATGGTAGCCACTTTGAGCACTTCTTGTAATTGCAGAAGTCAAAAGTGACTTGTATTCATCTTTTGTTATTGGTGTATATTGAGTATTACAATTTTAATACAATTGTTTCCTTTTTTAAAATGTGCATACATTTTTGTCACCCTCTGCATGCGTGTGTGTGTGTGTGTGTGTGTGTGTCCTCATGTAATAATAGGAGACAGACAGAACTATTATAAGTGTGCTCTTCTCCCACTGTGGAGATAAACAAAGATCACCCAAATGAGAACAAATAGGCTATTTATTTAGAACGGGCTACCTGGCAAGAGATTCAGCCACCATCCCTTGCATTTGGCAAAGACTCAGAGGCAGGCAGGGGAATGAGAAAGCTTTATAGTGAAAAAAAAAGGAAGACTTGTGGGGAGGATTCTTGTTGGAGGTTGTTGGAATAGGGAAGCTAGAAGCCGATTCACTAGAAGCAGGGGACCTATGGTCTGGAGAGCCTATTTGGCTTTCTCTCATATTTGTTCTGAATTGGAAGCCAGGATGGGAGCACAAAAATTACAAAAGTTGGCAGTTATGGACCAAATCCTGACCTTCCTGAACTGATTGCTGCAGAGACTGAGGCTTGGCTTCCTATACTGGTTGCTGCAGTGGCTATATAGCAGGATTCTATAATTCTATGTGATCTGGCCATTGTCCATTTAAATATTGTCTCTCATCCCTCTCCCCCTGATACACACACTGATACTGAGACCCAGTTTTAGGCCACGGAGTTCATTCTCTGTTTTTTTCCACTTTCTGCTACCACCTGTTTCTACTCCCTTTCTGTTTTTGGCCACGAGCCTTTTGTTTGGTTTAGCTATATTTTTATTTCTTTAGTTTTAATTTTATTAAATTTATTGGGTAACATTGGTTAGTAAAATTATATATGTTTTGAGTGTACAATTCTATAATACATCATCTATATCTTGCGTTATGTGTTCACACTCAGTCAGTTCTCCTTCCATCACCATATATTTAATTTCTTTTCCCTCTTCTACCATCCACCTCCTCCCCCCTTATCTTCTGGTAACCACTAAACTGTTGTCTGTGTCTATGAGTTTTTGTTTGTTTGTTTGTTGCCTTTAGTTTTGGATTTACATTTTTTTTTTTTTGAGGACAGTGTCACTGGCCCTCATATGTGGGACCAAACCCGGGCCGCTGGCTTCCCAAGCCAGCACTTAACCACCGCACCACTCGGACGGCCCTTGTTGCCTTTAGTTTTATAACCCACATATGAGTGAAGTCATATGGTTCTCAACTTTTTCTGTCTAATTTCGTTTAGCACGATAAACTCAAGATCTATCCATGTTGTCGCAAATGGCAATATCTCATCTTTTTTATGGCCAAGTAATATTCCATCATATCTATATACCACATCTTCTTTATCCAATCATCTATTGAAGGACACATTGGTTGTTCCTGGTCTTGGTCACCATGAATAATGCTGCAATGAACATGGGGGCACATGTATCTTTACACATAAATGTTTTCACGTTTTTTGGGGGTAGATACCCAGAAGAAGGATTGCTGGGTGGTATAGTACTTCTATTAATTTTTCCAGGAACCTCTATACTCTTTTCTACAGTGGCTGTACCAATTACATTGCCCCCGGCAGTGTACGAAGATTCATGTTTCTCCGCAGCCTCGCCAACACATGTTACCCTTACTGGTTGATAATAGCCATTCTAACAGGTATGAGGTGGTGTCTCCTTGTGGTTTGGGTTTGTATTACTTCAATAGCTAGTAAAGTTGAGCATTTTTTTCATATATCTGTTGGCTGTTTGTATGTCTTCTTGGGAAAAATATCTGCTCATGCCCTCTGCACATTTTTGAATTGGATTGTTTGTTTTTCTGTCATTGAGCTGTATGAGTTCTTTATATATTTTGGATATTAACCCTTTGTTGGAGGTGTTGTTTGCAAATATCTTCTTCCATTTGGTTGGTTGTTTCTTTGTTTTGCTGATGGTTTCTTTTGCTGTGCAGAAGCTTTTTCCTTTGACATAATCCCATTCATTTATTTTTGCTTTTATTTCCCTTGCCTTTGAGGTCAAATTCATAAAATCCTCTCTGAGCCCAAGGTTCATAAATTTAGTACCTATGCTCTTTTCTGTGCAATTTATTGTTTTGGGTATTATGTTTAGGTGTTTGAACTCAAAAATGAACCCACATGTATATGGGCAGATAATTTTCAACAACAAGCCAAAAACATACAATGGAGAAAAGAAAGTCTCTTTAATAACAGTCCTGGGAGAACTGGAAAGCCATGTGCAAAAGAATGAAACTAGATTGCCATCTGTCACCATATACCAATATTAACTCAAAATGGATCAAAGACCTAAACATAAAACCACCTGCCTTTTAAATGCAATTTCCCTAGCCCAGCTACTCCGGGTACCTTCACCTGACTATGTAAACACTGTCCTCACATTAGTGGCAGCTTAAGCCCCATTGCCAGTCACTCAGAGCTCCTGAATAACACTTGTTTCAAGTAATTTTACTTTTCTTTATGCTCCTGCTGCATTTAGAATTTGTGCCACATCATTAAACACTTGATTACAAAGTGTTTTAAATTGATTTTCATAATTTGTGCACGTTAATCCTATCTCCTCAACCAGATTAAAAATTTGAAGGCTGGTATCATCACTTATGCTTTCTTTTATATTTCACAGTACTTTGCAGTGCTGAGACCATGTAGCAAATGCTTAGTAGACAATTATGAATTGAATATTTTCCATACATACTATTCAATTGAAGGGATAAACGGAAGCTGACTCATGATTTTATCTTTCACCATTCCAGGTGCTGATTTCAGCCTCAATCATGACAGTTTTCTTGGAAGTGGAAGATTTGGGGCACTAAACTTTCAGGATCTAGAAGGACATCTATCCCATCAAGTGAAAAGAAGGAAAGACTCTCGTGATTTTTTTCTCAACTTCTAAGCCCTGTATAGCAGTGAACTTTCTGAAAAAGTCATGAGATACATATTGGGTTTTTCAACAAGAAGGATGTGTGGTCCTAGAGATCAACAGATAATAAAGTCAAATGGCTCCCTGAACTTGTGGCAGAAGAAATGAGATTTCAGGTGAAGTACTGCATGAGTATGGACATTTTTCTAAAGAGAAGTCTCTACGTATTATTGAGAGGATTTAAATAAATTAAGAATAGCAGCTAAAATAGAATCAAAGAGAAGTTGTGACTATTTTTTCATCTAAAACCAAAACAAGGATACACTCCATATTTGCTCCATATTTGTGTGTGGACAATCCAGCTATGTGTCTATGCACAAAATGTTATTCACTGATTCAGTTCTTTCTATCTAGCGGAGAATCAGTGGTGTGCTAAAGTGGCTCATGCCAGCTCATGAAGGCCAATTTTGCTGGCCAGTTAAATAACTGATAGCTTGAAATCAGCCATGCCAGGAATATACCATGGACATTAACAAGCTCTATAAAAGGGTATTTCTTTGCCAAGCACACTAGTGGCAAAAGAATAAGGTCATCCATCTTCATTTCCAGAGAGTACCATCAGGGAAGAGGGGGTTTCCTAATAAATCCTGAATTTTATGACTTCCATAAAGAGTCTCCTAGAGTCAGGAATATACAATGTTACAGTTGGATGAGACCTTAGATGAGCTGAAGTCTAGAAATGAGAAGCAACTTGCTCACATAGATCACATAGGTGGCCTGGATTAGGCAGAAAGTCTGAGGAAACATCCAGTTTTCTTATCCTCACGCATTACTTTCTGGAAATGAATGTAGTGTCTGATTATTCAGGATGGTATATTTTCCTCCCTCCTCCCTTTCACATCAAGGAAAGCTCCTGCTGGTAAGGCTCTTGTGTCAGAGCCCAGCTCATAAAATGCTATTAAGTGAATTACTGATGACCTAATTCCCAGATGCAGGACACATTCCATTAGAGGCAGGCTGGCTGCCAAGTAGTGTCAGTGATGACTGGATGGCAGGAGTAAATGAAACCATCCTGCCTTGGATGGCTGGGCCTCAGAGAGTGCAGTTTATGGTGGGGAGGAGATATTCTTATTCCCCAACATCAGTCCTAGGTCTTTTTTCTGGGAACTGAATTCATCAGCTTCAAAGAGAATTTTCCTGAAATAACAAAGATCACTTTACAGATGCAACTAGAAGTAGTGCCTCCCTATCATTAATATCTAGAATCATCAGCAGATTTAACCACTATCATCCTTAACACTAACTTGCAAATACTTTATTGTCATCCGCATCATTATTTCTTTTTTGCTTGTCTCTACTGTCAGGCTGTCCATTCTTTCACTTCTATATTTTTCATTTTCTTAAAGCACAATGAGTTCCTATTTCGTGATGTGATAGAGAGGAGTAAGAAAAATATGGTCTATTTATTTCTAGTTTACCTCACTATTTCACAAATAAGAATTGGATAAGTATTTGTGGGGAAAAATATCTTAAATTAAAATTAGACACATCCCATATAAGTCATTCTATAGCTGATATTTACTTCTCTCAGAATTGATTCAACGGTTAAGTAAGATAAAGGACTAAGTAAGCTGTAAAGCAACAATATAAACGTACGAAACGTGTTAAAAGTTCAAAGAAACATGCAAAAGTATTGCAATTTCAAAGGAACTTTGGATTCAGATAGGCTTTGCAAGTGCGAGAAATGATGTAGCAAAACTAACAGTGGACCAAAAGTCAGGAAACCTGGGTGCCGATGTTGGCTTCATCTCTAACCAACTTAAATATTAGACAGGTCACTCATCTCCTCCTGTCCCCTGCTTTCTCATCTCTGAAATGGAAAAGTAAACTGGATAACCACCAGATCCTTTCTAGCTCTGGAATTTCTTTTCTATCTTTAAATCAGATTGAGAGTAACCCATCCATTATGTGCCTAAGACTTCCTGTTCTACGAGTAGTATTTAGTTTTTAGTTAATCTCTTGTCCCTCCACTTTTCTCTCTTCTCTGTCTTCCTATTATTTATGACTCATTTTCTCCTTTATGATTTCATTTGGTCTGTACTGCCTTTGCTTCCAGCTATTAGAGGTGTTATGTGGGCACTCCTTAAATCACCCAACTCATTTCTAGGCACTGTCATGTTATATTGACTACCACTACAAAGATATACTGTATGAGTGCATTTGACTGTGTTTGGATGAATGAGGTGCCCACATGTCCATGGGTGTTTATTTGAAGTTCAAAAGCCAGAGGGTTTTATTCAACTATCCTGAAGCTTGGCAGAATGGCCTTAAAGGAAGTAAACTAAGACTCTAAAAGAACCACGTGACTGAGAATGAAAAAATAAAAAAGAATGAAAATAAGTAGACTTTTGGCATTCTGTGCTTGTACTTTTTTTTTTCCCCCCCATCTAATAATTGCTAATATTCTGCTACATTGCCAAAACTCTGGGGAGGTCTTTTTATTAGAGATATGCTCCTTAACCAACTGAGAGTAAGACCCTGAAAACAAACCTTTAGAAACTAATATCTCGATACAGAAACTATGACTAATCTGAGCACATGTGGCTTTCTTTTTTTTAAGAAATAATCACCCTCCTTTAATACTATTACCTCCTAATGTCTTCCATCCAAGGACATAAAGCCAAGGATTAGACTTTGGCTTCCATGTCCTTTAATTTATTCCTGAATTTTTTCCTAATTTTGTAATGAAAACCAGAAGGCTTATTACTGAAGAACATGCGCTAAACTCAGACCATTAATGATAAGTATTTTCAAAGTTTCTCCAACATTTGTAATGCAGTTACTCCCCTCTTCATTCCTATATACCATGACTCTGAGAAGGAGGTCTGATTGGCACAAATACCTCCTTTGTTTCAGTCCTACCTCAACTAGACAAGTTTCTCAATGCTCTTCATGGTCATATAGTTCTTACTCAGCCTGAATCCATGTACTTTTTATACTTTTTAAAAAACATTCTTCCTCACAATTCTAGCCTTTGGGTCTTTTAAACTGAAAGTATGAAATCTTGAACTTCTCATATCAAAATATTATGGTTTAATGAGTGGTAAAAATGGAATAGAGGCCAAGTTAGGACCAACACAAAGTCCCTTATATCACAGCAATAGAAATAGTCATTAGAGAGAAAAAAAAAAATTGGAAAATTAGCATACTATGTCACTTGACAATTTTATAAAATTAGCATTTTATACCAGGTAATTTGCATAACTTATTTTTCTATTTTATCCCTACAGAAGTTTTTTCTATACTTCTCTCTTTTGTATCAATTATAAAAGGCTAGATCTTGGAAGCATCTAATCTAAACTGTTCTTTTCTTTCCTGTATTATAATTAGTTTCACCTTCGTTGGACTTCCCATGGTGTTTATTAACTGCTGTCTGGCACTACTGGTCACCTGTGGATGTAGCTGCTACCCCAATCAGAGTGCACTCCCCTTGAAGGCAAAGACCATCTTACTCACATTGTTTATTAAATTGAACTGGTTTCTGTTTGTAAGACCATCAGGCACTCTAATGGCTTGTAATAGCTTTTTCTTTTTTCAAACATTTCCTTTTTTGGTACAAACTCCACATCACCCACAGTTATCTAGGGCAGTGAGTAATATTCAAGTGATTGTAGCAGAAAGCTGAGATTCCACCAGCGCTCTGGGAGTAGCAGTCACAGATCAGCAGAGCCACCTGCTTCATATTTTAAAAAAGCGGCATGGTCCTTTCTTAGAGGTTTCTGCCATCAATCCCCTCTGGGGAGTCATCACTCAGCCACATTTAACATTCAGTAGGTCAGACCTATATTCAAGCTGACATCATCTGAACTCCCGTGCAATTCAATCTTAGCATATCCTGGTACTCTGCCTAGCCACCACCTCCTTCTCCTCCCCCAACCTTTTGCTAGGGATTCGGCCACTAAATACCAGGTAATCCTGAGCCCAAGAGCCAAAGCTTTTTACTTAGTGACATTATAGGGGGAAGGGGGAGAGTGAAAGACAGAGGTGTGACCCCCTCCTCCACCAGCAGTGAACCTTTTTTAAGATTTGAGACTCTGGACGAAGTGAAAACTCCCTGGCTGCTTGGAAATGAAATTGTGTAGCACTATGGGCCTGGAGCTCCCCTACCCCCCACCCCACAAGGACAGGGGGTTTCCAGTTGCCTGGATAAATGTGTCCCTTACAACTTGAAATCATACACGAGTCTTTAGAAGATATTCCTCACACAAGAAATAAACACCCTTCTGCCCCTTGCTGCTGTCTCTTTGATTTCTCCTGTGAGTTAGAGGTGACTGAGTAATGCATGTTTCTATTCCCCTGTTTGAGTCCTTGAACACCCACAGGGTCACCTCCACAATCCGCCCTACTCTGGTTTCCTCCCTTCTTCTTTTACATCCCCTTCCCCCACTTTCCCTCATTTAAATACAAACGCTAAGGTTTCCCCCAGCTCCAGAGCCTGAGCCTCCATTGACATCCAGGAGGGTCTCCATGGAAACCAGGAGGCATGTCGTGGCCTCCTGCAGCCCCAGTACCAGACTGGGGTATAGAGGCTTGGCAGGGTTCGGGGAGCTGCAGGGAGACTGCCCCTATACTAATGTGAACCTGGTGAGGAATAAAATGCATTCAGCCAGAGAGGGTGTAAGATGAGCTAGAAACAGAAGGGGCTCAGAGACGAGATTTTCCTCTCAGTGTTTGCTTTCAATGTAGAAATCCTCGGAGGAGAAACAGTCCAAGAAATTTCAGGGTCCTCCTCTTCTCATATACCCCAAAGAACTCAGCCCAATGTGGAGGTTACTTAAAGGAATCAGGTTCTGTTTGTATACAAAGCTGCAGCTACCACACCCTACTCAAGCAACACACCTCCCTGAAAGCACTTGGAGTGGGTGAGAGAAACAACACCGCTGCACTCCTCCGCTGTGCCTGGACATTCTACACATGATACCTCATTTTATTAGGACCCCTAATTTTACAGACAAGGAAACAGGCTCAGAGATGTCACTTCCAAGTTGATACTTAGCAGGAATTTGAAACCAGATCTGTGATCACCAAAGTCCAGATTCTTTTCCACTTACAGTCATCTTCCTGGACCTATATTTTGTTTCATAAAGAGTTTACTGTAAGGAAATCTCTCCCATTTCTTCACTGGAAAGAAATAACCATCATGGCAACTGTTCACAAGAAAAACGGTGAAGCTGGGGAAGTGACTGGGTTGGGGACAGCTACAATGACGTTACCTCTCCACAACAGAACCAAGAGCAAATCTGATGAAGCTCTTGAACGATGCACGTGAGAGTGTGGGGGATAATTATTCTGCCTATAGCTGTACATCTGATGCAAAGTCTTGGGGAAAATCGGGTCGCCAGACTAGCTGTATCTTGCTGGGTCCCTATTTCCCCTTCTACTGTTTGACATAACATATCACAATTCCCCTTTGGTTCTTTTCCTTAGCATATTAAGGATCCTCCTATTAGTTTCCTAGTGCTGCTGTAATAAATTCCCATAAATTTGTTGACATAAAACAACACAAGTTTATTATATGACAGTTCTGGACCTCAGAAGTCTAGCTGGGCTAAAATGAAAGTGTGGGCAGTGCGCATTCCTTCTGGAGGCTCTAAGGGAGTCATCCCTTCCTTGCTTTTCACAGCTCTTAGAGGCTGCGGAGTAGGCTAATAGCCCCATTTTCTCTTCAAAAACCTGCAATAGTATCACTGGCACCTCAGTTACCCGACCTCCTTCTCTGGCTCTGACCCTTCTGCCTCCTTCGTTTAACCCTTGTGATTACATTGGGCCCAGCTGGACAATCCAGGATAATCTCTCCATCTCAAGACCCTTAATTTAATTACATCCACAAAGTCTCTTTTGCCATTTAAGGTAATTTATTCACAGATATGGGGGGTTAGGATGTGAGGTTTTTTGTTTGTTTGTTTTTTTGGGGGGGAGGCATTATTTAGCTTACCACAAACTGCATGCCTTATTATTTTAAAAATGATGAACCTTTTTCAATCTTTGTCCCAAATTTGTCCCAAATTTGTCTCTTTCCTGTAACAGGCAAGTTTTTGTTTTGTTTTGTTTTACAGAAACTAGTCCATACTTGCTGTCCCTATTTCCTCACCTACCATTTACTTAGTTCTTCACTACAATTGGCTTCTAATCCTTTCATGATAGAAAAACTGTCCTGTCCAAGTTCAAAATTACCTTCAAATTGCCAGGTTCATTGGACATTTATCAGTCTATTCTTAACTCTACAAAGCAGCAGCCTGTGACTTCGTTAAACATTTTCTTTTTCTTGGATTCTGAGACAGAACCCCTCCTTTTCCTTCCTACATGTCTAACTTCCTCTTAGTCCTTTTTGTGGGTTTCTCATCATCTTCCCGTCCTGAAACACTAGTGTTTCCTAGAGTCTTGCTACTCAAAATGTGTTTGCATACCTGCAGAATCAGTGCTACTTAACAGCTTATTAGAGATGAATATTAGGCCCACCTCAGAGCTACTGAATAAAAGCTTGTATTTTAGCAAGATCTTCAGGTGACTTGTACACACACTAAAGCTTGAGAAACACCAATTTGAATTTTTTTATTTCGTCCTTTAATATACTCTCTGGAAGATCAGACCTACTACTCCATCTCTAACCATAGCCCCAGATTTATATCATCAGTCTGTATCACTCTTTGTATGCAGAGTTATCCATCAGACATTTTTCTCTACTTGTTCCACAGGCACTTCAAACTCACCACATTCAAAACTAGCTCATCATCTCCAACCCATCATGTTCCCTGTTTTGGTGAACAAGTTCTTTGCTCAACTACAAAAGCTAGATCATAAAAACCCTTTTCTTTTCTTACTCCTACATTCCTTCACACAGCCATCTTGTCCTGTCAATTCTCAGAAATATCTTCTCACGTCTCTAACCCCTACAACTGATCCTATTATCTATTACCTCTTTTTTTTTTTTTTGAGGGCAGTGTCACTGGCCCTCATATGTGGGACCTGAACCGGGGCCGCTGGCATCCCAAGCCAGCGGGTAACCACCACGCCACATGACCAGCGCTATTACCTCTTAATTGGTCTCCCTGTCTGCAATCATACCAGAGCCCCTCCACAACCACCACTCCTAGTGTTCGAAAGGTTTCTAAAACACACATACACCATTGGTCAAAGTAGTTTCTGGTTTTAAAACCTTCCTGTTATATGCAGAATAATGTCCCAATTCTTCAGCATGGTGAAAACCACCCCCTTGATTTGACCCCTGATTCATTCTTGTCTCTTTTCCACCAATGCCCCCTCCACATATATATTTTGAACAATGTGTATTGTTTGTACCACATAATTTCACATATCTTTAGCTTGTGTAGTCCCTGTTGCTTACACACTCTCCTCAACATTTTGCAGCTGAGAAATTTTTACTAAATCTTTCCAAACTGAGCTGAGACACCATATATTTTCCCAATTTTAATCTCACTTTACCCTCAGTAGAGAGAGGTATTCACTCTTTTATACATTCCTATGCCTCTTTATACATATATATACTTCTCTGATGATTACAACACTTATTACAATATTTTGAAACTAACTGCCTGTGTATATTGAAAGCTCTCTAAGATGGTGATTTTTTATGATTTATCTTTATATTATTACCAGTTAGCATAGTCCTTAGCACATAATAGGCAATCAATAAATGTATTATGAATTAATGAATCAAATAGACAGCTGATCAATTGATCAAACAGCAGCTCCCAGGTCTCAGATTACAGTGGCATAAATATGGGGGTCCCTGGACACACAGCCCACTCAATACTCTACCAGCAATTTAAATTAGAAAGGATCTTCAAAACAATGCTTTTAAGGGTGCCTGAATCCCCAAATAAATATCATGGTATAATGATACTTCCTCTGGTTTTTAGATTATCTCCTAAATTAGCTGGAAGGCTAAAAGACTTAAATATAAATCTGATTGCTGCAACATGATTATAATTCAGCTGCTTGATTTTACATGTTAAAATGTTTGAAATGTGAGTATGGCTGATTTATACTTCCATATTTTTAAAGAAGTTGGGTGGGTTTCTTGTGTTTGGGCATCCTAGCCTGGTCGCACTCAGCAGAAACTGCTGCTTGCTGCATAAATAAAGTGGGCCCATCTCTCTGGCTCTCTCTGGAGCAGGGGTGCAGCTCAAGTCCATGAGGCCACCACAGTATCTGCTGAGACTTGCTGAGAAGGGCATTTTTCCTCCCGAGGTTGGACAAGGCAGGTTTCGGTTTCTGTGGGGAAACTTGAGTCCGCCATGCCAACTCCCAGCCTTTCCTCTCCTTTCTGTGCATGCTATTATACCAGGAGAGGAGGAAAGCTGTAATTTTTTCTCCTTCCCTTGCCCCCTCCCTTTTCTTCTCCATTGGGTCTAGGATGGACACAGGTTAGCACTAAGTCCTGCTTGTGATTTCCTACACCTTATTAGACTTGGTAGACATCCTACCGATAGAACAGCTGAATTCTAGCTCTGTCTCTGGAGCTACACTGTTAAACCCTTGCTCAGAACAACACGCAGTCCTAGCCATGGCTGCTTTATTCTCTGTAAAGTCAAAATGCAGAGTGGGAGAAAAGGAAGGCTAGATGGAGGTAGAGAGAAACTAACTGGGCAAAAATCAGGTACTAGGATAGGCTGACAGGTATGCATAATTCATTCCAATTCAGAATTGATGTTGTTGTAAAGGATCCTAAGCAAGGGTTCTCAAACATGTCTGCATACTAGAACACATGTCAGGGTCTTTTAGAGACACAGATGCCTGCCCCAGACTGCACTAGAACCAAACAGGGTGACTCCATGTGGTCAGCACCAAGAAAAACCAGAGCAGAAAATGAAAATAAGGTGCTGGAATGAAATTCTATGAGGGATAAAAACCAAATCAAGAACTTTTTATAGGAGCAAAAGGCTGGTAAGAAAAGCTGAAATAGGATGTCAGGACAAAGAAAAATAGAATAAATGTTTGCATCAATATGTTAAATCTAGGTGTAAGGAGACAGACATAAAATAAAAGTGGATGAGGCCCCCAAATTAGATTAGGATATAAATATTGGTTTATACATACTCCCTACCCCAGTCCTTTGTCTCGGTTGCCTCCTTCTGTCTTTTGGATTGGTTATCTCCCTCTGTGCTTCTGCAGAAATTTTTACCATTTTAAATCATTTACTACTTTCTGAATTATAATTTACCTATTAACATGTTTAAGTCCCAAGGGCCTAGTACTTCCTTGTAAAGAATAGGAGCTCAAAAGAAAAATGTTGAATGAGGTACTCAAGAATCAATGCATATACTGCTGTACATAATAGTGTGGTCAGCGCTAGGGGTCAAAAACATTCACTGCGAAGTGCAAAGGCCCAATCCCATCCTTGACGGGTAGAGATAAGACACCTCCATACATTCTTAATAAAACTAATGCATTCACGTTGGGGAGATTTTAACTAGATTGGGGTGCCTCTTTTGGAGACCTGAAGTCAATGTTGACTTTCCTTCATCCTGTTGAGAAGCTCAGTAGTAACTGGAGGTATAAATAGGTTGATAATTCTATAGAAAATAATGTATAATTGTTTCCTCAGTTTTCAATTCATTCCATGAGTCCACAAATCTTTTATAAGAATAGGGAAACATGCTAAACATTTGGGGATACAATAATAATTATAGTTGTGTTTGTGTCTGTTGTGGGTGTATTGTTTTACAACCTCTTTTTCTTTTTAAGAAACAGGTATCTTATATATGATACATATAAACATGGATACTTATAGATATTAATTTATGATAAGTTATATATCATAATTTAAATTGTAATCATATAGGAGGTGGTATAAGTCAATAACTGTAAAGGGCCCAAGATTTTGCCCAGCTTGCAAGCTAAAAACATTAGCCTGCCACAGTTTTAGAGATGCTGGCAGAAGACATGAGACTCCTGGGTCAGAGACAAAGGACTTTATTACTCACAGCACAGCATGATATTCATGTTTGTGCTAGTTCCCTGTGTCCTCTAAACCCCCCAAAGGTGACACAGGTAGGCATAGATGAATACTGTGGTGTAGCCCAGTTGATTTTTTTGTCATAACTGTGGAACCCTGAGCTTAGGAAACCCCAATCATTTGTAGTGGGCTACAAGTAAGCCAATCCAACATATACCCTGAAGGAAGGCATTATCTTTATTTTAGTGGACAGAAAACAAAACTTCCCTTTTCTCTGTAGCAAAATACTATCTTAATCTTCCTATATACCTTCTTGCTATATACCTTCTTGAAAAGATAGTCTAGAGCAACAAGTTGTCAATGCAGAAACACAGGGATTCATGGAGATCTGTCTCCCAATAGTATAATGGTATAGGCTATTGTTAATATGGATATATAAATAGAAGGTAGATAAAAAAGGAGGAGTAAATTGACAAAAGAAGATACAAAAAAATAAAGATAACGCAGCTAGAGTAAGAAATCCTAGGTCTAATTAAGATCAGAGGATAGAGAAAAGCAGGTAGAAAGGTTGACATATGCTTGAATTGCTTGAATTGTGGAGAGAGAATAACTCAAAGGATTTGAGTGAGAAATGGAGAATCTCAGCAGCTTCTTAGGGAATATAGAGGTCATCAGAAAGAACATGTTCAGGTTGCTCTGCCGGCTTGAAAGCACCTTGTTCCTTCCAAAATCATGTTGCTAAGAAACAGTACCTAGCAAATCTGGGAGTAAAATAGGATAAAGATAAAAAAGAAAAGCTGAGTTTATCTCTATTACAAAGATATACATTAAAGCTACCACACTCTGCTTGTAATGTATTAACTTAACAGTACATGGGGGTGGTGGACGTTTACCAGCTTTTTGGAGAAGTCTCACGCTGGTTTCTTTTATTCTTACCCAGCTTGAGTATCTGGGATCTTCCCCCTCTACCTCATCATAGTCCGGTTTCAGGAGCTAATGCAGTGTTCTGGCCTATTGAAAGGGAGGAGAGATTGTTATATTAGGTAATAATTTAACAGTTACAACAAACAATTCAAAAACATTATAGGGGTTTAACTCCATACATTTCATCTGTCATTCACAAAATCCATTCCTAATGCTCCTGATCAGATGGTATATTAGTCAGCTTTGCCACATCCATAAACAACCCCCAAATTTTAGTGGCTTACAACAGCAGACCATATTATATACTAGTGGCCGAAGATGCTGTGTCTCTGCTTAATTTCACTTGGCTCTGTTCCCTGTGTCTTATTCCTGGACCCAGGTTAAAGAATAAATCTCTGTGTGGGATGTACCATTTTCATGGCAGGAGGCAAAAGCAATCTCCCAAGGTTTCCTAAAGCTTCTGGAAGGTGGTAGCACATATCATGTATGCTCACCTTCCTTTACCTCAAGTACATCATACACCTGAGTTTAACATCAATAGATGGGAGTCTTACAGAGAAGTGAATGTATTTGTGAACACTAATATAACTTGTGAATGAATAGTCATTTTCTTGGGAAATATTTTTCAAGATGAAGACCTTTCCTTCCTCTTGGGGTAACACCATTGTCTAGGGTATCTCCGAGATGGAGAGAAAAGTGGCTTGCAGAAAATGGTTAGAAAGCTATTAAAAGGTGTGTGTATGAGGGAAGGGAGATTTCTAATCAAAAAGCAGTTTCGAAAAAAGAAATCAAGAAAGGGAGCAGGGGGCTGGCCGAGTGTCGTGGTGGTTAAGCGCTGGCTTGGGAAGCCAGCAGTTCCGGTTCTGGTCCCACATATGAGGGCCAGTGACACTGCCCTCAAAAAAAAAGAAAGGGAGCAGGTGCTCAAAGGCGTGGCTTAGTAATTGCGGACTGTGACCATGGTGCCCTGTGGACTGGGTGATTCAGGGCACTCCGAGGACTTTCCCTGAAAATAAGACAGGGAAGAGGCACCAACAGTTTGCCTTTCTGTCCCAGGAAGTTCCCTGGCTGCCCAAGGCAGGAACAGAAGACAGAACCCTTTTCCCTCTGTCCCAGGGCAATGGTGAGGAACACTTTAACTGTGTCGCTGAAGCCCTGCCTTCTGTTTCCTGCCACTGCCTGGGCAGGCACAATGATTTCCTTCACTCTGTAATTATAAGGAGCTCTGCTCTTAAATGAACTTTTATGTTTATATTTACTACGTGGCCTGAGTGCCACAAGGGAAGTACGAGAGTAAGGAAATGCAATGAGCCAGGGGATTACATTTGCTGAAGGAAGAACTTCCTTTTTATCCTTGGGTAGAAAAGTCAGACTGAGAGCCAGCAAGGAGCAGAATGCACAGTGGGGAACCATCAGTGTTTAGAGGTTACTCCTGCCCTCGCCTGGAGTATTACAGTCTAATTCATCACTTGGATAAATAAGAAGGCTGTACAGCCAGATGAAGATTCAAATATGCAATAGGACCTGGTGGAAATTCTTTGCTTACCAGCATCTCAGCTTTATGCATCCCCCAGTTCCCATCAAACTTCCAGTCTCCCATGACTACACTCCAGATTCATTATTTGTCTATTTATTTGTTTAATAACCTGACTTCAACGTCCCAGCTTTAAACGGAGAGCCCAAAGCTGTTTAAATTGCCCCATTATTCTAGTGAAATCCCAGAGCTTTCAGAAACCATGGGGAAGGCGGCATGCACTAGGACCTGGCACTTTAGTTGAAATTACATGTGCACATCAATGGAAAAAAGAATACCACAATGACTAAAAGCATTGCTCATTATGTCCCCTCATTCGTTATACATTTTCTCCCCAAATGTTGCTCTGATGATTCCTTGGCTATTTAAATGTCATTACGATTCTATCCACAAGTGAGTTTTTGACATTCTGAATGATCAGCTTGCTTACATGCCCAAAATGGGAGGGGAGATGTCAAGAAGGGGCTCCTGAGAGTGACAGAGAACATGGGAAGACATGGTATGTGAGACCATTTGAGTTATTTGTGTGAGAGTTTTAGAAGCAGCAGCTGTATCTCTACTGCAAGGAATAAACTCCCAAATCTCAGTGACTTCATACAATGACATATAAAATCCAAATGGCTGCCAGAGAGGGGAGTGTTGTGTTTGGTAGGCCACCTTATATGAGTAAATCATATAAGGACCCAGACCCTATCTATTTTGGGGTCCTGCCTCCTCTAGAGGCTCAGATTCCTCGCAATTTAGGCTGTGAGTGTGGAAAGAGACAGCAGAGGATTGTGAGTTGGGCCTGGAAAATGGCATCAATCACTTCCGCCCAGTGGCTAGAACTTGTCACATTATTCCATCTAACTGAAGATGGGGAAAGGTTGGGTAACGCAATCTAGTTGGATGCCCAGAAAGAATACGGCAGGGATTTAGTGAACAACTAGATGGTTTTTGTAGCAGACTAGTCCTAACATGAAGAAGGCAGTAAAAGTCTCCTTACTCTGGATCCTGAGTGTTCACAAATTATTGCTGAACACTTTATTTCCTCCATCTTTCTGGGTGATGTTCTCGCCCAAGAAGCCTCTGCAATGCTCAGAAACCCTGGGGGCCAGGCTTTGCTGCCACTCACCCAACCACCACCCCCATCCCATCTGGTAAAGATATTGCTGGTGACAGTGAAGTATTGTTTTGGATGGGTAGGGTGTAGGTAATGGGTTCTAAAATATTGTTTGGAACACTGAACTTTTTATTTTACTGCTGTCCACTTTCTCACTCCCTCCACATCCATAGTATGCTAGAGCTAATTTCTTCCTGTCTTTTTTGTCTATGCCCTGAGCTTATTTAAAACACCCTCAGGGGTTCCCGACACTCATCCTATGGTCAAAATAACATCTGAGGGCCAGTGACACTGCCCTCAAAAAAACAAAACAAAACAAAAAAACAGCATGCCAACTTGAGGATATGAAATAGGCTTAAAAATAGTATTCTTGTCCCCACCCATAACTTTCAAGAGAATAGGTATAGGGATATTCTCGGAAGAGATAAAATTGGTGCCTATTCCCTGCCCCCAGCTTCCCCTTCATATTTAATTACTTCCTTCCTCTCACTGTTTTCCAGACTATCTGAGTTGTATCAGTCCCAGGCATATGAGGATGTGAGTACCACCGGATGGCTATTGTCAGTCAGGAAATAACTACCGTTCAAATACTGTTTGCTAATGATCATATTTGACATAATAAAATGGGTGTGAATATTAAGTTTGAACCATCTCAGCACCATCTCAGATTAAAACAAAAACCAGGCATGAGAACTGACAGCTTTGCATAAACCACTTTCTTGTTATTTTCTGTGATTCTGACATATTCACATTTCACTAAATGAGAGTGAACACTACTTCCACCCACTCACCAGGCGTTCACTTTATATATATAGCTATAGATATTCAATGCAAAACAAAGCAAAAAGGGATTCACATAACACAGAATTTGTGGCTGGATTTTGAGGAGAGCAAGGGATAAAATTTTCATATTTAATTTTTGTCCTGTCTTGATTTTACAAAATGCTTTTTTAAGGCACTACACATCCTTATACTTCAGTCTTGTTTCTACTTTCATTCCCTCATGCAGTCAATATTTATTGTGTATACCCTGGATCCCTGGGACTATGCTAAGTTCTGGAAATATAAAGTAGAATGTTATAGTTCTTGCATAAGGAGCTCAAAGTCTCATGGCTGCTATTATAGAAATAAATCAT
This sequence comes from Aselliscus stoliczkanus, assembly GCA_033961575.1. Taxonomy (NCBI): domain Eukaryota; kingdom Metazoa; phylum Chordata; class Mammalia; order Chiroptera; family Hipposideridae; genus Aselliscus; species Aselliscus stoliczkanus. The sequence continues at coordinate 69,559,074 of CM066729.1, forward strand.
TGTGATTGTTATATCTGGGAAAGGAGGGAAGATGAGAAAAGGCTTCATAGTCCTGGATGGTTCTTCAAGGATAAGGTATTGTCCAGGCAGAAGACCTTTTATATATATATATATTTATTTATTTTAATTATTTTATTGGGGAATTGGGGGAGGGAACAGTGTTGGGGAATTGGGGAAGGGACCAGCCAAGTTGTTCTTCAGTCTTCGTTGTGGAGGGCGCCAGTCGCCATCTTGTGTCCCATCGGCAGCTCATAGCCTCTAAGCTCAAGGTGCTGTGTTCAATCTTAGTTGTGGGTGGGCATAGCCACTATCCCATGTGGGAGTCGAACACAGCAGCCTTGTTGTTAAGAGCACACGCCCTATCCACTGAGCCATCAGGCGGCAGGTCAGCTCAAGGTGCTGAGTTCAATCTTAGTTGCAGGTGGGAGTAGCCCACCATTGAACAGGAAACCTTGTTACACCAACTGAGCCATCCTGCCATCTGTTGGCAGCTCAGCAACAGCTCAGCTCAGCTCGGGCGTAGCATTCACTGTCCCATATGGGAATCCAACCAGCGGCCCTGTTGCTCAGAGCTCACACTCTAAGCCAACTCTTAACCAACTGAGCCACACGGCTGGCCCAGAAGACCTTATCTTAGATACCTTTGTACTGAATGCTCACTAGGTGCTAGCCATTGCTTTGGGGACTACAAATGTGACAAGAGCTAAGACTGCAGAGATTGTTAGGGTTTAGATTTTAGAAGATCTTGCATAGATTTTGGCCTTCATGCCTGAATACTTGGTGAGTAGAGAGTCACAGGATCAGTTTCCCTGAGCTGCTTTCTTACTAACTGTCATGGTGGGAACACAAAAGGGATACATAGATTCAGAGGTTATGCCAATATTTGGCAACTCGCAGTTATTCACTCCCGGGTTCTCAACTTCATACAATGAGATATTTAAGGACCTTTTCAAATGGGCAGGGTCATTCAGTTCTATTCATGTTCTCGCCCTGAACACATTCCACATTTCATTCATGGTAAGAGAAAACATTACTCTTGGCTTAAAGTTCCATTCTCCGTTACTTTTCACTCCTTGGGTATTGAGAAGTCCCTGAAATCAAAGCCCTTGGAGTTCAATTTGAGGGGTCTGGGAGATACAATCTTCAGAAAAGAGGTAAGATGTACTAGTGTGTGCCTTGGATCCCCTGTAGGCATCTACACACAGAATGTGAACAGGAAAATCATGGAAGCCCTCAAGTTTGCAGGCTTCCAAGCATGTTGGCCTAGCGTTTAAACCAGTTATACTTGGTTCTAGTTCACAGTGAGACTCCCTGCTGGCTTTAAAATTCTGGCCCAAGAGTCAGCCCATTCTGGCCTCAGTAAGGTTATTCTTCAGGATACATATGGTTTCCATGGAACAATTGGAATACAGCAGTTAGTCCCTTATGACTCACTAAAAAATGCTCACTTCCCTCTCTCTGCCATGCCATTCCACTGAGAGACCCCAGTAGTCCTGGGAGAAATTTAAGCCCAAAATGACAGCCTAGCCTGGACTTCTTATGAAGCTGTCTAGGAAAGCTCATGCTCTGCCATTACCTCACCTCCCCCAGAGATATTGGGCCTAGAGTACCTTCCTTATTGCAGTTCTACTGTGAGTGTTGTGGACCATGCCAGTGAAGAGAGGCTGCACCAGTTCCCTTCCTCGTGGGATATTGGGGTCCCCTTGCCTCAGCAGCTGTTGGGTAGCCTGGAGCCAAGTACACCAGCTGCTGACTCCCAGGAAGTCCAGAGTTCCAGGTATTGTTGTAGTGTCTGTCCACACCAGCTGTTGTGGATGGGTGGGTGGGGCAAAACTTTCTATAGGAAGTAGCCACACTTTCCTCTCCCCCACCTCCTCGCCAGTGTTTACGTTCATTAGATTTGGGGAGAGTACTCAGTTTTGGGCAGACTAGTTTAAAATGTAAAGTCCACTGAGAAGCTCCAGCCCACATCAATCTCAGGTGAACCTAATTAACACCTCCTATGTTTAAAGCTCCCTTAGCTAGTAGTCCCTGAACCAAGCCTCGTGCAGCATCAGTGCAAAAGCAGAGTCCCTCTCACTACCCTCACAGGCTTTCAGAAGGGTGGCTTTCCAAGCTCTTAGTTTCTCATCTTGTCCAAAGACTTGCTCAATGATGCTTAAGAGCAAAATTAAGAGCAAAGATTGAAATGTTAATTGGCTTGGAAATGCAGATAACCTCAACATAGGGTGGGGCAGAAGCCTCTGAGATCCTACTGGCCTCCAGCACTTCTTGGGCATTGCATCACAGGTGGGGTTCAAAAATATTTTTATGACTGAGTTTTAAGTGAGATTAGTGGGTATATTCAAACCCATGTTTTTAACTGAGTCTTGGGCAATCTCTGATTCACTCCTGGTATACTAACAAGTACTAAATGCCTTTGACATTGTAGCTGACTGTTTAGTGATCAACTGAGTGGAATGTTATGGGAAGGAACAAGAAATCCTACTGGCTAATATAAGAATACAGACAGGGAATGCTTATCTTCCCATCTGCTGCCTCTGGCACTCATAGTCACACTGGCATTCAGGATATGGCAGGCAGTTCAAGAGCTGGTGGGAAATGGAAGCTATAGAAAAGGACAAAAAGGAAAGGAAGGTAGTTTTCCTAAACAACCATGACATGTGCAACTGATGACTACTCCACCAAATAAATATATATTTGTGTTCACCAAGTTCTTCCCTCCATCCCAGAATCAGAGGAGGCAAGTGTATAGAAATTATAGAATGACTTTTTTTAAAATCCCTGCTTCAAGGTGTTAATAATTCAGAATATTTGAGGTCTAATCTCAGAACAACCTACTAGGAGATCAAGAAAATCACACTTTTTTTTTTTTTTTTTTTTTTTTTTAGAGGGCAGTATCACTGGCCCTCATATGTGGCATCTGAACCGGGGCCACTGGCATCCCAAGCCAGCTCTTAACCACCATGCCACTCGGCTGGCCCAAGAAAATCTATTTTTAATGCATACAGATTTACTATTCTCGTCTTGTTTTAATTTTCTGTTAAGAATTTAAAAACCCAAAATAATAAAATACAAAATACCAGACTGTTTGAATTAATACCAGGCTCCTGAAAATCTTACTACAGGCTATACTACATAGCTGGTTTTTCTATAATAATTATTTGAGCTTGTACAATTTCATACTACAAGGAAAGGAAAATGCTAGTGGACTGATGACAGAGTATTAAGTATGAGCATTAAATTTGGAGCCAGGTGACTTTTGCTGAATCTCAGTACTGCCACTTTCTTTGTGATTATTACCTCTCTGGGTCTGAATTTTCTTGTCCCATTTTATATTTAAAGAGATGGACTAGCTAACTTTTAATATTCTTTACATATCTAAGATTACATACATACTAATATGTGTATTTTGAAGGATAATTTCTTGATACAAAGTGCTAAAGAGTTGGAACGTGTAGGAAAAATAGATTCACAAAGGGGTTATTTATTAAACAAAGTAGACAGGAAGACATTGCTATGACTGGAAATTTACACTGCAAAGACTTAGTAATTGTATAATGCAGAACTAAGTGTAACTTATTTGGTTTTACTTTCACCGTTCAGATTCCCTTGCACAAAAGCAAAACAGTCATGTCATGTTTATTACAATAGAATATGTCATACTGCAGGAGACAACACAAGACAATGGTATCTGAAGATACAAAAGGGGAAGAGAGCTTGCGCCCCAGTGTCAAATTCTATGGAGGAGAAATTAACATAGCACAAAGTAGTGAAATAGAAACTTACTCCAAGAATTAGAGAACTTTCTTTATGGCAGGGTGAATTGGAAAAGGGGAGGAGAAGGAAGGAATGAGAATCAGTTTCATCTTAATTAATTAGAAAAAGAGAGTAAAAAGATCTGAAAATTCTGATCTCAAAATCTGTGACTAAAGGAACCATCCTTCTTGCCCCATCACCAATACCATTATCATTTCATAGCCTCATTGGTAATTATTGCTACAATATGGTACTTCAAAACTTAGATTCAACTTGTAATCCACAAAAATAGAAATTTTCAACTGAAATCTCCTTTTTTGCCCACTTCTTGTTCTATAGTAGGCATATTTTCCTAGATGTTCTTGTCACATCAACCAAAAAAGACTGCATCTGAGAGTCTAGTGTTATTCTTAATAATGCATAATATCTGATTTAACATACTGAAATAAGTATTGTATCTCAAGGAATGTCTTATATAAGAGACGTCACAAAAACACCTAAATTATGAGAAAGCCGAGTTGTCAAAATGGATATTTTACAGATTTACATTCTTAAATGTGTATAGAACTTTTCTCCATATAACAATCTATGGGATAGATTAGGTGGCTTCCTCTGAAAAAAATAGATTGTTTAATGAAATATTTGGCAGTTGATAACATACTCTCTCGAGTCATCATTTTAGTAATTTCTTCTACTGATTTAAATCGTTTTAGTTAAATCTCACATGTTTATATCTCACTTCCCACATCTAAGCTCATTGACAGTAAAAACTACCTTTTATACTTACTTGTATTGCAAGAGTCCTAGCATAGTAGGGATTCAATTACCAGATGAGTGCATGGATTGGCTGACCTATAATTTATCTAACACAGAAATTTGGATTTTATTACTCTGGTTATTCCTTAATTTGATGTGCTCATTTATAATTAGGTCTGAATATCAAATTCCTGTGACTATTTTAATCAACAGGTGAGAATCATTTCTAATGCACATTTCCTATTTGTATGTCAACAGCAATTGCAAAAGCCTTGAAAACACTGTATCTGTAATCTGCTTTATCAAAATGTTTACCAAACCTACTTTTGCAGACATTGTTAAAATAAACCTAAATCCATGTGTGTAAATTAATAGGTTATAAATGAAACATCAAAATTAACTATTTCACTAAAATACAGATCATTTATTTGATCCCAAGCCCAGCGTATTATAATATAAATGATAAACAAGGTAGTTTTTTTAATTTTTAATGTAGATCAGTAATTTTAAAAAGTTTTTGAGAGCAGTGGGAACTTAAAATAAAATTTTTACAAATACCTCAAATAAAATTGAGGAATACATGTTATTTATGTAAAATTATGTAATGTAATGTAATGTAAAATCATATCAGATTTACAACAACTTATAAATTCCATTAAAGAGAACAAGGCTTTTTATGAACACAAAATTTGTAAACTAGTAACTATACAATTTTAGTCTCAATAATAGACTTTATGTTTATATTTTGTTTATTACATGGTAGTAGAAAAAAATAAGACTCACAAGGCTAAGATGTAACAAAGAACAATACATTTGGGGTTCTTTTAACATTGCTTCTTTTTTATCAGGATATTTCTCAATTAAATCCATCCAGAAGCTTAAAAGTAGATGAATGGAAGATCATTTACACAGAAGTATAAACACTAAAATTATCCAAACAACAGAATTGTCCTAAAATGATTTGAATGATCATTCTTAATAATCATGATATTGTATCAATTTGAAAAACCATTTGCTATAATGTGTGGCACATATTGACAATGTGAGCCTGCAACTGACTTATCAATGAGCAGGACCCAATCAAATATAATTGAATTGGTCAGCCCAAACCAGCAATGGTTGAATCAAAAATTACTATCTCATAGGGAGTGAAAATCACTTGCATTGTATGGAACAAAGTTATTTACTGCTGGGGAGGAGATAGTCCTATTGTGTACCTAAAAGGTAAACACAATAAGAAAACTAGAGGAAGAACAAGCATATGACATCCCCTGAGCTATGCTAAAGGGCTTTTACATCATTTTCTCCTCTGGTTTCTGCTGAGTATAGAGTATAACCGATGTAAATGGTTTGGGGGCACTCCAATATATAGACCAAGGATTTCTCAACAAGTAGAGATTCCATTAAAAACTTATTGCAAGGTATTTTTTTTTGAATGATTAAAGAATGGAATGGGCACAAATTCTAATTTTGGGGAGAATTGATAGGCAGGAGAATTTATCATAATCCCATTATCAATTGTTTAAAATTTAAGGTCTTGTATAAAGTTTTCTGTTTTCAAAAAATCCCACATGGTTGTGATGGATATGAAAATTCAACAGTTGCTTCATATGTTTTCTAACCAATTTATATAATTATATTAAATAACAGGTTTTCTAAAGCACATATGCTTTTTAAAACTCTATTCTTATTAAACCTTATATCTCATATAATCTCGAGTTAAAAAGTTATTAGCCCCAACACCCATTTGTAATAAAAACTCTCAGTAAACTAGGAATAAAGGGGAACTTCCTTAACTTACAAAGAATATCTATAAAAAGAAAAAAAAAACAAAAAACCCAACAGATAACATCATATTTAATGATGATAAACTCAAAGCTTTCCCACTAATATCAAAAACAAGTCAAGGATGTCCGCTCACCACTGCTTTTCAAAATTGTACTAGAAGTCCCAGCTAATGCAACAAAACAACAAAAGAAAATGACAGGTATACAGATTGGGAAGGAAGAAATAAAACTCTCTTTGTTCACAGATGACATTTGTGAATACTCTAAAGAATTAAAAACAAAAACAAACAAACAAAACCCTCCTGGAACTAATAAGCAATTAAAGCAAGGTTGCAGAATACAAAGCTAATATACAAAAGTCAACTGTTTTCCATATACCAGTAATGAACAAAGGGAATTTTAAATGAAAAAAAACAAAAACCTAAAAACAATACCATTTATATTAGTACCTCTCTACAAAATGAAATACTTAAGTATAAATCTAACAAAATATATAGAAGATCTATATGAGGAAAACCAGAAAACTTCATATGAACAAAATCAAAGAAGAACTAAATAGATGGAGAGATATTCACGTCCATGTTCATGAACACTCATTGTCTGGGGGGTTTCTTTTTGTTTGTTTGTTTGTTTGTTTGTTTGTTTGTTTGTTTGTTTGAGGGCAGTGTCACAGGCCCTCATATGTGGGACCGAACCTGAACTGCTGGCTTCCCAAGCCAGCGCTTAACCATCGCGCCCCTCGGCCGGCCTGAACACTCAGTATTGTCAAGATGCCATTTCTTCCAAATTTGTTTATAGATTCAATGCAATCTCAAACAAAATCTCAGCAAGTAATTGTGTGGCTATTCATAAACTGAATCTAAAGTTTATAAAGAGATGCAAAAGACCCAGAAGAGCCAACAAAATATTGAAAGAGAAAAACAAAGTTAGAGGGACAACACTACTTAATTTCAAGATGTACTAAAAAGTTGTAGTAATCAAGTCTATGTGGTATTGATGAAAAACAGACAGATAGATCAATGGAACAGAATAGAGAGCCTAGAAATAGACCCACGTAAGCCAACTGACGTTTGACAAAGAAGAATGGTAATGCAATACAGAAAGGTCGTCTTTTCAACAAATGATGCTGAAACAATTGGCCATCCACAAGCAAAAAAAAAAAAAATTGAATCTAAACACAGACAATACACCCTTCATAAAAATCAACTCAAAATAGATCATAGGCCTAAGTATAAACTACAAAGCTATAAAACTACCAGAAGATAAAATCAGAAAAAAAATCTAGATAACCTTGGATTTGGCAAGGACTTTTTAGATACAAAACAAAAGTACAATCTATGAAAGAAATAATTGATACGCTAGACCTCATTAAAATGAAAAATTTCTGCTTTATGAAGGACATAGTAAAGAGAATGAGAAGATAAGCCACAGACTTGGAGGAAATATCTGCAAAGGACATATCTGATAAAGGACTGTTATCTAAAATATGCAAAGAATTCTTAAACATCAATGATAAGAAAACAAACAGTTCAATTAAAAAATGGGCAAAGATCTTAACAGACACCTAACCAGAGAAGATATACAAATGGCGCATATATAAGCATGTAAAAAGATGCTCCACATGATATGTCATTAGGGAAATGCATATTAAAACGAGATACCACTATCTGCCTATTAGAATGGCCAAAATCCAGAATACTGATAACTCCAAATGTAGATGATATAGAACAACAAGAACTCTCATTCATTGCTGGTGGGAATGCAAAATGGTACAGCCCCTTTGGAAGACAGTTTGGTGGTTTCTTACAAAACTACATATACTCTTACTATATGATTGAGCAATCTCACTCCTTGATAACTAGCCAAAGTAGTCGAGAACTTATTTCCACACAAAAACCTGCACACAGATGTTTACGGCAGTTTTACTCAAAACTGTCAAACTTGGAAGCAAGCAATATGTCCTTCAGTAGTAGACTGGATAAACAAACTGTGGCATATCCAGACAATAGAATATTATTCAGTGCTAAAAACAAATGAGTTATCAAGCCATGCAAAGACATAGAAGAGATTTAAATGCACATTACTAAGTGAAAGAAAGCAATCTGAAAAGGCTACATACTGTATGATGCCAACTACATGACATTCTGAAAAAGGCAAAACCATAGAGACAGTAAAAAGAACAGGGGTTGTCAAAAATTAGGTGGAAGGGAGGTATGATTGGGCACAGAAATTTTAGAACAGTGAAACTACTCTGTATTATATACTATAATGGTAGATACATATAAATTTATCCAAGCTCAAAGAATGTACAATACCAAAAGTGAATCTTAATGTAAACTATGAATTCTGGGTGATAATTACAATGTCAATGTAGGTTTATCAATTGTAACAAATATACTAATCTGGTTGGGGACATCAATAATGAGGAAGGCTACCCATCTGTACCTTCTGCTCAATACTGTTGTGCACCTCAAATTTGTCCAAAAAAATAAAGTCTTATTTAAAAATAGTTCTTATCCCCTTAAAAAAATAGTCAACAGATACGGCTCCTGGCTCCTCTGGAGTTGGGGATGGTAGAAGTGTGTGTGTGTGTGTGTGTGTGTGTGTGTGCAGTGTGGTGGTATAGAAAAGGTGTTATTTTATTGATACCCTTGTAGCCTGCCCTTGGTTTCATCTGGCTGTGATAATTTAGTGCTGTCTCCTCTCATCAGGTACTTTGTGGATTGCTCAGACACCTATCTTCTTAATTGCTGGGAATCTCCACTCAAAGTTTACTTTATAGTACAAATGCATCTCCCTAAGCTGGTTACTTTATTCCTTCATTAGCCCTAGGCCTGTTGACTCAGGTCTCCTAGCTCTTCCAGACAATTCTCTCGAGCTACACCTAAGACAACCCCAAGCAAGTTCCTCTTAAAAGTCCACACCAGGTCTGTGGGAAACATTTGCAGATCTGGACATGCAGACTGTCTCTGCCTCTCTTTCTTCTACTTATGAAAACAAGCAGCTCCAGACATAGCCTTTTGCTCAACCCTCAAGAGTGTCAGACATAAGCTCCTCAAACTATAGAAAGGTTACTTATGGTCTGTGATTGATCCCATGGAAGTTCCACATGCCTATAAAGTAAGGACAAAGCACCCTCTCTACCCTTCACTTCGGGTCAGAATGAAGGTCATAAATTCACATGATTTGATTCAAACATCTCTCTAGGGAAAACATTTCTCAAAATCCCAACTTCCCTTCTCCAGGCCTCTGTGTCCTCTTTTATAAGATAAAGGTATGTGGTTAGCTAGATGACATAAAACCAGTATTTTCAAGCCTCCTTTGCAAATCCTGCAAAGATGGTTCATCACCACACTTTGGACTATGAATTTAGCATATGCTACATTTCTTTGGTTCCTGATCTTTTGGGGACTTGGTCTAAACAATGAGCTTAAAAAAATTATTTGAACATCTTGCTATATAGAAAGGTCTTTTCTCTAGTGATTTTCAAATCTACAAATAACACATAGCATTTTGCATATTCATGCGTTTGTGCACACGAGTGACTCCTACCCCAGGAGTAGATGATACACCACACAGATGTGCTGGAGAATTGCATGGCCCTCAAATGAGCTCTGTAGACATGCACTGCAGAGACCTGCAGGTGTGAATTTTGTTTTAAAGAAGTAGAATTTTCTTAATCTATGACATGTTACACTAAGCTTATATAAAGAGCAATGACAGGAAAGACAATATTCTGAGGATTACACAAAACCCAGCTCACCTGACAAAATAAAAAATATATTAATGTATGTAACATGAGTGAGTATATTATTATTTACTATAAGATTGCAGGTTTAGAGTTAACACATTTTAAAAATGAAATTAAAATCAGACATTTGTATAATAAGGTACAGAAGAGAGAAGACAATGGCATTTTGTTATTTTTATTTAACTATTAACTTTGAAGACTGCTTAGCTATTTTGTGCATTTCTATTATCAGCATAAATAAATAATATTTACTAAATAAGTACGATAAAGATCCTATAGTCTTTAAAAGTTGAGGTCTCTAATGTGTGAATAAATTAATAGCCAGATATCAACATAAAAATAGAACACTCTCCATTTTTTTGAGTTGTGATTTGCCTATTTTAAAGTGTGCCAATCCCCACAATTTCCTCTAAGTTCCATGAAATACAGAAATATTTACAAGGGCTCAAAATGGTGGGCAGATGAAACATGGCTGAACCATTCTAAAGATGCTTCATTAAAGGAAGAGAAACAGAGGTGGAAAAACCTTAGGAAAAGCCTTCCTTCCAAACATCTATCCTAGACTCAGACTATCAATTAATATTTCACTTAGATTAAAAAAGTAGAAATCCAGGAACTGTTAAATCTTATTTTTAAAAATAATTTCATATGAATTAATTTAATTGAATAACTACATAAATGAATTGAACTGTGTTCTGAATCTGGGCATTAGCTATAATGAACTCTGAAAGGGAGGGGTCATTTGGAGTTTTGGGCATCAGCAAAGGATGGCAGAGGACCTGGGAGGGATAACCCAATGGGGACCCTGTAAGAGCTGAAAATTATGCAAGGACTTTGGGAAAATGGAGAGGAATTAGCAAATGAGGTAGAAGAGATGCACAAATATTTCTACCTTTTGAAAAAAATTAAGATAAAGAAGCTTCTTAAAGTTGCTTGACATATACTCTAACTTCCCAATGACCCCCAGATACCAGGACTTAAGTAGAAGATTGGGATTTCAGCCTCTCCTTCTCTCATCCCTTCAACAGCCTAGAGTCTGTTCCTCCAGTTACTCAGTCTTCTCCTCTGCCAGGGGTAAGAGCAAGGGGAGAAAGGAGAGGTGTTGAGATGAATGTATGCCTACCAGAGGTTAGACACCCATCCTCTCTCGACCTCACCCTCCCTCAGCAACTGCTCTCACTCATTAGTCTGGTTCATTGTTATGTTTCCAGACTTCACTATATCTTGCTAAAAGAATTCCCCAAAGGGCTCCTATATCTTTCCCCTTTCCAAGATGTTATTCACCTACCCTACTGGATTAGAATGAGAGGAGAAAACAATTTATTCAAAATGATTGATCAACAGGCACATGTTGTTGTTACATTCCTTGATCAAATTTAGCAGCCATTTATCCTTTCAGCTTAGAAGCTCACATTCAAGTCTTCTTCCTGCTAGGGGAGATAAAAGACTAACCTTGAACAAGGTTTGCAGTCATCATGAGACTAGAATTGTGGTGGATTTTTGGCTATTGTGGAGGGTTTGTGGCATTCGCTTCCTTGTGACATTAGCTTCCTTCAGGGCTGATTATAGCCTCCCTGCCCCCTGCCAACATACACACATAAACCACAACTTTTGCTCAAGCTTTCATCTATTCAATCATATAAGTAGCCTTGGAAATAAATTAATATGCTGATTTAGTAGGGGTATAGATGAAATCAACTATGAAATAATGTTTGTAAATCTACAGATAGATGTGCAAATGTGTGTCTGGATGTGTATGTGATGGTGATGATGGGGGTGGTATTTGTATATGTTTGTTGCTTTGTTTTATTTAACATGGGAATATTAAGGGCACGAAGGAAAAGAAATTTGACTCCTGGGAAAGAAAGTAACCTTGCATAATATGACTGAGGCAAATGCTAATTTGATAGGCCAAATAGATTTTTCCAGGTTTAATGATTTTCAAAGACCATATAAAAGGCTGGTGCAGCATTTTTGTCATGTGAGCTCCTTCAGAAGCCCTGAATTCAAACAGATAATGCAGGATAAGCTTATTGAAGGAGAGAGGCTCAATTCCAGATTTCCACCTTAAAAGAATAGAAATAGCAGGAGGTATATTATTGATTGCCAGATATATTATTTATTAGGAAGAGCTTAAACAAAATCAGAAAGCTAGTGAGGTGGGTAGGGGATGAGAAAGAGAAGGGCCTGACTTGTTTTGAGTATCTATAGTGTTCTAATTACTGCATCGGCTTTTTGCATGGATGATATCCTTTATCTTGGAAATACTAGACTGACTGATAAAGAGCATGAATGATTCCATAAACTATGTACCAGCAATAACAGTCTAGATGTGACATTAGCCATGAAAGCCTTTATGACTCTAACATTTAACATCCAGGGCAGATCCTGTGTGGCTAATTAACAACTGAGGTCATTCTGACATTGAGGGGGCAAGTGCATTCTCTCAGCTCATCAGGATTATCCTAGGTCATATATGCTCTCTCACACCACGCATTAAATCTTTGCAAGAACACTTAATTTCCACCTCTGAAACCTTTACATTATTTAAGTTCAACGCAGTAATAATGCTTCTCTCAAAGACAGTCAATCTTACATCTACTTCAATCTTACTCCTACACTTTCTACTACTTGGGTGCAATTTCTACTGTCATTTTGTTATGTGATATTAGATATTAGATTAAGATTTTAATCACACTGAGTGAAAGTCTGACTGAAAAAAGCTTACATTAGGACATTGTATATAGTGGAGTATTCTCAGTGGCATGGAAAATGGCTAGCTCTTATGGAAGCTGAGTATAGCGAAAAGAAAAAAAAAGGTGGGTGCAGGAAGTATATTCAGATGATTTAAATCAAGGGAAAGTCTTTCACCTGATAAACTAAGGTTCTTTTCCCAATATAAAAGTATGAAATAATGTACTATTTCAATTGAGTTGCAAATTGTATTTCAACTTGATGCACTGATAGATGGGAAAAGAAATGTGAAGAATTATGGGAATAAGGCAAAATTTCCCTTTAATCTCTTAATGGCAATGTGGTCCTTTATTTTTTTTTTAATGTCAGTTCATGCAAAATATTTTTTAAAAATTGGAAAATAAAAATTAGATTTGGAGATGCAGGTAAGACTAATCATAGCACTAGTAAAAATAGAACTAGTAAATAGAAAGAGATGTATATATTGGAAAGGTGGGAACAAAGTCCAACATTGCAAAGCACAAAGTCAAAGTGGGAGTGAGAGAGGATAAATGTAATCATCCTAATGATTTTAATTTGGTGGCTATGCCAGGGAGGTTTTCATTTTATTATTATATTGAATTGTTTTACATATATATATATATATATATATATATATATATATATATATATATATATATATCTTAGGCTTTAGAGAAGAAAATGGGTGGAGAGTTAAAAAAAATTATCTCTGAAATATGGCATCTTAGAGTCAGGAGGCATCTGGGAGACATTAGTCTTCTAAGGCATGATACTGCAATGCTGGCATTTCTTCCCAGGAGCTCTGATAAATGGCCATCTCCCACCTGGGCACTTTCAGAGACAGTCACATGGTTGTAGTTATTAGAAAGGTCCTCCCCAAACTGAGTTACAATTTTTCTTCTTCTTACTTCCCACTATTAATCTTCATTCTGTCTTCTGGAGCTACACAGAATAATCACAATCCTTCTTTTCCCAGGGAACAACCCAAACAACCTGGAGAGAGAAGTCAGGGCAAGATAGCAATGTGATGGGACTGTTAGTTATGAGAAGGCAATTTTTCAGGTACATCTAACTTTGAAAGGGAGAAGTGGGAAAGTTGCTTTAAATGTAAGGAGAGGAAACTGAAGACTGAGAAAATTCTCAAGAGAAGAGAAACTATAGTAAAACATAGAAACAAATTGGTACACTTATAAATATAACTTAGAAGAAAGAAGGCTGTTGATAACATGAAAGATGTAGAAAAAAGAAAACTGTAATTATAATCCAATTGGAGAGACAGGAAAATATGTGATAAGCATAATGAATATAATGCATGCTAAGATGAAATACATCATTGATATTAAATCATGATTTTTATGGTAAGTATTCTGATTTTAAGTTTGGAGTACAAGAAAATATTCTGAACTGTGTTCAAACTTCATTCTGTATGAGAAAGCAAATGAGAAGAAATTAGGCATTGTTAGCATCTCCAGGAGAAGAATAAACCAATGTGGTGGACAGACACTAGGGTGACCTCTATGATTTCCACCTTATGGTATTTATGCCTTTTTGTAGTCCCCTGTTTTTTAGTGTAACTGTGACCAATGACTTGCTTCTAATCAATAGAATACAGCAAATGTAACTGATGGACATGATCATATTACATTAGATTGTTATGCCTACCTTACTAAAAGACTAACTTTACCTTGGTGACTTTGAAGAAACAAGTTGTCATGTTGTGAACTGTGTATGAAGAAGGCTATACAGCTAGAAGGTAGGAGTAGCTTCTGGTTAACAGCCAGCCAGGGACTGAGACCTTCAGTCCAGCAGCTCACAAGCAACCAAATTCTGCCAACAATTACATGTGCAAGGAAGTGGATCTTTCCCTAGTTGAGTCTCAGATGAGACCATGGTGCAGCTGATACTTTGCTGTTTTGCAGAGAATCAACTGAGTTATGCCTGGATTCCTGACCCACAGAGTCTGTGAAATAAGAAACATGTTGATTTTAGCTGCTCAACTTTTTTGTAATATTGTCACATAACAATGAATAAATAATACAGCCAGCTCAATTATTTTCAGGTGAAAGAGCCAAAGGAAGAGTAAATAACTATTGGCAACTAGATTATGACTTTCTCAAAGAGACAGTTTTACCCTGCACTACACTGATCTAGACTTTTACAGGAGTTTTTATGGGTCTTAACTATTGAAGCCAAGGATATGATGAATAAATGTATATCCTTGTGTTTATTTAGCATATGGAATTTATCTACTTACAATAATTCCTTTTGAGTAACAGAAATATTGTGGAATATCTTGGATAATTCTCCAACATAATAGAAATACTGATACGTAACAGAGAAGTCAAAAGCCAGACCATAGAGTGAGTGCTATTACTAAAAACAGAAGGGAGCAAGTGGGTAGGATCCAAGATGGCGGAGTAGATAAAGGCTGTACTTGCCTCCTCCTGTGAGCACATTAAAATTACAACTGAATTATAGAACAATCAACCTAGAGGGCCATCTGAAGTCTAGCTGAACAGGTTTTATAACTAAAGATATAAAACTGGAGTGACATTGAGACAGGTAGGAGGGATGGAGACATGGAATGGGTGACCCCACACTTGCGTGTGGCAGTTGAAAATCAAGAGGAATATCTCAACCATGGAGGTCCCCCCTGGGGGAACAAGGGGCCTCAGGCCCACACAGGGCTCCCAGCCTCGAGTGCCGTTCCAGGAAAAGGAGCCCTTACATCTGGCTGTGAAAAACAATAGGGATTCTGAACATCCAGGTAGCACATGGAAGGCTGTGGAAAACCTAGAAATCCTCTTGAAGGGCCCATGCACTTACTCACTCACAAGCCCTCAAGACAGTCTATTCAATAAATGGTATTGGAAAAACTGGACAAATACATGCAAAAAAATGAAACTGGACTACCTTCTTATACCATATACAAGAATAAACTCAAAATGGATTAAAGACCCAAAACTATAAACGTTTTAGGAAAAAAAAACATAGGTAGCAAACTCTCTGACATTGCTTCTAGTGATATTATTTTCTGATATATCTCCTTGGGCAAGAAAAACAAATACATAAATAAACAAGTGGGACTAATCAAACTAAAATTTTTTGCACAGTAAAGGAAACCATCAACAAAATGAAAAGACAGCCTCCTGAATGGGGGAAGATATTTGCCAATGATACACCTGATAAGCAGCTAATATCTAAAATTTATAGAAAACTCATACAACTCAACACCAAGAAAACAAACAATCTAATTAATAAATGGATCTGAATAGACATTTTTCCAAAGAGGACATACAGATGGCCAGTAGACATATGAAAAGATGCTCAATGTCACTAATCATCAGAGAAATGCAAATAAAAACCACAATGAGATATATCACCTCACATGTGTTAGAATTGCTATCATCAATAAATCAAGTGTTGGAGAGAATGTGTAAAAAAGGGAACCCTGTGCACTCTTGATGGAATTATAGACTGGTGCAGCCACTAGGAAAATGGTTTGGAGGTTCCTCAAAAAATTAAAAATAGAACTACATTATGATCCAACAATTCCACTCCTGGGTATTTATCCAAAGAAATCCAGAATACCAATTTGAAAAGATGCACCCCTATGTTCATTGCAGCACTATTTACAACAGCCAAGATATAGAATCAACCCAAGTGCCCATCAATAGATGATTGGGTAAAGGAGAGCTGGTACATATATGAGTATACAATGGAATATTACTTGGCCAAAAAAGGATTAAACCTTACCATTTGTGACAACATGGATGGAGATAGAGGGTATTATGCTAAGTGAAATGAATCACACAGAGAAAGAGAAAGACCATATGATCTCACTTATATGTGTAACAAAGAACAAAGAAAGAAACAAAACAGAAACAGACTCATAGATGCAGAGAACTAATGGTTGCCAGAGGGGATGGGGTTGGAGAGCTGGGCGAAAAAAGTGAAGGATTGAGAAGTACAAATTGATAGTTACAAAATAGTGATGGGGATATAAGGTAAAGCATAGGGTATATAGTCAATAATATTGTAATAACTATGCACAGTGCCAGGTGGGTACTAGACTAATCAGGGGAATCACTTTTTAAATTATAGAAATGTTTAAACACTATGCTGTACACCTGAAACTAATATAAAATAATATCAAATGTCAACTGTAACTGAAAAAAATAATAAGTTTTTAAAAAATAAATGAAAATAAAAGGGAGAAAATAAAATAATGAATATATTAGAATTTGGAAATTATATGACATCAATGAAAAATGTTATCATAGTTTAATTATAAAAATTTTTAAAAGATCCTAAATGTTCATTTACAATACATGTATACCTTTTATAATTAAAAATGATTGGGCCGGCTGAGTGGTGCATTGGTTAAGAGCTGGATTGGGATGCTAGCGGCCCCGGTTTAGATCCCACATATGAGGGCCAGTGACACCGCCCTCTACAGCTAAGATGGTGAACAGCTCCAAGTGGACCTGGGCTGTGTGAGTCCCAGAGACAGTGTAGGCTGCAGCCTCTGCTGCAGTGGGCTGCCATAGGCTACAGTGAGTGACTGGCAGCTAGTGTGAGCAGCCGGCAGCTGATGTGAGCTGCTAAGAGCCACTGTGAGTGGCTGCTCAGAGGCTGGCGAGCGACTGCCTCAGCCGGAAGAGCGCAATGATGATACCAACATGGGCCAGTGAAGCAATGTCCTCCACAACTAGACTGAAGAACAAAAGGACAGCAACTTGTGTGTTCCCCTTCCCTGATTCCCCTATGCTGTTCCCCTCCCCCAATTCCTCAATTTAAAAACAACAACAACCCATACATTTGAAATTACTTCAGCCCATTAAAGAACTAGTTAACTGTGAGTAACATTACTTCCTAGAATTTGCACATTAGGTATTATTCAGGTTCCTGATTTCTGATTTCTTTCTCCTTTTCTCCTGTAGTTTTCCTGTCTTTGGATTATTTCACTGAACTTCGGATTAGATCTATATGTTATTAGATTATTGTAATCCCCATGTTCAGTAGGAAAAGCTATACTCTCACTACTCCAATTAATAGTGAGATGCATTGCTGTCTCCAGTGAGGCATCACCATTTTCACAAGAGAAAAAAATGATTCAATACTCTTACTATTGGCTCTTTCTTATTAAGTTTTGAAATCCAACTGGTTGAGAAAGTTCCTGCTCTTTTTACCAAGACTTAAAGCACTGAAAAAGAAGTGGGCAGTAAAAATAAAATCTTCTCTTCCTCCATGGAGATTAGAAGCACCTTGTCTGTCACCTGTTTTCCAATAAGTTTTAAGGTAAAGAGAAAGAAGTTGAAAAGAAGTTGAGTCCCAGTGCTTCTTATCTCCATGACCATGGAAATCACAAAATAACTGGGGGAACAAAAAGGAGAGTACCATTTTATTAAAGATAATAATTTCAGGAAGTCCAAATAAAAGATAGCAAACAATCTTTAGCTTTGGTCCCATTTTTTCCTAACTTATGGAAATCACTGATACAAATTACCACTAACTCTGAGATTCAGAGGCGCAGCTGTAGCAGAACTGATTTGACGTTTAGGTGTAAACATGGAATGTCCATAGAGACACACCTTACAGATAAAAGTAAGTGGCCTTTGCTATGAATAGGGATGCAGATCTCTATGCAAATAGCATAATATAGATCATCATGTAAGCAAACATAAAACTATGTATGAGCAAACATAGTATGTACGAGCACAACTCATTTCATAACATCTGAATCAGATAGTGTGTTGTTTTTAAAAATATTTACTGAATAATCCAGATAAAATTAATTCATTTGGAAAAAAAATCTGTGTCTGTTGATAACCAAATTATTTGTTTCATAAGATGTTTTCTTCCTACTACTCTGTACTAGAACACATATGGTTAAATATTTATTTGTCCGAAGAACTTGTCAGCAACATACAACAATGGATGATCACAGTTAGCTGAAAGACAACATGTCATCTGGTCCAGTGTGCTGCTCAGTGCAGGCAAGGTTTATTTTTTTGTTAAAACAAAAAACAGTAAAATCTTACTGGTTCAAAGTATCTGGAGGAAGGAGAATGTTAATTAATACAAATTTGTAGATGATAACACATGAAATAAACTAAGTTTTATTGCTTTTAATTGTCCAGAAAAGCTCAAACTTGGGAATTGCCAAATAAAATTGCAAGCACTGGCCCTATTGAAATAAATAAATAGGAACTGAAGAATGATTTACTATTAACTATATCAAACCCCAGCACCAATAGCATTGGTTTCTCTTTACATTGCAATTATATTTGTTTATAAGCAGACTGCTTTCTCAGTTCTCATCAATAGGTAAATTATTCCTTCAGCTAGGGATTTACTCTTTACACATTACTCACCAGCTTAACCTCTTCATGAAGAAGAAAGACAAATTTTCCTAGCTGTATTCTTGTTAATAGGGCTTTGGACTTAATGATTTTTAAGATCCTTCTTCAATGCTGAGGCATTTTAGGTGAAGTGTAGCACAACACAAATAAATGAATTGGTACTAAAAACCTCAATTAAAACAAATTAATGAATTGGTACTAAGAACCTGAATTAAAACATTCTTATATATAAAACATTCTTATATATTTTCTATGACTAAATATTTCTATTTGAACAGAGATTAGCAAATATAGATAGATAGATAGATAGATAGATAGATAGATAGATAGATAGATAGATACAGACAGACAGACAGACAGACAGACAGACAGACAGAAAGTAAAGATTTTAGGCCTCTGCTACAAGTACTCAACTCTGGTGTGGTAGGAATACAGCCGTAGAAAAGACATAAGGAAATGGTGTGTCTGTGTTCCAATAAAGCTTTATTTACCAAAATAGGTGGCAGGCTAGATTTGCCTGGCAGGCCATAGTTTGCCAGCCTCTACTCTGCAGGCAAAAATCTATGCTAGGAGGAGGATGCATTTCTGGAGACAACAGTGCTAACTCAGTCAGGACTAACCTTGCAGAGTTAGCATACATCATTATAACTTGGTTCCCATGGAGATGTGGTCTCTTCACCTTTCAACGGAAGTTGCTCCTGAAGTCACTGCAGGCCTTTGTGAGCTTTCTTCTTGGTACCTTACATGTAATTATTGGACAATCCTGTAAGACTACAGAGACATTCATGATGTCCTTTATATTGTCAAAGTTCTCCTAACAATACCTAAATGCTTGCTGTCCCATACTCATTGTTCCTGATCATTTCCTTGAAAGTGACTAGGAAGCCTCTGTAAAACCTGCATGCCACAATCCAGAGGAGCAGGACGAGAGCTGTCACAAAGGAAGACCATCTAGTACAGAGGTTTTGTCACCTACAAGAGTCTAAACTATTCCCTAAAAAATAAAATAATGGCAGAGAGAGAGGTCACAGCTGAGAAAAAAAGCCATATTAAAAAAAAAAAATTAGGACCGGCTGAGTGGCGCTGTGGTTAAGCGCTGGCTTGGGAAGCCAGAGGCCCCGGTTCAGGTCCCACATATGAGGGCCAGTGACACTGCCCTCAAAAAAAAAAAAAAAAATTACGTTAGGATCCTATGGGAGAGTCTTCAATGATGTAGAACATTTGCAATACAATGTGATTAACTTCATTAGCCAAGAATGTACAGTACAAGATTGCTACATTGGCTCTCAGTGGTCATGAGAGAATTCAGCCATCAAAGTATATATGTGTTTATAAATATGTGCACTGATTGGACTGTTATATGGGTATCCATTTTTCTAGAAATTATTCCAGAGACATATAGTGTTAGATCAGTGTTGTGCAGAGATAAAATGGGCACACGTTTAGTATACTTCATGGAAGTCGTCTAATAGAAAACAAAATCCTTACACACAGGGAACTTGTAGTACAATAACCTTTAAAAGGGAGCAAGTACACTTAAATATATATAAAATATATTGAATACTTTAGAAATGTGTGGTCAGCCTGAATGTAACCATTTTAGAAAGAACTGTGTAAAATGCATCATGTAAAATGGATTTTCAGTAACCGGGCTAGAGCTGAGATGAGGTATGCAGCACATGGATACGTTTTGTTCAAGTTTCAGATGAGGTGACGTCAGTGAAGTACATTAGAGATCACAGCTTCCCCTGGAATTCCGTGGCATTGTTCAAGAAAAGCAATTAAACAGCTGTAAACTATAGTAGGTATTACTGCAGAGGATGGATGGTAGGATGAATGGAGGGATGATGATGGATAGATGGATGGATGGATGGATGGATGGATGGATGGATGGATGGATGGATGGATGGGTGGAAATGTGGATCCAGTTAGGTATTTTTCTCACTGAGATATACCTAAAGCACAAAAAGAGTGGGAAATTTGAATGTACAAATAGTGGGAGGGGGAGCCCAACATAATAAAATAATAGCTAGTTCCAAAAATAAACCATTAATAGTGCGGAAATGTGATATCTTGCTTTCTGAATGTCAAACGACTTCCTGCAGTAGCTTGTACAATGATATCACTAAGGCTCAAAAGTCAGACTCTAAAATGTAGTCATTCCTTCCACTTAAGAAGAAACCTTAACGATCCCCAAAGAAGATAAAATCTTATTTCAAAACTTAGCTTTGAATTTTGAAAATAAAATAAGAAAATGTATTTCAAACTCTGAAAGGACTGTTCTAAACTGCTGGAGAGCTAGTCCTAATTTTAAAGGGCAATGACATGAAGGCATTTTTATTTTGGTGTCTTTAGCCAGGCAAAGAACAGCATGCAAGTAAAAAGGCCAACAGATCGCCAACCAACACATCCATCTCAGAATGTAGAGAGCATTTGTTGGGCCTTCTATTCCACTGCTCTGCTTATCCTTCCTCTCTCTTAGCTCTTTATGCTGTTCTGGGAACATAGGAGATGCTCACTGAACACATACCCTTTTCTTCTCTCTCTTTCTCCCTCTCCCTCATTTTCCTTCATTTTTCCTTTTCATTCCTACCTTCTTTTTCATATCTCTTCACTCCACTTTTATCTCTTTCCCCTCCCCTTTATCCATCTCCCTCGCCTTTCTCCATGTCTCTCTCTTTTTTGAACTTTAAAATTACACGTTATACCACAAAACAAATATATTCTTAATTATTTAATGCAATTACTGAATTAATTATCTGAAATCTGCTTCCAATTTTAAAGTGATGATAATGTGTGTGTGCATATGTACATGAATACACATACATATAATGTATTGTTCTTTAGAAACAAAAGCAATGAAATGTAGTTATCTTATGTATAGGACATTTCTCTCGATCTCCTTTTTTTCTTGTTTCTTCCTGTGGTTCTCTCATCACATAACATCTTGGCTATTGAGAAGTAGCACCTTGAACTATGAATCTGCTGCTGACCTTTCAAAAGATCAATGCATCTCTACATTAGCCTTTTTTATCCTTTGAAATGAATGGAAACTGATGGCAAACTTCCCCTTTGCAAGTATAAGCACTTTTGGAAGATGAGAGTGAAGGAGCCATTTGGTGTTATATTCTACACAATTAAACAACCAGCCACCTAGGCACAGCACTCTTGGAAAATACATCATGCTTCTGAAACGTTCTTTTCTAATATCATTATCTACTCCAGACACACAACACCCAAACTCCTCTACCATTAGGAGAGTCTAAACCCCTTTGCATGGTGTAGAGCTCTATCATTTTTTTTTTTTTGAGGGCAGTGTCACTGGCCCTCATATGTGGGACCCGAACCGGGGCCGCTGGCTTCCCAAGCCAGCGCTTAACCACCGCGCCACTCGGCCGCCCTCTATCATTTTACACCACCTCTTCTCTCACAACTTACTGGGTTGTCAGAAAAGTCATGACGTCTGTTTTCTATGTTTTTCGTTGCAAAAATGCGTCATGACTTTTCTGACAACCTAATATTTCTGGGCTCGTTTATATGCACACAAAAGTGGGCTTCTATCCCCTGGAGAGCTGGCAGGCACCCTGCTGTCTGATTCCTCTTGTCCTTGGACATTAGACATTCTGTTGCCAATGAAAAGCCACCAGAGAAATCATGTAGATCTCAGTCTTGAAAATTTCACTTTTATCTCAGTCAATTAGCATGTTTTTTTGTTTGTTTGCTTTTTCTTACTGTCAGCACAGGAAGATGACAAGTTAAGGAAAATATAAAGTTTAATGGTAATGGAAAGGCAACCTAGAAATAAGGAATCATGCAGTTCAGTTTTCAGTAATAAAAAGACACTTCTACTACCGGTTTCTCTCCCACAAAAGATTATAGATACTCCAGCAAATGTTCCTGGAAAGTGAAATCCTCTTAGATAAATCTTACTTTTCTATTGTCTTTTATTATGAAATAAGGGGAGAGTTATATTAAAACCCTTTAATTTTTCTATTTTTAGTGCCAAAGCTCTCAAGCTAGATCACATGTTATTTGCCTTCATATTCCTGCCTAAGTACTCTCTGCAGTCTGTACCACCTCTTTCACCTTATTGAATTCTTTCTCAAGTGTCACCAATGATCTCCTAATAAATCAAGTCCAATCACTCCTCAGTTTTCATCCTCCTGACCTCTTTATGGCTTTAGCACTGTTGAGTACCTGCTTTCTTTTTCTTGGTTTTCTCTTGGTTTCCATGACATTGTACGCTTTTGTTCTCCAAATCTGATGAATGATTCTTCTTTGCTTGCTCTTCTCCCTTTTCCCATGACCAAACTATGGGTTTCTACCAAAGCTATGATCTCGGCCTTGTTCTTCTTTACACTTATTACATCTTTGCTTCTTCCTCAACATGTCTAACCACTATGCTGTACACTTGAAACTAATGTAAAATAGTATTAAATGTCAACTGTAACTGAAAGAAAGAAAGAAAGAAAGAAAGAAAGAAAGAAAGAAAGAAAGAAAGAAAGAAAGAAAGAAAGAAAGAAAGAAAGAAAGAAAGATTTGATTGAAAGGAAAATAGAAAAAAAACACAAAACTCTGTCTTGAGAGTCATTCAGAGTTCTGCCTGAAATACAACTCACCTGTGGTGTGACCTGGGCAAGTTATTTAACCTCTCTATGCTCCTGTTTCCTCATTTATAAAATGGAAATAATATACTACCTACTGCCTAGGGTTATTGGGGAAAATACATGAAATAATGCAGTTTGAACTATTAGCATAGGGCCTGCCCTTTAATAAATACTCAATAAAGTTATTAATTATCATTATAAAATGTATCTGTCTTCAATTTGCTGAGCCAAATTTCACAATTTGTTTATTTAACAGATCAATCCCAGGTGGGAATGAACATAATAAGCACCTATTGAAGACTGAAAAGTACTGATGCTGAATATTATAGTAAATTGCTGGAGACTGGAGGGTCACACAGGATGGCAGGTAGAGGATGGTACCATGAGGGTAGGCCCTTCCCTATTTTGTTCACTATTGTGTAGAAGGTAGAGAACAGTGAAGAGAAAATGGTTAGTTCTTCCTACATATGTGTTGAATGAACTACCCAGACTCCCGAAATTTGGAATTTGAATCTAAGACTTAATGAATTTTTCAAGTTAATGTTTCTAATTAGTAAGTTTCTGATAAGCCGCAGGGACTACTTTGAGAAACTGGTCTAGATCTCTTCCTCACTGCGGATCACAAAGAACTCTTCACAGTGGGTGACTGAGAGGACGTGAATAATTGAGTTTGCAGTTTGGTATCTTCACTTACCACATTGGCCTCCATTTTCCATTTCATATTATAGGAGATTCTCCTTGAAAATTGTGCAACAGTATTGCTTTGTAAATGATTATTTGTTTCAAATAATCTCTTAGGAAAGGACACGATGCAACCACAGAAAAAGTATTAGAATATACTTTATGTATGATAAAACTTAAATGATTTCATATAACAACTTGTCCATCAAAGTACCTATAACATCAAAATTAAGATAATATATCCACGATGATTCTCTAATTATATGCAGACAGCACGCTTTTCACAGGCATATAAGGAAATCTGGTCCCTAGATAAAATTGTGAAATGAATCAAATTTCCTTGGCCCCCTCCACATTTCCTTCTGGGTCCTTTTCCCACATCTTAATATTACCTGTTTTTCTCTCTATTTCGCTCTTAGCAAGAGTTTTCAGGCTGACAAAAATAAAAGCCCAGCAAAGGCAGCACCACATACAGGGTCACCTTCTTTCAAAATTTTTCAGGGTCCAAGGTCACGCTTTATTTTTGTCTGTTTACTCTTGCTTTGTTTACACCTCCCATTCCTCATAATAGCTAAACAAAGAAGTAATCTATCATAGTAAAAGCTATGCATACTGGGCTATGAGTGACTAAGGTGCTCAAAATATGAGCTAATTAACACACTTGAATCTCTGATTTTTTGAGCTGTCAGAATCTTAGATTTGGATATCTCACATAAGTCCTCAATTGGCTTCATAAAACTTAATCAAAAGGAGGTTCATCAATTTTCCTTCACCTTCTTATGCTTTGAAGGACAAGCAGATAACAGCATTAATTATTTTCAGAGCTACTGTAATCATCCATTTAGTAATGGGTAGTCCCTATCATTAAGCCAACTCTCCCTCTGCCACTATCAGGGTAGGTCATTAAATGCCATCCAATTTTGTTGGTTCAATCTCCTCCACATTTCTATTTGCAGAGAATGTTTTCTAAATACTATTATACATGATTATTTTTTCAAAAAATAATAAGACACTGTCCCTTCCTTCAAGGTTATTCAATTTTCTACTTTCATTGTTCTTGGACTGGGATTATCAAGCTTTTTTTTCAAAGGTCCAGATAATAAATATTTCAAGCTTTGTTGCCTCTTTGACCAAGAGGCAAAATCAAAGCTATTGTTTGATATATGCACAGTTACTTATATAAAAGGAGTGAAAACAAATTTCCATACATATTTTGTTCATGAAATTAAAAACTTAATTATGAACACTGAAATTGCATTTCATATCATTCTTATGTGTCACAAAATATTCTTCTAATTTTCTCCCTCAACCATTTAAAAACATAAAAACCATTTTTTAGCTTGTGGTTCTACAAAAGCAGATTGCAAGAGGTGGATAGGGTGGAGGGGCAGGGATGGTAGATTTGGCTGTAGTTTGTTGAAAAATGTTTTAGGAAATACCAAATTCATTAATCTAAGTTCCTATCTTTATAAAGGAAATAAAACTTACTATCAAATATCTTTGAGTTGGGTACCCATGATCCCCAAGGTTCTGTAGATAATATACAAGGTATTTGGATTGGGATTCTCCTTGAATGGTAGCAAGTCACCAAAGGCTAAATTAAGTCAGCAGCAGCAAAAGAGGGGGGGTGTGACAGGATAAGATAAGAGGACTAGTAGCAGAACTGATGTTAGAGATGCTTTCAAGTGGGACTTGAAGCACAATTAGGATTTTCTACCTCTGTCTTCTCTCTACTTTGTTCAGAGTGTAGATTTAATTCTCGGCTACTGAAGAAGGGTCTTTTCCATATAGTGGGGAATATAGATAGCTACAGGCAGCTTCAGGCTCACATACCAGCTTGCGAATCTCAAGAGGATAGTTTCCGTCTATGGCTCAGTGTATAAAATCCCAGGAGAATCACTGTGACAGATGCTGTCAGAACCTCACCTGTATCCTCTTAGGATCAGGTCTATTTTTCAAGCACGTATCTCCTAGTGTGTAGTCACTTCCAACAGCCACTCTTTGGAGGCCTCGCCCTCAGGTGGTTGGAACCAGCTTGGCCAGCCCACACAGATTGCTAGAAGTATCTGGAGATCTATATCCCTGGCAGATAGCCTTTAAACAATGACTGACAGGTGTAAGAATATACTGTAACACACTTACCCCAAAGCGAGGTATAGCCTAACAGTTTTCCGAGCCTTCCTATGGGACTGAGCCAAAAGTACCTGGGTAGAAAAGAGTTAACATAGCAGTACTGAAACTGCTAGCCTTAAAAATGCCCAGTTGCAAGGTTGGCCCTTAGCTGGTGTCTGGGACCATGGATTTCGGGCCATTTTCCAACATTCCTTGATCAGATTTGCTGTACCTAAACTGTTCATATCAATAATATGGTTCACACTGAACACCCACTTTCCTTCTGTGAGATTGGGACTTTGGTAAGTGCTAGGCAGAAGGTACTTATATGATCAGCCCCCAATAAAAGCTTTGGGCACTGACTTTTTAATGAACTTTTTTGGTTGGTAACATTTCATATGTTTTGTCATGATTCATTTACTAGAGAAATTAAGCATCTGTGTGACTACACTGGAAGAGGGCTCTAGAAAACTTATGCCTGTTTTTCACTGAACCTCACCCTATACATCCCTCTTGTCTTTGCCCATTTTGCTTCGTATCCTTTCACTGTAATAAATCATAGCTGGGAGCATGATTATACGGTGAGTCCTGTGAATCCTCCTAGCAGATCATTAAACCTGGGAGTGGTCTTGGGGACCCTGACACAGTACCCTTCATAGGACCCTGATTGACACTACAGCCTTGCTTGGTGTTCTGTCCTTCCCAAAACCACTTCCTTGCTCTTCAACTTTCCTCTAGAGTTTTTTTAGGACATTTCCTAAGAAATCACTTCCATAGCACTGCTTATTTCGGGCTTTACTTCTGGGGAATCCAATCTAAGCCAGATTCTGATTATTTCAAGCTTAGCTAATGACTGTAATCAGGAAAACAAGGTGTTCTGACTGTTCAAATCTTGACCATGTGCTCAGATATGTACCAGGGAGAAAAGGGCTTCTTACCAGAAGTAGGAAGAAGGAAGGGCAGATGCTGGACAAACACAAGGAATAAGTAAACCACTGATCACACGGCCTTTTCCTAGATCTAAAGGCTTATATACTAACATAATATGATATTCTTGAAGGAATATCCTTGTCTGAGAATACCATTTTCTCCTTTATTGGCTATTTTTTCACAAAGCATGATTTTATTACTTCACAAGAGCTACCATATATGAAATTAGAAAAAAAATCAAAGCCTTATAGAATTGAAGATGCTTGCCATTTTACAAACCTTGCTCATAGCTAAGTGATTTGCATCCCATAAACCAGCTTTTCAGAACCTAACTCAAATTTGTGCCTTGGGAAAGTGAAAAATTTCTTTCTATCACAAAATGTCAGTGGAAACTCTGAACATCAAACCCATAAACTCCAATGATGTATTTGACCTAATTTATAAAGCTGAAATTCTGTCATGAATTTACTGATTTTTTAAAAAAATAACACTAACTAGGTGGAGCATCACACCTGCCCCATGCATCCCATATCCATAAGCATTTTCTCAGTAGATGTTTCCCTTCTACCTTTCACCAATCTACTCCAGGAAAGTCTCCTATTTACCTATTTATCCATTTATTTATTGATTGATTTTTGTTAATTAGGATTTATTTTATTCATTTGTTAAAAAGTCAGATTATAAAAAAGATATACAGAGGGTGCAAAAAAATGTATACACACTTTAAGAAAGGAAAAAACTGTATTAAAATTCTAATACTCAATCTATACCAATAATAAAAAATGAATACAAGTCACGTTTCACTTCTGCAGTTAACGAGAGGTGCTCGAAGTAGTTACCATCAGCATCCAGATACTTCTGTTTACAGCGAACTACTGCTTGAGCAGCATTGACCAACGTGTCCACTTGTCTACATTTTTTTGGCACCCCCAGTATTCATACTGAAAACATTTCAAAAGATACAGATATGTGCAAAGTGAAAGTAAAGGGCATTTATAATCTCACCTACTAGAGATGAGCAATGTTTGGACTTTTTAATGAATATATATGTATTTATTTGCCAAAAAGAAAGCTCATACAACCAACGCTATCTTGTCATTCACCTTTTTACACTTAAAAATGTATCTATATCACAAGCATCTTTCCACGTCATGATAACTAAACAGAAATCTACCTCATTTTTTTAATAGTGGCCACATATTATTTCATGTTATGACTATCACCATGTATTTAACTATTTCTCTATAAATAACATGTAGGTTGCTTCTAATATTTCACTACCAAACAATTATGCATGGTACATATCCCTTTAAGAATTTGTGGTAGTATTACTGTAGATAAATTCCTACAAGTTGAGTGGCTGAGTCGAAATAAATGCACATTTAGATTTTTGAAACTAATTTCAAAATTGGCTCATATGAGTTTAGACCCATTTTAATCCCCTCACTAATGTACAAAAGTATCAGTTTCTCTGTACTTTCATCAAAATTAAATATTTTAAATGTCAAAACTTTTCCAGTATAACAAGAAAAATGTTATACTTTCAATTTGCATGTTCTGATAATTAGTGACTCTGAGTATCCTCTCAACTGTTGGTTATTTATACATCTATCTCAATATATTATCTTTTCACATAATTTTCCTATTTTAAAATGAAACTAATCACTTTTTTCTAATAGGAGCACTTTATAAATTTTGGATATTAACCCTGTATCGGTCATATGTAATATAATATTTTTTCCTATTTTAATCTGTACTTAAATGTTTTTCATGCGAATGTTTTTTATTCCAGACTCTAAGTTTTCTGTTATCCAATTTGCTTATGAGAATTTTACTCTTATGGTGTCTCACTTTGTTATCATGTTAATAAAGGTCTTTCCCACATCCATATTACAGAAATATTTTCCTGTATCTATAATAAAACTTGTACAATGCATGCATCTTTCTCTTTGCATCACTTTTATTTCTACTTTGAAGCTTCACCTTTAAAATATGTGTCCCTTATCATCAGACCCCACTTAATCATCACTTACTCTTGCTAAGTACATTTCTTTCCTTTCATCTTTGCTCAAAGCCAACCCTCCATTCTCATAAATTCCTTATCTGAATTGTACCCAATTTACCTAATTGGTTCCTCTCTATCCATCTAAGGCTTAAGAGGATGAGCATGCTTTGTCAAGTACAGATTCATTACTTACATGTGGAGGATGAGTTCTGCCCTCTTCACAGAATGCTTTCCTTTCCAACTAAATGGATGGAGACCATGTTTCTTGCCCTATCACACAAAAATTCCAATTTGCACTCATGTCTCTATGTTGCCCTTTCAATGAATCAAGTACTCCCAAATTGAAGCACTGCCCCCTGTCTCTGCTTTTGTCCTAAACTCAGTTGTGTTCCCCATTTTATCTTCCTTATTTGTATTAATGGCATCTAATTGACTAGTGTATTTTTTTTCCTAGGGCTGCCATAACAAAGTACCACAAACTTGATGGCCTAAATAACAGAATTTTATTCTCGCACAGTTCCAGAGGCAAAGGGTCCAAAATCAACGTATTGGCAGGGTTGGTTCTGAGGGCTATGAAACAGAAATCCGTTCCGTGCCTGTCTCCTAGCTTCTGGTGGGTTGCTAATGATCTTTGGCATTCTTTGGCTTATAGAAGCATCACCCAAATCTTCCTTCATTGTCATAAGGTGCTCTTGTGTGTAGTCTGTGTCTGAATTTTCCCTTTTTATTAGGATACTAATCATATTGCTTTAGAGGCCCACCCTACTCCAGTATAACCTTATCTTAACTACTTACATCTACAACATCCCTATTTCCAAATAAGATCACATTATGAGGTATTAGAAGTTTATCCTATCTCCCCTAATGCTAACATCTTATAAAACTATAGTACATTATCATAACCAGGATGTTGACATTGATATAGGCATAGTCAAGA
Organism: Aselliscus stoliczkanus; assembly: GCA_033961575.1. NCBI lineage: Eukaryota > Metazoa > Chordata > Mammalia > Chiroptera > Hipposideridae > Aselliscus > Aselliscus stoliczkanus. The sequence continues at coordinate 69,589,479 of CM066729.1, forward strand.
CACAGAACATTTGTAGTCCTTTTTTTTTTTTCTGAGTAATATTCCATGGAATGGATTTATCAGCTTATTTAACCATTCACCATTTGGGTCATTTCCCAAAGTTTGGGCTATTATAGCAAAACTACAATAAAAATTAGTGTACAGGTTTTTATATGAACATGTCTTCACTACTCTGGGATAAACGCCCAAGTACACAATTGTGGGTCACGTGGTAGTTGTACGTTTAGTTTTTAAAGAAACCGCCAGACTGAGTGGCTGTATCATTTTATATTCTCACCAGCAATGTATGAGTGATTCAGGTTTTCCACATCTTTGTTAGCCTTTGGTCATAACCACCAGGATTTACTTTAGCCCTTCTGATATACTGATACCTCCCTGTGGTTTTAACTTGCATTTCTATAAAGGCTAATGATGTTAAACATGCTTATTTCTTATCTGAAATGCTTTGGTGAAATGGCTTTTCATGCCTTTTACCCAAGTTCTAATTAAATTGTTTCCTTTCAGACGGCTGGATTTTGAGTTCCTTATATATCCAGACACCACATGCCAAATATGTGATTTGCAAATATTTCTTCCACTCTGTAGTATATCTTTTCATCCACTTAACAGTGTTTTATAGAGCAAAAGTTTTTTATTTTGATGAAGTGTAATTTATTGATTTTTTTTCTCCTTTTAATGTTCATGCTTTGGTGTCAAGTATAAGAACTCTGACCAGCCCTAGATCATGAAGACTTTCTTGTGTGTTTATTTCTTAAAGTTTTATAGTTTTGCATTTAATATTTAAGTCTGTGATGCATTTTGAGTTAAATTTTTTATAAGGTGTGAGGCTTACATTAAGATTTTTCTTTACCCAGTTGCTCTAGCACATTTGTTGAAAAGGTCTTTCTTTCCTACTTCGCATTGCTTTTGCACTTTTGTCAAAAATTAGGTGGGATTCTTTTTGTAGGTATGCTTCTGGGTTTTCTATTGTGTCCATTGATCCACGTATCTATATCCACCGATACCACACTGTTGTGATTACTATAGCTATATATCTTGAAATTGGGTAGATTGATTTCTCCGGCTTTTTTCTTTCTTTCACCTATTCTTTCTTTCTTTCTTTTTCTCACTCTTTCTTTCTTTCTTTCTTTCTTTCTTTCTTTCTTTCTTTCTTTCTTTCTTTCTTTCTTTCTTTCTTTTTCTCACTCTTTCTTTCTTTCTTTCTTTCTTTCTTTCTTTCTTTCTTTCTTTCTTTCTTTCTTTCTTTCTTTCTTTCTTTCTTCTTTCCATGTAAATTTATGAGAAATATTGTCTATATCTACAAAAAGTGTAACTGGAAGGGCAGTAAGAGAAAAAATAAACCTAAGGGACTACATCAAACTAAAAAGTTTTTTCACAACAAAGGAAATCATCAATAAAACAAAAAGGCATCCTACTGAATGGAAGAAGATATTTGTCAATGATACATCTGATAAGGGGTTAATATACAAAATTTATAAAACACTCATGCAACTAAACACCAAGAAAACAAACAACCCAGTTAAAAAATGGGTAGAGGGCATGAAGAGGCATTTCTCTAAAGAGGACATACAGAGGGCAAATAGACATATGAAAAAATGCACAACCTCACTAATCATTAGAGAAATGCAAATAAAAACCACAATGAGATACCACCTCACCCCAGTCAGAATAATATCATCAATAAATCAACAAACAATAAATGTTGGCGAGGATGTAAAGAAAAGGGATCACTGGTACACTGCTGGTGAGATTAAAGATTGGTGCAACCATTATGGAAATCAGTATGGAGGTACCTCAAAAAACTGAAAATGGAACTACCTTATGACCCAGCAATTCCACTCTTAGGTATCTATCCAGAGAAATCCAAAACACTAATTCATAAAAAATGTATGCACCCCTATGTTTATTGCAACCCTATTTACAATAGCCAAGACTTGGAAACAACCAAAATGCTCATCGGTAGACAACTGGATTAAGAAACTGTGGTACATTTATACAATGGAGTATTACTTGGCCATAAAGAAGAAAGAAATCATACCACTTGCAACAATATAGATGAACCTAGAGAACATAGGCTAAGTGAAATAAGTCAGACAAAGACAAACACCACATGATTTCACTTATATGTGGAATATAAAGAACAGAATAAATGAACAAACTAATCAGAAATAGTCTCATAGATATAGAGTGAAAACTGAGGGTTGCTAGATGGAAAGAGGGTGGGGATAAGGAAAAAGGTGAGGGGATTAGAAAGCATTATTGGTAACCACAAGATTGCCATGGGGTTATGCAAGACTATTTGGGGAATATAATCAATAATGTTGTAAAGATTTTATAGGATATCAGATGGACACTTGTCTTATTAGGGAGACCACTTCATGTATGGTGAGGATTCCTGACCACTACAGTATACACCTGAAGCTGAAACTGAATAATAATGAAAGTCAGCTATAATTTTATATATATATATATATATATATATATATATATATATATATATATATATATATATACATCCCCACACACACACAGGATGTGGAATATAGCCTAAGGGATAGAGTCAGTGGAACTATAACAGCTATATACAATGTCAGGTGGGTAGTAGATTAGGGGAGGGGGGTATAAATGTCTAACTATTACATTGTTTTGCATACCTGAAACTAATTTTAAAAAAGTATAACTGGGATTTTGATAAAAATTACATTATACCTTTATATCAATTTGCTAAGAATTGACAGCTTTACTATATTGACTCTCCCAATCTATGAGCATGATATATTTCTCCATTTATTCAACTTTTTAAATTTCTTTCAGTACAATGGAGTTTTCATCAGAAAAGTCCTATTCATAGATTGCACCTAAGTACATCAGTTTTTAATGGTATTGTATTATTATAACTGGTATTATATTTTTAATTTCAATGCCCATGTGTTCATTTCTAGTATACAGAAATTCAATTGATTTAGCATATTTTTCTTGTGTTCTGTGAACATGCTTAACTCGCTTATTAGATCTAGAGTTGTGTGTTTTTGTGGGGGATTTTTCCTTTTTTTTTTTTTTTTGGTAGCTTTCTTGAGATTTTCTACAGAGATAATTATGCCATCTGCAAACGAGTAGTTTTACCACTTTCTTTCTGTTCTGTATTCCCTTTATTTCCTTTTCTTGTCATATTGCACTAGACAGAGTTTCTAGGATTATGTTGAATTAAGACTAATGAGAGTAGACATCTTTACCTTGTTCCTTATCTTAGCGGGAAGGCATTCAGTCTTTATCATTAGGTGTAATGGTAGCTATGGGATTTTAGTAAATGTTCTGAATTAAGTTGAGGAAGTCCCTCTCTATTCCTATTTTTCTGAGAGGTTTTATCATGCATGGATATTGAATAAGTTTCTCAATTAAAAATATTATTCACTTATTTACACATTTGGGTCCTTTTCAGTTTTGCACTATTACAAAAATGTTTAAGAAAGCCTCAGGCAAAGGAGAGACTTGAGGAGGATAGATGGAAGGGAGAGATAAACAAATTCAAGTGAGAGAAATACTATGAGCAATGACCCAGGGAAAACAAACCACTGAGGGAGAAGACAAAAAGAAAATTTTGTTTCTAAATTGTTTATGTTGACTGTATATCTATCTAATTGACTATTTATTTGTCAGATGCTACTGGTATTTAGCCTGTTTTATCTTCTCTAAACCATATGACCTCGGATGAGTCTTTGAAACAGAATAATCTAATAGAAAAACAATGGAATAGGGACCCAAAAGATATGGGCTATTATTGACATTTACTGGGTAGTACCTTGGTTAAGATCCTTGTTCTCACTAAGCACCTGCCTCAGTATTTCTGAGATGGCACAGTGATAACCGCAATCTGGTGGTATCCTTGAAAATATCTATTGAGGCACTTTAATTAAGCATAGGCCATGTTTCCAAAACATTTTACCAATTATTTGGCCATTAAAAAAAAAAACATTTGGCACTATGCTGTGTCTTTCATGGTTTAAGCAATTGTTCACTTTTTAATTTATGTATTCTTTCTAAAATCAAACATACAAAATTGAGTTTTTAACTTTACTGGGGCATAATAAAATATTTTAAAAATGTATATATTTAATGTATATATCTTGATGAGTTTAGATATATGCATATATTCATGATGCCATCACCACAATCAAGGTATTAAACATATCTATCATCTCAAAACATTTTCTTGCATTCTTTTGTAATTTGTTTTGTTCTGTTTTCTTTTTGTGAAAAGAACACTTAATGTGAGATCTATTCTCAACATATTTTAAAGTACACAATACCATATTGTTAACTATAGGTACTATGTTGTACAGCAGATCTCCAGAATTTTTCACCATGAATAACTGAAACTTTATACCCACTGATCAACAATGCCCCATTTAGTCCTCCCTTTAGCCCTTGGAACAGCATAGAAATAATAGAAAAGGCATATTACTTATTTTATATTCTTTTTCTAGTGTTTTATTGTTTTATTTTAAGTTGTTTAACATTTTTAATGTTTTATTATTTAGGAGTTTAGATTTGTCCCCCACCCCCTTTTAATGCTACATGCTGTTATCATGAAACTCATTGAAGTTATTTTTTGGGAAACTTGTTTAAATTGGCCTGTGTGTTTTGAAAGATATAGACTCTTTAAAAAGCCACTTTCTCAAGAACACTCTTTTTTTCTTTTTTTTTTTTTGAGGGCAGTGTCACTGGCCCTCCTATGTGGGACCCGAACCGGGGCCGTTGGCTTCCCAAGCCAGCGCTTAACTACCGGCCAGCCCTCAAGAACACTCTTAATGAAGCAATTTGTAAAAGAGACAACAAAAAAAGGAAGTGCCCTCCATATAGAATAAATTATACCAGCTTCCAACTACAAAGGAGTAGCATTGGGACAGGGTGATTTTATTCTTTAGTAGAATAAATAGTTAACATATGATTGGAGACAATCTGGTCCGGGTACAAATCTTATACTCTCTCTATACACAATGTAATTTCTCTTTCTTTCTGCTATGGCTTTGTAGAAGGAAGAAACAGGCAACCTGAGAGAGGGAGTTGAAGGTTATTTAGAATTACATTAGCAGTAGGCCTATAATAAAAGAATGGCTTAAGCTAATATATAAATATCTTCAAAGAGAGGAAGTGGCAAGTCCTTTAGAATTTTCACATCTACTTACCACTCTCTGGTGGCGTGTATCTCCATCTTGAATTCCTTTACATATAGAACAGTGCCTGGTAAGTGGTGGGCTTTTGATGAACAGTTATGAAATCGATTTTAAAAATCAATGAATAAAAAGAAAAAGATAAATTTAAGAGTAGCTAGATACAGGTATTTCAGTGAAAGCCTAGAAATTATATTTTAATTCTATTAAGCTAGGACTGATAACAATTAAGCAATAGGGATATACTGATATATATTACCTGAGATATTAAAAGAGCATTAAGAACAAAAATGTAAAGAAGAATAAAAACTTTTGGGACCACTTTTTCTTTAATTTCTTCATTAAACACCACTTTTTGACATTACATTATAAATTTATTTATATTTATTATCCCTATTTCTCAGTAGTCTATAAGATTTATAAAAGTAGAAACTTTGTTTGGCTCACTGCTACATTACTAGCACTTAGAACAGTAATGGCGTATGAAAGGTCCATAATAAATATTTGTCACATGAAAGAGTAGTGGAAGGAGACTTGTATATAATAATATGTAAAGATCTTGAAAATGTTTTTAAAAAGTAAAGCAGCATTGTTATTAGGTGAATGGGATGGCAAGCTATGGTTAGGCGGATATTTTTACATTTGAATCTATATACTTATGCACTGCTTGAAGTTTTGGAAACAAGAATATAATTAAATATTTGTTTATCATTTTTAAAAAATTACATTTCTAAAAAATTATACAGTTTTTCCCTTATATAATTGTTTTCTAATCCACATCACACAAAGTGAATTTTGAAAATAATAGAGAATCATGGTTATTCTAATGTTCTTTTTTTTTTTCAGAGTTTTCTAACTTTATTTCTAATAAGCTGTTCTTGAGAAATTGGAAAAATGTGTTCAGCTGTACCTAAATTTGGTTTATTTTATCTGCGAATTCAATTATTCAGCAAACAATTACTCACACAAGACACTGTGCTAGACTCTTGGAGGGATACAAAATGGAGTAGAGCTCATACATGGCAAGAGTTTAGACTCTGTCACTTCCATCCTTGCAACATAAAAAAAGCTGAAAAAAAATTAAATTTAATGATTTTTCTTGGGCAGGCTCATCAAAGTCAAAGGGCAAACTGTCACTCTGAAAGGACCAGCAAATATCCAGAATAATAGCCAAGATCATCTTATGAGCTGGAGTAGGGGCCACAGGAGCCAATAGAAATGTTTACATAATCACTTTGATGAATCACTGGAAGCTAAGTGTGAACTCTTATGAGTGAGAAACTCCTGGAAGCTACAGTCTTGGGGGTGGGGGTCATGCTTTAACGGGTTTGAACCTTCAGGACACCAACAGGTTCTCACGGAGGAGACTAAAAACAAAAAAAATCACTTCATTTCTCTGGAAATGGGAAGGGAAAAGTGACTATTTGGAAATATGCCCAGAGCATTCTCCACAACAAAGACCTGCTCTCAAGTGAAAAAAAAAAGACTTTACCTGGAGCTATATCTCAGGGATATTTCCCCAACCCTGACTGCTTCTACCTTTTTTGTTTTCTGTGAAGGCTGGTTGGGGAGGCAAGGAAAGGTAGAATGGTAAAGATGAAATACTTGTGAAGGTCACAGCCTATTGACACAGGCTCACTAACAGACTGAAATTTAATCATAAGATTACAGAATAATTCTTATTTTCTGCTCCATAGCACCACATACACAGGGCTTCAGTATAATAGCAGCGGATTATAGCTGAAAGAGGCTTATGCTCTATTTAAGAAGAAATTGGTCTAAATATATCAATTCAAGACAGAGATGTCAGGGCCGGCTGAGTGGCGTGTTGGTTAGGAGCTGGCTTGGGACGCCAGCTCTGAGCAGTGGAGCCCCGGTTCAGATCCCACATATGAGGGCCAGTGATACTGCCCTCTATAGCTAAGACGGTGAACAACAGCTCCACCTGGAGCTGGGCTGCTGTGAGTTGCCGGCGATGGTGTGGGCTGCAGCCTCTGCTGTAGTGGGCTGCCATGAACTACAGCGAGCGGCCGTCAGCCAGCGTGAGCTGCCAAGTAACACTGAGAGCAGCCGTCCAGACACCAGCAACTGATCTGCCTCACCTGGGAAGAGTGCAATGATACTACCAACATGGGCCAGTGAAACAACGTCCTCCACAACTAGACTAAAGAACAAAAAAAAAAGGACAGCAACTTGTCTGTTCCCTCTCCCCGATTCCCCAATGCTGTTCCCCTCCCCCATCTCCCCAATACAATCTTTAAAAAAAAAAAGAAGACAGAGATGTCAGCGTGGATTGAAAACAAGCCCCAACTACATATATTCTCAAGAAGAGACCTGCTTTAAACATAAAAACATAAATATGTTAAAAGTAAAAGAATGGAGAAAGATATAAAAAAGTGGGAGTAGCCATATTAATTTCAGATAAATCAGACTTCAGAAAAAGCAAATTACCAGAGATAAAGAGAGACATTACATAATGATAAAGGGGTCAATTTTCCAAGAAGAAATAACAATCATTAGTGTGTACATACCTAATATTGTCAAAATATGTGAGGAAAAAATCTGATAGAACTGCAAGGAGAAATGACAAATCCACAATTGTTGTTGGAGATTCAACATTCCTCATCTAGTAATTGGTAGATCAAAAAGGCAGAAAATCAGTAAGGATAGAGTTCACTCAAACAGCACTATCAATCAACCTGATCTAATTGACATTTATAGAAATCGCAATCCAACAACATCAGAATACACATTCTTCTTAAGCACTTACGGAAAATTCACCAAGATACACCACAATTTGGGCTATGAAATATACCTTAAAATTTTTTAAATAACAGGAACCATGCAAAGTATCCTCTATGATCTCAATTGAATTAACAAAGAAATCAATCATAGAAAGATATCTGGAAAATCCCCAGATATTTGGAGGTTAAACAAAACACTGCTAAATAACACATAGATTAAAAAAGAAATTGAAAGAGAAAATTCAAAAATATATTTAACTAAATGAAAATGACAATACAGTATGTCAAAATGTGTGCTACACTGTGAAAGCAGTACATGAGGGAAATTTATAACATTAAATCCATATGTTTCAAAAGATAAAGATCTTAGATTAATAGTCTAAGATTTCATCTCCGGAAACTGGAGAAAGAGGAGGAATTTAAGCCAAAAACATGCAGAAAAAAGAGGAATAATAAAAATTAAAGTAGAAATCAATGAAACTGAAAAACAGGAAAACAACAGACAAAAATCAACACAATAAAACCTGTTGTCTTTTTTTTTAATACCAGTAAACCTCTTGTCAGGCTAATCAGAAAAAAAAAAGACAGAAGACACAAATTATTAGTGTCAGAAATAAAAGATGTTTTAATTACAACTTACCCATGGACACTAAAAGGATAAACAAATACTATAAAAAGCTCTATCACCATACATTTGACAACTAAGACGAAATGAACCATTCTTTGAAAGATGCAACCTATGAAAACTCAGAAAAGGATAGATCATCCAATTTGGCCTCTATCTACTAAAGATATTAAATGAATAATTAATAACCTTCCAAAAGAGAAAACACCAGGCCCAAGTGGCTTCATTGGTGAAATTCTGCCATGTGTTAAAGGAAGAAGTGATACCAATTCTCTGTGATCTCTTCCAAAAATTAGAAGCAGGAGTACTTCCTATTTCATTCTTTAAAGCCCCCATGACCCTAATACCCAAGCCAGATAAAGACATAATAAGAATTGAAAGCTATGGGCTAATACAGATGCAAAAATCCTTGACAAAATATTAGGAAATCAAATCCAACCATGCATAAAAAGAATTTAAAGCCACACCAGAGGAATTCACTCTAGGCATGCAAGACTGATTCAGTGTTTGAAAATCAGTTATTGTAATCCACCATATCAACATGCTATGAAGAAAAAACATATGATCATAGCAATTGATAAAAAGTATTTGACAAAATACAATATACTGTATATTCATCATAAAACTCAGTAAACTGCGAATAAAGAGGAACTTTCTCAACTTGATAATGAATATCTACTCAAAACCTACAGGTGGGCCGGCCGGATGGCACGGTGGTTAAGCGCTGGCTTGGGAAGCCAGCGACACCGATTGGGGTCCCACATATGAAGGCCAGTGACACTGACCTCAAAAAAAAACCAAAAAACCCTACAGGTAACATTATATTTAATAGTGAGAAATTAGAGGCTTTCTCTCTGAAAAAAAGCAAGAATTTTTACCACTCCTATTCAGCATCATACTGGACATTCTAGCCAGTCCAATAAGATAATAAAAGGGAGGTTTGGAGTATATGGATTGGAAAGAAAGAAATAAAAATGTCACTCCCAGATGACATGGTAGTCTATGTAGAAAATCCCAGAAAGTTGGGAAAAAAAATAACAGCTGGAATTAATAATTGATTATGGCAAAGTCTTAGGATATAATTATAATACACAACATTCAATCATTTTCTTATATATCAGTAACAAAGAACTGTAATTTTAATTAAAAATACAATATCATTTAAAATAGCAACTGAAATTCTTAGGTATAAATCTAATGAAATATGTACAAGATCTCTATGTGGGAAACTTCAGAATTTTCATGAAAAAAATCAAAGAAGATCTAAATAGAGAGATATTTCATGTTTATAAATTGAAAGACTTGATATTGTCTTTTTTTTTTTTTAGTTTCAGGTGTATAAAACAACATAGCAATTAGACATTTATATACCTCACAAAGTGATAACTCCAATAAGTCTAGTACCCATCTGACACTGTATACAATTATTACAATATTATTTGCTATATTCCCTAAGCTGTACTATATAGCCCATGACTATTTTTTTAAACCAAGTTGACATTCAGTATTATTTTGTATTAGTTTCAGATGTACAGCAAAATGATTAGACATTTATATTATTTATGAAATGACCCCCCCCAATAAGTTAGTATCCCCGACACTATACATAGTTTTTACAATATTACTGACTATATTCCCCATACTTACCTTACATCCCTGTGACTATTTTGTCACTACAAATTTGTACTTCTTAATCCCTTCACCTTTTTCACCAGCGCCCCAAACCCCTCCCATCTAACAATCATCAGTTTGTTCTATCTATAAATCTGTTTCTGTTTTGTTTCTTCATTTATTTTGTTCTTTAGATTCTACATACAAGGCCTGACAATTAACTTTGTGAACTCGTTGCAATGATGTTGCTACCCTTTTTCAATATCAGAGGGACTAGTCACTGTGAATTTGTAACAACTGGACAAACAATTAACTAAGTTTACTATTTGGAAGAGCTGAAAAGGTTGCATGAAAAATTTAGACCAAAATGACTTGACTTTCACCTGCAATTCATGGCTCTTCCATCACGACAATGCACCAGCTCACACGGCACTCTCTGTGAGGGAGTTTTTAGCCAGTAAACAAATAACTATATTGGAACACCCTTCCTACTCACCTGATCTGGCCCCCAATGACTTTTTCCTTTACCTGAAGAGAAAGGAAATATTGAAAGGAAGGCATTTTGATGAGATTTAGGACACCAAGGGTAATACAACAACAGCTCTGATGGCCATTCCAGAAAAAGAATTCCAAAATTGCTTTGAAGGGTGGGCTAGGCACTGGCATCGGTGCATAGCTTCCCAGGCAGAGTACTTCAAAGGTGACCATAGTGATATTCGGCAATGAGGTATGTAGCACTTTTTCGAGGATGTTTGAGAACTTAATTGTCTGACCTTGTATAAGTGAAATCATATGGTATTTGTCCTTCTCTGTCTGACTTATTTCACTTAACATAATACCCTTTAAGTTCATCCATGTTGTTGCAAATGGTAAGATTTCATTCTTTTTATGGCAGAGTAATAGTCCATTGTATATATGTACCAATAGCCAAGATATGGACACAACTAAAATGCCCATTAGTAGATGGTTGGATAAAAACTTGATATTGTTAAGATGTTAATTCTTCCCAACCCTATATATTCAATACAATCCTAATCAAAATCCCAACAAGCCATTTTATGAATGTCTATAAAGTGATTCTCAAGTTTATATGGAAAGGCAAAAAACCCAGACTAGCCAGCTCAACACTAAAAACGAACAAAATTGAGAGACTGATGTTATTTGTCTTCAAGATGTGTTATAAAGCTATAGTGATCAAGACAGTGTAGAATCATTGAAAAATAGGCATGTTGGTAAATGAATCCGAATAGAGAGCCCAGATATAGACTTCCACAAGTACAGTCGATCGATCTTTCAAAAAGGCAGAAAGGCAATTTAATGAAGACAAGGTAATGTAATGAACAAATTGTGAATAACTGGATGTTCATTTGCAAAATAATTAACCTAAACACAGACCTTGTATTTTCATGAAAAAATAACTCAAAATGGATCATACATTTAAATGTAAAATCAGAACTATAAAACTTCTAGAACGATAAGAGAAAATCTAGATGACCTTGAGTTTGATGATGAGTTTTTAGATACAACAAAAGCATGATCCTTTAAAGAAAAAATTAATATTGTTGAACTTTATTGAAATTAAATAATTTCTGCTCTGTTAAGGGAACAAAAATACACGCCCCAGACCAGAAGGAAAAGTTTTTGAAAGATATATCTGATAAAGAACTGATCCAAATTATACAAAGTACTCTTAAAACTCAACAAGAAAACAAACAACCTGATTTAAAAATGGGCCATAGACCTTCATAAACACTTCACCAAAAAGATATGCATGTAGCAAATAACCATATGAAAAGATGCCCTACATCATATATCATCAGGGTAATGCAAATTAAAACAACAATGAAATAATACTACACACCTATTAGAATGGTTAAAACCCAAAACACCGACAACACAAAATGCTGGTGAGGATTTGGATCAGTAGAAACACTCATTCCTTGCTTGTGGGAATGAAAGACAGTTTGTCAGTTTCTTATAAAGCTAAATGCAGTCTTATCAAGTAACCCAATGATTGTATTCCTAGATTATGTTTACACAAAAGCTTGCATTAAATGTTTACTGCAGCTTTATTCATAATAAATGCAAAACCAGAAGTAACCAAGATGTCCTTCAATAGGTGAATGGATAAGCAAACAAACTGTGGTGTATATTCATAAAAAGGGATATTATTCAGCAATAAAAAAAATGAACTATCAAGCCATAAAAAGATGGGAGGTACCTTAAATGTATATGGTTAAGTGAAGACAGCCAGTGTGAAAGGCTACATATGATTCCAGTTATTTGACATGATGGAAGAAGCAAACTATAGACAGTAAAAACACCAGTAGTTACCAGGAGTTTAGAGGCAAGGGAAAAGGGATAAACAGGTAAAGCAGAGCTTTTCTGTTTGTTTGTTTCTTTCTTTCTTTCCTTTATGGCAGTGAAGCTATTCTATATGATACCTGAAATGCTTTTTTTCAAAACCTATAGAATTTTATAGCATAAAGAATGAACATTAATTTTGCAAATTAAAAAAAGCTATTTAGAAGGGCAGAAGATCTCAAAAAGGAATGCAGATCATGGCAAGTCAACCTAATTTTAATTTTATTATAAATACATGAAAAAAGTTTACTGAAAAGGGTGGGCAAAAGGTGCTGACCTATGCAGCTCTGAAAACTAGTAGAAACTGTAAGGCTAGAGGAAAAGAAACTGCATATAAACATGATACTTTAGTTGATGAAGTTGTGCCCCATGAGAGTATGGGTTAACAATTCTGAAACCACTGCATATGTATACTTGAGCTGAACAATTAAATAAGTGGATAGTGGTTGGTGGGAACCAAGTATCTCAGTGATGGAATGGAAATCTACAGATGAACAATAGGATGAGGCTAGAATGATCTTTGTGGTAATGGATTAGATTTAGAGACATCAGTTTAAACTCATTTTTAGCTTAATATAGGTAAGATGGTTACATATTATATATATATATATATATATATATATATATATATATATATATATATATATTCAATTAAGTTCATGAACTCACCCAAGAAAAAGTGCTACATACTTTATTGCTGAATATCACTATAGTCACCTTTGAAGTACTCCCCTTGGGAAGCTATGTGCTGATGCCAGTGCCTAGTCCACCTTTCAAAGCAATTTTGGAACTCCTTTTCTGGAATGTCCATCAGAACTGTCATAATATTACCCTTGGTGTCCTGAATGTCATCAAACAGCTTCCTTTCAATATTTCCTATATCTTTGGGTAAAGAAAGAAGTCATTGGGGGCCAGATCAGGTGAGCAGGGAGGGTGTTCCAATACAGTTATTTGTTTACTGGCTAAGAACTCCCTTACAGATAGTGCCATGTGAGCTGATGCATTGTCGTGATGCAAGAGCCATGAATTGTTGGTGAAAAGTTCAGCTCATCTAACTTTTTCACGCAGCTTTTTCAGCACTTACAAATAGTAAACTTGGTTAACTGTTTGTCCAGCTGGCACAAATTCATAATGAATAATCCTTCTGATGTCAAAAAAAGGTTAGCAATATTGTTGCAATGAGTTTGAGAACTTAATTGTCAGACCTCGTGTGTGTGTGTGTGTGTGTGTGTGTGTGTGTGTGTGTGTGTATATATATATATGGATTAAGATAGATTAAGTTAGATTCATATATTTCTTTGCTATGTCAGCTGACAGGTCTAGAAGCAATGACATACCAGTAACAACGAGCATACTTAGCATCCAGATCTTGGATTCTAATACCATTTTTTAATAAAAAGAACCAGGGATCCCTTGAGAAATGGTTGATTATAGTACTTAAGCAGGAAATATACAAGATGTGCCTGGAGCACCTTATAGTGCTAGGAGTAAGGAAGCTGGAACAATTTTTTTTTTTTTTTTAAGGGCAGTGTCACTGGCCCTCATATGTGGGACCGAACTGGCACCGCTGGCTTCCCAAGCCAGCGCTTAACCACTGCGCCACTCGGCCGTCCCATGAAGCTGGAACAATTTGAAGAACAAAATAAAGTGCTATTGGACTACAATACAAAATATAAAATAAACATCCATAAGTCCATAATGATATAAGTAAATGATTGAATAAATTAATAAGTGGGGAAAAGAGACAAATCTCTCTTAGAAAAGAATTCCAAATAATTTATGTAGATACCCCACCCTGAAGGAAGGGACCCCAAATTCCCACTCCCTCTGTGGCTTGCACACAGTAACTTCCTTCCAAATTGTACAAGTTGAGAAAGGGGGTAACTTTATAGCTGAAAACCCTGAAAAACAATACCTCTGCTAAATAAACAAAGTCATTCCAACAGTAAAAAATCATACTGATACTGTATAACTTTGATATGATGTGATGGACATGGCATCTTGCCTCTGAGGTTTTCCTCCTCAAAACCAGATAACCCCAGTCCACTCATCAGAAAACATCAGACAAATTCCAGTAGAGTGAGATCCTATAAAACACTTGATCAATACTCTTCAAAGTTGCCAAGGTCATCAAAAACAAGGCAAGTCTGAGAAATCATCATAGTCAATAGTAGCGAAGACATGAAAACTATGACATGGTATTGTTATGGGATACTGGAACAGAAAAAGACATTTTATAAAACTTATCTGGATGAACTATGGACTTTAGTCATAGTTAATTAGTTAATACTAATGTATCAATATTTGTTCATCAATTTTGGCAAATGTACCACACTAATGTAAGATGTTAAACAAGGGAAATCGCATATGAAGTACATGGAAACTCTCCACACTATCTTCTCAATTGTTCTGTAAATCCAAAACTGTGATCGAAAGTAAAGTCTATTTAAGAAAAAAATTGATTTGAAGACTGAGTTCCAACATGGATGGCATAAAATGGAAACATTTTAAAAAAACTGATTAAACCAGTTTTAGTGGGGGAAAAGGAGCAAAACTAGTGCTTATAACCTAAGCAAAATTAAAGATGCTTATAACCACTGTGAGAAAGTTACTAGACAAATAATCATAGAACAAAACAATTCTATGTGCAGAGAGTCAAAAACATGACCAAAAAGTTGTAAAGAATAAAAGGGAGTTAGCAGGTGAGAACACATTCCAAATGGAAGTAAAATAGAAAAGAAGTCTGGATACCTGCGTGGCTAAAGAACAGTTCTATATGGTAAAAGAAAGAGAAATAGGTTTGGGCCCAACTGCATGAATCTTTGAGTGCCTTATTTAGAAATTTGGTAATTTATCAAAAATTACAGTATTTATTTTGCTCATCAGTACTGTTTAAGACCAACAGTTTAAAAACTTTTATTTTATTTTACTCAAATCTGGGACATATAGAAAGACACCCTGTATTAGACAAGATAAATGAAGTCTTTTGGAGTAATTACAGAGAATTCTTCCACCTTCAAAGTTATAGGGGAAAAAATTGTCTAAGTTTTAGAAATAAAAATGAAATTTTGTAGGCTAACATAAAGTCAATATGTAATGTGTTTGATTATTAATATTTCTCTTGTTTATGTAATCTCTACTCCGTTGCAAGAGTGCAATGTCTTTTTAATGAAAGACCAAGCATAGCAAGGTGTTATCCATATTTCTCTTTACTGAAACTAAAACCAAAAAAGAAAACAGCAAACAACTTTCAAATGTTTACATAATGTCTTTAAAAAACAGTTACTTTAAAGGAGACTAATAGTGACTCAAAACAGGACTTCAAAAATTACATTTAGATAGAAAAGAGATTTGGACTCAAACGGGGCTGAGTTTCAAACCTGGCTCCACAATCTACAACCTATGTGATCTGAGTGAGTTACCTCACCTTTTTGAATCCCATTTTTCTCCTTTGTAAATTGGTGTCCATCGTTGCTGCCTCAGTTTTCTTATAAAATTTAAATTAGAAAATATTATATAATAGATCTCAATTTCTGACACAAAGTAAGCCCCAATAAATGTCAGGTATTATTATTTTAAAATAATAATTAACAAGGCACTTCAATAATGATTTGAAAGAGTATTCATTGTTTTGCACCATGCTTGTCTATACATGAATATAAATAACCACCTTCTTGTAAAAGGTATGGATGAAGACACTGCTACATTTTATTGTATAAGCCTCACTTGGCAAACTCTGAATTTCTAAATCTTCAGCCAGCATTCTTGGATGGCCTCCTTTTCAGTCGACCTTTATGATAAATAAAGGAACACAACGCTATTCTCTCCCATCTCATCCTGAAACGAAGATGCTGCTGCTACTTCTGCCTGGTAGGAGATTGTGTAGAGTGAAGTGAAATTAATTAAGGAAAGGTTAAATGCACGGTGATTCCAAAAATACACGGTGATAATTCAAGCCCAAACTTGTTTTCAAAATGCAGCACTTCAGAAATAATGAAACCATGAGGGGTGTGAATGAAACGAGACATCACACCAGATGATTGCCATTGTCATTGCCATTTTTACGTCCAGGAAAAGACCAGGTTTCCAGAACCTAAGAACAATACTGGCTAATCAAAAAGCAGGTCTATGGCACCAGAAGTTTATCTAAGTACCCTCCTCCTCCCATTCTTTTCTTGAGCATTTGAAATTCAGAGTCTATTCTTCAAATACTCAAAAGATTTTCTCCCATATAAAGCAGTGACAAAGTTTGGGTGAGCATTACCAAAAATAGATATTTTATATTTTTGGTGGTAGGCTACCAGCCACGTGGTAATCCCATGCATTTGTGAGGTTATGGCTACATAGGTGGTGGTTTCATAATACAAACGTAAAATAGGAGGAAGCTTAGATACATGAAAAAGCAGTCTGTTTGTTAACTAAAGAAAAGGAGAATTAGATAAATAGAGAAAAAAAAAGGAAACTTATGAGGGAATTATCTTTAAAGACCCAATTAAAGAGAGGTAACAAAGTAACAGTATATAACAGAAGGCTTGACATTGTCTGAATACGTGGTCACTTATGTGTTGTGCTTGAAACATAAAATACCAAAGAAAAAAAAGAGAGAAGAAAAGAAGAGAGCACGTGTGAAGGGACACTACATGTTTTAAATTGAAGCAATAACTTATAGCTGAAATATCCCCAGAGACCTGTCAATAGGAAACTGAAAGCATTTCCTTCTATTTATTTTATAAGTACAATAAACTTTATCAGCTTTTAGTATTGGAAACCTGTGCAATATTTATAGGCTGCTTTACTTTTGATGTTATTCAGGAGATAGTATCAGGAGGCTAATAAAAAAGAAAATTGGGGTGGGGTTAGGGGTCTTTTTTCCTCCTGTCCAACAATCAAGACTTATCATCAAGATTTATCATTTTTTGCTTCCTGGTCCATTCACCAGAGCCCACATAAGATGCTTGCTATCGTGTGATATAATTGGTTTGGCCGCAGACACACAGCTTCCTGGCTCTACAGAGGGTGGTCACAAATAGACTCCTTGCCCCAACACAATAACAGCTATGCTCTAGGCCGCCTATGAGGAGACATTAATAGAAGGAACACGACTTGAGGTGGCTCTGTGCCATGGGACCAGATCAATAAAGAAAGGTTCTTTGTAAAGCTACCCTCTAACAGAAGTCTCCAACCAGTTGTCAATGGCAACAGTTAATGTGACACCTTAGATCTTAAGAGCAGGTAGGTTTAGACTTAGAAGTGGCAAAGGACAGGTCTTCCGGGACTTAAATCTTTTTATATCATGCAAATTTCAAGTTGTGGATCAAGGGCCATAAATTTAAAACCTAGGCCTTCTCAAATAACCTTTATAAAAATTTTCCCAGTGTCCTGACACATTTGGTGTGTCCAAATGTTCTTGCCAGGCATCATTTACGGGGCCTTCATAGATTCCCCAAACATTTCAGGGACACCATGAACAGTGGTTGCTTCCATTCCTGAATGCTTATAGAAGCTCGTACAGACTGGTCAACTGCTTCCACCTTTTTCTTCACTGGCAATGTTTGTTATTGTCATTCATTTAGCAAAATAGTTCACAATTTTGTCTTAAGCTGCTTCTCAATCTCTCTTAATATACCTATTGCTCATATTTTAATGAAGATCAGTGTTTTTAATAAACTTAGAAAATTCAGAACAAAAAAAATAATTTTGCTTTAACATTTTATATAATGCCAGGAATTTATAAAAACAATTCCAAACCCACACTTTAAAATCTCAAATCCTTTGACAGTCTGCTTTGCAGAGAATTAAAATTCAACATAAAAATAAAAAGAAGAAATTCATTGTATCAGCATAAGTAATGAATATGTCCTATGAGCCCAATCTAGTGACAATTGCAGAGGGAGGTTCAGATAGAGCACTTACTTGAGGTTATTATGGCACGGGTACCATGGACCAGAAACCTATAGCCAGCCGATGGTTGACTTCAGGTCAGCTGGCCTGTGCAGAGACAAATATGGCACCTGGTAATTGTGTGTTTCATATATAAATCTCTTGATAGTTTTCCAAGCCTCACAACCTGGAGTAGAGTCAGGCTGTGCTGTCAGCCAGACTGGTACTTCCTAAGATCCTAGACAGCAAGTCTAGGCAGCACTCTCATTACACCCTAGAGCTGCAATGAAAAATATATCTAATAGAGTTCGTTTTTATTTTCTTTCTTCTTTTTAGTTACTTTTTATTTTATTTTGGATGGACAAAATAAACTAAATATCGCTCTGAGTCCACTTCACTAAAGTAACCTGAATAACAGTGAGAGAATAGGAGACTGTTATGTCCTCCTCCATGTTAGTCCCCTTGTAAGACAGGGCTCCAAACCTCTGGCCCATTCCAAAGGCCCTACAACTCTAAGAAATCAGGATCTGTGCTGGAATTTGGATCAGCTGTTTTAGAGATGACTGAAGTTGATAGGGAAATCCTGTTAAGGCCTCTACAGACCCCACTCCATCCTGGGAAGTTAGTGGAGTTTCACATTACCATTCACATTACCATTAGAATGAACGCTTAGGAAGGCAAGGGGTTGCATACTTTGTGGAGTATGCTGTATGCCCAGTGTCTGGTGCTCAATAAATATCTATTAAATGAATGAATAAACCCCATGAACTTTCTGGGAGTTTATAAGAAGATTTAATTATGTCTCAGGTTTTCTGAGGTCATGGGGATGGCTGGGTTGGGAAGGGAATGCTGGCAGGTTCAGCAATATTTAACAGATCAGCTGCAGGCATTATAATACTAAGAATACTCTAACAATAGTGTAGGTCCACAGAAGTAATAAGCTGTATACATTATTAAGTTTTGGTCAGCATTACATTTTTATTCTTTTGGGTTTTTTTGTGGTTTTTTTTTGGTTTGTTTGTTTTTGGCTTATTGCGAGGCCAGAGAGAAAATTTAGCAGATAAGAAATAGCAAGATATAAAAAATCAGTACCACCCCCTGCCTTTTTTTTTAATTTAGTAAATATTAAAAGATCTAAACAGTAAAGATGGTTTCAACAAAGCATCTTTTTTGAGTGTTTGACCAAACTTCTCCTGTAAAGGATTTTTTTTAACTGTTGTTTGAGACCACTTTTATGTACTAAAATTACAAGAGGCTGCATCAAGTTCAAACAAAATTAATTCAACCAAATGTCACTAACACAAACTGTACAGGTGTGTAACTGAACAGAGAAAACCATCTGGTGTTTGGGACTGATTTTCCTAATGTAACCATTATCATAAAGCCCTTGTCCATTTCATCTACCTGATGGGCTGCTTCTATTGAAATGGCAGCTATTAGCTGAACTCTTCTCAATGTTACCCGGTGGCTGTTCTCACCTGAGAGGTTGTCATGTTTTTCATTTCACCTGATGAACAGATGTACTATTCCAATGAGAATCTCTGGTCATCCATAAACTAATGTGGAGAACATGGAAGCATCCCCAGAACATCCCTTTGTGGCCTGAAATATACTAGCCCATAGTAATCCAGAAGAATGATACAAAAATACTATATTAAATCATCAACAATTACAAGCACACCTCACTTTAAGGAAAGCTGCTTTTCCAGATATTTGCTTTTCCTAGCATAGCTTTCGACTCATGAGGGTCCATACCAGTGGTGCCATCACAGTGGAAATGGACCATCAAGAATATGGAGGGCCACAAAAAAAAAAAGAAAGAAAGAAAAGAAAAGAATATGTAGGGCTACAGTGCACTCTCCTCTGTCTGTTTCAAATGTTATGCAATAAACTTGGAATTCTTGGCAGTCTAAATGCCTTCTTGTCATATCTATACGCACAAAGTTCTGTGCCATTATTACTGATGGTCTCTATGTCTATATTTACACAAATTGTATGAATTAGAATTATGTATAATATCTATAACTTTATAACTTTAATAATCAACATTGTATTGCATTAATTCTGCATGTTACTTGATTATTTAATTTAGAAAACATTAGATTATTTTAAAAGTCTATTTGTCTATCTATCTATCTATCTATCTATCTGGTCAAAGTATGAAAGTTAATGTATGGATATATACCTGTTTAAGTCTATAGTGTTTACGTGATAAATACAGTCAAATGCCTAGCAATATTAATACAAAACAAATAAAGAATGAGTTCCAACATGAACCGAGTTTAACTGGAATGAGTTTCACTAACTGAATAAAACTGATAAATTCAGTGAGAAAGCCAAATACTTGGTTATTATTTGATGCCAAACAGCAATTTAGAAGCAACTAAATTGCTTCTAAAGTTTTCCTAATAATTTAAAATCTTCATCTTTTAATCCAAACATTTGGCTTTCTGAGTACATATTAGCATTTTAATAGCCATGGCTATTACCTACATACATGAAAGTAGTCTAAGCAAGAGTGAAGACCCCAAGACTAGCATAACTTTGAGGCCAGAGGAAATTGATCAGCATGGTGAGTGTATCTTTAGCCTTGTACTGCTTACATCATGGGACTTTGGTGCAGTTTCCCCCCATCAGAGTTTCTAAGTCATATGTGACTCTATGCCATGAAACCTATAGTGCCCAAGCATCCTCAGGAAATTACATTAGATGAGATCCTATGAAGGACTTCAGAGTCTGAGGCCATTTGGGCTGAGAGAAATTGCAAATGTAGCTCCCAAGTCAAATTCTGAAAGGGATGTACCCCAGAGTCAACTATTATGACTCAGTCCATTTTATTAAGCAAAATTTCCCTTTCATCTAAATTGATTAAATAAGAAACCAAACAGCTGTAGCCTTCCTGGGCCAAGATAAGGTGCCATATTTCTTTATACTCAATCTCTACAGTTCCAGGAAATCACTTCACCTAATCATTGATTCTATCTACTCTCATTCAGCTTTTTTAAAAATGTTGGTTAGAACAGCCAAACTAACTTTCTCAATTACTCTAAGAAGCACTTGCCATATTCCCTAGCAGAAGCAATGAAAGAAGTGTTTTAGAAGCCAGTGAATAGATCACAAAGACTCAGGGAGACATCACCATTTTTTCATTTATTATTTGTGAAATAGCAGCTACTTCAGTGCAGGAATAGACTTAGAAAAAGGTGTAGATCTTAGTCAAGAAGCTAATGACCTATGTCAGGCAGACAGAGCAATTTAGTTATAAAACACATCTGCAAAATGTGGATCTTTAAACTCAGGCTGGAGTGGTGCCTTGGATTCTTTTCAATTTGGAAGAGGTAGTGGAGGAAAAATTTTAATGATGAAGAATCAATGAAGCTACTCACAAAGGAAATGAGGAATTGAGTTATCCAGAAGGATCAGAAACTCTTTTATGATTTTATACATTTATTTGATTCACAGGATTTATCGCATCTTACTTGATGATATGCTGATGATGTACTATCTCCCTATGCCACTCCAGAATGCACACATTATGTTGATTCGAGTAAACTCAGAGGCCAGTTCTTAATACCTATCAGAGTACATGATACATAGTATATGCTCAGTAAATGCTTGTTGAATGAATAAATGAATGAAAGCTTAGTTCTTTCAAGAATAATATGTACTCTGGGAGACAAGATAAGCCCTAAATAATTGTTTTAAATGTTGTAAAGGGACAGTCTTGAGTTAGCAGAGTTAGATAAATAGAACCCCAGTAAGGCACATGGTGAAGACACGTTGCCCTATGCCTTAAAATGTAATTTCTCTTGCCATATTTTAGAGAGATATCAACAAAACCATTAACTGCTTTCAGTAATTAAATTGACATTAGCTTTGAATTCCTTATAAAGCTGGGTTTGGATATGAAACAGTCAATTTTATTTGTGTCAACATATGTAAATTAATTGGCATTTTGCAACATTGCTTATTTCACACATTATATCAAGGTATCTGAATAGCCACAGAAATGTTTCTACATTTTCATAATTCAATAAGAACAGGACTGTATATGGTTTAGCCCTGGGCAGACTCTGAGCAATGAAAGCCAGACTGGAGATTAGTGGGAAGATGAGCAGCCAGGATAGAAGAGGGGAAACCAAAAAAACAGAGAGAGAGGCCAAGCTAAAAATAACATTTTCTATCTTCTCAATGGTTCTCTGTGCTAGCTATGCATGTAGAAATTGAACTAAAGAGCTAAAGCATGTGTCTAAATGGTATGGTTAGTTCCTCCGTGATGCTCTAACATAGTCAGGTCCCCATGTACTCATTGAATGTCAACCTTAACCATACTCCATTTGTTTTCTGGGGTAAACTCCCAAATTAGGCTCTAGAGGTACACTTGTCTGTACTTTTATTCCTACCCCCAGAATAGTACAGAAAGAATAAGCAGCCTAAGGAACCCACAGCTTGATTAGGTATAAAGATGACGGCATAATGACAACTAGTACGCCAGGGCCCCAGCAGTGGGAAGCAAAATAAAATTGAATTGATTTCACTGGGACCTTCAATGATGAGCAAATGTATTGGTAACTCATTTCGTGTATTGCCTACAATGCCATTTTTCAGAACTCTGGACTTGAACCCTAAATATGTCTTCCACTCCATCTCTCCAACTAATTTGGTAAATGACGCAGGAAGCTGATTTGTGAAAATCCATCTGTATTGTAATAGTATGTCAAGGGAATCTCGACTTATTGAGATACCAAAATCAGGTTTCTCCACAGCAGGATTCCGACTAGAAATAATGTTGTAACCATAGAAACACCTATTCAATGAATGGTCACGGGAGAAACAACATCACAATACTATTCAAAAAAGAAAAAAACAGCAGAAAGAATTTCCTGACAAATTTGATATAGAGAAGGATTTTTCTCAAACTGAAAGCACTGTAAAGTGCTCAGATAGGATGATTTGGATTTTTTTTCTGACTCTTCCAACAAGGGGACATCTCTCTACTTTTCATTCAGTCAACAAATATTGTTTGAATGCCAACCACATCACAGACACTGTTCTAGGTGCTGCAGTAAACAAAGCAAAGTGATAGATGTAAAAAAGAATAACACAGAGAAAGGAGGTAGAGTATTATGATATTGCAATAGGGTGCTATTTATGAAGGGGTGACCAAGAAAGACCACTATAAAAAGGTGACAATTAAGCTGACACCTGAAGGAAGTGAGGAAATAAATAAACCAGATTTCTCATTCTGGCCAGAAAGAACAGTATGTGTAAAGGTTCTGCAGTGGAAATACTTTTGGGGTATTGGAGCAAAAGTGAGGAGGCCAAAAGCACTGGAATAAAGGACAGTGAAGAAGTTGGGTGATAAGAGTGAGGAAGTGGGTTCAGATCATGTAGGGATGCACAGGTCACAGAAAGAACTTATGTTTACACTTTGAGTGATAAAGGAATTGTTTGAAGGACTCAACCAGGGAAGTAATATGTGTTGATATTTTTTAAGAATTATACTAGATGTTATATGGAGATTAAATTGTAGCAGGAACTAAGAAGCAGGGAGACCAATTAAGGATGCTATGACAATAAGCCAGAAAAGAGAAGATAGCAACTAAGCAGGATGATAACAGTAAGCAAGGCAGTAGTAGGATTCTCAATATATTTAGAAGGCAGAACTGACAGGATCTGTTCGTGAATGAGGGTGGATAGTACAGGGCATTATTGGCACATGAATGAATAAATAAAAATTGATCAAATACAAAAATCAGTCAAATCCCTTGGGAAGCCAGCGGCCCCGGTTCGGTTCCACATATGAGGGCCAGTGACACTGCCCTCAAAAAAAAAAAAAAATCAGTCAAATCCAATTTGCTTGTTTTTCCAGAGAAATTGAAACTTAGAGAAGTACAATTACTACTTTTTTTCATAACAATGATAACATTTTGCATTTACATTGTAGCCCTCTTTCAAAGTACTTATAATGACTTTTTTATGTGTGAACTTGTCTCAATTGCAATCCCCAGTTATTCAATTAACTGAAAGTATATTGAAAAAAGTATATTATATGATTAAAGCCCATAACAAATTAACTTTATATAAGCAAGATTATTCTATTCTATATAATCCGGGTAGGCCTGACTGGATCACTTGAA
The DNA here is from genome assembly GCA_033961575.1 of Aselliscus stoliczkanus. NCBI lineage: Eukaryota > Metazoa > Chordata > Mammalia > Chiroptera > Hipposideridae > Aselliscus > Aselliscus stoliczkanus. The sequence goes on from CM066729.1 coordinate 69,614,014, forward strand.
AGGTCTTAAGAGCAGCTCTGAGACTTCCCTGGGGAAGAAGAAATTCTGCCTGGGACATCAGCCTCAGCCCATGCCTGTCTTCATGGCCCACCCTTGATTGTTCAGACTTGCCTAGCTAGCCCTCACAATCACATAAACCAATTTCTTGCAATAAATCTCTTAGTGTAATCTCCTCTTAGCTCTGCTTCTCTGGTTGAACCCTGATGATTGATGGTGCTTGGTTAAATTCTTCCAGTGAACATTACCACAGGGAAATAAGTTATGAGTCAACTTACACTAACTTACAGAGCTTACACTAACTCTTGTGGTCCACTTTACAAGTTTAGACAAGTATAAAACATGCACTTGAAAAGAAAATCCAGCCATACTCATACCAATAACATGATTGATAGATACAGCATGTTTATGCAATAACAGTCATCAGGTAATAAGAGTAAATTAAAAAACAAAACTAGCAATGAGTCAGCAATGTCTGGTTGTGTTTAAGAGAGTCATCTTAATAACATCATGCATAATTAGTAGTGCAGACTGCATGAATTATATCTTGGGGACTATTTGCTTCTACCTACCCCCAATGTAGGCTGGATAGGGAAAATTGTCAGGAGATAGAGATAGAAGGGCCGGGCAGGCACAAAGGCCAATGGAGAGAGCACTGGTTTGGGAGCCACAAAACTTGGGTTCTTACTCTGGCTACTATTTTAGTTATTCTGACCATCAGGAAAAGGTTCTCAATCAGATTATCTGAAGGAAAGCGGAATTTGCTGTAGTAGCATCCAAGATATTGACTGGAATTGGAACCAAGAGGAAGAGGCAGCATCAGGGAGCCCCTCCATACCAGTTGCCTCTCTCATGGGGTGTACAAATCTCTCTCTTACTGAGCTACTGCTGCTTTGCCCAGACACTTGCTTATTTACTGGTCTATTCTACGGATCTATGTTTTCATTGCTCATAGCTTCTGCTTTCATAGCCCAAAAAAGTGGAGAAAGAGCTGTGACCATATGAAACTCTGCTCACTGGAAATTCCCCCACATTGCTGAATCTCAGGGCACCCTTGAATGGGGATGTAATGTAGCAGCAGTACATTTTCAGCTTGAACCCACATACAGAGCCAACTATCAATGAACAATGTTTGTCCTTTAACTCCTTGTCAGTTGGCCAAAAGGTCTCCCAACACACACCAATATGGCCAGAGGTGTAAGCTGAGGGAGAGGTGTCACCGTAACAGTGATAGATGTCAAGGAGGTTTGTGCTATATGGGCTTGTACCTTCTGGCTCTGCTCATCCCCAATCCGATACACCACTTCCATTTTACAATGGATTGATATCGGTTCAACTTGACTTTATGACTTGGAGGGTCTGAAAGACCCAACTCATCATGGGCACTTCTATCTGTATGGTCAATTGATGTCCCATGATTTTCCTCTGGTTCCAGAAACATAGCAAGAGTTATTTTGCAAATGATATTCTGTTTTCCAGCTGTTTATTGCACATGGCATGGCCTTGCTCTCAAGGAGTCCACTTTGTAGTTTGTCTATCGGGCTGACCACAAGCTTTAGACAACATCTTTTCCCATCACGGGCACCTACCATTAGTTCTGCAGGGCCATGAGAGGTACCAGACACGCTGCAGAGCCCTATCCTGCCCTGGGTCTTAACCAAAGCTGATAGTCTTTTTGTGTCATTTGGTCAAGCAATATTTCCAGTTATGAAATATACCATATCCAAACTTAAAGAGGCCTTTGAAATGTACTTCTTTCTTATGGGTGGATGATACAAGATCATTGATCTCTCCTCTTCTTTGGAAGGGATATGCTTGCATGTCCTGGATGACTACATAGGCATACCTTGAAGATATTGCAGGGTTGGTTCCACCAAACAACAGTATAGTGAGTCATAATCTTTTTGCTGTTGGAGGGCCTTGCCTTCAATTTGAAAAAAACACAACATTTATTAAATGCAATGAAACAAAGTGAAACAAAATGAGGTGTGCCTGTATTCTTAAAAACATATGTCAGAGTTCTGAATTCATTAGATTTATTCCCCATCCTTTGGAATACAGGTATCTTACCTCCAATGCACTTGCCATTTCTTCCTGATGTACTCCAACTAACATGATGTCATTGATACAGTGGACTGATAATGTTCTGAAGAATAAAAAGTCTAGGACTGGATTGTAGCAGAGGACAGGAGAATTAACATAGCCTGGAGCAAGACCAGAATATACTGCTGTCCATTCCACGTGAACACAAACTACTTCTGATCTTTCTTCCTAAAAGAAATGGAAAGATCCCAGTTGCCAGATTAATGGCTTCATCCAATGGATTGGAGGCTGTGTTGATCAGCTGTAACAAAGATACCACACCCAGCACAGCAGTTGCAATTGGGTTTGCTAAAGTTTACTATCATCTCCAAAGTACACCTGTTCTTTTGTATATTTGTTTTGTTTTTGTAGAAGCCAGTCTGGTGATTCCAATGGAAGATACGATGCTACCCATGAATCCATTATATTGCTCACAGATGTGATAGCAATCTTGGCCAGCTGGGAGAGGAACGTGCCAGTCCAAAGTCCAAAGAACTATTATAGCAATTCTACCAACTAATAGTATGCCCATTTCAATTTTATATTTGAGAATCAGGGAAATGATAACACAGTGAATCCACTAATGTAGTGAATGTGCTGCGATCTCACAGGTTTCCATTTACTGATTGGCTCCCATATGCTCTCATTGCCGCCATAATGATGCTTCAGATCCCTGGATATCACTGTTAACTTAGGCCCCAATACAGCACCACTCAAAGTGACTGGATATTCCCATTTTTCCCAGGGCATGATTAGTCATAGGTACCTTGAGGAAGTACTGAAGGCATCATTATCACAATGTTTCACATGGGTTTGCAGATCTCTTCCTCCTGGAGAACTGACTTTCCTTTAAGCAACGGGATCTGAGGCTGAAAACTGGCTCAGGTTTTAGAAACTAAACAAGGCATTTTGACTTTTTATTGGGATAAGTTCCTTTAACCTCCTGATTATCTGTCTTTGACTCCTTTGATTGCCTACACTGAGCATACTCTTGTTGATTGCCTGTGGATACCATTGTGTTCTATTAAGCACCTCCTTAGCCCTGTGTGGGTCAGGACGCCCTGGCTTTTACTTGAACTGGCTATTTATTATGATCATTGTAACCACCTTGCTTTTGATAGTTCAGTGCCACCACCTGTACTCTATTATTCTGGCATCCTCTTCATGGCTCTCAGGGTTCCCCATTCTATACCATCTTCCACTGCCAGCCCCAGCCTCCAGACGATGGCCACCACTGAGCATTGCATTTATGCTGGGGGCCCTCTCAGCACTGCATTCTTTATTGCTCTGATAAATGGAGTGCTCAGTGGACCTGTAAGCGAAACATGGTTAGTAGATGGGTTTTATGCTTCACATAGTACATTCACTCTAGCATGCCTGTTTCTATAACCAATTTGATCTCTTCTTTCACCATGTGCCATGGACTGTTCTGGTGTTTTTCATTAGTGTGGATCATAGCTTTTTCCAAATTTCTGAGCCGTTCTAGCACCATGTTATTTAGCACTGTCTCCTGGGTCCTTGACAGAGTGTTAAATCCTGCTTCAGTGGAGAATGTTTCCATATAAATAAATTCTCCCTTATTCAAATGTATGCTTTGTTCCCATCCCTTCTCCCACCCCCAACCCCCACACCTCTTGGATCCGGAACCTCAGGGTCAAGTTCCATACATGTCCTCCTGATTCTGTTGATACATGTTGGCCAGGTCCTGCAGTTCTTTGGGTGTATGGTTCCTTTCTTCTGCTAGCTTACATACCAAACACCAAACACTTCCCCAGCCAGTTACGTTCTGACTTGACCCTAGTAATTGGTCTGGTGGCCAAGAGGTGGTGATAGGTGAGGGAGAAATGGGAAGGGAGGTGTGGGAATGTATGTTATCTTGAAAACTTGCAAGAAAAGGGAAGTGATAACTTTTAGCAGGACGGAGAGCACACTTCTGTGAGTTCAGAGGAAACTGAGGATTCAAGATTTTCAAAAGTATCAACTCAGATAACCCTATCCCAACCCTTAGAGCCTCCCTCCTTTTCAATGAAGACCCTGACCTTGGTGAAGCCGATTTGCCAGGTTGACAGATCAATCTTTTCTGGAACTCCGCTGTACTTAAAAACACATTCTGAGTTTGATCCTCAGCCTGTCTGCCCTCAGGCCCTCTGGCTTTCTCACTTTGCCCTAAATTTGAGATTAATCACTCTCAGCCCTTCATTGACTTTCTCTAATGCCTCCATAGCCCCCAGCCAAAGTCATCTGATTCCATGGCCTTAATAATTACTATGTTCCTAGAACCTCTCAAAAGCCTGAGACAGTGCACCTTCCAGTATATTCTCTTTCAGTTTCCATCCCAGTTTACCACTGATGAAACTGTTGCATTGCTACAGCATTCCAGGAGTTATCAAAATTTTACTTACCATTGCCTACCATGGGGTCTTCACTGCCAGCCTACCAAAGGGTAATAGAGTTCCAAAATCCCATTTTAAAGCTGCTAGGACAACTCTGGCACCAACTGCTTTAGGCCAGATTTCCCAGGAAACAGGCTGTGAAACAGAGATTTGAATGCAGATTTATGGAGAGGATTCTTAGGAAGAAACACTCTTGTAAAGGAGTAAGGGCAGAAGGAGTAGGAAGAGGAAGTTAAGAGCATTGCCGCTCCACCAACAGACTTAGCCAATCCGATGAGGGAAGCTCTGAGTTGGAATGGCTTCAGAGTTGTCCCATTATGAGTACTGCGCTTTATACCCCTGGAGCAGTCATGGGATGAAGGCTGTTTCTGAAGTGGGGTGTAACTTTGTGCATGGCACCTTTCTTGGATAGAAGCAGTTCCTTCGGAAGTTCTCAGTTATAAGCAGGCAGCAGCCAGCACTTCTGGAAGGTGTGGAAATGTATGTCTTGATCCCAAAGGAAAGATGCATGAGGGACACCACAGGATCTATCATGGCATGTGTTTTTGCTGAACTGTGAGTATTTCAGTAGGGCTCAAGTGTAGAGTACGAGATGGAGAGGGGAAAATGATAAAGCCATATAGGTAAGCAGGTACCAGATAAGGAAGAGACTTTCTCTTGCAATAGCAATATCCAAAGGGTAGCAACATCCAACAGGTACTTAGGCTTAAAATCTTGAATTCAAGAGAAAGGTCTTGATATAGAATCTGAGACATAGAGTTGAGAGTCATGAGGGAGTCACTGGGGACAGCCAGTTCACCTGAGTTTGAATCCCAGCTCTTCCCATATTACCTCAAGTCCACTGAACCTCAGCTTTCTCATCTATAAAACCCACACAGTGTTGTTAGGAAGAATGAGTGGGGTGATTCACGCAAAGCACTTAAATAGAGCTCCCTGAAAATGTTAAACCTTTACATGGCATACTAAACCATTCCCAACTTTGTTCTCAAGTCAACCAAAGGATTAATCCTGAACTGACAAAACTTCTGTCCCTACTTATTCTTTTAAAGTACCTATGAAATAAGCTTGTGTATGTGGTGGGAAGGAGCTTTTATTATGTTACTATTTGTCTTTCATAGCTGGAAAAACAGAAGGCTGAACTGTTAAGCTCTTTGGTTAAAGCCCCACAGCAGGATGAGTCAGGATAAACAATTCAGATCTTTAACTCCTCCTGCCACTGGGCTGTCTCTAACCACCAGACTCATAACCCTCTGGGAAAAGAAAAGGACACTGATGTATAATGTTAATCCTGTAACAGATGAAAGGAACTTCAGGGTCATCTTTCTGAGATCATTGCTCAGGGTTTTAGGCCCCAGGTGTTGAGAAGAGCAGACATTATGAGGTTTATTGAGAAGAATATGACAGGGATGCATTATCAGGTGACAGGGTGATGCGGTGGGTGATAGGATTGCACTTCGGCTCTGAGGTCAGCCTCAGGTTGAAGGAAGCAATGCACCTGACTCTGTGGTGGGGGTGGACAATTTTCAGTGACTTCTCTCTGGAGTGAACAGATGAAAGCTAATGAGCTTCCAGTCAGAGGCAGCAGCCTCCATTCTCTTGGGTCTAAACAGTTCTTTAAGTTTCCTGCCTTCTTCTAGCCCCTTTTTATGCAAATATCATTTTTAAAAGGCAGGGTGGAGAGGCAGCCCTGGAAATCCCAGCTTTGTTGGTTATGTTCAAAACAAAACTACAAATACAACATAGATGGAAAGGAATGGGCACCCACCTAGTGCTGGTGGCAGAAGGGACAGACACCCTGTAAAAAGATGGATTGCCTGGAGGCAGAAGGAAAGACAGGAAAGAAGGAGAACTGTGACTGGCAACAACTATCAAACAGAAAGATGTACCTGTTTTCTGAGACAAAGAGGCAAGGTGAAAGCAGAGCTTGCTAAATATAAATGTCAGCTGCAAGCTTGAATTATAGAGTTGTGAAAATAGTCCTCGATAAGAAATGAAAATAGTCACCAAACTCCCCTTTATTTCCATTAGGGTTTTTAAAAACTATTATTATTATTATTACTCAAATTTCTCTGTTTGGAGTGGAAAAAATTGGTAAATAATATTTATCAGGGCTCTTCCTTCCCAATACACACACACACACACACACACACACACACACACACACACACACGTGCTGGCCAGAAATTAAACATTTAGAATACCACTGATAAGAATCACCTGGAATGTTTGTTAAATATTCATATTTGTGGACCCATCTACAAAAGTTCTAATCCAATAGATCTGGAGTGGCACTCAGGACAATGTATTTTTATCCAACTCACTAGTGAGGTTGATGTGAATTGTCCAAGGATCATACTATGAAAAGTAAAACACACTATTCTACACATTCAGTGCCTACCCAATCTTAATCCAACATTCAGGGACATCAACAGCACATAAATAAATATGTTTACTTGGCCAATCCAATTAGAAAACCAGGATAAGAATAGTACTATCAATATAGATACTTCTCCTTTTCCCCAGAGGGTTTCTTCCAACCTAGGAATCTAAGATCAGTCTTTCCAGAATAAAGGATAGTCCGCCTTAAAGTTAATTCCCATTTCTATTCTAGAAGGCAGAGATTGCTGGTGATTTTTTATGTAGGAGGTTTTATTTTTTACCTTCAAAATATACTAAAGCTTAGTCTATACTCTGTTACATGTATAGTAACAGGTTCTAACCCCAGATCATTTTCCTCATTTCCAAAAAGCACCTGGAATTGCCACACTCCTTAACAAAAAATGGTAAACTACTTTATCCCCAAACAATGAGAAATGGCAGAATAAAATGGGTAATATTGCTTCAGCAGGGATGGCTTTTGTCATTTTTTCTTTTTATATTAAATTTGTTTTTCTGTTAAAATAATAATATTAGGCTAAATTTAATTTCTGTCTTTTTAGTTTATAACCACCCAGGAAAGCTCTTTCTTCTTTGATTTGATGACTAAGGCTAGGATTAACAGTTTGATAAGGAAAGTTTGATTCAGAGTTGACCTCTTGATAGCCCAGAATTATAAGAGTGAGATTATAACGAACCAAAATACAAATATCTCCTGGAGCACACTATTAAGACTGTGATCTTTGGGGCTTAAAGGTTCTTGGAGAATGCCTATCCATCTTTGTTCACTCAAGCTCTTTGAGTTTGGGACAGGCATTGGAAGGTTCATGCTAATGCACCCAATTTCGTATTCAGAAATGCTTTTGTATCTCCAATGTGTGGTAGTGGGGGACACCTCTTGAATCCAAATCCCTTTCCAAGTACCGAACCATTTATTTCATCTCTTGTGCCACCATTTTTTGAAAGAATTGTCTTCGCTTGCTGTCTCTCCTTATTGCTACCTTGTTACTTTTGAACTCAGTCCAGCCTAATTTAGAGCCCACGACTGCTTTGAAACCTCTCTTGCTAAAGTCACCAATATTGTCAAGTCCAATGGTTATATCTCTGAACACATCCAACTTGACCTGTCAACAAGATTCAATACAGTTTATTATTCCCATCTCTGATTGTTTGATACCACATTCTCTCGTTTTTCCAACCTTCTGTCTTTTCTTTATCAGATTCTTATTTGCCGTTATCTCCTTATCTCTGCTTCCTTGGCCTCCTGTAAATGTGGGAATTCTTTGGCCCTCTGCACTTCTCTATTTACATTCTCCCCAGCTTATCTCATGGAAGCAGACAGTAATTACAATACCATCTCTAGCCCAATGAATCCAAAATTTACATCTCCAGTTGTAAGCCCTTCCCGTATTGCAACCTAATGTACTCAACTTTCTGCTTAAACATATATCCAAATGAAACTCTTGATCCCACTAAATATTACATGTCCATGTCTTCCTTCAGTATGGCATTCCCATTCACACAGTCACACAAGTCCCAAACCAAGTTGCTATCCTTGATTCTTCTAACTTTTCTCATTGCTTGTATCCAATCTCTCTAACTGCACTGTCTCACCCTAATTCAAGCTACCAGTGCCTCTCAATATTGCTGCAACATCTCTTACCTTGTCACTTTGCTTGTACTCTTGCCTACCTATAATTTATTCTCTACACAGCATGAGAGTGGCTATTTTAAAATCAGATAATGACCTCCCATGCATTGCACTAGCTTCTCAGCTCCTCTTCATGGTCTTCAAGAACCTGTGTGATTTTTGTCCTTTCTATCTCCTCTCCTTCCCTTGCTTCAGCTATAGTGTTTTTGCAAATTTTTGTTAAAACTCCAAGTTCATTCCCAATTTAGGGTTTTAACCTTTGCTTCAGTCATGTTATTGGTATGAGTATGGCTGGATTTTCTTTTCAAGTGCATGTTTTATACTTGTCTAAACTTGTAAAGCGGACCACAAGAGTTAGTGTAAGCTCTGTAAGTTAGTGTAAGTTGACTCATAACTTATTTCCCTGTGGTAATGTTCACTGGAAGAATTTAACCAAGCACCATCAATCAGGGTTCAACCAGAGAAGCAGAACTAAGAGGAGATTACACTAAGAGATTTATTGCAAGAAATTGGTTTATGTGATTGTGAGGGCTAGCTAGGCAAGTCTGAACAATCAAGGGTGGGCCATGAAGACAGGCATGGGCTGAGGCTGATGTCCCAGGCAGAATTTCTTCTTCCCCAGGGAAGTCTCAGAGCTGCTCTTAAGACCTTTCAAGTGATCCAGTCAAGCCTACCCGGATTATGTAGAATAGAATAATCTCCCTTATATAAAGTTAATCTCCCTCATATAAAGTTAATTTCCTCTGTGTAGACCAATGTGCTCCTGTCTCTCTACATAAACGACTTCACATCATTTAGATCTTGGTTCAGTTGTCATTTCCTCTAAGAGGCCTTCTAGCCACCCAAACTGAGGTAGATCTCAGCCATCCCAGATACACCCTGTTACGTCATCCTGTTCTGTCTTCTGTGTAGCACATATCATGACCTGAAATCTTCATTTGTTTATGGTCTATCTACTTTCCATGCTGACTAGATTGCAAGTTCCATGAAGGCAGTGACCAGTGTTTAGGTGACTGCCTAGCAGATAACACGGACATTAAGACATTAAGTTTTTATACAAATCATGTATTTGACTCAAAGCCATAGAATGTTGGCAATGAATGAGCCCTTTAGAATTTCTTTTATTTTACTTGCAGCCTTGGGCCTTACCTGAAACCCAGATATATCCAAAGGACTATAAGTTGGTGGGTGGGAAGGTTCTTGGTGCCAGTTTTATTGATTTGTATTAATGGATGATATCTTTAAGAAGGAAATTTGCTAGCAAATCCAAAGAATTTAGGAGCAGCTGTGGAGTGAAACAATATAAGAGAGAAGATTCTATTTCTCAGCCAAATCTGAAGCACTGGGGACCAAATCTATACAAAAGGGAGTTACCAGAAAAAGCAAACAGCTGTTTTTTTTTTTTTTTTTAATTGGGTATAGCAGAAAAATACAGGCAACATTGATTTAATGTCCACATAAAAAGACTGAGACACTGTATTGGGAAAGGGCATCTCGGTGTTTCCATATACCCATGGCTCCAGTGTAGTGTGGAAACCATGTGACTTCAAGGTTTTGCAGCTTTGGGAGGCCTTGGAAACACTCCTCTGGGCAAAAAGTTAGACTTCTCACTTCTTGGCTCTGCTTCCTTAAGATTACTTCCTGTCTCAGGCTACCATGCTCACAAGTGGTTAGAGTAGAACCAGACATACTTCTTTTCTCATTCATGGCCCATGAGAAGACAGTGAAGGTTTATTGTTAGGAATCCTAAGACAAAGTCTCACTTTATCTCATCAGCTTTGACTCAGTCATAAACCCATCTTGAATCAATCACCATGGTTAGAAGAGAGGTGCTCTGATAATGAGCTGAAGCTCTGGGTGCTTCACCTTGGAGATCAGAATAGGAATCCCCTAAGCAACAAAGACTGGGAACAGTGAGATGACTATGACCCAGAAAATGGAAATGATTTTTTTTCATTCATTCATCAGCACTTATTAAGCACCTACTATGTTCCTGGTGCTCTTCTAGGTACTGAAGATACCACGGTGAACAAAGCACACAAAATCTCTTGTTTTATGGCAAAATGCCCAAGATATCAAAACCACTTCATCACTTTGTGGCTCTATCTTGGGTAACCTACTCATTTTCTGGAAATGGGGATGTGTCCAGGGGCACTGTCTTCTATACCACAGTAGAGAGGAACCATTCAACAGAGCTGCCAGCTCTCTGCATTTGTAAGTCTTACATGATGTGGCTCCTTGCTTCAAACAGCTACAATCACCCAGAGCAACTATAACCTTTCCCCAGAACTCAGAGTTTGTCAGCTGCTGAAACTTTTTGTCTTCACCCAATATCTATGCGTGGACAGATAGGAGGCTGTGAGGGCAGAAACCTGGATGATGGGGGCATGGCTTCCATTAGACACCAGGGAAACTTTGCCGGTGCCTTTGTGACAGAGGAGCATTCCCTGAATTTTAATATAATGCTGTTCTTTGCAGATAGTTTATTTTCAGGCTAGTAGAAAAGTGAGGCATCTGAAGAAAGAATGCTGATGGGGGGTTAGGTATGGGAAAGAGAGCTAGTAAACATTCCCCTTCTGAGGCAATATGAAAACACCCACATTAAGAATAAGTAGCTTGTTTGAGAAAATTCAAAATCAAAATGAAATATGAATTATTGATACTTAGTAAATCAGGAACTAATGTTCTACTTTACCCCACCCCATGCTGTCTAATTTTGGCACTAATTCAACAGTCTCTTTCATGTTCAGAAGTAGCCCTTCAAATACCACCTGATATTTTTGGTTTATCTTTTTTTCTCATTGTCTCCTTTCTTATTTTCTCTCCTTCTCTTTCATCCTTTCCTCACCTATCATTTTCATTTCTCCCATTTGCTTCCCTCCCTCTTTTTCCTTCGTTTTGCTTTAGGATGTATCCTAGCAACAGCTATTTTAATTAGAAAGGGATGGGAAGGGCCACCAGTGTTGCCAAGGTTACCAGTATTTCCTGCTGTCACTGGAGGAAGTACCTTGTGCACCTATCATAATGGCATTAGATGCTCAGACAGATTCCTTCCTACTCTGCCTTTCTTCTCAATATCCTCAGATAATGAGAGAGGCTTCCACATCAAAACGTTTTACCAAACTGTTTCACAGTGCCATGAATGTCATCATTTAGTGACAAAATTACTCATTAGCCCAGATGTTTATAGAAAAGTTCAGGGAAATACAAAATGGCAATGTTTAGACTTTGACATCATTTTAGAGGGCAGACATTCTGTTCATTTGATATACTGTCATATTTCCAAAAATAATAGATAACAGTATTGTTGACCAACAAAGACCATACTGTGATAATGATGCAATAGCAGATACATTTGCCTTTTAGAAATATAACACCATAGTAATTTGTACCTATCTACTATCATTTAGGTGTTACACCCAATTTACGAGAAAAAAATCTATTTAAAAATTTATCCAAATTATCCTTACCATTATAAAAAAATTAAAAATTCATTCAGTAGTATCTTTTCTGTTCCTTATAAAAAGATAGCCTCAGTGTCCAGGAACAAATTGAAAGACTGCCTACATCAAGCCTAGAGAAAAAACATGGGGCCCAGAAGACCTAAGACCAGCCTCCATGGGTGACCCCAGTTCTGAACTCACATTCCCCAGACAGTCAGGTTAAAATACTTATGATTTGCCTATATCATGTCACCTTACATTGACATAGTCCCTTAGAAAGCCCTTATACTTTCTTATTTCATTCCCACAATGGCTCTTTAAGGATGGACTTTCCTTGTTTTATAGATGATCAAACTAAAAGGCAGGGAGTTCCAGTGACTTTAGTGGCAGAGGGCCTGGCACCAGGACTTTCGACTCTCATTCATTTCTAACTCTTACAAAGTACCTTCCTTCCCCAAGACATTGACGAAGTAATACCCATGCATAGCTTCTTCCCCTACATCCTTACAGTTCCTCCTGGAAGCTGTTCCTGAATGAATCATTTGTACATGAATGCTCCCCCAGAGTCAACTTCTGGAGAGCCTGACCTAAGAAGGGCTCCAACTTTGATCAAAGTGCTCTTTTTCTAATGCCTCAGCTCTCACTAATTCCTTCCCTTGCCCAAGGTTGGTAGCAATTCCCACTGTTGCTAGCCCTGGAATGCTTTAACAGTCTTGGTGTTTCCTTTAATTCACTCTCTAGTTCTTTAATTGAAGTATTTCATGATACTTCAATTGGTTTCTCTTTAACGCAGATGCCATAACTGATAGACCCTCCTACTGATCTCCCCAATTTTCCTTTTACCCATCTTTGCCTTCAATCGATTCTCCATAGAATGGCTGGAGTGATATCTTAAAAACCTTAATTCGGTCATATCACTCCCTACTTCAAATCATCAATGGATCCTCACCATGCACAAATAATGTCCAAGTTCCCCGCCATCATATAGGCGGAGTGCTTCAACTGCTATCTTCAGCCTCATCTCTGACCACTTCCTTCCCAATGGATTCAAGCAATACCAAACTACATGTAATTCCCAATACAGACCACTCTGTATCTCACCTCTGTGCTTTGGTTCAACTCATGCCGCTCCCAAAGTGTGGCATGCTGTCTTCTCCAAAACGACACTAACTGATTCCTCCAGGTCAAGCCAGTGCCATCTCTCCAGGAAGGCTGTGAGTTCCTGGAAGATAGGGATTATTCATTTATTAATTTCTATATCCTCAGTTTCACCCTGACACAGGATAGAAAACATATTGAATGAATCCTTTCAAGGACTGGAAGTAGTTACTACCATGCCAAAGCACCTTGACAAACCCTCAATTATTATTGGAGATAACTTTGAAATGTGAACAAATGTCAATAATTGCCAGTTGTCTGTGCCAGACACTTAATGCTTAAAATGTGTCATTACTTAATCTTTACAACTAATACAAGGTATTATCCTTTTTTTTAATGAGAAAAATGAAGCTCAGAAAGATGAAATGTCCCTTATGTCACATAGTTAATAAGGCTTGGATTTGGGATTTGAGTCCTCCCATGTCTATTTTTATTTCAAGGACAGTGCCCTCACCCTTACAGAGAAGTATCTGTATCATAATGGAAAATAGAATATACCTACAACCTCACACGGGCAGAGCCCTCACTCTACTTCCATTCCTAGCCTACTGTTCAACATGAAGAAGACAGACAGTCATTGGTTTCATATATCCATGTTTATATTAAATTCACAAAACTTCAGTGATACAATTTATATCTGTGCATCTATTTTCAGCTATTTTAAGAGGTATTTTGTTTGGGGGCATTTCATTTGAAGAGATGGTAGAACTAGAGACAGTCAGATATTTAGACAAGACAAGGAAATCCTTACTATATACTATATACAATAAGATACTCATGGAACATTACTTCCCTGCAAGAGCTACAACTATAGCCTGCATCCCTGTGAATGTGTTTCACCAGTTCTCCTAAGGACTCAGCAAGGCCCTGATCACATGCTGATCACACACACAGAGCCAGATTCAGACAATTAAAGTCGTGATTTGTTTTTCCTACCATCAAAACTTGATAACTAAATGGTGGCAGTAGTTAATGTAGCATTTTATAAGCAACGGTGAATTACCCGTGGTTAGTGACTAATAATAAATTAGCATGGTTATACTCAACACCTCAACACACACACACACACACACACACACACACACACACACACACAGACGCAAATAGGAGATTATGTCACAAGCATGAAAAAGAGAAAGTGTGAATCAGGTTACACAAAATCACAGAATAAGCAACTCAGGAAAATAGATCTGCCTCCTTTTGACTTTTGCTACTAGCTCCAGGGCCTGATTTCAGAGTCTCTTTCGCCACTACCCAATGTGGCCACCATAACAACATGGCTCTTCTCTGTACTCCTTCACCCCATTTAAGGGGCCGACTTGTCGTGGTTCTGCTAGGACTTTACTGGTGTTAGCATTGAGAATTCTGCATCCCAGGCTTCCAGTTATGGAAATTGGTAGGGAAAATAATGGCTCTCCAAAGAGATGTTTACATCGTAATCCCTGGAACCTGTGAATATGTTACTTTACATGGCAAAAAGGGCTCTGCAAATATGAATAAATTAAGGCTCTTGGGATGGAAAGATTCTCTTGAATTATCCAACTAGGCCCTATCTAACTTCATGGGTCATTAAAGTCAAAGAACCTTTGCTGATGATGGTCACAGGGAGATCTACTACAGAAGAAGTTCACAGAAACGCAATAGCCAGCTTTGAAGATAAAGAAAGGGGCCTCTAGAAACTGGAAAAAGCCATGAAATGGCTTCTCCCCATACCACCAGAAAGAAACACAGCCCAGCAGCACTGTGATTTTAGCCCAGTGAGACTCATATTGGAATTCTCATCTACAGAACTGTAAAGGTAATACATGTGTTTTAAAACTAAAAATCCCTCTCGTCCTGGACAAACCAGGATACTTGGTCATCGGCTAGTATTGAGTTCTAGAATTTTCCATTGATACTTAGGTGCCCTTCAGCTGAAGTTACCTGGCTTCCCAAAGATACCCTAAAGCAGTGACTCAAACATTAGTATGAATCAGAATCACCTGGAGGGCTTGTTAAAACATTGCTAGGCCTACCCTCAGTGTTTCTGATTTAGTAGGTCAAGAATGGAGCCTGAGAATTAGCATTTCTAACATGTCCTCAGGACATGATGACATGCTGGTCTGAGGACCATACTTTTAAACCACTCTCCTAAGAGACAACAAATTTCTGGGATAACAAAGGATAACAGAATTTCATCTGTTCACCCACATGCCAGGCATATTTAAAAATGAGATGAATTAATAGACAGGTACAATTTATTAGATCTCACCAAACACACATCTCTGAAACCTCCTCCTTGATCTGCTAGAGAACTTTTGAAAACAGCTCCACTGTGATGTAGCAGAAGGGGCTCTGATCCCATTCTTGCCTTTTATAGATCTTTGGATGCTGAGCAAATTACCTATTATTTTGACTCTGAGGATTAAAGCTAATCCATGTAAAGTACCTGGTATGGTGTCTGCATACAGCATATGCCCAATAAATAATAGTCATGCAAGAAGCTAGGTCTTTCCAAAATATCACTCACACAGCTCATATAACATAATGAGAATGAGGATGGGGGAGGGGAGTGTTGGGCATTCAGCCTTGCTGTGAGGATTGGTTAAACCACTCAAATTCAGCAAGATTCCCAATACATTCTAATAAATCAGGTTTCCTGGATTCTCCTATTTTTCATTCATTCGAAAACATGTTTGAAGCACCTCTTACGCATAAATCTTCAAGTTAAATATTGGAGTCCCTTCTAAGCCTAGGATTCATTCATTCAATTATTTATTCAACACATATGTATTAAGGACCTACACAGTATGCCAGACACTATTGTAGGTGCTGGCATTCCAATGGACAAAAAGACAGAAAAGATCTCTACTCCCACAGAATTTATGTTTTAGGGAAAGGAAAGGAAAGGAAAGGAAAGGAAAGGAAAGGAAAGGAAAGGAAAGGAAAGGAAAGGAAAGGAAAGGAAAGGAAAGGAAAGGAAAGGAAAGGAAAAGAAAGGAAAGGAAAGGAGAGAAAGGAAAGGAGAGAAAAGGAAAGAAAAACAGAAAAGAAGATAGGAGAGGAAAAAGGAGAATAAGAATGTCAGTGGTGATGAGTACTGTGACAAGATAAAACTGGCAAGGAGATGCTTTACAATAAGGTAGTCAGGGATGCCCTCTACAAGGAGGTGGCAGTTGAGTTGAGATCAGAATAACTGGGGGGAACTCACTGCAGAGGAGGAGCTAGAATAATCTGAGGAATGAGCTCAATACACACAAGAAGTAGCTAAAGGCAGAACAGTGTAGATGGGGAGAGGCATGAGATGGAAGGATTCTGTGACTCTGCGCTGTTGTAGATTTTAGGCTGGCATGGATTAGCTTCCAGCAGCAGGAGGCTTTATTAGGCAGAAAAAACAAACAAACTGATTTTAAGGTGTATTTTCCATATATGGTTAGTTTCTTCTACCTGCTATTCTGATGACTAATCTGGTTTCTGCTTGTAGTACACATTTGCTATTATTGTCACTCCAATATATCATTTTCCTCTTTTTCTAGAAGAGGAAACAGTTCTCCTCCTACTCCTACCATCTGGTTTGTTGGAGTGAGATTTTAATTAGAGTGTTACCCTCAGCACAGAGAGGTAAATAATCTAGGCAAACCAATCAGAAATTTTCCTGGTATTTTTCTAATTGAAATTTATGGGGAATAGCTCTTTTTACTCATTAGTCATGAAGCTTTAAAGATACAATTCTGGGGCCAGCCGAGTGGCTCAGTTGGTTAAGAGGGTGAGCTCTGAGAAACAGGGTCACTGGTTCAATTCCCACATGGGCCAGTGAGCTGTGCCCGAGCTGAGCTGCCGCTGAGCTGCCAATAAGTGACAGGATGGCTCAGCTGGTGAGAGCACATGCACCTAACAACAAGGTTGCTGGTTCAACTCCTACATGTGATGTTGGGCTATGCCCACCTGAAACTAAGATTCAACACAGCACCTTAAGCTGAGCAGCCGTGAGCTGCCGATGAGTAGTCAGAAGGTGACTGGACTTGGAGATGAGTGAGTTGTGCCCTCCACGACTAAGATTGACAACAACTTGGCTGTTCCCCTTCCTGAATTCCCCAACACTGTTCCCCTTTCCCAATTCCCCAACACTGCTCTCCTACCCCAGTTCCCCAATAAAAATGTAAAAAAAAAAGAAAATTCTGAGGCAGTGTGTAGATATGGTTTCAGCCCCCTGAGGAGAGCTGAGGTCAGAGAGTAGAAAGAAAAGAGAGAAGCAGAGTTGAAGTCTGGGGAGACAGAGACAGACAGCGACCCGAGGCTTTCACTTCTCTGGAAGAAGACTGCTGGGCCTGCTCTTCTCCCACTCTTGCCATAGTTTGGTTCCCTGAGCCAAAAGTTCCTCTACAGTTATAGCTTAAGTTGGGCTTCTGTCATGTAAATCAAGAGTTCTTACTATTGCACAATTCATGTCCTCACCTTAACCTGGGCATGCCTTAATTCTGGTCACACTGGTTCTTGCCCACAGCCTCCCCAGATATTCAGCATCTACCCACATGCAGCTTTCCTTGAATCTCCCAATCTTGGGAAGGGGTATGGGTGGCATACTCAGAGCCTGAACTTTATTTATTTATTTATTTATTTATTTATTTATTTATTTATTTATTTATTTATTTATTTTAGCTGAGCCATCCTGCCACCTGTTGGCAGCTCAGCAGCAGCTCAGCTCAGGCTGGGCATCGAACTGCTATTGCTCAGAGCTCAGCTCTCACTCTTGAGTGAGCTCTTAACCAACTGAGAGAACCTGAACCTTAAAGGAACAGATTTGTGGCTGAACTCCAGTTCACTTTGGACTAACTACCTGGCCTAAGTTACTTAAGGAATCTGAGTCCCAATTCCTTCATCTGTAAGGAAATGGAAATAATAAGAGTGTTTACCCAAATGGAAATACAACCCTCTTAAACACGAGGAGGTGAGGGTTAAATGAGGTGTCGAAAGTAAGGCACTTAGCACCATGTCTAGGACATACTCGTAGACAGTCTTTCATAAATGACAGCCTTCATTATAACTCAGCTTTCCAATGCTACCAGTGCCCCTTAACTTCCCTTTGGGATTTGTCTTCTGCTGCTGACCAAATAGAATAAAAATTGCTTCAGTTCTTTTAATCCCTCCCTCCCCTGGGCTACTGTGTCACTGACCATGTCATCAGTCCATAATCTATGAAAAAATTGGACTATGTGTCCATGAAGATCTAAAAAAAAACAAAAACCCAGTGCTGGTGCTGTGTACTTGAGACCACTAATGCTAGTTGCAAGACATTGTGTCACTGCTCTGACATGAGAAAATGTGAGACGGGCTGTACACAGTTTTACAAGCTGATAGATTTTTGGAACTGAACTATGAAGCTGTTCTACTATTGGGAGCACTGGCAAGATAATATATGCAAAGCATTTGGTTTCCTTGGAAGACAGGTATGAAGCAAATGCAAAGTACAAATAATTCTTGATTATATGTGGGAAGGAGAAATGGGGAAGCAGAGACACATACTTCTCTTTTGTCATATTTTACGTTCTGCCTTTCATTGCAATTATTTCCCCTATCAGACTAACCTCCACAAGATGAATTTACCTTATGAATTGTTGTATCTACCCTCTATAATCCCTGGCAAACAGGAAGTTTCCAACAAATGTTGGTTCAATGAATGTCAAATGAATAATTGGAATTCATGGTTAATAACAAAACATTTACTTTGTGTTGAATAAAGAAGGAGCAAATAAGGAGGCAATGTGACATTATGAGATGGGAACAGGCTGTGGGTTCAAATCCAAGGTCTTCCATTCATCATTTTTATAAACTTGGGTCAATACTTGATATATTTGATCTTTTTTTCATCTACATAATAGGAACTTCAATGCCCACTTGGTACTGTTGAGATGAGAATTAAGTATAACAATGTCTGGAACTGCTCAATAAATGATAATATAATTATTCATAGAATCCCAATGCTTCAAGTTATACTCCAGGTAGTTCTGTTTGCTTACATCTGGTCGACCAAGATAGCTCCCTGAACTGCACCTGTCAGATGCTTCCTTAAAATGTCCTGTTTTCCTTAATTACAAGTGGAGAACCTTGCATCTTAAACTGTTTCTCCTTCTCTTATTTTAAATGTAATTAAATCAACATTCTAGGCCAAGTAAGAAAAAAAGACTTCATACTCATTACACTACAACTGGGCATATCTCCTGCTTCCAGATACCTGCTGCCTTCTCTCGGTTGTTCTTTTACTTATGAGGTTTTTCTGGAATTGAGTTTGCTCTTAAGAGGAATCAAAGACCCTTGATGAAACATGGCAGGTGTTCTTTAAAATGCTCTTTAAATTAATCATTCAGTTAAAAAATATATGCCAAGAAAATAAATCTGTTTGTGGATCCAGCTCATGAAGAAACTAGGGTAATGGCCTGGATAATTCACCCACAAATTGCTCACTAGGCCCAGTAAAACCCAATCATCTAGATATGTTTGCTTTTACTTGAGGAAGGAAGCAAGACATTGTTGCCCCTACCCTCCATGATGAATGCTCCATACAACCATCAGTTCATCTAGGCCAGTTTTGGAGAATTTCTGATGGGCTACTAGTTGGAAAATTTAGGGTTTTGGATAGGTGCATGAGTGAAGGATGGAGGGCTCCCAGCAGCCTGGACTCAGAGTGTAGCTCATAAAAAATAATCACATATCAATGGTTGGTCAACCCTTTCAGTGAAATGACTTTTTTTGTACCTCATTATGGGAAAAAGAAATCATTTTCTTCATTCTTGAAGAACCAAACAAAAAGTTCCCTAATATAATCTAGTGTCCCAAGTACTGAACAGCAATGGAGAAGTGAAGCTATGAAAAACACTCCTGTATTTCTCCTTTGCTCTCACACAATAACCACACAATACTTCTCACACCAGATGTGCGGGTTTTCCTCATGTCAAACAGTTTTCTGGGTTTCCTATAATTTCACCTGGGTTTCCTATAATCTGATTCAATTCTGACACTGGATTTAATGTACAGCCCATAGATTAAGGGCTCAGCTTCACAAAACTGCCCCTATTTCAGACACCAAATGCAAGACTTAGGTTGTCACCTATACTTTGACCAACTGGCATTAAATAGGGGTTCCCATGACTCCTCCTTGGGTTTGAAAATTTGTTAGAATAGCTTATAGAATTCAGGGATTTACATTTACTGATATATTACAAAGAATATAATAAAGGACATGAATGAATCACCAGATGAAGAGATACACAGAGTGAGGTCCAGAAGGGTCCTGAGTGCAGGTGCTTCTGACCCCATGGAGTTGAGGTGTGCCACCCCCCTGGCAAGTAATTGTGTTCACTAACCCCGAAGCTCTCCAAATCTGGGGGATTTTTATGGAAGCTTTGTCATGTAGGCATAATGGATCATTAACTGAATCTCCAACCTCTTTTCCCTTCCCAGAAGATGAAGGGTGGAGCTGAATGTCTCAAACTTCTAATCATGGTTTGGTTATTCTGGAGACCAGCCCCCATTAGAGCAAAAGACACTCATTTTACCCAGGAAATTCTAAGAGATTTAGAAGTTCTGTGTTAGGAACCAGGATTAAAAACCAAATGTTAGAACAAAAGATGCTTCTAATGCTCTGGTGCTTTTATCATTTAGGAAATTAAAGTGTTTTAGGAGCTCTGTGCACAAACTGAATATCAAGACCAATACATATATTGTGGCCTGATCTACCATAGTGCCCAGCACAATCATCATGGGTACAACTTAGTGGCAGGCATCTGTTTCCAGTATAGACTGTGGGCAGCATGCCCTTCCAGTTTGTTTGATCCTCCTTTTCTGGCTTCTAGGGCACTTCTGCTATCCCCTGGATACCCAAGAATCTCAACCAGAAGTGTCCATCTGGATTCTACCCTTCCGCCATCCCTGCCCATTTCTCTAGGCCACTTTCTCACAACACCCTTCTCTTTGTCCCATACCTTAAAACCTATCTGTTTTCCAAGGTAAAAGCTCGTTAAACTGATAAACCAGGTACATTATTCCTCCCAGAAGGCATATTCATATGTTCGTGAATGGCTTACAGAGGAACAGCCTATAAATACTAAAAGAATAAATATCTCTCATTTATTGTACATTTCACACATATCAGGCACCAAGAATAACTTTACATCCATTATTTCTGTTCTGTGCCACAATCACATGGGGAATACATTTGCCATTTTGTAGAAAGAAAAAAACAGAAGCCATTTTTAAAGATCATAGATCTAGTAATGGACAAAGCTAGGCAATGATTTTGGGCCTATTGGGTTTGATCTGATTCAGTATTTCTAATGCAGGACTTTAGGTCCCCAAAATAATAAACGATAATCACAAAGCAATGCCATAATAGTAAAGTGATTTAGGCGTAAACAGGGCTCTCAATGACCTTTACATCGTATCTTGTTGTAGCTTTCCTTCTCCATCTCAGCGTATAGGCACCTCTACTCATGAAGAAGACCCTGATCTAAACTCAACATTTTACTGGTCATCAATCCCAAGGTAAACAGATCTAAAGAGGTCTACTGATCTCAAATCACTGTAGATCTTTAACACAGAGCCTTTCTGCTTTCTCTAGTTTAGAAGTGAAGATCTCACAGGACAATTCATAAAAGATTGAGGAGTCAGTCAGAAGGAAGAATTCCATTGAAGTCAAGGATCAAGCCTCTTGAGCTAAAGGTCACCTATCTGTGACCATGGCAATGACCAAGAAAGCACAGTTTAGTATCTGAAGAAAAACAGGATGATGCCTGTAAGAAGGTGTACTTGGTGAATAAGCAAGAAGAGAAAGGTGTGGGCTAAGAATAGCAGGGCAGTGAATTCAGCAATGGTTGGTCTTTAATTTAGGTAATTCCCAAAGCTGAGAAAGGTTGGAAGTTCTATCTATTTAGGTAACTGCTTTTCTGTTTTATTGTGAATAAAGATTCTCACATCCCTAGTAAAGCAATTCATACTCCTTTTACTTTTTCTTGTCTGGGAAGCTCTTCACCTGCCCTTCAATTCTAAATGATAGCTGTGCTGGGTAGAGTAATCTCGGTTATAGATCCTTGCATTTCATCACATTGAATACTTTGTGCCAATCCCTTCTGGCCTGCAAAATTTCTGTTGAGAAATCAGCTGAAAATCTTATGGGAGCCCCCTTATAAGTTACTAGTTGCCTTTCTCTTGTTGCTTTTAGGATTCTCTCTTTATCTTTAACCTTTGTCATTTTAATTATAATGTATTTTGGTGTAGGCCTGTTGGGGTTCATCCTGTTTGAGGCTCTCTGCATTTCCTGGACTTGTATGTCTATTTCCTTCACCAGGTTAGGAAAGTTTTTAGTAATGATTTCTTCAAATAGGTTCTCAATCCCTTGCTTTCTTTCTTCTCCTTTTGCTTCCCATATGATATGAATGTTGTTATAGCTGATTGTTGTCCAAGAGGCCTCTTATACTATCCTTATTTTTTTGGATTCGTTTCTCATTTTGGTTCTGATTGGGTGTTTTCATCCACCTATCTTCCAAATTACTGATTTGATCCTCTGCTTTATCTAGTCTCCTGGTGATTCCTTCTAGTGATTTCTTCATTTGAGGTATTGTATTCTACACTTCTGACTCGTTCTTTTTTATGGTTTCTGTGTTCTTTTTTATGCCTGTTCTCTCTTTGTTGAAGTTCTAAGTTTCTTGAGCATCCTTATAACCATTGTTTTGAATTCTGTATCTGGCAGGTTGTTTGCCTCCATTTTGTTTAGTTCTTTTTCTGGAGTTTTCTCCTGTTCTTTCATTTGGGATGTATTTCTTTGTTTCCTCATTTTGTCTGCCTCTCTGTTTTTGTTTTGTTTTTTCCTTTTTCTTTTTTTCTATGTATTATGTAGACCTGCTATGTCTCCCAGACTTGGCCAGGTGGCCTTATGTAATAGGTGCCTTGTGGAGCCCTGGCACAGTCTATTTGGTCACCAGATTTGGGTGCTTCAGAAATGTCCCCTGTGTGGGTTGTGTGTGAGCCCTCCTACTATAGTTGAGCCTTGATTGCTATTGGCAAGTCAGTGGGTGGAACTGACCTTCAGGCTGATTGTCTGTGGGGTTTGGCCACATCCACAGCTTATATGTTATTGTGTGGGGGGCTTAACCCACTGAGTTGGATTTACCCCAGCAGGCTCTTGTGCCTGTTGAGGCTGCCCTTCATGTGTGCCACTTGTAGGGCTAATTGGGAGGTGTTCTGCTGTGGCCTGAAGCCAATTTCCAAGTATGCTAGTTCTGGGGTTTCTTGAGAGGGGCTTTGATGCAGGCCCAGGTCACCCACTGCCTGTGACTGACCAGGGACTACCTAGTAGGAGCTACAAAGCCATCCAAGGTGCTAGTGTTGACCTGTTCAGCAAATGTCTCAGAGCACACTGAGGCCAGTCATCACCTCTTTAGGGCCAATGGACTCTGATAGTTTTCCAAGAAAAAGTGCAATGTGGGCAGGCCTGGCTGCTTGTGGAGAAAGTGCCTGCATAGTTGGGAATGCTGTGTGGGGCGTGTTCCCAACAGAGCTCATCAGACTGATTCCAATCCAGATTTGGCCATGGGTGTAGTGGGACGGCTCTACACAGGAACGATGGTGTCCACCTGCCAGCTGTACAGGAGCAGCCCCATCACAAGGAAAATGCCAACTGTCCTCCAGTCCTTGTCCCAAAATCACACACCTTAGTGTGTCCCGCTATATGCTTCTGTCGCCCCCAAGTCACCATCCCTCTGCTGGAGCCCCAGGATGAGTGCCTGCAAATAAGTGACTCTGTGTGCAGGCCCTTTAAGAGGACATCTAGGTTTCCCATAGCCCTCTGTCCCACTTGAATGGTCAGAATCCCCATTGTTTTTCACAACCAGATGTTGTGGGGCCTCTTCTTCCCAGAACCAGTACTCCAGTCTGGGGAGCCTGGTGTGGAGCTGAGGTACCTTTCTCCTCTGGAGGGAACCTCAGGGCCAAGCTATTCCTCCTAATTCTCAACTGCCACATGGAGGTTTCACATCTTTGCCCCTCCTACCAGTCTCGACATGTCTTCTTCTTCTTTACATCCTTAGTTACAAAACTTCTGTTCAGCTAGGTTTCAGATGGTTCTCCAGGTTGATCCTTCCATAATTTAGTTGCAATTTTAATGTGTTTACAGAAGAAAGCAGGCATAATGTTTATCTACTCTGACATCTTGGATCTCTCCAGAATTTTGGTCTTTTTAAAATAAATAAATAAATAAATAAATAAATAAATAAATAAATAAATCTAATGAGATGATAACAAGTAAGGATATGGCCCAGAATTATAAAGTAGGTAGGAGTCAGTCTATTTTCTATGGGCAATAGTAAAATAAGCCCCTAAGGCAGGTAGGACTACCATGTGGAGATGACATGGACCAGCTCATTTTTGGAGAACTGTCACAATGCAGTGGAAGGCAGCAGGAGACCTTTTAAGGAGTCCCAAATCTGCCACTTATTAATTGTGTGAATTTGGACAAGTCACAGTCTCTTGGAGTCTTAGTTTCCTCTTCTATGAAGTGATCACAAGGCCTACCTACTTCAGGACTGTTGTGGAACTCAATAACATAACACATGCAAATCAATAAGAAAACCACAGGTGTTCTGACAAAATAGGCTATTTTAAATTTTAAGTTATTTCCAGTCCATACAGATTTCCTTTAAGTAAAATTATATACCATGTTATGTCTGTCTCTCTGCTTCTCACCATGTTATTTTCTGTTTTCAATGTTCAAAAATAAAATGTGATTTTTTTTTTTTTTTTGGTGGTAAGTCGTTCACACAAGTGGGTAAAAAGAGTTCCATGAAAGAGACCAAGATGCCCAAATTGACAGCTACTGACGTCTATGACAGATGCTCAGAGCAGCACCTTCTTCTCACCATGGGGATCTCGGGAATCCTGAGCTGGGGTGGCAGGCAAATCCTGCTGTTTTCTCCTGGTTTTCATCTTGGCAGGCTGGTGCTCAGGGAAAGCAAACTCCTTCCCCATTTGCCTGAGGGGACAGATGCCTAATTACAATGCTTCTGATTCCACTCTGGAGGCTGGCACCAGGGCCTGAACTCACACACACACACTCCTGAAAGCACAGACAGACTGGCTGTCAGCACCAACCCTGCCTCACCCACCACCATCACCACCCTGAGGCCAGGATAGAAAGAGTCAGGGAGACAGTAGGTGACTGGCAGAGGTGCTCCCTGCACAGAATACTTCTTGGGGCTTTGACCAAGCCTATTTTAAATATTCCATTCACATGTGTATGCCACCACTGTATTGACAGTTTCTCCCTGGTGAGCAGACCTTGATTTTCAAATTTCTTTCCCTTGCTTTTAGAGAGCTTGTCTTATAGAAAAAATTTCCCTTTCCCCCGCCCTGCCTGGTATTACTCTCGAGAATATTCCTGACTGAAGCTGTTTCCAGCTTCCATCCCCTGCCCCTTCTTCTATTAGAGAAGCTATACAGCAAAATCTCAGAAACTATTTCATCCCCCTTAGGAAAAGGCAATTGAAATGCTTTGGCAAGAAAATCACTTCAAAAGCATTGGCTTTCACCCACCACCTCCAACTGCCTGAGAAGCCAGGAAATGAAACCATATTCTACAGCACAGACACCAAGGAGTAAATCAACACCCCAGGGCCAGCAGCAGGGGTGCTAAGTTGCATAAATACGAGGGCACAGCCCATTAAATGGAGCTGCTTTAACCGAATCACAGGACTTTCCTCCTGTGCTTCTAACCCCAAGGTCTCACGTTATTCTGAGTGCCTGTCCAAAGCATCTTTCCCTCTGATGTCTGCAAATTTCATCCATATGGTTTCCATTTCTCTTTCACAAAATGGATAATGTTGACTCTGATAAAAAGAAGAGGCTCCAATCAGGTGTCACCGCACCTGCTACTACCAGCATCACATATGTATGTATAGCTTGATTGATTCTGACCACATAATACAGTGCCAATGTGGTTTTCATTTTTCTTTCCATCTCTTTTCCTTTTTTCCCTTCCTTCCTTCTCTGCCACTCTTCTTCCTTCCTCAGATAGAGCAAAGTTTAGGAAGGGGTAGAAGAGATGAGAAACCGTAGGTACAATAAATTATGACCTATTTCTTTCAGATCATTGCTTGCAATTAGCCTTTAAGGCAAGGACCAATCTTGAGTTCTCTTTGTGAAAGATTGTGGGTTTCTGTCACTGGGAGAGAGCAAACTTATGGTCCAGCAGCATCATTGTCACCTGGGCACTTGCTTAAAGATGAAAAATCTCAGGCCCCACTCTAGACCTACTAAACCAGAGTCTGCACCTTAACAAGACCTCCAGGTGGTTCAAATGCAAGTTAAGGTTTGAAAAGCCCTGGTCTCTGGGATGGTGACTCATCACATTGCCTGTCAGGACATTTCCTCTTCACCATAAATGCACACTAAGTCAAAGGGAATAATCTCTGTGGCTCTGTGTATACAATTACTAAGTTTAGCGGCCCCACTGATGGTGTATATACAGGATTCTACATGGACTCAGTGAGCTATGCAGGGCTGAAATGTAGGGAACTGAAACTGTGAAGGGGGCATACAGGCTCTTCCCCTGGAAGCCAGTGCTGCCCAGAAGCTCAGCTTCAGCTGGGAAAAGACTGTCCAGGATGACAGGCTGCCCCAGGCCCAGGACTTGTTATCTGCCCTATAGCCTGTGAGCCCCGCTTCATAGAAACAACTCTGGACCAGAAATCACCAGACCCAGTTTCAGTCTCCTTTCATCTTATCCTGGTTTTAGGCAAGTCACTAGAATTATCTTCGAGTTCTTCGTTTATACAGTGAGACTATTTATACCAGCTTAGCCTGCCATATAAATTAGTTGTGTGGATCAAATAAGATGTTTCAAAATGCTGTGTAGGGCCGGCCAAGTGACGCGGTGGTTGAGAGCTGACTTGGGAAGCCAGCGGCCCCGGTTTGGTCCCACATATGAGGGCCAGTGACACTGCCCTTAAAAAAAAAAAAAAAAAAAAAAAAAAAGTGCCAAAATGCTTTGTAAACCACAGAGAAGTATTCAATTATTATTTATTATTGTTAATTATTATAGAATCATAGGATAGCTGTAGCTTCAGATTGGGAGGGAATTAACAGATCCAATATCCTTCCTTAAATAGGATTCCCTTTTCAGTAGTAAGAGAAATCACCAACTGATTCTCTCCTTTCGGTCCTATGACCTCTGAGAAGGAAAGAGAGAAATAAAAGGATGGATGGGTGGGTGGGTAGATGGATGGATGGATGAATGGTTGGACAAATGAACATATATTGAGTATGGACACTGTTAAGTGTTTTCACATACATTCCACTGATGCTTACAAGAGCGTGAAAGGGTGGATGCTGTGATATACCAGCCCCTTCAGGAGCAATGAAGGACTTATTCTTCCCACTACCAGGAATGCCGCTGGTAGAAAGCTCTCAGCTATCAGCCTTCTTTAGGGGTTACTTTGAGAACTGCATCCAATGACTGCTCATTCCAAAGATATCAAGTTCCAGCTCTCTTCCCAGCTCAGGACAGCTCTGAAGGTCCATCCCATATGTGTTTTCCATTTAGGCTGTTTCAAAGCTCTACCTGTCTCTCTGCTCAGTCCTGCTTCCTTTCCTCCCTTCCATAGGGATTCATCCCAACAGCGCCTCTTAATAAAATCACCTGCCTGATAATGTCCATCTCAGAGCCTCCTTCCCAGGGAACCCAACCTGTGACACACCCTCATATTCATTTCTTATGTGTTGAGCCTGTCTTGTCAACAACACACATTACTGAACATCCTTAAGATCACAAATGATCCCAGACTTACAAGGAAACAGAGACTATTTATCAAAACTAGAAGAAAACTTGGGCTTCATTTCATTTAACCACTTTATATAATACCAAGATTCTGAGTTTAAGTAATTTGACCAAAATCACCTTGCTAGTTCATAGCAGAGCCAAAACCAAACCTCTGGTCTCCTGACTAATGAGCCAGCATTTTTTCTATCGCACAATGACATTTTCCTAGAAAGAGAAAAACGCCTATGGAAAAATGTAGCACTCTCATCAATTTACGAAGTCAAAGACCAACGAAGCATTTAATAACAAACCCTCCTGCCATATATATTGGTATGTTTCCAAAAACATTTTAGTCTTTTTTTTTTATTAGTTTCAGGTGTACAACACAATGCAATAGTTATATTCTTTACCCACCAAAGTGACAACTCCCCTCCCCCAGTTCACCATCCCACTCCCCCCCCATATCATACATATCTATTACAATTCCTTTGATTCCCTTCCACAGTATATGCCACATCCCGTACTATCTATATATTCAGTTACAGTTGGCATACAATATTATACAACATCAGCTTCAGGTGTACAGTGCAGTGATCAAGCCTCTACTCCATCCATGAAGTGATCTCCCTAACAAGACATGTGACTATCTGACATGCCACAAAACTTTTACATTATTATATTCCCTGAACTGTGTTTCATATCCCTGTGGCAATACTGTAGTCGTCTATTTATGCTGTCTAATCCCTTCCCCTTCCCCATCCCCCTCCCAACTAGCAATCCTCAGTTTTTCCTCTCTCTATATGAGTCAGTTTACTTTGATCATTAGTTCAGTTTTCCAAGTATAAGTGAGATCACATGGTACTTCTCTTTCTCCGACTGACTTATTTCACTCAACATAATAGTCTCTTCACAACATTATCAATTACATTCCCAGAACTGCCCCCATATCCCTGCGGCAACATTGTAGTCACCCACCTATGCTGTCCAAAACCTTCCCCCCTCCCTCATCCCCACTCCCTCCCAGCCAGCAACCGTCAGTTTTTTCTTTATATCTGCTTGATATGACTTCAATCTTCTTAAATATACTGAGACTTGTTTTGTGGCCTAACGTGGTCTATCTTGGAAAATGTCCCATGTGTACTTGAGAAGAATGTATATTCTGTTTTTTCAGGGTGAAATGCTCTAAAAATATCAACGAAGTCCAGCGGGTCTAAAGTGCCATTTAAGGCCCCTCTTTCTGTGTTGATTTTCTGTCTAAAGGGTCTGTCCATTGGTGACAATGGGGTGTTGAAGTCCCCTACTATGATAGTGTTACTGTTGATCTGTCTTTATGTCTGTCAAAATCTGTTACATGTAATTAGGAGTTCCTATGTTGGGTGCATAGATGTTTATTAGGGTTATAGTGCCCTTCTTTGTCTTTTATTGTAGTCATTTTAACGTCTATTTTGTCCAAAATAAGTATTGGTACTCCAGCTTTTTTTTTTCTCTCATTTCCGTTTGCATGAAATATCTTATTCCATCTGTAAACAGCATATATATGGGTCCTATTTTCTTATCCACTCAGCCACTCTCTGTCTTTATATTGGAGCATTTAGCCCATTCACATTTAAAATGATTATTGATAGGTGCATATGTATTCCCATTTTGTTATTTGTATTCCTGGTCTTCCTGGGTTAGTTGTTTGCCCCTTTCTTTTGTTTAAAAAAGCCCTTTTAACATTTCTTGCAATGCTGGCTTGATGGTAATGAATTCCTTAAGCTTATTCTTTTCTGAGAAGCTCTTTATTTCTCCTTCAATTTTAAGAGATAGCCGTGCTGGGTAGAGCAATCTTGGTTGTAGGCCTTTATTTTGTGTCACTTTGAATATCTCCTGCTACTCCTTTCTAGCCTGCAGAGTTTCTGTAGACAAGTCAGCTGTTAGTCTAACAGGAGTTCCTTTGTATATAACCTGCTGTCTTTCTCTTGCTGTCTCTAGGATTCTGTCTCTGTCTTTAACGTTTGCCATTTTAACTATGATGTGTCTTGGTGTGGACCTGTTTGGGTTCAGCTTGTTTGGAACCCTCTGCACTTCCTGGGCATGTATGTTGATTTCCTTCACCAGGGTAGGGAAGTTTTCAGTCATTATTTTTTCAAATACATTCTCGACCCCTTGCTTCTTCTCTTCTTCTGGTATTCCTATGAGTCAAAGGTGGTTGCGCTGCATCTTGTCCCATAGGGCTCTTAAACTATTTTCATTCTTTTTTATTCTTTGGTCTTTTTGTTGTGCCAACTGGCTGATTTCTGCTATTTTGTCTTCCAAATCGCTGTTCCGCTCCTCTGCTTCATCTACTCTACTGGTGATTCCTTCAAGTGTGTTCTTCATTTCAGTTATTGTATTCTTTAGTTCTAACTGGTTGTTTTTTATGATTTCTCTATCCTTCCTTATGTCCTCACTAAGTTTGTTAAACATTCTTATCATCAGTGTTCTAAACTCTGTCTCTGAAAGGTTGGATCCCTCTGTTTCATTTGGTTCGATTTTTAGAGGTTTCTTCTGATATTTTACTTGTGATATGTTTCTTTATTTCCTCATTCTGGCTGTCGCTCTGGGATTGCTTTGATGTATTAGATAGATCACCAGAAGAGCCCTCACTGGATCACGCAGGCACACAGTTCACGGCAAAAAACTCCCAGTCTCAGCCTGTCCCAATCAGCCACTTGCAGATCAGGCCGAGCCTCCTGACAACCAATCACCAGCCTGGCAACTCTGCAAGTGCAATGCGGAGAGCCGGGACCCGAGGTGGCTTGCACACTCCCGCGTCTCAGTGAGCAGCCTGTTGGAGCCGGAGGGCACTTGCCCAGTGTTTCCCTGGCAACGCAGTATAATCTGGGCAGAGGGTGGGGATCCAAGGCCACATGCACGCACACACACGTACTTCTGCACCAATTCCACCAGACCAATGAGGTTCTGGACCTGATCCTCCGTGGGAGGGCCCAACCCTGACAAAATGGCGCCCTCCCTACACCACTCTTGTGCAGATTCCACACCAGGGGAACAGTAGTCCAAAAACCTCCAGCCTTTGCACCAAAGGTGCTCAGTTCAGTCCGTCCCTGCAGGCTCCCGGGTCCGGCTCACAGAGCCACTCCCTCCACCAGGAACCAGGTAAGAGCTCACGGGCGAGCAAGCCACTCTTAGCCTCACCGAGCTCAGCAAAGAGAGTCCTCACTAATTTACTGCCAGCTATCTTGGAACTCCTCTTCCCGGCAAAGGAACTCTGGGCTGGTGAGCTTGGTGTGAGGCCGGAGGGTCTCTCCCCCAACTGGAGAAGCTTCCCCACGGCTGGGGCTTCCCTCACGGGGTTTGCCCTCTCTCGTCTCCGCCCGTCCTACCAGACCTAACACGGCCTCCTCTTTAAGTTCTTTGTTTAGTGGTTCTGTTCATCTAGTGTTCCTGGGACCTCCAGGGTTGAATGCTGTATAATTTGCTTGTAATTTTGGTGTGATCCTGGGAGGTAGTTAGCACAGCGTCTGTCTATTCCGCCATTTTACCAGAAGTCCTCCAAAAACATTTTAAAACATTGTTGGTTTCATATTCTAAGAGAAGTAACCAGATACATCAGTTTGGATGGTCCAACCTATATTTTTGATGATATATTTGGTTTAAAAGGTAACCCAAGACAGATTCAATGGTCTCTGCTCTGGGATCGCTAGGGCCTGCTATAGTTAAACACAAACTTTAAGGTGCCTCAAATCATTTCTGTGAATTGCCATCCTTATACTAGGCAAAATGATCATAATTCAGATGTTGAGTGAAGACAAAGCGCAGGCCTAGAGGATGAAAAGGAGGGCTCCAAGGGGGAGAGAAGAAAAGGGGAGCTACCTGTGGGTTCTTTTTAGCTTATAAATAAGGCATGACAACTTTTCTTTCTAGAGTAGATATGACATTCTCTCCTCTGCATGTCTATAATACCCTCTGCGGTCTTGATTTTCTACTGACCACATTGGATTATGATTACCCTTTATGGGTCTACCTCCCCGACTAAACTTTGAGTTCTTTGCAGTGAGACACCGTGCTTGCTCACCTGAGGGCCTGCATGTGATCGGCACTGAATGCAATGTTTGCCGAATTCATGAGTAGTTGAATGCATGGCCAACATTACTGTGGTCTCATTCTTTCCTCACGATAACTGCCCATAAATGCCTTCTGGGGCTGGAGGATCTTACAGGAGCCTGGAACAGAGAGGGGCATTAAGAATCACCTTTTGTTATTGCAATACCTTCTACACATTAGGAAAAGAAGCCAGAGAGCTGAAGGAATGAAAGCATGGTGACTAATGTTATCCAAAGAATCATGTTTTGTTTGGGCTAAATAAAGGAAAGGAGTCAATAGAACTCCAAGTTTTTTAGTCCATACTTTTGTTACCTCTCCTACGTAAGGGTTTTAAGCTCTTTCTTATGTTTTTAAATCTCTCTATTGTGACCTGAAAATATACTTTCTGGTCTGAATGTCATTATAACATTGGAGAAACAGGGCCCAAAGTTATCTTTATAGACCCCTCCCTACAGAATATGGGTCTTCAGCCATTGATCCTACTGCTTATGTGAAATGGGATGGAGCACAGCTGGGACGCCTACCTCAAGTCTTATTAAGCAGGGAGCTATTCTGATCAGAGACTTGGCTTAACTGAGGCTGACTACATTTCCACAGGGTTTTGCTATCTCTGAGGAGGATGGGAATCGGAAATGCGAGTAAGTGCTTTCACTGAGTCATACCTAGATTTGCAATTCAATTCAGCAAGGGGGAAAAAAGATAGCATGGGCTCCAGGACCAGCTGAGGCTGTGAATGCCACAGGGTCACTGGGTTCCTTAGCAGCAGTGCCTGTTCAAAGGGGTAGGGGGTTGTGAATGTAGGGCAGGGTAAGAAGCATCAAATGTATTTTCTGTCACTGTGGAGAGAGCTGTGCCTGCCTCCTGGGAAATGGAGACTGTGTCACCGATTTGATTAGCAAAAGGAGCTGGCTGGGACTAACTGGCATAATCCTATGTACTACAATTTTGCGAAACACCTTCAGTCTCTATTGTTTGTGCTGTTGATTATCAAACAAGCTATCAAACCCAAGCCAGGCAGAACTGTATCATCATAGAAATATCATCAGTATCTTACTATGTATTGTTTTTATAAATGTGCTTTGCATCGGATAGCATGAATAACATCCCTCTGGGGAGCTCAGAAGACAGTGGCATCATAAAATTAGCACAGTGGGCCCCTGAATTTAAAGCTCAGAGCACAAGTGCATTTAAAACAGAACAGAGGTCAGGCGCCTGGGGCTGCATGAACCTTTGGGTTTCAGCACTAGAAACGGAGGAATTAAGAAACTGGAAGATAAGAGGGAAGTAGTAGAGAAGTGTCAAGAAGGCTACTTTGGGATTAATTTAATTTGAGAAACAATTAAGGGATGATTTTTATCCAAGTTGTTATATGATAAAGAATTAAATGGTGTAACTTCATACCCAAGAGATCAAACGTTTTTCATACCAGATGAAATGGACACCTGAACATAAAACTGGAGGGACCAGTATTAAAATCCCTCTTTCTGGGACACCCTAGAGCTGTAAGGTACACCTCAACTATACCCAATGGGGCCAACATGGCACAAGCTACAACAACCTACTTAGGCAGGATATGATACCAGTAGTATCCAGACTATCCACCTAAATATCACAAAAAATGTATAATAAGCTTAACTATGCCTAACATTTGTGTAACCCTTTACATTCTTCAAAATGCTTTTGGGGACTTCTTGGCTTCTTGCAGTAAAAGAGACAAGTATAACAGTATTATTTCCATTTTGTCATTTTGTCTCTTTTCCCTTACTGTCACATTAATTAGTGACCAAAGCTACATAGGCAAGTATAGGACCCAGATTTGCTAATTAGTTCCATGGCATTGGTTTCATTATAACAGAAAATCCAGAGTTTCATTTTAAACATGTGCTTTTGGTATCCAAACCACATTCTGTGCACAGAGGAGAGTCTGTCCACCATGACAGTTCATCCTGGGAAATGAGGGCTCTTAGGATATCTGCCTCCTGTCACCATTGATCAGTTCAGTCAAATCACTGCAACTAAAGACAGCAATAGGAGCCAAAGAGGACCATTAGTGTTCCAGTCCAAGAATCACACTATAGCCAGCAGGTAATTCATAGCATGTTGAATCAGCCAAAATAGAACATGCTACCTTTCATCCATGGGCTTTTGATGTTTTTTTTTTTAGAGGGCAGTGTCACTGGCCCTCATATGTGGAATCCAAACCCAGGCCACTGGCATCCCAAGCCAGCGCTTAACCACCATGCCACTTGGCCGGCCCCATCAGTGGGCTTCTGCACAATCAAATGAGAGGTCCTGATGCAATGACGGGAGGAAAAAAGTTGCCCTCACCTCATTTCTATTTCATGTGCCAGTAGATAGAACTGATTTCTAGAAAAATCAATTGAAATAATCATCAACCACTCAGAATGATTCCTGTTGCCTTTAGAAATATCTCTAAATGAGACAACTTTCGTTAGATCTTTAGCACAAGAAAAAAAAAAACTTAACAGAACCCTAAATATATGTCAAATATATTTAACATTGGTTATCTCTAGAGAATAGAGTTATGGGGACACTTTTTCTTTCTAGTTATTACATGGTTCATAATGTTTTAATTTTTAAAGATTATTATTATCTTTGTAATCAGAAAATATCGAGAGAGAGAGAGAGAGAGAGAGAGAGAGAGAGAGAGAGATACCATATAGGTTTTAAGCTATCATTTTATAAGTAAAACTCTAAGCCAGAGAGATAATATGGTTCATCAAAAGTAGATGGCTAGTTCTCAGCAAAACTAAGTTATTTGGCTGACCAGAATTACTGAAGCTTTCTCTCAGTGTCCATGTGATTAGAGACTGGCAAATGATTCAAAAGACCATTCTTGCTCTAATAACCCACTGATCTAAGAGATGGAACGTACTTTAGAAATTTTGACCTCAATAGGGTGGTCATGTTATTTATTGCCTAAAATTAACTTGTGGGTAAAAGATATCTTGTGGGTGAAAGGAGGCACTATTAATAATTATTCCTAGACATTAGGTAAAAACCAGAACCCTCTGGGCACACTGGGTTGTAGGGTACCCTTGTCCTTAACAGATGGTTAATTTCCAGATCCTCATTGGGATTTCAAACTTTTAACTTTATATCTAGCTGCCAATATTTCTGAGAATAATAGGTAACACAAATACAAATAAACTTTAGCCTGTTAGTAACTTTTCCACATTTTTGAAAATGTATGAAACAGAGGAACAAAGCTTAAGCAGTTAACATTCTTTCTGTAAAATGGCTAATGGAGTACAGAATTAGAGTCAGACATTACATGAGCTCTAGAATGTAGTAAGGTTTGAAGAAATGAAAACAATGGTAGGGAAAAATTCTGGGTAGAAAGAGGAGGATAGAGAACTGATCCATAATGGGTGTACTGTCTAGTCACTTGATTCTATCAAAAACAGTATGTATAACAAAATCACAAAAATAATAATTCAGGCAACAGAGTAAGAGGATGACATTGATAAAATATTACCAAAGTAAACATCATTTCTCACTGTGACAAGAGAAGTGCTGAAATGTACGGATGTTATGCAGATATCACTTTCATATTTCCTGGCTTGCAGGCTGTTAATTTCCATCCATGATAATACATATTAATGGAAAGTTGGAAGTTAAATAAATATAATTTGAACAAGCCAATTCTCTGTGGTATGCTTTCTGTAATGGATAAAAAGTGAACTGAAATGACTAGTCATTGTAGAAATAAGGCATTGATCATGTAATAATAATAAGGCTTAACTTCCAAACAGCATGAAGCACTATACAAAACAGTCAAAGAGACCATGTCATTTGATCCTCTTAGCAGCCCTGGGAGGGAAGAATTATGTTGTGCCAGTTTTATAAGTAAGATGACTGTGGCCCAGGGAAATTAAATAATTTACTTTTTGTTTTACCTTTACAGGAGAAATTGGAACTAGAACCCACTTCTAATCTCCCACTCACCTCACCATCCAGTGTTCACTGTGCTTGAATGCCTAGAAAAAGAACTGACCCTGAGGAAGCTGTGGGTTTAGTGACTTCTGACCATCCATGTCCATCTTTTCAGTTTTCATTTCCCCTAGGGATAATCCATTTCACTCAGCCCTTACCCATTCACTATCTGACCTGCCACACTCTCTGAAAATTGCAACTGTGTTTTACCTTTAGAGTAAACAAATTCAATTATAGTTTCTGCCTTTGTGTTTCCTCAGCTCTCTTTCCTACACAAATTGATGGTGACAGCAGCAATACCAATTCAATTACATACCATCTTCTGGTTCCCAGTAATGATTCTGAGTAGGTCAAAAGAGGCCAGCAAGGAACAAGAATGACCGTGAATTAAAAGGGAAGGATAAGGAGTGAAAGCCTGAATTAGAAACACATTGTCATTTATTGGGAAAATGTAGTCAACTTCTCTTATAGAATAAGCAGGGTAAATCATGGAAAGAGAAAGAGTAGGTTGGCCAATTTATGAAACAGGATTTCTAGAAAGGATTAGGGTGCTTTATAATTATATTGTCCAGGTAAACAAAACCCAAAGGGTACCAAATAACGTAACATCCTATCAAACAACTGGGTGTTGTAACAAATATGTCATAGAAGAGTAAATGATTTTGGGCATTATAATTAATTTAAAAATATATCAATGTATTGATCTCTAACCATGTAGTAGGTTGTTCTAGACTAGAGTAGAGATTCTATAGAGAGTAGACTAACAAAATCCCTGTCTCCATGGCGGCTACATTCCAGCAAAGCAGACAGATGGATGATAAAAGTGCTATGAAGACAAACAAAGGAAAGAAAAGGGACTGATAGTCACATGATAGAGGCATGCTATTTAGGTAGAATGGTCAAGAAGGGCCCTCTGAGGAAGTGACATTTGAAAAAAATGAATGAATTGAGGAATAAACATGAAACACATACTACCAAATTCACTGAGGGCCAGACAGTAATGACACTTAATTGTTTAACCTTTGTGCCTATGTTTTACTAGCACAGACTTTAAGGTTATTATTTTTATAACTGTCACCTATCCTAGAAATGACTATAAGAGGCCAAACAAAAAATAATTGTCTCTCATATGCTAAACTGAATCCTCTACAAAATGGAGCCAAGTTACCAAATCAAGTGATTCTGTGTGTGTGTGTGTGTGTGCGCGCGCGCGTGTGCATGTGTGCTTCCACGACAATTCTTTACAAACCAAGTCCTAAGTAGTCTTCTACTTCCTCTTGCTCTGCTATATGTTACCTGATTGTTCACTCTTGGTCAAAAACAACAACAAAAAAAAAAACCCAACTTTTTACGTTTATAGACTTTTTGTGGGTTTCTATGTTGTTTTCTATAGAAAAAGCCCAAACAAACAATAATTTGTACTGTTGTTTTTTTCTAAATCAGAGTTTTGATTTGCACATCTTTGCTGTTAGATAACATGCAATGTAGTATAGTAAATAAGTAGGGAGATGGCTATAATATGAAGAATTAGATTTCTCTCTCAAAGAAAAGAGAAATTTGTTAAAGTTAGGAGATGTGTCGATGAGAAACATTTTAATGATTTCAGGGAGGAGGACAGATTTGAGAGGAGGCATGAAAGCAGGGTAGAATATTAAACTGTACAAAGAGGGCCAAGAGGCATTTCAGACCAAAGGAGCATTATAAGTATGTTATTGAAGGCAGAATGAAGTAATGCATGTTTGAAGAAGGGCAAATACTGCAGTTTGGTTGAAATGCAGGTCATTAGGAGTCAAGCAGTGATACGTAAGTTAAATGATGATAAATAGGAAAGGCCAACATTATGAAGAACCTGGAGCAACGGGCTCCACTGAAGGGTTTTGAACTCAGAATTGTCTTTAAGTATATCTAGTATGGATTGGGAAGAAGTAGATATATGATGGGGGACTGGCTAGGGATGTGCTTCCAAGTAAAGTGGAGAAGTAATAGAAGTCTGAAGTACCGGGATGGCTTTGGGAACAATAATTTTTGAAGAGAAACATAAACTTGTGATGCACAATTAGTGTATCTTGGCAACTGATTAGATGTGAGACAAGACAGAAAAAAAAGTATAAAAGATTGTTTTGAGGAAATAATGGCACCTTTGGAGAGAAGTTATTAAAAAGAGGAAATGAAGAGTTCAGCTTTATTAAATATTAAGGTATCTCTAGGACATGCAGGTGGAGATGAGGAGGTGGAAATCTGTGATTAGACTTGGGGGGGATTTGATAGAAGAAATCATTTCAGAGGTGAGAGCTCTGGCCATTGGAGGGAATCAGAACACAGTGTGGGTGGAGGGGGTGGACTATAGAAAAAAAGAGTAGAAAGCAGGGGTCTTCACTTATGGGGATAATTTTTGTTAGGAATAGCAGAAATAAGAGCCAGAGAAGGAAAGAAATAAAAAGCCAGGAAAGGTAGGATAGCAATTCATTTATGGAAACCAAGGGAGAAGAGAATTTCAAGACAAAAGTGTAGTCAATAGTATTAGGTGTGAAGGAGAAAATAAAGAAGAAGAAGAACAACAACAACAACAACAAAAACCCGAAGAAATTTAAAAATGAGAAAAAAAAAATAAACAAAAAGAGAAAAGAAGAAAAAATCAGCATCAGATGTGACTTTGAGACCAAGGAGGCCTAGAACTAAGAAAAGATGGATTTAACTTAGTGATGGAGGAAAGCTTGTTTAGAGTAGCCCAGGTAAAAGAACATGAAGAAAACGGAACCAGAGCTCTATGTGAAAAGTGAAACCAGGGTAAGAGTTCTTATCCTAGCTTCAAGGGAATGGAATAAGCTCACATTTACCCTGTGTCTACTTAGTCCCAATACTATGTAAGATACATTTATGTTTTATTATTTAGTTTTCATGTCAACCCTCTGAGAAAGGTGTTATTGTTTTCTGTTTGAGATGAAAATCCAAGTGCAAGGAGGTTAAACCAGTTGCCCAAAACATATATCTATGTTCACAACAGCCCTAAATTTCTAGCCCTCCTGAGCCTAGGGCTGAAGGCCGTGCTTTCTCCATGACACAGTGACACCAGCCTGAGGCAGAAGGCCAAGGACTAAGTTCAATGATTTCAGGGGGAAGGAAACCAGCACCTCCTCCTCAGAAATGGAAATAAAAGAAGAAGGGGAATGGTAAAACACATACTAAAGAGCAAGTCATAGGCTGTGAGGGATTCTTTGGAAAAACAGAAGAAAAAAAAGCACTAGAAATGTTGCAAAATGCAGGAAGCAAGAGATTCTATAATGGTGTAGTTGCATAATTGAAACCATTTAAAATGCATTATAGGTGAAAAGGAGACATATGAGGCTAGAGCAGAGCTTGTAGGAGGAGTTGAGGGCCTGGAGGTCATAAGAGTAAAAAGCAGGTCACAAAAGTAACCTGCTTAGTGTATGGCAGACATTCAATAAATGTTGATTGCCATTTGATTGAATAAATTTAAAAATAAATCAATACTGGCCAAACAATGAATAAAATATAGTCCCTGCTTGAAGGATCTCATGAAATAAAAGGAGAAACAGGTGAACAAAAGATATAATACTATGGAGATACAAAAGAGAGCATGATCAACTCTACTTTGGTAGGGATCATCTTAGAAAACATTTTGGATTACAGAAATTGGTTTCCCAATTCCAGTGCTGTTATCCCAGGAGATACAAGCCAGTCCATGGGAATAAAACTTGAAAACTTCTAATTATTTTTAATTTGTATTTTTGTGTAGGTTTTGTAATGTATATATGTAATATATGAGGGTAGGACAATCAAGTTTGCAAACTCATCCTAGAAAAAGTGCTACATACCTCATTGCTGAATATCACTTGGTCACCTTTGAAGTACTTCCCTTGGGAAGCTATGCACCAACGCCAGTGCCTTGAGGTCCACCCTTCAAAGCAATTTTGGAACTCTTTTTATGGAATGACTATCAGAGCTGTCATTGTATTACCCTTGATGTCCTGAGTGTCATAAAAATGTCTTCCTTTCAATATTTCCTTTATCTTCGGATAAAGAAAGAAGTCATTGGGGGTCAGATCAGGTGAGTGGGGAACAGTTGTTTATTGGTTAAAAATTCCCTCGCAGGCAATGCCGTGTGAGCGTGATGCAAGAGCCATGAATTATTGCTGAAAAGTTCAGATTGTTTTTATCTAACTTTTTCATGCAGCCATTTCAGCACTTCCAGATAGTAAACTTGGTTAACTGTTTGTCCAGTTGGTACAAATCCATAATGAATAATCACTATGATATCAAAAAAGGTTGACAACTTCATTGCAACAAGTTCCTGAACTTAGTTGTTTGACTATATATATATATATGTATATACATATATATATATATATATCTATATATATATATATACACATACATATATATAGTAATACAAGTATATAATTTTGAATATGTAATGTAGCATACTTGAATTTGGGTTGCATGCTTTAATTTTTGTCTCATGGGGTATACAACAAAACTGTTATCCATGGACAAGGGGATTAGAGCCTTGAGCATAACTCAAAATGTGCCTCCAGTCAGAAGTGAGACAGGGCATTCCAGAATGAAAGTAACAGCATGGGTCTATGAAAAATCAAAAGGTATTCTGGGAATTGTAAGACATTTCATATACCTGGGCATTATGATTAACATAGGGAATCAATCAATAGGAAACAAGTTGGAAAGCTATTTTGTTGGAAAAGGGGATTACTGATAGAGTTATAAACAAAGGAATAGAAAAATGAAATTTTCATTATAATTAAATTATTCACATCAATGGAGAATGAATTTGAAGGATAAAGAACTGGAGTTTTGAACACAGGAAATATATTTTATTAATTTGGGAAAGAAATTATTGGGGTCTAAACAAGTGGTAGGTTACGATGTATGGAGAAAAGGAGATCTATTTAGAACATATTTCTGAGGTAAAATTAGCAAGTCTTGGTGATAACTAGATATGGATTATATATCACTGAAGATAAAGTTCAGCTGTGAAAGCAGAGACTTAAAAAAATAAGTACTTATAAAGGGGGAAGTTTATTTCACTCATATATGATAGAAGTCAGTCTAGGACTAACTCCATTCTCATTAGGAAATCAGCTCCTTCCATCTCTCCACTATATCATTCTTGATGGACCTTATTCTTCATAATGAAAGATGGCTGCTGGAGCCTGAACCATCACCTCCATGCTAAAGCAGAAGAATGGAGGAAGGGCAAAAATGGTGTATGCTTCCTCTCTTTAGAGAAGACTTCCTATAGGACTACATTTTAGTGATCAAAACTCAGACACAAAGACCTAGTTGCAAGGTAGGCAGAGAAATGTAATTTTCATTCCAAGTACCAGAACAAACATTTTAGTTCTTCATTAAAGAGAAGAAAAATAGATATTGAATGGCAACTTGCAGTCGAATAGGGGATACAGAAAAGTAAGAATCATGGATAAATTCAAAGTTTTTAGGTTGAGTGGGTAAACAGTGGTGATACCAACAGAATGAGAAACTGTAAAAGTCAGGGGAAGATGAACTCTGAGTTCAGTTTTTAAATGTTGAGTTTGCTGTGCCTGAAAGACATACAAAAGAAATATTCCACAAGCAACTAGACGAATGGCCTAGAATTAGATTTATATGTCATTGATAAACTAAGATGACCCAGAAGAAATATGTAGACTAAGAACTGTGAGCTGAGGATGGAACCCTGGTGGATGGGCAGGATGGGAGGAGGTTGCCAACATTTAAAAGGCTCAAAAAGAAAACAAGAATCTATGAAGGAGCCATAAAGGCAATAGGCAGAACATACTGTGCCCTAATGCAAAAGGGTGGAATGAGCAATTCTGTGAAATTCAGCCAAGAGAGAAAATAAAATCTGAAGACTGATAGAAAAATAGCCATTAAATGTCATAATTAGAAGTGACCAGCAGCACTAATGAGAATGCTTTCATGGGAGTGAAGGGGCAGAAGCTAGCTCAGACTTGAGGAAATAGGAACAATGACCAGTACTTCACAGATTATCATGAGCATCCTAATCACCTGGGGATTTGGTTAAAAATGCAAACTGTGAGGAGGGGCCCAAGTGGCTTCATTTCTTACAAGTCTTTAATGAGCCCTGAGTGCTGGTCTATAGACGATACCCTGAGTAGCAAGGATGTCAACCAGTGGTTCTCAAACATTACTGTCCATCAGGATTGCCTGGAGGGCAGCACCTGGGGAACAGATTTCTGGCCCCCATTCCTACAGCATCTCATTTAGTAGATTTAGAGTGGGGCCTAGGAATTTGCATTTCTAAGTGGATCCCATAGAATACTGATGCTGCTGGTATGTGGGACCATGTATGGAGAACCACTGCTGTGATTTCTTGTTTTGATAATAGATCAGAGACACACTGGACCACAGCTAAAGGGACCTGGTATCAAGACAGGGGAGGGAGTTTGTTGATATTTTTGCCTTCATTTCATTGTTAGTGATAGCAGTGTATTACTATATATTCACACTCTCATTAAATTAAACACAAATGTCCATTATGGGCTGGTCTGATACATATTCTCAAGTTTTCTTCCCCCATATTTCCTCCACATTAGCCTGAATCATAGACATACTGTAATTCTTATTCAGCCAACCATCTGTACCTAGTTTCACAGTCTGTGAGTAAAATCAATATGCAATACAAAGAAATTAAAATATCCTAGTATCCCTAGCCAGAATAGTCTTCCCATCTTAAAGGGATGTTTTTTTTTCTTAGTTGGAAAAATCAACCTACTCCATTCAATCTCTTGTTTGTTTTCTATGTCAAAATTATTGTATTACCTACTGATTACCAGACCTGGCCACTTAGTCTGATTATTTTATCACATATTTCAACTTCTCCAGCTGTGCGAGTTACTTTTTATGTTGATGCTTTCAGTAAAGAACTTCCCAAGCTGAGACAAATGATGAGTAAAGTGATAAACGCCCACCAGCAATTATTTAGAGTAGCATAAGTGGTACAACTGAACCAGGGGATAGAATTCAGGGAATGAATTGCCGTGCTGTATTTTGAGGCTCTGAGCAAGTCCATAGCTTCTGGCACATGTAAATGAAATTGGCGCTAATTTCAAATTAAATCCCATTATGATTGCAGGAGATTATAGGTATAGGTATAGGGGATTACTTTGGAAAATACCAAATGTTACCAGATTTACTTGTGTACATCCTGGAGGAATAGTAATAAGAACAACTGATAAAGAAGTAGGACAGTAAGAAGAATAAGGCAGGTCCCCTTCACAAGAGTATATAATCTAACATTTTCTCTCCCTTATCCCTATCTCCTCAGAGAAAGTGATACAGATGAGGCATTTTTGTTTTTCCAGTTTCCTTCTATGCTCAGTGGGCAGCAAGATACAGGATATTTCAAAGAAATCTCATAGCTCCAGCTTCTTCCATATAGTCTTCTGGGTTTTAATGGACAAAATGATTATGCTCTAAAGAGATCCCCCTCTCCAAACCCCAAATAGAAAGGACTTAACTTGTTGTCTTCATTCTTTTATGGGGCATTTCTATAGGCATAGCCACATTAGGCTTTTATTTTCAAAAAAAAAAAAAAAATCACCTGAAAAGCTCCACGGGTAAAGAAGAATACTCTTAGGATACATTGGAAAGGTAAACGTATCTTTGTCATTGATACCATGCTGCATTAACGAGATGGTTAGCAATGACCCTATGCCTTGTTCAAAGCCTGACATCTCTCCAGTCTGTCCCCTCCAGCTTGCCCTCTGATCAGTGAGATTTTCTGTCTTTGTGTAAAGGTCATGGAATCCAAACAGCTGCAAAACATACCAAAGGGTAATTACTTGGCTTGATTCCATCCTACTGGCTGAAGTACATGAGTCAGAATGAGCATCTCAGATTAGTACTATAGGTCCTTATCCCGAACTGCTAGGAAATTCAGGCACCTGTGTAATCTCTCTTGGAAAACGAGCCATTGATATCATTTCCTTGAAGCTCCTGAGAAAAATAAATAAACA
Source organism: Aselliscus stoliczkanus (assembly GCA_033961575.1). Taxonomy (NCBI): domain Eukaryota; kingdom Metazoa; phylum Chordata; class Mammalia; order Chiroptera; family Hipposideridae; genus Aselliscus; species Aselliscus stoliczkanus. The sequence continues at coordinate 69,657,954 of CM066729.1, forward strand.
ATGAAGTGCTCAAAATTCCCTGATGAAGATGTTCACTTTCAGCCACAAGTGTTCTGAAGACAATTACAAAGTCCAAAAGCCATCAGTGACACAATTGTTTCTTAATTTTCTAGAGAATACATCTACAATCAATGTGGACAAAAGGAAAAAAAAAACACAGACACACACAAGATAATTTGCTAAATTAACTGATTAATTGAAATAAACACATAAACTACAGCTGGTGTCATCATTTGGACACCTTTGTGAGCATGACTGGATCAGGCACTCTGAAGTGTGGGGTAAACCCAAGGAGTTAGGGGGCAGCAACATGTTTATTTGTGCTTAAATAGAAACACAGCTAGTCCAAGCAAGAACTTCCTCCACAGAAAGAAACTGCAAATAACCCATCCCTTGGCTGCCAACTAGAGGCTTATTTTAGAAAGAGTGAGTTGGAACAGGCTGCCTGGCTGGGTCCAGGAGAATTGAGAGGTCCTCCTCCCACACAATAGGCTCTCATTAGCATGTCTACCCCAGGTCTCCACCATGCAACAGCTGCAAACAGACAATAGTGGGAAACTGTCACAGAGGAAAATTAAAAAGTTCTGGAAAAGGCTGTTAATTAAGAAAAGATGGAGGGGGGTGTTTTCTTTAGGAAGAAATGCAATTCTTGGACAGGAGAAAAAGTTCTGTAATAGAGTTTTGAGAGAAAATGACTCAAAGGAAAAGAAATCATAGTGAAATGTATTTATTCTGTTCATGAAGTGGAAACAACAGTCACTTGTTGCTCAATCATTTATCCAGCACTTACCAAGTACAATGCACCATGCTGGGTTCTTTGGGGGAGAAGAGACATGAAATCAGAGAATTCCTACCCTAAGGTAATTGGCATTTATTGCAAGGATAAAATATTTATACAACTGCTATGCGAAATCATGAGTTTTAGTCACTTGTGAAATGGAATACACCAGCTGTTCAGAACTGTTGCCTAATAGGCACATTAGTAGATGAGTTTAAAGGATGACAACTTAAAATGCCACCCTTGACTCTGGAAGGAAAGGCATGTTAAATGTAGAATCAGGTTGATTGTCTTTTTTCACTTTCCTTTCCTTGCAACCCATCAGCTCAGGAAAGTGCGCCCCTATCAGCAGCTTGCTCACATCAAGAGCTGTATGTCATTCATCCAGCACAGAGTTCAAAGTCACTGCCTAGAATAATGGAGATATCGGGAACATTAGGCAATGCAAGCCTGAAAGCAGCCAAACAGGTTAAAGACAACCCAATGCAAATAGAACCAAGGAAAGCAAGGCAAATGCAACTAGGAATTCTGGGGCACCAAAGAAGAAAAAGGCAGAGGCATTCCAGAATTTAAAAATCAGACCACATGTGATGAGAAATGGAGAATAAAATAATTTTCTGATTAATCATTATTGCTCTCCACCACCATCTTATGAGGTGGCAATAGTAGTCCCATTTTGCGGAAGTGAGACTTCAACAGGCGCCTAAACTTGTTACAGAGCAGAGAGATAAGAAGTTGCAGAGCCAGAATTCACGTATCAGCCTACAAACTAACCACTATGCAATATGGACTCCTACTATGTGAAAAATGCAAACAAATGCTGGTAGCAATGGGTTCCTGAGATTTCCACCCTATGCCCATGTTTCTCCTCCTACCACAGGTTTTAGGTTGGCCATGGGTGTCAAGCTTCTATATAGTCAAATAACAGCACGGAGTCTAAGTGAGTTGCATGTTCAGCCCACAGCACACACTGCTGTGCACTGTCCTTCTCTATTCATCCAACTACATCATGTCCCTCTTCTGGACATGTGATCCTAGAGCCTTTTTCTTCTTGATAGGCCAGGGTGATTTGAGACAAATGAAGCTCAGGAATCACAAGTGACACCCTGATGCGCAGAGAACCAAGCTCACAACATCAAGAACAAAGTCCCTTCTTCAGAGCTGCTTCACTACCTCCTGCCAATAACGACCTGCCCCTCTGGTCTCTGCAGGAAGGAGATCGGGTTCCGAGGCTCATGCTGGCCCTCAGTTCAAGTGACTGGACATCTACAAGGTTGGGGATGAGGAATGTGACATTCAGCTGCGGCATGGGAACAATGCCACCTCTGTCTATTTGCAGCTTCCAACCACTAACTTCAACCAGTTAAGAAAATCCAGCTTGAGGAATGGTAAAAAGCATGACATGCAGTATCCTAGTTTCCCACATCTCTAAAGACTGACTCTGAGATGGATCTGCTTTGTGTGTGGAAGTACATAAATGCTAACTGTTTGAAAGGAGCAACTCCTGGAACTGACGCTCAGTTGATTATTCCACTGGTGCCTTTTTTTTCTTTTTAAGAGGGCAGTGTCACTTGTCCCCACATGTGGGATCTGAACCGGGGGCGCTGGCGTTCCAAGCCAGCTCACAACCACCGCGCCACTCGGCCGGCCCTCTACTGGTGCTTTGAAACCTCATGCTGAGTTTGCCTTCTAACTCACCCAGAGAGGATCCAAAGGGGAGTCCAAGAAGGAGGGTGCTAATGGAGAGGAGATGTGCTTAATGCAGATGCCATTAATAAATCACTGATAGTTAAGATATAGATTGGATGATGGGCAGCAGATGGGAAGGAGGTATGTCAAATTGCTTTTCTCATACAGATTATTGGATTAACAAGGAAGCAGCAGGCAAGGGGCAAACTGGTGTAACAAATTGCTACCATAAAAACTAAAAGTTTATATATATATATATATATATATATATATATACTTTTATATATATATATATATATATATATATATATATATATATATACTTTTATATATATATCTCCATCCCATGGATAACTTATCCCAGGATGGTAATAAGGCCCTGTAATTCTCTCACCCTCTGGAGAGGTGCCTGAGGTGGGAATATCCCTCTGAGATGCTAATACAGAAAACATTCTCCATACTCCTTCTCTTCTCCTCACTATGGTACTTAAGCACATTCTGTGATGAGAGGGGAGGGGAGAAAGCCAGACTGCAGAGGGAAATAAATTAACGAATATGGTTCATAGCAGCCTCATGCCTAGCCCAGTAAGTGATAAATGACAGAGCATATTACACCATTCTGGCAACCAACACTGTTTGCAACCAATACTGCCTTCATGTTTTGTCCCTTTCCTCCCTTCCAACTTTTTAATTTGAAAAATTTCAACCCTACAGAAAAATTGCACTAGTAATAAAATGAGCACCTGACACTACTTTCAAGATTCATCAATTGTTGATATTTTGCCACATTTGCTTTCTCATTTTCCTTCTCTTTTTTGGTGAACTGTTACGTGGCAGACATCAAAATACTTCCCTCCTAAATGCTGTACCATGTATTATCTGAAAACAAAGTCATTCTCCTACATATCCACAATGGAACTGACCATTTTCAGAAAAATTTAGCCTTGATACATAATATTATATAATATAAATTCCATGTTCCAATTTTCCAAATTGTCCTAATAATGTTATTTATAATTTTAAAAATCTGTGATCCAATCAAGAATTATGCATTGTTTATAGTCAGCATGTCTCTTTAGTAATCTGCATTCTAGAGCCATGCCTGATTTTTTTTTTTTAACTTTTTAAGAAATTGATATTTTGAAGGGTCTGGACCAATTGTTTTGTAGACTGTTTATCGGTTTAGATTGTTCTGATTGCTTCCTCATGATTAGAATAATGTTAAACATTTTTGGCAGGATGTGTCCTTCTTAGCACATCACATCAGGAGGCATTGTCAGTTTTTCAAACTTGATGGTTGTAAGTCTGATCATTTGGTTAAGGCAATGCTGCCAGATTTTTCCATTGTGAATGTACCATATTCCCTCTGTAATTAATAAATAATTCTCATACTGAGTGATTATAAAGACCACCATTTCTGCCACTTTGAGGGGTAAAAAGTATAACTATTGCACTGTGTTGTAAACCTGAACCTAATAAAAAAATGATAACAAAAATAAAATGCAAAAAAAAAAGAAGACAACCATTTCACATAACACATAACAGTTTTAGCATGCTTTGATGATTCACATATTTGATTGAATCAATAATTACAATGGTGACTGACAGCTTTAGAAAAATCACCATATTTTTATTCTTTCTACGTTTATGAGTTGCTATTAATCTTTTTTTTTTTTTTTTTTTTTTTTTTTTTTAAATTTTATTTTATTTTTAATTAGTTTCAGGTGTACAACACAGTGCAATAGTTATACATTTTACCCCTCAAAGTGACAACCCCCCCACCCCCAATAGTTTCAGGTGTACAACACAGTGCAATAGTTATACATTTTACCCCCCAAAGTGACAAACCCCCCCCCCCCCAAACCCCACCCCACACCCCCATATCATACATATCTATTACTCTTTCCTCTGACTCTCTTCCACAGTATAATCCACATCCCGTGACTATCTATATATATTCAATTACAGTAGGTATACCACCTCCACTTTAGTAATACAGTGCAGTGATCAAACCTCTACTCCATCCATGAAATGGTCTACCTAACAAGACCTATGATCATCTGACATTCCACAGAATATTTACAACATTATTAATTATATTCCCCAAACTGTTTTTCCTATCCCAGTAGCAATATTGTAGTTGTCTATTTTTGCTGTCTAATCCCTTCCCCTTCTCCCTCATTCCCATTCCTCTCCAAATTAGCAACCCTGATTTTTCCTCTATATCTATGAGACAGTTTCTGTTTACTTTGCTCATTCATACAGTTTTTCATATTCCACATATAAGTGAGATCATATGGTATTTGTCCTTCTCTGACTGACTTACTTCACTCAACATTATAGTCTCTAGGTCCATCCATATCATTGCAAATGGCACGATTTCATTCTTTCTTTATAGCGGAGTAATACTCCATTGTATAAATATACCACAGTTTCTTAATCCAGTCATCTACTGACGGGCATTTTGGTTGTTTCCAAGTCTTAGCTATTGTAAATTGTGCTGCTATGAACATCGGGGTGCATAACTTTTTTTGAATAAGTGTCTTGGTTTTTTCAGGATAAATACCTAGGAGTGGAATTGCTGGGTCAAAAGGTAGCTCTATTTCCAGTTCTTTGAGATACCTCCATACTGACTTCCATAGTGGCTGCACCAATCTGCAGTCCCACCAACAGTGCAGCAGGGTCCCCTTTTCCCCACAGCCCCGCCAGCACTTGTTGTTTGTTGATTTGTTGATGATAGCCATTCTGACTGGAGTGAGGTGGTATCTCATGGTGGTTTTTATTTGCATTTCCCTAATGACCAGTGAGGTTGAACTTTTTTCATATGCCTGTTGGCCATCTGTATGTCCTCTTTAGAGAAATGTCTCTTCATATCTTCTGCCCATTTTTTAATTGGGTTGTTTGTTTTTTTGGTGTTGAGTTTCATGAGTGTTTTATAAATTTTGGATATTAACCCCTTATCAGATATATCGTTGGCAAATATATTCTCCCATTCAGTAGGCTTCTTTTTGTTTTATTAATGGTTTCCTTTGTTGTGAAAAAAACTTTTAAGTCTGATATAATCCCATATGTTCATTTTTTTCTTTTACTTCCCTTGCCCGTAGGGATGTATCAGTAAAAATATTGCTCCGGTAATGTCTGCAAATGTACTCCCTATATTTTCATTTAGGATTTTTATGATTTCAGGTCTTACATTTAAGTCTTTAATCCATTTTGAATTTGTTCTTGTATAAGGCGTAAGGAGATGATCCAGTTTCATTTTTTTTGCATGTGTCAGTCCAATTTTCCCAGCACCATTTATTGAATAGACTATCTTTACTCGAGTGTAAATTCTTGCTTCGCTTTGTCATAGATTAACTGTCCGGGCAAATGCTTGGATTTATTTCTGGGCTCTCTGTTCTGTTCCACTGATCGATGTGCCTGTTTTTATGCCAATACCAAACTGTCTTGATTACTGTGGCCTTGTAGTAGGTTTTGATGTCTGGTAGCGTGATCCCCCAACTTTGTTTTTATTCCTCAGAATTGCCGAGGCTATTCTGGTCTTTTTATGATTCCATATAAACTTTAGGATTATATTTTCTATTTCTGTGAAAAATGCCCTTGGTAGTTTGATAGGAATTGCATTGAATCTATATATTGCTTTAGGCAGTATGGACATTTTAACTATATTAATTCTTCCTATCCATGAGCATGGTAGGTGTTTCCATTTATTTGTATCTTCTATGATTTCTTTCTTCAATGTCTTATAATTTTCTGAGTACAGATCTTTCACTTCTTTGGTTAAATTTATTCCTAGGTATTTTATAGTTCTTGACGCAATTGTAAATGGGACAGTTTTCTTAATTTCGCTTTCCATTAGTTTATTATTGGTATATGCAAATGCCACTGATTTCTGAACATTGATTTTATATCCTGCTACTTTACTGAATTCGTCCTATCAGTTCCAATAGTTTTTTGATGGAGTCTTTGGGGTTCTCTATATACAGGATCATGTCATCTGCATATAGTGACAATTTTACTTCTACCTAGCCAATTTGGATGCCTTGTATTTCATTTGGTTGTCGGATTGCTGTGCCTAGAACTTCCAGCACTAGGTTCAATAAAAGAGGAGAAAGTGGACAGCCGTGTCTTGTTCCTGATCTTAAGGGGAATGGTTTTAGCTTTTCCCCATTGAGTATGATGTTAGCTGTAGGTTTATCATATATGGCTTTTATTATGTTGAGATATGATCCCTGTATTCCCACTTTGCTAAGGGTTTTTAACATAAATGGCTGTTGGATTTTGTCAAATGCTTTTTCTGCATCTATTGAAATGACCATGTGATCTTTATCCTTCATTTTGTTGATGTGGTGTATCACATTAATTGATTTACGGATGTTGAACCAGCCTTGCGCACTAGGGATGGATCCCACTTGATCATGATGTATGATCTTCTTAATATATTGCTGAATTCTGTTTGCTAATATTTTATTGAGAATTTTTGCATCTATATTCATCAGGGAGATTGGCCTGTAGTTTTGCTTTTTTGTGATGTCTTTATCTGGTTTTGGAATCAGGGTGATAGAGGCTTCATAAAAGAGTTTGGGAGCCTTCCTCCTTCTGGATTTTTTGGAATAGATTGAGAAGAATAGGTGATAGTTCTTTTTTGAATGTTTGATAAAATTCACTTGTGAAGCCGTCTGGTCCAGGGCTTTTGTTTTTTGGGAGCTTGTCAATTACTGATTCAATTTCCTTGGTAGTAATCAGGGTATTTAGATTTTCTGTTTCTTCTGGCGTTAGCTTTGGAAGGTTGTATGCTTCTAGAAAATTATCCATTTCATCCAGATTGTCAAATTTGTTGGCATATAGTTGCTCATAGTAATTTCTTAGAATTTTTTGTATTTCTGTGATGTCTGTAGTCATTTCCCCTCTTTCATTCCTGATTTTGTTAATTTGAGTCCTCTCTCTCTTTTTTTTTTTTTGATGAGCCTGGCTAGAGGTTTGTCAATTTTGTTTATCTTCTCAAGAAAACAGCTCTTGGTTTCATTTATCTTTTGAATTGTTTTTCTGTTCTCTATATTGTTTATTTCTGCTCTGGTCTTTATTATCTCCTTTCTTGTACTCCCCTTGGGCCTCTTTTTGTTGTTCTTTTTCCAGTTCCCTTAGGTGTAAGGATAACCTGTTGACTTGAGATTTTTCTTCCTTCTTTAGGTAGGCCTGCACTGCTATAAACTTCCCTCTTAGGACTGCTTTCGCAGCATCCCAGAGATTTTGGGTCGTGGTGTTTTCATTTTCGTTTGTCTCGAGGTATCTTTTGATTTCCTCCTTGATCTCATTTGTGACCCACTCACTATTTAATAGCATATTGTTTAGCCTCCATTTATTTGTCAGCTTCCCGGATTTCTTCTTATAATTGATTTCTAGTTTCATAGCATTGTGGTCAGAGAATACAGTTGAAATGATTTCAATCTTCTTAAATTTATTGAGACTTGTTTTGTGGCCTAACATGTGGTCTATCTTAGAAAATGTCTCCATGTGCACTTGAAAAGAACGTATATTCTGTAGCTTTGGGATGAAATGCTCTGAAAATGTCTGTTAAATCCAGCTGGTCTAATGTGTCATTTAAGGTCGCTGTTTCCACATTGATTTTCTGTCTGGAGGATCTGTCCATTAGTGACAGCGGGTGTTGAAGTCCCCTACTATGATAGTGTTACTGTTGATCTCTGTCTTTATGTCTGACAATATCTGTTTTATATATTTAGGGGCTCCTATGTTAGGTGCATAGATGTTTACTAGAGTTATGTCCTCTTGTTTGATCGATCCCTTCATTACTATGAAGTGTCATTCTTTGTCCTTTGTTATATTCTTCAATTTAAAGTCCATTTTATCTGATATAAGTATCGCTTACTCCAGCTTTTTTTCTCAGTACCATTTGCATGAAATATTTTACTCCATCCCTTTACTTTCAGCCTGTATGAGTCTTTGATCTGAGGTGAGTCTCTTGTATACAGCATATACTGGGGTCTTGCTTTATTATCCATTCAGCCACCCTATGTCTTTTTATTGGAGCATTTAATCCATTTACATTTAATGTGATTATTGATAGGTGTGTATTTATTGCCATTTTCTTATTTGTGTTCGTAGTCTTTCATAGGTTGTTTTTCTCTTCTACTTAAAGAAGCCCTTTTAGCATTTCCTGCAAAGCTGGCTTGGTGGTAATGAATTCCTTAACTTATTTTTTTCTGCAAAGCTCCTTATCTCGCCTTCGATTTTAAATGATAACCTTGCTGGATACAGCAATCTTGGTTGTAGGCCTTTATTTTTCATCACTTTGAAAACCTCCTGCCACTCTCTTCTGGCCTGCAAAGTTTCTGTAGAAAAGTCAGCTGATAATCTTATGGGGGTACCCTTTGTAAGTAACTTGCTGCCTTTCCCTTGCTGCTTTAAGGATTCTGTCTTTGTCCTTAACCTTGCCATTTTCACTATAATGTGTCTTGGAGTGGGCCTGTTTGGAATCATCCTGTTTGGAACTCTCTGCACTTCCTGGGCTTGTATTTCAATGTCCTTTGCCAGGTTAGGGAAGTTTTCAGACATTATTACTTCAAATATATTCTCAATCCCTTGCTCCCTCTCTTCTCCTTCTGGTACTCCAATGACCCTTAGGTTATTGCGCCTGATGTTGTCCCCCAGCTCTCTTAAACTATTTTCCATGTTTTTCATTCTTTTTCTTTTTGTTGTACCGCATGGGTGATCTCTGCTATTTTGTCTTCTAAGTCACTGATTCGATTTTCTGCTTCATCCAGTCTGCTAGTGATTCCATCAAGTTTGTTATTTAATTCAGTAATTGTGTTCTTAAGTTCTAGCTGGTTGCTTTTCATGATTTCTCTATCCTTCTTTATATTTTCATTAATTTCCTTGAACATTCTAATAATCAGTGTTCTGAACTCTGTCTCCGGCTAGGTTGGTTACCTCTATTTCCTCTATTTCCACTGATTCAGGAAGTTTCTTCTGTTCTTTATTTGTGTTATGTTTCTTTGTCTCCCCCATTCTGGCTTACTCTTTTGTGTTTGCTTCAATATAACAGATAGATCCCCCAGATTTCTCAGTCTTTTCTGGGTAAACTTATATGGTGTGTGTCCTTTATATTTGAATTACTCAGTCTCCCTATTCTCCTGTGCTTGTATCTGAGGTGTTCCTTGTGTCGTATGCGTCCTCACTTGTTGAAGTTTTAGTTTTGATTACTTTTGGTTTGTCAGTAGGTGGGATTGACTCCCAGATTGATTAGCTGTGAGGATCAGCAGCTTCTGCAGTTTATGAGCTGCTGTGAGAGGATTGACCCTCTGATGAAACTTGGACCCTATGGGTCTTAGTACCTGTAGTAACTTCTTTGGGTGTGACTTTGTATGTCAAACCCAGAAATGCTCTGGTTTTATCTAAAGTTGGCCTCCGGGTATGATGATTCTTGTGTCTGTTTGTTTGGACCCACTGCTGCAGAGTGATTTTAGAGCATAACAGATCAACAAGAACAACCTCCGCAGCCACCAAAGGAAACCAAATGCTCGCACAATTAAAAACAACCAACCATCAAACTACAGTCAACTTGTACAGAAATATCAATCATACTAATGAAGAAACCAAACAGAAACAAAACAAAAACCACATACTCAATAATAACAGAAGAGGAAACAAAATAAAATACAATATCCTAAAATAAAAATAGAATAAACATGAGAAACCGATTAGCTATACCTAAAAAATAAAAAATAAAAATAAACTAAAATAATAATAAAAAAGTAAGAAAAATTTAAAAAAATAAAATTTGCAGAAAAAAGGAAAAGAGGAAAAGTATAGCAGTGAGAAGAATGAATAAAATAAGAGAGAAAGTGAGGGTGGGGAAAAAGAAAAAGAAAAGAAAGAAAAAGAAAAAGAAAAAAGGAAAAAATATATATATATATTTGTCTACACACCCATATATATGGACATATATTCACCTATATACACCTATATATATATGCCTATATTAAAAACTACAATATGATTATAATGAAATAGAAATAAAACCAAAAACAACCAAGATAAGCAGCCAATAAAGGGAAAAACAAAACAGAATAAACCAAACAAACCAAAAATACCCGTGCTGGTCTAGGCTAAAGTCCACCAAGCTCTCTTCAGATTGTCTGCTGTACAAAAATTCCTGTGCTGCCTTGTGGGAACAGTAGGCCACCTGATGCCTAGCGTGATCCTGGCACTGCAGGTTTGCTGTACTTGGAGTGTGGTTGTGACGTGTGATTGGTGGTTTTTACAAAGTCACTGCCTTTTTTGCTTTTGCCTGTCCCAAGGCAGGCTGCACCCCAAAGGCTCAATGAGTGTCTCTGGGCACCCTCTTTTGGTTGACAGCCGTGGAGAATTAAAGAATTCCTCACTACCAAAAGCCTGCTGCTAAGAATCTGTTAATTAGTGCCTCAGCAGATGAACCTGCCCTGCCTCCCAAGCCTTGCCTAAAGGTGGGGGCGGGGTGGGTAGTCTCACTCTGCTGCCTTTACTGGGTGGACATTCTCAACCCCCTGCAGGTAAGGATATCTTCCTAGTCTGCCCCTATTGCTCCCTTCAGGAGTCAGTTTAAGACTGTCTTGGCGGTGGACAAAGTTTGTGGGAGTGGGTGAGTTATTGGGTTGTGTTTTTTTTTGCTTTCTGTTCAAGAGTAGAAAAAGGGAAAAAAAATAAAAAACATAAAAATAAACAAAGCCACAGTTCCAACACTGTTTCAAGCTAAGGCCTTTGCCTCTTATGCTCCAGCGGAGTTCCTGCTGCTCTCCCAAAGGGTCTGCCGGGATTTAGGGAATTGCGCGCACCCTACCGTGTGGCCAAGATCCCCGCTCCGCGTCTCTCGGGGACCTGCGTCTCCACCCGGCGCACTGCTTGTCCGAGCGAGTCCTCTTTTTCCCCTGCTCCCGGGTTCCAGGCTTCTGCCTCGGAGCCGGCGCGCCCGCGCGGAAATCCTGCTGCTCTCCCAAAGGGTCTGCCGGGATTTAGGGGACTGCGCGCACCGTGCTGCGTGGCTCCGATCCCCGCTCTGTCTCTCCGGGATCTGTGACTCCAGCCGGCGCGCTGCGTCTCCGCGGGCGAGTCCTGTGTTTCCCCTGCTCTCCGGCTTTAAGGCCTCTGCCTTGGAGCCGGCGCGCGCCGCGCGCCGTTCCTCCTGCTGCGCTCCTGGAGGGACTGCCGCCGGGGTTCAGGGGACTGCGCGCACCTTTCCACGCGGCTCCGATCCCCGCCTGTCTCTCCGGGACCTGCGTCTCCGCCCAGCGCGCGCTAAGCCTCCGCGGGCGAGTCCCTCTGTTTTCCCCTGCTCCCGGGTTTCAGGCTTCTGCGCTCCGCAGGACCCGGTGGGCACAGAGACTGATCCCTGAACCGGGAGGGTGCAGGGACTGATCTTGCCCTGTCGCTGCGGGGCTCTGCACCCTGCTTCCTGGGGAACGCGGGTGCAGCTCGCACCTCTGCACAGTCGTCTCCTCTCTCTCCTCCCGCACTTGCCCGGCCTGAGCTTCTGCCTCAGACTGCAAACCGACGCGCTCTTGCTGAACTCTAGGTGGGCCGCGGGCCGCAGGGAGCGAGCCGGGGCAACACTCACCGTGACTCAGCAGCCGCGGGTGCAGGCTGCACCTCACGCGTCTCGCCGCCTTCCCCTACTCGCCCGGCCTGCCCACCTTCCAGCAATCCTTGTGTGGAACTCTTAGTCGCTCTGTGTGATGAGTAGATGTCTCTTTGAAGCGTATTAGAAGTTCAAATTGTGGATATTTCCAGGGGAGATTTCATGGAGCCCTCCTCACAGCCGCCATCTTGCCCCTCAGTTGCTATTAATCTTATTTAGACATGAGCTTACTTTTTTTCTCACCATTTACCCTCATTGTTTTTGGTACCATTTTGGCCCTGAGGGTTTTAAAAGTAAATGTTATAATCCATTCATTCCTGCCATTATTTATTTTTATATTCTAGGTGTCTCAAATTTGGCCAGTGGAAGCCCCTTCAACCTGGCTTCCATATTTTTTGGCATTTTCCTAGAGAAGTTTAAGTACTTCTTTATATTATGGCTCAACTTAATGCTCCAGGCTTACCTAGTATTTTATTTCCCCAAACTCAGAATTAGATAGTTTTCCAGGGAGCCCTGGTTCCTCTGAATGGGAAATGGTAGTTAGAAACCAAAACCAGGATGATAGGTACATTCACTGTTACTGAGGTGCAACTGCTTCCAAGTCCTTTCATTGTACCCAGCAATAACATATCCTTTGATAAAGTCATGAAGTTCATACTGATATCCAATTCTAATTCAATACAAGAATTCTCCTTCCCCTTTTCAACACTTTTTTCTCCACTCTTTTACCATCAGAATTTCATTTCCAAAAAAATACCAATATATTTGCTCATTTGCTCAGTTCTACAATGCACACAAGATGGTTTCAAACAATTCCACTACCAACAAGTTTCCTTTCGACTTTAGAAAATATCCCATTGAAGGTGGGATGTAGTCAGAATAGTGTTCAAAATTTAATTGAATCATTTCTGGCTTTGTTTCTTTGTGTTCATATAATCTACTTGATATACAGTTTAATTCATGTGCTTATTTGTATTCAATTTTAGAATTTTACTATATACTTGGTAAGCTAATATCCATTTTTGAATATGTAAAATATTAATGTTGTTTAAAAGTCAAAGCTATATTGAAAGGTAAACTTAGAAAAGTATTATTTGATTTATTATCCCTTTCCCTTTTTTCTACCATCCCCAATAGTCTACCAATTTCTTTAGTTTCTGTGTAAACCATCTTGTGTTTCCGTTTGAAAATATTTGTGTGTATATGTGTATTCTTACTTCCTTTTATTTCTTACAATAATGATAGCATACTATTTTCACCTGCCTTTTTTCACTCAATATGGTATTTTGGAAATAGAAGCTGCTTTCTAAATCTTCTGGTTCTGTTCCATTCAACTTTTCAGGCAATGAAATCACATCTCAGCTCTAAGTAAAATGAGTGGTTCTGCAAAAAAGAAGTTAAGAATATAAAAAATTGTGTTAACTTTCTGACTTAGAGATTTATATGCATGTATTTCACTGAATATATTTCTAACCGTGGTTCAAATGACCTGCCCTTGGTCCAAATCAGGTAAGGGTGCTTGTTAAAAATTCACATTCCAAGGCCCCACTACAGATCTACTAAATCAAACTCTGAAAATAGAGCTTAGGAATCTGCATTTTAAAACTCCTGGATGAGTACATGGACCTCAGAGGAATTTAGGTGGTTGTCAATGGAATAAGTTACAGGGAAAACCACAAAGATGACTTATTATCATGATAGAGTCTTTTCACTTCAGTGTCCGAGGCTGCTTTTCCTCTGAGCCTATAGATTCTTTCTGTTTCTTCTTAATGAGAAGTTAGTTTTTTAAGCAGTAAGCTTTGAGTCCAGGACCTCTGCTGCGGTCAACCAGATAGACAAATTCTGAATCCCTCCTGGGTCTTTGAGACAAATTAGAGAAGTTAGTTGGAACATGCTAGAAGCTCTTTGTCACTTCCCCTAACCACCAAATCCCAGTGTATAGTTTCCAGGGAACACACTTGCCTTCCAAATGTTCAGGTTCTAATGCATGCTACATTTCAGCCAGCAAAAACCCATACCATCTCAGGGGTAAACAGGTAGGTGGTAACTATCACAAACCCTACTATTCCCATTGCATTTCCCACCTTCACTGGCCCTTTCACATCTTCCAAAAATATGTGATGTGAAGATGCCCAAGGACACACTCTAAAATTAACTGTTTTTAAAACTATGAGATAGACTTGCAAAACAGGTAGGGGAAATGAGTCATGGACTCTCCTTTGAAGCTGTGAAAATTGAGATGCAGAGAAAAAGTAGGGATGAGAGGGCAGCTGGTTGGAACAATCTCCCAAACATTGGGAGAGCCTTTCACAACACTGTGAAGTAGGTAAACCTTGTATTTAAAAACTCACTTTTAGCAGCCAGTGTTTATCAAGACCTACTAGGAGCCAAGGAGTTTGCTAGTGCTTTACATACTTTAGTTAATCTTTATAAAAACTCCAGGAAGCAAACACTACCACCATCTGTCTCTTATGGGTGAATGAACTTCAACTTAAAGATGTTGTTATTTGCACAAGTCACATAGCAAAGCAAGAGCTAAATCAATGTTGCTCTAATCAGAACCCAAGCCCTTAACCACTACAGAACTGAAAAGGGCTTTCAGGAACACGATTCTTTCTGATACTAATCTAGGTGCTCAGTGCCTCAGCCTGTTGAGTGCTTGCCTAAGGATCTCCACTTAACACTCAACAAGATCTACCCATCAAATTTCAAAGAGTCAGGGTCAGTGTTCTCATTCTATAAAAATAAGACTTTCACTTCTGATAGTCTGTAATCCAAATGCCAAATGCTGATTCACATTTTCACACTCAGGTTTTAATAATTTTGTTTTATTCTTCTTTATTGTTTTAATATTTCAATGTCCCTATGTTTGCTTCCAGAGGCATTTGTATTCCAAAAGAGGCGAATATATTAATTTAAAAAAATGAGTTTCAAAAAAAAAATGAGTTTCTAATAGTGGAAATTTCCAGGCAGAGGATCCCATGAGTATTAGAAAGGTGCTGTATCCTGATTACATTTCTTTTCCCGTTCAAAGGATGGGTTGCATTCAGGAAATGCTCTTTGAGATAAAGCTGGATAAAGTGGGAACCACGCCCAGTTCTCTGAAATAAGGTTGGCAGAAATGAGGTGAGAAATCAGGGCCCACAAGCCAGCTGGCATACATGGCAGGGGTCCCTTCCAGGCATCAGAGATTCAGGGGAACCATAGAAACCATATGTGTGAGAAACACTGGCAGAGGAGGAATAGCATATCAGAATCGTCCCCACATGGGGGTAAATCCCAGGAGATGCAACATGATGGTGGTTTCCAGAACTCTTGTCTTCCAGGGAGCAAAACTCCTCTGTACTCCACCAGTTAATGAGACAAGAACTCCTTCTCTCCCCGTCACCTCCACCTGGTCTCTCCTGGTTCAGGTATACCTCAGAGGATGGTTGGCTGACTAGAAAAGACCTATGCTTCTGTCCACTGATTTTAAGCTACATGAAAGCAAGATAGACACTATTATTATTCCTCATAGCTTTACAGAGCAGATACTAAGTATATGCTATATTAAAGAAAAAAATAGAAAATTAAGTCAAGTTTCCAAGTTGGAGAAACCCAATTTATATTCCAGGTGAAATGAATCAACATGTAGACCGAGCTGTTTTTGATATTGCTAGTAATTCATTCAATCATTCAACAAACATGTACTGAGCACTTACTATGTACCAAGTGCTCTTCTAGAAGGGGAGACTACAACAGTAAACAAGACAGGTACTAAGTCCTGCTCTTTGGAGTTGATTACGTATTGGAGGAGGCAGGAAATGAAAATGTAAACAAACAAATAAGAATTTCCAATAATGAGAATTGTTATGAATAAAATTTCAATATTATGATTTATAAGAAATATGTATATATTTGGTCATTCATGATATTTGATATTCCTTCTAGGCTTCTGGCCTACAACTCCCCAAACCCTTGCAATTTCCTAAGTGATGCGAGAATTTAAAGGTGTCTTGTATTATGTTAGTGAGGTGGCTTTTGGAAAGCACCTAAGGGTGTGTGGGCTGGTTGCCAGTAGAGCCAATCATATGATTAGAAGGTTGGACCTTTCAGTCTACTCACTGACCTCTGTGAAGGGCAGAGGGGCTAGAGATTGAGTTCAATCACCAGTGGTCAATGATTTAATCAGTTGTGTCTGTGTATTGAAGCCTCCATAAAATCACAAAAGGACAGAGTTTGAAGAACTTCCATGTTGCTGACTATGTGGAAATTTGGAGAGAGTTGTGTGTTTGGAGATGGTATGGAAGTGCCACGCCTTTATCCCATCATTTGCCCGTGTGCATCTCTTCCATCTTCCTGAGTTATATCCTTTTAAAATAAACCAGTGATCTAGTAAGTAACATGTTTCTGAGTTCTGTGAACTGCTCTAGCAAATTAATCAAACCCAAGGAGGGGATCATGGGAACCTCCAATCTGTACCCAATTGGTCAGAAGCACAGGTAACAACCAAGGCTTGCAGCAGCATCTAAATTGGGGTGGAAGTGGTATCAGTCTTATAGAACTGAACCCTTAACCTGTGGAATCTGATACAGTCTCCAGGTAGATAATGTCACTACTGAGTTGAATTGTAGGATACCCAGAGGGTGTCAAGAGCTTTGCTTGGTGGTGGTGGTGGCCCCCCACCCTTCTGTTGGGATTGGGTCCAGGAAACCTGAAGAAATACAAAACAGGTTAATAGGATAGAAAATTATTGAAACAGAGCTGGGGCAAGTACCTGAGGCAGGAGAATCTGGGAAGGCCTGTGAGCTTGGGAAGAGTTAAGGAATTCTGAGCATGTTAGATAGACATGGCTTCTCACTAAGGGGGGCTAAGTAAAGCTTGGACACTATTTCTAAATTCATCAACAACTTTTGTTAGTAGTTATAAAAGCAATTTGTGTACTTGCTAAATATTTTTTGTTTGTTTAGCTGCACTATCCTGCCACCTGTTGGCAGCTCAGCAGCAGCTCAGTTCAGGCTGGGCATCGAACTTCCGTTGCTCAGAGCTCAGCTTGCACTCTTGAGTGAGCTCCTAACCAACTGAGCCACTTGGCCAGTGCACTAAATATTTTTTATAGCATAGTAAGATATTAAAAAAAGCCATCTTCCCCAAGCTGTACTACTCAAGGCAATACTATTACTGATTTTTTTGTGTATTCTTCTAAATTTATATATATATATAAATAAATACATGTATATGAATAGCTTTTATGTACAAATGGCATCATAATGGCTTACTCATATGAACCACTCAGATTCCCTTTCAAGAAAGAACTTTTTGACCACTTACAAGAGATGCAATGAGTTGATAGCCTCCAGCTATTAAGGTCTGCCTCAGCTTTTGAGCCAATGGTTCCATCAATGACTGAGCCACACTATGGCAAAAAGGACTAGCCATTTCTACCCAGCTGAGACTTCTGTAATGAGGAACATTTAAGTTACATCTGTTTTTTTGCTTTGCTATTAAAAACAATGTAGCTCTCCTTCCATCACCCCAATAAACTTTTTTTTTTTTTTTTTGTTAGAGAAAGTTGTCCTTTAATCAAGACTAAAATTCCACCAGTGGCATCTTCAGAAAACCAGGATGGTATCTGAAGTTCTCAATATTAGCATACTTCTCAACTTCGTCTTCCAGGCATGACAGCTAAATAAGCCTTTAACTCGAGTTCGTTCACCTCGATCTTCAGAGTTAAATCTTGTGTCTGGTTCTGCTGCACGGTTGTCCCTTATTGATAACATGTGCTATCAGTGTGACTTAATGGGGGAGAAATCACATTTGACTACATTTCACATACTTTTCTTTATATGCACAACTGGTAATAAAACTGGTTAAGACAGTGGCACAGTCACTTGGTATCACATTAATGCTCAGACAGAACACATTGGTCATACCACCACGTTGAGTTACTTTTTTTTTTTGAGAGCAGTGTCACTAGCCCTCATATGTGGGACCCGAACCGGGGCCGCTGGCTTCCCAAGCCAGCGCTTAACCACCACGCCACTCGGCCGGCCCTTGAGTTACTTTTATTAGGGCAAGTGTGTATATTTTCTGTAATGTATTTCACTTGCAAGCATGACTAGTGGGTGTCTTCCTCTCTACATGGGCCGCTCCCGGGGCCTGGTCACAACGTACCACCACAGTGGGGGGCAAATCAACTTCCTTGAGTGCCGGGGGCAAAGCTTCAGTGCGGGGACCACCAGCCGGGGTTTCCTCCTTCAGCTGCTTAACTTCTCACTCCCAGCTTTCCCTCCGCAGTTTCTTCCACTGCTCTCTCTTGGCAAAGTAATTAGGATACATTGCCTTCTCGGAAGTATGCCAGTCATCTAGGCACCACTCAGGGGCCTTGTAACACTCATATCTCTCATAGGAGGTGCCCCCCGGAGAGTCAGGGAAGATGTATGGCTGAGGATGCTGGTTGTGCCAGAATTCTTCGTCCGCCTCCCTCAGCAACTGGGTGGCCTTCACCATATCCTTTTCATTCTTATGTTCTTCAAACCGGGCTCTCATCAAACAAGCAAAGTACCGGTATTTGTCCCTGTGGATGCACCACGACTCCAGGTGTCACAGCGCTTGCTTATAAAGCCGCAACACCTTCTGCTGGTGGGTCAGGCACGCGACCGTCGCCGAAACAGACATGACGGCTTGCTCCTAAACGTTTTTTTTTTTTTTTTTAATGTAGCAATTAGAACTTTAAACATATCACTTCATGTAGAAGTGAGTGCCTGGTTTTCTCCACCCTCTATTTAATACTGTTCACTATCTAACTTAAGTTGTGCCAATCTGACAAAAGAAAAA
This sequence comes from Aselliscus stoliczkanus, assembly GCA_033961575.1. Lineage (NCBI taxonomy): Eukaryota > Metazoa > Chordata > Mammalia > Chiroptera > Hipposideridae > Aselliscus > Aselliscus stoliczkanus. Next base: position 69,676,868 of record CM066729.1, read on the forward strand.
TGGCAGTTCAGTACATTTCAGACGGGTCTCAGTAAAGCTTGGAAGCTATTTGCAACTTCCTAATGATGCATAGGATCAGCATTATTTTACATCATTACTCACCATTTATGAATTTATTCTTTTTGTTGTTTGCCCTTTTTCTATCAGGTTAGTGGTATTTTCCGTTTTCATTTGTAGGAGTGTTTTATAAAAGGAAATAAACTATTTTCCATAAATGTTGAAAATATTCGTTCCTGTTTGTAGTTTGATTTAAAAATTTTAATGGCATTTTTTTAAGTCAATAGTTTTGATTTGCATGTAATCAAATTTATCTATTTTTTTTCAATATAGAGTGTGAGTTTTGTGTCACTATTATAAAGTTTTTCTCGGCTCTAATATTTTGAAAATATTTAATTCTGCTACTTCAGTCTTTCTTTTTTTTTTGGGGGGGGTTACCTTTAGAGTTTGGGTTTCATCTAATTCATTTTGATATTAGTGAAATAGGATTTTAGCTTTTTCTCCCTCACCATTTCATCCTTACCAGTTTTCAATATTCCATCTCTTCCACATTAATTCTAGGTTTTTATAATAAAGTTATATATATATATATATATATATATATATATATATATATATATATATATATATATATATATTTGGTTCTATTCCTGGATGTTATACTCTAATCTACTGACCTATTTTGATATTCTTCACTGGTACCAAACTGTTTTATACTATTGTAGATTTGTCATCTTTTAACAGCTAATAGGAACTTTTAAAATTATCATCTTTCTTTAGAATCTCTCTGACTAGTCACTCACGTTTATTACAATGTTTCTTTTTGGCATCATTTTCCATAGCTATCTTTTGCTCTTGAGTGAGTAGCTAAAATGTGAATCTAAAACTAATTCCATTTTACCGTTGATTTATTTTTCCTGGTTAAGTTCAGCATTATTTCAAGTTCTCCCCCTGCCTCCAATTTTACTATTTCAAGTGAGATAGAACTGGATATCTAGGGTAAACAAGCTTTCCATATTATACTATAGTTTTATGAGATGTTACCATTGGGGGAAAGAAACTGGTCAAAATATACATGGACTCTCTCTGTATTTTCTTTTAACAACAGGGTGTGAATCTACAATTGCATTAAAACTAAAAAAGTTCTTTTTTTTCAACTAGTACATGTCTGACACATAGTAAATACTGACACTCAGTAAATGTTACTTTCCTGCCTTATTTCAGTGTCCCCTCAACATCATTTCTTAAATGTATCCTTCAGTTTCTGAGTAGACATCCATAAACATGTCTCTAAGGCAAATTGTATTAGCTTTGAGCTAAACTATAAAATTGGTGAACATCTCCAGGAGGCTGGTTTGAAAAGTAGCCAAAGTAATTAAGAAGTAAGAGAATGTACACTAAATCCTAATAGTCAGCTACTGGATCATGGGATCTTCTCCATTGGGGTTATTTTAATCTTTGTGGCAATATCTGTCTTTAATCTTCTTTTCTCACTTTGAAATTTCTCCACAAACCACTAGGATACCTTAGCCTTCCCAAACTATAAGAAATAGACTACCTATGTGGATTCCTTTTGGCTTTGCATCCGTACTTTTGAAACCAGCAATCCTTTATGCTTCGCACTGTTCTAGGATAGACAGATTACTGACAGGGCTGATCCTAAGAAAAATAATGAGGCAAATAAAACTTGCCTTGAACCCAAAACTCATTTCCCTTGCCAATACAATTCCCAAAGGAACTCTTGGGGGAAGGGTTGCAGTTCCCTTTCGCTTCCCAGATTCCCTGTGGTGTCTGTGGTGTCAACTCACTCAAACCATGTCCATGTTGACCATATATTTCTCTACCTGCAATATTGTCAAAACTTTCTTCTCTTCTGTCTGTGGAAGCCTTATTTCAGAAATTCTGTTTAATTTTCCTGTTCACAATATTCTGTGTAAGACATAAGGGTCCTTGAAGCAGCGCAACTGTAAAACCAGCTGCTGGTAGAAACGATCCGGTAGGTTAATGGCCTTTCCATTATTATATGTGAATCAATTTTTTCATGTTCTAGTAAAGGAGAAGAAGGTTGTTCTGCTCTGCTAAAGGGTAAAAAAAGGATAAGAAATAAATTCAGCAGAAAGGCGTATTGGAAAATTCCCCCTGGTATTGGCCAGCTGGGGGTTTGGGGTCAGACAAGATCAGAAGTAGTGCCTGATTCATTTCACAAAGCAAATTGGCCTTTGGCCAGGGGGAGAGAGAAAAATAGAAATTTTTTTTTAAAAAAACAAGATCAGCGATTGAACAAGAAGACCAATGGCTAATCGAGGCAATGCTGATGCTGACAAAGAATTCATCAACTTAGAGAAGAGAAGGTAACTCTATTGACCCCTAAAAGGAAAAGTCCTGAGGACATTTAACACTAAGATAATCAAAGCTAAATTTCAACCAAATTTCAACAGGGAATAAGATTCAGATTCAGGGAACAGTCTGACCAAAGCTGATCACTGAGCCAGGAGTAGATTAAACTATGCCTGACAATCATTAGGAGAGTGCAAGAAAAATACCATTTTCTTTTACTGGCATTCATTTCCACAGGAAAAAAAAAAAAAAACCTTTGGGAGGCTGAGTGGCTCATTGTTTAAGAGCTGGCTTGAGACGCCAGCGGCCCCGATTCGGATCCCACATATGAGGGCCAGTGACACTGCCCTCTACAGCTAACAACAGTTCCACCTGGAGCTGAGCTGCGAACCCTGGCAACAGTGTAGGCTGCAGTCCCTGCTGCAGTGGGCTGCCATAGGCTACAGTGAGTGCCCAGCAGCCTGTGTGAGTGGTTGGCAGCCAGTGTGAGCTGCCAATAGCCGCGGTGAGCGACCATCCAGCGACTGATCTGCTTCATCCAGGAAGATACCAACATGGGCCAGGGAAGCAACGTCCTCCACAAGTAGACTGAAGAACAAGAAGACAGCAACTTGTCTGTTCCCCTTCCCCGATTCCCCAACGCTGTTCCCCTCCCCCAATTCCCCAATAAAATCTTTAAAAAAAACACCTTCAAACTTTACGTTATTTTACAACTGTTATCTCTCATGCTGGCTAACAAGTTCAAGTGCTTTTTAGAGCACATTGCTCTTGATATGAAAGCACAAAATACAGAGGTGCCAAAAAATGTATACACATTTTAAGAAAGGAAAAAACTATATTAAAATTGTAATACTCAATATATAACAATAAAAAAAGATGAATACAAGTCACGTTTGACTTCTGCAATTACAAGAGGTGCTCAAAGTGGTTACCATTAGCTTAATTTTAATACAGTTTTTTTTTTCTTTCTTAAAATGTCTATAGATTTTTGTGGCACCCTCTGTATAAGCAGGTCTGTCTCTATTTCAATTTAACAAGTCGAAGTCTTAGGCCCTGCAAAGACATGACAAAAGAAAATGGTCTTTGGAGTAATAAACCCGGTTTAAATCATAGTTTCGCTATTAACTAGCTATGTGATCCTGGGCAATTTATTTAGACTATAAGTCTGTTTCTTAATTTGTAAAATGAGTAATATATTACTAACCAATAAGATGTTGTGGGGGAATTAGAGGAAATACATGCAAAATTGTTAGTACCATACAGGCACAGAGTGGGGACATAACAAATGATTGTCAGTCTTGTGATCTTAGCATATTCCAGCCCTCTGGCCAGAAATTTGTTTCCAAGTTTACCTTCTCTGAGTCATAAATAAACCTACCTTCCAAAGTGATATAAAATTCAAAGGGTTATGACGATGCCACAGTTCCTTTCCCTCAGAGATGATACTTTGCAACAGCTAAGGCTAAATTCCTGCTGAGTTAGCCTGGCTTCAGGTATTAGTCCTTCTTTATATAGGCAGCATTTTAACCAAAGATTCACTTATTTATTCAGCAACCTAACTACTAGGGCTCAGGGACTGCTCAAGGTCAGGGAATCAACAAATTCATAAGATCATCGCCATTTTCAAGGAGATTCTCAGACCTCAAATGATATATCGTAAAATAAAAGATGCTTACAGATGTGAAGACATTTACTGTCTATTAATGTATTGAATTAAATTTAGATACTATAAATGTCTTTTATAGTAGATTCATTTATGTCTCATGCCAGGTGTCTGGTTAAAAAATAGAAACTATGTCAATTATTTTAATAGGGGGAATTTAATAGAGGAATTTACTTAAACAGGTTTTGGAGGACTAGAAAAAGCGAAAGAGAACACTGAGATAACACAGAGATAGTGACTGCAGAATATTAGAACACAGAAGTTTGGAGGGTGTCCCCACGGAGCTGAAATGCAGAATTCCGAGGAAGAGACATGGCCTGGCTGGTGCTGATGGCGCAGGTGCTCAGAGGAGTCCCTGTGGAGCTGGGACTCAGCGAGTGCACACATTTGTGAGGAAAGGAGTATGGAAGTGTGGGGAAAAACACTGAGAACTGAAACAAACTGCCACTGACTAGCCACTGCTTCTGGGACAAAGAGCCATTGCTGATATGACAGTGACAGGAACAGGAAAAAGCGTGCTACCTCTTTTCCTCCACCTGCCTTTTAGGCTCCCTCTAATGTCCTCTATTGACAGAGCCTCACAGGAGCCAGCTGGCAAAGTGGCAGTGTGGTCTGCAGGGTTCCAGCCATAGCATGGAATAGCAGAGCATAAAAGAATAAGTTTCAATCTGGAAAGTAAGAGCTTAATAACCAGCACACTATTTTGTTTTTCATGGTCTGTTATTTACCCGTAAATTCTGCTCAGAGTTGTCTCGGGCTGGCTTCAATAATGATATCTATTCATGTATCCATTAAACCAGGTGACTAAGAAGGGTTTCTTGTTGTTGTTTTTTAAAGACTAAATAAATGTCAAGAAAGCTTGACTCTAGGCCTTGCTCTACCAATATCTGGTATTAGAAACAACAACAACAAAAACTTCAAGAAAAAGTAATATAAATGTTTTGTTGTTTTGGAAGGAACCATAAAGATCATCTAATCTTGGGCTGGCCGAGTGGCGTGTTGGTTAAGAGTTGGCTTGGGACGCCAGCTCTGAGCAGCAGGGTCCCAGTTCTGATCCCACATGAGGCCAGTGACACTATGTCCTCTAAAGCTAAGATGATGAACAACAGTTCCACCTGGAGCTGGGCTGCAGAGAGTCACTAGTGCCGGAGTGGGCTGTAGTGGGGCTGCAGTGGGATGCCATGAGCTACCCTAGGTGGCTGGCAGCCTGGGCGAGCTGCTGTGAGCGGCTGTCCAATGGCCAGCGACTGATCTGCCTCAGCCGGGAAGAGCGCAATGATAATACCAACAATGGGCCAGTGAAGCAACGTCCTCCACAACTAGACTGAAGAACAAAAAGGACAGCATCTTGTCTGTTCTCCTTCCCCAATAATAAAAAAAAAGATCAAAAGATCATCTAATCTTGCCCACTTGTTTTATAGAGTATCTTAGTAACTTTTGTACAGTAGGAACTGTTTACTATGTATATGCAACCTAGTTTGTTTTCTATGAAATAGGAGTGCTGGACCAAATAACCCGACTCCGTCCAACGTGTGGTTTGTGCACCTCATCACTCTCCAGCATCCCTCTGACCAACCACACCCAGGCATTCAGTAAATATATAAGTAAATGTTAGGCATTGTGTTAAGCCCTGAAAGTGGAGTTTCTGTCTTCAGTTACAATCTGTAGAGGAGACGAAAAGACAAATAGCAGATTATAAGACAGTGTTTTAGGTCTTCTGGTGGAGGTATGCACAAACCATTAGGCAAGCATGGGGGAGGGGCATTTACTCCAAACGAAATGTGGAGCTTAAGCTAAATCTTGAAGAGAGAATAAGAATTAGGTAGCTGAGAAGAGCAAGAATAAGTAAAAAAAGGAAGGAAACGTAAAGGCCATTCCAGGTAGAAGGAAAGCATGTGCAAAGGTTAGGATATGAGAGGAAGGCGTTTGCAGTCCCCACCAGGATGGGCATAAAGCCAAGACAGGTCATGATGTGTGTTGGTACAGTTTCAGCTGGAATTAAGAAATTCCTAGATAACAACATTCATAAAGCACTATTATTTCACATAACAAGAAACCCAAAGAAGCGGTTCTGGGATTGGTTCATTAGGCAGCTTAATAATATCAAGGTTCATCTTTTGTGATTATCTGGCCTCTCTTTCATAGCTCCAAGCATCACATTCTCAACTCAATGTCCAAAACTGAGAAGAAAAGGCAGACTTTTTATGTGTCACTCCCTTTTTAATCAGACTTTCTCCAAAGCCTATGTGGGAGCCTGTGTTTCCTCCCCAAATTGATCTTAGAGTAAAAGGCCGCCTGGAGATAGTTATTTAATGGGAGAGTGACTGAGAGGAGCAAAACAAGGGAGGGGAAAGTCAAGGCACAGGTGCATGATTAAGATGGCTCCCCCATTGGCAATTGTGGCTCACTCCCACTGGAGTCTTCTGAGGAACCATACAGACTGCCCTTCAAGCTTGCCAGCTCAAGACAAAGAAGCTGACACTTCTGCCAGCTCCTGTCTCCAGTTAAACAAGGGTTTACCCAGGGCATGAACCCATTCCACTTCCAGTTCTATGAACACATCAATATGGCTGAGCATATTCCTTAAAAAGTCCCACAAAGAGGTACAGAGAAGCAAGAAACTCACAGAGACAAAGTGCTGTGGGCTGCACTTGGGTGCACATCTGCCTGTTACAGCAACGGACAGAGCGAAGAGGTGGGCTGAGAGAATGGGAGGTAGGACCTGCAATGTCTAACCAGCCTCGCAACAGACTTCTCCTTGGTCTCCACTGCAAAAATTACACCATGGCCATCCCAAAACTACAAAGGATGGTAGAGAGCAGTGGTAAAGAGAACTGCAGACTTAGTGTACAACATGTTCCATCAATAGATAATGCTTAAAACTGGAAAAAAAAAACCCAAAACAACAATAAGCAAAGCTGCATTTTAGGCATGTTAAATTTATGGAGGTATTTTTCAAAAGTAACAGTCAAAATTGTTGGGTCAGCGGAGTGGCTCAGTTGGTTAAGAGCTTGCCCAAGGGTGTGAGCTCTGGCCAATAGTATCACCAGTTCGATTCCCACATGGGCCAGTGTTACTGCTCCCTGAGTTGAGCTGCCACTGAGCTGCCAACAAGTGGCAGGATGACTCAGCTGGTGAAAGAATGTGCTCCTAAAAACAAGGCTGCCAGTTTGAATGGTGGGCCATGCCCACCCGCAACTAAAGACTGAATTTGGCACCTTGAGGGGAGCTGCTGCCTGGGTGGCTCAGGGGATAGAGCATGCGCTCTTAACAACAAGACTGCCAGTTGACTCCTATGTGGGAGTTATACCCACCCGCAACTAATTGAACACAGCACATTGAGCTGAGTGGCATGAGTGAAATTGGAGCTGAGCTTGCTGCACCCTCCACAGCTAAGATTGAAGGACAACAACTTGGCTGTTCCCCTCCCCCAATTCCCCAAAAAATCTAAAAAAAATAAAAAATTGTTTAAAGAATTTGCCTGTGCAGAGCGGGAAATGGAGATATAGAGAACTGTTTGTTTTTTTTTTCTTTTTTCTTTCCTTTTTTTTTGTTTTTAATGTCTTGTAGTCTTTTCACACCTTAAATAAAGTTCATGTTTAACTTTGGTTAAAGAAAAATTTTAAATTGTATGTGAAAACTAAGAGACACTGTGTAACTTACATAATTCCTATACTTTAGGCCTTGAGATGCCATTGGTTGCCCTTGAAATGGCCTTAGAAAGAGCAGAGTAAGGGAATGCTACCAGAGGATAGTACCTAGCTTGTAGTAGAAAGTCAATAGATGTTTAAGAAAGAAACAGTAACTCAAAGTGAAGAACAATCAGTTGAGGAAAGAAACCCCAGGTTGGCACTGCCACCATCTCCACCTCACCCCTTTGGTGAAGTGGAAAGATACTTAGACACACCAAAACCACCTTGGAGCTTTCAGTTTAGGGACTTCACTATAATATATTTTTGACATAGTTACCACAAAGACAAGAAGGGAAGCCCTGAACTTCCTGGTTTTGAGTCCAAGTGGATAAACTTAAATAATGGTATAATGCTAGAGTCTGAAATATCAAGGTTGTAACTGGGCACATAAAGAACTACTCTGATAAACATGTATTGACCCAGGCAACAAAACAGCAAACATCCTTCCCAGATCTTAATTATTTGATCTTCAAATGCTGCTACATAGACTCTTTGGTAAAAAGTAGAGGAAGAATGAAAAAGATGGCAATTCTCTTCAGTAAAATGAAAGTAGTCAATGAATTTCTGAATTAAGTATACTGGAATATCCTTTAATACGATGACATATTAAATTCCATCTTTGCTTTTCCTCTACATCTACAAGTCTGTTTACTTTGATCGATCACTCAGCTCTTCAGACTGCACACACAAGTGAGATCACATGGTACCTGTCCTTCTCCGACTGACATATTTCTCACAACATAATAGTCTCTTCACAACATTATCAATTACATTCCCAGAACTGCCCCCATATCCCTGCGGCAACATTGTAGTCCCACATACACTGTCCAAAACCTTCCCCCTCTCCCTCTTCCCCACTCCCTCCCAGCCAGCAACCATCAGTTTTTCCTTTATATCTGCTTGATATGACTTCAATCTTCTTAAATTGTCTCTGTGGGTTAGCTTGTTTACCCCTTGCTTTTGTTTAAAAAAGCCCTTTTAACATTTCTTGTAATGCTGGCGCTAGTTGGGAGGGGGGTGAGGATGGGGGGAGGGGGAAGGGATTAGACAACATAAATAGACAACTACAATATTGCCACAGGCATATGAAACACAGTTCGGGGAATATAATAATATTGTAAAAATTTTGTGGTGTGTCAGATAGTCCCATGTCTCGTTAGGGAGACCACTTCATGGATGGAGTAGAGGCTTGATCACTGCACTGTACACCTGAAGCTGATGTTGTGTAGTATTGTATGCCAACTGCAACTGAATATGTGGATGGTCACGGGATGTGGAGTATACTGTGGAGGGGAGTCAGGGGAGTTGTGATGGATATGTATGATATGGCGGGGAGTGGGGTGGCGAACTGGGGGAGGGGGTTTCACTTTGGGGGGTAAAGAGTATAACTATTGCATTGTGTTGTACACCTGAAACTAATTAAAAAAAAATTCCATCTTTGCATCCCTCGTGCTTAGAATGATGCCTTGCATGTAGGAGGTGCTTTATAAATTATTTTGGAAGTGAATTAAACTGTATTGAATAGTGGAGTTTATTTGGCATGTTTCCCAGTTATTCTATCTCTTATTTACCCTTGCCTTTATTTATCCCTTACACTTGTGTATGGACTGGCGTGTTTTCTGAATTTCCTATTGCAGAACTCAGTCATTAGGGAAAGGAGGAGGAAGAAAAAGATGAGGAAGGATGAAGGTAGGTGAATGAAAGATGGAGGGGAGGAACAAAGGGAAAGGAGAATGGGGAAGAAGAGGGAAAGGAAAGAAAAATGAAGCTTTGAAAGGAGTCCCTGAGGAAGAATTGGGGTAGGATGAAATGGACAATGGGTGGTTAAAATTACTCTCTCAACATGCTTCAATTAGTAGATGGGTCCATGCAACTTCATCCACTTCTACAACTACTCAACATCTTCAAATTTCCCTGCCTCCTTCACATTCATTTAAAAGAATTTCTCCATTGTGAGGCTTTATCTTTAAAAAAATTCAAACACAATTATATAATTTAAAATGTAATATTTCCACTTTCTAATTTCTTTTAACATGTTTTCTATTTTTAACATGAAAATGATATCAAATAGGTTGGATTAGGTGTCATGGAAAACAAGGTTTTATTTCCTAAGCCTGATTGACTAGATTAGAATGCTCTCTTCATTGAGGAGCACTAGGGCTGCTTCCACATCTTGGCTATTAAATGATGCTGCAACAAACACAGGAGTGCATATATCTTTTCGAATTAGTGTTTTGGATTTCTTTGGATAAGTACGCAGAAGTGGAATTGCTGGATCATAAGGTAGTTCTATTTTTAATTTTTTGAGGAACCTCCAAACCATTTTCCATAGTGGCTGTGCCAATTCGCAACCAACAGTGTATGAGAAGTGCCTGTCAGTAGACGATTGGATAAAGAAGAGGTGGTACATACATACAATGGAATATTACTCGGCCATAAAAAGGATGAAATCTTATAATTTGCAACAACATGGATGGACTTAAAGGGTATTATCCTAAGTAATTAAGTCGACTTGAAGACGACTTGATATGTTTGCCCAATTTCCTATATTTTGGTTTAAAAACCTGTAATAATAATAATGGTAATGCTTTTGAGCTTACCATTAGTGTTTTCTTTAAATAAATATTTTTACCCTTCATTCTTAAGTTCATTTTTGACAGTAATATTTATTAAAATAGAAGGTAAAAAATTTAAAGTAACCAAATATGAAAAAATTGTGTATACCTTTTTGATATTGTACTATTGGATTTTAGTTCAGTGGTTCTTAAACTTTAGTGTACGTAAGACTTATCTAGGTACAGCCACTGTGAAAAACGGTTTGGAGGCTCCTCAAAAAATTAAAACTAGAACTACATTATGACTCAGCAATTCTACTTCTGGGTATTTATACAAAGAAATCCAAAACATTAATTTGAAAAGATACATGCACCCCTATATTCATTGCAGCATTATTTACCATCATCAAGATATAAAAGCAATCCAAGTGTCCATCACTAGATGATTGGATAATGGAGATGTGGTACATATATACAATAGAATATTACTCGGCCATAGAAACAATGAAATCTTACCATTTGTAACAACATGGATGAACCTTGAGGGTATTATGCTAAGTGAATTAAGCCAGACTGAGAAAGACAAATACCATATGATCTCACTTATATGTGGAATCTAAAGAACAAAATTAACAAACAAAGCAGAAACAGACTCATAGATACAGAGAACAAACTATGGTTGCCAGAGGGAGGGGGGTTGGTGAATTAGGTGAAAAAGGGGAAGGGAGTAAGAAATACAAATTGGTCGTTACAAAATAGTCACAGAGATGAAAAGTACAGCATAGGGAATATAGTCAGTAATGTTGCAACAACTATGTATAGTGCCAGGTGGGTCTTAGACTAATGGCGGGGATCACTGCCTAGATTATATAAATGTCTAACCACTATACTGTACACCTGAAACTAATAAAAATAATATTGAATGTCAACTGTAACTGAAAAAAAATAAATAATTTTTTTTGAAGTCTAAGGTGAAAAGGCAAAAGAAGAATGCTCTCTTAAGCACAAGCTAAATATGATTCAGCAATGGAATGCTCTGAACAAAAAAATTCCAGACTGTGGAAGATTGAAGGCTAGTATGTTGTATTGGATTTAAATCTCCTTTCTACTCTTAATATTTGTCTTTAGTAGAAGAACTGTTCAAATTTTGGTGGCACAAGTGTGATGTGGGATCCTCGGAGAAATTCAAGGTGACAGAAACAAAAATGACTCCAGATTAGTGGAAAGAGTATCAATATGAACTCCCAAAGGAGTTGAGATTATATGTCTTAAAGGAAAAAAAAAAAGTAAGAAGATTTAATTTGTCTTTAAAATGCTACTGGATAATGTAGGACTGATGGTAGATGGTAATTTCCTATTCCCATTAAGGAAAGAAAAGTGGGAAATGATACAAATTTGAAAGAATCTCTTACCTTGAAGGTTAGTAAAACTCTATACAATACTATTGTATTAAAACTACCTAGGAGACTTTCAGGTGAATTCTGCCACAGACATCCAAGGAAGCAAATTTACTTTGGGGTCACAGTCCTGTTTCATATTCTATAGCCTCTGAAACAGTGTGTAAACATGTGACTTTCTTATTTAGCCATTTTATATAAAAGTCTGCCTTCCTATAGCATGAGGACTGTTACATAGGTAAATTAATCATGGCCACCAGCTAAATCATTGCACCTAGTTTAACAAAGCATAATTGCAAACAGTGTGAATTTTATAAATTCGATCTCATTCATTCTGGATCGATCCTCAGGGAAACTGCGTATTGTTATGCTCCAGGTATAATTCCAGTCTCCACTGACAACTGAGCCTTGAGTTACATGTTCTCCTGAGTTTCATACCCAAAATCTTTTAACAAGTCTTCCTTGAGTCAGTTGTCTTACTTATATCATCTACCACAGTCATTATCTTCCTACTCACATGTAAAAATTATCATATGCATTGGCTCTTTTTCTTCGTGTTGTGTTACTGGTAAGGCTCATTAAAAAATTCACACTTAGAAACTCAAATTTTCAGCAGCATGTTTTGGGTAACTCAGTGGACAGGAGAGCAATGCACAACTCATGGGGAAGTAGGAAAACCCACTGGAGTGGCTGGTATTTGCAAATCTCTATCTTTGGCCCGTTTTTCTCTCAGGTCCTCATGTTATTCCCCTTAGGCTCCGTGACTAATCTCATCTACTCCAATGGCTGTAATTTTTACTTACTCACTGATGACTCTCAAATCTTTATCTTCAACCTGTACTTATCTCCTGAGTTCCTGATTTAAACATCCAACTGAATATTTCAACTTGTATGTCTTAATACATCTCAAATCCAACTTGTCCAAATTTGAATAATTCATCTCCATCCTTTTCTCTGTCATTTGTTTCACTTTCTGTGATTTTTGTCTAAGTGAATGTCACAGCCTTCTTTTCCAAGCTCTTTAATTCATAAACTTGGCAGTCATCTTACATTCCTTTTTTTTCTTTTTACCTATCTATTTAAAAAAAAATCAACTTCTATCAATTACACTTTTTTAATTGCTTTCAAATATATTCTCTTCTCCCCATCCTTAACATTATTATTAATGTTACTATTAATTTATTATTAATATTATGTTATTATTATTTTAAATCATTATTACAACAGTCTCTCATGAGAACTCCCTGCTACAGACTCACCTATAACAACTCCATTCTTGTTCTGACACCATTCTTTCACCCATTTGATGAAAACTTCTAGGGACATACTATGTGCATAGCTCTGCTCTTGGTTCTGGACTTTACCTTGCATTCACTGTGATCCTACTAAAATGCAAATGTGATCATGTGATTCTCTTTTCCAGTGTCAGGAAAAAAAAATATCCCCAGTGTCTAGAGGCCTTATATAAAATCTAAGCTCCATAGTACAGCTTATTGTAGTCTCCATGCCATGGCCTCTGCCTACCTGGTCACTGTCATTGCTTTGCATTCCCTTTTCCCTCCACTCCCACTTTATTTTCTAGCGATATTCAGTCATTTGCCATTTCTCCACCACTCCATACTCCTCCTCACCTCCTGGCATAGGTTCTAGTTTCTCTCTCTGCCTGGAACGCCCACTTCCTCTACTTCAATGCTTCACTCATAATTGTCTTCAAAACCCATTGCTGCTGTTCTCTCCTCTGAGAAGCTTTCTTTGACCCTGTCCTCCTGTCCTTTCTGACTGAGCTGCTTCTCTCCGACTTACTCCTGTACATCCTGTACTCACCTCTGACACAGTCCATGCTATTTATATTCATCAGCTTACGTGTATACCTATCCCTCTAGACAGTGAGCTCTTTATGGGAAAGTGACTTATTTGTTTTCACATTCCTCATGCTTAGCACATCGTACACGCTAAATAAACATCTGTTAATTGCATTTTTGAATTCTTGGAAAAACATCTATGAAATAAGACATGGACCTACCTTCACTGTTTAAAAGGAAATATACTGCGTTCAGAGACCGTTTGAGAGCAGTGAGAAAAATAAGCAAACGTAGATGAAGAAAGTGAAGCCATTTAAGATTGCTTGTCTTTTTTAATGAAAAAGGAAGTCACACCTTTCTTGTAAAAGAAGTGGAAGAGAGAAGGGACACTAAGAAAGTAATTTGTGTCCTATATTCACTGAAGTCTGAAGCGATCAGAAAATGCTCGCTATGGATGTAATAGCCTGAAGGGGAGATGGTATTGATATTGATGTTGTTATTGTTTCATATATATTGAAAATGAAGGCAAGTGATTGAGTTATGAGGAAGAGGCAATAACAATACCCAGGGTGTGATAGGTAGGGCTGGGTGCCCTCCAGAAACCTGATCATAGTTTTCTGCTATATTTAGTTAGCAGTGCACCTGTTTCCCATTTCTTGCCCTAACTAACAATTTGCTTTTCACATTCTGGGACTGCCATTCCACAGAAGCACCTGATTAAGTGAGCAATGAACAAAATGAGATAATGATACAGCTTCCAAATGAGTAAGAATTCAATGAAACCACAGTCTACATCTTAGGAAAATTGTTTGCCACAACTCCCATTTATGTAGAAATGGGAAGAGGTAGAAAGCATAATACAATGAGTGTTCAATGTGATTGTATTGGTTCAGGTAGGAAAACCTAAGGGGGCCAGAAATGTCATCAACTTGTCATGAAGTCAACCCATCGTGTTGATTCTAATCAGCTGATTCTGTAGAACAACAAAATCATGGAGCAGAAATGAACTTCTGAGATTTCCTGGTCCAGTTCTCTCATTTTACAGGTGAGGACACCAAAGCCAAAAGGTGTTAAGAAAGTGTTTATTTGAACATTACTTTGCATGCTCTCCTTGTAAGGTCCATATTAGCAAAAAGTATCTCCTTACCTTTTAGATGTTCTAACCTTTGTTTAGGCAGTTAGGACAGTGCAGTTTACAAAGCCTTACAGCCCATTTTCTCTGCTCTCACCACAATGGCGACATTTCCAAGGTGCCATTTTCATATAACTATCACAATAGATTTACTATATTGAAGATTAATGTCAGACTAAAGAATGAGGCTATGTGTGTGTGTAAAAGTATGTTCAATATATTTGGTAAATTCTTCTAGTCTTTGAGGGAGTCTACACCTAGTTAGCCTGTGGTTTGGAAGGAATAGCTGAAAAAAGGAGCTTGTCAGATAAATATATGGATTTGTGAAGGTCACCATGAAATAAAGTCATGAAATAAAATATCCAGGGCCAGGATATTTCAAAACTTCTAAGAGATAGCTGAAATATCCAAAGAAAATACTTTGGAGTCAGAAATCAATGATGTGGCTGTCAAAAATACCCTCAGCTATGCTCATCTTTCTTAGGCTGTAGTAATACACTGGCAGGTAAATGAGAAGCAAAGTCCTTCTTAATTTTCTTCTTTTTTCAAAATATAACCCTCGGAGATGGATCCATGCTAATTCTTCTTGATTGGAAAGCCCAGGACACTAAGTGTCTAGAGTTAGTGAGACACATAGAACTCATCCTGATTGGCAATGAGTTTAGGGAATTACTCAAGCCAGAAAAGGCAATTTGGACTTCAAATTCTGCTGTCTGTCCAGGTAGCGTCCTTTCTGCTGAATCCAGAGAATTCTTGCCAATTTGGACAGTTATTGTCTGTAGTGTGGATTTCTGCCCAGGGAAGCTGGATGGCCACCAACTCCTGCTTCACAGAAAACCATCGACACTCCTGGAAAGTTTTCTCTTGGTCATGAACCACACAAAAGGAAGTTTCACATGAGGGAAAGTAGCCCTGGCAAAAGTTACCAATGGCATGGATAGAAAAGATGGACTACCAGATGATTTTGAAAAGTACAAGCTGGTTCAACTCTAGAAAAATTTTGGGAAGAGGACAAGTACAGGGAGTTATGGAGAGCAGAAGTTTACCCTGATACCCTCCCAGCTCTGCCATGATTCCACTTTACTCATTCTTGATACTCCAATGAAACAACTGACAAAAGTTTATTAAGTATAAACTATATGCAGGAGGCTGTGTTAGATACCACATATAGATCTACAGAGGTGTAAAACTAACCTCTACACTCAGACAGCTTATTATATATTAGTAGGATAGAAAAGACCAGAAGGAAAGCAAACTAGTATGTGATAAAGACCAAATAAATTCCACAAAACCAAGGTGTTATTTCAGATGAGAGAATCTATAAGAGATTCTGTGTTTCAGGAAAAGAACCTTGACACTTGAGCTAGGATTGAAAGATAATGTGGTAGAGACACCAGTTACCACTCCATATCTATTTTTCTTAGTTAAAACAAAACAAAAAAAACAACAACCTGATTCTATTTGTATTGAAACCAAGTGACTAGATTACATTTCCCAGCATACCATAGATCTGACTGTAGCCATGTGATTAGGTTCTGGCCAATGGGATGTAAGCAAAGTGTGTAGACAACATGAAAAGTTGCTTAAAATTAGTTGAATGAGCAGGCAGAGGCACCCGTTTTTTAAATTTTTACCTTTTCTTATTTCTCTGAACTGGAATTTTAACATGATGGCTGACCTATAGCAGACATATTGAACCAGAAGCTAACCTTGAGGTGAGAAATCCCTTTCTAGGATGGCAAAAGGGATGTAAGAATAAGTAGAGAATCTCCAGTCTTTCAAGGTTAAAAGTCTAGACTGAGGTTTCCAAAACTGTGGTGTTGACCAGTCATAAAATAATTTTTCTCAGAATAGGCAAAGACAAGCCTTTATATGTTTAAAATATAAAATTAGAAAAATATTCATCCTCCATTATCACCATTTCATATGAGTAAATATTTAACATTTAAAAATAAGATACTTTCATAATAACCATAGATTGAATGAACTTAACATTAAGAAAATATTACATATTGTTCCTGTATTTTATTTCAATATGAACCAGCAAGAGTACTTTCATATGTCAGCAGAAGTCTACACACAAAGCTTTGGAAATTGTTGCTTCAGACATTAGAAATTTTGCTCTAGAATAGTATTTCCCCAAATGTGACAGTTAAGATGATTTTTGAAAGGTAAATGAGATGATTGGGTGGTATATGGGAAGGTTTCATAAGCCCTAGACTGGGCCATAAATAACAACAAATCACATACTGAGAAAAGTTATGTCTTTTTCTGTTTTCCTTCAGTTCTTCTGATTGGAGAGAGAGACTCAATTTGGAACTACCCCATCAGTGATCCAACACTAAGGTAATGTCCCATTTCATAAAGAGAAAGTGGATGTCAATATCAGAGTCTGGCAAAAGTGCAGGTAAAAAATTAGTTACAATTCAATTAATATTGGTTTGTTTCCATTATATTTATTTTTATAGTTACTTTTTTTTATAGTAAAAGGTTTTTCCATTTAAACTAGTGATAAAAATTTCCTTTTAAAACAGCTTTATATGAAGTTTAAAAAAGTCAGTCTAGGGCCGGCCGAATGGCACAGTAGTTAAGCACTGGCTTTGGAAGCCAGCGGCCCAGGTTCGGGTCCCACATATGAGGGCCAGTGACACTGCCCTCAAAAAAAAAAAAAAAAAAAGTCAGTCTGTCAGTCTACATAAGAAAATATGTGAAGTGGCTAATTATATAGTGGTATTTGAATATACGGAAACACATGAAGATGTTACATGAATTACTGAATAAATGGAAACTTAGCTCTCTGAGAGCCATAAAGATACCTGATAGATGGCTCCACCCTGGAAACCTGGATAACCAGTCAACATGAAAGAGCCAGAAGATCTTATCTTGCTTTTGAGTTCTCTTTGGCATCTCTTTGACCTTGCTCTTCCTGACTTCCACTGTCCTGATCTGGTTAACCTGAGCCTGTATCTTGTCGTGTCTTTATCTGAAACCCTACTCCATGTTGCTGTGAAACCTGTGCCCACTCTAATCCTCCTTTGTCCAATCCTGGGCTGCTACCAAAAGTGCTGCTTACTTTACTTATTCTACCTGGCAGGTGGATTTTGTCCCATTCTGAGCCATACTGCCATCTTTATTAACAATGCTCACCTCTTTTTGTTAACTCCACCTCCACATCAGTATTGATTGTTAATCTGAGACCTAACAAGTATTATCAACCTTCCACTCAAGATTCAAAAGGACAGGTTATATTTAATGCATTTTTCAGAAAGCTGAGGAAAACATTTATTTGCATAGTCTATATTCTTATCAAACCAGTCCACGTTAACTCAGCCTAGTCATTAGCTGCATCATTTCACAAACTAAATATTTTCCCAAATACTATGTTTCTTATCAAAAAGATTTTTGATTCCATGAAATAAAAGATCATGATAGCTTTCAGATCCAAAGCAGAGAAAAATTTCCTTCTAAAACCTAGAGAAATATTCACCTGTCTTCCTCTATGAAGTCCATCAAAGCTTCTTGAAGTTTTTAAATAGATTTCCTTTCAACAGTTGATTTTCTTTTTCTCCTTTTAGAGCACAGTTCTCTGACTTCAGGACCTTACACTTACCTTACTAGCTCTTAAATAAATTTTGTGAAGGTGTCAAGTGGAAAGGATCCATAAAGGTTGTGTCATTAACCTCCCATGAAATGTTTAAACTCCTTCTCCCAAAAACTCTACATGGAAATGGCTTTCACCTAAAAGTGTTATACCACTTGAAAGCCTTATAGCATCTGCTGTTTTTCTAAAAGTGATGAGATTGCACTGGGATGTCAGCATACTCAGGCTGCCCCTTTCAGTCTGTCTGAGAGATGGATGGTCAGCAATGGTGAGATGTGTTATCTGTGGAGATGGAACCATTTTTCTTATTGTAGAACTAACTGACCCATATAGAGATCAACTGATGACTTGGCCTCTTTATCACCCTGAATCAACGGAGTCCTCTGGGCCAAATAATAAAAATTATGGTGGTAAAATAGTTACTTGGGGGACAGTATATGTCTTGACATTAAAACAAACAAACAAAAAGGGTCACATTAAGCTGGAAATATTTGTTATTGCAAAGTTGCATTTTAATAAAACTATAACTATTTGGCATACCTTCTGACTTCCATTTAAAAGACAGCAGAAGGGAATTAACATTTAATATATGCCAGTAATTATGTTAGGCAATTTTAAATCTATATTATCTTATTTAACCATAACAATTTACAGAGGTTCAATCTGAGGTAATACGCTCAGGATCACACAGCTAGTAAGTAGTTGATCTGTGATTCAAAATTTAACAGTAATGCTGGATACATGACATAATACATTTTTCAAAATTCATGGTACATAAAATACAAAGACTGAAACTTAATGTAAACTATTATTAGTTAATAATAATAATACATCAATATTGGTTCATCAATTGTAATAAATGTACCACATAATTCAAAATGTTAATAAGAGGACCCTGTGAGAGGTAAGAAATATATTGCAGGCCGGCTGAGTGGCACATTCATTAAGGGATGGTTTTGGGATGCCAGCAGCCCCAGTTTGGATCTCACATATGAGGGCCAGTGACACTGACCTCTACAGCTAACAACAGCTCCACCTGGAGCTGGGCTGGGCAAGCCCCGGCGACTGTGTGGGCTGCAGCCCCTGCTGCGGTGGGCTGCCATAGGCTACAGTGAGTGGCCTGCAGCCAGCGTGAGTGCCTGGCAGCCAGCGTGAGCTGCCAATAGCCGTGGCGAGCGACCATCCAAAGGCTGGCAAGCGATCTGCCTCATTCGGGAAGAGCACAATGATGATACCAACATGGGCCAGTGAAGCAACGTCCTCCACAACTAGACTGAAGAACAAAAAGACAGCAACCTGTCTGTTCCCCTTCCCCAATTCCCCAATAAAATCTTTTTTTTTTAAAAAAAAGAAATATTTTGGAATGCTATAATTTTTGCTAAATTTTTCTGTAAATTTAAACATACTATTAAAAAATAAAAATAAAGAAAAGACTCACACATACACATTTAACTGTCTAATCATTCTCCTCCTATTCTCCCCTAAATTCACTCCACTCAGGTTTTCCGTGAGTCTCCTGTGTCTCTGCAGACATTGATCTTACCAAGGTCATCTGAGACCTCCACAGTTACATCTAATTCTCAATCATCATCTTACCTGATTATCAACAGCATTAGACACATGAATCACAAACTTTTTTTGAAACACTTCCTCACTTGGTTTCAGTTATCACATTCACCTGGCTTTTCACCTCTTCCCTGACCCTCTTTTTTCCAGCCTGCCCTGGTTTCTTCTTTTCTCTTTGACCTCTTAATATTAGAGGACCCCAGAGCTTAGTCCCCTAAGGTTCCTCCCTTCTCTATCTATGTCCTTAGTGATTTTATTTAATCCAATGGCTTTAAATTAAGAGAAACAGAACCAATAAGATATTAGCATGTATGGATACAAGGATATTTATAGAATTGGCTCACATGGTTGTGAGGATGGCAAATGAAAATCTGCAGTGTGGGCCGGTGCATGGAGACACACATAAAAGAGCAGACAGTGCAAGTTGGAAGGCATTCTGCTGGGGAATCCCCTCCTCCTCAGAAAGGCCAGTCTTTTTGTCTCATTCAGGCCTTCAACTGATTGCATAAAACCCCCTCCCATTATGAAGGGTAATCTGCATTATCCAAAATTCACCAATTTCAATGTCAATCTCATCCAAAAACACCCTCCAGGTTGACACATAAAATTAACCACCACAAATCTCAAATGTAATTTGACCAAATCTGCTCCCCTGCTTTTCTTTTCCCAACCCAGTTATGAGAACTCCACCCTTCCATTTGCTCAGGCCCAAAACCATGGAATCATTCTTGGTTTGTCCTTTCTCTTACAACTGTGTCCATTTTTTCTTCTCTCCACATCCACTGACACTGCCCTGGCCCATAATATCATCATCTCCTACCAGGATATAGTCAAGAGCCTCTTAACTGTTCCCTGGCTTTTTCTCTTTCTGTCCTCTTCAGCCTGTATCACTGTTTCTCAAACTGTATTGTGCATATAAATTACCTGGGGATCTTGTCAGAGACAGATTCTGGTTTAGTAGATCTGGGTTGGGGTCTGAGAGTCTGTTTCAGACCTGCTCCAGGAGATGCCATTATTCCTGTTTCACAGACAACACTTTGAAAAACAGAAGTCAGAGTGATACCTTTAAAACAAAACCAAATCATGTTTCTCCTCTGCTCAAAAAAATGCAATGGCTTCCATTTCACTCAGTGTAAAAGATGTACTCCTTGAAGTGGCCAACAGTCCTGAATGATCCAAACTCCCCCCTTACCTCTTTCACAGACATCTACAGCCACCCTCACCCTTGTTCATCCCATTTTGGTCACACTGGCCTCCCCAGTGCTCCTCAAATACTTCAGGCAAGATCCTACCTCAGGCCTTTCCATTTACTCCTTTCTCTGCCTGGAAGGCTCTTCCCCAGCATGTGTTAATCACCTTTAAGTCCTGGCACAATTGTCACGTTCTCAATGAGTCCTGTTCTAACTACCCCATTTAGATTTATAAGCACCTTCCCCACCCCTGGCACTATCCATCTTCCCAGCCCACCTTTATTTTCCTACATGGTACCTTATCACCTTTACCATACTCCGGAATTTACTTACTCATTACTTGTACTATCCATCTCCCCCATCAAAGTATAGTCTTCTTGAGGGCAAGGAATTTTATCTATGTACTCACTGCTGTATCTCCAGCACCTAACGACAATGACTTACATATGGAAGATACTCAATAATCATTTATTAAATAAATTAATTAATGAATAAATAAATTCCAAAAAGGCCATGCTTGTTCTAGGACATCAGGCTGTCCAAACAAACAAACAAACAAATCTCAACAAAGCTTCAGAAGAAACAGATTCAAATGAAAGTCCTCATATAGGCTATATCTAAATTGGGAAATGAATACAATTTTGATTTAAAAAGACGAATGCAGGTAATGCTTGTTAATTATATGTCACTAATGCCACCAGTGTAGTATAATGCAATGCAGTATAAACAGTCTGAGCTTGTTCTTATGTATACTGCATACAAACGAGAAATAAGAAAATTAAATGTTAGCAGTTTAACATTGAATCATGGGTAATAAATACTGAATTTTCCAATGCTTTTTATAAGAGTATAAATGGGTAGTAAAGATTTTAACCTATGCAACATAACTGTATTTTTGCTCTACAATGTCAAAGTTTAAACAATGCCAGTCTCATTATGGTGTGCTAAAATAGAAATAAGCTGCTGCATTAAGCCAGATTCTTTCTTTCGAACCTTGGAACCTACATAGTTATTTCAAGCAAAAGATACATTGATGAAAGGGAATCACAGCATCTCAAGAAGCTCACAGCCAGAAAATCAGGCTGAGGCTCAGTTCTGAGGATGGTTAGCCCTGAATAAGAGCCAGATCACTCTGTCAGTTCCCTAAAGATGTGATCCACCCATCACAGAGTACAAACAGCACAGTTCTCACAGCATAGGAGACCCAGAGGGCCACCATAGGCAGAGCTCTACCACTGCCCTTAACTCTCACCACACTCCACCAACCCTGCCAGCGACAGGCATTCCAAGCAGAGTTCCTTCTTGGGTCACATGCCTGTACCTAATGACAAGGGAGGCTGGGAGAGGCATTTAGGACTCTAACATAGGAAATTCCCAAAACATAAGAAAAACATTTAAAAGGTGTTGAGAAACCATGGTTATGATACAGGTCTACTCTGTGAGCTGAGTCTGATAAACTCAGCAGTTAGACCTTCCCGTTATTAGGTTTCTGGGTTCAAAGCAGTGATGTGCGAGAAAATATTTAATGGCACCTGATTCCCAGCATTTGTCAATTTCCATGCTCTAAATAGTCCCAGCATGACTGAATTCATGACATCACTGAATTCAGGGAAGAGATGCACAGCAGCACCCCACTCCAAAGTGATTCTACCATACAGATAGAGAGAAATATCCTCAATATCAGAGCCAAGAGTAAAATGCAGTAAAATAATTAGAAACTAATAAGTTTGAAGTACTTATCATCTTTGTTTTAATATAATTTAATTGAAAGTTCATATAATTTAATTTTTAATAATGGGTGTTTTACAACCAACTCACAGGATGTATGAAAGTTTAAGAATGGGCTCTCATTGAGGGTCAGCCGAGTGGCACGGTGGTTAAGCACTTGCTTGGGAAGCCAGCGGCCCCGGTTCGGGTCCCACGTATGAGGGTCAGTGACACTGCCCTCAAAAAAAAAAAAAGAATGGGCTCTCATTGAGCCAGCACACCATGGACTCAAAGTAGGTGATTTTTTTTTCTGATATAGCTGGTATTTTTACAGTCTTAGACATCAAAAACTGTACTGGCTTGCTTATTCTAAACTAAATTAGATAATCTCTTGATTTAAGTACAAAAAATCCTAATGTATTCTTTAAGAAGGTAAATGGAATTCCTATTACCTTCTTCAATTTCTTCTCTTTGCCATTGGGCATCTGCCCTAATTTTTGATCGTCTAATCTCGGGTTTCATCTTTAATGTTCAGTTCCGAAAGTTATTCTATCACAGCTCTGATGGCCAGTCTCTCCCTGCCAATTAAGGCCTGCATGGTCGGATGTATGCATAAACCAATTGGATTCATGCTTTTGGTTAACTACTATATTTACTCTCTCAAAGTGTAGCTGTTCACTTCCAAACGTCTATTTCTGGATTAGGGCATTTTCTTTCCTTAGTGTCTGGCTAACTTCTACCCATTCTCCAGGTCCCTATTCAGACGTCACTCCTTTGGGGAATACTTTCTGCCTCCCACGTCCTAATGCAGTCAAGTTTAGAGTTCCCTCCCACGTGTTCCCTCAGAAACCTGCAGTTAACTCTGCCATAATGCTCAGAACACTCATCATAATTTTTGGAGACTATTATTTTACTTGTCTGCCATTATAAGCACTTCAGGGAAGGAAACCTACCTTTTTTGTCTTTATATCCCCAGTACCCATTTAGCACAGTATCAGGGATGCAGTAGACACTGAATTCATCTATCCATTCATTAGTTTATTCATTGACTTACTCAATACATGTTGAGTATCTACTAAGTCCCAGACACTGTTTTGCATATAGTAGACATAGAGCAGTGAAAAAAAACATCCTGCAATTATAGAGCCAACATTATAAGGGAAGTATAAGTAACATATAGTTTGATGATAAGTACTGTGGAGAAAAAATAAAAATAATGAAAGGTATAGGGAATGCAAGGATAGATTGGGGGACAGGTGGTGGTGACAGATTTTAAGTAGGGTTGTCAGAGAAAAGTCCTCATGGATAAGTTGACACTTGAGCAAAGACAGAAGGAGGTGAGGAGGCTAATACAGATAGCCCAATACAATTATGTTCCTCTCTACTTTCATAGGATGGTATAAAATAGGACCTTTTTTGGCTGATGCTTTAGACACTGATTGTTGGATTCTGGTAGGCCTGCATCTTCCACCCCCAGAGCAGTTAATCTCTTCTTTCTCTTCCTCTAACTTTTGCATTCACACCCCAGCACATTTCACTCCTCTTTGACTCATCCTGGTCTTTTATTCTTGGTCATGCTTCTGTGTTCTGACTCATTCAATTCTAATCAATGAGAATTATCTTCCCATGTGGCCAGCATTATGCTAGGCGAAAGGAAAGATATATATATATATATATATATATATATATATATATATATATATATATATATATATATATCACGAGATCCTTAAGGACCTTCTATCTAAATACAGACAAAAGAGACATAAACAAGTCCCTTCTATGGACAAACACTTGTATCAATGTCTCGCTACCTATGAAGTGAACTCTATTTGCTAACAAAGAAAATGCATAATATTGAGTAAAAGGGAACATAACATGGTATACATTGAATTGGGAAGAAGAATATTCATTTAAATGCCTGTATCTTCTGATCATTCCCCAAATCCTGGTCTTAAAAATTACATTTTTCTAGCACACAGGTAGTAACTGGATATGCATGATTCGTGTGCTTGAAGCATCTACATTTATATTTTGGCAAACAGTGTGGTCTCTTCCAGACCACACTGTAGCAATTACGCAGCGGCTAAAAGAACAACTGGGTCTTTGTTGTTGAGCACTTACAGGTACCATGAAGGTGAAGTTTCTTTTTATTGATTTTTTAAAAAATGTGCAGATTTGTCCAAATTGGATTTTCATTTGTTCATATGTTTCTGATTTAAAGGGAGCAGTGTTTTTGCAAGCAGGGCTGTGTGAGTCAGGGAGGACATTTCCAGCATCCTGGTTTGGTTATGCAGAAAGAAAAGTGATTATACAGTGAACACCTGCTTAGTGCCAGGCTCTGGGGCAGATACTTTCCAATATATTATCTTATTTAACATATGCTGTCTCATAATCTTCACAAACACACACACACACACACACACACACACACACACACACAGGAGGAGGGTACTATCACTAGCCTCACTTCAAATCGAAGAAAATTGAGTTACTGAGAGAGTTTGAATAAGTATTTCAATGAGACGTAGCTTGTGAATAGCAGAAATGGGATTCTAATCTAGTTATATCTCACTCTGAGAACCACGGGTTTTTTATTTTCCAGGTTTCTCTCAGATGAGAGCATCATACTGATGAGGCTAAGTCCATGAGGTTGATCATTACTTTGTATCGGCTTCAGTTCAAGCCATAGCCTGTTCCCTTACATCCTCCTGCATCAGGCTAGAACCTTACAGATTGAAAGTGTGGTTTTTAAAGATACCAAATAAGACTGTGTGAACTAGATGAGTAGAAACCCATCCTGACCACTGGATAAATAAGGCTAAACACATGCAGTGATGATGGGTTATCAGTGCCATCTTTGTTGTGTTCAGAGGCTAATACAACCTGACCACTATCTTCCCATAAATCTATGTCAGTCCCTGGCCTTCAAATGGCAGGGCGCTATTATTCACCGTGTCAGAGGAGAGAATTATAAGGATTCCAGCTGTCTAGATGAGGAGAGGAAATAGCCAGATGCATTTTCACTAATCATAGTCTTCTTTAGTAGAAGAATAACCAGCCCCAAATTGCTGGCCTTATGTGTCTGTTAATTCACCACCACCCTTTGGCTCGGGATCACAGTTGTGAATCCTGAGCTCCAGTTTCCATTGCTGCTGCTTTAGTGCAGAGAATGAGGCAGGTGTGTTGTTTATGCTGATATCTGCGCACACATATGGCAATGATTAGAGTGCTTAATTGGTACCATAAACTGAAGGGGTTCTAGGGCTCCTTCAGGGGAGATTAAATGAATCTGAATCCCAACAAACAAGAGATCAGTGGACTTCAATCTGTGCTGCAGCTTATGTGCCCACCAGATTTTAATCAATGTATAAAACTTATTTTTACAACTGAGTAAACACCCTGGTCAGTAATATCTGTCAAATGGACCATTGAGCGAGGTGGATTTTGACACATTTTGAGGGATAAGGTAGAACTTGATGCCAAGTCAAGTCTGTGGCAAGGAGAGACGGTTTGTCTACTGGAATCTCTAGGAATTTTATTTTGTGGATCTATTAGACAGTGAGATCAGTGAAACAGCTAATGCCCAATCAAGAGCTCTTGAAAAGAGACAGAGGCAGAGTTTAGGGGTCAATCAGGAACCCACTTCTAGGGACTTAGTTCTATTTATTTATCCCTCCATTGATTCTACTAACAAATGTTACTAAGTACTTACTATACTAGAAATAATACTGGCAATGAACAGCCATGGAGCTTGACCAGGGCCTTGAATCAAATGTGAAGAGTATCATTCCAGTTCAATGTGTATTTGTCTCTCACCTATAAAGGACCCACTGGGGACATTCAGTGTCTTGTAACATTTAATTGCTGATAAGCCTCTGACAGGTGTGGCTTACCCTAATGGACTGAAGATGTATCAGGTGCTTTTATATCTGAAAAAGTGTCCTGGTCAATGGCAAATCTCTTTAATTGGGCTTTTATCAGGTCCTTTCTGCTTCCTCAAAGCAAAGGAGGCTACTAGAATGAGATCAGTGTGGGTTTTAGGGAGTGCTGACACATGTTTCTGAAAATGAATAGGGGGGTGCCTTTTTTTGATATCATTGAAAATCACTTGCTGGAATGAATTTGATATAGATCAGCTACAAGGGCTTCTATTATTGATGGATGGCACAAATGAATTTGGAGCAGATCTAAGCCTATTGATTCTATCTCCTCTACATTTTGAAAGTGTTATATGGCCAGGAGCCTGAGGCTTTAACTTTGTGCAGGATTTTGGGAGAACTGACTACCCCAGAAAATGTATGGGCACCTGCTCACATTACTATCACAGGTGTGTTAGTGTGCTAGGGCCGCCACAAGAAAGTACCACAAACCAGGTGGCCTACACAACAGAAATTAATTGTCTCACCATTTTGGAGACTAGGCTAAGCTAAGACCAAGGTGTCGGCAGGTGCTTCCTCCTGGGGGCTGTGAAAAAGAATCTGTTCCCTGCCTCTCTCCTAATGTCTGGTGGTTTGCTGGTAATCTTTGGCACCCCTTAACTTAGAGAAGCATCACCTGATCTCTGCTTTCATCTTCATGTGGTGTTCTTCACATGTGCATATCTATGTCTAAATTTCCCCTCTTTATAAGGACACCAGTCATACTTTGTTAGGGGCCTACCCTTCTCCAACATGAATCCATCTTAAGTAATTAATCTGTAAATACCCTATTGCCAAATAAGGTCACATTTTGAGATACTGGGGATTATAACTTCAATATATGAAGCGGGGTGGGGGAGTGATTCAACTCATAATAACAGGGAAGTAATGGACAGAACCCATATCCTGCTTCGTGGAATGAATATAATAGGCTGGAAACAACCCCTGAGACCACAACCATGGCGGGTCCTCCACAGATAAACCTCACAAAATTCGCAAACCTGACTCAAATGTATAAGTAATACAAAATGAGTCATTTGCTCCATTCCAACTGGCCTATTCTGTCTTGTGGCCATTTTACCCAATCTGGGAGATATGCTTAGTAAGGCTGACTTATGGAAACACAACTTAAATACATCAAGGAAGAGCAATTTGCTTTAGCAAAATAATATTTATATTATATCCTATTTTTCACATTGGTTCTATTGTAGTATCTCAGGGATATTTATGGAAAACACTTGTACATTATGAAAAAAAAAATAACAGCCATAGAAAATATTTGCAAATCATATTGCTCATAGAAAATTTTTATTAAAACAATAAAATAATCATGAAACTGTAGCAAATTCAAAGCAGACACTAAAATGAAGCTATAAAATTATACCTGACATCCTACGAGCAGATTTATCTGCCCCATAAGGCAGTTCCGTTAGCAATTTGGCTGAGATTGTCACCAGCCTCAAGCTACACTAACATTTCTACCTCTGCATTCAAGATAGATATTTTCCTTTTCCATATTTTACCTCATTATTTGAACTTAGTAACTGCTTCCCCCAACTTTCTGCCTGGTGAGACTTGTAGGGTTGTTACAATAGTCCAGGTGGAAGAGATAGTAAGACATAATTTAAGAGTTAAAACATCAGATCCTTGCTTATCATTGGAGTTCAGCCTAAAATCTGTCAGGACATGCGGTTGTCTAGCAACCAGCTAATGTCCTATAATGATCTGTAAATTGATGCCTGTGGTGAATGAATGTTCTAGTCCAAACCCAGCGCTTTATGTAGTTAATTGAAAGCTAATGTCCTCATTAACAGCTATAAGGGAGGCTCAACAAGTGCAGTTTTCATGTGCTAAATGTTGAATATTTATTAGACATGTTGCTTAACACAAAGTAGGAGGAACTGGACAATCCATCTGGTGGCAACTATGAGAATAAAATGGTAGTTTGGAACTGCCCAACCCATAAATACTTTCAGGAGAGCTGATGCCCCACTAATGTTCACTGCATCTGCTTTAATCTACATTGCATCTTTCTGGTTCCTGACTTATTTTTATTCTTATCATGGTCTCCACATTACCAAGTCCAAATTACTTCTAACTCAGCAGGTAACACTTGGATTTATTATCTTCCCTGTCAATCCTCTATATTTCATCATACACTTAGCAGGAAAAAAATGAGCCATTGTTGATATCTATTATGCCCGTTTGGTTGACATTAAAGGTAAATTTAAAACATTACATTAAAATTTAAAAAAATTATATTTGCCTTAATTTTTGCTCATACAACCACCCTGAGCTTCTAGGAGTCATCCTGACATGTTCCTCCTTTGGTTGTTTATTTATTTTTTAAAATATTTTTAAAAAACAGGTAGCTACGTTAAGAAAAATTCTCTAAAGATCCAAAAATGTTAAGTGATTGATACTTGCTAAATTATTCAGTTGATCTACTGTCTATTATGCATTTAAGATTATGTAGATCTGTGAGGGATAAAGGAGGGATAAATGCGAAGTATCCATACAATTCCTGTCCCCCATCACCAAGGAACCCACCTTCTTCTTACATGTCACAAACACAGAATAATTTTTCTTTTTTGTCTTTCTTTTTTTTTCTTAGTTTCAGGTGTACAAAACAACATAGTGATTAGACATTTATATACCTTACAAAGTGATAACCCCAATAGTCTAGTACCCATCTGACATTGTACAGTTTTACAATATTATTTATTGACTATATTCCCTATGCTGTGCTTTATATCACCATGACTATTTTTTTAATTATAGTTGACATTCAATATTATTTTATATTAGTTTCAGCTGTACAGCATAGTGGGTAGACATTTATATAATTTATGAAGTGATCCCCTCAGTAAGTCTAGTACCCATACATAGTTTTTACAATATTATTGACTATATTCCTCATACCGTACTTTGCATCTCCATAACTATTTCATAACTAACAACCTGTACTTCTTTTTTTAATTATTATTATTAGTTACAGATGTACAAAACAATACACTAGTTATCCTTTTCACCCCCCCACAAAGTGACTCCCCCCTCTCCCCTTCACTGCCACCCCACCCCCAATATCATACATATCTATTACAATTCCATTGACTCCATCCCCACATTATACTCCACATCCCACGACTATATATGTGTTAAATTATAGTTAACATCTAATATTATTCAGCATCAGCTTCAGATGTGCAGGGCAGTGATCAGGCCTCTACACCATCCATGAAGTCAACCTGTACCTCTTAATCCCTTCACTTTTTTCACCTAGTCCCCCAACCTTTCTCCTATCTAGTAACCATCAGTTTGTTCTCTATGAGTCTGTTTCTGTTTTCTTTACTTTGTTTTTTAGATTTCACATATAAGTGAGATCATATGGTTTTTGTCTTTCTCAGTCTGACTTATTTCACTTAGCATAATACCCTCATCCATGTTGTTGCAAATGATAAAGTTTCATTTTTTTATGGCAGAGTAATATTCATATATCTATGATATATCATAGACATTCATATATATATATCTTTATCCACTTCTTTATCCAGTCATCTATCGATGGATATTTTGGTTGTTTCCATACCTTGGCTATTGTAAATAGTGCTACAGTAAACATAGGGTGCATATATCTTTTCGAATTAGTGTTTTGGATTTCTTTGGATAAATACCCATGAGTGCAATAGCTAGGTCATAAGGTAGTTGTATTTTTAATTTTTTGAGGATTTTCCATACTGTTTTCCATAGTGGCTGCATCAACATGCAATCCCACCAACAGT
The DNA here is from genome assembly GCA_033961575.1 of Aselliscus stoliczkanus. NCBI lineage: Eukaryota > Metazoa > Chordata > Mammalia > Chiroptera > Hipposideridae > Aselliscus > Aselliscus stoliczkanus. Next base: position 69,707,209 of record CM066729.1, read on the forward strand.
GCACGAGGATCCCTTTTCTCTGCATCCTCTACAACACTCATTGGTTAATGATTTACTGATTCTGACAGGTGTGAGCTGATATCTCATTGTGGTTTTTATTTGTATATCTGATGACTAGTGATGTTGAGCATATTTTCATATGTCTCTTAGCTATCTGTATGACCTTTTTGGAGAAATGTCTATTCAGGTCCTCTGCCCATTTGTTAAATGGATTGTTTGGGGGGGATTTTGGTGTTAAGTTGTATGAGTTTATTTATCCATTTCTTCTAGAATGTCCAATTTCTTGGTATATAATTGCTCATAGTATTTTCTTAAAATTTTCTTATTTCTGTATCATCTGTTCTCATTTCTCTTTCATTTCTGATTTTATTTATTTGAGCCCTCTCCCTTTTTTTCTTGATGAGTCTGGTTAAAAGTTTAACATTTTTTGTTTATCTTTTCAAAGAACAAGTTCTTGATTTCATTGACCTTTTGTATTGTTTTTTCAACCTCTATTTTGTTCATCTCCACTCTGATCTTTATTATTGCTTTCCTTCTACATGCTTTGGGCTTTGTTTGCTCTTCGTTTTCCAGCTCCCTTAGGATGGTTTATTTAAAATTTTCCTTGTTTCTTGAGGTAGGCCTGCATTACTATGAATTTCCCTCTTAGAACTGCTTTTGCTGTGTCCCATAGAATTTGGGTTATTGTGTTTTCATTTCCATTTGTCTCAAGGTATCTTTTGATTTTTTCCTTGATCTCATTGTTAATACATTCATTGTTTAATAACATTTAGCCTCTATGTGTTTGTGTTTTCCAGTTGTTGTTTCTTTGTTTGTTTTTTTTGTAATTGATTTCTAGTTTCATACCAGTGTGGTCAGAGAAGGTGCCTGATATGATTTCAGTCTTCTTAAATTTATTGAGACTTGTTTTGTTGCCTAACATGTGGTGTGTCTTGGAAAATGTTTCATGTGCACTCAAAAAGAATGGGGTAAAATGCTCAAGAAGTCCATCTGGTTTAGTATTCATTTAAGGCTGCTGTTTCCTTATTGATTTTCTGTGTAGAAGATCTGTCCATTGGTGTCAATAGGGTGTTAAAGTCCCCCACTATGATTATATTACTGTCAGTCTCTTCCTTTATGTTGGTCAATATTTGTTTGATATACTTAGGGGTTCCTATATTTTGTGCATAGATGTTACTAGAGTTATGTCCTCTTGTTAGATTGATCCCTTTATCATTATGTAATGGACTTCTTTGTCTCTTATTGTCTTCGTTTTAAAGTCTACTTTGTCTGATATAAGTATTGCTACCCCAGGTTTTTTTGTTGTTTCCATTTGCATGAAATATCTTTTTTCATTCCTTTACTTTCAGTCTATGTGTGTCTTTCAATCTGAGGCAAGTCTGTTGTAGGCAGCATATGCATCGGTCTTATTTTCTTATCCATTCAGCTACCCTATATCTTTTGATTGAAGCATTTAATCTATTTACATTTAAAGTGGTAATTGAGGGTACATAATTATTGTCATTTTATTATTCATATATTTGATCTTTTGTTTATTTTTTTCTCCTTTCTTCTTATATAAGTCCCTTTACATTTCTTGTGATAACTGGTTTTGTGGTAATTAATTCCTTTAGCTTTTTCTTGTCAAGGAAGCTCTTTATCTCTCCTTCAACTTTAAATGATAGCCTTGCTGGGTAGAGTAGTCTTGGCTGTAGGCCCTGGGTTTTCATCACTTTAACTATTTCCTGCCACTCCCTTTTGGCAAGCAAAATTTCTGTTGAGAAATCAGCTGATAGTCTTATGGGAGCATCTTATAAGTGACAGCTGTCTTTCTCTTGCTGCTTTTACAATTCTTTGTCTTTAACTTTTGCCATTTTAATTATGATGTGTCTGGGTGTGGGTCTGTTTGGGTTCATCTTGTTTGGGACTCTCTGCATTTCCTGGCCTTGTATGTCTATTTCCTTCACCAGGTGGAAAGTTTTCAGTCATTATTTCTTCAAATAGGTCCTCAATCCCTTGCTTCTCTTCTCCTTCTGGTACTCCTATCATACAAATATTTATGCTTGATGTTGTCCCACAGGTTCCTTAAACTATTTGGTTTTTGTTGTTGTTGTTGTTGTTCTGATTGGGTGTTTTATGCTACCTTGTCTTCTAAATCACTGATTCAACCTTCTGCCTTATCTAATCTGCTCTTGATTCCTTTTAGTGTGTTCTTCATTTCAGTTATTGTATTCTTTATTTCTAACTTGTTCATTTTTATGGTTTCTATGCTCATCTATATGCTCACTGTCTCTTTGTTTAAATTCTCAGTAAGTTCCTTAGGCATTCTTATAACCAGTATTTTAAACTCTGTCTCTGTTAGGTAGATTGCCTCCATTTCTTTCAGTTCTTTTTTCTGGAGTTTCCTCCTGTTCTTTATTTGGGACATATTGTTTCCTCATCTGGCTGCCACTTTGTGTTTGCTTCTATGTATTGGGTAGATCTCCTATGTCTCTCAGTCTTTGCCAAGTGACCTTATATAATACGTGTCCTGTGTGGTCCAATGGTGCAGTCTCCTGGATCTCCTGTGCATGTGTTTCAGGAGTGTCCTGTGTGTGTTGCATGTATTCTCCTGTTGTAGTTGAACTTTGACTGCTTTTGCCACATCAGTATTGGGATTGACTCTTGGGCTGACTGGCTATGAGGATTGGCTATGCCCACAGTGTATGAGCTGCTGTGTGGGGTCTGACCCCTCAGAGGGGGATTTGCCCCAGAGGGCTCCTGTGTCTGTTGAGACCACCTTTTGTGTGTGCCATTTGTGGGGCTAACCAAGTAGTTCTCTGATGTGGTCTGAGGCCGGCCTTTTGGTATATTGTTTCTAATGCCTCATGGGAGGGGATCTCCTGCAGCTCAATTTCAAGTTTGCCTGTGGCTGGCCTGGAGCTACCTCGTAGGAGCTACAAAGCTATATGCAGTTGGTTTCTGCCTTTGCTAGACCTGCCAGGCATGTGAGGGTGGCCTTTTTGTGAACTGGGGCTGACTGCCACCAGTATCAGGCCTGGGGCAGCTGAGCCAAAGGTCCAGGGACCCTGTTGACCTGTTGCCACTGAAAGAGCCTCCTTAGGTGTGTGGGCTAGGCTGGTTGACCCTGGTTAACAGTGCCCCTTGCCTGAGTCGGACGGGATCCCGGGGAGTCATGAGGTTTTGCCAGTGGTTTTTACAAAGTTAATGCAGATTAAGTTCTTGCACCAGTCTGAGCCAACACAGACAATTTAAAAAAAATAAATTAGGATTCCCAATGATTCTCCTTTTCTACTCAATTCCATAATAAATGAGTCCTTTCACAGTGTTCCCACAGAACCTGCTTTTATTATTAGTTTCATAATAGCCTTTCTTAATTCTGTCTGCTCTGATAGAGTTTCTTCAGGTCCAGGACAGTATCTTCTTGTACCTTGTGGATCTAGCATGACTGAACATAGTACTCAGAACATAGTAGGTGCTCAATGAGTATTTGCTGAATGAATAAATGATTAAATGGTTCTTTTCTACTGTCTTGTGCAGTCCCTGAGTCTATTAACATATGTCTACAATGCTTGTAGATAAGTTTGAGGACATTTCTATGGCTGCAGAAGAGAAAATTCTATGTGAAATTAATACCCTAGGTTGGTGTTAAAACTCTGCCTTACTAGTAATCTCAACCAGTCCATCAGCAACAAGAAATATCTTTTTGGTATATATATATATATATATATATATATATATATATATATATGTATATATATATCATATACCAAATATATACCAAAAAGATATATATATATCCCAAATATATACCAAAAAGATATATATATACCAAAAGATTATAGATAGATAGATAGATAGATAAGATAAGATAATAGATAGATAGATATTCCAACAGAGCCTCCTGTGATTATATAAATATTCTATATCTGCACTGTCCAATATGATAGCCACCAACCACATGTGGCTGGTGTGACTGAAGAACTAAATGTTTAATTTATTTAATTCAAATAATTTTAATTTAAATAGCCACATGCAATATTAGACATCACAGTTCTATATGGTTCATAATATGAATGGACATTAAATGCATCCAAGTGTTTTGCCATTAAACACATCCCAATGTGTTGCCATGGATGATAACATAATATAGCTTCCTGACTTGTGATAGTCCATATTCTTAGTACATTTCTTTGTCTAATGACACAGAAATAAAGTAGGAATGACTAGAGTTCAGCTTTATTATGGGAAAATTCCATTCCGTAACCTGAATTTAACACTACATCAATATACTGACTAATTTCCTTAATTTTCTGATGCAACTGAATAGCATCCTTTGATAGCAGCTACTCAGGAAAAAAAAGGAAGGAAATAAGAGAAAATCCCTACCATTGCTCAGTATGATTTTTTTAAATTTCATAAATATTATATTATAAAATGTGTATGTCTTAGAATTTTAAAATAGAAAATAACTTATCTGCAGTACAAAACATGACAATCCTACTTGTGTCTATAGTTGGTTGAAAATATAAATTGCAACAGCTACTGTATTCTCGAATACAGGTTTTTATTCCTCTTTGAAAAACAATGAAGTTTTCAAAACTATGTATGTTTCAAATACTTCTGCTTTTTAAGCTTTAAACTCATTAGTAGTTTTACTAAATGTGCTAGATTTTTAACACTCAAAATTTCTGGAAGAATTGGTATTATTCTCTGTCATTCTCTGTATCCTTTTTAACCTCTTATTCTCTCTCCTTTTATACCTGTCTCCTTCACTAAGTCCCTAAATTCTTTCCATCTCAGAGAGATAGTTTCACTATGATTGCATTATTTAATCAGAGCTTTGTTCTTTGCTTTAAAACTGATAATTCTTTCTCTCTTAAAACATAATTGATTAATTCACATAGCTCTCAATTAATTTTGTACTTCACTTCAGTAGCCCTCAATTTTTTAAATAAAAATATTCCTTAAAAAAGAGTCCTTTCATTGCAAAATATTGTATTGTAAAAATGTATACTTTGCAAATTCAGCAAGAAAAGAATTTACTTAACTGAAGTAATAATTTGCCTACACAAAGAAGGTAACATTTTAGATATAGCAGCTGAAGGCCATGTGTCTCTACAGCTGTTTAAACTTATTTCCTACCCTAAACACAAATTCTCAGTGTTCCATTTGGCAATAAACCTGTGCTCTCTCCTAGATAAAGGTAGTGATAACAGGATTAATAAAATAATAATATCCCTACTATGTGTCAGGTTTACTCTCTTTGTCTCTGTCTGTTTCCCTCTCTCTCTATGTCTCTGTTTCTATCTCTTTCTCTCTCTCACACACACACTCACACATACACACACACACACACACACACACACACACACACACACACACACCTCACTGTGGGAAATCATTACTGTCATTTCTTCAAGAATAGAAAACATAAGCCAGGAGTCACAGCCAGTAACTGATGATGGGAGAAGTAAACTCCTGACGTTAACTCCACAGCCTTTACTGAATCTTCCAAATTCTGTTTAAAATAACCACCAGAATTCCTCTGGACCTCAAATTCAAACTTTCAGCCAGCCAGACCAATAATATTTATTCAGTTTCCTTATATATACCATGCTATTCTTGGTCCTGGTACAGAAGGGGATTCATATATTCAGGTTTGTTTTTCTGTTTTTACATTTAAGCATATTTTCCTAAAAGCTTTTCTTAAAATACAGCTTCATTGAGACATAACTCACATACTATAAAATTCACCAGTTAAAGTATACAATTCTGTGCTTTTAGTTATATTCACAGAATTATACAACTATTATCACAATCTAATTCCAGAACATGTTTTAACCGCAAAAAGAAACTACTTACCCATTAGCAGTTACTCCATTCCCTCTCTCCCCAGCCCTAGGCAACCACTAATCAACTATTTTCTCTTTCTATGGATTTGCCTATTCTGGACATTTCATATAAATGGAATCATACAATATGCAGTCTTTTGGAACTGGCTTCTTTCACTTAGTATAATATTTTCAAGGTTCATTCATGCTGCAGCATGTACCATGAATTCATTTCTTTTTATTGTTGAACAATATTCCATTATATGGACATATTATTTGTGCATTCATCAGTTGAAGGACATTTGGATTGTTACCACTTTTTGGCTACTATGAATAATGCTGTTGTGAATATTTGTGTACAGTTTTTGTGTGAACATATGTCTTCATTTCTCTTGGGTAGAAACTTAGGAGTAGAACTGTTGAGTCATATGGTAAATCTATGTTTAACATTTTGAGGAACTGCCAAATTGTTTTCTGAATGCACTATTTTACATTCCCACCAGCAATATATGAGAGTTTCCAATTTCTCCACATCCTGTAGGACTCATTCTTATATCTTATCACATGAACCAGTTTAATAAAGGGGAATTTCACATAAATATGAAATTCAGGGATGATTTCCCAAAGATTAATTTGCATTACTGTTGAATTTCTCCAGAATAAAAAAGGAAAATAAACAGAAAAGTTCAATATAGCTGATATTTGGCCAGTTTGAGTCCTGGCCTGGATAGGATCTTGTTTAAATTGCAATCTCAGAGATTCTTTCTCAAAATGTTCAAAATGTATATAATTATTACTATCACCATAGCCATTAGTGTTTTATAAAAAATACCAAAACCAGGGGTCATTAACCATTCTGAAAGATTAAATTTTGTCATGATCCAACACAAAGATAGCCTTTCTATCTAAATTTTCTAAATGGTAGCATTTTAAACAAATTTTCCCCATTTTGCCTACAAGCACAGAAAAAGTCATCTCTACATAAAACTGGGCTTTTTGTACATTCTAAACCTATGTAAGTAACCTCTAAAACTGTAACTTAAAAATGTTTAATTTGGATAATACAGCACATTCCATGGTGCCTAGCAAAGTGTTGGACACACATTAGGAACTTAGTAAATATTTACTTAGTGAAGAAAGGAAGAGAGGATGAAAGAAGGAAGGAGGGAGGGGGAAAAGAAGAAAAGGAAAGGAAGAAAGAGGAAGAGATGAACAGAAGTTAATTAAGAAACTTAACAATGTCCCCGTGATACAGAAAAGTATTTACCAGAGTATAAGAATATTCAGAAAGCCAGAGTCTACACAAAGTAAGCACCTCCAAAATGTGTTGTGGAACACCATAATATGTGAACCTTCATTAATATTTGCCTAGATTATGACTAGAGATGATATACTGAGTTTAAATAACCTGGTAGATACGTGTTTCAATGACTAGATAGGGACCTGGCATTCAGGGGAATATATAACACCTGAAAGCTGGTAGAAAAATATGACTGTGCAAACTAAATTGAAATTCCCAGGTATAAATCTGAGACGTTCCAACAGCCATTACCTTCAGTCTTAGGAAAGCTCTCAGCATTAACTTTAGTCTGTGTGAAGGGAGAAATATATATAAAATAGAGGCACAATGATTAAGGGATCAAGAGACATGAGAGTAGAAGTCAGTTCTACCAAAACTACAAAAGAGATATGAGATGATGAGTGTGACAGAACAAGCCTCCTCCCTCCAAACCTCAAACCTCCACATCCTTTAAGCCAGTCTTCTCTTTTATCAACTTTCCTTCATCTAAAGTTCAAACTGGAAATAACTCGATGAACTAATATGTATTAAGTGCTATATTTACTCCTCCCAAGAGTATTTGTACTTTATGTAGGGCCAGTCCCTCTGGCCAAATAAATGATGCTCTGTTGGTACTAGACAAAGTGTCAGTAAGAGTCAGATGAGGAGATGCATTTTGAAGAGTCTGGGAAAGTAGTGGGGCAAAGGGGACAGAGAGAACCTCAGTAGCTCCTCAGAACATACACCATCATCAGTCACATTCACCACCTTTTCCAAAGTAATCACTACACATTTGATTGGGGGGAAATATGGCACATACCACATAGATATTAAAGCTATCCATTCATTGTAATATGGAGACGTGGTCTGATTTGGAAGGACCAAGAAAATTTGAGGAAGTATAGAATACAGGCCAGTAGACTGGTGAAGAATCCATGGTGTATATTTAGTTTCTGGAGTCAGGATCCTGGAGACATGGATTCAAGTCCAACTATACCAACAAAAAGTTGGTATCATTCACTTTTTCTTTTTCTTTTTTTATTTTATCATCTATAATGTGAAAGCATCATTTTTTAAAAGGTAAAATTATCTCACATGTGTAAAATGACCACACGTCCCAGATTTTAATGAAAGAACCAGTAAGATACTATAACCAGTTCAAAAGAGATCTCAAAATGCCACTCAAACTGTAGTCAGATAAAGAATGCTGAATTTACAAATATAAAACTAGTACAACTGGTTTATATCCATAGGATGATAATAAATTGCACTCTATCAGATGCATTTGTATAAACAAGAATTATTTGTATTACTATCAGTTTTTTATAAGTTAACTTTTATATTAACAGAACTGTAAAATATTCTTATTGAAGAAAAGAACTAAGTCAGGGCATCCACCAAATTTTAATCTTTCACATTTTTTTCTTATAATATGTTAGATAATCTCTTAGGCTCTTTCCAAATCTAATATTCAATTTGTTTCCACAATCAATAAAGGGAAAAGTAGGGAGATGAAGAGGGGTAAGAGAGGCAATGAATTGAGAAGCCTGAAAAAACTTAACTGACATGCTGATAATCTAGTCTTGTCACAAATAACCTTCCTCCTGTCTCACAATCCAGAACTATGTGCTTATTATTAATAGATACCATACTAGTTTAAGCAGAAAGGGGGAAAGACATAAATCATAAGAGACTCTAAATTTACTATACTCATGGATATATGGCAAGGCCTTCATTGCACATTTACTAGTACCGTTGGAGACCATAATCCTTGGTTGAAGTGAAATTTGTTCTTGGTTAGACTGACAAGGGTAATTAATGCTTCTATAGAAGAGGCCTGATCCCAGTTACTTTATGTCATATGAAAGAAAATTCCCCTATTCACTCCTCCCTCATCTGTGGTTAATATTGAGTTATGAATCACACAATGACAACCCTGCAGAGACAGTGGGGGCTGAGCTAATCCTGCAACACAAAGCACGCAGCAAGGACTACAGAAAATAGCACATACACCTTCCCAGAGCAGTGCTGATGCAGAACTTCTTTCATAGGTTATGGTTCAAAAGAAGGAGAGCCAAGGCTCTCTGAGGCCACTGGTTATATTAGCATTCATGTGTGATCCATCCAGGTACACCCCTGTCCCTTCTTTACACCCCACACACCCCTTCTGTTCTCTTTCTCCCATCAGGGCATGTCATTAGAAATAGGACCCATCATTACTACTACAACTGAAAGGAACAATTATAAGGCACTCACACCGGAGTTATTTAAATTAGCATTTTTAAATTTGCTAACATTTATTGAACACTTCCTCTGAATGAGGCACACTATATTCATTATCTCATTTAATTCACCCAACAAACCCATGAGGTAGGCTCTGATATTATCTCATCCTATAAGTGAAGACAGTAATTAATTTTCCTGAAGTCTCCTAGTTAATAAATGGCAAAGTCAGGGCTCACACCTCGGTCTGGCTGATACCAGATTCCACAGTCTTAAGCATTGTGCACAGAACTTCATCCCCACCATTCCTCCCTTCTGAGTCCCAACCATACTCCTGAGCATGTAAAGACTGATTCTGCTTCTCTCCAACAGACAAACGGTAGATTATTTTCTAGTCCCTTATGCTGAGCATGACCAGTACACTCTCCTCAGGTTGCAGTAGACTCAGACCCAGAGCAGAGGCATGTGGAGGAAACAGAGGACCTAAAACAGGACAGAACTGATTCTATCTCCCACTCATGGCCACTTTTATTTATTTATTTTTTATCTCAATGAGCCCACCCTAACAAAAAAAAGGGCAGCAGGATTTGCTGTTTATGGAAGTTGGTTCTGGGCAGTAGGGTTTTCCTGGAGCAGAATTAAGTAAATACAATGAGGTCTGAGAGTTCTTTGTAAGACCTCACAACCCCATCTATTAGAACTCTGTAATTCCGTTATTAGAAATTCCCTCTATAAGAAACACTTTACGTTGTGGTAACTGTTGCTAGGCAATGGAATTGGATCAGATTTGGGAGGAAGACTAATCTCACCTGCATCCTTTATTAACTGGGAAATTTCCTGACCTTTGAGTCCAGTTCCTCAATCTGTGAAAGGATAACCCAGTGATCAAAAATTGGTTGTTTAAACTTCTTCTTTCAAATGCAAATTAACCTGAAATTACCACCACTTCATTTCTATTTCATTTACAAGATAATCTTTCTCTTCTATAGACCTTCAGAAAATGGTTATTGTGGTAGAAAAAGGGAGATCCCAAAATTGAAAGAAGAAACATTAAAAAGAGAGAGAAGTACCAAAAGATGTAGTTCCCCTAAATCACAAACTCACCTCAAAAGGACAATTCTGTTTTTCAAAACCAACATCACAGGTGGTAAAGAGAGGAGGTGAGGGGAAGAATGCTAATATAAAGGATTTGACAATGCTAAGGACACAAGCATATGTCTACAGCCTGGGCAAAATCTTGTCTCTGATCGTGCAATACTGCCTTCAGACTTTATACACATCTGGAACACAACGGGCTGTTAGGACCACGCAGAGCCCTAGGGCAACAATTGTATTTAAATAGTTATCACTATATCTTGTATCTTTAAGCAGTACAAAATGGAGATGCTACACTCACATTTCATTTTGCTTTTCACTTTCAGAAGATACCTGGCACATCAACCAAGTAGCAAAAGAACACAGCTGTGAGTCAAAAGACTAATCACTGGCCCGAAAGATTGTGGAGGTCAGAAAAAGCAATACAGGAACTATCATCATATATCATTGCTCCCTCCTGCTCACTTTGTCACCAATATCACTCCCCCCGCCACTCATACACTCATATCCAGTATTTTTTTGTTTCGCTTGACAAAGGAATAGAAGACATAACTAAACAATGTGTATGATTGTGTATGACTATGTACAACTCACTTCTTTGTTAATTAAGATGGGTGTCTGGCATTGTTGGACTCCCAGGGATTCCCAAAGGCCCACCCTGTCACTAGCTCTGTATCATTTCTTTTCTACCACTCAGTGTCTTTTCTCCCTGATGCCCATATTGGAAAGAAATTAAAAAATAATTATAATGGATGAGTCTATTTTGTTTGTGCTTCAAAGAGCTTCTAGGAAGAAAGCCAGTAGAGAAACAATATTATTAGGGATGATTCCACATCTAACTAAGAGATCTGTGGACTCCCAATTGAGAAAATGGCCTAAATATGACAATGAATATTTATCAAGAACTCACAGGTATGCTAATGCTGGGCTTTTGTTATCTTCATCAGCATTCACAACTTTAGATGGAAGCAAAGGCACATTTTTATTGAGGAAAAAATGCACAGGGTAGGAGTCAAAAGACCAGGGATCCTGTTCCAGAATTTGACATATTCTATTTGAACCCCTCTGAGATTTTCCCTCTTAATAGCATTTACCTGACTGCCTCAGAGGGTTCTGGTGAGAATCAAGAGAGATCCTATGTAGAAAGTGTTTTATAATCTGTTAAGTAGCATATAAATATTAAGCTATATAGAAAACCATTATATTAAAAAACAGGGACAGCCGAGTAGCTCAGTTGGTTAAGAGCTTGCTCAAGAGTGTGAGCTGAGCTCTGAGCAACAGCAGTTCGATGCCCAGCCCGAGCTGAGCTTCCGTTGAGCTGCCAACAGATAGCAGAATGGCTCAGCTAAAAAAACAAAAACAAAAACAAAAAACAAACAACAAAAAAAAACCTACCCTGAAACTTCAATGACAGCAAGGTGAATACCACGATTACAATTAATCCCTCACATCTTAAAAAATGTACAGTAGCCTGTAGGGACAAAATAAATGTTTAAAGAAGACTTTCGGGATCTGTGTGGTCAGCTATGCTCACTCACTAGCAAAGTGTCTACACTATTCCACCTGTTTCCGATGAAAGGTGTAGTGAGCACATAATATCACTTTTCTCAAATTATCTCTACCAGTCTAAGCCTTCCCGTCCATCTCATAAGTATAGCATGGTGAGTACCTGGGAAGCAGGAAGTATTTCCTGCCCACCCCCAAATTTTCAAGGTAGGAGGGGTGGGTATCCTATTGTAATTATTCAAAACAAGTTAAAGCTATCAAAAATAAAACTATATAGACTATGGTTAAATGCTATTTCAATTGCATCATTTATAACTGCAACAGTTTAATCAAAATAGAAAAATGTGTAATACTGAAAAGTTTTAAATATTTTAATATAATAACCAATAATAATATTTTTAAGGATACCATTTACACCTGGCTGACATTTTTCATGGTGTCTACACATGATTGTTGCTATATGTGAACATTGTATCGTCTTGCCTCACTTGTGATATAGTCTCTTTTTAGGGTAGTCACACAGTTCACAATGATTACTATTTCTCTGATAACCAGACCCAATACCCAGTAGTGGGTTGTATAAATTATGTCTATATTATGAGACTCTACCCCCAGTTGTATTTAATTGATCTAGGGTGGACGCCTACCCCAAAATTCTCTCACAGGAATTTATACTTTTGAACTAAGAGGCACAATTACTTTGGGCCAAGTATTGGTGCTTTGGAGAAGTGGTCCATTAACTGAGATCTCTAGAACATCCCCAAACCTATTCTTCCCAGTGCCTGGTTGTTCAATTCTTCCTTGGAATCTGTAAAATAGCCTAGTATATGTCCAATGAATTCCTTTTTAGCTTGTTACTTAGAATTCATGAAAATACTTGCAATCAAAAGAATCTTCATACAGAAATTGTTACTCAAGTTTATTTTCCTTTGTTCATTGTAGTAGGCAGAATTCTAAAATGGCCCCCCAGATTGCCACACCCTGGTCTGCACTCTCTGTATAATTCCCTCCCCTTCATTAGAGGTAGAACCTATAAATACGATGAGATATCACTCCTATAATTAAGCTACTAATCAATTAACCTTAAATTATTCAAAAGAGCTATTATCTGGGTGGGCCTAACCCAATCAGGTGAGCTCTTAAAGAAGAGTAGATCCTTTCTGTAGTTATAGAGATTTCAAGAGCCTAAGGAGGGGTCCATACAACACGGAACTATGGGTAGCCCCTAGGATCTAAGAGTGGACTCTGGATAAGAGCCAGTAAGAATGTGGGTGCCTCAGTCCTACAACCACAAGAAACTATAAGGTTGAATTCTGCCAACAACCACATGAGCTTGAAAGAAGACTGCACACTCCAGAAAGAAATGCATCCCAGCCAACACCTTGATTCTTGCCTCAGGAGACTGAGAAAAGACAACTAAACCATGCTGAGACTCTTGGCACGCCCCCCCCAAAACTGACATAAGAAATTTATATTGTTTGTAAGCTGCTAAATTTGTGCAAATTTTTTTATACAGGAATAGAAAACCAGTACAGTTATCAATTATTTTGACTGAGGTTACTTGTGGTTTCTTTCCTATACGAGTATCTGTATTTGAAAATTGTCATAGCTTTCAGTGTCTATATCACTGCAACAGTCTCTTAATTTCTGCCCCCTCTCTTCTTTCTCCATCTCCCACCTCTCCCATCAACACTTCTGCTCATACCTGGTTCAGCATTCCTGAGAGGTTGGGCCAATCAGCCAGTTAGGAGAACTAACCAACTGTGGTTCGGCACCTTGGACAGCAGCCTCTGTACAGCCGGCCAAGCCCTTCTTCCATACCTGTGTTCTTTCACCTTGACTATCTATCTAGTCATAGTTCCCTTAAGCACATGAATTGTGTTGTACTGTCTGCCAGTCTTTCTGTTTCGTGATATCTATCCTGAGTACCTACATGAAGGAATAAGACCAATATATAAGTCAATGTCTCGCTTCTATTCATCATTTATACCCCACCTTTCCCTGGAAATTTTCTATGCTACTCTAGCCTGCACTGACCCTTCTTACACATTATCTTTTACAACATTCGTATACATCATACAGCTCATATAGATTATCTTTGTCTCCTTCCTTCATCTAATATTCTCTTTTCCTAACATGGTTATAACTAATTCCTTAAGGGAAGGAATCATATTTTGTCCATTGATATAACCTTGATTATACTTGTAGATCAATAAGTCCTTATTGGTAGATAGGGGAACACATAATATCATCAAATTCAGTCTTGAAGAAAAAACTGAAAATTTGATGAGGAAGGATTTCCACCCACTGGTGTGAATTCATTTTATAACCCCTTCTTGAGTGTGGGCAGAACCTGTGAATATGATGGAAATGAAAACATAAAATTATGACTTTGTGGCAAATCTATTCATCAAATTCTACTTTAGACCCAGGTCTAAAAAGATAAGGCCTGTATTTGAGGAATTAAGGAAATAAAATTTATGGACACCAACCAGTTCTACGCCCAAACTTTCTGAAACATAAAAATGATATGAGAACCACAGAGACAAAGGGTCAGATTAGAGTTAACAAAGATCCCAGGGAACCCCTTTTGTTTCTTGAGGTTGGGGTGTCTAGGATGTGAGTGTTGGCAGGCAGTCAATGTGGGAAAAGGAACAAGCCCAATCAGGGTATCTGAAAGACAGTCTCCTAAGAGTTTGTCTACTCCCTGTGGGAATGGCCATGAAGGTGCCCAGAAACAATGTATGCTTCCATGTAGGGCAAAATTACGCTCCTTTGCAAGCAACATTATGTATATAGACTCATTGTAAGTGTTCTGGGTGCTGAAATTTACTTACTTACATATGTGATCCCTCTGTTTCTGAACCTCCATCACAGATCATACAACTCTTTATCTGACCTTGCATTGGATGATCTAAGAATTTCCTATTTCTGTCAATTTAGGGCCTTTCTGAGAACAGGCATGACCATATTCAGCCACACATTTAGAGAGGTAAGTTCTTTAGTTATTATATAATTTATCAGAACTTACCAAAGAAAATAAAAATTTCTTTAAGAGCCAGTGACACATATAAACATATAATTACAAATAATACAACACAAACAGTGACATAATGAAAATATGAATAAATTGCTATGGTAAAACAGAGACAAAGGGAATTAATTTCCCCTGGGGAAGGTTTTGGGTTGGAAGATAAATGCCAGAACAATTTGGAAAAGTCATACAAACAGAAGTATAAAAAGTTAGCTATGGGCTGGCCGAGTGGCACGGTGGTTAAGAGCTGGCTTGAGATCCCAGCAGCCTCGGTTCGGATCCCACATATGAGGGCTAGTGACACTGCCCTCTAAAAAAAATAATAAATAAATAAATAAATAAATAAATAAATAAATAAATAAATAAATAAAAAGTTAGCTATTTGGTGGGAGATGTTGATAATAGGGGAAGCTATGCATGTGTGGGGGCAGGGGGCATATGGAAAAACCTCTGGACCATCCTCTCAATTTTGTTGTGAACCTAAAACTATCTTTAAAATATAAACTCTATAAAAAGTAAACTAATAAACAATGAAACTGTAAGAAGTTAGATATTTTTATAAACAACTCCAAACAGAAAAGAAAACCTAAAACTTCCTGAACTGAAGCATTCAATGTGAGAGAAAAACCCATGTTATTGAGTTTAGAGTCAGGTGGCGCTGCCTCTTACCCCAGACCATTTTCTACACTTTCTGCTCTGCAAGGACAATTTGGAGAGGTGTCTTATTTGCATGTCAGACTAGAATGACACTGATCCAAGCAGACACCAACACGTAATTGCAGAGGACCCCCCCCACTGAGTCAGTGCTGGCAAAGAAGGATGCCGACAAAGGCACAATGGAATGCATGGAGGGCAGGAAGTGTGTGGGCATAGGTGTGTGGGCAAAAACATCAACACTGTGAGTCAGCCAGACAGGTGGGGGTGGCTGTATACCCAAGGAAGACAGAGGCAGAGGACCCAATGTGGAAATGAACGGGAGAGGGATGAACTGAAGCACAGATGCTAAGTTACAGGGTACAGAAAAAAGAGAAGAGAAAGGGAAATAAGCTGACTCAAAGAAGATGGTAGCAGAAATTCAAAAACAGAGGAAAAGGCAGAGAGTGATCATACACAATGCCAGCTCAGTGGAGCAAAACTCCACTGTTTGCTTCTGGGTTTCACAAGACTGTCCATTCAGCATGTTCTGTGGAACACCATGCCCTAGAAATATTTTCGTTTTTTGTTTTTTTTAGGACAAGAGAGTACTTTTCTCTGCTTTTTCTTCCCCATTTATCCTGCCACCCCTCCTCCCTGCTGTAAGATTTCAGCAATATTTTTCTGTATCTTCAAAGCACATGTATCACAAGTAACTTATTATGATCATTCCAATATTTTTAATGAATTGTATGACTTTCCAATGGGGGAATTGGGACTGGCAAAAGGGAGCTGTTTCACCAATTCTTTAACGGTCACTTCCGTCACCCGGTAAGAGAGCCCCATTAATTATACTCTTGTGATCAAGCAACAGTCCCTTTTAGGATAGCCAAGAACTGGGCACTCAGTGTCTGCTGCTATGTTTAGCTAAGGGCAGATTTCTACTTTGTACTCCAGTTCAGCCTGTAAAGCCAAAGAGGAAGGTAACAGCAGCCCCATCAGGACTGAATGCAGCAGCAACACAATGCTGTGGTCAGACTTGTTTTCTGGGCTTGGAAGACATGCCACAGGGAATGGAGGCAGAGCAGCAGGCCTTTTTACTAACATGAAGAAACTTACCTCCAGTAGAAGGAGAAACAACATAAAAATAACTTATTTCCCCTCTCTTTGCAGTTTTTGTAGTTACCTGCCTATTTCCCTAGACCTGATTTGGAAAATATGTGTCTGTTTTCTCCAAATACTGTCAAATCATACAATCTTCCAATGACATGAACCAATCTACAAAGGCAATTTAGTCCAATATTGTACACAGAGTGGAGAGTCTCATCAAATAGAAAAGAAAAATAGGCCATAAAAATGAAAAAAAATTGAATTCCTTCATTGAGTCACTAGGATTTTGATAACGAAATCTCTAATGCTTCTCCTAGACTAGCAGTTTCAGGCTGTAGGAAAAGGCCAGGAGGCTGGGCTAGACCCCAGGTGGGTACAGTAGCCTAAGGGACTTTTGAAATGTGACATCCTATAGTGCTAGCAAAACTAGGAGCCAATCAAATAAGACTTCAATCCGAAGGAGTTGGGAAGTGAAGCCGAAACAAGATAGGAAGCAACAGAACCAAGCAAGGGAGTGGGCTCTAGCCTAGGTGCAGGAGCGGGGTTCCAAGGCTCAGGATGGAGCTCATGCCTCTGATCCACCAGAGCAGAGGGGCTTCTAGGAGCATGGGCCAGGAGGCATCACATCCCTGACCAGCGATTTTCTAGCTATTGCATGAACCCTTTCCATGTCGAAAAAGTTACAGTTTTGCCAGCCAAGCTATTCCATTGTTAGGCACCTCTGGTTACCAGAAAGGATGACCACGAGATCCGAATCAGAAAGTTCTGCCTTCTTTGCCTCCATTATCTTTTTTTTTTTTTTAATTGGAGAACAGTTCTTCTCCAGTACCCATCAGCTCCAAGTCAAGTAATTGTTTCAATCTAGTTGTGAAGGGTGCAGCTCACAGTGGCCCATGTGGGGATCGAACCGGCAACCGTGATATTGCGAGCACTGCACTCTAACCAACTGAGCCAACCAGCCGCCCCTCTCTCTGTTATCTCTTAATATCACATTTCTCTTTCTGCAACAGAAGGCCTTACCTGTACTTTTTATCCTTCTTTTTTCAACCCAAGCCCTTCTATTATTCTTAGTTTTTTTTCAAAAGTGAGATCCTGCTGGATTTTTGCTTTTCTCAACTGTTTTTTCCAGGTCCCTGATATTCTTTTTTTTTTTTTTTTGCATTCAGTGTTTTGATGTGCTTCTTGCCAGCTTGAGTGTGGACCCATTAGAGCTGGCAAAGGCTCTCTGTGCAGCCACTTTAGTTTCTAACTAGATCCCCTCTTTTCCTTCTCCTAGAAATTATATTCACAGTTGGATTCAGAATTTTAGTTTTCCAAAGTGTTCCAACCCTTTGAGCCATAGAAGAATATTTTATTAGAGTGTTAATTATGGAAGCAGGGATAACATTGTATCCCAGGAAAACAGACAGACCACAGATCCAGAGGTGCACAGAGGGTGAGCGTTGACATCCAAATGAAAACTACAATAGATGGTCCCTTCCAGGCTCCCCCTCAGGATAGTTACAGCACAGAACGGAGAACAACAGTGCCACCTGAGCAGGCTAAGTGGTTTGCTTCTTCTGACCAGTCTTTCAAGGTAAGTGATTCTAATTTTTGCTTCAACGAAATCACAACTTGTAATGAGTCATGGATATTTGGGTGGCTTTAGAGTGCTTAAAATCACAAATGTCAAATCCACAAATGTCAAAAGCCTACACCAGGGATCAAAACACAAAATGTTTATAGGCGTCAGGAAGGAAACATAAATGAATAACTCAAGATGGGTGTAAGACAATAGTGAGTGGTAAAGGTTGTGTTTAACTGGGAAGGAATAATAGAATCATAGCAAATACTGACAGAGCACTTACTCTGAACCAGGTTGAAGAGTTTTATATGTATTAATTTATTTAACCCTCAAAACCACCCTATGAGTTAAGTTGCCTTATTATCCCCCAATTTAAAGTTAGGAAAACTGAAACACAAGGAATTTAAGTTACAAGTACATACCCCGATATAATGGGGATATCTATTTAAACTAATTGTTGCCATTAATATTGTGTTCCAACGTTGTCAAATCTTGTGACTTTATAAGACAAGGTAGGTATTCAAATTTGTATGTAAAATCTTGGTTTTAAATTATGGCTCATGATCTTTAAACTTATTTTATGGACCAAACATGTCTGGCATCAGTCTAGGGGACGCTAGGTTGTGTTTCTGGTATTTAGTACACTTCAACAAATGGAACTTCCTCAAGAATGATATGCTTTCAGTTAGCACATTCTTCATTTTCCTTCTGGAAAAATATTAGGAGTGACAAGATTAAGGATTCTTTATGAACAAGAAAGGAAGGGAGGGAGAAGGGAAGGGAAAGGGGGAAAGAGGGAAGGAGAAAAGGAGGAAGGGAGGGAGGGGAAGGGAGAGAAGGGGGAGAGAGAAGGAGGGAAGGGGAGGAATGGGGGAAGGGGGAGGGAAAGGAAAGAGGGATGAAGGGAGGGAGGGAGGGAAAGGGAAGAGGGGAAAAAAAGAGAAGAAGGGAAGGGGAGGAATGGGGGAAGGGGGAGGGAGGGAGGGAAGAAGGAATTCCTGTGCCATTGGTCCTTCAAGTAGATGCATGCTCCACACTGCTGCTACACACGATCACACTTTCTGAACTCCAGAATGGTACACACACAAAAAAACTATGTGTGCAGCAAACAGAAGTGAATCCAACGTGTAATAAGTATCTTCTATCATTAAGCCTTTCAAATTAGTTTCTAAATTTCCTACAACCCAAGTGCATTATAACAATCTGTCTGCTTTCCTTCCTCTGATCCACTCCTAAATGAGGCTGTGCTGAAGCAACAGCACTGCCTTTCAATCTTCCTAATAATATTCCATTCTATCAATTTGCCCCACACCAAAAAAAAAACACAACCTCTCCAATCATCCCAGGATTCTAAAAACGCCCTTCTGCATATCTTGACTATCTCTCCAGAGACAAAAATATTCCTGTCAGGAAGAGGATACAATGTAAGGACAGTAAAGTTCATAGAGTCCAGCTTCTTTCTTTTAAAGATAAAATAATTAGGGCTTAGAGGGATTAAGCAAGAGTTTATTTTCATAAGCAACCTCAGAGCCTCATTCAAGTGTTCTATCAGATAACTAGTTGGTTTACTATTTTGGAAACTTCTAGGAGAATTTTAGTGTATCCTGAAAGTAAATACATGTAAAATCAGGTAGGTTTTTTTTTTTTATTTAATGCTTTTCTGTAATACCAATATCCCCCCTTGTCCTCGCCTGGCTAACCACTGCTCATTGTCCAAACACAAATCACTGGTACTTCCAAGAGTCCTTCCCAGACACCCTTTCCTTACATCATATTCAAGTGAGATGTTCCTTTGTGCTGTCTCTGCTACCTTTTATCAGCATTCTCAACTCACTGTGCTACAACTGCTCTTTAGGTGTTTGCTCTGCTCCCTTCAACTCCTCCCTCTTGGGAACAATGGCTAGACATTTTTATTGCTATGAACCCAGGGCCCAGCAAGTTACTGACAGATGCAGAGGGAGCTGTCAGAAAAAGTTAGTTTAATGAATGGATGAGTAGATGCCCTTCCGTGCCCTTTGGGAAGCATGAGGGAGAA